>CM038672.1:569690205-570933705 GCA_021605145.1 Aegilops bicornis
AATAAGACTATCATGACCACTACTCGTCCCTTGAATTGCTTCACATGGACCTCTTTGGTCCCAATCATTACTCAGCCGTCACTAATGATGCATCCCTTTATGGCTTTGTTATTGTTGATGATTACTCTCGTTACACTTGGGTACACATTGTTACTTACAAAAATCAAGTGCAGGAAATCTTCAAACGATTTTCCTCGAGGACTTCAACCAACTTTGGTGTGAAGATCAAGCACATCGGAGTGACAATGGAACCGAGTTCAAGAATTCGGTCTTGATGACTATCTTGATGAACTTGGTATTACTCATGAGTTATCTGCTCCCTATACTCCTCGGCAAAATGGCGTCGTGGAGCGCAAGAACAGAACTCTTGTTGAGATGGCTCGCACTATGCTTGATGAATACAAAACGCCTAGTCGCTTTACGGATTGAAGCAATTGACATGCGTGCCACATCATCAACAGAGTATATCTTCACAAATTCTTCAAAAAGACTGCCTATGAACTCCTCAACGACAAGAAACCCAATGTAAGTTATTTCAAAGTCTTGATTGCTAAATGCTGGATTAGAGATCCTCACCACACCTCTAAATTTGCACCGAAAGCACATGAAGGTTTTATGCTTGGTTACGGAAAGGACTCGCACACCTCTGAGTCTTCAACATCACTCTTCACAAGATTGTTGACCTTTGTAGATGTGCGGTTCGATGAAACTAATGGCTCGCAAAGAGAGCACCTACCTTCTGTGTTAGGCGAACCAACACACGAGGATTCAATCAGGTTCAAGGCAACCGAGGATATCATCCCTCTTGAAGAAGCTATTTGAAGAATTCATTCCTCAGATGAAGAACGTCGGTGATGCACTGAAGAAAATCTTTGAAGAAAATGGTCCGAGGAAAATGATCAAATTCCTCGAAGACAACCAGCTCATCCTCGCGTTGCAAAAGAAGTGCAAGTTGACAAGATCATCGATGACATTGAAGCGCCTGTGTCCTCTCACACGCTCAAAAGCTTCACACTTATCTAACTTTTGTGGGCACTATGCTTTTGTCTCTATCACAGAGCCCACTAAGGTAGATGAAGCATTTACGAGCCGGAGTGGATTCGAGGCCATGCAAGAGGAATTACATCGATTCGAGCTCAACAAGGTGCAGGAATTGGTCAAACGTCCAGATCCTCGCAAGCATAATATCATTGGCACAAAGTGGATCTATCGCAACAAGCAAGATGAAAATGGTCTTGTGGTGAGGAATAAGGCACGACTAGTAGCTCAAGGCTACACGCAGGTTGAAGGAATTGATTTCGATGAAACTTTTGCACTGTTGCTAGACTTGAGTCTATTCAAGCATATTACTCGCCTATGCTAACCATCACAATATCACTTTATATCAAATGGATGTGAAAAGTGCATTCCTCAATGGTAAGCTTGAGGAAGAAGTATATGTTGCTCAACCACCAGGTTTTGAAGATCCAAAGAATCGACAAAGTCTTGAGACTAAATAAGGCTCTCTATGGCCTCAAGCAAGCCCCTCGGGCGTGGTATGATACATTGAAGGAATTCTTCGTGAAGAATGGCTTCACACCGGTTCACTCGATCCTACTCTCTTTACTAAATCTTATGATGGTGAACTTTTTGTGTGCCAAATATATGTTGATGATATTATCTTTGGCTGTCTTGACCAACGTTATAGTGATGAATTTGCCTATATGATGAGTGAAGAATATCAAATGTCTATGATGGGAGAGTTGAAATTCTTCTTAGGTCTTCAAATTAAATCAACAACACAATGGCATATTCATATCTCGGGAGAAATACCTCAAAGATGTCCTGAAGAAATTCGGTATGCAAGATTGCAAAGGTGTCAAAATTCCTATGCCCACAAATGGCCATCTATGCCTTGATGAAAATGGTATTGACTTGATCACAAGGTATACCGCTCCATGATTGGTTCTTTATTGTACTTATGTGCATCTAGGCCAGATATAATGCTTAGTGTTTGCATGTGTGCCCGATTTCAAGCTACACCAAGGAATCACACCATAAGGCTGTGAAGCATATTCTTCGATATCTAGCTCACACACCAACACTAGGATTATGGTACCCCAAGGGCTCTACTTTTGATCTCATCGGATATTACGACTCGACTATCTTTGGTGATCGTGTGGACCGCAAGTCAACATCTGGTACTTGTCATTTCCTCGGACGATCTTTGGTGCATTGGTCCTCGAAGAAAGCAGAACTGCGTATCACCGCTTCTTTGAAGCTGAATACATTGCTTCTTTGGCTCGTGTTGTGCTCAATTACTATGGATGAAGCAAACCCTCAAGGACTTTGGCATCAACGTGAAGAATGTGCCTCTCTATTGTGACAATGAGAGTGCCATCAAAATTGCTCACAACCCGATTCAGCACTTTCGAAGACAAAGCACATTCAAATTCGTCATCATTTTCTTCGTGATCATGTGTTGAAGGCGACATCTCCATCGAGCACGTGAAGATCAAGAACAGCTAGCTGATATCTTCACTAAGCCCTTGGATGAGAAGAGATTTAGCAAGTTGCGGTGTGAGCTAAATATCTTAGAATCTTGAATGTTCTTTGAAAAGGACACACATCCTAACACTTATGCAAATCTGATGACTTAGATGTGCAACACATGAAGAAACGTTTTCTTCAATCAATGAAGAATAACACTCTAAGTGTGAAGAAATTAATGAAGAATTTGATTCTCAGAACCCTACGACAATTGTACGCGGTGTCTGAAATCATCATTCTTATACGGTGGGTCACGCCACCACCAAAGTTGAAAATCTTCAATTTGAGTTTTTCCTCAAATTTTGAAATTCTTCAGTTTTTCAAATTCTTCAACTTTGCAAAATCTTCACTATTTCCGTCGTCCTTCTTCATTGGCTATATGGATTTATGTCCTCTACAGCATTCACTTATGGCTATTTCTTCAAATCGCGTTTTCTGCTAAGTGAATGTGATCGGACCCTTCCCCCTCTATGCTATACTCAACCCAATCCATTCACAAATTCTTCATGTGCGTTCTACTTTGAAACACGTTCAAATTCTTCACTGTGTCCTTGACAGCTGAAGAAATTGCGAACGGAACTTTAAAACGAATCTTATCCAAACTTCGATTTTACCGCTCAAACCGTTCCGCATCCCACGATCGCTTTACGATCTCCACTACACAAGACGTGTGTGACACATGTCGTGAGAAGGAAGCGGTCAGGCACGCTCGTCCTAAATCTTCGGACGATCCGTTTTTCACCGTGGCTATAAATACCCCTCTCTCCCTTCCTCACTCTTTTACTTCGCTCGACTCCTCTCTCCCGCTCGAGCTCCTCGAAACCCTAGCGCCGCCGCTATTCCATCGTCGCCGGTGAGGAAAAGCTTCACTGCCTTGACCTCTTCGCCGACGTACTCGCGCCCGACCGTGGAATTTCTTCACTCCGCCGTCGCCGTAGCTGATTTCCTCTGCCAAGTTAGGGTGGAGAAGATCTGAGCAGACGAACTTCTAAACTGTTCATCTCGGTTAAATCGTGTTCTTCACTTGAGTAAATTAAAAGTTACTTTTATTTACTCGCTTTGATTCTCAAATTTTCTTCAAAATCTTCAAAGGTGTTTATTTCAAATTCTTCACACATATGAACATCTCAAATCTCTTGACTCATTTCTCTAAGCAATGATTTTCTTCAAGATTCCTCAATTGTGTGGATCTTGATCTATACAACTCTGGAACCTAAGATAAAGAACGCTTATTGAAATTCTTCAAGGCTCATCTGGTCAAAATCCTCAAACTTGTTCTTTTGAAAAACCTTACGAGAACGCATATGACCTCTCCAAATTCCTCGCACCTATACTACATTCCACGGTACAAATGTCATTGCTTTGAATCCCTAGGTTCTCATCAACTTAACTCATTTGCAGCGTTCCTCGAAGAAAAACTGCACACTTCTTGAGAGAACTCTTTTGTTCAATTTCCTCAATGAAGAAAATGGCAGATGGTAAGAAGTCGCATGAAGGGAGGAAAGAAACCAGAGATTATGACAGCGTTTGAAATCCACGAGGATATATATCTGACTCTGCACTCCGGATGAAGAAAGTAAAAATCAACGCAAGGTGCGTATTCGGAAGATTGAGCGGAGATGGGCACGGGAATGGAGGGAATATAGATATGTAACTCCTAAGTACATGAAGAAATTCGCTTTAAATCCTCCATGCCCAAGAGCTCCTTTGGCACCTGGCCAAATAGCTGATCCCACTAGCGTCCAAACGCGGTGAGGACTTTCCTAAGGAATGGGCTAAACGCCAAGCAAAATTGGCAAAGCAAGCAAAGGAAGCGGTGAAGAAATTCAATGAGGATTACGCCATTGCTATCGCCACGCAGGTCTCGGTCAAACCGAGGAAATCAATGCAAAAGAAGCCTGCTTATAAGCCAAGTGCTTCATCATCTGCGCCCTCACGGCCAAGTTCCTCGTGACACCTTCCAAGCAAATTCCTCAAGCTGCTGCTGCTCCATCAAAGTCCTCAACAGCTCCGTCAAAACCTTCGGTTCTCGTGCACCTAGCTACATGTCAATGGACTGCTGGATTTTCAATTGCCTCGAGCATCTCTGCAAGTTCTCATTTGCTCCCATTTCTTCAAGCTGGTCCTACTCAAATTTGAAGACCAAAGCAACAATGGTCGAGGTCCTCGGCCCTAGCCCGACGAAGAAATTGGTTGCATTCCATGTGCCATCGAGGATGAGGCATCGATGAAGAACTTCGCAGAAATCATCGGAGACCGCCAAGCAAGGGCCGCTAGAGCCAAAGGTACATCTGTGCCCTTGTTATTGGACCGAAGATAGTCCTCGACTTTATTGATCTACGGCATGATGATCCCAATACCCCTCTGCACGATCTTCACTTGACACCTGGTCAAAGTCATATGTTGACTCACTTCATAGCTGAAGAAAAATGGAAGTATGAAAAGGCGAGGGAAATCAAAAGGCTCAATACAGGAAGGAGAAGTTCTGAAGAAAAACATTGTCAAGATGACACACGAGGAGCTTCTCCAAGTCGGTGAAATCCAAAACCTCCGGCAAAACTTGATTCTTTCAATGCTGATTGGCAAGGAGCCAAGGACAGATTAAATCAATCGGCGAAGAATCTCACAAGTGTTCTGCACTGCAACGTGAAAATCCTCGGTGAAGCATCCGCTCAGCCTAATGAAGAAAATGCCCGACAACGGAGCTCAACCTTGAAGAAAATGCTAATTCGAGGCTGATGAAGAAATTCCAGCGAAGAAAAGCGCGGGGCACCCACTAGTGGTGCGCTGAAGAAATTGCTCAAGGCAGAGGAACTGCATCGGTTGCTCACGAAGAAAATGAACCAAATTCCTCGGCTCCTCCTGCACCAACTCCAACTCCAATTCTTCCATCCGCTTTTGAAGTGAAGAAAACCAAGGCTGCAGAACAAGCTGCGGTGAAGAAAAAGAAAAGCATCAATTGCGTCGATTCTTAATTGCGAAGAAAATGAAGCCAATGACCAGCTGTTGAAAACCCGATTGATGCTATTCCAATTTCCTCCATACCTTCAAAGGAAATAGTTCCTTTTGGAGAAGAATATGAAGTGCCAACCGGATCGATGAAGAACATCAATCTCCCGCTGCATGCGAGAAAATTGATGAGGAAATTGAAGTGGATGCCATCCCTTCAACCCCAGCTTGTTCCCTCATCGGACTATGAAATTCCTCGGTGGTCTTTGAGGAAATTGAAGATGAAGATGTGGATATTGGATGCACCACACGGTGTTCAATGATGATTTTTGGGAAAATCAGCATCCCGATACTCCTCTCTTCACTCCGCTCCAACAAGTTCCTCTCTCTCCTGCTCAAACTGTCCAAATAGACTCTGGAGAAAAGCAACCAACTGGTTCTGTGCATGAAGAAATTCCAGCCACTAGTCTTGATGAAGCTGCTGCTTCTTGCTATTCCTCGGTACGCACAAGTTGAGGAGCAAGTAATTCCTCGGGCTGAAGAAACTGAACTTGTGATTCCTGAGGTGGTGATGCAAATCACAGACACCCCTCTGCCCAAACAGAAGAATCCGTTCTCAACCAAGCAAAAGTTCAAGGCTGAAGATTTCTTTGCCGAGCACGTGTTCTTCACTGAATATAATCCTTATGATTCTGCTCGAATTAGGAAGAGGCGCTTACGGACTGCCAGTCAAGCCAACTTCTATTCCTCGGTGCTTTTTAACAAGGATAAAATCTTCGATCATGCTCATATTCCTCATGTGGATATGGAGACACCTTTGCCAGCTTTGAGCCGGTCCTCTGTGTTCTTCACGACGCAGACTTCTAAGCTTCTCAGACCGATATTTGTATTGGAGCGAAGAGCTAATTCTTGATTCTATGCAACCCTGCATATCACCGGAGATGCTGAAGATATCAATTCATGGGTCTTAGATTGGATGACCGAAAACACTCACTACAAGGCTCCTGCAATTGAATTGCTTCGTGCACTTCCTCTCAGTCCTCCGATTGATGGTGCTCGTCGCATCTATGAAGAAAAGGAACTTTTAAATCACTATATGCAAGTGCTGATGAAGCCATTGAAGCCAAGGCAGGCACCAAGAACCAAATTCCTCGTCAAGGAATTATTATATGTGCCTCGAACCGTCTATCGAATCTTGACGAAGACTATGAGTCCTATCAAAGGCCACGACTCGAACGATGAAGAAGTCGTTGGCATCATGAAGAATATGCTTTTCAACATCATCCATGGCGTTCCCGTCAATTTCCATGATTTCTTCATGAGGACTCTGGCTAACATTGCCATGTCACCATTTGAGCTGAAGCCTTATGCGCCTTGGATTATGAGATTCATCAGGACAAGATCTTCACTAAATTACAAAGCTGATACTTTGAACCACTGCAGCTACACTTTGATTGAAGTCCTCAAGCGGCCAATTGCCTCGGTGATGAAAAGGGCAAGGCTACTGCTGTGATAGATGAAGGTATTCGTCCATTGGATGGACAGTTTCATAAGCGACATCTTATTCCACCAATGATGACTACGCTACACATGACTCGGTGACAAATACCTCGGTAAAAGCAAAATCCTCAAGGAAGCGCACCGGGGTGATGGTGATCGTGAATTACTCCTCGGTCTTCATCGGAAGGTTGATCGCAATCACAAGTGGGTCAAACGTCGGTTTGGCACTCTTCTTTACAACATGACCTCAACTCACAATGCGGTGAAGAAAAACCACTACTATCTTCATGAAACCTTCAAGCGCTCACAGGCTGTTACATCACATGTCTACAATGAAGAAGAACTGAAATCAATGGGACTCAAGGAAGAATTTGGTAGTGCGCACCTCCTCGAAGAAATTCAAGAAGGTCAAAGTTCCTTCCTTGGTGGCCAGCTCCTATTCTTCATCTCGCGACATCGATGAAAATGAAGATTTGGAAGACACTGCTGCTGGTCCTACTTCAACGAACAACCCCGACAATGCTGGCGCTCCGTCTTCAACTTGATGTTCCTCAAGAGCGTTAGTCCTCAGTTTCGATCCTTTTGGTCATTCGATGACAAAGGGGGAGAAATTTGAGTTAGTCTTCAAGCGGGTTTAGTTTTTGTCTATATGCAGTATTTTATTAAGTTACAACTCTCGTTCTTCTGAAACCTTTTATTGGATCGAGTTGTAATCTTAATCCCTATGGTGCTTTGATACTTTTGATGCATTATGTTTTTACACTATGCTTCATAGCAAATCTACTTGTGCTCTGATTACGATTGGTATTGATATGCTTTGATCCTTGTTATGCTCGATCCTCATGAGCTCGATGAAGAGTTTCAAATTCCTCATACGCATTGGACTCGATCTTGTTTATGCATTATTTTGCATGCTCTGCATATCATCAAGCACCATATTTCATCATGCATTTCAAATTCCTCATATTATATGTCAAATGCATGTATGAATTACAAGATATAGGGGGAGATCTCCATGATTCAAATCTTCAAATGTGCATTGCCTCAAAAGCAAATTCCTCACTATGCACATCTTCAGGGGGAGTTCTTCTATATCTTGCAATCAAAATCCTCATTATCAGTATTTACACTTCATATATTTATCCTCGTTGAAAACTTAACTGTATTGTCATCAATCACCAAAAGGGGAGATTGTAAGTGCATCTAGTGCCCTTAGTGATTTTGGTGAATTGAAGACTTATAGGTTAAGTAACTGATGCGCTTGTAAGTGTACATGTGTCTATAAGTCTATGAGGAGTTTGATATTTACAGAGAAAGTCGACCCTAAAAATGAATTTCTTCAATCAAGAATTTGATATTACGAAGACTTTAAGACTTTGAAAGTGAAGAAATTGGTGTGATTCTCAAGACTTAGTATTACGCTTGAGGAATATGAAGCGTGAAGACTTTTGTTTTCGTAGTTTCATTTTCTCTTTCTTGAGTCATAGGAAACACCGTCTTTGTTAAAGGGGGTCGAGGAAATACTAAGGAAAAATTTCCATTTGATGCTCAACTCAAAATCCTCACCTACCAATCCTTCGAGTGAAGCCTTTGGAAATCTCATACTGATTCGATCAATTTCTTGATGTGAGAGGCGAAGCTCTTACAGTCCGAGGAATTTGTTCTGACCGAGGAGTTAGGAATTCGCCAAAGGTGAATTGCCTACACAAAGGAGGAACATGATAGCCCCGAGGAATTTGATATTCCAAATTCCGACCGTTCTTTGTCTTCTTGGCCACCGTCCCCAAAATATCTCCACCTAACGGTCATATCTTTGAAGGGCATTTATGTCTTATCATGTCGGGCTGCTCCTAGGCTATAAATAGCCGCCCCCTACAACCACTAGTTGGTTGGCTGCTCCGAGAGAACTTGACACTTGTCATTTGAGAGCAACCCATCCTTTGAGGACTTTGAGCGAAAATCATCAAGTGAGGAAAAACCCAAAGTGAGGAAAAACCCAAAACCAAACCCCAACAAACCCAAAGTGATTGAGCATCCTTTGAAGAAATTGATCCAGCGTGGATCCGACGCTTTTACCTTTGAAGACTGTGCTTCTTCCAGACGGTTAGGCGTCACGGTCTAGAGCATCCAAGAGGAATTGTGGATCGCCGAGTGACCAAGTATGTGAAGGTTTGGAAGTCGCTCAAGACTTACCACGAGTGATTGGACGAGGTCTGTGTGACCTTAGTTCAAGGAGAATACGGTGAGGACTTGGTGTCCCGAGCTGCGTGCTTTCGATGGATCGGGTGTCCGGGACTGTGTCCTCGAGTTTAAATACTCGGCCGCTCCAACCAGACGTACAAGCCGAGACAGCAGTTGGAACTGGTCTACCAAATCATTGTCTTCACCAACCTAATCGGTTCTATTTCCTCAACCCTTTCATTTCCTCATAACTGTGTTGAGTGTTTGTCATATCTGTGTTTGAAGACTTTGATCAAGACTTTCACAATTTCCTCAGTTCAATTTCTTGATCTGTTTGTCTTCATCTTGTGTTATCCTGTGATTACGTTTTACGTACTCTGTGATTGTCTTCATTTCATCATGATGACTTTGCTTGTAACCTGTTATGCTTACTTCCGAGTACTTATTCCGCTGCATGTATTTCTTCGCTAAGGAATTTCCTCACCAGCAAATTCCTCAGTGAAGAATTTGTAAAATTCTCTAAAAATCGCCTATTCACCCCCCCTCTAGTCGATATAACGCACTTTCATAGTGACTCACGTACTGCCAAAGCTTCAAGTGTAACAGGGTTATGTATATGTTTGAAAGTGATTGCCGACGCACCCAAAAATACTCCATTGATGTCTCTGCAGACCACAACAACGGCTCCCATATTATCATTTAGTACTGCAGCGTCGACATTCATCTTCACATGATCTTGTGGTGGTGGTAACCACTGTGATGGTCTTCTCAAAGTGCTCTTGATTGTCTGGTTTGGTATCGCTAGAATTTGAATATCCCTCAAGAAAGAATTAATGAAGTGATTGATTTGCAACGGACTATCATATATACCCTCATGAATAGCTCTCGTCTGCGTGCCTCCATATCGCCCAAAGTGTCACCACCATGCGCGTGAACTCCTCATGAGGCAGAACTTCATGCATCGTGAACACCCAATTTTTGCATTCAGACTCAAATTATCACACATTGTTTCAACAAGCTCAGCAGATGATAAAGACCACACGCACCTTGAAACGACACAATCAATTAGGGCATGCTTCCAGCTGTCCTCTGCGAACAGAAGGCAGACACAGCTCGTTGCCATATGCCTATGTTGTAAAACATCCACGGTCGGTATCGAGTCGTTACACAATATCCATATAAAGTTCTTTAATTTCGACGGAACCTTGATATTCCACACGGACGTCCGGGCTTTACGCTCCCGTTCCAAAGTCGACGATCCTCTGTCCCGTCCCAAGAGATATTCATGCTGCCTCTTTAAGTTGGACAACAATTTATATCTTGAACTTCTCGAAAACTTGCCACGGCGATCCCTCCCCAAGCCGAAATCTTCTATCTTTTTTGTACACGGTGAGATTTTTAGTATCTCCTCAACATCAATAGGTACAAATATTTTCCGTAGCTCTTCCTCTCTCCATGACGAAGATGAGGCATCAATGAGTTCTCGAGACCGAGAATAGGTGGCTGGGTTACCGGTGAGCAGATCGGCCTCATAAGTCCCTGGCCCTCGGTAACCAGTTTTGAGTCCATATGCTTGTTTTCTCTCCTGTACCAATCCTTCTAATGATGCCTTGAGCTATCACGTCCCTTCCATCCAAAATAGCTCTCCATATTTGTGAGGGGTGATTACCCAACTCTGAATCCAAGAAAGAAACAAAAGGATAATATACTGACTTAAGTATTCTTGCGCTCAGCGTCATAGGTCCTTCAATCAATCGCCAAGCCTTGTCTTGCGAGGAGTGACAAATTGAAAAGCTCAATATCCCAAATCCTAAACCTCCCAAAGACTTTGGTTTAGTGCATACGTCCTAAGAGACCCAACAAGGCTTCCTCTTGCCTCTCTTATCGCCCCACCGTAATTGTCGAATCATCGATGTAACATTTTCACATATTCCTCGTGGCAGTCTGAAGCACGCCATAGAATAAACCGGAATAGCTTGGGCAACCGCCTTTATCAAAACTTCCTTTCCCGCATAAGACAAAAGTTTCTCCATCCATCCCTTTATCTTTTCCCAAACTCGGTTTCTCAAATATTTGAAAGTCCCGTTCCCTGAGTGACCCACATCAGTTGGCATGCCCAAATACCTCTCGCTGAGTTGTTCATTGTGCACATCAAGAGAGTTTTTATGCCTTCACGAACAGACTGTGGGCAACCCTTGCTGAAGAAGATAGAGGATTTCTCATTGTTCACCCTCTGACCAGAAGCCTTACAATAGGTAGTCAACAGGTTTGATACCTCAGTCGCCCCCTCATTACTCGCCTTAAAAAGCAACAGGCTATCATCAGCAAAGAGAAGGTGGTTAACAACCGGAGCTGTCGGGGCCACCTGTACTCCCATAAAATGCGATGACTGAGTTCCAGATTTCAAGAGGCACGAAAGGCCCTCTGCTGCAATCAAGAAAAGATAAGGGAGATTGGATCTCCACGCCGGATACCCCCGGTGGGTTTAAATTGTTCTAATTTTTCACCATTGAACAACACTGAAAAAGAGACCGACTTAATCATACCCATGACAACATCAATCCAAGCTCGTGCAAAACCAAGCTTGCTCATCATAGCCTCCAGATAAGACCATTCCAGTCTATCATATGCTTTCATCATGTCCAGCTTCAAAGCACAATGACTATTTGATTTTGCCTTGCTCCGCTTCATGAAACACAGACATTCATAGGCACATATTATGTTATCAGTTATCAATCTCCCAGGAACAAAGGCGCATCGTTTCTTGAAATTATATCCGCAATATCTGCTTTAATCTATTCGCCACTACCTTTGATGCAATTTTATACGTAACATTGCATAAACTTATGGGTCTCGAATCGAGTGAGAAGAGTTGGGTTCATTACCTTTGGTATTAAAACCAAGAAAGTATCATTAATACACCCCACACTCTCTTCTCCCTTGACAATGCGCAAAGACCGCCCTTGTGGCCTCTTCCCCACAAACATCCCAAAGTGCCTCTCGATAAAAATGAGCGGGAAGCCGTCCGCCCCGGAGACTTTGTAGGGAACATTTGAAATAAAGCTGCTTTCACCTCATCGGACGTATAAGGAGCACAAAGAATGTCATTCATATTTGATGTGACTTTGCGTGGCACATGTTGTAAGACGGCCTCCATGTTTGTAACTCCCTCGGTCGTATAACTCTTTATAAAAATTCGATACCATCTCCTTAATTTCTGCGGGATCATCCACCATAATTCCCAAAGAACCTGAGAGTGCCTTGATCATATTTTTCTTCCTTCTCATACTTGCCCTCATATGAAAGAATTTTGTGTTTTTGTCCCCCGCAGTAAGCCACTCAATTCTCGACCGTTGTCGCTACAGTATCTCCTCCCTGTGGTACAAATCAACAAGCCTTTCAATTCCTTCAATGATAGTAGCAGTGCCACTCTTGGGCTCTTGACCTCTTGCCAATTGCCGCACCTTGTCTCAGTAGCTGGGCCTGCCCGTAACTGGTCGGCCTACTTGTACGGTGGCACATTTTTGATCGCACGCGCCAGTTGCCACCGGATCAGCCTGTCTCTGCTTGCACAGACACCCCTGTCGTGTCGCCTATCTGTCATGCCATCCCGTCGCGGCTAAAATTCGTGTTTTGCCCTTTTTTAATAGTTGTTTCAAATCTGACCATAGTTTGTAAAAATTTCAGGATCTAACCCTTTTCCTATAGTCAGGGTCCTTGACGGTAGGATATGACAGCCTACCGCCAAGGTCTCTGACGGTAGGAAACTTATCCACATCAGCAGTACGGACCCCTACCGTTAAACACTGTGGGGTAGCCTATATAAACCTATCGTCAATGTGTCCGGCGGTAAGCGCAAACACACACTATGTCTGATACTAAGGATTTTTTTTACAGTAGGACATGCAACCCTACCGCCATGGTCCTTTGCGGTAGGCTGTTATCCCCTGCCGCCAAAAACCCTAGCGGTACAAAAATGGTCAGATTCCGAAATTTATACAAACTAAGGTTAAATCTGGATCAACTTACAGAAAAGGGTCAAAACAGAGCCTCCCGTCGCGAAGGCGCCACAGCGATGCACCAACGAGGGACCCATCGCCCATGCCACGCGCGGCAACGCCCTTGCAGCCGCAGCGTGCTGCCCTGCTTCATGTGTCGTGTCGTGTCGGTGGTGCGAGCTATCAGAGGTTCTCGGTTTCCGTATGAAAATTTCGTTCGTGTCGTGTCGCTCCGGGACTTTGCCGAGCTCGTTTTTTTAGAAAAGGAGGATGACCCTCGGCCTCTGCATCTGGGAGATGCGTATGGCCACTTTATTGATTATTCTCGAGGACCTTACAAAGTATTACAACAATGTGCTTGAATCCACTGTCTTGGCAACACATGCCGCTACTCCTATCCAAAATGATGAAGGGGTGCTAGCTGGGCCACTACACAAACCACTCACCTAAGCCTAACATCAAAAGCCGGAAGCCGAAACATATTCGGAAGCCCCAACCGAGCCACATACCGGGTCTGGGGCACAATCCGGTCAGATGCACTCGTGTGTCATCGCCGCCATCTTCCACAGGTCCATCTTCAGATCATATTGAGGCTTCTACCTTGTATGGCCACTCAGCCATCGACGCCCCCATGACGCCAGACAGCATCCTCCTCCTGCACGAGTCCATCTCCGCGCATCAGGCACCGAGTCTCCACAGCACCATGTCGTCGAGATCCGCCACCATTAATGTGTAAGATGAAGCACTGCTCCACCAAAGTCGTCGTCCTCTAGTCCCTCGAGTCCGTGTGCTCCTCCAAGAATGACGCCCCCAGGGGGGAAACGACACCGGAGAGCCGCCGTCATCCGATTTACTGATCTAGGGTTTCCCCCGGAGGTAGGAGAGAGTGGCCTTGAATATCTCCATGGCGATGCCTTCAGGAAGGGAACGACGTAGACAACGTCGCCATCGCCGGCCTTGGCAATAGCCAATAGCAGGTTTTCACCCAGATCTGATAGAAGACCTCCATCTCTCGTGCATGGGTTGCCGCCGTCCTTGCCGGGATCTGGATGATCCCGCTTGCGATCTCAAAGACGGAGAAGCCCCCACCGAGACCCACCGGCCCGGCGGGGGGAGGCCGAGCAGCCACAGGATCAGATCCGCGATGGATCCAAGCCCGTGCCGCCGCCCGAGATGCCGCCCAGTTGCCACCGCTGCCGAGGCTCGCCGCCGCGTGCCCCGCGCCCCGCCACCGCTCGCCGAGGCCTGCCGCCGCAGGACACCGCCGCCTGCCGCCTAGATCCGCCGCTCGCGGAAGAAGGGGAATCGGGAGAGGGAATCCCCCCGCCGCCGCCGTCTGCCACACGGGTTTCACCCGGCAGCGTCACCCGGCGGCGGCGCAAGAAGGGGAGAAGAAGGGGGCGGCGGCTGTGCCTAGGGTTGGAGGCCCCCGAGTCGCCCCCCTTTGCCAAGCTCGTGCGTGTGATTTCTACTGATGTTGTTCATCCGCTTGCGCCGATCGAGCTTGTGCGCATGGCACCTATCGAACATTTTGGTTGCTTTCAAGCTTACCGGTCGTCGTGTTAGCTGCGAAGCAAGCGCAGTGCACAATCTTTGGTGTTTGTGGTTGCTAGAGCACACCCGTGTTGGTGTGTGGCTTGATGTTGCCA
This sequence comes from Aegilops bicornis, assembly GCA_021605145.1. Lineage (NCBI taxonomy): Eukaryota > Viridiplantae > Streptophyta > Magnoliopsida > Poales > Poaceae > Aegilops > Aegilops bicornis. The sequence goes on from CM038672.1 coordinate 569,705,012, forward strand.
TGGATCGACTGCTTGCCCGTTCGATCGCTTCTTTTATTCTTTTATTCTTTTCTGCTTTTCTCTTAGGATCAACATCGCCGCCTTATATTAACCGAAGCTAGGAATATCGTCAGACATAAACTCCAGAATATGCTCTGGGGGTACAGAAAACCAGACCTTACACAAATCATCTCCTAAGACTAGCCACAGTAGTAACATCGAGTCTAACTCAGCAAATTTGCTTATATGGCAATGAGTTAATGCGGAGAGAGGTAGTTTGAGTAACTTAGCTAGTTACTGTAACATCATATGTTCCAATGCAATATGAGTCTGTAACCTAATAAATAAAGTTTTGCATGACACCACACTTATGTTACTACCCACTATGAAGGTAGTAACATAGTCCAGAGATATGTGTATGTTACTCTTCACTGTGGCTAGTCTAACCCTACTTTAGCTAATCTATCAGCGGCTTGATTAGCTTCTCGACTCCTCCACATCGCCTTCACACCATTGAAGGCAAGGAGCAGATTCTTGATCTCCTGGATAGCAAGCCCAATCGTTGAGAGATCTTTACGCTTCTTGTTGATAGCTTGCACCACAGCAATGTTATCGAGCTCCAGATGAATCTTTCCCACGTTAATCTCCACTGCAACTTGGATAGCCCTCTTGCATGCAAAAGCTTCTACCATCTGCATCCGGTAGGAGAGGGCCTGCCACAGTGCCACAGCCGCTGGTTTGTAGCGCCTTCGGAATGACATTTAGGTACAAGTGAAATTTGAGTGTGTCGCGTTTGGACCTTGCGATCCAACATGAATGCACATCTTAGGCATATATGAATTTTAGTTGAACGTATTCAACGATAAAAAAAACTTCCTCTGTATGCTATTTGAGTTGTAAGATAAGACTATATACAGTGAGTCAATGACCTCTTGGATTTAACCCTGTAATCTTGCTTTGAGCAAACGAACCCACTTTAATTATATACTAGGACCTAATAAAGACTAAGACTAAGATCAACTCTAGCAGAGTCCTCGTATCGGCTTGATCAACATAATAACAACTGATATGACGATTTTAGTCCAATAGACCTGTAGCATAGTCACCATACGGCTATATCCTATATATCATTATAATTTATGGAGGGCGCTTTATATCAAGCCTCGAGCCTCCATATATTGAAAGTTGTGTGGCATTGGGTTGGAGGACACTTCATCTGCCAACCGCTCACTCATGTGGGACGAAAGTTTCACCTTCATCCTCAGCGTACTATGCGGCCCATCTCCTCACACTTCTAATAGCACAGACGACAGATGTCCATTTCACTGAGAAGCATGCCAATTAATGGCGGTCGCCATATGCTAGCTGATCGTGGCCATTCCTGCCACGTTTCTCGCCACAATTTTCCGCCGCGCGTTGCCACGGTTATATAATGATTGTCGCACTATTTGAATAGTTAATACCACCGCCACCCAGAAAGGGAGAATATTTAGTGATACCATACTTTAAATGCTTCCATGATACCATTTTAAAAATAATCAATTTAAATTGTTTCAAAAATCTGAAAAAATCATGAATGTTCAAAAGAAATGTGTCTACAACCCTTAAAATTTTCAACTCCAAATTCGAAATGCACATTGAGAAACAAAAAGACAAATTCATATGTGAATAGTGTCAATTTTGCTTTTATCTTTTCGTGTCATGCTAGATTTTCATTTTCATTTTTCAATGTGTATTTTGAATTTGAATTCAATTTTTTTAGAGTTGTGCTCACATACATTGTCAACACTTGTGAAAGTGCGTTATATCGACTAGAGGGGGGGGGGATGAATAGGCGATTTCTATAAATTCATCACTGAGGAAATTTAAGGTGAGGAATTTTCGAAGTCACGAACAACTAGCAGCGGAATAAGTACTCAAGTGCAAGCGTAACAGAGCAGTAACAAGATCATCATGATGAAATGAAAACAAGCACATAGTACAAGTAGCGTGAATACATGATAAGCATGTTGAAGACAGAGTGACTGAAGAATTATGATGAGGAAATTGAGAAAATCTTCAGTCAAAGTCTTCAAACAGTAACAATCAAGTTCATCATCACATGAATGAGGAAATGAAAGGGTTGAGGAAATAGAACCAGTAGCTTGGTGAAGACGATGATTTGGTAGACCAGTTCCAACTGTTGTGACAGTCGTACGTCTGGTTGGAGCGACTAGGTATTTAAACCTGAGAACACACAGTCCTCACCGTATTCTCCTTCAGCTAAGGTCACACAGACCTCGCCCAATCACTCGTGGTAAGTCTTCAGGTGAGTTCCAAACCTTCACAGACTCGGTCACTTGGCGATCCACAATTTCCTCTTGGATGCTCTAGACCATGACGCCTAAACGTCTGGAGGATGCACGGTCCTCAAAGGTAACAAGCGTCGATTCCACACAGAAACAATCTCTTCAGTGATGCTCAATCACTTTGGGTTTGTAGGTGTTTGGGTTTGGGTTTTTCCTCACTTGATGATTTTCGCTCAAAGTCCTCGGAGGATGGGATGCTCTCAATGACAAGTGTCAGTTTCTCTCGAAGCAGCCAACCAACTAGTAGTTGTAGGGGCGGCTATTTATAGACTAGGGAGCAGCCCGACATGATAAGACATAAATGCCCTTCAATAATATGACCGTTAGGTGGGTAGATATTTTGGGACAGCCGGCGCGTAGCACAGCAATGGTCGGATATTTGAGTATCAAATTCCTCAGGGCTATCATGTTTCTCACTTGTAGGCAATTCGCACTGGCGAATTCCTAACTCCTTGGTCAGAAAAAATTCCTCAGAGACCAGAAGATCTTCGTCTATGTCCTTTGAAGAAATTCTTTGAGCGTATGAGATTTCCAATGGCTTCACTCGAAAGGATTGGGTAGGTGTAGGGTTTTGAGATGCGCATCACTTGGAAACTTTTCTTTAGCTTTACCTCGACCCCCTTTAACAGTACGGTGTTTCCTATGACTCAAGAAAGAGAAAATGAAACTACGAAAACAAAAGCCTTCACGCTCCATATTCCTTGCATGAATATCAAGTCTTCACGGTCACACTAATTTCTTCATTTTCAAAGTCTTTAAGAAAACCAAAGTCTTCAGCTGAAGACATTCATTTTTAGGGGTCGACTTTCATCGTAAATATCAAACTTCTCATAGACTTATAGACCTGTGTACACTCACAAACTCATTAGTCCCTTAACCTATAAGTCTTCAATACACCAAAATCACTAAGGGGCACTAGATGCACTTACAATCTCCCCTTTTTTGGTGATTGGTGACAATATAGGTTAAGTTTTCAATGGGAATAAACATATGAAGTGTAAATACTGAAATTGAGGAATTTGATTGCAAGATATAGAAGAACTCCCCCTGAAGATGTGCATATTTGCGGAATTTGCTTTGAATACAAATGCACATTGTAGAGTAGAATCATGGAGATCTCCTCCTATATCTTGCAATTCATACACGCATTTAACATATGATATGAAGAATTTAAAATGCATGATGAAATATGGTGTCTGATGAAATTCAGCATGCGTGCATTAACGAACTTGAGGAAATAGCATGCAGAAAACAAAGCAAAAGTATTAGACCACCATAGGACTTAAGTTTACAACTCGATCAACAAACACTTCAGAAGAGCGAGAGTTGTAACTTAACAAAAAACGCCCATATATAGAGACCCGCTTGAAGACTAACTCAAATTTCTCCCCCTTTGTCATCGAATGACCAAAAGGGACGAAAAAAGGACTAACGCCCCTGAAGAATATCATCACGAAGTTGATGGAGGAGCGCGTCGTCTGTTGGAGTAGGGCCTGCCATTGTGTCGTTCAAGTCTTCAGCCTCATCCGTCTCACATGATGAAGAATATGAACTGGCGACCAAGTGAGGAACTTTGACCTTCTTGAATTTCTTCGAAAGTGGCTATGACCAGTCAAAGTCCTGCTTGAAGCCCATCTGCTTGAGATCTTGATCACCATAAAGGTGAGACAATACAGCCCAAGTGTGATCAAAAACTTCATGCAAGTAGTAATGGTTTTTATTCACAGTGTTTTGCATGATCGTCATGTTCTGAAGAATTGTACCGAACTGACGCTTGACCCACTTGTGGTTGCGATCGACCTTCTGATGAAGACTGAGGAGAAGCTCACGATCAGTCATCACACGCAGAGCAGTGGCTTGAGGATATTGCTTTGAAGCGTTTGCGGCAGTATCATGTGTGGCAGAGTCATCATTGGTGGAATATGATGCAGCTTTGCAAAACTGTCCATCCAATGGACAAGAGCCTTCATCAATAACAGCAGCCTTGCCCTTCTCATCAGCTGAGGAAATAGTCCTTTTGAGGACTTCAATTGGCGGCAAGTAGCTGAGATGATTTTGATAGTCAGCCTTATAGTTGATTGAAGACCTTAATCTGATGAATCTCATAATCCAGGGAGCGTAAGGCTTTAACTCAAACAGTGACAAAGCTACATTGGCCAAAGTCCTCATGAAGAAATCGTGGTCGTTGATAGGAATACCATGTTGAAGGAAATATGCCCTAGAGGCAATAATAAAGTTGTTATTTATATTTCCTTATATCATGATAAATGTTTATTATTCATGCTAGAATTGTATTAACTGGAAACTTGATACATGTGTGAATACATAGGCAAAACAGAGTGTCCCTAGTATGCCTCTACTTGACTAGCTCGTTAATCAAAGATGGTTAAGTTTGATAGCCATAGACATGTGTTGTCATTTGATGAACGGGATCTCATCATTAGAGAATGAAGTGATGGACAAGACCCATCCGTTAGCTTAGCATAATGATCATTTAGTTTTATTGCTATTGCTTTCTTCATGACTTACATGTTCCTCTGACTATGAGATTATGCAACTCCGAATACTGGGAGGAACACCTTGTGTGCTATCAAATGTCACAACGTAACTGGGTGATTATAAAGTTGCTCTACAGGTGTCTCCGATGGTGTTTGTTTAGTTGGCATAGATCGAGATTAGGATTTGTCACTCCGAGTATCGAAGAGGTATCTTTGGGCCCTCTCGGTAATGCACATCACTATAAGCCTTGCAAGCAATATGACTAATGAGTTAGTTACGGGATATGCATTACGGAATGAGTAAAGAGACTTGCCGATAACGAGATTGAACTAGGTATGAGGATATCGACGATCGAATCTCGGGCAATTAACATACCGATGACAAAGGGAACAACGTATGTTGTTATGCGGTTTGACCGATAAAGATCTTCGTAGAATATGTAGGAGCCAATATGAGCATCCAGGTTATGCTATTGTTTATTGACTGGAGATGTGTCTCGGTCATGTCTGCATAGTTCTCAAACCCGTAGGGTCCGCACGCTTAACGTTCGATGACGATTTGTATTATGAGTTATGTGATTTGATGACCGAAGTTTGTTCGGAGTCCCGGATGAGTTCACAGACATGACGAGGAGTCTCAAAATGGTCGAGACATAAAGATTCATATATAGGATGATGGTATTTGGCCACTGGAAGTGTTCCGGGTGATGCCGGGTCACTGGAAGTGGTTCCGGGCAACCCCCGGCAAAGATATGGGCTTAATGGGCCAAGTAAGGGAACACACCAGCCCACAAGGGGCTGGTGCGCCCCCTATAGGGTCAGCCACGTGGGGAGAAAGGGAAAGGACAGGAGGAAAAGGAAAGTATGAAGTAGGACTCCTACTTCCTTCCCCTCCCCCTCCTTCCTTTCCCCCTTGTCCAAATATGTTAAAAGGGGGCCGAATTGGACTAGGGGCCCAAGTAGGATTCCTCCTACTTGGGCGCGCCCTAGGCTGCCTCCCTCCCTCTCCCTCCTTTATATACGTGGGGAGGGCACCACTAGAACACACATCAATTGTTCCTAGCTGTGTGCGGTGCCCCCCTCCACAGTTACACACCTCAGTCATATCTTTGTAGTACTTAGGCGAAGCCCTGCGTCGGTAACTTCATCATCACCGTCACCACGCCGTCGTGCTGACGGAACTCTCCCTCGGCCTCAACTGGATCAAGAGCTCGAGGGACTTCATCGAGCTGAGCGTGTGCTGAACACGGAGGTGCCGTACGTTCGGTGAATGGATCGGTTGGATCGTGAAGACGTTCGACTACATCAACCGCGTTACTAAACGCTTCTGCTTTCGGTCTACGAGGGTACATGGACACACTCTCCCCACTCGTTGCTATGCTTCTCCTAGATAGATCTTGCGTGATCGTAGGAATTTTTTTGAAATACTACGTTCCCCAACAGTGCTATCAGAGCCAGATCTATGCATATATGTTATATGCACGAGTAGAACACAATGAGTTGTGGGCGATAATAGTCATACTTCTTACCAGCAACGTCTTACTTTGATTCTGCGGTATTGTTGGATGAAGCGGCCCGAACTGACATTACATGACCATGTTCATGAGACTGGTTCTACCGACGTGCTTCGCACACAGGTGGCTAGCGGGTGTCAGTTTCTCCAACTTTAGTTGAATCGAGTTTGACTACGCTCGGTCCTTGTTGAAGGTTAAAACAACACACTTGACAAAAAATCGTTGTGGTTTTGATGCGTAGGTGAGAACGGTTCTTGCTAGAAGCCCGTAGCAGCCACGTAAAACTTGCAACAACAAAGTAGAGGACGTCTAACTTGTTTTTGCAGGGCATGTTGTGATGTGATATGGTCAAGACATGATGTGATATAATTTGTTGTATGCGATGATCATGTTTTGTTAAAGTTATCGGCAACTGGCAGGAGCCTTATGGTTGTCTCTTTATTGCATAAGATGCAAGCGTCATATAATTGCTTTACTTTATCGCTATGCGATAGCAATAGTTGCAAAAGCAATAGTTGGTGAGACAACCATGTGACGACACGTTGATAGAGATCAAGATGATGGAGATCATGGTGTCATGCCGGTGATGATGGAGATCATGACGATACTTTGGAGATGGAGATCAAAGGCACAAGATGATGATGGCCATATCATGTCACATATTTTGATTGCATGTGATGTTTATCTTTTATGCATCTTATTTTGCTTAGTACAGCGGTAACATTATAAGATGATCCCTCACTAAATTTCAAGGTATAAGTGTTCTCCCTGAGTATGCATGTCGGGGGAAACGACACCTGTGGAATCACTGGGATCCCTTCTACGGTTGGCCGGCGCGGGGTTGTGCAAAGAGCGGGTCTGGCGGTCAGCACAAGGATCGTTTACCCAGGTTTGGGCCGCGAAGATGCGTAATACCCTAGTCCTGCTTTGGTGTATGTATTTGAGTGTTCTTGAGCTCTTGAGCTAGCTACGGTGTGTGTGTTGCCCCAAAGACCCGAATCCCCCTCCTGGACGCCTCGGGCCTCCTTTTATATAAAAAGGGGTTGCCACAGTGGTACACAGGAGGTGGAAAGGTGTACAGTGCGCAAGCTTATCGCTTGTCATTACGGGACAAGACGCATTAAATGCGCTCCCTTAGGTGTCCCGTTGCTTTACTGGGGATGTCAACGAGGCCCGTCCCGTCCGTCGCGGCTCTGCCTCGCTCCGACGCGCATCCAGGCCAACGAGGCATGCAACGCCACATAGGCTGGCTGGCTGCTGAGATGGCGTGGTAGTAGGGTCTTCACGAAGATTTGCATGCCACCACCTAGGTGTTTGCTGAGCTGGCCTGGAAGCTGCATGTCGCCACACAGTGCCTCGCCACTGGTGGGCCGGCAGCTGCATGGGAACGGCGGTGGAGTCTTGGCAGATGCGGGCCTGGCTGCGGCCCCGTAGGTGTCTTCGGCAAGGGCCTTGCCGGGGCCTCGACAAGGGTCTTGCCGTGGCATCATGGTCGTCCCCGACAAGGACCTTGCTGGGGGTCTCGTGGATTTCCCTCGGCTAGGATCCCGCCGAGGATCATCGTCTTCTGGTCTTCATCTGATCTTGAGTGTTCATGATCTTCACAAAGATCTGCACGCCACCACGGAGGTGCCTCCCGGGCCTTGGTTCCAATATGGTTGATGACGTTGGAACCCCTGGGCTCAAGGGTAGCGCACCCCTGGCATCGGGCAAGTTTCCTCGGCAAGGCTCTTGCCGGGGCCGCGGGGGCCGTCCCAGCAAGGGTCTTGCCGGCGGAGTCCACCTCACCCTCTTGCTCTTTGTGTATCTAGTCTTGGCGTTGCTTGGATTGCCTCAGGCCTCTGGCTTCGCTCCTCCGCCCCGCCAAGTGTGGCCGCGTGCATGGCTCTGACTGCCCGTGCACCAATAAAGGGGTCAAAAAGGAGAGCCCCTACTTTTGTACACCGACAGGAGCCCCCGGGCCTAGGTCACACATAAGCGCAACGCGTTGTTGGGCCGGGCCCAAAATGATGCGCGGGCAGGCGGGGTGGGATTTTACCGCAGTAATTCCTCCCCTCGCTTGCGCTTCCCCACGACCCGTGTTGAATGCGCGTCGTGGAGGGTCGTGTGTGACGTGGGAGGCATGCGTGGGGAGGCTGTTGCCCTCATGCGTCACATCGCAGTAAATTGTAACGAGGCGGCCTGCGCCTTCCCCATAAAAAAGGAGAAAACGCAGGCGCGACGCCCATTTACCCTCCGTGCCTTCTCCAATCTTGGAACCGCCATCCCTTCCCTCCGTCTCTTCAAGCTCTTGCCTCCACTCGCCACCGCAGCACCCTCATCTCCCTCAACCTCTCCTTCTTCCCTGGTCGCCATGGCGCCCAAATCCAGCAGAGGCAAGGGAGTAGCGGAGGACATCGGGGAGAAAGGGATGCCGGAGAGCGAGCTGGCGGTGCTCCGGACGCAGCTTGCCTACTTCACCGCGATGGTCGATGCAGTTCACCTTAGGGACTACTTCAGGCCCCTGAGGGGGGAGAAGACGGGGGGGGGGGGGGGGGCGACGACGGGGCATCCGGCCACGCGTATCATCCCCGCCGATTTTGCTGAGGCCGGCCCAAATCTGTACCCCTTCTTCGTTGACTACTTCTCCTGCGGCCTCTGCCCCCCTTCTTCGATTTTTTAATGACATCATGCACACCTATGGCTTCCACCTTCTGGATTTCACGCCAAATGCCGTGGCGTGCATGGCCCTTTTCGCCCACCTCTGTGAGGGCTTTGCCGGAGTGCTCCCCAACATGGCGCTTTTCCGCCACTATTTCTATCCCCGCATCCAGGCGGGGGGTGCCATCTCCGGCTGTGTCACTTGGATCCCAAGGACCAAGGAGAAGGGGACGTATCCGGAGGGCGCCCAGAAGGAGCGGTGGGAAGAGTGGAAGAGCCGGTGGCTGTGGATTGAGGAGGAGGATCCCCAGGAGTTCTGTCGGGTTCGTCAGAGCCCGCCAGTTCATCGCGAGGAATGGAGTGACCTTGATGCCGACGACAAGAAGCTCACGACTATCACCACCAGAATCCATCGCCTCGCCAAGGCCGGGCTCACCCTCGAGATGATTGGGGCGGATTTCCTCCACCGTTGAATCGCCCCGCTCCATAACAAGGGGAGGCCGGCATGGCTCTTCAAGAATGCGGACGGCATTATGAGGCTCCACACCGGCTTGAAGCACACCTTTACGGTGATGGGGCAATGCTCTAATAATGATGATCATCACACTTTTATTTACTTACAACTCAATATTACAACTCGATATCTGGAACAAACATATGACTCTATATGAATGCCTCCTGCTGTGTACCGGGATGTGCAATGATCTAGCGTAGCAAAGATATCAAAAAATGGACAAGCCATGAAAATATCATGCTACCTATCTTACGATCATGCAAAGCAATATGATAATGAATGCTCGAGTCATGTATATGGTGATGATGGAAGTTGCATGGCAATATATCTCGGAATGGCTATGGAAATGCCATGATAGGTAGGTATGGTGGCTGTTTTGAGGAAGGTATATGGTGGGTTTATGGTACCGGCAAAAGTTGCGCGGTACTAGAGAGGCTAGCAATGGTGGAAGGGTGAGAGTGCGTATAATCCATGGACTCAACATTAGTCATAAAGAACTCACATACTTATTGCAAAAATCTATTAGTTATCGAAACAAAGTACTACGCGCATGCTCCAAGGGGGATAGATTGGTAGGAAAAGACCATCACTCGTCCTCGTCCGCCACTCATAAGGAAGACAATCAATAAATAAATCATGCTCCGACTTCATCACATAACGGTTCACCATACGTGCATGCTACGGGAATCACAAACTTTAACACAAGTATTTCTACAATCCACAACTACCCACTAGCATGACTCTAATATCACCATCTTTATATCGCAAAACTATTGCAAGGAATCAAACATATCATATTCAGTGATCTACAAGTTTTATGTAGGATTTTATGGCTAACCATGTGAATGACCAGTTCTTGTCATCTCTCTAAATAAATATAAGTGAAGCAAGAGAGTTTAATTCTTTCTACAAAAGATATGCCCATGCTCTAACAAATATAAGTGAGGCAAAAGAGCATTCTACAAATGGCGATTTTCTGCATAAAGAGAAACAGGCAATCCAAACTTCAAATGATATAAGTGAAGCACATGAACCATTCTATAAAGCCATACTCAAAAGATATAAGTGAAGTGTATAGAGAATTATATAAATAAACCAAGGACTATCTCATACCAGCATGGTGCAAAAAGGAAAGTGAAAACTAAATGCAAAAGACGCTCCAAGATTGCACATATCGCATGAACGAAACGAATCCGAAAACATACCAATACTTGTTGAAGAAAGAGGGGATGCCTTCCGGGGCATCCCCAATCTTAGACGCTTGAGTCTCCTTGAATATTTACTTGGGGTGCCTTGGGCATACCCAAGCTTGAGCTCTTGCTTCTCTTCCTTCTCCTCACATCGAGACCTTCTCGATCATCGAACACTTCATCCACACAAAACTTCAACAGAAAACTCGGTAAGATCCGTTAGTATAATAAAGCAAATCACTACTCTAAGTACTATTGCAAACCAATTCATATTTTGCTTTTGCATTATGTCTATTGTAATGTAACTTTTCATGGCTTAATCCACTGATATAAATCGATAGTTTCATCAAAACAAAGCAAACAATGCATCAAAAACAGAATCTGTCTAAAATAGAACAGTCTGTAATAATCTGAACATTCACCATACTTCTGATACTTTAAAAATTCTGCCAAAATTAGGAAAAATAAAAGATTTGTATAGAAAGACAGTGCAAAAAGAATCAGAACCATTTGATGTTCTAGTAAAAACAATTAAAATCGAGCACTACAGCCAAAGATTCTGTCCTGCACCGTAGAAACCAACAAGCATTGTAAACATCCTAAAGGCAAACCTTGGCACATTATTTTTGTAATATAATGGAATTGTACAAGGGGATAATTATTTTTGTTGAAAAGTTTCTGTGATCAAGGGTCACAAAGTTTCCATGGGCATGAACAAAGTTCAAGGCTAGCTCCCATTTTAACAATGCTCGTCTTTCTCACTTTTGCTTTTCTTTTTGAAAAAGTTTAAGGTTCCCCTCTTTATTTTTTTGTTTTTAAACTATATAAAAGCACTCAACGAAAATAAATGACTCTCTAAAACATCCGGGTTGTCTCCCTGGCAGCGCTTTCTTTCAAGCCATTAAGCTAGGCATATAGTGCTCAAGTAATGGATCCACCCGGATCCCAAGGTATATCAAAGCCAATTTTAATTAGCAATGATTTGGCATTTAGTAGTGAGCACACGGCAACATATATCATGTAATGACGAAGTCTAACTCTCTTCCTATGCATCGGCATGTCATAAAAGAACAACTCATGCACATATAGTAAAGACCAATGCATAGTATAAACAGTTTCTTGCACTTTATCGTGTTGGAAACATAGAGAGGTGGAGATATAGTGCCTCTCTCATAATAATTACAAGTAGGAGCAGCAAGCACATGCATATTATATTCATCAAAATCATCATGTGCAACGGTATAAGGCAACCCATCAATATAATCCTTAAAAAGGGTAAACTTCTCCGATATAGTGTAGTTGGGAGAATTCAAAAAGATAATAGGACTATCATGTGTGGGTGCAATAGCAAAAATTTTATGTTTAACATAAGGAACTATAGCAAGTTCATCTCCATAAGCATAATTCATATTGGCATCTTGGCCACAAGCATAGCAAGCATCATCAAAAAGGGATATTTCAATAGAATCAACGGGAACATAATAGTCATCATAGCAATCATCCTTCAGTAAGCATGAAGGCAAATTAAACAATGTATGAGTTGAAGATTTACTCTCATTAGAAGGTGGGAACGGGTAGCTAATCCGCTCTTCCTCCTTTTGTTCTTCGCTCTCCTCATCATCTTTTTCATCCAATGAGCTCACAGTTTCATCAATTTCTTCTTCCATAGGCTCCTGCAAAATATTAGTCTCTTCTTGGACAGCGGAGACTTTCTCAATAAATGCATCAATATCGGAATTGAATTCATAATTGGCATAGCAATATTTAAGGATAGCTAAATTTTCAGGTCTATAAACATCATCATAAATATTTTCAAACTCTTTGAAAATAGATTCAATTTCATAAGCACCCATAAAAGCAACAAATTCTTCTATTTGTTCCACATCATAGTAATCATATATACCTCTAGCATAAGAAGCCAAAGTTTCATTATCATTAAATTTGCATGAAAAGGGAATGTGTGGAGCCTTCATCCTAGAGCAACAAGTATAATCATATCTCAAGCATACTTGCCGAGCATACCACTTCAACATATAAATTTGATCCCATAATAGTTTCCCTTTTTGAGTCAAGCGATAATCCCTAAAGTATTCACGTTGGTCCAACGTGTCTCCCATTACATAATTGAATGAGGTTTAATCAGGATTATCAAAGTGGTACATAATTGTTTTCACATAATGATCATCGAGGGTTTTAGGAGGTTCCCCATCTCCATGAGTAGCTAGTACACCTAATTTTTTGGTATTTCGTGTTCCATATCCATAACTAAAGATAGAGAACAACTAAGAACAGCAAATAAAAATTACTTAGTGATAAAGCAAACAAGCACACATGAGAATATTCACCCCAGGATATGACTCCCCGGCAACGGTGCCAAAAAAAAAGGTCTTGATAACCCACAAGTATAGGGGATCAATTGTAGCCTTTTTTTTGGCACCGTTACAAATATTCCCTCAAGTTATATCGACCACCGATACAACTCTACGCAAGCTTGATGTTCGCTTTACCAAGAACAAGTATGAAACTAGAAGTACGTTGTAGATGTTTTTGGATAGGTTTGCAAGATAATAAAGAGAGTGTAAATAAAAAGTAGGGGCTGTTTAGATGAAGACACAACTAAGTTAGTTTTAGTAGAGAGTTTTTTGTCACGAGAAAGTTATTTGTCCCTAGGCAATTGATAACTAGACAGGTAATCATTATTGCAATTTTATTTGAGGGAGAGGCATAAGCTAACATACTTTCTCTACCTGGATCATATGCACTTATGATTGGAACTCTAGCAAGCATCCGCAACTACTAAAGATCATTAAGGTAAAACCCAACCATAGCATTAAAACATCAAGTCCTCTTTATCCCATACGCAACAACCCCCTTACTCGGGTTTGTGTTTCAGACACTCACGCAACCCACTATAAGCGAATCATGAACGTATTGCAACACCCTACAACGGGAATCCCTCACGCTATGCCGACACAGAGAGCATCATAGGACAACACCAATAATAAAACATGCAACTCAAACCAATCACGATCATCAATTAACCCATAGGACAAAACGGATCTACTCAAACATCATAGGATAGCCATACATCATTGGGAAATAATATATAGCTTGAGCACCATGTTGAAGTAGAGAGTACAACGGGTAAAAGAGGGGTTACACCACTGCATAGAGGGGGGAAGAGTTGGTGATGATGGCGGTGAAGTTGTTGGTGAAGATTGCGGTGATGAGGATGGCCCCGACGGTGTTCCGGCGCCACCGGAAGAGAGGGGGAGAGGGCCCCCCTTCTTCTTCTTCTTCTTCCTTGACCTCCTCCCTAGATGGGAGAAGGGTTTCCCCTCTGTTCCTTGGTCTCCATGGCATAGGAGGGGCAAGAGCCCCTCCGAGATTGGATCTGTCTCTCTGTCTCTCTCTGTTTCTGCGCTCTGTTCGGCTGCCCTTTCACCGTTTCGTATATATATGGAGATCTGTAACTCCGATTGGACTGAAACCTTCGCCGTGATTTTTTTTCCTAAAAATTAGCTTTCTTACGGCCGAAGAAGGGCATCAACTGCCTTATGGGGGGCACGAGGTCAGGGCGCGCCAGGTGGGCGCCCCCTGCCTCGTGCTTCCCTCGGGCACCGTCTCACGTGGATTTTCCTTCCCATATTCTCTGAATATTCCAAAAATAATCTCCGTCCATTTTTATCCTGTTTGGACTCCGTTTGATATGGATATTCTGCGAAAAAAACATGCAACAAACAGGAACTGACACTGGGCACTGGATCAATATGTTAGTCCCCAAAAATAGTATAAAAAGTTGCCAAAAATATATGAAAGTTGTAGAATATTGGCATGGAACAATAAAAAATTATAGATACGACAGAGACGTATCACCGACGCCGGGCCCCCCTTATTGAGGACTTGGCCGAGGAATTGACCGAGAAGGAGGCCGAGACCAATGAGCCTCCGCCCGCGGGGAAGATACGCACCCTGCGGCGAGCCAGCTCTAGCGAGCCGGTCCGGCCCGGCAGGACCGCGCAAGGGCAAGAGGTCCAGGGGGAGTCCGTGCGCCTGACGGGGGCCACGACAGCAAAGAAGGTGGCGAAGACTGCGGTGGCAAAGAAGAAAGCGGCTGCCTCTTCTTCCTCTAAGCGTCCTCGGACTCCACATGCTTCTCCTCCTCCCGCGGACGTCGACACGGAGGTCGTCTTCGATTTTGGGTCTCTCAGCCCAAGGAGGAAGAGGAAACCATGAGAAGAGGAAGAGGAGAATGAGTAAGCATCCTGCCCTTCATATTTTCTGACCCTTCAGATTGTTTGATTTTTCTTGACTTGTTTTTATCTTCGCAGGGACAGGGAGACGTTGGCCCAGAGGGTGGCAAAGAGAGCCAAGGCCTCGTCGGGCGGCCAGCCCTCAGCGGGCACCTCGAGCACACTGCTGGTGGTGGAGAGCAGCCCGGAGAACAACCCCCGGTGCAGCCCCCGCTTCAGCCCCCAGCATAAGTCTACCACTCACTCCTCCATTGATGAACCTTGGGGTGTGATTCTTGATGCTGACCTTGCCGGGTTTCGCAGGAGAAGAACGGCAGCAGGAGGAGTCGCCGAGGGCCACCCCCAACATGCCGCCCCCCTCGACCATGCCACCCCGAGGGGCGTCCCCGACAAGGGCATCCACCACCGAGCCCACACCCATGGAGGAGGAGGAGACGAACTTGGGTGCCGGTGGTTCTACCCCGGCAACGAACGTTGGCGGGGAGGACGCCACTTCTTCCCAGCCCGGTGCAGGTAAGTTATTTACCTTCTATCACTGTTCTTGTTTCTTCTTTTTGAACCTTGGTCTTGAATTTTCCTCATCCTCCTTCTTGGGCTCTAGGTGCTCCCTCGGCGGACCAGGAGGACATCGATACTGTCATCGGGAAGGTCGCCAGGGACGCTGAGGCTGAGGCCAACAAGATCGCCGCCGAAGAGTCTGCCAAGGGTGCTGTCGAGGACGCCGCCAAGGAGCCGGTCGGGGAGGCCGGCAAGGCCACTGCCGAGGAGGGGGAGGTCGATGACCAACCTTCCTCCTCCGCTGCCTCTGGCTCGGGCAGGTACCTGAAGGTGAGCGACGACCTGTTCGTCCACCTCCCAGGGACGGCGAGCACCGGGGCGCCCACCGAGGGGGAGGTGTTTGATGACGAGGTGCTCGCTTCCACCGGGCTTGAGGTTGTTGACGAACCGAGCGCCGGTGGCGGCGGTTGCCAGGAAGAGCGGCTCCTCCAGGCCATGAGCGCCAACTTCCAGAAGCTCCAGGCGCTTCACCGTGCCCGCCTGGACAAGGCCAAGTCCAAGATGGCAGCGGTGGCCAAGGCAGAGGCTCACCTCGAGGAGCGCGTCGCCGAGGCGTAGGCTTGGTTCCGCCAGGCCCATGAGGAGCTGAAGGTTGCCTAGGACATGCTAGTCGAACGCAAGCTGGAGCTTGTCATGAAGCAGGCCGACATCAAGAAGGCCCAGGACGAGGCGAGGGCGCAGGCCGCCAAGGACGAGGCCGCTCGGCATCAGCACCAGGCCGAACTGAACTCCCAGGAGGAGGATCTCGCCGCCCGTGAGGAGAAGCTTGTCGCCACACTCCGCGGCAAGGATGAGGAGATCGGGAAGCTCGTTGCACAGCGGACCCAGGAGCTGGAGCAGAAGCACAAGGAGGTGCTCGATGCTCAAGCTCTGGTCCATGCCGGCAAGGTAAAAGAGCTGGAGGTAGAACGAGACCGGCTGAAGGAGCAGGCTCTGAGGGTGGCGGAGGAGAAGGACACGCTCAACGGTGCCTTGGTGGAGGCGCAGGGCACGGTTCTTGGCAAGGCCGAGGAGCTTTCCAGGGCAAACTACTCCATAAAAGACCTTAAGCTGAAGCTGGAGGGTCTTGAGGGGACGCTGTCGGAGGTCAGGGCCCGGGAGGAGACCCTAACCAAGAATCTGGAGAAGGAGAGGCAGCTGCGGAAGAACGAAACCGCCAACCACGAGGATTTCGTGAAGGGCAAGAACCTCTGGAGCAGCCGCCTCGCCGATGTCACCGGCAGGACCACCACGTAGCTGGCTACCATGGGGATGCCGAACGTGCGGTACGTCCCCGAGCCGAACGTGAGTCCCAATGCAAAGCTGACCTTGTTCTTCGAGGGTGTTCTCGGGGCCCTGGAGCAGTTTCGCTCCAACAGGGCGGCCTCTCTGGCCGACGAGGCCCGGAGGCTTTGCCGGGGTGCCATAACCAAGGTCCTCACCAAGGTGGCGCACTGGAACCCCAACCTCGACTTCGACGCCGCGCTGGAGAGCTTGCCGGAGGATGCGGACCTCGCGACGCTCTTGGAGCGTATCAAGGCCATCATCAGCCGCATCGACAGAATCCAGAGGGTGGAGGGCCAGCGCCGGGACTAGGCACCCCATTCTTCATCGCCGCTGCGGGCTCATGACCAAGACAAATTTTATCTTTAGTTAGAACCGCAACAACAATTGATGTAATATAACTCTGCAGTACTTTTAATATCATGCATGTTATTTTCCCGTTTGATCTCCCTTTGTATGTTGATACGTCTCCGTCGTATCTATATTTTTTGATTGTTCCATGCCAATATTATTCACTTTCATATACTTTTCGGCAACTTTTTATATTATTTTTGGGACTAATATATTGATCCAAAGGCAGTGCAGTTCCTCGTCATTGCATGTTTTATGTTTCGCAGAATATCCATATCAAACGGAATCCAAATGGGATAAAAATGGACGGAGCTTATTTTTGGAAAATATGGAAAATTCCAGAAGAAAAATCCACGCAAGACGGTGCCCGAGGTGGTCACGAGGCAGGGGGGCGCGCCCCTCCCCCCTGGGCGTGCCGCCTACCCTCGTGAGCCCACCGTAAGGCGGTTGATGCTCTTCTTTTGCCGCAAGAAAGATAATATTCGAAAAAAAATCTGGGCGAAGGTTTCAGGCCAATCGGAGTTACGGATCTCCATATATACGCGAAACGGTGAAACAGAGCCAGAACAGAACACAGAAACAGAGAGATAGATCCAATATCGGAGGGGCTCTCGCCCCTCCCAATCCATGGGAGCCAAGGACCAGAGGGGAAACCCTTCTCCCATCTAGGGAGAAGGTCAAGGAAGAAGAAGAAGGAGGGGGGCTCTCTCCCCTCGCTTCGATGGCGCCGAACGCAGCCGTCGGGGCCATCATCATCACCGCGATCTTCACCAACACCTCCGCCATCTTCACCAACATCTCCATCACCTTCCCCCCTCTATCTACAGCGGTCCACTCTCCCGCAAACTCTCCCGCAACCCGCTGTACCCTCTACTTGAACATGGTGCTTTATGCTTCATATTATTGTCCAATGATGTGTTGCCATCCTATGATGTTTGAGTAGATTTTCGTTGTCCTATCGGTGGTTGACGAATTGCTATGATTGATTTAATTTGCTTGTGGTTATGTTGCTGTCCTTTGGTGCCCATCATATGAGCTGCCAGCGTGGATCACACCATAGGGTTAGTTGTATGTTGATAGGACTATGTATTGACGGCAAGAGTGATGTAAGCTTCAACCTAGCATAGAAATTGATGCATACGGGATTGAAGGGGGACCAATATATCTTAATGCTATGGTTGGGTTTACCTTAATGAACGTTAGTAGTTGCGGATGCTTGCTAATAGTTCCAATCATAAGTGCATAGAATTCCAAGTAAGGCATGACATGCTAGCAGTGGCCTCTCCCACATGATACTTGCTATCGGTCTAGTAAAGTAGTCAATTGCTTAAGGGACAATTTCGCCACACTTACCATCACTTTTCCACACTCGCTATATTTACTTTAGTTGTGTCTTTACCTTAGCAGCCCCTAGTTTTATTTTCGTGCTCTTTACTTTCTTGCAAGCCTATCCAAAAACACCTACAAAGTACTTCTAGTTTCATACTTGTTCTAGGTAAAGCGAACGTCAAGCGTGCGTAGAGTTGTATCGGTGGTCCATAGAACTTGAGGGAATATTTGTTCTACCTTTAGCTCCTCGTTGGGTTCGACACTCTTACTTATCGAAAACTGTTGTGATCCCCTATACTTGTGGGTTATCAAGACCTTTTTCTGGCGCCGTTGCCGGGGAGTTATAGCGTGGGGTGAATATTCTCGTGTGTGCTTGTTTGCTTTATCACTAAGTAATTTTTATTTGCTGTTCTTAGTTGTTTTCTATCTTTAGTTATGGGTAGGAAACACAAAATACCAAAAAAATTAGTAGTACCTAGTGAACCAATGGTTGAACCACTCAAAATCTATCACACTGCTGAAGCTTATTACTTGGATCATCTTCGATCCCTATGTGCTCGTGCTGAAACCCCAACTAGCTTAGTTGAGGGCAAATCTTTGGATGAGCATGCTTGTTTTGTGCGACACCGAATATCTCAAAAAGGGAAACTTTTGCAGCAT
The DNA here is from genome assembly GCA_021605145.1 of Aegilops bicornis. Classification (NCBI taxonomy): domain Eukaryota; kingdom Viridiplantae; phylum Streptophyta; class Magnoliopsida; order Poales; family Poaceae; genus Aegilops; species Aegilops bicornis. The sequence goes on from CM038672.1 coordinate 569,724,109, forward strand.
CAAATTAATAATATGCAATGCTATGCTTGGAATTTATGTGAAATTTATGATTTTACTTGTTGTTCTGGAAACCCTAAGAAACACCTTCCCTACCAATGTGAGTCTATTGATAATGGAATCTTATCCTCGTATGCTAAGGGTGTTTATAATTACTATGATGTTCAACAAATTAAAGAATTTGTTGCTTTTAAGGGTGCTTACGAAATTGCTTCTTTGATTGAAAAGTATGGTGCTACTCTTTACTTAATCTGAAAATTTTGCCATACTTAAATATTGCTATGATAATTATGCTTCTAATCCTTATGTTAAACCATATATTGAGAACTACTCCGCTGTCCAAGAAGAGACTAATATTTTGCAGGAGTCTATGGAAGAAGAAATTGATGAAACCATGAGCTCATTGGATGAAAAAAATGATGAGGAGAGCGAAGAACAAAAGGAGGAAGAGCGGATTAGCTACCTGTGACCACCTTCTAATGAGAGTAACCCTCCAACTCATACATTATTTAATTCCCCTTAGTGCTTACCGAAGGATGATTGCTATGATGATTGTTATGATCCCTTGAATTCCTTTGAAATATCCCTTTTTGATGATGCTTGCTATGCTTGTGGCCAAGATGCCAATATGAATTATGCTTATGGAGATGAACTTTCTATAGTTCCTTATGTTAAACATGAAATTGTTGCTATTGCACCCACGCATGATAGTCCTATTATCTTTTGAATTCTCCCGACTACACTATATCGGAGAAGTTTGCACTTATTAAGGATTATATTGATGGGTTGCCTTTTACCGTTGCACATGATGATTTTGATAGATATAATATGCATGTGCTTGCTGCTCCTACTTGCAATTATTATGAGAGAGGAACTATATCTCCACCTCTCTATGTTTCCAATACAATAAAATTGCAAGAAACTGTTTATACTATGCATTGGCCTTTACTATGTGTGCATGAATTGTTCTTTTATGACATGCCGATGCATAGGAAGAGAGTTAGACTTCGTCATTACCTGATATATGTTACTTTTTGCTCACTACTAAATTACAAATCATTGTTAATTAAAATTGGCTTTGATATACCTTGGGATCCGGGTGGATTCGCTACTTGAGCACCATATGCCTAGCTTAATGGCTTTAAAGAAAGCGCTGCCAGGGAGACAACCCGGAAGTTTTAGAGAGTCATTTATTTCTGTTGAGTGCTTTCATATAGTTTAAAAACAACAAAAATAAAGAGGGTAACCCAAAACTTTTTCAAAAAGGAAAGTGAAGTGAGAGAGACGAGCATTGTGAAAGTGGGGGACGTCCTTAAACTTGTTCAGGCTCATGGGAACTTTGTGAATCTTAATTACAGAAACTTTTCAATAAAAATAATTATCCCCTTGTACAATTCCATTGTATTATAAAAATAATGTGCCAAGGTTTGCCTTTAGGATGTTTACAATACTTGTTGGTTTGTACGGTGCAGGACAGAAACTTTGGCTGTAGTGCGCGATTTTTAATTTTTAGCTGGAACGTCAAATGGTTCTGATTCTTTCTGCACTGTATTTCTGTACAAATTGTTTAGTTGCCCTAATTTTGGCAGAATTTTTCATGTATCATAAGTATGGTGAATGTTCATATTGCTACAGACTTTTCTGTTTTAGACAGATTCTGTTTTTGATGCATAGTTTGCTTGTTTTCATGAAACTATCAATTTATATCAGTGGATTAAGCCATGAAAAAGTTATATTATAGTAGACACAATGCAAAAATAAAATATGAATTGGTTTGCAATAGTACTTAGAGTGGTGATTTGCTTTATTATACTAACGGATCTTACCGAGTTTTCTGTTGAAGTTTTGTGTGGATGAAGTGTTCGATGATCGAGAAGGTTTCGATGTGAGAAGAAGGAAGAGAGGCAAGAGCTCAAGCTTGGGGATGCCTAAGGCACCTCAAGTAAATATTCAAGGAGACTCAAGCGTCTAAGCTTGGGGATGCTGGGGAGGCATCCCCTCTTTCTTCAACAAATATCGGTATGTTTTCGGATTCGTTTCATTCATGTGATATGTGCAAGTCTTGGAGCGTCTTTTGCAATTAGGTCTTTATTTTTCTTTTATGCACCATGATGGTATGAATAGTCCTTGGTTGATTTATAGAATGCTCTATGCACTTCACTTATATCTTTTGAGTATGGCTTTATAGAATGCTTCATGTGCTTCACTTATATCATTTGAAGTTTGCATTGCCTGTTTCTCTTTACATAGACAACCACCATTTGTAGAATGCTCTTTTGCTTCACTTATATTTGTTAGAGCACGGGCATATCTTTTGTGGAAAGAATTAAACTCTCTTGCTTCACTTATATCTATTTAGAGAGATGACAGGAACCGGTCATTCACATGGTTAGTCATAAAATCCTACATAAACTTGTAGATCACTGAATATGATATGTTTGATTCCTTGCAATAGTTTTGCGATATAAAGATGGTGATATTAGAGTCATGCTAGTTGAGTAATTGTGAAATTGATAAATACTTGTGTTGAGGTTTGCAAGTCCCGTAGCATGCACGTATGGTGAACAGTTATGTAACGAAGTCGGAGCATGAGGTGTTTATTGCTTGCCTTCCTTATGAGTGGCGGTCGGGGATGAGCGATGGTCTTTTCCTACCAATCTATCCCCTAGGAGCATGCGCGTAGTATTTTGTTTTGATGACTAATAGATTTTTGAAATAAGTACGTGAGTTCTTTATGATTAAAGTTGAGTCCATGGATTATACACACTCTCAACCTTCCATCATTGCTAGCCTCTTCGGAACCGTGCATAGCCCATTCTCACCTCGAGACATGGTGCAAACTACGCCGGTGCATCCAAACCCCGTGATACGATACGCTCTATCACACATAAGCCTCATTATATCTTCCTCAAAACAGCCACCATACCTACCTATTATGGCATTTCCATAGCCATTCCGAGATATATTGCCATGCAACTTCCATCATCATCATATACATGACTTGAGCATTTATTGTCATATTGCTTTGCATGATCGTAAGATAGCTAGCTGATATCATCAAACAATGACGAGGAAAGGAAGGATGCAGTGAAGGATAGCTCCCTCGAGAAGCAACCAAAGCGACGGCGTAGGCGCCGCTCCAAATCCCGCCTCGGCAAAAACAGCGATAACAGCGCAGGAAAAAATAACACCCCGGTCGACTCCAGAGGAAACGACGACCACATTGACCCAGCGACAGAGCAGGGTGAACCAGCGGACAGCGAACATAGTACGGAGCCGCTGTCCGATCACGTCGACGCCGAGGATAAAGCTCATCAACCTCTCTCCGGAGAGGAAAGCAGTCCGGACGATGATGCACACATCATCCCGGAAAGGCACTTGGAACAAGAGAACCTCCATAGAAGGCTTATTGCTACCGTGAGGAGTCTGAAGAAGCAGAAGCAAAGGTTTCAGGCCGCGCAGAATACACTCAACAGTAGATGGAACAAAGTGCTCGACACTGAAGAAAGTATGGTGGTAGTTGCCACACAAAGTGCTACCAAAGCGCAAGCTGTTTCCTGAATTCGATGATGAGGCCTTAGAGCCCACACAACCAAAAAATAAAACGGCCGACCCATCGGATCGACCACCTCGTGGCCGCGATAGGGCGGCCAACGGGGCCGCACATAAGTCAAAACATGATCCATGCAAAGACTTGCATCAAAAGGCCGGTGTGACCAAATCTAGGAAGCACGCTCCAGCGCATAATCAAAACAGAACACTACAACCGTCAGAACGCCATGACACATCCAAATACAGGGGTGCCGCGCGCCCCCTATGTTTAACCGATGAGGTGCTGGATCATGAATTTCCAGAGGGATTCAAACCCGTGAACATAGAGGCGTACGACGGAACGATAGACCCTGGGGTCTGGATTGAGGACTTCATCCTCCATATCCATATGGCTCGCGGAGATGATATCCATGCCATCAAGTACTTTCCCCTCAAGCTGAAAGGACCAGCTCGGCACTGGCTGAAGAGCCTCCCCGAAAATTCAATCGGAAGTTAGGAGGAGCTCGAGGATGCTTTTAGGGCCAACTTTCAAGGGACCTATGTCCTACTGATGTCTACTACACAACCTTCTTCTTGTAGACGTTGTTGGGCCTGCAAGTGCACAGGTTTGTAGGACAGTAGCAAATTTCCCTCAAGTGGATGACCTAAGGTTTATCAATCCGTAGGAGGCGTAGGATGAATATGGTCTCTCTCAAACAACCATGCAACCAAATAACAAAGAGTCTCTTGTGTCCCCAACACACCCAATACAATGGTAAATTGTATAGGTGCACTAGTTCAAGCGAAGAGATGGTGATACAAGTGCAATATGGATGGTAGATATAGGTTTTTGTAATCTGAAAATATAAAAACAGCAAGGTAACTAATGATAAAAGTGAGCGTAAACGGTATTGCAATGATAGGAAACAAGGCCTAGGGTTCATACGTTCACTAGTGCAAGTTCTCTCAACAATAATAACATAAATAGATCATAATAACAATCCCTCAACATGCAACAAAGAGTCACTCCAAAGCCACTAATAGTGGAGAACGAACGTAGAGATTATGGTAGGGTACGAAACCACCTCAAAGTTATTCTTTCAGATCGATCTATTAAAGAGTTCGTACTAGAATAACACCTTAAGACACAAATCAACCAAAACCCTAATGTCACCTAGATACTCCATTGTCACCTCAAGTATCAGTGGGCATGAAAACACGACAAGATATACAAAAAGTGTTCTCAAATAAAAGACTCAATCCGATAAGATAACTTCAAGAGGGAAACTCAATTCATCACAAGAGAGTAGAGGGGGAGAAACATCATAAGATCCAACTATAATAGCAAAGCTCGTGATACATCAAGATCGTGCCATAGAGGGAACACGAGAGAGAACATAAGAGAGAGAGAGAGAGAGAGAGAGAGAGAGAGAGAGAGAGAGATCAAACACATAGCTACTGGTACATACCCTCAGCCCCGAGGGTGAACTACTCCCTCCTCATCATGGAGAGCGCCGGGATGATGAAGATGGCCACCGGTGATGGATTCCCCCTCCGGCAGGGTGCCGGAACGAGCTCCCGAGAGGTTTTTGGTGGCTACAGAGGCTTGCGGCGGCGGAACTCCCGATATATCTTGATTTCTAATGTTTTTAGGGTACGTAGGCATATATAGGCGAAAGAAGTCGGTCGGGGTGTGCTCGAGGGGTTCACGAGACAAGGGCCGCGCCCTGTAGGGGGGGGGGCGCCCCTATCTCCTGGGCTCCTCGAGGATCTTCTGACTTGATCTCCAAGCCTCCAGGATGATAATCTTCCAAAAAAACATGTTGCCGAAGGTTTCATTTCGTTTGGACTCCGTTTGATATTCCTTTCTTTCGAAATACTGAAACAGGCAACAAAATAGCAATATGGGCTGGGCCTCCGGTTAATAGGTTAGTCCGAAAAGTAATATAAAAGTGTATAATAAATCCCATAATCATTCAAAACAGGTAATATAATAGCATGGAACAATAAAAAAATTATAGATACGTTGGAGACGTATCAAGCATCCCCAAGCTTAATTCCTGCTCGTCCTCGAGTAGGTAAATGATAAAAAACAGAATTTTTGATGTGGAATGCTACCTAGCATGATTCTCAAAGTAATTTTCTTTATTGTGGCATGAATGTTCAGATCCAAATGATTCAAAATAAAAGTTCATATTGATAAAAGAAATAGTAACACTTCAAGCATACTAATCAAAGTAATCATGTCTTCTCAAAATAACATGGCAAAAGAAAGTTTATCCCTACAAAATCATATAGTTAGGCTATGCTTCATTTTCACACACAAAGATGTTCCCAACTTCTATACCCCCGATGACAAGCCAAGCAATTGTTTCGTACTTAAATAATCTCAAACTTTTTCAACCTTCACACAATACATGAGCGTGAGCCATGGATATAGCACTATGGATGGAACAGAATATGATGATTGGAGATTGTGTGGAGAAGACAAAAAGGAGAAAGTCTCACATTGACGAGGATAATTAACGGGCTATGGAGATGCCCATCAATTGATGTCAACATGAGGAGTAGGGATTGCCATGCAACGGATGCACTAGAGCTATAAATGAATGCTCAACAAAAGAAAACTAGTGGGTGTGCATCCAACTTGCTTGCTCATGAAGACCTAGGGCATTTGAGGAAGCCCATCGAGGAATATACAAGCCAAGTTCTATAATGAAAAATTACCACTAGTATATGAAAGTGACAACATATGAGACTCACTATATGAAAGACATGGTGCTACTTTGAAGCACAAGTGTGGAAAAAGAGATAGTAGCATTGCCCCTTTTATTTATTTTCTTTTTTTCTTTTTTTTTTCTTTTTTTTCTTTGGGCCTTCTTTTTTCTTTTGGCCTTTCTTTTTTTTCTTTTTTTTCTTTTTGGGCAATGTTCTAATAATGATGATCATCACACTTTCATTGATTACAACATATGAATTATAACTCAAAACTAGAACAAAATATGACTCTATATGAATGCCTCCGGCGGTGTACCGGGATGGTGCAATGAATCAAGAGTGACATGTATGAAAAATAATGCATGGTGGCTTTGCCACAAATACGATGTCAACTACATGATCATGCAATGGCAATATGATAAAAGTAATGTATGTCATAATGATGATAAACGGAATGGTGGAAAGTTGCATGGCAATATATCTCGGAATGGCAATGGAAATGCCATAAATAGGTAGGTATGGTGGCTGTTTTGAGGAAGATATAATGAGGCTTATGTGTGATAGAGCGTATCATATCACGGGGTTTGGATGCACCGGCGAAGTTTGCACCAACTCTCAAGGTGAGAAAGGGCAATGCACGGTACTGACGAGGCTAGCAATGGCGGAAAGGTAAATGTGCGTATACTCTATGGACTCAACATTAGTCAAAATAACTCATATACTTATTGAAAAAATTTAGAAGTCATCAAAAATCAAGCACTACGCGCATGCTCCTAGGGGAATAGATTGGTAGGAAAAGACCATCGCTCGTCCCCGACCGCCACTCATAAGGATGCACAAGCCAGGTACACTTCATGTTTCAAATTTGTTACACAACTTTAACCATACGTGCATGCTAAGGGACTTGCTAACTTCAAAACAAGCATTCTTTAAACTAGATGACACCCCGCGCGTTGCTGCGGGATTTTTTAGATGAAATTTGATGCACAGAGACATGTCTAAAATGATTAAACAAAATATATATCTATATACTACATCAGGACGAATGACCGTTTCCATCAATTGTACTATCCCGGTATCCCCTTCGGTGTACCATTTCTATCATTCATGATCAAACGTCTACCCATCAAAATAGACCTTTTACTTTCAGTTGGAATGGCTGTGGCACAAACTGTTTCCCTACCTTGAATCACAAAGAAAACAAAGAAATGCTAAGCTTGTGCACTGACCTTGAAACAAATAGTACAGTTGTATAAATTATCTTCGTCCAATAGTCTCATGGCAGCATTACAAACTAACAGTTATTATCCCAATGTCGTACACGATACACAGAATTAAACTCTTAAATATCATAATATTACAGAAATTAGATAAATGAAAGACAGACAATCCATGCTTGTTTTTAAAGGGAACAAAAGTAGTCCAATTTTACCACTCTTTTCCACATCTACCTCCTTCAGAACAACTCTAGGTCTCTCACCGGATCCTCCATCGACTGCTTTCAGTAACCATATTGGAACATCAGATGCTGATCAGACATGCCAGAACTATCCTTATTTTCCAATAGGAGCATAATCAAAAGTCATTGAGCAGAGATACTAATACTCTTTGGACCTGTAGGTGCAGCTAACGTTTTGAAGGCTGAACATGTAAAGATCTCTCCCCTCTGAAAAGAACATATATATTTTCCCACTGTAACTCAAACTAAGACATATTTCATAAAATCCTAGAGAATAGGAAACATGCTTAACAAAGTATCTAAACTAAATTCCCTGATCACAGGAGCTAGTAAGATGGCTTCAAAGTTCAGAATAGTGCACCTGTTGATGCTAATAAAAATTAAATAGACTTGGTGTTTCAAAAGCCAAGTATGTAAAATCCTTGCATCATTAGATCTGACGATTAAACATCTAAATGTTTAACCATCAACAGTGGAAAGCAAAAAGGGAAATAGAGTTACATCTTCAGATATCCATGATTAGTTGATTTCCGCAGAACATGGCATGTCAAGAAAAATAATTCTAAAGCACATGGTCATAATGTTTGTCTGCTAAAGAATACATGCATATTAATTAAAACTCAGGAAAGACAGTTTGTACTTGATACATCTGCATACCTGGCACTTATGGTTTAGTACGCTATTTGCAATCGCATGTAGTACACGCCGGGTCGAGCAAAATCACAGGTATAGAGGTTGCAAACATACATGCTGCAAAAGAGTCCGAGCTGGTGTGTAGGATAGAACACTTTCACAACGTCACACAATAGCTGCACATTCCATTGTACCGGCAACGATCATGATACAATATGATGTGTGCTTCTACTTACACTACTTCCACGCAAACACCAAAACTACAAATTTTCCTACCAACTGCAATGCAATAAAAAGATAACTCAAGGCACACATCACACCATTATAGAAAATTGATTTCTAGGGGAGGAAGGATGCATGGTTATTGACATCAACTTTCTTACAGACAATAATCCTAGATGGACTAAATAAAATCGACTTATACATCTGGAAAGCACCTCATGGCTAATATATCCCTTGCTTAGTTTCATCCATAGATTTTATAAATTTTATTTCCTTTGTAATTGTTATCTGTTTCTCTTCTTATGTCAATTATGAAGTTAAGTTCTCTGAACTGGAAGAACTCCAGAGAAAGAATTTCCTATGATATATAAATAAAAGGTGCAAATGCTGATGAAGGGAAAAAATATTAACAGAGGAGAGCTTCTGTACAAATTCGAGTAGCAAGAGACATGTGAATCAATGAAGTCAACGCCAACAACATGAACCTATGAAGCAAAACGCCTAGCATCTTTCGATACAGAGTGCGATCTGAAAAATTAAAAAACATACGTTAATCATAGGAAAATTAGGGAGTAGCTGGAAAAAGGGAGCATCCAGCAAGAGACATCTGAAGTGATCATGATCAATTAAACCAGCAAAAGACTTATGAAGTAAAACATCGAGCACTGTTCAATCGGAGGGGCAATCTAACAAAACATAAGCTCAGTACAGGAATCTTAGGTGGTTGAAAACAGGGGGTGCTACCAGAATGGAGGTCGGTTCCAAGATGTGAATGCGGGCAGGCGTGCGGGCTGAATGACGATGGCATTACAAAAGGGTTTTTAAACGTAGCATCTGCATGGAATTAATGGGGTGAGGCATGTCCATCTGCTGGGCAGAGAGCGTCGGGGGAGATGAAACAGAAACCCTCTTTTTATCTTCTCGGTTCCTAAGATAGTAAAAAGAATGAAAGTACATAGTCAGGGATGATGCATTTTCATATTTCACAATGAAAAGGCATGATATGATGAAAATAGTCGTAATATATCAATACTTTTGAAGAAAATCAAGGAAAATTATAGTAAAAAATAGATGACTGCAGTATATAACATTAAAGAAAGATGGTTAAACTATGACCATTCCAGTGGAGCGTATCTATATATGTTATATCTACTAATCTACACCATTTGATATCAGATCAATTTGTGGCCTAGTTGTCCTACATCTTACCAATTGTGGTCACCCTTAAACGGATGGATGCGTAGGCAGAGGCATAGTCAACAGCTGATTCCACCTCCTTCCTGGGTACTTCTCCACAAGGGCTACATATATAGGATTGAACTCATGGAGAACTCCTTCGTGCATTCAGTTGTCGGCAGATCTGGCCCAGGAGACCTCTGCCAGCCACCAGATGCCCACGGGAATGGTCACCCCCTGAACAGCAGCTGGAGCGATAGGTGGAAGTGTGGACGCCCAATTAGTAGTCGGGGTCGCCGGAACGACATCGCTCGCAGGGGGGTCGCGGCGCGCGGGATGGATCACCGATGTCACATGTGGCGGTGCCAATGGGGACGCGGGGTAGCGGGGTCAAGGCGACGTAGCCGAGATCGTGTGGCGCCCTACCGGGGTTACACGGTATGGCGTGCCTTCCTCGCCGGGGATCGCTCGGCAGCGGCGCTGCACCCCGCCGGGTCAGTCTCGAGGAGGGTTAGCAAACGGTGGTGGATATAAGATTGAGTCATCGGTTACAGAAGCCGGAAGGGGAATCGAATCGACAACGATTTGTTTGCGGTGGAACCAACGGACGTGGGGAGAAAGAGGCGTTCGTGATTAGCCTATGGCGGGTCCACCGCTAGTAACCGAATGCTAATGCGTATGTGGGTCCCCCATGTAAGCTATAACAAAACGCTGATGTGACTGGGCGCTGGACAGGCTGCGTGCTATCAATCGATCAATTGTTCCTTTTTTTCTCAGCGAGGGAAGGTAGCTCTGTTAATTGAAAAAAAAAACTGACATGCTCTTGAGTGGGAAAGGTGACGTGGTTGGATGTGAATGGCTGATGACGTGGCTATGCTGCATGTTGAGATAAATCAAGTAGTGGGGGTGAACTTCTTAAGTATATAGGATTCATAATCACCCAACTAGCATGACTTTAATATCACTACCTCCATATCTCAAACAATTATCAAGTATCAAATTGATCATAGCATCCAGTTCACCTCCTATGAAAGTTTTCGTTCAAATTACCATGCTGTTTAAGACTCTCAAAATAATATAAGTGAAGCATGAGAGTTCATTAATTTCTACAAAATAAAACCACCGCCGTGTTCTAAAAGATATAAGTGAAGCACTAGAGCAAACGACAAACTACTCCAACAAGATATGAGTGAAGATCAATGAGTAGCTAAATAATTATGCAACTATGAGAAGACTCTCTCTCATTAAAGAATTTCAGATCATGGTATTGTATTCAAACAGCAATCAAAACAAAATAAAATGACATTGCAAGGATAGCACATTTCATGTGAAGAAGCAAAAACTTAGGCTCAACCGATACTAACCGATAGTTGTTGAAGAAGAAAGGTGGGATGCCTACCGGGGAATCCCCAAGCTTAGATGCTTGATACTTCTTGAAATATTAAACTTTTGTGTCTCCTTAGTTCCTCTCATATCATGGTTTCTCTTTTTATCAAAAGCTTCATTCACAACAAACTCAACAAGAACTCGTGAGATAGGTTAGTATAAACCAATGCAAAACCTTATCATTTTCTACTGTAACAAATCACTAACATTATTATTCAACATTTCATACTAAATGCCTCTGCATATTTAATACTCCTATCCTTAAATAGAATCACTAAACAAGCAAACATATGCAAACAATGCAAACATAACAGCAATCTGCCAAAACAGTATAGTCTGTAAAGAATGCAAGAGTATCAATACTTCCCTGACTCCAAAAATTATGAACTAAAATTAACACTGTAATAAATTTATCAGAGCTCAATATGCAAAAAGATTTAACATTATACCACTCTCTGACTTTTCTAGGGAATTTTTACAACAGCGGTAAACTTTCTGTTTTCAAACAGCAACATGTATACTAGCAAAATAAGCATGGCAAAGGCTATCCTTGACATTTTTATTGGAACTAAAGATGCAAAATATTATTATAAATAACAGAAAGCAAAAACTAACAAGAGAAAATGACGCTCCAAGCAAAACACATATTATGTGGTGAATAAAAATATAGCTCCAAGTAAAGTTACTGATGAACGATGATTTAAAGAGGGATGCCTTCCGGGCATCCCCAAGCTTGGGCTTTTGGCTACTCTTGAATATTACCTTGGGGTGCCTTGGGCATCCCCAAGCTTAGGATCTTGCCACTCCTTATTCCATAGTCCATCGAATCTTTACCCAAAACTTGAAAACTCCACAACAAAAAAATCAACAGAAATCTCGTAAGCTCCGTTAGCGAAAGAAAACAAAACACCACTTCAAGGTACTGTAATAAACTCATTCTTTATTTATATTGGTGTAATATCTACTGTATTCCAACTTCTCTATGGTTCATACCCTCCGATACTACTCATAGATTCATCAAAATAAGCAAACAACACACGGAAAACAAAATCTGTCAAAAACAGAACAATCTGTAGTAATCTGTAACTAACGCAAACTTATGGAACTCCAAAAATTCTACCAAAATAGGAAGTCCTAGGCATTTTGTCTATTGATCTACAGCAAAAAGAATCAACCACAAAAGCACTTTTCTGTGATTTACTAAATTTTTTCTCGTGCGCGCAAAGTTCCTGTTTTTCAGCAGAATCAAATTAACTATCACCATAGGTTATCCTATAGGTCTTACTTGGCACTTTATTGAAACAAAAGCTATAAAACATGATTACTACAGTAGCATAATCATGTGGACACACAAAAACAGTAAGGGTAATGAGGGAGTCCTGGATTAGGGGGTGTCCGGATAGCCGAACTATCACCATTGGCCGGACTCCTGGACTATGAAGATACAAGATTGAAGACTTCGTCCCATGTCCGGATGGGACTTTCCTTGGCGTGGAAGGCAAGCTTGGCGATACGGATATATAGATCTCCTACCATTGTAACCGACTCTGTGTAACCCTAACCCTATCCGGTGTCTATATAAGCCGGAGGGTTTTAGTCCGTAGGAGAAACAACAATCATACCATAGGCTAGCTTCTAGGGTTTAGCCTCTCTGATCTCGTGGTAGATCCACTCTTGTACTACCCATATCACCAATATTAATCAAGCAGGAGTAGGGTTTTACCTCCATCGAGAGGGCCCGAACCTGGGTAAAAACATCGTGTCCCTTGTCTCCTGTTACCATCCGCCTAGACGCACATTTCGGGACCCCCTACCCGAGATCCGCCGGTTTTGACACCGACATTGGTGCTTTCATTGAGAGTTCCTCTATGTCGTCATCCTTAGGCCCGATGGCTTCTTCGATCATCAACAACGACGCGGTCCAGGGTGAGACTTTTCTCCCTGGACAGATCTTCGCATTCGGCGGCTTTGCACTGCGGGCCAATTCACTTGGCCATTTGGAGCAGATCGAAAGCTACGCCTCGCCATCGTGTCGATTTGGGAGTTTGAACTACACGGCCGACATCCGCGGAGACTTGATCTTCGACGGATTCGAGCCACAGCCAAGCATGCCGCACTGTCTCGATGGGCACGATCTAGCTCTGCCGCCGAACAGTGCCCTGGAAGCCGCACAAGCGTCCGCTCCGACCCTTAGCTCGGAGCCGACTCCGCCGATCGAGGACGAGTGGTTAGACACCGCCTCGGGGGCTACGATCTCTACGGCGGTTGAGCCAAACTCCATCCCTGTCCTTTGCGAAGACAGTGACTCCAAGGTGCCGGACTCCTTTCCGGACTCCGAACCCTCCGTGCCCCTGCCAATCGAATCCAATTGGGCGCCGGTTATGGAGTTCATCGCCGCGGACATCTTTCAAAGCACTCGCCCTTCGCGACATCCTGAATTCACTAAAGTCTCTCTCTTTATCAGAGAGCCCTGGCGGACTACGGTCGGGAAGGTTGGGATGCGTACGACGAAGAAATTCAACGCCCACCCACCGCCCACTTTGTAGCCACTGTCGAAAGCTTAAACGACGTGCTCGATTTTGACTCCGAAGACATCGACGGTATGGACGACGATGTAGGAGACAACCATGAACCAGCACCTATAGGATACTGGATAGTCACCTTATCCCACGATGTATACATGGTGGATACACCTAAAGGAAGCGACGACGAGGACCAACGGGACACTACGAAGGATAAATCCCTCGAAAAGCAGTTAAAACGGCAACGTAAACGCCGCACCAAGTCCCGCCTCGACAAAGACGGCAGCCACACATGCCCAACCATAGAGCAGGGGGAACCGGTACACGACCAACATGCTATCGAGCAACCGTCCGAACAGGACAACTTGGATAAACACCCGTCCCCGGCGAAGATAACAGTCCGGACGATCTCACGCCGGACAAATATGTTGGAGCAGAAGAACCTCCACAAAAGGCTCGTCGCCACTACGCGTAGCCTGAAGAAGCAGAAGCGGATGCTCAAAACAGCGGAAGATGCACTCAGAATCAGATGGAGCAAAGTACTCAACACCGCAGAGAAATACGGCGACAGTCGCCAAACAAAGAGCTACCCGAAGCGCAAATTACTGCCCGAATTCGATGAGGAGGCCGTAGAGCCCCCACAATCAAAGAACAAAGAGGCCGCCCGGTCGGATAGACGACCACATGGCAAACATGGAGCGACAAGCGGCGCCGCACACAAGCCGGCACGCCATCCGCATAAGGATTCACATCAAAAGGATGGCCCAGTTAGGTCCATCTATGGGCCGAGAAAGCAAGCTCTTTCAAGCAATGCAACACGCCAAATATCCGAACATCACGACACACCCAAGTATAGGGTGTCGCACACCCCGTGTTTCACCGATGAGGTGCCGGATCACGAATTCCAGTGGATTCAAACCCGTAAACATAGAGGCATACGACGGAACAATGCAGACCACAGGTATGGATTGAGGATTACATCCTCCACATACACATGGCTAGAGGAGATGATCTCCACGCCATAAAATACTTACCCTCAAGCTCAAAGGGCCAGCCCGGCATTGGCTCAAAAGCCTCCCTGAAAATACCATTGGAAGTTGGGAAGAGCTCGAGGATGCTTTTCGGGCAAATTTTCAAGGGACTTATGTCCGTCCTCCGGATGTAGACGATTTAAGTCACATAACTCAACAACCCGGAGAGTCAGCCCTCAAATTCTGGAACAGGTTCCTCATCAAAAAGAACCAAATAGTCGACTGTCTGAACGCCGAAGCCTTAGCAGCTTTCAAACACAACGTTCGAGACGAATGGCTCGCCAGACACCTCGGCCAGGAGAAGCCGAGAACAATGGCTGCATTAACAAGCCTCATGACCCGCTTTTATGCGGAGAGGATAGTTGGCTGGCAAGATGCAGTACCAGCGACCCAAGTACATCCGAAGTCAGGGATGGAAATGGAAAACCACGACGCAACAAGGACCATCGTCGGACAAAGGGAAACAGCCCGAAGAGCACGACAGTCAACGCCGGATTCAGAAGCTCCCAGCAGAATCATAAAAAACTGCCCCTCAAGGACAACAGCGACGAGCTATCCAACCTAAACAAAATCTTGGACAAAATATGCCAAATCCACAGTACTCCCGAGAAGCCTGCAAACCATACCCACAGAGATTGTTGGGTCTTCAAGCAGTCCGGCAAACTCAATGCCGAACACAAGGGGCTCGACACACCAAGCGAGGACGATGACGAACCCCACAAGCTGAGCACCGGAAAACAAAATAATTTCCCACAAAAAGTCAAAACAGTGAACTCACTTCAAGTGACAAAAGGGAAAAATAGAGCGGCGCCCATAGAAATACGCGTCGCACGGTCTATCCCAGAAGAGTCCCAACAATGGTTGTCAAAACCAATCACCTTCGATCATCAGGACTATTCCGGAAGTATCTGGAACGCAGGATGGACTGCCTTGATATTATATCCTATAATCGACGGACTCCAATTTACACAAGTCCTAATGGACGGAGGTAGCGATCTAAACCTGCTATATCAGGACACAATCCGCAAAATGGGGATAGACCCAACCAAAACTCGCCATAGCAACACCTCCTTCAACGGGGTAATGCCAGCCTATATGCCCATTGTACGGGCTCCCTCATCGCTAGAAGTTGTGTTCGGGTCATCCGACAACTTCCGCCGCGAAAAGTTAACCTTCCATATCGCCCCATTCGAAAGTAGCTATCAAGCAGTACTGGGACGTGAAGCTTTCGCCCGCTTTAACGCAATACCGCATTATGCATCTCTTACAATTAAAATGCCCGGTCCACGCGGCATCATCTCATTAAAAGGGAGTACCAAGTGTTACTCGAACACGGAATAACGTGAGACTGCCTTGACAACCCCACACTAATCCGGCCCCGCTAATCAAAGCACCTGAATAGGTCATTCGGACCCCGGACATGGCTAGACGAGTCCGGCGTAAACATATAAAGGCCTACTAGCGGCATACCCCCGTACAAGGGGCTGCACGCATGTACAACAAGAGACAATAAAGCTCAATTTTGTTCGCTTTTCGAACCGTGCTCTGTTTATTTAATATAAAGTACATTTTTCGCATGATCTTTTTTTCTTTTCAACTAAGTTCTTCTCTTTTACAGATGAACACCGTGCTACACCTGGCCCAGGATACGGCACAACGGAGACACGGGCGCAGACGTGCAGTAGGGACCCGTTGCAAGGATTCTTTTCAGATTAAGACCCTGCGTAAACCTTTTTTACTGTCTCTTGTTGATACACATCCCCCGACTTCTTGCTATAACCGAGGAGGAGGCTGGCGTTTTGGGATCGGCCCCACCAGAATTTTTGAACATACCTGGACACCAGGGGCTTAGGGCATTATTCTGCCCGTTTTCATAAAGACCGAATACCTTAGGGAGTGTTCGGCGTCTCGAGTTAGGCCTTATATGCATCAGCTCGAATCATGTCTTTGGTCAAATGTTGGGTTTGCGGCTCCCATGTTTTGGTACCTTACGTTCCGTTATATTGGCTAAGGTAGCGCTGGGAGAACCACTGCGATTGTGCCCCGGTTGAGCTGGGTTGAGCACCTCAGTGGAGAAAGCTAAAACTGACTGTCATGATATAGCGTGAGACTGGTCAACCACTTGATGACCCACTGGAATGTTTAGAATTCCCCCGCATTAACGAAGGACCGTTTCCCGGTCAGGAACATACGCACCCCGAATTCGGGAGAGCGCGGTGCCCCTAGGGGCTATATAGTAGCCCCACCATCGAACTCCTATGGCTAAGTGAAAGTGATAAAGCATTATAGTCCGTTTTCCTAGTTTGCTACGCTATCACCTCCTTTACAGGACCAAGACGTTGGATTAAGTGTGAAAATGTGCCTTTTTGCAAACACCCCGCACTATGTGCGTAATGTCAAGACCGCCATCTTTCAAAGTTATATACACATATACATCAACGGCCAAGACAGAGGTGTTTTAATACTTGAACGCACAAGTATAAAAAGCTCTTACTTTATATTGAAACATTGTTTTCACAAATCATACATGTCATTACAACATAATATCCTTCGAGCAATCGCGTCTCTATTAAACGAGCGCCTCGCAGACTTCCTCAAAATAGTGCTCGGCGGTACTGCTTCTGTCCGAATCTTGTGATGCAACATCGGTGGCCTTCATCTCCGCCAAGATATGTCTTGACACGGGCAAGAGCCATCCAGCGCACCCTCTATGCATCTTGACCGCTTCATTGCATCGATATGCGGCACCGCACCAAGGAACTGTTGCACCAAGCCAAAATAACTCTTCGGCTCAGGCCTTTTCGGCCACAAATGAGTCACGGCAGCCTTCATGGCAAGTCCGGACAACCTATTCAGCTCAGCCCATTCGGCCAAACGATCGGTTAATGAAAGTGGACGCTCCGGACTATGGAACTGCGACCAAAAAAGCTCCTCCATTCCGTGATCCTTTTGACCTCGGAAGTGTTCGGCCACGTCTGCGGCACTCGCTGCCAAGTCCAGATAAGCATCCTTCGCACCCCACGGCCGGTCCAATTGAGCGTACTTAGGATCTGTGAATTTCCTCCGCAACAGAAAGGGCTTTCCAGCCGCAATATCTCCGGCCTGACGTAGCTCCTCCTTCATAGCTCTCATTGCAGAGCGAGTATCCTTGGCCTCGGTGGCGGCCTTTTTCAGGTCCTCTTGTTTCGCTCGATCTTCTTTTCAAGAAGCTCGCAACGGTCGATAGCATTCTTCAATTTCACGGCCATCTCGGCCATTTCTTTCTTGCTTCGGCAGTGAGCAGCCTGTTCGGCTTTTAGCTCTGGGGCCGCCTTTAAGGCAGCCGCATCACTTTTTCTGGCTTGCTCCTTGGCTCGGGCGAGTTCCGCCCGAAGGCTCTCCATAGCAGCGGCACCATCTGCATTAAGCATACATGTTGTAAGGCATGGGCGTCAAGCTCCCTTACCAGGTGTCCGCGGAGAAGTTGCATACCTTGTGACTCATCAAGCCTCTTATTAACAAGTGTGATGTCCGCATCCGCCACGTCAAGTTTCCGCTTCAGTTCGGCAAATTCATCAGCCCGGCTAGCCACCGGACGCTTCGCCACCTACATAGGAAGAGCGCATATTATACAGGGTTATGATCCTCGGCGTGCCGTCATTTTTGACACCGCACCAAGTCTCGTGGGCTACTATCTATACATGGCGCATTTTATATGCAAAAGCTGCCGAAGGTACATCATTTTGCGTACCTCAAAACCCGCCAGTAAACTTACGACGGCTTCATGCAATCCGCTCTCAGCGGATGAAATCCTTTCAATCATCGTACCCATTAACGTACGGTGATCTTCCGAGATAGACGCTCGGCCGAGCAGATCCTTCAGCTCCTCCGACCGCACACCCGTTGGTGCCGGACTCGTCCGGTGGCCTTTTTCGAAGGCCGGACACGGAGGGCTTCGAGGGGACATACGGCTGCCTTCTGGCCCTGTCGGGGAGGCTGATCGTACCCGCGAACACCTATGGGGCCGGCGGACCAGGCCCCTTGTGGTTCGGAGGGGGGTGGAGATCGCACGAAGAGCGGATCGAGGCGATGCACACGAGCAGTTTACCCAGCTTCGGAGCTCTCCGGAGAGATAAAACTCCTACTGCTGCTTGTTTGATCTATTCTATTCTTGCTAGGGAGCAATGCGAGCTACAAAACCTAGCGTGAGTGTGTCTAGTCTCTGGCCAGTCGAATGAACCGAACCAGCCGAACCTCTTCTACGTTGCGCATGGGCCTCCTTTTATATGCTCAAGGGTCTCGGCAGTGGCAACATAGGCGGGGTACAAATGTAAAACAGGAGTTGGTACACCTACTCGAGCGATTATGCGATGCAAAATACCTAATTACGGCGGCAAGGGACAAAAGCAATAAATGCCCGTCGGTGTCGCCTTTAACACGGTCTGCAGAGGCGTCAGTGCGCCTCCGCTTCGCCATGATGGCAAGCTTGTCGGCGCCGCTTATCGCTGCTCTCCGCTGGCTGCCTGACCTCTCGACACGCCCATGGAACGGTCCCATGGCGACACGTCGCTGGATGAGCTGGAGCGGAAAGGGAGAGAGGTTGCATGCCGCGGCAAGCGCCTTGCCGCGGCCGAATCCTTGGCGCGCCCGGAGACTTGTCGCGCTCCGAGCCTTCCCGGCAAGCTCCTCTCGCCGAGGCCTTGTCTTCTGCGTGCCTTGAGCGGCCTTCCCGACAAGCTCCTCTTGCCGGGGCCTTGTCTTCTTAATCAAATACTTTGTTCTTGAATGGCTCCAAGGAAGCCACGGAGGATCTTGGCGGTGACGAGGCAAGCCTTGCTGCGGGGTGCTGCAACTGTCCGTGCACGAGTACGGGATACTAGGGTACCCCTACTCTAGTACACCGACAGGCCCCGCCGGATTCGGAGGAGCCCTCCGCGACGACACCTCATGGTCGTCCACCTCGCATAACGGTACGGCAGGCGGAGGCGTTTCGCTCTCCATCATCTCCGGATCAAGATCCCCTGAAGACGAGCTCTGCTGTGAAGGGCTGAGATCCGAACTACAAGGTAAACTTTCGGTTACCTTCAGAAATAAAACGAGGATGTCTCTCTTTAAAAAAAAGCGCCCCCTTTACTTACGGCTCGCTGGAGGGCTGATCTCCTTGGGGAAATAGTGCGGCCGGGGCGTCTCCGCTTGAGACCCTCCGGTGAAGATTTCTTCCCCCGCTTCGAGGCTTTGGTCTCCGGATCTTCAGAAGCGGTCCTCTTCTCCCCTTGGAGAGAGGGATTCTCGATCCCCCCTTTCTTGATAGCCCCCTTCACGGAGGTGGTAGTTCCCTTGTTCCCCCTTCGCCTTCTTCAAAATGCACAACCTCTAGCATCTTGGTTAATACAGGATCCGGCGTGGTCTCAGGGAGGGGGGCCGGACACCTGATCAGTTTTGCTTTTGCTATCCACTCCTGTTTAAAGGACAACTCTTTTAAGGGCAAGTGTATGATAAATATGCGGATAGCATGTCCGGGTACAGGACTACTTACTTGAGTATCCGGGCGATTGCAGCTCAGACCTGCGTCCTCAATTAAGTTCGGACACATTGCTTGTGATCTGAAGAACAGTTGGTACATCTCCACGGGCGTAACGCCCATAAAATGTTGGAGAACTCGTGGTCCTGAAAATGTTGACGAGGCAAGCCTTGCCGCGGGGTGCTGCAACTGTCCGTGCATGAGTACGGGATACTAGGGTACCCCTACTCTAGTACACCGACAGGAGCCCCCGGGCCTGGGCCGTACACGGTGCCGAGCGCTTGTCGGGCCAGGCCCAGAACTGTGCACGGACACGCTCGGGCTCGACCACTCCGCAACTTCGCCCCGGACCCACCACGATCCCCACTAACGGCACGCACCGGACGTGGCGTCGTCTGCGAAGATCGTGGGCGCGGTCGTGTGGGGTTCTTTATTAGTATAAGCGGAACGTCCGCCCCCTCCTCCCCTTTATAAGCGGAGGAAACAGAGGCAGGCCGACCACCCCTGCCATTGCTATCTTGTCAAGAAACCACCGCCGCTCCCCTCTTCTTCTCCGGTGCGAAGAGAGCAGCGCCCCGCCCCCTTTCGCCACAAGCACACTCACCGCCGTCGGCCTCCTCCGCCCCCCCCTTGCCATGGCTCTGAAAGCCGATAAGGAGAATGGCGTCAAGTCGGCCGAGGCGCAGCGGCTCGCGGCGTTGCGCAAGGAGCGAGCCATCTTCCCCCCGCAGCTCGGCGCAAGGGAGCCGCGGACGCGTCTTCTACCTCTTACGGTCGACGGAGACTGCGTGCGCATCCGGCGCGCGAGGTGCTCCCCGCCTCCACCTCCGATTTGGCCCCAACAGGGTACCCTTTCTTCGCCCTTTTCTTCTATTGCGGGCTTTGCCCGCCCTTTTCCGAGTTCTTTTGCGACATTATGAACACCTTTAGCCTCCGCCTCCTTGATTTCACCCCCAACGCCGTTTTGACCATGGCAGATTTCGCGCATTTGTGCGAAAACTTTGTCGGAGTCCACCAACGTGGCACGCTTACGCCATTTCTTTGTTCCTCAGCGTCGAGAGAGGAGAGCCACTTCTTGGGAGGGATAGCACAGGTCTCTAGGATCGGCAAGAAAGAGGCCTACCTAGAGGGCGAGTTCCGCAACAAGTGGGAGGAGTGGAGGGCCAATCGGTCTGGGTCGAGAGGAGAACTGCAGCCCTTCGATCATGCAGGCGCCAAACCCCAATAGTGCGCGGCAGGGATTGGAGTAACTTGGCGCCGGAGGACGTGAAGCTGAAGATAGATGTGACCCGAATTCTGCGCCTCAGGCTTGCCGGGTTGACCGTAGGAGCAGTTGGCGCAGATTTCCTTCGCCGCCAGACGCCTCCCTTGCAGGAAAGGAGGAGGCCTGCTTGGGAGTTCCAGAATGCGGCGGACATCATGAGGCTGCGCCCGGGCCTGAATTGGAACTTCACTGTCATGGAGCTGGATTCAGTGCTGCTCGAGCTGTTCAAGAACGACCCCGAACATCCAGAGTGGTTCAGGTTGCCGCGGGGGGTCGTCCCATTGTGCAACAACTCGGCGCTCGACCGCATCCGCGCCATGATGCCACTGTGCGACTCCCACGGGATCGTCCCAACCTGGCAGGAGCCCCCCGACGAGGTCGTGCAGCAATTCTTCGACGATTTGCAAGAAGTACCGATACGCTCCGACGAGCAGAAGAGGCTCACCCGCGACACCACCGACCAGGAGATGGCGCGGATCGCCACTGAGGTGGAGGAGGCGGCGGCAGCGCCGCCGCTGGAGCCTTCGGGTTCACCGTGGAGGAGGCGGACGCGGCGAAGGCAAGCCTTGCGAGCGAGGGAGGTCGCCCGGCGAGGACGAGCTTGTCGAGCCCGAGGCCGGGTCGAGTGGACCCGCCGAGGGCGCTTCTTCCCCACCGCCAAGCGACTTGCCGCCAGTGAGCCCCGGCTCCGCCAAGAGGCGTCTCCAGGGTTGGGGACGAGCCGGGCGACAGACCGCCCACAGAAGCAGCGCCATGACGGCTCCACCGCGGCAAGCGAGGTTGCAAGGGAGCGCCCCTACACCGCAGCGACAACCGGGCGGAATCTTCTCGAGCCACCGCCGACGCCCGCCAAGCGGCCAAGAGAGTTTACTTCCCCGCCTCGTCGCACCGGAGGCGAGCCAGAGTTTGACTTGTTCGCGTTCAGCTTCGAGGAGGAAGGTGAAGAGTAATCTTCTCGAGATTGTGCTTGTATTTCTTCAATTTTATTGCTTCATCTTGAATCTGATTTGCTTCATTCTGGATTCTTTTCGTTTCAGGACGCTGGCCCAGAGAGCGGCGAAGAGGGCCAAGATCCCGACGGTCGTCGTTGAGGACGATTCTCCCGTGGCGACAGGGGACGCGTCCGAGACCGCCTTGCCGGACCCGACAACCCTTCCTCTGAGCAGCCCCCAGCACAGCCCCCAGAGTAAGTGTGCAGTTTTCTCCTTACTATTAGTTGTGTAGGGGTGCCCTTTCTTCGTTGATATCATTTGTGTGCTTGCGCAGGAGCAGAGCAGCCTCATCAGGAGGGCTCGGAAGCTGCCCCCGAGACCCTGTCTGCTGCCACTACGCCGCCAAGGGAGGAATCTCCGACAAGGGAGCGCCCTCCGACAAGGGAGGCCACTCCGGCAAGGGAGGCCACCCCGGCAAGGGAGGCCACCCCGGCAAGGGAGGCTACCCCGGCAAGGGACAGCGCCAGTGACCCTCCAGTGGTCGAGGCCATGGCTACGGATCCCGTTGCAGGTAACTCCCTTACACGAAATTTTCCCTTGGGCTTGCTTTCTTTTGTTTCTCTTTTTGAACATTTGCTTGACTTCTCTTTCTTCGTCTGACGCAGAGCCGATGGAGGTCGAGGCCGCCGGCGAGGAGGATGCGCGCGGCAACACCGACGAGGCCGCCGTCGAGGAAGAAGAGGTCGTCGTCGTGGAAGAAGAGGCCGCCGACGAGCCTGTTGGCGAGGAGGCCACCGGGCTGCCACGCAGAGGCCGGTGAGGGGTCGGGCGATCATCTTGACGGCCCCGAGGTCGCAGGAGCGGCAAGCGCTACACCGATGATTCCCCGCTGCTGCCGCTGCTGGCCAGCTCGAGGAGCCCGGCCAGGTGCCTACCTGAAGGCCGGCGAAGGCGTCTTCATCAAGCTCCCCTGGGAACCGAGCTCCAGGGCGCCGGTCGAGGGAGAGACCTTCGACGGCGAGCTACTCGCCTCCGCTGGGCTAACGCTGGTGGACGCGCCAAGCAGCAGCAGCGGCGAGTCTGAGGAGGAGCAGCTGCTGAAGAAGCTGCTGTCGCTCTACCGCGCCCGGCAGGCCAAGTTGGAGACCCGGGAGGCACTTGTCGCGAGGGCAGGAGCGGACATGGAGAGGCGCGCCGAAGAGCTCCGGAGCGCCAACCAAGAAACCCTCCATGACGTAGCGTAAGCTGGGGCAACTCGCAGAAGAGCGCACGGCCTTCATCCTTGAGAAGGCCGCGGCTGAGGAGGAGCAGCGGCTGGCTACCGAGAAGCTCACCGCGCAGGAAAGTGAGCTGGCGCAGCGGAAGGTCAACCTGGACAGCCATGAAGAAGACCTTGCCGCGCGCGAGGAGTCACTTGGCGGGGCGCTGCAGGAAGCGAAGGATGCTGCCGCAGCCGCCGAGGCCGCCAAGGAGGAGTTGAAGGCGAAGGTGGCGCAGCTGGAGGCCACCCTCAAGAAGAGCGGCGAAGAGCTTGCCGTGCTCAAGCGTGAGCGCGAGAAGGACGCCTACACTCTGGGCGAGCTGCAGAGGCATCTCGTTGATAGGGCCAAGGAGCTCGACGTCGCCAAGGATACAAAGGCGGATCTTGAGCTGAAGTTGACCACACTGACGCAGACGTTGGATGGCGCCAGAGAGCGGGAGGTGGGCGTGTTGGAGGCGATCAAGGCCAAGGAGGAGCTGCTAGCGAATGCTGCCTCCGTCGAGAACACCTTGAGGGAGAGCGTGGAGCACCGGGTGAAGGTCTCGTGGACACCGCCGCCGACATCCACAACGAGCTGATGGAGCTGGGGATGGTGGACCTTGCATACTCCTGCGACGAGCATCTCCAACCCAGCGCCAAGCTCAGCTTATTCTTCAAAGGCGTGGTGACAGGTCTCCGGCGACTCCGGGAAGAGGTCCCGAAGCAGCTGGCCGAGGAATCGCGCCAGGTTTGTGCAGGGGCCCTCGAGAAGGTGTTGATGAAGGTGGCCTTCCGCAACCCGGGCCTCAACCTTAACGGCGTCCTCAAATCCTTGCCGTTGGACGCCAACGTGGAGGAGCTCAAAGCCCTTGTCGCACCCATTGTGGACAAGGTGAACAAGATCAAGCGGATCGAGGGCGACCGCGTAGACTAGGCCGCCAACTTTATCTTTCCCTTGTCGCTGCTGATCATGTTTAGAACACTTTGTTAGATCAGCGACAAGTTATTTTGTAATATACTCTATCTTAGGCGATCAATGCAACATTATTTCCTCTACTTGATTCTTTCCTTTGCATGTTTACGCCCTACGCAATTGGGGGACTTGTCGGCGGGCACCTTTTGCTTGTTGAGTGAGGAACGTCGTGACCTTTGGCAGTGCCGCCTCCGACAAGCAACCTTGTCGCGACTAGCCGCAGCTCACTTAAGTTGTTGAGCGGACTCGAAACAAAGTAAGGGCGCGACTAGCCGGCGAGTTGGTTCCTCTGCGCACAGGTTTTCCATACAAAGTACTATCGTTCGAGGAAGATAACGAAAATTTAAAAATTGATTGCTCAAACTTTGGCAACTTAGCTTTTCGGTCTCTTGCTTCCCGATGAGGTGAAACTTCCTCGAGCGGTGCTCGGTCCATAGTATTATCTCCTCCTCCCCGGTTAACTTGTGCGCGAGGGAGCCTTCTTTTCTTTGTGAAGAGAAAAGAAGAGGAAATAACGTTATGGAGCCTAGCGGCTCGATTCTGCTTACCGGGTGTGGTTGCGCACAAAGTGTTAGCCAAAACATGCAATGAAATGATGAAAGCATGAACTTGACAAGTTATGCGCAACACATGAGCTTTATCGATGCATCGGGTCTGCGCCCGGCTTTGTACAAAGGATTACATGCAACAGCGCAAGACTTGTACAAAGGTGGTTGCCGGAACGGATTCCGACAACCGCGCCCTATGGGTAAAACTTACGAAGATGCTCAATGTTCCAGGAGTTGCTCACGGAATGCCATCTTCGGTCTCAAGGCGGACAGCGCTGAGCCTAGTGACTCGTTTCACCCGATAAGGGCCTTCCCACTTTGGCGTCAACTTGTTTGAATTCTTGGCGGACTGAGCAGCGAAGAACAAGGTCGCCTTCCTCGAGACTTCGGCATTAACCCTGCGGCTATGGTAGCGACGCAGAGCTTCTTTGTAGCGAGCAGCTCGCATAGCGGCTTTGAAGACGATCCTCCTCAAGGAGCAGCGTCATCTTGTCCTGACTGCTCTTGCTCAAGCTCATCATAAGCGAGTACTCGAGGCGATCCATTATCTGAGTTCCGTGGGGAGAACTGCCTGCTCCATAGACTAGAGCAAAAGGTATCGGCGGTGGCTCGATTTGGCGTCGTCTGATCGACCAAAGAACCACCGGCAGCTCCTCGATCCGATTTCTTGCGGAAGCTTTGCGGCAAGTGCTCTTGCCAATGTGGTGACCACATATGCCTCCATGTATCTACGCCAACAGCTTCATCCATCTTCCACAGGAATACACTTCAATTTCACACCATTGAGTCTTCTTACATGCAGTATCTTTGTTGACAAAATGGTACATACTTGATTGCCGGGCTACTCTTTCCGCTTCTTCTTGCTCTTGGGAAGTTCTCATGTCGAAGGAAGCGGACAATCTGCTGCGCCCATCTTTGGAGCTTGCGGCTCGACAACAAGGACTAAAGGCACATACTGCGGCGGCCGAGCTTGATGCTCCCGACAAGCTTGCGGAGCAAGACTTGTCGGGGCGTCTCGCTTCAACGAAACAAACCACAGGGTGCAGCCGGAGCGGAACTACTCCTCAAAGACTTGTTGGTGTTGATCTTGGGGACCTTTTGCAACGACGGCTTCGGGAAGCTACGCCGAAAAATAGTCACCGAAGCCAACTTCCTCTTCTTGCTTTGTCCAGTTGATGGTGTTACGGTTGGTGAGTCGACTTGAGCACGAAAAGCCCCGGTTCCATTGTGCAACTTAAGTGCGGCGCACTTTGAGGCCGTCGGCAATATCATTACGAGCTCTTGGAACATGTTCTATTTGCGAGGCCATCAAAGTGCTCTTCTAGCTTCCTCACTTCATCGACGTAGGCTTCCATCAACGGACTCTGGTAATCCTTGTTCACTTGTCGGACGACAAGTTGTGAGTCTCCCCTGACAATAAGCTTTTTGATCCCAAGGTCCACGGCGATCCTAAGACCGGCAAGCAAACCTTCATACTCTGCAGTATTGTTTGTCGCTTGCTCCTTGGGAAAGTGCATCTGGACGACGTACTTGAGGTGCTC
Source organism: Aegilops bicornis (assembly GCA_021605145.1). Classification (NCBI taxonomy): domain Eukaryota; kingdom Viridiplantae; phylum Streptophyta; class Magnoliopsida; order Poales; family Poaceae; genus Aegilops; species Aegilops bicornis. The sequence goes on from CM038672.1 coordinate 569,750,782, forward strand.
TCCGGTGGGTGCGATAAGCGACGCAAGACCAAATACTGCAGCGAGAAGGCACCATCAAAGTACATCAGCCACTCTTTGCTTGCTTCTTTGATGGGAATGCTCGTCTCCGGAATCTCTTCATCCGGTGTTGGCGTCCATTACGCTATGAATTCTGCCAACGCTACGCTTTGGATAGTTGATGTGCTTTCAAACTTAAGACCAAAGCTTGACAGCTCCAAAGTGCCCACTCGACAATCCTGCACGCCACGGATTCTGCAGTATCCTCTTCAGCGGAAAGCGGTGACAAGCTGTGATCTCATGTGCTTGGAAGTAATGGCGCAGCTTTCTCGAGGCCATGAGGAGGCCGAAAAGCAATTTCTACGCACTAGAGTACCTTGACCTAGCCCCTCACAGGAGGGCCCGACAAAGTAGATCAAGGCGCTGCACCATCCTTTTTCGCATCTGCTCATGTGTCTGCGGACTCATCCTTGTCGGGACCAGAGCTTGTCGTGAAGCCCCCGCTTGTCGCTGGATGTGTTTGCCATGGTTGTTGGCTCGTCATCCGCCTCCCTCTCCGCTACTAACGCAGCACTAACCACTTGATTGGTTGCCGCTATATATAGCAGCAACACATTGTGGCCTAGGTGCGACAAGTGTTGGAGTGGAGGACAGGTATCTCTTTAAGTCTGCGCGGCGCAGCCTCCGCTTCGAGTCCATTTCATTGGACCTGCCTTTTTCAAAATCTTGAAAAATGGCAGGCGCTCAGCAGAACCTAGAAATAAACTCTTGAGAGCAGCCACGCAACCGGCAAGTCTTCGTACATCCTTGACGCGCTTTGGTGCTTCAATCTGCTCAATGGCCTTGATCTTGTCGGCGGGATTAGCTTCAATCCCTCGCTGGGACACGAAGAACCCGAGAAGCTTGCCGGAAGGGACTCCAAACACGCACTTCTCGGGGTTGAGCTTAAGGTTGATCTTGCGCAGATTTGCAAAGGTCTCGTCCAAATCTTGAACCAAAGTTGCTTTGTCCTTGCTTTTGACCACTATGTCATCCATGTAGGCTTCTACATTTACGTGCATTTGCGGCTCGAAGCGTCATGGACTACCCTTGCAAATGTTGAACCAGCATTCTTCAAACCGAAAGGCATCCGTATGAAACAAAGATGTGCCACATGGTGTGATGAATGCGGTCTTCTCCTCATCCTCTTCAACCATGAAGATCTGATGGTATCCTGAGTATGCATCAAGAAACGAAAGCAAATCACATCCAGCCGTGGAGTCAACAATCTAATCAATGCGTGGCAAGGGAAATGGATCTTTGGGACAAGCTTTATTAACATCCGTGAAGTCAATACAAAGTCTCCATTTTCCGTTTGCTTTGCGCACGACTATAGGATTGGCCAACCACGTTGGATGGAGCACTCCTCTGACAAGGCCTGCTGCTTCCAGTTTCTTGATCTCTTCTGCTATGTCTTGGCGCTCCACTGCTTGCTTCCTGACTTTTTGCTTGACGGGCCGCGCGTGAGGACAAACGGCCAGGCGATGCTCAATCACTTTCCTGGGAACACCGAGGATGTCAGACGGTTGCCATGCAAACACGTCGACATTCGCCCGCAGGAAAGCAACGAGCGCGCCTTCCTATTTAGGTTCGAGAGAGGCACTGATGGTGAAGGTACCACCAGTGCCATCCTCCTTGGCGGGCACCTTCTTGGTACTCGTGCACGGACAGTTGCAGCACCCCGCAGCAAGGCTTGCCTCGTCACCGCCAAGATCCTCCGTGGCTTCCTTGGAGCCATTCAAGAACAAAGTATTTGATTAAGAAGACAAGGCCCCGGCAAGAGGAGCTTGTCGGGAAGGCCGCTCAAGGCACGCAGAAGACAAGGCCCCGACGAGAGGAGCTTGCCGGGAAGGCTCGGAGCGCGACAAGTCTCCGGGCGCGACAAGGATTCGGCCGTGACAAAGGCGCTTGCCGCTGCATGCAACCTCTCTCCTTTCCGCTCTAGCTCATCCAGCGACGTGTCGCCATGGGACCGTTCCATGGGCGGCGTGTCGAGAGGCTGTGCAGCCAGCGGAGAGCAGCGATAAGCGGCGCCGACAAGCTTGCCATCGTGGCGGCGGAGGCGCACTGACGGCCTCTCACCTTTGTTCGAGAGACACCGACGGGCATTTATTGCTTTTGTCCCTTGCCGTCGAGTTAGGTATTTTGCACATACCTTTGTTCGAGTAGGTGTACCAACTCCTGTTTTTACATTTGTACCCCGCCTATGTTGCCACCTGTCGGAGACCCTTGAGCATATAAAAGGAGGCCCATGCATAGCGTAGAAGAGGTTCGGCTGGTTTGGTTCATTCGACCGCGGAGACTAGACACACTCACGCTTAGGTTTTGTAGCTCGCATTGCTCCCTAGCAAGAATGAATAGATCAAACAAGTAGCAGTAGGAGTTTTCTCTCTCGGAGAGCTCAAGCTGGGTAAACTGCTTTCGTGTGCATCGCCTCGATCCGCTCTTCAGGCGATCTCCGCCCCCTCCGAACCACAAGGGAGGCTGATCGTGCCGCTGAACACCTATGGGGCCGGCGGACCAGGCCCTTGTGGTTCGGAGGGCGGAGATCGCCTGAAGAGCGGATCAAGGGCCAGCGTGAGACTAGGCCGCCAACTTTATCTTTCCCTTGTCGCCGTGATCATGTTTAGAACACTTTGTTAGATCAGCGACAAGTTATTTTGTAATATACTCTATCTTAGGCGATCAATGCAACGTTATTTCCTCTCTGGTTCTTTCCTTTGCATGTTTACGCCCTACGCAATTGGGGACTTGTCGGCGGGCACCTTTTTGTCATGAAGCGCCGAGTGAACGTCGTGACCTATTTGGCGATGCCGCCTCCGACAAGCAACCTTGTCGCGACTAGCCGCAGCTCACTTAAGTTGTTGAGCGGACTCAAAACAAAGTAAGGGCGCGACTAGCCGGCGAGTTGGTTCCTCTGCGCACAGGTTTTCCATACAAAGTACTATTGTTCGAGGAAGATAATGAAAATTTAAAAATTGATTGCTCAAACTTTTGCAACTTAGCTTTTCGGTCTCTTGCTTCCCGATGAGGTGAAACTTCCTCGAGCGGTGCCTGGTCCATAGTATTATCTCCTCCTCCTCCCTGGTTAACTTGTGCGCGAGGGAGCCTTCTTTTCTTTGAGAAGAGAAAAAGAAGAGGAAATAACGTTATGGAGCCTAGCGGCTCGATTCTGCTTACCGGGTGTGGTTGCTGCACAAAGTGTTAGCCAAAACATGCAATGAAATGATGAAAGCATGAACTTGACAAGTTGTGCGCAACACATGAGCTTTACTGATGCACGGGGTCTGCGCCCGGCTTTGTACAAAGGATTACATGCAACAGCGGCAAGACTTGTACAAAAGGTGGTTGCTGGAACGGGTTCCGGCAACCGCACCCTATGGGTAAAACTTACGAAGATGCTCAATGTTCTAGGAGTTGCTCACCGGAATGCCATCTTCGGTCTCAAGGCGGACAGCGCCGGGCCTAGTGACTCGTTTCACCCGATAAGGGCCTTCCCACTTCGGCGTCAACTTGTTTGAATTCTTGGCGGACTGAACGCGCCGAAGAACAAGGTCGCCTTCCTCGAGACTTCTGGCATTAACCCTGCGGCTATGGTAGCGGCAGAGCTTCTTTGTAGCGAGCAGCTCGCCTGCAATGAAGAAGACGATCCTCCTCAAGGAAGCAGCGTCATCTTGTCGCAGCCTGCTCTTGCTCAAGCTCATCATAGCGAGTACTCGAGGCGATCCGTATCTGAGTTCCGTGGGGAGAACTGCCTCTGCTCCATAGACTAGAGCAAAAGGTATCGGCGGTGGCTCGATTTGGCATCGTCTGATCGACCAAAGAACCACCGGCAGCTCCTCGATCCAGTTTCTTCCGCACTTGTGCAGCTTTGTCGAAAGTTCTGGTCTTGAGCCCGCGCAGCACTTCAGCATTTGCCCTCTCTGCTTGACCGTTGCTTCTCGGGTTTGCAACAGAAGCAAAGCAGACCTTGGCGCCAAGGTCTTGGACGTACTGCATGAAGGTGCGACTCGTGAATTGTGTGCCGTTGTCGGTGATGATCCGGTTTGGGATTCCAAAACGGCAAACAATTGACCTGAAGAACTTGACTGCCGACTGTGCCGTCACCTTCCTCACTGCTTCCACTTCCGGCCACTTTGTGAACTTGTCGATGGCGACGTACAAGTACTCAAAGCCCCGACAGCTTCGGGGAAGGGGCCGAGGATGTCGAGCCCCGGACCGAAACGCCGGGATAAAGGGATCGCCCGGAGAGCTTGAGCTGGCTGGTGTATCTGTTTGGAATGGGCCGCACGCTTCACACTTGGTTACTTGTGCGGTTGCATCTGGAGGGCTGTGCGCGAAGAAACCTTGCCGGAAAGCTTTGCGGCAAGTGCTCTTCGCGCCAATGTGGTGACCACATATGCCTCCATGTATCTCTCGCCAACAGCTTACATCCATCTTCCACAGGAATACACTTCAATTTCACACCGTTGAGTCTTCTTACATGCAGTATCCGTCGACAAACTGGTACATACTTGATCGCCGGGCTACTCTTTCCGCTTCTTCTTGCTCTTCGGGAAGTTCTCACATGCGAAGGAAGCGGACAATCTGCTGCGCCCATCTTTGGAGCTTGCGGCTCGACAACAAGGACTAAAGGCACATCTGCTGCGCCGGGAATATCAGCTTCCACGGCAAGGACCTGCGGCCCGGCGGAGCTTGATGCTCCCGACAAGCTTGCCGAGCAAGACTTGTCGGGAGCGTCTGCTTCAACGAAACAAACCACAGGGTGCTGCCGGAGCGCATCGCTCCTCAAGACTGCTTGGTGTTGATCTTGGGGACCTTTTGCAACGACGGCCGGGAAGCTGGCCGGAAAATAGTCACCAGAGGCCAACTTCCTCTTCTTGCTTTGTCCGATTGATGGTGTTACGGTTGGCTGAGTCAGCTTGAGCACGAAAATCCCTGGTTCCCTGTGCAACTTAAGTGCAACGCACTTTGACAAACCGTCGGCAATATCATTCTGAGCTCTTGGAACATGTTCCATTTGCAGGCCGTCAAAGTGCTCTTCTAGCTTCCTCACTTCATCGACGTAGGCTTCCATCAACGGACTCTGGTAATCCTTGTTCACTTGTCGGACGACAAGTTGTGAGTCTCCCCTGACAATAAGCTTTTTGATCCCAAGGTCCACGGCGATCCACGAGACCGGCAAGCAAACCTTCATACTACTGCGGTATTGTTTGTCGCTTGCTCCTTGGGAAAGTGCATCTGGGCGGCATACTTGAGGTGCTCTCCGGTGGGTGCGATAAGCAAGACGCCCGGCACCAGCTTTGCAGCGAGAAGGCGCCATCAAAGTACATCAGCCACTCTTGGCTTGCTTCTTTGACGGGAATGCTCGTCTCCGGAATCTCTTCGTCTGGTATTGGCGTCCATTCTGCTATGAATTCTGCCAACGCTACGCTTTGGATAGTTGATGTGCTTTCAAACTTAAGACCAAAGCTTGACAGCTCCAAAGTGCCCACTCGACAATCCTGCACTGCCGCCACGGATTCTGCGGTATCCTCTTGATTGGAAAGCGGTGACAACTGTGATCTCATGTGCTTGGAATTAATGGCGCAGCTTTCTCGAGGCCATGAGGAGGCCGAAAAGCAATTTACGCACACGAGTACCTTGACCTAGCCCCTGCGGAGGGAACCGACAAAGTAGACTGGGCGCTGCACCATCCTTTACGCATCTGTTCATGATCGTGCCGCGAACACCTATGGGGCGGCGGACCAGGCCCCTTGTGGTTCGGAGGGGGGGCGGAGATCGCACGAAGAAGCGGATCGAGGCGATGCACACGAGCAGTTTACCCAGCCGGAGCTCTCCGGAGAGATAAAACTCCTACCGCTGCTTGTTTGATCTATTACATTTCTTGCTAGGGAGCAATGCGAGCTACAAAACCTAAGCGTGAGTGTGTCTAGTCTCGGCGGTCGAATGAACCGAACCAGCCGAACCTCTTCTACGCTATGCATGGGCCTCCTTTTATATGCTCAAGGGGTCTCCGACAGTGGCAACATAGGCGGGGTACAAATGTAAAAACAGGAGTTGGTACACCTACTCGAGCGATGTATGATGCAAAATACCTAACTCGACGGCAAGGGACAAAAGCAATAAATGCCCGTCGATGTCGCCCGAAACGATTACAGAGGCCGTCAGTGCGCCTCCGCCGCCACGATGGCAAGCTTGTCGGCGCCGCTTATCGCTGCTCTCCGGCTGGCTGCCTGACTTCTCGACACGCGCCCATGGAACGGTCCCATGGCGACACGTCGCTGGATGAGCTGGAGCGGAAAGGGAGAGAGGTTGCATGCCGCGGCAAGCGCCTTGCCGCGGCCGAATCCTTGTCGCGCCCGGAGACTTGTCGCGCTCCGAGCCTTCCCGGCAAGCTCCTCTTGCCGGGGCCTTGTCTTCTGCGTGCCTTGAGCGGCCTTCCCGACAAGCTCCTCTTGCCGGGCCTTGTCTTCTTAATCAAATACTTTGTTCTTGAATGGCTCCAAGGAAGCCACGGAGGATCTTGGCGGTTCTGAGGCAAGCCTTGCCGCTGAGGTGTAATCGTTGCGGCACGTGCAGTCACGGGATACTAGGGTACCCCTACTCTAGTACACCGACAGGCCCGTCGGATTCGGAGGAGCCCTCATGACGACACCTCATGGTCGCCCACCTCGCATAACGGTATGCAGCAGCGGAGGCGTTTCGCTCTCCATCATCTCCGGATCAAGATCCTCAAGACGAGCTCTGCTGTGAAGGGCTAAGATCCGAACTACAAGGTAAACTTTCGGTTACCTTGAAATAAACGAGGATGTCTCTCTTTAAAAAAAGCGCCCCTTTACTTACGGCTCATTGGAGGGCTGATCTCCTTGGGGAAATAGTGCGGCGGGCGTCTCCGCCCATGAGACCCTCTGGTGAAGATTTCTTCCCCCGCTTCGAGGCTTTGGTCTCCGGATCTTCAGAAGCGGTCCTCTTCTCCCCTTGGAGAGAGGGATTCTCGATCCCCCCTTTCTTGATAGCCCCCTTCACGGAGGTGGTAGTTCCCTTGTTCCCCCTTCGCCTTCTTCAAAATGCACAACCTCTAGCATCTTGGTTAATACAGGATCCGGCGTGGTCTCAGGGAGGGGGGCCGGACACCTGATCAGTTTTGCTTTTGCTATCCACTCCGCTTAAAGGACAACTCTTTTAAGGGCAAGTGTATGATAAATATGCGGATAGCATGTCCTGTCTGAGGACTACTTACTTGAGTATCCGGCGATTGCAGCTCAGACCTGCGTCCTCAATTAAGTTCGGACACATTGCTTGTGATCTGAAGAACAGTTGGTACATCTCCACGGGCGTAACGCCCATAAAATGTTGGAGAACTCGTGGTCCCTCTGGATTAAACTCCCACAGGCGGAGGGAGCGACGTTTGCAGGGCAAGGTGCAACGAATCAGCATGACCTGCGCTACTACGACCAGATTGATCTCTCTCTCTCGGAGGTCTCGAATACGGCCCTGCAACAGAGGTCTTGAGCCACAATCCGAAGTGAGGGGTAATGCGGAGGAAGGCTTCACATACGACAATGAACGACGAGATGTGGAGGATGGACTCCGAATCCAAGTCATGGAATTCCAGCCCATAATAAAACATGAGCCCCCTCACAAAGGGGTCCGTCGGGAAGCCTAAACCCCGAAGGAAGTGAGACACGAATACCACGCTCTCACCAGGCTCGGGAGTGGGAATAACCTGCCCTTGGGCAGGCAGCCTATGCAAAATTTCGCCGGTTAGATACCTGGCGTCTCTCAGCTTTAGCACATCTTCTTCCGTGACGGAGGAAGACATCCACCGGCCATGCAGGTCGGAGCCGGACATCGTTGAAGGTCCGAAGCGCCTAAATCTGGAGCTTTGGGTGTTGGAACTCGAGGCGAGGGGCGGATTCGATTGAGATTGAAAGAAAGGAGCTGGCCTTGGTCTCGTTATGAAGAGGTTGAATACCAAGAGCCCTCCCCGTGACCGTTCGGGACTCGCCGATGGAGGAGGCGTGCTAACGGGCACGATCGGGTTACCCACGCCGTATTGATGAGAATCCCGGAATAAGGGGCACGATCTCCGCTTTGATAAGACGTGCCAAGGAAACCGCCTCGCTAAACGCTACCTGAGGTGGAACAGTAAAACGATTCGTATAAAGGCACGGCCGTGGTGTGATGTCACGCCGCGGAATACGTCAGCATATCTGTGCAAAGGTTATTCTCTCTACGGTAGTATGTGGAACTTGTTTGGCAGAGCCGGACGCTATCCTTGTGTTCAAAATCTTCTATGAAGTATTCGGAGGAGGAACCCGCCTTGCAATGCCGAAGACAATATGCACGGACTCATCGTCATTGAAGCCTGGTTCAGAGACTCTTGAGGAGTCCTAGATTAGGGGTTTTCGGATAGCGAACTATCACCGTTGGCGGACTCTGGACTATGAAGATACAAGATTGAAGACTTCGTCCCGTGTCCGGATGGGACTTTCCTTGGCGTGGAAGGCAAGCTTGGCGATACGGATATATAGATCTCCTACCATTGTAACCGACTCAGTGTAACCCTAACCCTATCCGGTGTCTATATAAACCGGAGGGTTTTAGTCCGTGGGAGAAACAACAATCATACCATAGGCTAGCTTCTAGGGTTTAGCCTCTACGATCTTGTGGTAGATCCACTCTTGTACTACCCATATCATCAATATTAATCAAGCAGGAGTAGGGTTTTACCTCCATCGAGAGGGCCCGAACCTGGGTAAAAACATCGTGTCCCTTCTCTCCTGTTACCATCCGCCTAGACGCACAGTTCGGGACCACCTACCCGAGATCCGCCGGTTTTGACACCGACAGGTAAATTTTGGGTTGTCTCCCAACAAGCGCTTTTCTTTAATGCCTTTCTAGCTAGGCATGATGTTTTGAATGATGCTCACAAAAAGATAAGAATTGAAACATAAAGAGAGCATCATGAAGAATATGTCTAACACATTTAAGCCTAACCCACTTCCTATGCATAGGGATTTTGTGAGCAAACAACTTATGGGAACAATGATCAACTAGCATAGGAAGGTAAACAAGCATAAGTTCAAAAATTGAAGCACATAGAGAGGAAACTTGGCATTATTGCAATTCCTACAAGCATATGTTCCTCCCTCATAATAATTTTTAGTAGCATCATGAATGAAGTCAACAATATAAACATCACCTTAATCATTCTTTTCATAATCTACAAGCATAGAAAATTTACTACTCTCCACATAAGCAAAATTCTTCTCATTCGGAATAGTGGGAGTATCATAAGAGACTTGAACACTAAAAATTGTTTCCACATTAAAAGAGTAATGTTCAAAAAAGGGTAATCATAATCATGACAAGATTTGTAAATATAATCATCACTACTTTTATAGCATAAGTTTCATCACAATAATCATCATAAGTAGCAACTTCGTTCTCATCATAATCGATTGAAACCTCTCCCAAGATAGTGGAATCACTATATAAAGTTGACACTCTTCCAAATCCACTTTCATATTCATCACAATAAAATTCAACATCCTCCAATATAGTGGGATCACTACTTCCTAAAGCTGACACTCTTCCGAACCCACTTTCATCAATATAATCATCATAGGTAGGAGGCATGCTATCATCATAACAACTTTGCATATCAAAACTTGGGGTGCTAAAAATATCATCTTCATTAAACATAGCATCCTCAAGCTTGGGACAAACATTAATTTCAGCAAATATATTCTCAAATATTTCATCCTCATCAAACATAGCTTCCCCAAGCTTGGGCTCTTTCATATCATAAGCATAATCACTCTCATCATTAAAAATATGTATAGCACCAATAGTAAAGCAATTATCATCATCACAATGAGTAGTAGGAGCAACATCATTTGGGAGGGATACCTTTCTACCTTTGTTGCTCCTTCTTTTCTTTTTCTTCTTCACATTATGTGTAGGTTCAACCTTCCTCTTTGAGCTCCTTATTGATGAGATTGGTCGAATAGAAAGCTCCTCCTCGTTACACGATTCATCATAAGAAATAATAGGAGGAGATTAAAGTCTCTTCCCTTTCATTAGTATTCTCATCATCTTCCATTTGCTTTATTTTCTTTATGTAATTGGCAATATAAGGATTTTCAATGCAATTCTCCGCACAAAACATATAAATCTTTTCTAGATCAATATCAAGAAAATGCTTAAGATTAAATTCTGGAATAGGCTTAGTTAAACGTTTCAACTCTTCACAACCCAAAAGCAATCTAAGTTCATTGTAATGAGAAAGGGAGATCAAATTACAATTTTTGGGCATGATCCGATCATGAAACAATTTGCATTGGAGATGTAAATGATCTTGTTTATTGCAAAATTCACAACGGGAAAGATATCTTAAATTCTCCGCACTCTTATCTAGCCTTTGTTGCAACTTCTTAGTTTCTAAATACTTATGCCTCTTGCAATATATATCTTGTTTATTTGGTGTGTTAATGCAAACATGCACTCCACAAAAGTTGACACGCTTATGAGAGATATTTTCATCATGACTAGAGCAATCATCATTAGTACTATGGATATTCAAGGCGTTTATACTAACAACATTGCAATCATGCTCATCATTCAAAGATTTAGTACCAAGCATTTTAAAGCATTCTTCTTCTAGCACTTGAGCACAATTTTCCTTTCCATCAAACTCATGAAAGATATTAAAAAGACGAAGCGTATGAGACAAACTTAACTCCATTTTTTTAATTTTTTTATGAACTAAACTAGTGATAAAACAAGAAACAAACAGATTTGATTGCAAGATCTAAAGATATACCTTCAAGCACTCACCTCCCCGGCAACGGCGCCAGAAAAGAGCTTGATGTCTACTACACAACCTTCTTCTTGTAGACGTTGTTGGGCCCGCAAGTGCACAGGTTTGTAGGACAGTAGCAAATTTCCCTCAAGTGGATGACCTAAGGTTTATCAATCCGTAGGAGGCGTAGGATGAAGATGGTCTCTCTCAAACAACCCTGCAACCAAATAACAAAGAGTCTCTTGTGTCCCCAACACACCCAATACAATGGTAAATTGCATAGGTGCACTAGTTCGGCGAAGAGATGGTGATACAAGTGCAATATGGATGGTAGATATAGGTTTTTGTAATCTGAAATTATAAATCAGCAAGGTAACTAATGATAAAAGTGAGCGTAAACGGTATTGCAATGATAGGAAACCAGGCCTAGGGTTCATACTTTCACTAGTGCAAGTTCTCTCAACAATAATAACATAAATAGATCATATAACAATCCCTCAACATGCAACAAAGAGTCACTCCGAAGCCACTAATAGCGGAGAACGAACGTAGAGATTATGGTAGGGTAGGAAACCACCTCAAAGTTATTCTTTCGGATCGATCTATTAAAGAGTTTGTACTACAATAACACCTTAAGACACAAATCAACCAAAACCCTAATGTCACCTAGATACTCCATTGTCACCTCAAGTATCCGTGGGCATGATTATACGATATGCATCACACAATCTCAGATTCATCCAAGCAACACAAAGTACTTCAAAGAGTGCCCCAAAGTTTCTACCGGAGAGTCAAGAAAACGTGTGCCAACTCCCATGCATAGGTTCATGGGCGGAACCCGCAAGTTGGTCACCAAAACATACATCAAGTGGCACGTGATATCCCATTGTCACCACAGATAAACACGGCAAGACATACATCAAGTGTTCTCAAATAAAAGACTCAATCCGATAAGATAACTTCAAGAGGGAAACTCAATTCATCACAAGAGAGTAGAGGGGGAGAAACATCATAAGATCCAACTATAATAGCAAAGCTCGCGATACATCAAGATCGTGCCATAGAGGGAACACGAGAGAGAACACAAGAGAGAGAGAGAGAGAGAGAGAGAGAGAGAGAGAGAGAGAGAGAGAGAGAGAGAGAGAGAGAGATCAAACACATAGCTACTGGTACATACCCTCAGCCCCGAGGGTGAACTACTCCCTCCTCGTCACGGAGAGCGCCGGGATGATGAAGATGGCCATCGGTGATGGATTCCCCCTCCGTGGGAGTGCGCCGAACGGGCTCGAGAGGTTTTTGGTGGCTACAGAGGCTTGCGGCGGCGGAACTCCCGATCTATCTTGATTTCTAAAGTTTTTTGGGTACGTAGGCATATATAGGCGAAAGAAGTCGGTCGGGGGGTACTCGAGGGGTTCACGAGACAGGGGGCCGCGCCCTGTAGGGGGGGGCGTCCCTATCTCCTGGGCTCCTCGAGGATCTTCTGACTTGATCTCCAAGCCTCCAGGATGATAATCTTCCAAAAAAACACGTTGCCGAAGGTTTCATTCCGTTTGGACTCCGTTTGATATTCCTTTCCTTCGAAATACTGAAACAGGCAATAAAACAGCAATATGGGCTGGGCCTCCGGTTAATAGGTTAGTCCCAAAAGTAATATAAAAGTGTATAATAAAGCCCATAATCATTCAAAACAGGTAATATAATAGCATGGAACAATCAAAAATTATAGATACGTTGGAGACGTATCAAGCATCCCCAAGCTTAATTCCTGCTCGTCCTCGAGTAGGTAAATGATAAAAACAGAATTTTTGATGTGGAATGCTACCTAGCATGATTCTCAAAGTAATTTTCTTTATTGTGGCATGAATGTTTAGATCCAAATGATTCAAAATAAAAGTTCATATTGATAAAAGAAATTGTAACACTTCAAGCATACTAATCAAAGTAATCATGTCTTCTCAAAATAACATGGCAAAAGAAAGTTTATCCCTACAAAATCATATAGTTAGGCTATGCTTCATTTTCGTCACACAAAGATGTTCCCAACTTCTATACCCCCGATGACAAGCCAAGCAATTGTTTCGTACTTAAATAATCACAAACTTTTTCAACCTTCACGCAATACATGAGCGTGAGCCATGGATATAGCACTATGGGTGGAATAGAATATGATGATTGGGGATTGTGTGGAGAAGACAAAAAGGAGAAAGTCTCATATTGACGAGGATAATTAACGGGCTATGGAGATGCCCATCAATTGATGTCAACATGAGGAGTAGGGATTGCCATGCAACGGATGCACTAGAGCTATAAATGAATGCTCAACAAAAGAAAACTAGTTGGTGTGCATCCAACTTGCTTGCTCACGAAGACCTAGGGCATTTGAGGAAGCCCATCGTAGGAATATACAAGCCAAGTTCTATAATGAAAAATTACCACTAGTATATGAAAGTGACAACATATGAGACTCACTATATGAAAGACATGGTGCTACTTTGAAGCACAAGTGTGGAAAAAGAGATAGTAGCATTGCCCCTTTTTATTTATTTTCTTTATTTTCTTTTTTATTTTATTTTTCTTTTTTTCTTTATTTTTTTCTTTGGGCCTCCTTTTTTTTCTTTTGGCCTTTCTTCTTTTTTTTCTTCTTTTTGGGAAATGCTATAATAATGATGATCATCACACTTTCATTGATTACAACATATGAACTACAACTCAAAACTAGAACAAAATATGACTCTATATGAATGCCTCCGACGGTGTACCGGGATGGTGCTATGAATCAAGAGTGACATGTATGAAAAATAATGCATGGTGGCTTTGCCACAAATACGATGTCAACTACATGATCATGCCATGGCAATATGACAAAAGTAATGTATGTCATAATGATGATAAACGGAACGGTGGAAAGTTGCATGGCAATATATCTCGGAATGGCAATGGAAATGCCATAAATAGGTAGGTATGGTGGCTGTTTTGAGGAAGATATAATGAGGCTTATGTGTGATAGAGCGTATCATATCACGGGGTTTGGATGCACCGGCGAAGTTTGCACCAACTCTCAAGGTGAGAAAGGACAATGCACGGTACCGACGAGGCTAGCAATGGCGGAAAGGTAAATGTGCGTATAATCCATGGACTCAACATTAGTCAAAATAACTCATATACTTATTGCAAAAATTTAGAAGTCATCAAAAATCAAGCACTACGCGCATGCTCCTAGGGGGATAGATTGGTAGGAAAAGACCATCCCTCGTCCTCGACCGCCACTCATAATGATGCACAAGCCAGGTACACTTCATGTTTCAAATTTGTTACACAACTTTAACCATACGTGCATGCTACGTGACTTGCTAACTTCAACACAAGCATTCTTTAAACTAGATGACACCCCGCGCGTTGCTGCGGGATTTTGTAGATGAAATTTGATGCACAGAGACATGTCTAAAATGATTAAACAAAAAATATATCTATATACTACATCAGGACGAATGACCGTTTCCATCAATTTTACTATCCCGGTATCCCTTGATTGTACCATTTACGCTGTTCATGATCAAACGTCTACCCATCAAAACAGACCTTGTACTTTCAGTTCGAATGGCTGTGGCACAAACTGTTTCCCTACCTTGAATCTCAAAGAAAACAAAGAAATGCTGAGCTTGTGCACTGACTTGAAACAAATAGTACAGTTGTATAAATTATCTTCGTCCAATAGTCTCATGGCAGCATTACAAACTAACAGTTATTATCCCAATGTCGTACACGATACACAGAATTAAACACTTAAAAATCATAATATCACAGAAATTAGATAAATGAAAGATAGACAATCCATGCTTGTTTTTAAAGGGAACAAAAGTAGTCCAATTTTACCACTCTGTTCCACATCTACCTCCTTCAGAACAACTCTAGGTCTCTCACCAGATCCTCCATCGATCGCTTTCAAAGAACCATATTGGAACATCGATCTCGATCGGACATGCGAGAACTATCCTTATTTTCCAATAGGAGCATAATCAAAAGTCATTGAGCAGAGATACTAATACTCTTTGGACCTGTAGGTGCAGCTAACATTTTGAAGGCTGAACATGTAAATATCTCTCCCCTCTGAAAAAACATATATATTTTCCCACTGTAACTCAAAGCAAGACATATTTCATAAAATCCTAGAGAATAGGAAACATGCTTAACAAAGTATCTAAACTAAATTCCCTGATCACAGGAGCTAGTAAGAGGGCTTCAAAGTTCAGAATAGTGCACCTGTTGATGCTAATAAAAATTAAATAGACTTGGTGTTTCAAAAGCCAAGTATGTAAAATCCTTGCATCATTAGATCTGACGATTAAACATCTAAATGTTTAACCATCAACAGTGGAAAGCAAAAAGGGAAATAGAGTTACATCTTCAAATATCCATGATTAGTTGATTTCCGAATAACATGGCATGTCAAGAAAAATAATTCTAAAGCACATGGTCATAATGTTTGTCTGCTAAAGAATACATGCATATTAATTAAAACTCAGGAAAGACAGTTTGTACTTGATACATCTGCATACACAGCACTTATGGTTTAGTACGCTATTTGCAATCGCATGTAGTACACGCTGGTCGAGCAAAATCACAGGTATAGAGGTTGCAAACATACATGCCGCAAAAAGAGTCCGAGCTGGTGTGTAGGATAGAACACTTTCACAACGTCACACAATAGCTGCACATTCCATTGTACCGGCAACGATCATGATACAATATGATGTGTGCTTCTACTTACACTACTTCCACGCAAATACCAAAACTACAAATTTTCCTACCAACTGCAATGCAATAAAAAGATAACTCAAGGCACACATCACACCATTATAGAAAATTGATTTCTAGGGGAGGAAGGATGCATGGTTATTGACATCAACTTTCTTACAGACAATAAACCTAGATGGACTAAATAAAATCGACTTATACATCTGGAAAGCACCTCACGGCTAATATATCCCTTGCTTAGTTTCATCCATAGATTTTATAAATTTTATTTTCTTTGTAATTGTTATCTGTTTCTCTTCTTATGTCAATTGTGAAGTGAGGTTCTCTGAACTGGAAGAACTCAGAGAAAGAATTTCCTATGATATATAAATAAAAGGTGCAAATGCTGATGAAGGGAAAAAATATTAACAGGAGGAGAGCTTACAGACAAATTCGAGTAGCAAGAGACATGTGAATCAATGAAGTCAATGCCAACAACATGAACCTATGAAGCAAAATGCCTAGCATCTTTCGATACAGAGTGCGATCTGACAATTTAAAAAACATATGTTAATCATAGGAAAATTAGGGAGTAGCTGGAAAAAGGGAGCATCCAGCAAGAGACATCTGAAGTGATCAAGTCAATTCAACCAGCAAAAGACTTATGAAGTAAAACATCGAGCACTGTTCAATCGGAGGGGCAATCTAACAAAACATAAGCTCAGTACAGGAATCTTTAGGTGGTTGAAAACAGGGGGTGCTACCAGAATGGAGGTCGGTTCCAAGATGTGAATGCGGGCAGGCGTGCGGGCTGAATGACGATGGCATTAAAAAATGGTTTACAATTCGGCCTTGGTCCTTCCGGCCAAAGATGATCCACAACAGACCTCATGGAAAGCCCGGACAACCTATGGAGCTCGGCCCACTCGGCCATTTGCTCATTTAATAGCAGCGGACGCGCCGGAACATTGAACTGCGACCAGAACAACTTTTCCACTTCTTGATCTTTTTTATCTTCGAAAAACTTGGTCGCATTAGCAGCACTTGCTGCCAAATCCAGGTACGCATCCGCAGAACTCCATAATTGATCCAGAAGGGCATACTTAGGATCTCCGAACTTCATCCACAACAAAAATGGCTTCCCAGCCACGATATCTCCGGCTTGACGTAGCTCCTCCTTCGCCGCTCTGATTTTAGAGCGGGCTTCCTTGGCCGCTACCATGGCTTTCTCTAGGTCCGCCGTCTTCGTTTGGCTTTCCTTCTCAAGAAGTTCATACCGGTCGGCGGCATCTTTCAACTCAACAGCCATCTTGGCTATTTTTTCTTTGCTCTGGCAATGCGCAGCCTGTTCGGCTCTTAGCTCTTCGACCGCCTTTAGGGCGGCCGCATCACTCCTCCTGTCTTGTTCCTTGGCTCGAGCAAGTTCCGCCCGAAGGGTCTCCACGGCGACAGATCCATCTGCAGTCACAGCATATTACAGATACTAGCATCATGCTCCTCTTAATATGTGGTGCTCACCGGAGAAATACATACCCCATGCCTCGTCAAGCCGTTTGTTTACAAGCACGATGTCGGCATCTGCCGCATCAAGTTGCCGCTTCAGTTCGGCAAACTCACCAGTCCGGCTAGCCATCGAACCCTCAGCCACCTGCATGTGAAAGCATCACGGTTATTACCTGGGACTACGATCCTCTATTTGTTGCCTTTTTTGACAGCAACCAGAGTCTCAGGTGCTACTATCTGCATAGGGCACACCTAGCGTGTGCGGCACCATCAAAAAATATATAGTACTTTGCGTACCTCAAAGCCTCTCAGCAAGCTCATAAAAGCTTCATGCAACCCGCTTTCGGCGGATGAAATCTTCTCAACCACTGTACCCATTAGCGTATGATGCGCTTCTGAGATAGCCGCTTGCTCCAGAAGATTCATCAGTGCGTCTGGTCGCGCACCGGACAGTCCCGGACTCTTTTTGTTGCTCTCCTTAGGAGCCGAATACCCCGGGCTTCGGGTGGCCGAAGGGTTACCCTCTGGCCTTGGCGGATCAGGAGAAATCCTCCGTGACGACACCTCAGGGTCGTCCGCTTCACAAGGTGGGGAGGCACGGGGAGGCGTTTCGCTCTCCATCATCTCCGGAAGAAGATCCCCCGAAGACGCACTCCGTCGAGAAGGGCTACGATCCGAACTACAAGACATACGTCTTAGTTATTGATTTCAGGAATGAAGCAGGGTATATTTACTATAAAGTACTTTTGTTTACTTACAGTTCGGTGGAGGGCTGGTCCCCTTGCGGGTACTGTGCGGTAAGGATGCCTTCTGGGGTAGGCCCCCCTGACAAAGGTTTCTTCCCTCGTTTGAAAACCATTGTTTCCAAGTCTTCAGAGGCGTCCCTTTTCCTTCCTTGGGGAGAAGGAATTTCAGATTCTTCTCCCCGGTTGTCCTCCTTCGCGGAGGCACTAATTCCCCCGGTTTGGATGAATAATGAGTGAGGCTCACTTTTGGCTTCTTTGTTCCTCCCTTTATCTTCCCCTGATGGCGCTTGATAAGGCGCAAGCTCAAGCATCCTGGCTAGTACATGATCCGGTGAGCCTTCGGGTAGGGGGGTCGGACACCTGATCATCTTTGCCTTTTTTACCCAATCCTGGTCAAAGAGCGACTTTTCAGAATGATGTTGTGATAAATAAAGAGACAACATGTTCGGCAGAAGAATTAATTACTTGGGTATCTGGACGGTTGCAGCTCAGACCCGCATCCTCGGTGGTGTCCGGACACCTTATTTGTGATCCGAAGAACAATCCATACATCTCTTCGTGCGTCATGCCGAAGAAGTGCTGAATAGTTCGCGGTCCTTCCGGGTTGAACTCCCACAAATGGAGAGGTTGATGTTTGCAAGGCAGGACTCGACGAACTAGCATGACTTGCATTACCTTGACAAGGCTGACATCTCTCTCAAAGAGATCTCGGATGCGACTCTGCAGTGTCGGCACATCGTTTACTAGCCCCCAATCCAGCCCCTTGTTGACCCATGACGCCAGTTGTGGTGGGGGGACCAAGCGGAAGGCAGGGGCGGCTACCCACTTAGTACCACGGGGAGCTGTAATATAAACCACTCTCGTTGCCATAAGCTAGACACCTCCGGGAAGGAACCCTTTGGCCATGGAGCATCGGTGCCTTTGCTTATTATGGCACCTCCGCATTCTGCATGTCGCCCGTTAATCATCTTCGGCTTCACATTAAAGGTCTTGAGCCATAAGCCGAAGTGTGGGGTGACATGGAGGAAGGCCTCACACACGATGATGAACGACGAGATGTGAAGGATGGAATCCGGGGCCAGATCATGGAAATCGAGCCCGTAATAGAACATGAGCCCTCTAACGAAGGGATCTAGACTAAAGCCTAGCCCTCGGAGGAAGTGGGAGACGAATACGACACTCTAGTTGGGCTCGGGAGTGGGGACGACCTGCCCTCGAGCAGGCAGCCTGTGCAAAATTTCGGCGGTCAGATACCTGGCTCCTCTTAGTTTCTTGATGTCCTCTTCTGTGACGGAGGGGGGCATCCACCGACCTTGAAGGTTGGATCCGGACATGATCGAAGGTCCAAAATGCCTAGCCTGAGCCTTGGGTGTTGGAGCTCAGGGTGGGGGAAGGATTCGATTGAGCGCGAGAAGAAAAGGACAGGCCTTGGCCCCTTTATAAAGAGGCTGAATATCAAGCGTCCTCCGCTCGGCCGTTTGGAACTTGTCTAAAATCGAGGAGTCATACCAGCAGGCACGATTGGGTTACCCACACCCGTATTGATGAGAATTCAGTGAAAAGAGGGACACGATCTCTTCTTCGACAAGACGTGCCAATAAAACCGCCTTGCAACACGTGCAGTGGCAGGCTCGGGAAAACGGTTCGTCATGACCAGACCACGGCAGAACGTCACGAAAAGCTGTCAGCAGATTAGATTTGTGGAAATATTATTCTCTCTATGGTGGTATGTGGAATTTGTTTTGCAGAGCCGGACATTATCCTTTTGTTCAAAATCTTCTATGGAGTATTCGGAGGAGGAACCCGCCTTTCAATGCCGAAGACAATCTGCGCCGGACTCATCGTCATTGAAGCCTGGTTCGAGGGCTCTTGAGGAGTCCTGGATTAGGGGTCCTCGGACAGCCGAACTATATCCTTTGGCCGGACTGTTGGACTATGAAGATACAAGATTGAAGACTTCGTCCCGTGTCCGGATGGGACTCTCCTTGGCGTGGAAGGCAAGCTTGGCAATACAGATATGTAGAACTCCTCCCTTCTAACCGACTCTGTGTAACCCTAGCCCCCTCCGGTGTCTATATAAATAGGAGGGTTTAGTCCGTAGGACAACATCAATCATACCATAGGCTAGCTTTTAGGGTTTAGCCTCTACGATCTCGTGGTAGATCAACTCTTGTAATACTCATATCATCAAGATCAATCAAGCAGGAAGTAGGGTATTACCTCCATCGAGAGGGCCCGAACCTGGGTAAACATCGTGTCCCCCACCTCCTGTTACCATCTGCCTTAGACCCACAGTTCGGGACCGCCTACCCGAGATCCACTGGTTTTGACACCGATAGGCACCTCCATGGTGGCATGCAGATCTTTGTCAAACACACAAGATCAGATGAGGACCAGAAGACGACGAGCCTCGGCAAGATCCTGGTCGAGGAAACCCACAAGACCCCCGACAAGATCCTTGACGGGGACGACCGCAATGCCACGGCAAGACCCTTGCCAAAGACACCCGCGAGGCCATAGCCAGGCCCACGTCTGCCAAGACTCCACCGCCATTCCCATGCAGCTACCAACCCAACCAGCTGGGCAGGCACCTGCATGGCAACGTGCGGCCTCCATGCCAACTCAACAAGCATCTGCATGGTGGCATGCAGATCTTCGTGAAGATCCTACCACCGCGCCATCTCAGCAGGCTACCAGCTTGCGTGTCGCTGCATGCCTCGTTGGCCTGGGCGCGTGTCGGAGCGAGGCGGAGCAACGACGAATGGGACGAGCCTCGTCGCCGTCCCCAATAAAGCAACGGGACACCTAAGGGGCGCATTTAATGCGCCTTGTCCCGTAATGACAGGCGATAAGCTTGTACACTGTATACCTTTCCACCTCCTGTGTGCCAATGTGGCGACCCCTTTTAACTATAAAAGGAGGCCCGAGGTGTCCAGGAGAAGGATTCGGATCTTTTGGACTACGGACGCACCACAGCTAGTTCGAAATCTCAAGAACACTCAAATATACACCAAAGCAGGACTAGGGTATTACGCATCCTTGTGGCCCGAACCTGGGTAAACGATCCTTGTGCTGGCTACTAGACCCGCTCTTTGCACAACCCCGTGCCCGCCAACCGTAGAAGGGATCCATGTGATTCCATAGGTGTCGTTTCCCCGACAATATGGATCACGTGATCATTTAGATGACTAGAGGGATGTCTATCTAAGTGGGAATTCTTAAGTAATATGATTAATTGAACTTTAATTTATCATGAACTTAGTCCTGATAGTATTTGCATAACTATGTTGTAGATCAATAGCTCGCGATGTAGCTCCCCGTTTATTTTGATATGTTCCTAGAGAAAATAAGTTGAAAGATGATAGTAGCAATGATGCGGACTTGGTCCGTGATCCGAGGATTTTCCTTGTTGCCGCAAGAAGAATTATGTCCTTGATGCACCGCTAGGTGACGGACCTATTGCGAGGCGGATCTGAGACATTATGAACGTTTGACAAGCTTAGTATGATGACTACTTGATAGTTTAGTACACCATGCTTTACGGCTTAGAACCGGGACTTCAAAAATGTTTTGAACGACATGGAGCATATGAGATGTTCCAAGAGTTGAAATTGGTATTTCAGACTCATGCCCGTGTTAATAGGTATGAGACCTTTGACAAAGTACTTTGCCTACAAGATGGAGGAGAATAGCTCAGCTAGTGAGCATGTGCTCAGAATGTCTGAGTACTACAATCACTTGAATCAAGTGGGAGTTAATCTTCCAAATAAGATAGTGATTGACAGAATTATCTAGTCACTAGCACCGAGTTACTAGAACTTTGTGATGAACTATAATATGCAAGTGATAACGGAAACAATTCCCAAGCTCTTCGCGATGCTGAAATCAAGAAATCAAGAAAAAGCATCAAGTATTGATGGTTGTCAAGACCACTAGTTTCTAGTAAAAGGGCAAGGAAAAGAAAGGGAACTTCAAGAAGGATGGCAAGCAAGTTGCCACTCCCAAGAAAAAGCCCAAAGCTAGACATAACCCTGGAACTGAGTGCTTGCTACCTCTTGAGCACTGCGTTGGATTTCCATGAAGAGGAAAGGATGATGCAGCAAAGTAGCATAAGTATTTCCCTCAGTTTTTGAGAACCAAGGTATCAATCCAGTAGGAGGATACGCGCGAGTCCCTCGTACCTACACAAAGCAAATAACTCCTCGCAACCAACACGATTAGGGGTTGTCAATCCCTTCACGGTCACTTACGAGAGTGAGATCTGATAGAGATGATAGATAATATTTTTGGTATTTTTATGATAAAGATGCAAAGTAAAATAAAATAAAAGTAAAAGCAAAGGCAATAAATAAAGTGATGGAAGATTAATATGATGGAGATAGACCCGTGGGCCATAGATTTCACTACTGGCTTCTCTCAAGAGCCTAAGTATTTTACGGTGGGTGAACGAATTACTGTTGAGAAATTGACAGAATTGAGCATAGTTATGAGAATATATAGGTATGATCATGTATATATGCATCATGTCCGAGACAAGTAGACCGACTCCTGCCTGCATCTACTACTATTACTCCACTCATCGACCGCTATCCAAAGATGCATCTAGAGTATTAAGTTCAAGAAAACAGAGTAACGCATGTAAGCAAGATGACATGATGTAGAGGGATAAATTCATGCAATATGATAAAAACCCATCTTGTTATCCTCGATGGCAACAATACAATACGTGCCTTGCTGCCCCTAACGACACTTTGGGAAAGGACACATAAGATTGAACCCAAAGCTAAGCACTTCTCCCATTGCAAGAAAAACCAATCTAGTAGGCCAAACCAAACTGATAATTCAAAGACTTGCAAAGATAACCAATCATACATAAAATAATTCAGAGAAGATTCAAATATTGTTCATAGATAATCTTGATCATAAACCCACAATTCGTCGATCTCAACAAACACACCACAAAAAGAAGATTACATCGAATAGATCTCCACAAGAGAGGGGGAGAACATTGTATTGAGATCCAAAAAGAGAAGAAGCCATCTAGCTACTAACTATGGACCCGAAGGTCTCGAGGTAAACTACTCACACTTCATCGGAGAGGCTATGGTATTGATGTAGAAGCCCTCCGTGGTGGATGCCCCTCCGTGAAAGATCAAAACAGGCCCCAAGACGGGATCTCGTGGATACAGGAAGTTGCGGCGGTGGAATTAGGTTTTTGGCTCCGTTTTATATTCCATTTCTTAGAAACATTGAATCAGGCAAAAAACAGCAATTCTGGGCTAGGCCTCCGGTTAATAGGTTAGTCCCAAAATATAAAAGTGGAAAATAAAGCCCAATATAGTCCAAAACATTAGATAAAGTAGCATGGAGCAATCAAAAATTATAGATACGTTGGAGACGTATCGAGGCATCTAAGCTTAATTCCTGCTCGTCCTCGAGTAGGTAAATGATAAAAACAAATTTTTGATGCGGAGTACTACTTGGCATAATTTCAATGTAATTCTTCTTAATTTTGGTATGAATATTCAGATCCGAAAGATTCAAGACAAAAGTTCATATTGACATGAAAATAATAATACTTCAAGCATACTAACTAAGCAATTATGTCTTCTCAAAATAACATGGCTAAAGAAAGTTCTCCCTACAAAATCATATAGTTTAGTCATGCTCCATTTTCGTCACACAAGAATGCTCTCATCATGCACAACCCCGATGAAAAGCCAAGCAATTGTTTCATACTTTAGTAATCTCAAACCTATAAACTTTCACGCAATATATGAGCGCGAGCCATGGACATAACACTATGGGTGGAATAGAATATGATGATGGGGTTATGTGGAGAAGACACAAAAGGAGAAGGTCTCACATCAACGAGGCTAATCAACGGGCTATGGAGATGCCCATCAATTGATGTTAATGCAAGGAGTAGGGATTGCCATGCAACGGATGCACTAGAGCTATAAATGTATGAAAGCCAACAAAAGAAAACTGAGTGGGTGTGCATCCAACTTGCTTTCTCACGAAGACCTAGGGCACTTGAGGAGGCCCATTGTTGGAATATACAAACCAAGTTCTATAATGAAAAATTCCCACTAGTATATGAAAATGACAAAACAAGAGACTCTCTATCATGAAGATTATGGTGCTACTTTGAAGCACAAGTGTGGCAAAGGATAGTAACATTGTCCCTTCTCTCTTTTTCTATCTTTTTGTTTGGGCCTTCTCTTTTGTATGGCCTTTCTCTTTTTATTATTATTATACCTCACTTGGGACAATGCTCTAGAAAATGATGATCATCACACTTCTATTTATTTACAACTCAATGATTAAAACTCGATACTAGAACAAAGTATGACTCTATATGAATGCCTCTGGCGGTCTATCGGGATATGCAATGAACCAAGAGTGACATGTATGAAAGAATTATGAACGGTGGCTTTGCCACGAATACTATGTCAACTACATGATCATGCTAATCAATATGACAATGATGAATGTGTCATGATAAACGGAATGGTGGAAAGTTGCATGGCAATATATCTCGGAATGGCTATGGAAATGCCATAATAGGTAGGTATGGTGGCTGTTTTGAGGAAGATATAGGGAGGTTTATGTGTGAAAGAGCGTATCATATCACGGGGTTTGGATGCACCGGCGAAGTTTGCACCAACTCTCAATGTGAGAAAGGGAAATGCCCGGTACCGAAGAGGCTAGCAATGATGGAAGGGTGAGAGTGCGTATAATCCATGGACTCAACATTAGTCATAAAGAACTCAAATACTTATTGCAAAAATCTACAAGCCATAAAAAACCAAAGCACTACATGCATGCTCCTAGGGGGATAGATTGGTAGGAAAAGACCATCGCTCATCCCCGACCGCCACTCATAAGGAGGACAATCAAAGAACACCTCATGTTTCAAATTTGTTACATAACGTTTACCATACGTGCATGCTATGGGACTTGCAAACTTCAACACAAGAATTTCTCAATTTCACAACTACTCAACTAGCACGACTTTAATATTATTACCTCCATATCTCAAAACAATCATCAAGCATCAAACTTCTCTTAACATTCAACACACTCATAAGAAAGTTTTTACTATTTTTGTATACCTAGCATATTAGGATTATTTAAGCAAATTACCATGCTATTTAAGACTCTCAAAATAATCTAAGTGAAGCATGAGAGATCAATAGTTTCTTTAAAACAAGTCCACCAACTTGCTCTAAAAGATATAAGTGAAGTACTAGAGCAAAACTATATAACTCAAAAGATATAAGTGAAGCACAAAGAGTATTCTAATAGTTTTCAAATCATGTATGACTCTCTCAAAAGGTGTGTACAGCAAGGATGATTGTGGTAAACTAAAAAACAAAGACTCAAATCATACAAGACGCTCCAAGCAAAACACATATCATGTGGTGAATAAAAATATAGCTCCAAGTAAAGCTACCGATGGAAGTACACGA
This sequence comes from Aegilops bicornis, assembly GCA_021605145.1. Lineage (NCBI taxonomy): Eukaryota > Viridiplantae > Streptophyta > Magnoliopsida > Poales > Poaceae > Aegilops > Aegilops bicornis. The sequence continues at coordinate 569,776,086 of CM038672.1, forward strand.
AAGAGGGGATGCCTTCCGGGGCATCCCCAAGATTTGACTTTTTGGTGTCCTTAGATTATCTTGGGGGTGACATGGGCATCCCCAAGCTTTGGCTCTTTCCACTCCTTGTTCCATAATCCATCAAAAGATTTCACCCAAAACTTGAAAACTTCACAACACAAAACTCAACAGAAATCTCGTGAGCTCCGTTAACGAAAGAAAACAAAAGACCACTTTAAGGTACTGTAATGAAATCAGTATTTATTTATATTGGTGTTAAACCTACTGTATTCCAACTTCTCTATGGTTTATAAACTATTTTACTAGCCATAGATTCATCAAAATAAGCAAACAACACACGGAAAACAGAATCTGTCAAAACCAGAACAGTCTGTAGTAATCTGTATGTAACGCAAACTTCTGGAACTCAAAAAATTCAGCCAAAATAGGAAGACCTAGGAATTTTTTTATTGATCAGAAGCAATTGGAATCAGTATTTTATCACGTTCTGGTGATTTTTAACAATTGTTTTCCTGAACAGAAAGTTTCTGGAAATTACAGCAAGATCAAATAACTATCATCCAAGAAGATCCTATAGGTTTAACTTGGCACAAACACTAATTAAAACATAAAAGCACATCTAACTAGAGGATAGATCTAAGATTTATTCCTAAACAGAAGCAAAAGCAAAAAAACTAAAAATAAAATTGGGTTGCGTCCCAACAAGCGCTATCGTTTAATGCCCCTAGCTAGGCATATAAGCAAGGATAGATCTAGGTATTGCCATCTTTGGTTTTTAACCTTTTAGCGGAATCAAGCTCGGATCCGGGAGGTTCTTTACGTTTCCCTCCATATTCTGAAATTTTTAGAACTAAAGAATCCAACCGCTTATTGCAAAGAGTAATCAACATATTCATGCGGTGAATATTCCCGCTAACGTTCTTAAGAGGTTCAAGAGACGTTTGTAAAATTTTGGTAACTTCACAAATTTTCTCAAAGACTTGCATTTCCTCTTGGGTATAATGATGCCCCTTTTGTTGAGGTAGAGTTCCTACTATACCTTCTATAATTTCATGTGCAATACTGGGATCAATTTCAATAAAATTGCCTTTGGCAACACAATCCAAAAGTTGTCTACGAGACATATTTAATCCAACATAAAAGTTGCGAAGCAAGATTCTAAAATTCACCTCTAGGGTACAATTGCGATAAGATTCCATCATTCTAAACCAAGCGTCTTTTAAGTTTTCTCCTTGTCTTTGTTTGAAGTGAAGAACCTCAAACTCGGGGGACAAAGGAGCAGATAAGGGACTAGCCATGACGACAAGCAAGCGAAAGAAGCGAACGGAAAAGAGAGGGCGAATAAAACGGCAAGGGTGAAGTGGGGGAGAGGAAAACGAGAGGCAAATGGCAAATAATGTAATGCGGGAGATAAGGGATTGTGATAGGTACTTGGTATGTTGACTTTTGCGTAGACTCCCCGGCAACGGCGCTAGAAATTCTTCTTGCTACCTCTTGAGCACTGCGTTGGATTTCCTTGAAGAGAAAAGATGATGCAGCAAAGTAGCGTAAGTATTTCCCTCAGTTTTTGAGAACCAAGGTATCAATCCAGTAGGAGGCTACGCGCGAGTCCCTTGTACCTACACAAAGCAAATAACTCCTTGCAACCAACGTTATTAGGGGTTGTACATCCCTTCACAGTCACTTACGAGAGTGAGATCTGATAGAGATGATAGATAATATTTTTGGTATTTTTATGATAAAGATGCAAAGTAAAATAAAAGAAAAGTAAAAGCAAAGGCAATAAATAAAGTGATGGAAGATTGATATGATGGAGATAGACCTGTGGGCCATAGATTTCACTAGTGGCTTCTCTCAAGAGCATAAGTATTTTACGGATTGGGTGAGCAATTCTTGTTGAGAAATTGACAGAATTGAGCATAGTTATGAGAATATCTAGGTATGATCATGTATATAGGCACCACGTCCGAGACAAGTAGACCGACTCACCTGCATCTACTACTATTACTCCACTCATCGACCGCTATCCAGCATGCATCTAGAGTATTAAGTTCAAGAAAACAGAGTAACGCCTTAAGCAAGATGAGATGATGTAGAGGGATAAACTCATGCAATATGATATAAACCCATCTTGTTATCCTCGATGGCAACAATACAATACGTGCCTTGCTGCCCCTACTGTCGCTGGGAAAGGACACCGCAAGATTGAACCCAAAGCTAAGCACTTCTCCCATTGCAAGAAAAACCAATCTAGTAGGCCAAACCAAACTGATAATTCAAAGACTTGCAAAGATAACCAATCATACATAAAATAATTCAGAGAAGATTCAAATATTGTTCATAGATAATCTTGATCATAAACCCACAATTAATCGGTCTCAACAAACACACCACATTAAGAAGATTACATCAAATAGATCTCCACAAGAGAGGGGGAGAACATTGTATTGAGATCCAAAAAGAGAGAAGAAGCCATCTAGCTACTAACTATGGACCCGAAGGTCTGAGGTAAACTACTCACACTTCATCAGAGAGGCTATGGTATTGATGTAGAAGCCCTCCGTGGTGGATGCCCCCTCCGGCGAAGATCCGAAACAGGCCCCAAGATGGGATCTCGTGGGTACAAAAGGTTGCGGCGGTGGAATTAGGTTTTTGGCTCCGTTTTATATTCCATTTCTTCGAAACTCTGAAATAGGCAAAACACATCAATTCTGGGCTGGGCCTCCGGTTAATAGGTTAGTCCCAAAAATAATATAAAAGTGGAAAATAAAGCCCAATATTGTCCAAAACAGTAGATAATATAGCATGGAGCAATCAAAAATTATAGATACGTTGGAGACGTATCAGTGCTTCTACTGCAAAACAAATGGCCACTGGAAGCGGAACTACCCCAAATACTTGGCGGATAAGAAGGATGGCAAAGTGAATAAAAGTATATTCGATATACATGTTATTGATGTGTACTTTACTAGTGTTTATAGCAACCCCTCATATTTGATACTGGTTCAATTGCTAAGAGTAGTAACTCGAAACAGGAGTTGTAAAATAAACAGAGACTAGTTAAGGGCGAGGTGATGATCTGTGTTGGAAGTGATTCCAAGGTTGATAAGATCACTATCGCACACTCCCTTTACCTTCAGGATTAGTGTTCAACCTAAAATAAATGTTATTTGGTGTTTGCGTTGAGCATGAATATGATTGGATCATGTTTATTGCAATACAGTTATTCATTTTAGTCAAAGAATAATTCTTGTTCTATTTACATGAATAAAACCTTCTATGGTCATACACTTAATATAAATGGTTTATTGAATCTCGATCGTAGTGATACACATATTCATAATATTGATGCCAAAAGATGCAAAGTTGATAATGATAGTGCAACATACTTGTGGCACTGCCGTTTAGGTCATATTGGTGTAAGGCGCATGAAGAAACTCCATGCGGATGGACTTTTGGAATCACTTGATTATGAATCATTTGATGCTTGCGAACCATGCCTCATGGGCAAGATGACTAATACTCCGTTGTCTAGAACATGGAGCGAGCCACTGACTTATTGGAAATAATACATACCGATGTATGCTGTCCGATGAGTGTTGAGGCTCGCGGCGGGTATCATTATTTTCTGACCTTCATAGATGATTTGAGCTGATATGGGTATATCTACTTAATGAAACATAAGTCTGAAACATTTCAAAAGGTCAAAGAATTTCAGAGTGAAGTGGAAAATCATCGTAACAAGAAAATAAAGTTTCTACGAACTGATCGTGGAGGTGAATATTTGAGTTATGAGTTTGGTCTTCATTTGAAACAATTTGGAATAGTTTCGCAACTCACGCCATCTGGAACACCACAACGTAATGGTGTGTCCGAACGTCGTAACCGTACTTTATTAGATATGGTGCAATCTATGATGTCTCCTACCGATTTACCACTATCATTTTGGGGTTATGGTTTAGATACAACTGCATTCACGTTAAATAGGGCACCATTTAAATCCGTTGATACGACACCATATGAGCTGTGGTTTGGCAAGAAACCCAAGTTGTCGTTTCTTAAAGTTTGGGGCTTCGATGCTCATGTGAAAATGCTTCAACCTAATAAGCTCGAACCCAAATCGGAGAAATGTGTCTTCATAGGATACCCAAAGGAGACTGTTGGGTACACCTTCTATCACAGATCCAAAGGCAAGATATTCGTTGCTAAGAATGGTGTCGTGGTGGGCGCACGGCAGATGCCATGGGATGGCTGAAGATAGGAGGAGGCTCGAGGGCACTGGTGGGCTCCACAGGCAAGGTCGGCATGAGCGAGCGTGGGATGCAAGACATACCCAGGTTCGGGGCTCTCCGAAGAGATAACACCCCTAGTCCTGCCGAGAGTAGTTGATGCATAACAGTAAAGAGTTGCTCCTAGAGCTATGTAGAGGAAGAAGGAAGGCAGGCCAAGGCTCAGGCTGCTCCCTCTCCTCGGTGTGACTTGCTACGTGAGTGGATGAGTGGTTTCTGGTTTCTCTGTGTTCGATCGCCCGTATGCATGAGGGCTCCTGGGGGGTTTTATAGGCCAACCCCCCAGGGGTACAAGGGTAATGTTACAACCCCGTTGGGCCGGGTTGTCATTGTCCGAGAAGCCGGCGCTGGGACCCGTCGGGGGCCAGGGCTCGCCGGGTTCTCCGGGCGTGGGGCCCGCCGGGTACGGGGGCACTGTTGGCCGTCTTGTCGATCGTCAGGGAGTGGCCAAGTTGAGTCGGCTACAGTGGCACTCCGTCAGGTCGCCACTTGCTGGCGTCATTGGTGACGGTGGTTGCATTGTTGCCACGCCGGCCCTGGTCAGCGGGTAGGTGGGGCACTGTTGCCATGCCTTGGCTGACCAGAAGCATGGGCGGGGCACTGTTGCCTCGGTCATCGGTTGGTGGAGACTCGTCCCATTGTACGGCTGGGATGGGACGGGAGCTGACCCGCGGCCGGGTTGAGGAACGCACCAAGGGTGGAGCTGGCTTGTTGGAGAAGTCTTGGCGTGCCGGGTTCAGCTGTCTTGAGCTAGTTGCTGGAGCCGAGTTAAGGAGTCTGGCCGGGTTGGAGAGTTTGGCCGGGTCGGGGGGCTTGGCCGGGTCGGGTGACCCGGCCAAGCATGGACCGGCTTGAGGGGCGATGCTGGCCCCGTCGTTTTTGAAGAGGATCCGGGTTCCGTTGCCTGCCCGGGGTTCATCCCCCCGACAGTAGTCCCCGAAGCTGTGAAGGTCCGCCGTCTTTGGATGGGAGGGCCTTCGCAGTTTCCGCCCCTTTGAGGAGGCGAATATTGTGACCGCCGGGTCCGACAACACCCACTGTGTGCCGGCTTCCGGAAGCCGGATCGCGGCACCTCGGCAGGGGCGGGAAACCAAAGAATCGGTCGAACCTCGAGACAATCTTTGGGACTTCGCGCGAGCGCCACGTGGCGCCCGGAAGCCGGAGGGGCCTGACAAGCTACAGCCTTGGCAGCGGGGACTGGGCGACGCGCTAGGGCAGCGTGACGCGTGCCCCTCGGCCGCAGCGTGGATTTTTGCGGTGTCCGCAAATCGGTTGCCATTCTCAAGGCAGTTATTGCGTACGTACGTGCGCAGTTATTGCAGGGAAGTGGGAAAGGCTAGCGCAAATGATCCCACTCCCCCACGTTTCAAACCGTGGCTTATAAATCGGGGCGAGGAGGGTCGGTGGAAATCATTCTCGCTCGCGCCCCCTGCCTTCTTCTTGCTTCCTCTTCTTCTTGCGACCGCCGCGCGCTGCGACGCTCGCCGCCTTGAGCAGAGCTTCGTCGTCATCCTCTTCCTTCTCTCTTCCGCACATCTCTCGATGGCGTTGTCATCAGGCTCGTGGATGGGCTCGACCGTCACCCTAGACGACATCGCCTACCTTCGCACCACCAGGCGTCTGCCGGGGCGACAGAGGTTGCCGTGCGCTTGCCGCAGGGCGAGCGGGAGCTGCGGCCCGAGGGCACGGAGCGTGTGGTCTTCTTCCCGCACTTCAAGTGCGGGCTCGGGCTTCCCATGAGCATGTTCTTTTGTGACTTCCTGGAGTTCTGCGGGCTCCAGCCTCATCGTCTTGGCGCCGGCGCCATCGTGGAGCTTTCGAGCTTTGTCACCCTCTGCGAGGGGTACTTGGGTGTCGAGCCTTCGATCGACCTTTGGGTGCGCTTCTTCTCCTTGCAGCAGCAGGGGCTGAGGGCCGGGGGGATGTCTGAGTGTGGGGCCGCCGTCATCTCCAAGCGGTCGGGCGCTGACTGCCCCAAGATGCCGCTGGAGGATTCTGCCAAGAAATGGCAGAATTCTTTATTCTACGTCCGCAACCTCGGCGCGGACCGCATCAACTTGCTGCCCTTTGTCAAATCGCCGCTGAGGGAGAAGCATAATTGGGGCTACTACCCCCAAGCATCCGTCGCAGGAGGTGCTCAACTTGTGCGAACGGGTGTTGGTGATGAAGGAGCGGGAAGAGCTCACCGGCACCAACCTCATCGCCGCTTTCATCATCCGCCACGTGCTGCCGCTGCAGCAGCGCAACCACCTCATCGGTCAGATGACCGGCCTTCAGGACCCCAACCGCATGGCGAACTTGCGGCTGTGGGCGGACCAGGTCGCACGTCGGGTCAACGACATCTCCAAGGCCAACCCGCGGTACAACTGGGAGTTCGGGAAACCCCCGTACAGCCACGTGAACCCAGCACCGATGGTGAGTCCTTGGTCTTCGTACTTCGCTGCTGCCCATATTCTCATTCGCCCTGATGCGACGCGGGAGGTGCTTCTGAACGCCATCCGGCATACTTACGACCCAGGTGGTGCGCGTTGGCTCGGAGGAGCCCGAGGCCCACAACGGAGGGGAGGGGTCGGCTGCCGACGCGGGCGCAGGGCGCCGGGCGGGTAAGTTTGTCTTCGCTTCTTGCGTCGCCGGTTATGGGACGACCTTGAGATGCTGACGCGTGTTGCTGTCGTAGTGGCGCCGGGTGGAGGAAGCGGCGGCGCGGCCGGAGCCGGGTCGTCTCGAGGGGCGTCGGCGGCAAGCCGCCCGCATAGGAAGGACAATGTTGCGCCGCGGGCCCCAGCCGTGAAGCGTGTGGCGGACTCGGCCAGGGGCGCGAAGCCGGCCGCTAAGAGGAGGTGCGGCGCTCCGCAGGACCGGGCGGCGAGGCCCGCCATTTCGGTGGTGCTAGGGTGAGTTCTCTTCACACTTGAACCGAGTGGCCGAGCGGCTTTGCTTGGCTTTAGCGTATTCATTCTGTTTTGTGCTTCAGGTCGCCGATCTCGTTGGCGCTGGCGGCGGCGGATGCCGCGTCCAATGAGAGCGCCGCGTTCCGGAGGAGCCGGGCCGGCACTGTTGACTGGGTCGAGGAGGAGGAGCGGGCGGATCCGGATCTCGGTCTGGACTCGGCCGACACCGAAGCCCTGGCCTGGCGGGACCGGAACCGGGCCGAGGCGGAGTTGGAGGCTGTGTCGACCCAAGCCTGGGTTAGCGCTGCAGGCGGCATGGGTGCGAGCCGGCGTGGCCGGAGATGCCAGTGGGGACGGTGGCGGCGGTGATGGTCTTTGTGCCATCGTCGGAGGGGGATCACGGCCAAGGAGGCCGCGCGGATGTGATGGACCTCGACCGGGAGGTCGTGGTTGTTGGGGATGACACCCCGCCGTGGACCGATGCGGTCGAGTGGGCGGGGGCCTACGAAGGCGGTGGTGACGCTGCCTTGGAGGAGGTGCCACAGATGGCGCCGGAGGGGGCGCCTCAGGCGCCGACGAGCGAGGTGCCGCAGGCAGTGGAGCCGCAGGCCACTCTGGCCACCGAATCACGTCAGCGTCAGAGGGGGCGCCGGAGAAGGCGCCAGCCGCGGGGGAGGCGGTCAGTGGAGAACACTCCCTGGTGCTTAGGCTAGGAGGTCGCCGGGCCGCCGGTTCGCAGTCGACGCGGAGCGGGGCCAGCGAGGTCCTCTTCGGGCCTCTGACCCAGGAGGAGGCGGCGATGGACGCCGTGACCCGGCGTCTGCGAGGGCTGATGGACCAGCTCCAGGCCTTCGCTCAGGCCGAGGTGGAGCAGACACGGGAGCTGGAGCGCGCCGTGTCCGTAAGTTTCCCTTGCTTTCTGTTTTTCCTTTTGGCTGCTTCTTCTTCGTGGGGGCGCGCTAGCGCACCCACTGGGTGTAGCCCCCGAGATTCGGGCCAATTGCATAGCAGTTAGGTCGAATCTTAAACTACTGTCTTGCGTTGATCGTTGCTTCTTTGCAGCACCTGGACTCCTACCGGGTCGACGTCTTCAACTGGCTCCTGGAGACACACCCACGGCTCAAGGAGCAGCTTGTCGCCAAGGAGGAGGAGCTCCATGCCGCGGCAGGTACTTTCCTTGTGTGCTATTTTTTAGTGGGGGTGCGCCAGCGCACCCACTGGGTATAACCCCCGAGATTCGGGCCAACTGCGTAGGAGTTGGGTCGAATCTTAAAGTAGTACTTTGTTTCTGAATCTTCCTTCCGCAGCCGAGGTGCTGTCCTAGAGGACCCGGCTGATTCGGGCCGACTTCCACTATGACCGGCTTGTTGCCGACGCCAGCCGACTTGGGGCCGATGTGGCGAGGGCGAGTGCGGAGGCGACGGGGGCCCGGAAGGCGCTCGACAAAGCCAGCCGGCTGCGGGAGTAGCTGGCGGGCGACAAGGGTCGTCTTGAGGCCGAGGTGGAGCACCTCAAGGCGGAAGCTGCCAAGGTTGTGGAGGCGCAGCGGGCCCTTGCCGAGGCGGACCAGCAACGCGGCTAGTTGGCCAACGACAAGGTCAGCTCTAGGCCGAGGTGGAGCACCTGAAGGCGCTGGTGGCCACATCGGAGGAGACCCGCCAAGGGGAGACCCGGCGCCGCGAGGAGGCCGAGAAGGCGGCCGATAAAAAGGACGCCGAGTTGAAGGCGGCCCTTGCCAAGGTCGCCGATCTGGAGCGGCGTGGTACGTTGCTCGAAGCGCAGCACCTGGAAGAGTCCTTCTCCAGTAAGTGCTTTCCTTGGGTTTTGCCGGGCTGGGACCCCGGCTTTTTGTCCTTGGTGACTTTCTTCGGACTTGCTTTTCTCCTTGACAGGGGCCTTCCCGGAGACGCGTGAGCTGGCGGAGGAGGCGGTCTGTTTCCAGCGCGACCGGCAGGGGGTTATCGGCTCTGGGACTAACCTGCGGGTGGCCTGGACCTTCTAGGAGATCGTGACCGCCGCCGAGGCCCATCTGTGAGTCTTGAGCAAGCAGATGGGGCGGCTCTCTGAGGCCGACGCAGTGATGACGGTGGCCCTCTGGCCGGGTTCCGTCGCATTGAACAGCTTCAAGCGGCTGGCGTGGTGGTTTGAGGCGGGGCCGGATCGGCTCCATGACTGGCGCGTTTCCGCCGCCCGTGCTGGTGCTGAGATGGCGCTCAGGTTCGCGATGTCTCGACATCCAGACCTGTCGCTGGACGCATTGATGGGCCAGTGAGCCGGCTCGGAGAGCCAACTGCAGGCGGAGGCCGGTCGGATCGCTGCTCGGGCCAACTACATCACCGGGTTCGCCTTCCAGGATGAGTTCCGTCCGGAGCGGGCGGAAGATGGCGGAGTCGTGCCTGCCGACGACTACGGCCTGCTTCTGGACGACCCAGAGGGGAGCTCCGAGGAGATGGACATCTACCGCGATGCGGGCGCCGAGGAGGGAGACACCGACACCTCGGCGAACCCGGAGGCCACCGAGGGGGATGCCTGAGGCTGCCTGTTTTTAACTTAGTAAAAATTTCTGTTAGGTAGCAGGTCCACCCACCCACCGGGGTATTCGGGTGTAGTGAATTCTGGCCTTTGGCCTGTTTGAATTTGAACTAGTGAGTATAAATTTCGTGAATGTTTGCGCTCTTGATTTTTGTCTTTTGAGTCGTTTTTCTTGCGCTTTTCCCCTCTCGGGCTTCCCCCCCGCAAGTCTGACGGTCGAGGCTTTGGTCCGTGACAAGGAGTTCGGCCTTTGAGAGGAGCACGCAATACTTGAGCTGTCGAAACGTTGAACGCGAGAGGAACACCCACTGGGCCGGCTGGCGGCGATCCGGCGAGGCCGGTTGGCGGGCAGCCGGTCGTGCAGCGATGTTACAAGTGACGGGGCCGGGTAGACCAACCTGGCGGTATGTATGAAATTGGTGGATGGCTGCGCTCCTGCTTTTCGTTTGTTGAGCCGTTTTCTTGCGACTTTTCCCCCTTTGGGCTTCCCCCCACGAGTCTGACGGCTGAGGCTCCGGTCCGTGACAAGGGGTTTGGACTTTGAGAGGAGCGCGTAGTCCTTAGGCGTTCGAAACATTGAGCGTGAGCGAAACACCCATTGGGCCGGCAGGCGGCAGTCCGGCGAAGCCGGCTGGCAAGCAGCCGGTCGTGCGGTAAGTTAGCGGTGTGGCCGGGTTGGGTAACCCGGCGGTCCTTGACTTGGTGTTTGTGGCGTGCTGGTGCTCTAGCCTTGCGCGCTTGCCGGCCGACAGCCGAAGCCGGTTCTGTGGCTTAGGGCGAAGCAGAAGGCCGCGGCGATCCCGATGCGTTAGGAACCGCTAAGTAAGGCGGCGGGTAGTGACCAAGCTGGCCAGCCCCCGAGCCCCCGGGTCGAGCGAGTCGGACCGGCGGCCGGGTTCGATAAGGAGGTAAATAATGCATAAATGTGGGATACACAATAGCTTGGTCGAAAAGGGCAGCCCCCAAGCGTTGTTCGGGGGCCCCATAGTTTTCATATGATTACAAATGGCAGCGATACATACGTGCATATGGCTAACTGTAAAATGGGCGGAGGAGTTCCGCTTTCCATGGCTGGGTTGTTTCTTTGCCTGCGGTGTCCCTCTTGCGCTTGTTTGACTTGCGGGCGTCGATGTGGTAGTAGGTGTTGTGATCGCATAAGGCCCTGCTGACTATGAAGGGGCCCTCCCATGGGGGGGGGGGGACAGCTTGTGTGGCCGGTCTGCTCCTGGACGAGTCGGAGGACGAGGTCTCCCTCTCAAAAAGCGAGGGGATTGATCTTCTTGCTGTGGTAGTGCCTCAGGCCTTGCTGATAGATGGCTGAGCGCTAGGAGATGTGCTTCTTCGAGCAGGTCGACGCCGTCTTCACGGGCTTCTTTGGCTTTGGCTTTGGTGTACATCATGACGCGCGGCGAGTCGAACTCGACGTTGGTCGGGATGACGGCTTCTGCTCCGTAGACGAGGAAGAACGGGGTGAACCCGGTCGACCGATTTGGCATTGTTTAGAGACTCGAGAGGATGGTCAGCAGCTTGTCCAGCCAGCTGCTGGGCGAACGGATGAGCGGCTCGACAAGCCGCGGCTTGATGCCTGATAGGATGAGGCCATTGGCCTGCTCGACCTGGCCGTTGGACTGTGGGTGTGCCATGGAAGCCAGGTCGAGGCGGATGCTAGAGACGAAGCAGTACTGCGCGAGTGCGCCCTTGGCGAAGTTGGTGCCGCTGTCCGTGATGATGTTGTTCGGCATGCGGCGCGATGTCCTTGATGAATTGGACGGCCGTTGGCCCGTCCAGCTTCTTGATTGGCCTTGCTTCGATCCATTTGGTGAACTTGTCCACCGCCACCAGCAAATGCGTCTGCCGCCTCAAGCGGTCTTGAAGGGCCCTACCATGTCGAGTCCCCAGACCGTGAAGGGCCAGGCGATCGGGATGGTCCAGAGTGCCGACACCGGCTGATGGCTGCGCTTGCTGAAGCGCTGGCATCCCTTGCACTTGAAGATGAGTGACTCGACGTCTTCGAGGGTCGTGGGCCAGTAGAAACCATGGCGGAAAGCCTTGGCCACCAGGGACTGCAAGGTGGCGTGGTGCCCGCACTCACCCTGGTGTATGTCGAGGAGGATCTCAATGCCCTTGTCTTGCTCGACGCAGCACTGGAAAACACCGGTGGAGCTGCGCTTGACGAGCTCGTTGTTGATGATGTCGTAGGCGGACGCCCGGTGCTGCACTTGCCGGGTTTCGGTCTCGTCCATGGGGAGGGCCCCGTTCTCCAGGAACTCCGAGATGGGCAGGGCCCATGATGGCACCATCACCACGACGAAGACGACCACTATGGCGGGCTCTGGGCGGCAGCCCTCGAGTCAGGTTCAGCAGCCCCCGGGTCAGGAATGACGGCGACCGGGATGACGGCTGCGGCGCCCGGGCCGGGTTGAGCAGTCCCCGGGCCAGGTTTGGCAGTCCCCGGGCCGGGTTGAGGCGTGGCTGGGTCGTCCGGGACGTAGATGGACTCGGAGTCCGGAGATGGCTTGATGGACGGCTTGTGCAGGTGCTCGAGGGAGATGCTGGGTGGGGTGCACTACCGGGACGAGGCGATATTGGCGAGCGTGTCGGCTGATGTCTACTACACAACCTTCTTCTTGTAGACGTTGTTGGGCCTCAAAGTGCATACGTTTGTAGGACAGTAGCAAATTTCCCTCAAGTGGATGACCTAAGGTTTATCAATCCGTGGGAGGCGTAGGATGAAGATGGTCTCTCTCAAACAACCCTGCAACCAAATAACAAAGAGTCTCTTGTGTCCCCAACACACCCAATACAATGGTAAATTGTATGGGTGCACTAGTTCAGCGAAGAGATGGTGATACAAGTGTAATATGGATGGTAGAAATAGGTTTTGTAATCTGAAAATATAAAAACAGCAAGGTAACTAATGATAAAAGTGAGCGTAAACGGTATTGCAATGCTAGGAAACAAGGCCTAGGGTTCGTACTTTCACTAGTGCAAGTTCTCTCAACAATAATAACATAAATGGATCATATAACTATCCCTCAACATGCAACAAAGAGTCACTCCAAAGTCACTAATAGAGGAGAACAAACGAAGACATTATTGTAGGGTACGAAACCACCTCAAAGTTATTCTTTTTGTTCGATCTATCCTAGAGTTCGTACTAGAATAACCTTAAGATACAAATCAACCAAAACCCTAATGTCACCTAGATACTCCAATTTCACCTCACGTATCCGTGGGTATGATTATACGATATGCATCACACAATCTCAGATTCATCCATTCAACCAACACAAAGAACTTCAAAGAGTGCCCCAAAGTTTCTACCGGAGAGTCAAGACGAAAACGTGTGCCAAACCCTATTCATAAGTTCACAAGGTCACTAAACCCGCAAGTTGATCACCAAAACATACATCAAGTAGATCACGTGAATATCCCATTGTCACCATAGATAAGCACATGCAAGACATACATCAAGTGTTCTCAAATCCTTAAAGACTCAATCCGATAAGATAACTTTAAAGGGAAAACTCAATCCATTACAAGAAGATAGAGGGGGAGAAACATCATAAGATGCAACTATAATAGCAAAGCTCGCGATACATCAAGATCGTGCCGAATCAAGAACACGAGAGAGAGATCAAACACATAGCTACTGGTACATACCCTCAGCCACGAGGGTGAACTACTCCTCCTCGTCATGGAGAGCGCCGGGATGATGAAGATGGCCACCGGTGAGGGATCCCCCCCTCCGGCAGGGTGCCGGAACAGGGTCCCAATTGGTTTTTGATGGCTACAGAGGCTTGTGGCGGCGGAACTCCCGATCTAGGTTTCTTTCTGGGGTTTATGTATTTATAGGAATTTTTGGCGTCGGTCTCATGTCAGAGGGGTCTCCGAGTTGTCCACGAGATAGGGGGGCGCGCCCGGGGGGAAGGGCGCGCCCTCCACCCTCGTGGACGGCCCGGGACTCTTCTGGCCCAACTATTTTACTCCGGGGGCTTCTTTTGGTCCATAAAAAATCATCAAAAATTGGCACGTCAATTGGACTCCGTTTGGTATTCCTTTTCTGTAAAACTCAAAAACAAGGAAAAAACAGAAACTGGCACTGGGCTCTATCTTAATAGGTTAGTCCCAAAATCATATGAAATAGCATATAAAACATCCTAGATGGATAATATAATAGCATGGAAGAATAAAAAATTATAGATACATTGGAGACGTATCATCGGCCGCCTCATTTTCCGCGTGTGGGACGTGGAGGAACTCGCAGCCCGCGAAGAATCCGGACAGTTTTTGAACGAGGAAGCGGTAGCTCGCCATGTTGGGGTCACGGGCGTCCCACTCGCCAGAGCACTGCTGCACCACCAGATCCGAGTCGCCGTAGCATAGGATGCACCGAATGCCGAGTTCCTTGGCAAGCCGGAGGCCATGCAAAAGTGCTTCGTATTCGGCGATGTTGTTGGAGGCGGTGAAGTGGATCTGGAGCGTGTACTTGAGCCAGTCGCCCTTCGGGGAGGACAGTACGATGCCGGCCCCCAGGCCAAGGCGCATCTTCGAGCCGTTGAAGTCCATGCGCCTGTGCGTTGAGTCCGGTGGCGGCGGCAGGTACTGGGTCTCGGTCCAGTCGACGAGGAAGTCGGCCAGAGCTTGGGACTTGATCATAGTGCGGAGCTTGTAGAGGATGGTGTGGCCGGCTAGCTAGAGCGTCCACTTGGCGATCCGGCCAGAGGCATCCCGGCACCCGATGGTTTCGTCAAGAGGGGCCGTGCTGACCATGGTAACAACGTGCTCTTGGAAGTACTTGCCGGATTTTGGGATCCCGCAAAACCCTTCAGGTTCGAACAGGGTCCCGATTGGTTTTTGGTGGCTACAGAGGCTTGTGGCGGCGGTACTCCCGATCTAGGTTTCTTTCTGGGGGTTTCTGTATTTATAGGAATTTTTTGGCGTCGGTCTCATGTCAGGGGGGTCTCCGAGTCGTCCACGAGATAGGGGGGCGCGCCCTCCACGCTCGTGGACGGCCCGAGACTCTTCTGGCCCAACTATTTTACTCCGGGGGCTTCTATTGGTCCATAAAAAATCATCAAAAATTGGCATGTTAATTGGCTCCGTTTGGTATCCCTTTTCTGTAAAACTCAAAAACAAGGAAAAAACAGAAACTGGACTTGGCTCTATGTTAATAGGTTAGTCCAAAAAATCATATAAAATAGCATATAAATGCATATAAAACATCCTAGATGGATAATATAATAGCATGGAACAATAAAAAATTATAGATACGTTGGAGACGTATCAGCATCCCCAAGCTTAATTCCTGCTCGTCCTCGAGTAGGTAAATGATAAAAACAGAATTTTTGATGTGGAATGCTACCTAACATATTTATCAATTTAATCTTCTTTATTGTGGCAAGAATATTCAGATCCATAAGATTCAAAACAAAAGTTTAATATTGACATGAAAACAATAATACTTCAAGCATACTAACTAAGCAATCATGTCTTCTCAAAATAACATGGCCAAAGCAAGCTATCCCTACAAAATCATATAGTCTGGCTATGCTCTATCTTCATCACACAAAATATTTAAATCATGCACAACCCTGATGACAAGCCAAACAATTGTTTCATACTTTTGATGTTCTCAAACTTTTTCAATCTTCACGCAATACATGAGCGTGAGCCATGGACATAGCACTATAGGTGGAATAGAATGGTGGTTGTGGAGAAGACAAAAAGGAGAAGATAGTCTCACATCAACTAGGTGTATCGACGGTGTATGGAGATGCCCCTCAATAGATATCAATGTGAGTGAGTAGGGATTGCCATGCAACGGATGCACTAGAGCTATAAGTGTATGAAAGCTCAAAAAGAAACGAAGTGGGTGTGCATCCAACTAAACTTGCTCCACGAAGACCTAGGGCATTTTGAGGAAGCCCATCATTAGAATATACAAGCCAAGTTCTATAATGAAAAATTCCCACTAGTATATGAAAGTGACAACATAGGAGACTCTCTATCATGAAGATCATGGTGCTACTTTGAAGCACACTGTGGTAAAAGGATAGTAGCATTGCCCCTTCTCTCTTTTTCTCTCATTTTTTTTGTTTTTTTTGTTTGGGCCTTTTATCCTTTTTTTATGGCCTCTCGTTTTCTCCTTTTTTTTATTTTTCATCCGGAGTCTCATCCCGACTTGTGGGGGAATCATAGTCTCCATCATCCTTTCCTCACATGGGACAATGTTCTAATAATGAAGATCATCACACTTTTATTTACTTACAACTCAAGAATTACAACTCGATACTTAGAACAAAATATGACTCTATATGAATGCCTCAGGCGGTGTACCAGGATGTGCAATGAATCAAGAGTGACATGTATGAAAGAATTATTAAGGTGGCTTTGCCACAAATACGATGTCAACTACATGATCATGCAAAGCAATATGACAATGATGGAGCGTGTCATAATAAACGGAACGGTGGAAAGTTGCATGGCAATATATCTCGGAATGGCTATGGAAATGCCATAATAGGTAGGTATGGTGGCTGTTTTGAGGAAGATATATGGTGGGTGTATGGTACCAGCGAAAGTTGCGTGGTACTAGAGAGGCTAGCAATGGTGGAAGGGTGAGAGTGCGTATAATCCATGGACTCAACATTAGTCATAAAGAACTCACATACTTATTGCAAAATTCTACAAGTCATCAAAACCAAGCACTACGCACATGCTCCTAGGGGAAGGGTTGGTAGGAATTAACCATCGCGCGATCTCGACCTCCACACATAAGGAGGACAATCAATAAATAAATCATGCTCCAAATTTGTTACACAACGGTTACCATACGTGCATGCTACGGGACTTGCAAACCTCAACACAAGTATTTCTCAAATTCACAATTACACCACTAGCATGACTCTAATATCACCATCCTCATGTCTCAAAACAATCATAAATAATCAAACTTCTCATAGTATTCAATGCACTTTATATGAAAGTTTTTATTATATCCCTCTTGGATGCCTATCATATTAGGACTATATTCATAACCAAAGCAAATTACCATGCTGTTCTAAAAGACTCACAAAATAATATAAGTGAATCACGAGAGATCAATAATTTTTATTAAAAATAAAACTACCATCATGCTCTAAAAATACATAAGTGAAGCACTAGAGAAAATGACAAACTACTCCGAAAGATATAAGTGAAGATCAATGAGTAGTTGAATAATTATGTAACTATGTGAAGAGTCTCTAACATTTAAAAATTTCAGATCTTAATTACTTTATTCAAACAGCAAGAAAAACAAAACAAAATGACATTTCAAGGATAGCACAACTCATGTGAAGAAGCAAAAAACTTAGGCTTAACCGATACTAACCAATAATTGTTGAAGAAGAAAGGTGGGATGCCTACCGGGGCATCCCCAAGCTTAGATGCTTGAGACTTCTTGAAATATTATATTGGGGTGCCTTGGGCATCCCCAAGCTTGAACTTTTGTGTCTCCTTAATTCCTTTTATATCTCGGTTTCCCTAAATCTCAAAAACTCCATCCACACAGAACTCAACAGAACTCGTGAGATAAGTTAGTATAAACCAATGCAAAAACCTTATCATTCTCTACTGTAGCAAATCACATGCCTCTGCATAATTAATCTTCCTATCCTCAAATAGAATCATTAAACAAGCAAAGATATGCAAATAATGCAAACATGACAGCAATCTGCCAAAACAGTACAGTCTGTAAAGAATGCAAGAGTATCAATACTTCCCTAACTCCAAAAATTATGGAAATTTACCACACTGTAGAAAATTTGTCAGAGCTTATTGTGCAAAAAGTTTCAACATTTTATCATATTCTGACTTTTCTAGGGAATATTTGCAACAACGATAAACTTTCTGTTTTGCAACAGCAACTCATATACTTGCAAAATAAGCATGGTAAAGGCTATCCTTGACATTTTTATTGAAAATAAAGATGCAAAACATTATTCTAAATAACAGAAAGCAAATCCTAACAAAATAAATTGACGCTCCAAGTAAAACACATATCATGTGGTGAATAAAAATATAGCTCCAAGTAAAGTTACCGATGAATGAAGACGAAAGAGGGGATGCCATCCGGGGCATCCCCAAGCTTAGGCTCTTGGTTGTTCTTGAATACTACCTTTGGGTGCCTTGGGAATCCCCATTCTTAGGCTCTTGCCACTCCTTATTCCATAGTCCATCGAATCTTTACACAAAACTTGAATACTTCACAACACAAAACTCAACAGAAAATCTTATCAGCTCCGTTAGTATAAGAAAATAAATCACCACTTAGGTACTGTTGTGAACTCATTCTAAATTTGTATTGGTGTAATATCTAC
This sequence comes from Aegilops bicornis, assembly GCA_021605145.1. Taxonomy (NCBI): domain Eukaryota; kingdom Viridiplantae; phylum Streptophyta; class Magnoliopsida; order Poales; family Poaceae; genus Aegilops; species Aegilops bicornis. The sequence goes on from CM038672.1 coordinate 569,794,161, forward strand.
TGTATTCTAACTTCTCTATGGTTCATACCCTCCGATACTACTCATAGATTCATCAAAATAAGCAAACAACACATAGAAAACAGAATCTGTCAAAAACAGAACATTCTGTAGTAATCTGTAACTCTCGAATACTTATGTAACTCCAAAAATCCTGAGACATTAGGAAGTCCTAAGAAATTTGTTTACTAATATTCTGCAAAAAACTCAACTGAAAAGCACGTTCCTACGATTTATTAAAATTATTTTCGTGCGCGCAAAAGTTTCTGTTTTTTAGCAAGATCAAATTAACTATCACCCAAGTCTTCCCAAAGGTTCTACTTGGCACTTTATTGAAACAAAAGCTATAAAACATGATTACTATAGTAGCTTAATCATGTGGACACACAAAAACAGTTGGTATAAATATTGGGTTGTCTCCCAACAAGCGTTTTTCTTTGATGCTTAGCTAGGCATGATGATTTCAATGATGCTCACATAAAAGATAAGAATTGAAACACAAGGAGAGCATCATGAAGAATATAACTAGCACATTTAAGTCTAACCCACTTCCTATGCATAGGGATTTTGTGAGCAAATAATTTATGGGATCAAGAATCAACTAGCACAGGAAGACAAAACAAGCATAACTTCAAAAATTTCAACACATAGAGAGGAAACTTGATATTATTGCAATATGTGGAAGCATATATTCCTCCATCATAATAATTTTCAGTAGCATCATGAATGAATTCAACAATATAACTATCACATAAAGTATTCTTTTCATGATCTACAAGCCTAGAAATTTTACTACTCTCCACATAAGCAAATTTATTCTCATGAATAGTAGTGGGAGCAAACTCAACGAAATAACTATCATGTGATACTTTATTCACATAATCAATTTGAGCATTAAAATCATGATGAAAAGTTTCATGGATATCATTACTCTTTATAGCATAAATTTCATCACAATAATCATCATAGATAGGAGTGAAGGAAATATGCCCTAGAGGCAATAATAAAGTTATTATTTATTTCCTTGTATCATGATAAATGTTTATTATTCATGCTATAATTTTATTAACCGAAAACTTAGTACATGTGTGAATACATAGACAAAACATAGTGTCCCTAGTATGCCTCTACTGACTAGCTCGTTGATCAAAGATGGTTATGTTTCCTGACCATAGACATGTGTTGTCATTTGATGAATGGGATCACATCATTAGAGAATGATGTGATGGACAAGACCCATCCGTTAGCTTAGCATTATGATCGTTTAGTTTTACTGCTATTGCTTTCTTCATGACTTATACATGTACTTCTGACTATGAGATTATGCAACTCCCGAATACCGAAGGAACACCTTGTGTGCTATCAAACCACAACATAACTGGGTGATTATAAAGATGCTATACAGGTGTCTCCAAAGGTGTTTATTGAGTTGGCATAGATCAAGATTAGGATTTGTCACTCCGAGTATCAGAGAGGTATCTCTGGGCCCTCTCGGTAATGCACATCATAATAAGCCTTGCAAGCAATGTAACTAATGAGTTAGTTACGGGATGATGCATTACAGAACGAGTAAAGAGACTTGCCGGGAACGAGATTGAACTAGGTATGATGATACCGACGATCGAATCTCGGGAAAGTAACATACCGATGACAAAGGGAATAACATATGTTGTTATGCGGTTTGACCGATAAAGATCTTCATAGAATATGTAGGAGCCAATATGAGCATCCAAGTTCCGCTATTGGTTATTGACCGGAGATGTGTCTCGGTCATGTCTAGATAGTTCTCGAACCCGTAGGGTCCGGACGCTTAACGTTCGATGACGATTCGTATTATGAGTTATGTGATTTGATGACAGAAGTTTGTTCGGATTCCTAGATGAGATCACGGACATGACGAGGAGTCTCGAAATGGTCGAGACATGAAGATTGATATATTGGACGACTATATTCGGACACCAGAATGGTTCCGGGGGTTATCGGATATATCTCGGAGTACTGTGGGGTTCTGGAACCCCGGAGGTTATTGGGCCTCATGGGCCCAATTGTTGGAAGAGGAGAGGAGGCCAAGGGGCAGTCGCGCGCCCCTCCCCCCCAAATCCGAATTGGACAAGTAGGGGGGCGGCTCCCCCCTTTCCTTTCCCCCTCTCTATCCTTCCCTCTCCTCTCCTAATCCAACAAGGAAGGGAGGGAGTCCTACTCCCGGTGGGAGTAGGACTCCTCCTGGCGCGCCCCTCCTAGCCGGCCACCTCTCCCCCCTTGCTCCTTTATATACGGGGGCAGGGGGCACCCTAGACACAACAATTGATCATTGATCTTTTAGCCGTGTGCGGTGCCCCCCTCCACCATAGTCCACCTTGATAATATCGTAGCGGTGCTTAGGCGAAGCCCTGCGTCGGTAGAACATCATCATCGTCACCACACCATCGTGCTGACGAAACTCTCGCTCAACACTCGGCTGGATCGGAGTTCGAGGGACGTCATCGGGCTGAACATGTGCTGAACTCGGAGGTGCCGTGCGTTCGGTACTTGATTGGTCGGATCGTGAATACGTACGACTACATCAACCGCGTTGTGCTAACGCTTCCGCTTTTGGTCTACGAGGGTACATGTACACACTCTCCCCTCTCGTTGCTATGCATCACCATGATCTTGCGTGTGCGTAGGAATTTTTTTGAAATTACTACGTTCCCAATAGTGGCATCCAAGCCTGGTTTTATGCGTTGATGTTATATGCACGAGTAAAACACAAGTGAGTTGTGGACGATATAAGTCATACTGCTTACCAGCATGTCACACTTTGGTTTGGCGGTATAGTTGGATGAAGCGGCCCGAACCGACATTGCGTGTACGCTTACGCGAGACTGGTTCTACCGACGTGCTTTGCACATAGGTGGCTGGCGGGTGTCAGTTTCTCCAACTTTAGTTGAACCGAGTGTGGCTACGCCCGGTCCTTGCGAAGGTTAAAACAGCACCAACTTGACAAACTATCGTTGTGGTTTTGATGCATAGGTAAGAACGGTTCTTGCTCAGCCCGTAACAGCCACGTAAAACTTGCAACAACAAAGTAGAGGACGTCTAACTTGTTTTTGCAGGGCATGTTGTGATGTGATATGGTCAAGGCATGATGCTAAATTTTATTGTATGAGATGATCATGTTTTGTAACCAAGTTATCGGCAACTGGCAGGAGCCATATGGTCGTCGCTTTATTGTATGCAATGCAATCGTCCTGTAATGCTTTACTTTATCACTAAGCGGTAGCGATAGTCGTAGAAGCATAAGATTGGCGAGACGACAACGATGCTACGATGGAGATCAAGGTGTCGCGCCGGTGACGATGGTGATCACGACGGTGCTTCGGAGATGGAGATCAAAGCACAAGATGATGATGGCCATATCATATCACTTTTATTGATTGCATGTGATGTTTATCTTTTATGCATCTTATCTTGCTTTGATTGACGGTAGCATTATAAGATGATCTCTCACTAAATTATCAAGGTATAAGTGTTCTCCACGAGTATGCACCGCTATGCGAAAGTTCTTCGTCTTTGAGACACCACGTCTTGATCGGGTGTGATAGGCTCTACGTTCAAATACAACGGGTGCAAAACAGTTGCACACGCGGAATACTCAGGTTAAACTTGACGAGCCTAGCATATAACAGATATGGCCTCGGAACACGGAGTGCGAAAGGTTGAGCGTGAATCATATAGTAGATATGATCAACATAGTGACGTTCACCACTGAAACTACTCCATCTCACGTGATGATCGGACATGGTTTAGTTGATATGGATCACGTGATCACTTAGAAGATTAGAGGGATGTCTATCTAAGTGGGAGTTCTTAAGTAGTATGATTAATTGAACTTAAATTTATCATGAACTTAGTACCTGATAGTATCTTGCTTGTCTATATTGTTGTAGATAGATGGCCCGTGCTGTTGTTCCGTTGAACTTTAATGCGTTCCTTGAGAAAGCAAAGTTGAAAGATGATGGTAGCAATTACACGGAATTTGGGTCCGTAACTTGAGGATTATCCTCATTGCTGCACAGAAGAATTACGTCCTGGAAGCACCGCTAGGTGCCAAACCTGCTACAGGAGCAATACCAGATGTTATGAACGTCTGGCAGAGCAAAGATGATGACTATTCGATAGTTCAGTGTGCCATGCTTTACGGCCTAGAACCGGGACTTCAACGATGTTTTGAACGTCATGGAGCATATGAGATGTTCCAGGAGTTGAAGTTAATATTTCAAGCAAATGACCGGATTGAGAGACATGAGGTCTCCATACAGCTATAAGATGGAGGAGAATAGTTCTGTCAGTGACCATATACTCAAAATGTCTGGGTATAACAATCACTTGATTCAACTGGGAGTTAATCTTCCGGATGATAGCGTCATTGACAGAATTCTTCAATCACTGCCACCAAGATACAAGAGCTTCGTGATGAACTATAACATGCAAGGGATGGATAAGACAATTCCCGAGCTCTTACATGATGCTAAATGCTGCGGAGGTAGAAATCAAGAAGGAGCATCAAGTGTTGATGGTCAACAAGACCACCAATTTCAAGAAAAAGGGCAAAGGGAAGAAGAAGGGGAACTTCAAGAAGAACAGCAAACAAGTTGCTACTCAAGAGAAGAAACCCAAGTCTGGACCTAAGCACGAGGCCGAAGTGCTTCTCTGCAAGCAGACTGGTCCTTTGAGCGGAACTGCCCCAAGTATTTGGCGGATAAGAAGGATGGCAAGGTGAACAAAGGTATATGTGATATACACGTTATTGATGTGTACCTTATTAATGCTCGCAGTAGCACCTGGGTATTTGATAGTGGTTCTGTTGCTAATATTTGCAACTCGAAACAGGGACTACGGATTAAGCGAAGATTGGCTAAGGACGAGGTGACGATGCACGTGGGAAATGGCTCCAAAGTTGATGTGATCGCGGTCGGCACACTACCTCTACATCTACCTTCGGGATTAGTTTTAGACCTAAATAATTGTTATTTGGTGCCAGCATTGAGCATGAACATTATATCTGGATCTTGTTTGATGCGAGAAGGTTATTCATTTAAATCAGAGAATAATGGTTGTTCTATTTATATGAGTAATATCTTTTATGGTCATGCACCCTTGAAGAGTGGTCTATTTTTGTTGAATCTCGATAGTAGTGATACACATATCCATAATATTGAAGCCAAAAGATGTAGAGTTGATAATGATAGTGCAACTTATTTGTGGCACTGCCGTTTAGGTCATATCGGTGTAAAGCGCATGAAGAAACTCCATACTGATGGACTTTTTGAACCACTTGATTACGAATCAATTGGTACTTGCGAACCGTGCCTCATGGGCAAGATGACTAAAACGCCGTTCTCCAGAACTATGGGGCGAGCAACAGATTTGTTGGAAATCATACATACAGATGTATGTGGTCCAAATGTTGAGGCTCGCAGCGGGTATCGTTATTTTCTGACCTTCACAGATGATTTAAGCAGATATGGGCATATCTACTTAATGAAACATAAGTCTGAAATATTTGAAAAGTTCAAAGAATTTCAGAGTGAAGTTGAAAATCATAGTAACAAGAAAATAAAGTTTCTACGATCTGATCGTGGAGGAGAATATTTGAGTTACGAGTTTGGTCTTCATTTGAAACAATGCGGAATAGTTTCACAACTCACGCCACCCGGAACACCACAGCGAAATGGTGTGTCCGAACGTCGTAATCGTACTTTACTAGATATGGTACGATCTATGATGTCTCTTACTGATTTACCACTATCTTTTTGGGGATATGCTTTAGAGATGACTGCATTCACATTAAATAGGACTTCATCGAAATCCATTGAGACGACGCCTTATGAACTGTGGTTTGGCAAGAAACCAAAGTTGTCATTTCTTAAAGTTTGGGGCAGTGATGTTTATGTGAAAAAGCTTCAACCTGATAAGCTCGAACCCAAATCAGAGAAATGTGTCTTCATAGGATACCTAAAAGAAACTGTTGGGTACACCTTCTATCACAGATCTGAAGGCAAGACTTTTGTTGCTAAATTTGGATCCTTTCTAGAGAAGGAGTTTCTCTCGAAAGAAGTGAGTGGGAGGAAAGTAGAACCTGACGAGGTAATAGTACCTGCTCCCTTATTGGAAAATAGTTCATCACAGAAACCGGTTCCTGTGACATCTACACCAATTAGTGAAGAAGTTAATGATGATGATCATGAAACTTCAGATCAAGTTGTTACTGAACCTCGTAGGTCAACCAGAGTAAGATCCGCACCAGAGTGAATGCAGTAACCCTGTTCTGGAGGTTATGTTACTAGACCATGACGAACCTACGAACTATGAAGAAGCGACGGTGAGCCTAGATTCCGCAAAATGGCTTGAGGCCATGAAATCTGAGATGGGATCCATTATGAGAACAAAGTATGGACTTTGGTTGACTTGCCCGATGATCGGCATGCCATCGAGAATAAATGGATCTTCAAGAAGAAGACTGACGCTGACGGTAATGTTACTATCTATAAAGCTTGACTTGTTGCGAAAGGTTTTCGACAAGTTCAAGGGATTGACTACGATGAGACCTTCTCACCCGTAGCGATGCTTAAGTCTGTCCGAATCATGTTAGCAATTGCCGCATTTTATGATTATGAAATTTGGCTAATGGATGTCAAAACTGCATTCTGAATGGATTTACGGAAGAAGAGTTGTATATGATGCAACCGGAAGGTTTTGTCGATCCAAAGGGAGCTAAGAAAGTGTGCAAGCTCCAGCGATCCATTTATGGACTGGTGCAAGCCTCTCAGAGTTGGAATAAACGCTTTGATAGTGTGATCAAAGCATTTGGTTTTATACATACTTTTGGAGAAGCCTGTATTTACAAGAAAGTGAGTGGGAGCTCTGTAGCATTTCTGATATTATATGTGGATGACATATTACTGGTCGGAAATGATATAGAATTTCTGGATAGCATAAAGGGATACTTGAGTAAGAGTTTTTCAATGGAAGACCTCGGTGAAGCTGCTTATATATTGGGCATCAAGATCTATAGAGATAGATCAAGACGCTTAATTGGACTTTCACAAAGCACATACCTTGACAAAGTTTTGAAGAAGTTCAAAATGGATCAAGCAAAGAAAGGGTTCTTGCCTGTGTTACAAGGTGTGAAGTTGAGTAAGACTCAATGCCCGACCACTGCAGAAGATAGAGAGAAGATGATAGATGTTCCCTATACTTCAGCCATAGGCTCTATCATGTATGCAATGCTGTGTACCAGACCTAATGTGTGCCTTGCTATAAGTTTCGCAGGGAGGTAGCAAAGTAATCCAGGAGTGGATCACTGGACAGCGGTCAAGAACATCCTGAAATACCTTAAAAGGACTAAGGATATGTTTCTCGTTTGTGGAGGTGACAAAGAGCTGGTCGTAAATGGTTATGTCGATGCAAGCTTTGACACTGATCCAGATGATTCTAAACCGCAAACCGGATACATGTTTACATTAACGGTGGAGCTGTCAGTTGGTGCAGTTCTAAACAAAGCGTTGTGGCGGGATCTACGTGTGAAGCGGAGTACATAGCTGCTTCGGAAGTAGCAAATGAAGGAGTCTGGATGAAGGAGTTCATATCCGATCTAGGTGTCATACCTAGTGCATCGGGTCCAATGAAAATCTTTTGTGACAATACTGGTGCAATTACCTTAGCGAAGGAATCCAGATTTCACAAGAGAACCAAGCACATTAAGAGACGCTTCAATTCCATCCGGGATCTAGTCCAGGTGGGAGACATAGAAATTTGCAAGATACATACGGATCTGAATGTTGCGAGACCGTTGACTAAGCCTCTTCCACGAGCAAAACATGATCAAGCACCAAGGCTCCATGGGTGTTAGAATCATTACTATGTAATCTAGATTATTGACTCTAGTGCAAGTGGGAGACTGAAGGAAATATGCCCTAGAGGCAATAATAAAGTTATTATTTATTTCCTTATATCATGATAAATGTTTATTATTCATGCTAGAATTATATTAACCGGAAACATAATACTTGTGTGAATACACAGACAAACAGAGTGTCACTAGTATGCCTCTACTTGACTAGCTTGTTGATAAAAAATGGTTATGTTTCCTAGCCATAGACATGAGTTGTCATTTAATTAACGGGATCACATCATTGAGAGAATGATGTGATTGACTTGACCCATTCCGTTAGCTTAGCAGACGACCGTTTAGTATTCTTCTATTGCTTTCTTCATGACTTATACATGGTCCTATGGCTATGAGATTATGCAACTCCCGTTTACCGGAGGAACACTTTGTGTGCTACCAAACGTCACAACATAATTGGGTGATTATAAAGGTGCTCTATAGGTGTCTCCAAAGGTACTTGTTGGGTTGGCGTATTTCGAGATTAGGATTTGTCATTCCGATTGTTGGAGAGGTATCTCTGGGCCCACTCGGTAATGCACATCACTTAAGCCTTGCAAGCATTGCAACTAATGAGTTAGTTACGGGATGATGCATTACGGAACGAGTAAAGAGACTTGCCGATGCTTGAGATTGAACTAGGTATTGAGATACCGATGATCGAATCTCGGGCAAGTAACATACCGATGACAAAGGGAACAACGTATGTTGTTATGCGGTTTGACCGATAAAGATCTTCGTAGAATATGTGGGAGCCAATATGAGCATCCAGGTTCCACTATTGGTTATTGGCCGGAGACGTGTCTCGGTCATGTCTACATAGTCCTCGAACCCGTAGGGTCCACACGCTTAAAGTTTCGATGACAGTTATATTATGTGTTTATATGTTTTGATGTACCAAAGGTAGTTCGGAGTCCCGGATGTGATCACGGACATGATGAGGAGTCTCAAAATGGTCGAGACATGAAGATTGATATATTGGATTACTATATTCGGACACCGGAATGGTTCCGGGGGTTATCGGATATATACCGGAGTACCGGGGGTTACCGAAACCCCGCGGAGGTTATTGGGCCTCATGGGCCCAATTGGTGGAAGAGGAGAGGAGGCCAAGGGGCAGCCGCGCGCCCCTCCTCCCAAGTCCGAATTGGACAAGGAGGGGGGAGGCGCCCCCCTTTCCTTTCCCCTCTCTCTCCTTCCCTCTCCTCTCCTAATCCAACAAGGAAGGGAGGGAGTCCTACTCCCGGTGGGAGTAGGACTCCTCCTGGCACGCCCCTCCTGGCCGGCCGCCTCTCCCCTTTGCTCCTTAATTTACGGGGGCAAGGGGGCACCCTAGACACAACAATTGATCATTGATCTTTTAGCCGTGTGCGGTGCCCCCCTCCACCATAGTCCACCTCGATAATATCGTAGCGGTGCTTAGGCGAAGCCCTGCGTCGGTAGAACATCATCATCGTCACCACGCCGTCGTGCTGACGAAACTCTCCCTCAACACTCGGCTGGATCGGAGTTCGAGGGACGTCATCGGGCTGAACGTGTGCTGAACTCGGAGGTGCCGTGTGTTCGGTACTTGATCGGTCGGATTGTGAAGACGTACGACTACATCAACCGCGTTGTGCTAACGCTTCCGCTTTCGTTCTACGAGAGTACGTGGACACACTCTCCCCTCTCATTGCTATGCATCACCATGATCTTGCGTGTGCGTAGGATTTTTTTTGAAATTACTACGTTCCCCAACAAGGAGGCATGCTATCATCACAATATATTTTCTCATCTAAACTTGGGGGACTAAAAATATCATCTTCATCAAACATAGCATCACCAAGCTTGTAGCTTTGCATATCATTAGCATCATGGATATTCAAAGAATTCATACTAACAACATTGCAATCATGCTTATCATTCAAAGATTTAGTGCCAAAGATTTTTATGCATTCTTCCTGGAGCAATTGAGCACAATTATCAGAATGCTTATTTTCACGGAAGACATTAAAAAGATGAAGCATATGAGGCACCTTCAATTCCATTTTTTTGTAATTTTCTTTAATAGACTAAACTAATGATAAAACAAGAAACAAAAATATTCGATTCCAAGATCTAAAGATATACCTTCAAGCACTCACCTCCCCGGCAACAGCGCCGGAAAAGAGCTTGATGTCTACTGCACAACCTTCTTCTAGTAGACGTTGTTGGGCCTCCAACTGCTGAGGTTTGTAGGATAGTAGCAATTTCCCTCAAGTGGATGACCTAAGGTTATCAATCAGTGGGAGGCGTAGGATGAAGATCACCTCTCTCAAACAACCCGGCAACCAAATAACAAAGAGTCTCTTGTGTCCCCAACACACCCAATACAATGGTAAATTGTATGGGTGCACTAGTTCGGCGAAGAGATGGTGATACAAGTGCTATATGGTGGTAGAAATAGGTTTTTGTAATCTCAAAATATAAAAACAGCAAGGTAACTAATGATAAAAGTGAGCGTAAACGGTATTGCAATGCTAGGAAACAAGGCCTAGGGTTCATACTTTCACTAGTGCAAGTTCTCTCAACAATAATAACATAACTGGATCATGTAACTATCCCTCAACATGCAACAAAGAGTCACTCCAAAGTCACTAATAGAGGAGAACAAACGAAGAGATTATTGTAGTGTATGAAACCACCTCAAAGTTATACTTTCTGATCAATCTATTCAAGAGTCCGTAGTAAGATAACATGAAGCTATTCTTTCCATTCGATCAATCCTAGAGTTCGTACTAGAATAACACCTTAAGATAAAAATCAACCAAAACCCTAATGTCACCTAGATACTCCAATGTCACCTCAAGTATCCGTGGGTATGATTATACGATATGCATCACACAATCTCATATTCATCTATTCAACCAACACAAAGAACTTCAAAGAGTGCCCCAAAGTTTCTACCAGATAGTCAAGACGAAAACGTGTGCCAACCCCTATGCATAACTTCACAAGGTCACTGAACCCGCAAGTTGATCACCAAAACATACATCAAGTAGATCACATGAATATCCCATTGTCACCACTGATAAGCACATGCAAGACATACATCAAGTGTTCTCAAATCCTTAAAGACTCAATCTGATAAGATAACTTCAAAGGGAAAACTCAATCCATTACAAGAAGATAGAGGGGGAGAAACGTCATAAGATCCAACTATAATAGCAAAGCTTGCGATACATCAAGATCGTGCCGAATAAAGAACACGAGAGAGAGAGAGAGAGAGAGAGAGAGAGAGAGAGAGAGAGATCAAAAACATAGCTACTGGTACATACCCGCAGCCCCGAGGGTGAACTACTCCCTCCTCGTCATGGAAAGCGCCGGGATGATGAAGATGGCCACCGATGAGGGATCTCCCCCTCTGGCAGGGTGTCGTAAAAGGGTCCCGATTGGCTTTTGGTGGCTACAGAGGCTTGCGGCAGCGGAACTCCCGATCTAGTTTTCTTTTTGGGGGTTTCCATATTTATAGGAATTTTTAGCGTCGGTCTCATGTCAGAGGGGTCTCCGAGTCGTCCACGAGATAGGGGGGGCGCGCCCAGGGGGCAGGGCGCACCCTCCACCCTTGTGGACGGCCCGGGACTCTTCTGGCCCAACTATTTTACTCCAGGGGCTTCTTTTGGTCCATAAGAAATCATCAAAAATTGGCACGTCAATTGGACTCCGTTTGGTATCCCTTTTCTGTAAAACTCAAGGAAAAAACAGAAACTGGCATTGGGCTCTATGTTAATAGGTTAGTCCCAAAATCATATAAAATAGCATATAAGTGCATATAAAACATCCTAGATGGATAATATAATAGCATGGAATAATAAAAAATTATAGATACATTGGAGACGTATCATCGGCTGCCTCATTTTCCGCGAGCGGGACGTGGAGGAACTCGCAGCCAGTGAAGTCCGGACAGTATCTGAACGAGGAAGCGGTAGCTTGCCATGTTGGGGTCACGGGTGTCCCACTTGCCGGAGCACTGCTGTACCACCAGATCCGAGTCGCCGTAGCATAGGATGCGCCATATGCCGAGTTCCTTGGCAAGCCGGAGACATGCACAAGTGCTTCGTATTCGGCGATGTTGTTGGAGGCGGTGAAGTGGATCTGGAGCGCGTAGTTGAGCCGGTCGCCCTTCGGGGAGGACAGTACGATGCCGGCCCCCAGGCCAAGGCGGATCTTCGAGCCATTGAAGTGCATGCACCGGTGCGTTGAGTCTGGCGGCGGCGCCAGGTACTGGGCCTCGGTCCAGTTGATGAGGAAGTCGGCCAGAGCTTGGGACTTGATCGTAGTGCGGGGCTTGTAGAGGATGGTGTGGCCGGCTAGCTAGAGTGCCGACTTGGCGATCCAGCCAGAGGCATCCCGGCACCCGATGATTTCGCCAAAAGGGGCCGTGCTGACCACGGTAACAACGTTCTCTTGGAAGTACTTGTCGGATTTTCGGTTCTGGCAAAACCCTTCAGGTTCGAACACTAGTGTGCGCACGAAGATTTCCCCCTACCTAATCACCCCTCAGCCTTACCGCAATCTCAAAGCCTAGCTCGACGAACCCGCAACACAAGAGACACGAGATTTATACTGGTTCGGGCCACCGTTGTGGTGTAATACCCTACTCCAGTGTGGTGTGATGGATTGCCTCTTGGGCTGAGGATGAACAGTCACAAGGGAAGAACAGCCTCCTGAGGAGAGGTGTTCTTGTGCCTGGCGAGCTGGTGACGGTTTTCCCCCTTTTGCTATGGAGGTGGCTAGTCCTATTTATAGAGGCCCGGGTCCTCTTCGCAAATATTGAGCGGGAATGGATCCCACAACGGCCATGTCTGAAGGGGGACGGCTAGTACAACTTTATCCTAACAAAAGTAGTCTTCGCCTGCCAAATGCTCCGGTGGTGACGTCGTCTTGGGCTCCATGGTGACCTTCGTCCTGTCGTCCTGCTGGTCTTGGTCTCGTTGCACCGATATGGAAACCTTTGCCAGATGCCTCGGGACCCCTCGCCTGCGCTTTCCCCTTTAGCATCAAAGAGGAAACAAGGAAACTGCATGCGCGAGCGCCCGCCTGGCCTTGTTCGTCATGGCTTACGTCATTGGAACCTTGCGAGGTTCGCCTTGCCTTGATCTCTCCGCCCCTCGCGAGCCGGCCTGATGAGGCCGCCCCTGAGGAGGTCTTGTGTCGTCCGCCTTGCGAGGCTTGGCCCCTCGCGAGGGTCTTGAGCATTTGTTGGTGAGGACAAGCTGTGTTGGGCCGCGAGTGGAGCCACGCCGTGGGCCGCAGGCAGGCAAGTCTGGGGACCCCCGTTCCCAGAACGCCGACAGTAGCCCCCGGGCCCAAGGCGCGCTCGGACTTGGCTTCGAGGCGAAGCCAAAGGGCAAGTGCGGAGCGCCGCGGGCCCCAACAGCCTGCGGCCTTGGTCGACGCGTGGCGATTGATTGGATGTGGGTGTCTTCGCTTCCCCATGCTTCCTCGGCAACTACCTGACTTAACGAGTCCCTGCTGCATGCAAAAAGGGTTATCATTACCTGCGATCATGGAGGCCGACGGTTGGCCTCCCTCTGGCTATAAATGAGGAAGGGGGGCAGAGCCCCCCTCGCTCATCTCTTCCTGCTCCGCTCGCTTCTTCTTCCTTGCTCCATTGCTAGTAGCGACACCATGGCGCCAATCTGAAGATTCTCGACCGCGGAGAAGGGAAAAACTCCCCACGACGAGCCCGAGACGCTTCCGCCGTAACATAGTCGTGAGGCAGGAGGTGACAAGGCCTTGGTACGAGCGGCGTCCTCCTGGGTACCCGCTGCCTTTATACGCCCAAGCCGTGGGCTCAGGAGGAAGAGGCGGCGAGCGACGCCTCTCACGCCGCGGCCGTGGTCGCCACGCCACGGTGGCCCATGCCGTTGCCCCAGGGGCCCATGCCGTGGACTCCTCGAGTAAACTCATGCTGCGGGAGGCGATGCCCCCGCGCACTTGGATCCGCTTCTCCTAGTTTTTCTCTGCTGAGATGCCGCCGAGGGGGCCCCTCGAGCTATGGCTGCAGCACACCGGCTGCGACGCCCCGGTGACTGGAGCGGAAGTGGAAGCTGTCTCCCCGGGCAAGATCTTCATGACCCGCGGTTGGGGCGAGGTTTTCCGGGTTTGCCGCACGGAAGGCGCCCTCGCCATCCACTTCAGGTACGACGTCGCCTTCATGATGTTCTTCAAGGTCTTCGACGCGGAAGGCCGCCGCTTCGAGTGCTGCCCCGGACAGGGCCGTCAGGACTGCCTCGCCAGCAGTTCCTCTAGCAGCAGCAGTGACGCTTGGGAGTCGAGCGACTCTCCCGAGCCCTACGAGACTCCGGAGACGAGCGACGACAGCTACGTGCCTCCGAGCTCTCGTTGCGCCCGGAGCAAGGCTGCAGCGTCCGACCGTCGCCGTCGCTGATCTGGATGGGGTTGGCGTCGGCTTCCCAGGGCCCACTGTTGATGATGGCGTCGGCTAGGCTGGCGTGTGTAGATAGGGCTCCTTGAATTTCCTTTCTTTTGTTCCCTGCGAGGAATCAAAACGAACCCCGTGGGGGCGTGTAAAGAACATGTAGTGTCTTTTGTTGACATTATCCTTATTATGAAATTGTGCAAGCGCGTGTCCTATTTCGGCTCAGTCTTTCCTTTCTACCCTCGCGACGGCTTGGTGCTCTATGCTGACAGGTCCCGGTCCCCAGGCAGGCTGCAGCCGTCGCTGGTATGGCAGGTCGCGATGCCGTGGTCAAGGCCAGGAGGTGAGCGGCCCGAGGTCCAGTAAGAGCTCCTGAGACGTGATGCTCAGGAGGTCCCCTTTAGCGCGCAAGCAGCCACCAAGAGGTAAGAAAGGCAGGCGATGTTGCCGTGGCAGGGATGCATCAAGTGAGAATCCTGTGTCATAGCGATTGGTTGGTCCGAGCGCGAAACTTATCTTGGCAGTTTGGAGTCGTTTCCTGCGTTGTGCCAGACCCGTGCGTTGGCGGCCGTGGCGCAGCTAGGTTAGGCTCGTGCGAGCTTCCCCCTTTTCCCCACGCTCTCCTTCGTGCTCTGCATCCTCAGGTCCTGGCCCTCGAGCGAGCTCAGCCGCCGCTGGTATGCCAGGTCGTGATGCCATGGTCAAGGCCAGGGGGTGAGGGCTGGAGAGCCAGTAGGAGCTCTTGAGTCGCGATGCTCAGGAGCCCCCCTTTTAACGCGCAAGCGAATCGAATGGGAGAAGAGGGAGCCTGCGGTAGCGCCCGCTGTTGTCCTCGGGAGGTTCCTGCAAGTCAGCGCGATGAGGGGCATAGATTGCCATTATAATTGCCGGCCGGCCACTGGTCGCTTCATAAGAGAATGAAGGCACTGAAGGCCTGCTGAAGTGACGCGTGCGGGGCGTGTCGCAGGTCAGAGCTCGACCGCTCAGATTTATCGATGTTGCAGGGATGGACCCAAGCACAAGCGTTGTGCCAGCGTGAACAGCTCCCGTGGTGGGTGACAGTCGAGCAGGTGATAACCATAGATAGATTATGCATGAGAAGCAAACTGACTCAGGTAAATGCAAGAACGATACATGTCACTGGGTCACACCCGAGCAGCTTGGGGATGATGCGGCCCGAGGGGCGCCCCCAGCAAGGTAAGCTAAAGACATAAAAACGGGATACATGCCGTAGGGACGGACCCACGCGGCCTAGGAATGATGCAGCCCGAGGGGCTCTCCCAACTAAATAAACTTGGAAAATGTCACCTGGTTTAGTTGTCGAAGAGATGTCGGGGCAGCTGAAGATGCGTGGTGAAGGGGTCGCTCCTCATGAGCCTCTAGGACCCTGAGCCTCGGGAGGCCCTGGGGGTCCAGGCGGTTCCTTGAGGACCGTCTCCATCTCCACCAGGACCGCGTGGTGCCTGGCCTCCTGAGCCACCAGGATGCTCTTCAGATTGCGCTAGAAGGCGGACGCCACACTCGGCAGGCCAAAAGGCATGCAAACGTAGCTGTGAGGCGGGCCCTCGCAGCGTCGCACGCGCGAAGGCCGGAAAAGCTCCTGAGATGCGGCCCTGTTGAGCCCTGAGACATCGATGCAGACGCGCAGCCCGCCATCCTCGCCTGGATGGCGGGTCGCGCTAGGTGAGCGGCGGTCGCTGCTCATGGCTCTCGCATCCTGCAGTTCCTGAGTAGTCTTGGCAATGAACTCCTGAGCGCCAAGCTTTCCTCGTCCGGTGTCCTCCTGAGGGAAACATGCTGCGAAGCACGTCTCCATGTGGTGTCCGACCGCCTCCCTCGTGATGTTGGCAAGGTCGGAGGCCCTCCAGAAGAGAGCCCCCGAGCCCTGCCAGAGGGGGGCACCGGGCGCGCCTTCCTATGCAAGGGAGGGAGGCGCCCCAGGCGCGGACGCCGATCCTAACGTGGCACCACTTGCGGCGCCACTCTCCTGAGGCCCTATGCGGAGTAGCTGCTTCTTCTTCTTAGGGGCGACCTTAGGAGGGTGCTGTGCTGCATTGTTGCCGGGGTCTTCGATTGATGCTACTTGGAAGGCGCGCTCGAGGGAGCACACCGCATCTCTTTCTTCGCAGGGGACTGTGATGATCCCGCCGCTTCCTGGCATCATGAGGACGTTGTAGCCGTGGTGTGTCACTGCCATGAACTTGGCCAGGGCCGGATACCCGAGGATGGCATTGTATGGCACACGGATGTGGGCGCTGTCGAAGTCGAAGAGCTCAGTGCGATAGTTGTTGTCAGATTTCGGGTTCCGGCAGACCCTTGAGGTTTGAACACTGGGGTGCGCGCGGAGATCTCGCCCTCTACCTACTTGCGCCCCGTTGCCTCGCTTGAATCTAAAGTACGAAAGGAACAACACAAGAGACACAAGGTTTATACTAGTTCGGGCCACCATTGTGGTGTAATACCCTACTCTAGTTTGTGGTGTGGTGGATTGCCTCTTGGGCTGATGGTGATGAACAATACAAGGAAGAACAGCCTCGCGAGGGTCTGTTCTTGGCCGGGCGTTGAACTACTAGGAGGAGTTCAGTTGCCTTCTTTCTCTCTCTCTCTCTCTCTCTCTCTCTCTCTCTATCCAAGGTGCATCCAGCTACCGATTAGATGCCTCTACTATGGTGGCTAGCTTTACTTATATAGGCAGAGGCGCTGGGCCTCTTCCCAAATATTGAGCGGGAAGGGCGCCAACAATTGGCCATTTTGGAGGGGAACATCTGGTACACTTATCCTGACTAAAGTTGGTCCTCGCCTATCAAAGGCTCTGGTGGTGGCGCTGGCTTGGGCTCCACAATGACTTCCTTCCTGCCGTTGGGCTAGTCTTGGTCTTGTTGCACCGAAATGGACGCCTTTGCTTGATGCTCTCGCCTGCGCTTGCTCCCTTTGCACCAAAGAGGAAAGGAGGACACTGCGCGGGCTGGCGCCCGCCTGGCGCCCTTGGTCGTTGTCGGATTTTGGGTTCCAGCAGACCCTTAAGGTTCGAACTTTGGGGTGCGCGCGGAGATCCAACCCTCCCCCGTCTCGTACCTCGCCGAATCGCAGGGACCTAAACTACTCGAAGAACAACACAAGAGACGCAAGATTTATACTAGTTCGGGCCACCGTTGTGGTGTAATATCCTACTCTAGTTTGTGGTGTGGTGGATTGCCTCTGGGGCTGATGAAGAACAGTACAAGGAAGAACAGCCTCGCGAGGGTCTGTTCTTGGTGGGTGTGATGAACTGCTAAGTGGTGTCCCGTCGCTCTAGCTTGAGGATCGGGTCTCTATCTCTCTCTGGATTCCAAATGCTAGATCTATCCCATCGTCCCTACTATGGTGGCTAGCTCTACTTATATAGTCGGAGGCCCTGGGCCTCTTCCCAAATATTGAGCTGGAAGGGTGCCAACAATTGTCCATTTTGAAGGGGAACAACGGGTACACTTATCCTGACTAAAGTTGGTCCTCGCCTGCCAAAGGCTCTAGTGATGACGCCTGCTTGGGCTGCACGATGACTCCCTTCCAGCCGTTGGGGCTGGTCTTGGTCTTGTTGCACCAAAACGGATGCCTTTGCTTGATGCTCTCGCCTGCGCTTGCCCCTTTGCACCAAAGAGGAAAGGAGGACGACTGCGGGCTGGCGCCTCGATGGCGCCCTTGGTCGTCATGGCTTGCGTCATGGGCACCTCGCGAGGTACCCTGCCTTGAACTCTCCGCCTCCTCGTGAGCCAGCCTGACGAGGCCGTGCCTGAGGGAGCTCCTGGTCGTCCGCCCTGCGAGGCTTGGCCCCTCGCGAGGGTCTTGAGTTTGTGTTGGTGAAGATGGGCCACGCGCCCGCGGGCCGTGAGCGAGCAACTCTGGGGACCCCGTTCCCGGAAGCGCCCGACAAGAGCCCGGGCCCATGGCGTGCCCGAACTTGGCCGTGCAGACAGGCGAAAGAGCAAGTGCGAAGCGTCGTGGGCCCTAACAGCCTGCGACCTTGGGCGCCGCGTGGTGGTTGATTAGACGTGGGGGCCTCTGCAACCGCGCGGGTTGATAATAGAGCGGCATCTTCCTTGCCTCCTTTACTTTCTCCAGTTGCTGCGCAGATCCCCTTTCTTGCGCCTCTCCTCCCTGCTTCCAAGACCTTCAGATCCACTCCACCTTCGTGCCCTAGCCGGTCATGGCTCCTCACCAAACCTCGACCGGAGCCTGGTACTCTCCTGCCTTGGACCCGCCGAATGTGTCGTGGCCGAGCCTTGCCTCGACAATCGCCCGGTTGGCGGAGGCGCCTGGCGTCAATGGAACGGGCGGTGCTCAAGGCGGCTCCTCCGCCCACGAGGTCGGGGAGTACCTTCTACCCGTTCTTCGCGAGCGCCATCATTGCTGGTCTGGTGCCTCCCTTCTCTGAGTTCTTCTTTTCCGTCCTCCGTCAATACAACATCCACGCACTGCACCTCCATCCCAACTCTGTCCTTCTTCTGGCAATCTTCACTTACTATTGTGAGGCCCATGTTGGGGCGAAGCCCTCGGTGGCCTTGCCGCGCCACTACTTCTTCCTCCGGGCCTCCCGTGGTTCCGCCTCCGCGTGCGCGAGCTTCGTCGCATACGGCGGAGCCATCGCCATTTCAAACCCGGAAGCGGATTGAGGGCTACTGAGGAGCAAGTGGGTCTTGGTGGATGCTTGGCGAATCCACCCCGGTGATCCTGCCCACGAGCCCGCCGAGAGCACCGGCTAACTGGTCCCGAGCGAAGCTTCAGGATCCTCGCCAAGTTGGTGCCGGAGAAGATGGATGCAGATCTGAAGCCGACAGCGCGGGCGGCGAGGCTGACCGTCGCTGCCGCCGAGGGAGCTTTATGACAATGCCCTGGAGAGCCTTGGCCGGGCGCAGAGACGGCCCCGCCAAGCTGCTTCCCTTCTGATTCGTGCTCTTGAAGATGTCTCCCTTGGTCTTGGCCCCACGGCTGAGGCCGAGGCGCGTGTCTTGTCTTCTGCGGCACTGACGCGGATCCTCACCCACATCTATCTTCGCGATCCCAGCGTCGACATGGACAGCCTGCTGGAGCCGGCAAGCGGCTGCCGCTGCCGAGGCTATGAAGGGTCGCGCGGAGGCTCTTTTGGGGAAGTTCCGGGCCTTCAGGACCAAGCTGAAGCGAGGCGCTACCGGCCCTGCTGCTTCACGAGGCGAGCCCACTCCGCGCTGCTCCACCGCCGACAAGTGACTCCGTTGTGTGGCTCCTGTCCTGCTTTTACTTCCTGCACGTGTATCATGCCTCGGGGAGGCGTTTAAACTTGCGTTTGGTATTGCGATGACAGTGTGGACTGTAATATTTGCTTTCGAATTCCTTGAAATTTGCGCTTCCTACTTGCTTATGTTCTACGCCGGCAGAGCCCGGCCCCGCGCATACCTCGGCCGCCGTTAGCCCCGACCGGAAACCAGGACGGGACCAAGGAGTGAGGGGCTACGTGACAAGTTAGGCTCCTGAGTCGCGATGCTCAGGAGTCCCCCTTGGCGCACGAA
This sequence comes from Aegilops bicornis, assembly GCA_021605145.1. Classification (NCBI taxonomy): domain Eukaryota; kingdom Viridiplantae; phylum Streptophyta; class Magnoliopsida; order Poales; family Poaceae; genus Aegilops; species Aegilops bicornis. The sequence goes on from CM038672.1 coordinate 569,814,013, forward strand.
CAACAAGTAGGGAGGTGAGACGCGGGCGGACCCACTGTTCTCGTCTGCAGAGCCCGGCCGCGCATACCTCAACCGCCGTTAGCCTTCGGAACTAAGGGGTGAGGGGCTACGTGACCAGTTAGGCTCTGAGTCGCGATGCTCGAGGAGTCCCCTTGACGCTCAAACGACATGCGTACCTTGGCTCCGCTCTGGAAGTGACGCGATGAACCAGGCCCGAGGGGCTGGCTGGAGTGGCGGCGTCTGGCGTGACCAGGCGCGCAGCCCGTGCCCGATCCCCTCGGCAGGCGCTCCTGAGGGGAGGCGTTGCGATGAGGCCAGACACTGAGCTCTGGGCTCCCTGAGGTTGATGCGACCCGGAGGCCACCCTCAGTTGTTTATCACCAGCGCGGAGCATAGCGCTTCCGCATACGTACGGGCATAGCCGCTCCTCGGCAGTGTCGTCAGCCAGCGCGGAGCATGGTGCTTCCACTGGAACGTGGGAGGGGGCTCCCCTCCGGGAGGATCCCCTGGGGCGTATACAACCCCACCCTGACGCGTGGCTGGCACGGTAGAAATTTGGACGAGGTGTATCTGGGCACCCGTGAGCAGTAGCGGGACTCACGAGGCCCTACCTCAAGGCGGGTTGCGCTGGCTCGGGCCTTATCTTGAGTGTGTTCCTGCAAATTTGGCGGATGCCGGTGCTCTCGTCTTGGGTCCCGGCTCTCGGGCTGGTCTCGGCCGTCGCTGGCAAGCCAGTCGTGATGCGATCGTCGGCCAGCCAGCGGAGCATGGTGCTTCCTGGAACGTGGGAGGGGCTCCCCTCGGGAGGATCCTCAGGCGTGCTCTAACCCCTGCAGCGTGGGCGGCACGGTAGGGCTGGACGAGGTGTATCTGGGCACCCGTGAGCCAGCTGGGACTCACGAGGCCCTACCTCAAGGCGGGTTGCGCGGCTCTGGGCCTTATCTTGAGTGTGTTCCTGCAAATTTGGCGGATGTCGGGTGCTCTCGTCTTGGGTCCCGGCTCTCGGGCTGGTCTCGGCCGTCGGCCGGCAAGCCAGGTCGTGATGCCATGGACAAGACCAGAGGGTGAGGGCGGAGAGCCGGTAGGAGCCCCGAGTCGCGATGCTCGTGCACCCCCCCTTTAACGCTGCAAGCTAGGTTAGATGACGCAACTCTCGTCCTCGGGTCCCGGCTCTCGGGCTAGTCTCGGCCGTCATTTGGCAAGCCGTGTCGCGATGCCATGGACAAGACCAGAGGGTGAGGGTCGGAGAGCTGGTAGGAGCCACGAGTCGCGATGCTCAGGCACCCCCTTTAACGCATAAGCTGGATTGGATAATGAAACTCTCGTCCTCGGGTCCGGCTCTCGGGCTGGTCTCAGCCGTCGCTGGCAAGCCAGGTCGCGATGCCATGGACAAGACGAGAGGGTGAGGGCCGGAGAGCCGGTAGGAGCCCTGAGTCGTGATGCTCAGGCACCCCCCCTTTTACGTGCAAGATTTCGCCACCTAGGAGAAGGCACCAAATAACAAGCATGGTGGAACGAGAGCATAATCCTAAGGAAAACGCATGAAGGATACATGCCGCTGGGACCGGCCCGAGCGGCTTGGGGATGATGCAGCCCGAGGGCGCCCCAACAGGATAAGCTAAAGACATGAAATAAAAGGGATACATGCTGCAGGACGGACCCACGCTGCACGGGAATAATGCGACCTCAAGGCGCTCCCACCGGAAATAAAACTTAAAGATGTCACTGGTGATGTTGGGGATGAAGGGTTGTTGATGTAGCAGACTCGGTGGGCTGCGGGAGCCGATCCTCACGAGCCCCAGTGCCCGGGGGCCTCGGGAGGCTCGAGGCGCCCGGCTCCTCATGGGCCATCTCCATCTCCGCCAGGGCTGCGGCGTGCCCGACCTCTTGAGCCTCCAGGATGGTCCTCATGAGACACTGGTGCGCAGCAGCCGCGTTTGGCAGGCCATACGTATGCGTACGTAGCTGTGGGGCGCACCCTCGCAACGTCCCACTCGCGAGGGCCAAAGGCGCTCTTGAGATGCGGCTCGGTTGAGCCCTGGTATGTCGATGCAGACGCGCAGCCCACCATCCTTGCCTGGATGGGGGGCCACAGCGGGTAGGCTGCGGCTGCCCCTCATGACCCTTGACTCCTGAAGCTCCTGAACGGCCTTGCTGATGAACTCTTGAGGGTTCTGTCCTCCTGGTCCTGCTCCTGCTCGCGGGAAACGTGCTTCAAAGCACGCCTCCACGTGGTGCCCAAGCGCCTCCCTCGAGACCTTGGCGAGGTCGGCGGCCCTCCATGGGAGAGCCCCCGAGCCCTGCCTGAGGAGGCGGCCGAGGCGCTTTCCTATGCGATGGAAGGGGGCTCCCCTGGCCCGGTGCGGGCCCTGAGGGGCCTGTCTCTTGAAGAGCCCGGCCGATCGATGTCTTCTTCTTCTTGGGTGCTGCCTCGGGAGGCATCCTGCTGCTGTGGTCTGGGTCTTCCAGCGATGCGACCTGAAAAGCTCGCTCCAGGGAGCACACTGCATCTCTCTCTTCATAGAGCACCGTGATGACCCCGCCGCTTCCTGGCATCTTGAGGATGTTGTAGCCATGGTGGGTTACGACCATGAACTTGGCCAACGCTGGGTACCCGAGGATGGCGTTATCGGCAAAGCGAATGTGGGCGACGTCGAAGTCGATGAGCTCGGTGTGGTAGTTGTCGCGGGCCCGAAAGGTGACAGGAAGGCGGACCTGCCCGATCGGGACCGTGGAGCCGTCGGTGACTCCGGAGAAAGGCTTGGTTGGCTGAAGCTGACTGTAAGGCACTTGAAGATTGTTGAACGTCTCCACGGACAGGACGTTGATCCCTGCTCCGCCGTCGATGAGGGTCTTGGTGACCAGCACATTGCTGATGATTGGGGAGCAAAGCATCGGAAGAACTCCAGCTGTGGCTGCGCACTTGAGCTGATCCGCGAAATTTGAGCGTGATGGCGCACGCCGACCACTGAGAGGGCGCGTGGACTCGAGCTTGGGGAGGACTGCATTCACTTGGGCGCTTAACTGCTTGAAGATGCGGTGAGAGGCTGGGGCTTGAGCTCCGCCAGGATGCAAAGCGATCACACGCACTTCTGGAAGCCCCCAGCCCCTCGCCCCGATGACGGTCTTGACTCTCCTTGGTGGCGGCGGCAGAGAGGGAGGCCTGCGTTCCCTTGCAGGCGATCCTCACGAGGCTTATCCCTCGGCCCCCCTCGCGAGGTGGGTCTTGCCACGGTCCTCGCGAGGTTGGTCGCGCCACCCTTGGCGCGGGCCGGTCTTCCTAGCCCCTGCATTCCTTCCTCCTCCTCGGCCGTAGCCCGGTCGGCTGCGCCGGGCGTCTGCCGACCCTTCCTTCCAGACGCGGCCGGGCTCTTGACATTCATTGGTGTTGTGGGTGTGGAGGTCGTGGTACACGCAGTACCGGCTGCCCTTAGAGGACTCGGGCTGATCTCTACCTCGCTTGGTGTCTGGTTAGGCCGCGAGCACGGCAGCCCCCTTGCGCTTCACGTCCTTGGCCTTGGACTTCTTCTCTTCGGGATCCGCGGCAGGCAGCTCGAGGAGGGAGAGGTGCCCTCCTCAGCCACTGGGCGCACTTGGTCGCCAAGTTGAACAGCTCCAGGGAGGTGCACAGATCTTCATGCATCGCCAGCTCCTCCTTCATCTTGACGTCGCGCATGCCGTCGGAGAAGGCAGAGATGATGGCCTCCTCCGTTACCCTGGGGATCTTGAGGCGCGCGTTGTTGAAGCGTTGGATGTACTTTTGCAGGGTTTCCCCTGGCTGCTGCTTGATCCGGCGCATGTCACTCACGGCGGGTGGCCGGTCGCGAGTACCTTGGAAGTTGGCGATGAAGCGGGTGCGCATCTCGGCCCAGGAAGAGATCGTGCCTGGGGCCAGATTCAGGAGCCAGGTGCGGGCTCCGTCCTTGAGCGCCATGGGAAACCAGTTTGCCATGACCTTTTCATCCCCGTTGGCAGCCTCGATGCCCAATTCATAGAGCTGGAGGAACTCTGCAGGGTCAGCCCGTGCCGTCGTAGCGTGGAGGCAGGTCTGGCTTGAACTTGGCGGGCCACGCGACACTGCGCAGCTCGGTGGTGAAGGCGCGGCAGCCCGCCGTGGCCGTGGGGGGCCTCGGACGGCAGAGAGCTTGGTCTTGCAGGCCTCCCTGCGCCGCGGCTGGGGGCAACGCAGGGTCTTGACGTGCTGGAGCGGGGAGCGCTCGGGCAGCTTCTTGCGGGCGAGGAACTTCTTGGCAGCTCTGCTCTTGCTGCACCGGCGCCTGGCGGAACGGGTTCCGCCCAGGGACCGCGCGCCTTGGGGCCAGGGCGCCGTCTTGAGCAGGAGGCGGCTGAGGCACCCCGAGAGCTTCATCGCCCGCGCGGGGCGGGGTGCGGTGCAGCGAGACGGACGGGCGGGTGCGCCTCCGCAGCGACGAAGCTTCAGCGGCGTGGTCGAGCCATTCTTCATAGACGTCGTCGGCCGACGGGCGGTAGCGCAGAGAGCTCGTTAGCGCGATGAGTGCAGCTCGGGCCTCCATGGCGCGCTTGGGCGCGCGTGACGAAGAACCAGTGGGGGTGAGCGAAGGCGTGGCGGTGCGGCCGTCCCGCCTCATGGACGGGTGCTGGGACGACGCTTGCTGCTCATTCCCCGCCGGGCCGGTGGTGACATTGACAGCAGGTGACGGGGAACGACGAGGACGCCCGCCGATGGGAGCCGTCTGGGCGACATGGGAGGCGAGGGCGGCTCGGCGCTCGGCGCGGGCCCGACGAGCGTCAGACATGGTTGCGGTGGTCGGGGAAGAACGAGGCGACGAAAGGCAGATTCCGGCGCACCCCTACCTGGCGCGCCAAATGTCGGATTTCGGGTTCCGGCAGACCCTTAAGGTTCAAACTCTGGGGTGCGCGCGGAGATCCAACCCTCCCCCGTCTCGTACCTCGCCGAATCGCAGGGACCTAAACTACTCGACGAACAACACAAGAGACGCAAGATTTATACTAGTTCGGGCCACCGTTGTGGTGTAATACCCTACTCTAGTTTGTGGTGTGGTGGATTGCCTCTGGGGCTGATGAAGAACAGTACAGGGAAGAACAACCTCGCGAGGGTTTGTTCTTGGTGGGTGTGATGAACTGCTAAGTGGTGTCCCGTCGCTCTAGCTTGAGGATCGGGTCTCTATCTCTCTCTCTGGATTCCAAATGCTAGATCTATCCCATCGTCCCTACTATGGTGGCTAGCTCTACTTATATAGTCTGAGGCCCTGGGCCTCTTCCCAAATATTGAGCGGGAAGGGCGCCAACAATTGGCAATTTTGAAGGGAACAACGGGTACACTTATCCTGACTAAAGTTGGTCCTCGCCTGCCAAAGGCTCTGGTGATGACGCCTGCTTGGGCTCCACGATGACTCCCTTCCAGCCGTTGGGGTTGGTCTTGGTCTTGTTGCACCAAAACGGATGCCTTTGCTTGATGCTCGCCGCGCTTGCCCCCTTTGCACCAAAGAGGAAGGTGGACGCTGCGGGCTGGCGCCTGGCCCGGGCGCCCTTGGTCGTCATGGCTTGCGTCATGGGCACCTCGCGAGGTACCCTGCCTTGAACTCTCCGCCTCCTCGTGAGCCAGCCTGACGAGGCCGTGCCTGAGGGAGCTCCTGGTCGTCCGCCCCGCGAGGCTTGGCCCCTCGCGAGGGTCTTGAGTTTGTGTTGGTGAAGATGGGCTGTCCTGGGCCTCCTTTGAGCCACGCCGCAGGCCGCAGGCAGGCAAGTCTGGGGACCCCCGTTCCCAGAACGCCGACAGTCGTCATGGCTTGCGTCATGGGCACCTCGTGAGGTACCCCGCCTTGATCTCTCCGCCTCCTCGCGAGCCAACCTGATGAGGCCACGCCTGAGGAAGCTCCTCGTCCCCGCCTCATGAGGCTTGGCCCCTCGCGAGGGTCTTGAGCTTGTGTTGATGAAGATGGGCCATGACGGGCCCCCCCTTTGAGCCATGCCGCAGGCCGCAGGCAGGCAAGTCTGGGGACCCCCGTTCCCAGATCACCGACAGTAGCCCCCGGGCCCAAGGCGCGCCCGGGCTTGGCCGAGCAGAGAGGCGACGGGGCAAGTGCGAAGCGCCGTGGGCCCTAACAGCCTGCGGCCTTGGGCGCCGGCGGTTGATTGGACGTGGGCGGCACTGTTCCCCCACGCCTCCTTACTTTGTGCCGTGCTAGGCGGACTCGCAGTCGTACACAGCCGCTCCCCTTTTCGCTGCTCGACCGTCCCCCGCTCTTCCTCCTCTCGAACTCCAGCTTCTGCTTCCAATCCAATCTCGAACCTTCCTCCCCCTTTCCGTTGCCATGGCTCCGACGAAGAAGGGAAGAGGGAAGAAACCCATGCCCTCGCCTCGCTCACTGTCATCGGCGGCCCCCGCCGTCGATCGGTCGATCATACTCAATCGAGAGGGCCTGGGCAAGGTCAGCTCGGCTTTGGCCACCATCTTCAACGAATGCGGGCGGACGACGGCCTGGCCCGCTTCCCACTTCTCCATCGACAGGATAATCACTGAGGTCCGGTATTTCGCCGACGCCCTGTGGGAGGGGATGGTTTCCCCCTTCTCCGATTTCTTCAATGCTATGCTTTCCCACTATCAGATCCATATGATGCACTTGGGCCCGGAATCTGTCACTCTTCTTGCGGTCTTTGCCTTTGTTTGCGAGGCGATGATGGGCATCCTTCCTCGATTGCCTTTTATCGCGCCACTTCTTCTCCCTGCGTCTTGTTGACCCCACCCAATGTTCGGGGTGTGTGAGCTTCATTGCTGCATCTGAAACAACGGCTTCAGGGATTGACTTCAGCCTTCCTCCGCCCGCGCCTGGGTTCCGCGAGCGGTGGCTGTATGTGGACGTGGGGGTGCCCAACCCCCTGCTGTCGGAGCCATCTTCGCCTGCTGCCCCCAATTCAGGCTGGGGCCAAGAGACGCTCACGAGTTCCTGACTCATCTTCGTCTGGCGCCGCTTTGCATTCTTGAAGGAGCTCGGCGTGACGGCGCCCAAGGTGGTGAAGGAGTTCCTGCTATGTCGTGTTGCCCCTCTCCAACGTCACTCTCGCCGGATGTGGGCCTTCAGCGGGCGTGTAGACCGTATGAGGCTCCAGGAAGAGGACCTGACGCCTGAAGTGCTGAGGAAGGTGCTTTTGGTCTTGACTGGGAATCCCAACCCTGGCAGCATCCGGCAAGGGGGGGGGGGCTTGCTGTACCTCTGCCCGAACAGGGGCGACCTTGTAAATCAGATGCCCGTCTTTGACGAATGGGGGCAGCGCCCCGCTGGCCTCCGGGGGCCTCGCGAGAACCCAGTGGTGGTGGCCGCCCTTTCAGTTGGCCACGGCGGCTCTTCCTCAAGTGGCGGAGCAGGGAGGCATGGGCCGCCGGAGGCCGAGGAGGCCTCTGTTGGAGATATGCCCTAGAGGCAATCATGTATGATGATATTTCCTATGTGTTTATGAATAAAGATAGTCCTTGGACATTATCAATGATGTGTATCAGCAAGTATGTGACTTGTTTGTGGGACTATGCATTGTATGATGACTGTCCTAAAAGGTCCCTAGTCGAAAGGGCTGTGTGGATGCACAGCCGACTAGACTGGCATATGACATGGTCGATGGCTTGGTATCACTAGCCATGGAGCATTGGATGCTAACCGGATAATATGGACTTGGAAAGGTCTGGTCGGATTCGACATAGTCGGATCCGAGTCGAGATAAGGTCCGAGTTGGACAGACCCAACTATGAGACGCAGCGATATGTCATCTGTGAGTCTCTAGTACAACATACGTTCTATGTCCTAAGACCTGAGTGACACATGTACTGGATGGTGACAGACTTGCTTTGGGCCGACCAAACGCTACTCCGTGATCGGGTAGTTACAAAGGTAGGTTTCGGGTTTGTCCAGTCCCATGTCATGAGACACGGTCGAGCAAGATGGGATTTGCCCTCCAATCGGGAGAGATATACTCTGGGCCCCTCGTGTGATCGACCGGGAATAGCATGGCCATGCGACAAGGATTATGAGATAATCCGGATTGTGGTCGGTATCAACTGGAACGAGAAAGAGGTCGGGTTAGCACAAGGATGACAGTCTCGCCTTGAGCCCGACAACATATATCGTGCAGCAAAGGGAGCGAAGTGTGACACGTTATGCTGTGTTCGCTTAACCAGCTTCATCGTGCGCTTGGTGGTCGGCACGCCTTGCTAGAGGCGCTACCAACCGCATGGTCGGAGGTGATCCGAATCGTGACCAAGCTGACTTGAACCTAAGGGGTCGCGCGCTTAAGGGAAGGAACCTATGAGGTCAGTTCAGAGGACACCGGTCGGATGTGATTCGAATCGACTAGGAACGTGACCGAATAGACTTTGGGCTTTAGGGTCCGTCACGAGGCCCAAGTGTTGAGCCCGCAACGGACGCCTATATAAAGTGGAGGTGCGGCACACTCAGGCAGTTGATCGCTTCGGCGCTGCGACTAGGGTTTGCATGTGTTGCAAATAGCCACCTCCACTCGCTGCCGACTGTGTGATCGGACCTAGCAGTCCGCCAGACGACGTTCCTCCCGCAGCTGCGGATACCGTTAGAGGCGGTGCACTTGCGCCGCCCGGCGAACTCGTCACGTGGGATCGGACGACCGCCGCCGAGGGAGATCGAACGAGGAGGAGACGATCCACGCAGACGCGCTGCCCCAACTCTTCTTCCGCTGCACGACACTGCACGTCTAGTGGTAACGAACTGTGATCCATCTCCCGTAGCATGTTCCTAGATGTTCTGCGCGTAGGAATTTTTAATTTGCAGTCGACGCACCCTACCGTAGAACCCAACAGTGGTATCAGAGCCTCTGTTATAGGATTTGGATTCAGATCGTATGCATATTAGATATGTGGAGGCGGCAGATGAGATCTGTTGTCCTTGAAGAGATCGGCTATGTGCACGGTTGATATGATCAACTGCACATGGGGATCGTTGAGGCTATGTTTTCTGTAAATCGGGATCGATGAGGTTGTGACACGATCTACCCCTACCGGTCGGTCATCCGCCATCGGGGTTAATAGTGAAACGTAAATCCGAATCGGATTCGCGATGATCGATAAGATCGGTCAGATCAGAGAATTCGGCGTGATCGGAGTTCAGATGTGATATGTGATTTCTGAAAACGTCGGGCGCTGTGTATTTCGTACCCGCCACACAAACCGGTAGAATACAATTCTATACTTTGTTTTGCAGGTTTGATGTGAATAGTATGGCTCATGTGTATGTGATGCATGTGTGTAATTTATACGTGACCTGCGTGTCATGTTTGTCAGCCGACAGGAGCCAAAGTGCTGTCATTATATTGTATAACGACCTGCGTGTCGACTTGTGACTCTATGTAAAATTCATTACTAGTTGTAGTAGTTGGATAATAGAGATCAGGTTGGCGGCTTGGCGCCCCTGCGTGACAAACAAGATGGAGTTCCTAGATGGTCATCGGAGTCGGAGCCGACCTAGAAGAACGTCCATGAAGGAGCCATACTATTTCACAATATGTGTTATATTTGTGATTGTTATGCTTCTTTGTTTCTATGCATGTTAAAATGATAGAATGATCCTCATGAATATCAAGCGAATTGCCATCCCGATGTTGCACCTTCGCACGTCAAGTACGCCTAGTAGTGGGCTCATAAAATTGGGGTCTGCTTTGGGTGTCCTTGAATCAAGGGTTCGTGTCGGACACGGACATGCACCGTGATCAAAGTTAACTTGACAAGGCTATCAAAACGTTTTTGGGCCTTGTGGCAAAGAAGGTTGGGAGCCGGGGTATGAGATACCTTCCCGATCGACAGGAGTCGTATAGAGATGCGATTAGCAAGGAGTTGCTTACCGAATAGGTATGTTGGCTAGCAGTGATGCTAAAGCTCACTAGTCGCATGCGCTTAGTCGGATCCTGAATCACTGAGAGTTTGCGGAGGGATGTTGACTTCAGTGGGAGTATTTCTGTTTAGGCTAGAATTACTCTACATAAACACATTGCTTAGTGATTGCATGTTTTCTGTTGTAGATCAATGGCACCACCTGCTCAACCCAACTTTGCATTGAAATCAATTACGGAAAAGGATAAACTGAATGGAACAAACTTTACCACCGGTATAGAAATCTGAGAATTGTTCTCAAGCACGATAAAAAGGAACATGTTCTAGAGGATCCACTTCCAGAGGAACCTGCCGATAATGCTAGTGCCACAGCTAAGAATGCCTACCAGAAACTCGTTGATGAATCAACGGAGATCAGCTGTCTGATGCTGGCTTGTATGGAGTCCGATTTGCAACAGCATTTCGAAAATGTTGAGGCTTACGATATGATCGAGAGTCTCAAGAGCATGTTTCGCATACGAGGCTAGGACCGAAAGGTTCAACGTCTGGCGATCCTTGATGGATTGCAAGCTGAAGGAAGGTGATCCACTGAGCCCACATGTGATCAAGATGATCGGATATGTGCAAGCTTTGGATCGTTTGGGCTTCCCGCTCTTGGATGAGCTGGCTACTAATGCTGTTCTGGGTTCTCTTCCGCCCTGCTATGGGACGTTCATCTCGAACTATCATATGCATGGCATGGATAAGAAGCTCACTGAATTGCATGGGATGCTCAAGGTGGCAGAGCAGGATATTAAGAAAGGCACGCATCAAGTTTTGATGGTGAATAAATCGGCTAAGTTCAAGAAGAGTTGGTAAAAGAAAAAGGCTAAGGCAAAGGGCACGGAAGCGGTAACCTCTGCCGCTCATACCAAGTCCGGACGGACTCAAAGACCGCTTTGCTTTCCTTTGCAAGGAGACCGGTCACTGGAAGAGAAAGCTGTAGCAAGTGGCTTGCGAGCATGGCAAGAAGGCCGGAAATGCTTCTTCGTGCAAAGATACACTTGTTGCATATGTTATAGACATTTACCTTGGTCGACATACCTAGTAGCTCTTGGGTATTTGATACCGGATCGGTTGTTCATATTTGCAACTTCGATGCGTGGGGCTGGTAAGAACTAGGCGTGTGGCACAAGGGGAGATTGACATCGTGGTCGGCAACAAAGCAAGAGTTGCTGCGTTGGAGGTCGGCACGATGCAGCTCCAGCTTCCTTCCGGATTCATAATGGATTTGAATAATTGTTATTACATTCCTGCACTTAGTCGGAACATTATTTCTACCTCATGTTTGATGAGTCAAGGTTATGAATTCAATTTAAAGGACAATGGTTGTTCGATATTTTTGAATGGTATGTTCCATGGCCATGCACCCATTGTTGATGGGCTATTTATATTGAATCTAGAACGGGAACCGGTCTATAACGTGAATGTCAAGAGGCATAAGCCAAATGAGATAAATCCGACATACTTACGGCATTGCCCGGCTTGGACACATTAGTCTGAAACGCATGAAGAAGCTCCATGATGATGGGCTCCTAACTCCGTCCGACTTCGGGTCGTTCGAGACATGTGAATCATGCTTGCTCGGCAAGATGACTAAGTCTCCTTTCGCAAAGAGTTGCGAGAGGGCGTCCGAGCTATTGGAACTTATACATAGTGATGTGTGTGGTCCAATGAGCACAACCGCCAGAGGTGGCTATCAGTACTTCGTGACTTTTACCGACGACTTGAGTAGATATGGATATATCTATTTGATGAGGCACAAGTCGAAGACTTTGAAAAGTTCAAAGAGTTTGAGCGAGGTTGAGAATCAGCTCGGCAAGACTATAAAGCTTCTGCGATCTGATCGTGGAGGTGAGTACATGAGCCAGGAGTTCGATGATCATCTGAAAAGTCGAGGTATAGTACCTCAGCTCACACCTCCGGGTATGCCACAGAGAAACGGCGTGTCAGAACGGAGGAATAGGACCTTGTTGGACATGGTCCGGTTTATGATGAGCAAGTCGGATTTACCCTTGTCATTTTGGGGATACGCTCTAGAAACTGCAGCTTTCACACTTAATAGGGTACCATCAAAATCCGTAGACAAGACACCGCATGAGATGTGGACTGGGAAGAGTCCCAGTTGTCTTTTCAAAAGATTTGGGGTTGTGAAGCATTTGTCGTTTACTTATGTCGACAAGCTTACACCCAAGTCGATAAATGCATATTCGTGGGATATCCGAGGGAAACCTTGGGATGTAGCTTCTACAACCGGAAGAGAACAAAGTGTTTGTTGCTCGAACAGGGGTTTTCCTTGAGAAAGAGTTTCTCGGTCGGGAGGCCGATGGGAGGACGGTTCGACTTCGAAGAAATTCGAGGACCACTGGGACGGCTCGGCTGGTGATGAGATCATACCGAGTCGGTCGGGGAACTCAGTAGTGGAAGCGGCACCGGAACCACGAAGGTCGGAGAGATTACGCAGAGTGCGTGATGTATTGTTGCTAGAAAGCGATTTAACCGCCACGTATGCGGAAGCGATGGTGAGCCCAGATTCCGAGGCATGGCCGGAGGCCATGAGATCCGGAAGTTAAAGTCCATGGATGAGAATCAAGTGCAGGACTTGGTTGATCCGCCACCGGGCGAATCGCCATTGGTTGCAAATGGGTCTTTAAGAAGAAAACCGATGTGGATGGAAATGTTCAGATCCACAAAGCTCGGCTTGTCGCTAAAGGTTATGGACAAGTTCAAGGAATTGACTACGACGAGACTTACTCGCCGGTAGCGATGCTGAAATCGGTGAGGATCATACTAGCTATAGCTGCATATTTCGATTACGAGATATGGTAGATGGATGTCAAGACGGCTTTCCTTCACGGAAATTTAACCGAGGATGTGTATATGATACAGCTCGAGAGTTTTGTCGATCCGACTAGCACTAGTAAGGTATGCAAGCTCAAGAGATCCATTTATGGGTTGAAGCAAGCATCTCGGAGTTGGAACATTCGTTTTGATGAGGTCGCCATCGGTCTCGGTTTCATCAAAAGCGAAGAGGATTCTTGTTTATACAAGAAGTTAAGTGGGAGCTCGATAGTGTTTTTGATCTTGTATGTGGATGACATACTACTGATTGGAAATAATGTTTCGATGTTAAACTCGGTCAAGGGATCATTGAATGGCAAGTTTTCGATGAAGGACCTTGGTGAGGCAGTCTATATTTTAGGCATTAAGATCTATAGAGATAGATCAAGGAGGCTGCTCGGCTTAAGCCAGAGCACGTACATAGATAAAGTGTTGAAGCGGTTCAACATGAGTGAGGCGAAGAAAGGGTTCTTGCCGCTCTCACATGGTATAAGGCTAAGTGAGACTCAGAGTCCTTCGACATCTGATGAGCGAAGCATGATGAGTAGGATTCCGTATGCCTCAAAGAATCGGATCCATCATGTATGCCATGATATGTACAAGGCCTGATGTTGCTTTTGCAATAAGCCTAACAAGTAGATACCAGGCCAACCTGTGAGAGTCACCGGGCAGCGGTAAAGACTATTTTGAAGTACTGAAAAGGACTAAAGAGATGTTCCTAGTTTATGGAGGTGAGGAAGAGCTCGTGCGTAAGGGGTTACGTCGATGCTAGTTTCCAAACCGACAGAGATGATTGTCGATCACCGATGCGGATTCGTGTACGTCCCGAACGGAGGAGCGTGAATCGGATGAGTTCCAAGCAGGATACGGTGGCCGATTCTACCACGAAGTTTAATACATTGCGGCTTGTGAAGCTGCAAAGGAAGGTGTTTGGATCCGACATTTTCTGGATGATCTTGGTATTTTCCCAGCCTCGGTGAAACCATTGGACCTTTATTGTGATAATTCTGGTGCCATCGCACAAGCCAAGGAGCCGAGGAATCACCACAAGGTCAGACACATAGACCGGAAATATCACCTGATATGAAAGATCGTAAAGAATGGTGATGTAGAGTTATGCAAGATTCACACGGATGCAAATGTTGCAGATCTGTTGACTAAGCCGCTTCCACAATCCAAGCATGAGGGGCACGTTAGAGCTATGGGCATTCGATGTCTATTTGATTGACTCTAGTTCAAGTGGGAGACTGTTGGAGATATGCCCTAGAGGCAGTCATGTATGATGATATTTCCTATGTGTTTATGAATAAAGATAGTCCTTGGACATTATCAATGATGTGTATCGACAAGTATGTGACTTGTTTGTGGGACTATGCATTGTATGATGACTGTCCTAAAAGGTCCCTAGTCAAAAGGGCTGTGTGGACGCACAGCCGACTAGACTGGCATATGACACGGTCGATGGCTTGGTCTCACTAGCCATGGAGCATTGGATGCTAACCGGATAATATGGACTTGGAAAGGTCTGGTCGGATTCGACGTAGTCGGATTCGAGTCGAGATAAGGTCCGAGTCGGACAGACCCAACTATGAGACGCAGCGATATGTCATCTGTGAGTCTCTAGTACAACATACGTTCTATGTCCTAAAACCTGAGTGACACATGTACTACGGATGGTGACAGACTTGCTTTGGGCCGACCAAACGCTAGTCCGTGGATCGGGTAGTTACAAAGGTAGGTTTCGGGTTTGTCCAGTCCCATGCTTGCGAGACACGGTCGAGCAAGATGGGATTTGCCCCTCCGATCAGGAGAGATATACTGGGCCCCTCGTGTGATCTCGACCAGAATAGCATGGCCATGCGATAAGGATTATGAGATAATCCGGATTGTGGTCGGTATCACTAGAACGAGAAAGAGGTCGGGTTAGCACAAGGATGATAGTCTCGCCTTGAGCCCGACAACATATGTCGTGCGGGAAAGGGAACAGAAGTGTGACACGCCAGGCTGTGTTCGCCTAACCAGCTTCATCGCTCGCTTGGTGGTCGGCACGCCTTGCTAGAGGCCGCTACCAACCGTACAGGTCGGAGGTGATCCGAACTGTGACCAAGCCGACTTGAACCTAAGGGGTCACGCGCTTAAGGGAAGGACCCTATGAGGTCAGTTCATAGGACACTGGTCGGATGTGATCCGAACTGGACTAGGAACGTGATCGAATAGACTTTGGGCTTTAGGGTCCGTGCGAGGCCCAAGTGTTGAGCCCGCTGACGACGCCTATATAAAGTGGAGGTGCGGCACACTCGTGCAGTTGATCGCTTCGCGCTGCGACTAGGGTTTGCATGTGTTGCGAATAGCCACCTCCACTCGCCGCCGATCGTGTGATCGGACCTAGCAGTCCGCCGACGACGTTCCTCCCGCACGCCGGATACCGTTAGAGGCGGTGCACTTGCGCCGCCCAAATGAACTCATACGTGGGATCGGACGACCGCCGCCGAGGGAGATCGAACGAGGAGGAGACGATCCACGCAGACGCCGCTGCCCCAACTCTTCTTCCGCCGCACGACATCGCGCTGCCTAGTGGTAACGAATCGTGATCCATCTCCGTAGCATGTTCCCGGATGTTCTGCGTACAGAGGAAAATTTAATTTGCGATCGACGCACCCCACCAGTAGAACCCAACAGCCTCCACTGGGTGATGGCGCCAGCGGCGCTCTTGAGGGAGCAGCTCTCGAGGCCTGTGCCGCCATGCTAGGGTGGCGAAGCGCCATCAGAAGCGCCAAGGGCCGAGGCCCTTGGGGCCCTGGGGCCATTTACTCTTCTTGGTGAGGCGACCCGGCGGGCGCTGTAGATGCCCTGATGCAGGTCGCCTTGACGCCTCCTTCCTCGCCACAGTCGACCTCGCTCAACTCTTGGGTCGCTTCGCGTGGACTTCGAGGCTCTCCTAAGAGAAGGGAGGCCTTGGGTGACGATTAACCTTGCCGCCATCAAGCGTGAGGAAGTACTTCGCCACCGATGAGTAAGCTTTTCCCTTTTCTGGCTCCTGATTCTTCTGTTGCTTTTACTGATCCTTGCTCTGCAGGGCCCTTCCTGCCGAGCTCACGGAGATGGCTAAGTAGCCATCCCCCTTGGCTCCGCCCTCTCCACCGTATTCGAGCACCCCGAGAAGCAGAGTCCTCGTGGTGAGGCCGGTCGGAGAGATGAACCATCCTGAGGCGCATCGCGGCTCCGCGCGCCTTGCGACCCTCCTTCGCAAGCCTTCTCGTGGCGTAGCTAGCCTGTCGTGGGCTTCTCGTCTGGTCGTCGACCGTGATTGGCTGAGGCATTCCCTGCGCTCTTCTTTAGGGGATGGGCTGGCTCCTGGCCGGGCTCGGCGAGGCGTGCCCGCCGCGGGCGAGGGCGCCACTTCAGCCCCCGCCCGCAGGGGAGTGCTGATTCATGGTCCCTGGCGCTCGCTTTGGGCGGATGATGGTGTGGAAGACGTACTTGAGCGCGCCCGGGAGCGTCGCGCTCTTCGCCAAGGGTTTCTTCGGAGGGCGGCTGATGCGGTGAGCCTGCTTGGTGAAGAGCTCGCTGATGAAGATGCGTGCCTCGAGGCCGAGGGCCTGCGCCTGGCTGCGGAGAGGCGCGAGCTGAAGGCGGCTGTCGCCCTTGCGCGCCATCAGCGCGATCTTGACAACAAGGAGGCCAAGGCGTCGCTGGCGGCCTCTCGGGAGGTCCGTTCTCGGGCCGTTGAGGAGGCTCGGGAGGCTGACCGGCAGCGAGAGGCGGCGGAGGAGCGGGCACGGGAACTCCTGGCCCGATGCCGCTCACTGGAGGAGCAGGTGGAGCTGCACGAGACGGCCCTTGCATCGATGAAGGTGGCCTCAGGCGACCCAGCAGAGCTCCAGATGCGTGAGGAGGTGCTGACGCTGGAAGCCGCCGATCGCGCACGCGAGTACGAACGCCTGGAAACAAGGGAGTGCTTGGTGACGAGGGCGGAGGATGATGTCGCTGCGCGGGAAGCCCGTGTCCTGGAGGAGGTCGGGCGTCGGGTGGCGACGGCGCGCTTGAACCTTGAGCGCGAGTTCGAGGAGAGGCCGGGGTTGATCCGGGCTGAGGCCGAAGGTAGGACCGCTGCCTTGAGGGCCAAGCTGGAGGAAGTGACGCGGTGGGCCGATGCTTCTCCGGCCGCCCTTGAGGTGGCGCAAGAGGGGTTAACTACCTCCCGTGCCGAGGTGCTTCTTCTTCGCCAACGGGTGGACGAGGCTGAGGCCGGTGGCGGCATGTATCGCGAACAAGATACGCCAAAGGCAGATCCTGGAGCATGAGCACGGCCCCATGCTCACCACGCCCGGAGAGAGCCAACACAGCCTTGGGTAACATCTGCGAGGCGGCTGTTAGCGAGCCGCACACAGTTAACTACGCCGGCAACCTTCAGTTCTTCACCGACGTGGTGACTCGGCTAGAGGCGCGGTCGGTCAGGGCCAACATGTTGGTGGAGGAGAGGAGCCGTGCCCTGCTCGGGCGCGCCTTTTCTCGCATCTTCAGCCATCTCCGGAACATGGACCCCCACTTCGACTTCGACGCTTATCGCTTCAGCACTTCAGGCCGTCGGGCGCACTGGCGACCGGATGGATAGAGTACAACGTGGGCGCCCTCGTCAGGGCCTTCGCTTCAGATAACGATGGCGTGATCGTGGCTGCTGATGAAGGCGACGTGGTGAATGGCCCTGACGCCGCTGGTGACAACGCAGAGAGCGATGGTGAGGCCAGCGACGCCAGCAACAGTTCAGGAGGCGCCCCTGAGGATGGATTGGGGGATTTATCCGACTGACTGCGCATCGTTCCTGTTTCCTTACCCTGCATGAACAGAACTCAGGTTTTGCCCTGACGGTTGTGAGAGCATTTTGGGAGGGGGAGCCCCTCATGTAAAACTTGTATTCTGTGTATTAGTTGATGCTATATCACCCGTATGCTTGCGCCAAGTGGCTGGCTAGTTTACGTTTGTCCCGTGCGGGCCCTGAGATAGCCTGTGGAGGGCTGTGGCGTTTCAAGTGTCTCCTGATCAAACCCGTAGGATCTGCAGTAAAACCTCCCGAGAGGACGCGGCGGCGGCAGTCTGGGCTGCACGCAAGCTAGGCCTAACCCGGCTCGTGAGTGGCTCACGAGGGGAGGCAACTGAGGCAAAACGGTAACCGGAACGCGAAAGATTGCTCGAACGAGACTAAGCACCCCCTTCCCTGAACACGCAAATCTCAAATTCGAATCCAACTTAAATCCAGCGGGGGAAAGTGACAACCAAAGGGAAAAGCAATGAAAGCAGAAAAAGGCCGCGTCCGGCACCTAGTCTAGTCTTGGACGTCTTCTCACCAGCGCGGAGCTAAGTGCTGCCACTGGGCGTGGGAGGGAGCCCCAGGGCCTAAGGCCGGCACCCCTGAGACTCCGGGGCGTGTACAACCCCACTCATTATATATTACGTGAGAGTGTCACGGGGCGGCGAGCTTCACAGGCACTGGGCCTTCTTCACAGGTACCGGCCTTGCTTCATATCACTAGACGAGGGCCCCGCCTTGCGCCGCACTCTAGTTCCATCAACGACGACCGGAAACCAGGACGCCGCCGATGGGGTAGAGCGGTCGCCAGCGGTTCCCCCGACGACCACGGGTCCTCCGCCAGGGGCAGGCCCTGAGGCACCTCCCCAGCCAGATGGCCTACCTCCCGAGAACGCCTTTGTTCCCGAACGCCGCGGTGGTGATGCCGGATCTCGGCCCTCTCCTGAAGCCCCCTACGCCCTCCTCCTGAGGGATAGGAGACTGTAGGAGCGGTGCAGCCGCTCGCTGTGGCGACCTGCACCTCCTGCGATTCATCATTAGCGTATGCCTGCTCCTGAGGAATTAGCGGTACCCGATAATCGTCGCTTCCAGCATGGCCGGTGGGGCCGTCCCGGGGATCCGGGAAGAGCTCAGCTTCTGGCACCTCGTCCCCCCAGCTTGGGCTGAGGAGCGAGCCTTGTTCGCCCTCATGCGGGTGCCCTTGGTCCATCATGTGGGGCACGTATTCTTCTTGGGCCGCCATCCCAAGCGGCGCCATAGTGCTCCGCGACCATGCAGCTCGCTTGAGGCACCCACCGGGGTGGTGGCGCGGCGCCCACTAGGGCCGTGGGTCGTGGCGAGTCCTTCTTCGGCCGGGAGCGGAGGCAGCGGCTGGCTGCCCGGCCGACAGCTTCACGGTGTTGGAGTAGCCTTGGAGCTCATGTCACGGGCGGAGCCCCCTGGCCGGGCTGCCCTGGGCCTGAGGTGGGAGCTGGGTGCAGAAGGGTGAGCCTCGAGGCGGCGAAGCCCAGGAGCTCATGCGACCGCTCTAGCAAAGACGTCATGCCGCCTTTCCAAAGAGCCTGCACTGCAGTAGCTCCCGGGCCACCATGAGCGCAGCTCTCGAGTTCGCCTGCTCCTGGCGGGTGTACGGCGTCGCGGCCGCGGCGTGGTTGGAGGCCCTCGCTGCCGACCGTGCCTGCCGCGGCATGAGAGTCGTCGAAGCCTGTCCGCGTCGCCCGCGACCCGCAGCGCCCTGCGGACCGCGAGCTGCCTGGGGCATCGGGTCGCCCGAGGCGAAGCGGCTCATGGGCGGCCAAGCCGCCAGTGGACCGGGTTGCCCGCTTGGTCGCCGGACATGGTGATGACGATGCGACGGAACGCGAAGTGGCAGAAGGTGGATTCCGGCACACCCCTACCTGGCACGCCAAATGTCAGATTTCGGGTTCCGGCAGACCCTTGAGGTTCGAACACTGGGGTGCGCACGGAGATCTCGCCCTCTACCTACTTGCGCCCCGTTGCCTCTCTTGAACCTAAACTACGAAAGGAACAACACAAGAGACACAAGGTTTATACTAGTTCGGGCCACCATTGTAGTGTAATACCCTACTCTAGTTTGTGGTGTGGTGGATTGCCTCTTGGGCTGATGGTGATGAACAATACAAGGAAGAACAGCCTCGCGAGGGTCTGTTCTTGGCCGGGCGTTGAACTACTAGGAGGAGTTCAGGTGCGTTGTTTGTGTCTCTCTCTCTCTCTCTCTCTCTCTCTATCCAAGGTGCATCCAGCTACCGATTAGATGCCTCTACTATGGTGGCTAGCTTTACTTATATAGGCAGAGGCCCTGGGCATCTTCCCAAATATTGAGCGGGAAGGGCGCCAACAATTGGCCATTTTGGAGGGGAACATCTGGTACACTTATCCTGACTAAAGTTGGTCCTCGCCTGTCAAAGGCTCAGGTGGTGACGCCGGCTTGGGCTCCATAATGACTTCCTTCCTGCCGCTGGGCTGGTCTTGTTGCACCGAAATGGACGCCTTTGCTTGATGCTCTCGCCTGCGCTTGCTCCCTTTGCACCAAAGAGAAAGGAGGACATCAGACGGGCTGGCGCTCACCGGGCGCCCTTGGTCGTCATGGCTTGTGTCATGGGCACCTCGTGAGGTACCCCGCCTTGATCTCTCCGCCTCCTCGCGAGCCAGCCTGATGAGGCCGCGCCTGAGGAAGCTCCCTGTAGTCCGCCCCGCGAGGCTTGGCCCCTCGCGAGGGTCTTGAGCTTGTGTTGATGAAGATGGGCCATGACGGGCCCCCCTTTGAGCCACGCCGCAGGCCGCAGGCAGGCAAGTCTGGGGACCCCCGTTCCCAGAACGCCGATAGTTGTTGCATTGGCCGAAGGTGACCGGAAGGCGGATCTGCCCGATTGGGGTGGTGGAGCCGTCAGTCACTCCTGAGAAAGGCTTGGTAGGCTGTAGCTGATCATATGGCACTTGGAGGCTGTCGAACGTCTCGACGGACAGGACGTTAAGCCCTTTCCGCCGTTGATGAGGGTCTTGGTGACTTGTACGTTGCTGATGACGGGTGAGCAAAGCATCGGGAGGGCGCCAAAGAAGTTGGTCAAGACTTGAGCTGATCTGCCGAATCGAAGGTGATGGCACACTTGGACCACCTAAGCGGGCGTGTGGCCTCGAGCCCGGGAGGACTGCGTTCACCTCGCGAGCAACCGCTTGAAGATTCGCTGAGAGGCTGGGGCTTGAGCTCCGCCCAAGATGCAGGCGATAGCCCGCGGCTCCTGGAAGCCCCCAGCCCCTCGTCCTGATGGTGCTCGTCGTTCCTTCTTGGTGGTGGCGGCGGCAGTGGAGGAAGACCTGCGTTGCCCTGGGGGTGGTCCTCGCGAGGCTGATCCCTCCAGGCACCTTCGCGAGGCTGATCTTGCCAGCGGTCCTCACGAGGCCAGTCACGCCACTCCTGGCGAGGGCCACGGTCGTCCCAGCATCCTCTGCCACGTCCTCCTCCTAGGCTGTAGCCCCGGTCGTTGCGCTCGGGGCATCGTCCGAGGCGTCCATCTCGAATGGCCTTGAGCTCTTGACAGTCGTTGGTGTTATGGCTATGAACGTTGTGGAAGGCGCAGAATGGTCGGCTGCTCTTGGATGACTCAGGCTGGTCCCATCCGCGCTTTGTGTCTGGCTCCGCCGCGAGTACGGCCACTCCCTTGCGCTTCATTTCCTTGGCCTTGGCTTTCTTCTCCTCCAGGTCGGCAGCTAGGAGCTCGAGGAGGGAAAGGCGCCCTTCCTCAGGCGTTGCGCACTTGGTCGCCAGGTTGAACAACTCCAAGGACGTGCATAGCTCCTCATGGATGGCGAGCTCCTCCTTCATCTTGACGTCGCAGAAGCCATCAGAAAACGGAGAGACGATGGCCTCGTGTGTCACCTTGGGGATCTTGAGGCGAATGTTGTTGAAGCGCTGGATGTACTTCTGGAGGGGCTCCCCTGGCTGCTGCTTGACGCGGCGCAGGTCACCCGCAGCCGGAGGGCGGTCGCGAGTGCCCTGGAAGTTGGTGATGACGCGATCGCGCATCTCGTTCCAGGAGGAGATGGAGCCTGGGGCCAGGTTCAGGAGCCACGAACGAGTGCCATCCTTGAGAGCCATGGGGAACCAGTTCGCCATGACTTCTTTGTCGCCGTTGGCTGCCTCGACGCTCAGCTCGTAGAGCTGCAGGAACTCCGCGGGGTCGGGGGTGCCGTCGTAGCATGGAGGTAGGTCGGGCTTGAACTTTCCCGGCCATGCGACGCTACGCAGCTCAGGAGTGAAGGCACGGCAGCCCGCGGTGGCCACCAGGACCCTTTGCTGATGTGGAGCCTGCCCTTGATGCCCGTGCACCGCCGCTGCAGGCGGCATGCGGTCTTGCCGTAGTGGCGCCGGGAGCACGGGAGCGTTCTCTCGCGGTCGGGGAACTTCTTGACGGCTTCCTTCTTCGCGCACGGGCGCACGACGTGGTGGGTCACACCGGGGGGCCGCACGCCTTGGCGCCAAGACGCCGTCTTGGTGTGGAGGTGGTGGTGGTGACACTCCATGAGCCACGTCACCCTCAGCTGGCGGAGGGCGAGGCAACAAGAGGGATGACACGGGGGAGCCCACTGCGGCGCTGATGAGCTCGGCGATGCAGTCTAGCCAGTCCTCGTAGAGGTCGTCGACGGGGCGGTAGCGCAGGAGTTCGCGTGCCATGAGTAGCGCGGCCTGCACGTCCGTGGGAGTGCGACGAGCGTGAGACGACGAGCCGGCCGGGCTCAATGACGGAGTGGCGGTGCGGCCGTCCCGCCGCACCGAGGGGTGCAGCGAGGATGCTTGCTGCTTGTTTCCCGCCGAGCCGGTGGCGGTGTTGGTGGCAGGCAACGGAGAACGACGAGGAGGCCCACCGACGGGAGCCGTCTGACCAACGCGGGCGGCGAGGGCGGCCTGATGCTCAGAGCGAGCTCGGCGAGCGTCGGCCATGGATGCGATGAAGCGATGGGACGCGGATCGACGGAAGGAAGGCTTCGGCGCACACCTACCTAGCGCGGCAAATGTCGGATTTCGGGTTCCGGCAAAACCATTTAGGTTTGAACACTGGGGTGCGCACGAAGATTTTCCCCTACCTAATCACACCCTCAGCCTCAGCGCGATCTCAAAGCCTAGCTCGACGAACCTGCAACACAAAAGACACGAGATTTATACTGGTTCAGGCCACCGTTGTGGTGTAATACCCTACTCCATTGTGGTGTGATGGATTGCCTCTTGGGCTGAGGATGAACAGTCACAAGGGAAGAACAACCTCCTGAGGAGAGGTGTTCTTGTGGCTGGTGAGCTGGTGAAGGTTTCCCCCCCTTTTGCTATGGAGGTGGCTAGTCCTATTTATAGATGCCCGGGTCCTCTTCCCAAATATTGAGCGGGAAGGGATCCCACAACAGCCAAGTTTGAAGGGGGACAACTAGTACAACTTATCCTGACAAAAGTAGTCTTCGCCTGCCAAAGGCTCTAGTGGTGACGCCGTCTTGGGCTCCACGGTGACCTCCGTCCTGCCATCCTGCTGGTCTTGGTCTCGTTGCACCAATATGGAAACCTTTTGCTTGATGCCTCGGGACTCCTCGTCTGCACTTGCCCCTTTAGTACCAAAGAGGAAACAAGGACACTGCACGCGCGGGCGCCTGCCTGGCGCCCTCCTGGCCTTGGTCGTCATGGCTTACATCATTGGAACCTCGCGAGGTTTGCCTTGCCTTGATCTCTCCACCCCTCGCGAGCCGGCCTGATAAGGCCGCCCCTGGGGAGGTCTTGTGTCGTCCGCCTGGCGAGGCTTGGCCCCTCGCGAGGGTCTTGAGCGTTTGTTGGTGAAGACGGGCCGTGCTGGGCCGCGAGTGTAGCCACGCCGTGGGCCGCAGGCAGGCAAGTCTGGGGACCCCCGTTCCCAGAACACCGACATTACTGCTTCAATTTCTTGGCGGTGAAGTACACGCCGTAACACATCTTCTGGTAGTGCGGGTAGTTCTGCTTGGAGGCGGAGAGCACCTTGCTCAGGTAGTAGACGGGATGCTGGACGGCTTGGATCTTGCCCTTCTCTGGTTGCTCGACCACCATCACCGTGCTGGCCGACCGCGAGGTTGCGGCGATGTAGAGCAACAACGGCTCCTTCTCGGCCGGTGCGGCTAGGATGGGTGTGGTGGAGAGCATGCGCTTGAGGTCCCGGAAGGCCTCGTCCGCCTGGTCGTTCCATTCAAACGGCGTCGTGTTCTTCATCAGCTGATACAGGGGCAAGGCCCTCTCGCCCAGCCGGCTGAGAAACCGGCTGACCGAGGCCAAGCAGCCGGTGAATTTCTGGACATCGTGCAGCCGAGCCGGCTTGCACATGTGCTCGATGGCCTTGATCTTCTCCAGGTTAGCCTCAATGCCGTGCTCCGAGATGAGGAAGCCAAGTAGCTTTCCGGCAGGGACGCAGAAAACGCACTTCTCCTGGTTGAGCTTGACCTTGTACTCGTGCAGGTTGGCGAAGGTTTCCTTCAGGTCGTAGAGGAGCGTGAAGTGCTCTTCGTCTCCACCACAATGTCGTCCACATAGATGTGGATGTTGCGACCGAGTTGCGACGGCAGGCATTTCTGCATGCATCGCTGGAAGGTGGCAATGGCGTTCTTTAGGCTGAACGACATGGTGAAGTAGCAATACGCTCCAAAGGGCGTGATGAAGGACGTCATCAGGGCGTCGGCCAGATCCAGCTTGATCTGGTGATAGCCGGAGTAAGCATCCAGGAAGGACAGGAGCTCACACCCGGCAGTGGAGTCGATGACTTGGTCGATCCGCGGGAGGGCGAACGAATCGTTGGGGCAGGCCTTGTTTAGGCTAGTGTAGTCGATACATATGCTCCAGGTCTTGTTCTTCTTCCGGACGAGGACCGGGTTGGCCAGCCACTCGGGGTGAAACACTTCCATGATGAAGCCGGCCGCCAAAATCTTGGCGACCTCTTCACCGATGGTTCTTCTCTTCTCTTCGGAGAAACGTCGTAGGGGTTTGGCGGACAGGCTTGGCGTCCTTGCGGATGTGCAGTTTGTGCTCGTTGTACTTCCTTGGGATACCCGGCATGTCCTTTGGAGTCCATGCAAAGATATCCCTATTCTCACGGAGGAAGTCGACGAGCTCGCCTTCCTATTTGCTGTCGAGGCGGGTGCCCACGACAACGTACTTGCTGCAGCTGGGGTATTCCGGGTTCAACTTCACTTTCTTGGTCTCCTTGGAGGGCTTGAACAAGGCCTCGTCGGCCGGCTCTTCTGCCGGGATCGGCACGGCCGATTTCTCGTTGGCCAGGGCGACGACCGGTCGAGCTGGCACCGCTCCTCGGCTATGACCAGCAGCTCGGCCAGTTTGGCACCGTCTTGGGCGCACTCCAGGGACTTGCGGTAGTCGCCGGTGATGGTGATGATGCCCTTCGAACCCGGCAGCTTCATCTTCAGGTAGGCGTAGTGGGGGACCGCCATAAACTTGGCGAGCGCGGGCCGGCCTAGCAGCGCGTGGTACACGCTAGACAGGTCCACCACTTCGAACCAGATTGGATCGCGTCGGAAGTGGCATTGTCGCCGCCGAACAGACGCCGAGCGGACCCGCCGATTGGAGAGCAGGAGAGGCCGGGAACGATGCCGTGGAAGATCGTCCGGGTCGACTCCAGGTCTTTGGCCTCGAGGCCGAGCTTGGTCATGATGTCGCGGTAGAGGATGTTGATGCTGCTGCCGCCATCGATGAGAACCCGGGAGAACTTGCACGTGCACCGAGGTGCAACGATGGTGGGGTTGAGGACGAGGGTGTAATCACCCGGGTTCGGCATGATGGCTGGGTGATCCTACCGAGTCCATGTGACCGGGCACTCCAACCAGTGCATGTACGCCGGCTTGGCCGGGACGACGGTGTTCACCTCTTGCCGGAGAAGGCGTTCGCTGCGTTTGTCGTCGCTGAGGCTGGTGAAGACGACCTAGGTCGCGTTCTGGGCCGGGTAGACGTCGTCGCACGTCGCGCCGCCAGCCGGAGGCGGTGGTGGAGGCGGAGGCGGCTGCCCCGCTCCCGGAGCTGGGATCGGAGGACGCGGGATGTCGCCCCTCATGATGCGGCTAGTGATGGCGCACTGTCAAAGCGTGTGCGTGGACGGCCTTGCGCCGCTGTGGTGCTCGCAGGGAGCATCGAGCATCTCCTTGAAGCTCATGGCGGGTTGCCATGTCGTCTTGCCGGTCTGTCGGTGCTTGGCAGCGGGGTCGGTCGCGGTGCCTGCTCGGCGGCCGCGACGAGCCGGTTTTCGTAGCGCTGGGCCAGCTGATCGGCCTTACGTTTGTTGTTCTGCTGGTTGTGCTGCTGCCGGCTTCCTTCACCGGCCGGCTTCGGAGGGGGAACTGGCTTTGTTTTGCCGGCTTCATCCAGCGCCACCTGGATCTTCATGGCGGAGTCGGCGTTGGCGTACTTGTCCGTCGTCACCATGAGTGCGGCCATGGTGGCCGGCTCGGAGCGCAAGAGCTTGTGCTTGAGGAGGGTGCCATCTCCGCACCCGTTGATGAAGTTCTGGATCGCCTGGACTTTGTGGACGCCCTCGCAGCTGTTCCGGAGCTTGCTCCAGCTTGCGAGGTATTGGCGGTCGGTTTCCGTCGGTCCCTGCACGCATATGGCGAGCTGGCTGGGGTGGCCGGGTCGCTTGTAGGTGCCGGTGAAGTTGTGCACAAAGGCCTGCTCGAAGTCGACCCACACGTTGATGCTGCTGGCCGGCAGGCTGTTCAACCAGGTGCGGGTCGACCCATGGAGCATGAGTGGCGCGTAGCGCACTGCGAGACGGTGGTTACCGCCGGCGATGACGATGGCGGTGGTGTAGTCAGTGAGCCAGTCCTCCGGCTTCACGATGCCATTGTACTTGGGGGTGTCGCGGGGGAGCGTGAACCCTTTCGTAAAGGGCTCGCCCCGGATGCGTGGTCCGAAGCATGCTGGCTCGACCGGACCGGTCTCCTCCAGCTCCTGGGAGAGGACGGGTCGGTCGAGGCGGTGGCGGGCGTCGGTGTCGTCGATTGCGCGCGGGCCCAGCCGGTCCGTGACTGCCTCGCGGGGGGCGGGTCGGCCGTAGTCGGGCGTCGGCCGGGTTGGAGCAGAGGGTCGAGCCGGCGTCAGTCCTCCAGGACCGGATCGCCGCCAAAGCCGTCGGAAGTCGTCGGGGCGGGGTTGCGCCGGGTCCGGGTGTGGCCGGAGTGCGCCTCGCTGGGTGGTGAAGACGCCGTCGTCTGTTGGTCGCCGGGTCCGTCAATGCGGGCGGGGCCGAATCCTGCCAGCTTGGCGAGTTGGTTGAAGCGGTCCTGCTGCGCGTTGGCCGCGTCGAGGAGGTAGTTCACCCGCTTGAGGCGATCCTTCAGCTCCTCGCCGACGATCTGATCCAGGCCGACCGCAGCCGCCTGGGGGCGCGCAGGTTCTTCACGGTAGTCTCGTAGACGGGAGGGAAGGCGCTGAAGGCGGACTGATCGCGCCACCCCGGGCTTGCACGTCAGCGACCCAGCTTGGCTCGGCCGCGGTAGGCATGAAGCCGTAGGCGATGTTGTGCTCCAACTAAGTGGAGTCGAGGCGACATTGCGTGGCGGCGAGCGTCTCGGTGAGGTCCAGCAGGCGCTGGCGATCCTCCTCGAGCCGGGTCCGGGCCTCGGCGACGTTGGAGGCATCGATGTCAGTGCCGATGGGAACACGAAGGCTCTGCATAGTGGCGCGTAGCGGGTTGGGCGAGGCGGCCCGATCCGCCGCGGCCTTCCTCGCCGCGCTCGCCAAGGAAGAGGCGCCGGTGTCGGTGACGAAGACCTCCACGTAGAGTTCCATTGCCCCGGCGGGAGTGCTACCGCCGAGGGAGAGGGGGTAGTTGGAAAAGTCAAGTACCTCGCTGGGGTACTCGTCGGCCGCCGATGCATCGAAGATGCGCAGCACGGCGAAGGAGGCGGGGAGTGCGTCGATGACGTCGTCCGCCAGCGTGATGGGCTCGTCAGAGTCGGAGAAGAGCCCCGTCTGAAGCATGCTCCCGGCCAGGACCTCGAGCCTCCCCACGGTGGGCGCTAACTGTCATGGTGGCCGCACGGCAGATGCCATGGGATGGCTGAAGATAGGAGGAGGCTCGAGGGCACTGGTGGGCTCCAGAGGCGAGGTCGGCATGAGCGAGCGTGGAACGCAAGACATACCCAGGTTCGAGACTCTCAAGAGAGATAACACCCCTAGTCCTGCCGAGAGTAGTTGATGCATAACAGTATAGAGTTGCTCCTTGAGCTGCGTGGAGGAAGAAGGAAGGCAGGCCAAGGCTCAGGCTGCTCCCTCTCCTCGGGTGTGGCTTGCTACATGAGTGGATGAGTGGTTTCTGGTTTCTCTGTGTTCGATCCCCCGTATGCATGAGGGCTCCTGGGGTGTTTTATAGGCCAACCCCCTAGGGGTACAAGGGTAATGTTACAAGGCCATGGGGCTGGGTTGTCATTGTCCGGGAAGCCGGCGCTGGGACCCGCCGGGGGCCAGGGCTCGCAGGGTTCTCCGGGCGCGAGGCCCGCCGGGTAAGGGGCATTGTTGGCCGTCTTGTCAATCGTCAGGGAGTGGCCGGGTTGAGTCGGCTACAGTGGCACTCTGTCAGGTGGCCGCTTGTTGGCGTCATTGGTGACGGTGGTTGCACTGTTGCCATGCCGACCATGGTCAGCGGGTAGGTGGAGCACTGTTGCCATGCCCTGGCTGACCAGAGGCATGGGCGGGGCCCTGTTGCCTCGGTCATCGATTGGTGGAGACTCGTCCCATCGTACTGCTGGGATGGGACGGGAGTTGACCCGCGGCCGAGTTGAGGAACGGGCCAAGGGTGGAGCTGGCTTGTTGGAGAAGTCATGGCGTGCCGGGTTCAGCTGTTGAAAGTGCAACTATCCCTAGGTGGTTTTGGCAATTCCTAACAAGATATAGCTCATTGAGCTAACATCATTCCAAGATGAATATTTCAGGAAAAGCTCAAATGAATGGCATGGCATGGATGAGAAAAGTGGATCCCTAAAAAATGCTAAGGATAAAAGGATTGGCTCAAGCTCAAAAGCTCAAGACTCTACATTTTATATTTTAGTGATCCAAGATCACATTGAGTCTATAGGAAAAGCCAATACTATCAAGGAGGGATGAGGTGTTGCTTAATGAGTTTCTTGCTCTACAGTGCTTAGTGATATGCTCCAAAACCCTCAACTACTTTCTCATATCCACATATGACCTAAACCAAAAGTCAAACTAGCCCAACCGATTCTATCTAACCGCGCCACCGAAGTTCGGATGTCATAGCCACCGCCACAAACCCTAGGCAAATCGGTCTCACGGTAGGGATCTCGGTCTCACCGAGATGGGATAGTAATCTCTGCTTTCCTTCGTAATGTTTGGTACCACCTAGATGAGCGATCGGTCCCACCGAGATTGCAATGTAAACTCCCTGTTTCCTTTTCGTAACATTTTGGTCTCACCGAAATGAGCGAATCGGTCCCACCGAGTTTACCTGACCAACTCTCTGGTTAGCTTATTACCAAAATCGGTCCCACCGAGTTTGTGTAATCGGTCTCACCGAGATTACGTTATGCCCTAACCCTAATCACATTGGTCCTACCGAGTTGCATGTCGGTCCCATCGAAAATCCTAACGGTCACTAGATTTGCTGAATCGTCTGACCGAGTTTACCAATTCGGTCCTACCGAGTTTTGTAAGTTGTGTGTAACGGTTAGATTTTGTGTGGAGGCTATATATACTCCTCCACCTCCTCTTCATTCGTGGAGAGAGCCATTAGAACGAACCTACACTTCCAACTTGCTATTTCTGAGAGAGAACCACCTACTCATGTGTTGAGACCAAGATATTCCATTCCTACCATATGAATCTTGATCTCTAGCCTTCCCAAGTTGCTTTCCACTCAAATCTTCTTTCCACCAAATCCAAATCCTGTGAAAGAGAGTTGGGTGTTGGGGAGACTATCATTTGAAGCACAAGAGCAAGGAGTTCATCATCAACACACCATTTTTTACTTCTTGGAGAGTGGTGTCTCCTAGATTGGCTAGGTGTCACTTGGGAGCCTCTGACAAGATTGTGGAGTTGAACCAAGGAGTTTGTAAGGGCAAAGAGATCGCCTACTTCGTGAAGATCTACCGCTAGTGAGGCAAGTCCTTCATGGGCGACGGCCATGGTGGGATAGACAAGGTTGCTTCTTCGTGGAACCTTCGTGGGTGGAGCCCTCCGTGGACTCGCGCAACCGTTACCCTTCGTGGGGTTGAAGTCTCCATCAACGTGGATGTACGATAGCACCACCTATCGGAACCACGACAAAAACATCCGTGGTTCCAATTGCGCTTGAACTCTCCAAACCCTTACCTTTACATTCTTGCGAGTTGCATGCTTTACTTTCCGCTGCTCATATACTCTTTGCATGCTTGCTTGAATTGTGTTAAGATTGCTTGACTTGTGCTAAGATAGCTAAAATCTGCCAAAGACTAAAATTGGGAAAAGGATAAGTTTTTATTTGGTCAAGTAGTCTAATCACCCCCTCTAGACATACTTTCGATCCTACAAGTGGTATCAGAGCTTTGGTCTCCATTTGCTTTAATTTCCATAGCTTTTGGTGGTCATAGCCTTGGTTTCACAACCTAGGAGAGTATGGCGTCTAGCGAGGGAAATTATGACCGTAGAGGTCCTTAGTTTGATGGTACTAATTTTGCTAGTTGGAAGCATAAGATGAAAATGCATATTCTTGGACATAACCCCGCCGTTTGGGCTATTGTATGTATTGTCTTGCAAGGTGAATTCTTTGATGGGAGAGAACCGAACCGTGAAGCTAGCGCGGAAGAGTTGAAGATGCTGCAATACAACACTCAAGCTTGTGATATCCTCTTCAACGGATTGTGCCCCTAAGAATTCAACAAAATCAGCCGTCTTGAGAATGCAAAGGAAATTTTGGATACTTTGATTGATATGCATGAAGGTACCGACTCTGTCAAGGAATCCAAGTTGGATGTGCTCCAAAGCCAACTTGACAAGTTCAAAATGAAGGATGGTGAAGGTGTCACTGAAATGTACTCTAGGCTTGCTCTTATCACAAATGAGATTGCGGGCTTAGGAAGGGAAGAGATGACCGACAAATTCATCATCAAGAAGATCCTAAGAGCTTTGGACGGAAAATATGATACCGTGTGCACATTGATCCAAATGATGCCCAATTACAAAAATCTCAAGCCAACCAAAGTCATTGGAAGAATTGTTGCTCATGACATGTCACTCAAGGATAAAGAGGAACTTCACAACAAGTCAAGTGGTGCTTACAAAGCCTCATGTGAAGCCCCTACATCATCAAGTGAGAAACAAACCTTCAATGAATAATTGAGCTTAATGGTGAAGAACTTCAACAAATTCTACAAGAGTAGAAGCAAAGAGAGAAGCTCCAAGTCAAGGTCCTACAATGACAAAAGATCTTCTAGTCGAGAGCGCAATTGCTACAATTGTGGGAGACCCGGACACTATTCCAATGAGTGTACGACACCCTACAAAAGAAGAGAAGAATCACCCAAGAGAAGAAGTATAAGAGAAGAATCACCACCAAGAGAGAGGAGGAGTAGAGATGATCGTTATGAACGAAGACCCTCACGGAGAAGCAAAGATTCGGAAAGGAAGGACAAGTCATCAAGGAGCTACACAAAACAAAGACATCAAGCTCATGTTGGTGAATGGGTGTCCGACTCCGACTCTGACAATCACTCCGAGAGAAGCTATCACTCCGACTCCGAATATACTCAAGATGAAGGTGTTGCCGGTCTAGCACTTGTGTCAACCAACTCCTACGACATATTTGATTCACCAAATGAAGGAATTGGAAGATGCTTCATGGCCAAAGGTCCAAAGGTAACACATCCCGAGTATGTTGATTTCAATAGTGATGAAGATGACTTGTTAGGTGATGATGATTTACTTGTTGACAACTCTAGTGATGAATACTATGATGAAACGTCAATTAATCATGCTAATCAAGATAAAACGAATGACAATGATAAGGAGAAGATTGAGCTTCTAACTAAAGAACTAAACACTCTTAAGTTAGCTCATGAAACTATCTTAGAAGATCATCGAAAACTTTTAAGGACTCATGAGAAGTTACACTTTGAAAAACTCAATCTTGAGCAAGAGCATGAGTTCTTAAAGGCAATCAATGATGATCTCCGCAAGAAAAGTTCTTCTTACATTGCCAAGCGTTTACTCTTATCTACTTACATGCCTCAAGTCAAGTCTAGTAACAAGAACATGAAGGATTCTTCCTCTAGTAGTAACAAAAATCATGCTAAATTCAATGATGTTGCTTCTAGTAGTTTTCTTGATTCCACTAATGATTCTCTTAGCCAAGTTACACTTGAGCAAGTAAATAGCTTATTGAAGGGAATTATAGAGAAATGTGTTTACAAAAGCCTTGCCGGGAGTAAGCAATTTGAGGAAATTGTACGCAAGCAAGGAAGGCACCGGAAGAAGCAAGGTGTTGGTTTTGAACGAAAGTTCAATGCCAATGGAGTTGAGTGGGAAGAAGATCAATACCCCAAGACAAAGTTTGTTCCTCAACAAGAGAAGTATGATCCTACTTCCTTCATGGGGACACAAGCTCAAGATGATCTTCCACCACAAGACCACAAGCAAAAAGGCAAGGATAAGCTTCAAGAGGAGATTGATGCATTTGAATAAGATCCTAAGGCCTTGGTCAAGTGGGTTCCCAAGACTACGTCAAGTTCTACTTCATCAAGCATGACTACAACTCCAAGGATTCCCATCAAGATGATGTGGATCCCGAAGAAGAAGAACTATAGAGTTCTTGAGGGTGACTCCGCCAACATATTTCACTCATATCATTTTAGCAACAACAAGTGCAATCAACTTCCACATCTTGCACTAGTTCAAGGAGTCACAAAACCTCTTGTGGGTAAGACAAGGGACAAGGTAACCTAATGCTTCCATAGACATCATCTTGTGTGTGCATCACTCTATGTCTATGGATATCCTTGTTTGTTCCTTGTGGGACTAACCCGTGTAGGTATTGAAAGTGCAACTCACTCAAAGGGATTGCTCCAAATGATCTACATCAACATTGAGCATCCACATCTTCAACACCTACATGAAGTCATCATCGACAAAACCCAAGGTTAGTTCATCCCTCTAAGGGGATCTCACATCTAGGGGAGCTTAACTCTAAGAATTGAGTCAAAGCAACTCTAATGGCGTGAACACATCAATGCATTATGTAAAAGTGGTAACCCCACTTGAGCTTAAACGATGAGTATGACCTATGATCAGATGTTCTCATTTGACTCCTAAGTCAATATACTCATATATAGATGACCTAATCATCGCCAATTGTTTGATAGATGCTAGAATTGTTTGTGCATGCTTTGTCACATATTTCATTTGCTATTTTATTGTGTGAGCATGTTGGTTGCATATTTTACTCATTCAAGGACATCCACTTGTTGTTTTGATTGATTGGTTTCTTTTTCTTTGGCCAAGTGGATGGACAAGAATGCCTAAGAACCTTCTCTAGCTATCTATGCTCTTCTCGTCTCAAACTCTATTCATGCTACATCCCAAAATTTGATCAAGTCAGATTCGAACCACTCTGTGTGAGGAGCACTCGGAGTCCCCGATTCGTCATAGACTTAAACTTCCAAAACTTCTTTGTGCGTTTCGGTCTGGCCGATTCCTTCATTTCGGTCATACCGAGATCACTAAGTCGATCTAGTTTTCAATCTCGGTGCAACCGATTTGAACACTTCGGTCACACCGAGTTGTTGTAACTGCCAACAGTTATGCATCTCGGTGCCACCGAGTTGTTCCACTCGGTCACACCGACAGGGTCGGGCTATATATACTCACGGGCAAAAATTTGGAAACTTTCTCCAAACCCCTTCGCCCGCGCATAGCTCGCTCTGCCTCCAGGGTCTCCGGATCGTCCTCCTCGTCGCCAGCCGCCTCCAGTCGCTGGTCTTCGCTGCCGTCAACAGAATTCAACCCCGCCATTGCCGTCGTAGCGAGTTCATCGCCGAGCTAGGGTATGGACTCGATCACAGTGCTATCCCCGGCTGATTCCTAGCACATTGTGTTCATCATGAATCTTGCCACGATTGAAACTACTCTATCCATTCAAAACACTCCGTAGATTACAGATGAATTGAAAATCTAGGGTTAGGTTTCCGCCGAAACCATCTCGGACCCACCGGGTTGTAGAACTCGGTTCCACCGATTCAGCTTAGGCCATTGCACATGTGGTTCTCGGTCTGACCGAGAATTGCAAATCGGTGTGACCGAGTTCAGGACTTTGTGAAACCCTAGCAGTCTCGGTGCCACCGAACTGTGACTCGGTCTGACCGAGTTCACTAGTTTAGGTTCCAAAAGCTGCTTCGATATCACCGAGTTTGAAAATCGGTTCATCCGAAATGCTTTCTGTGGAAAACTAAAACTAAGTTTTTGAATCATTCTTTTGCAAAAACCTCTGTATTTTGTGATGCTCATTGTCACGACCGGTTTTTGAATAAAATACTTATTGAGAAATCGATCTTTCGATTCCAGTATAGGAAGAATTATCCTTACTGGTAGACAAATACTTGATACAGAAGGCCAGTAGCATTAAATATATTACAGGGTTGAGCTGAGGTTGCTCAACAATTTATTACAAATACGCCAATATTGTACATAAGGGCGGCTATAACACAGGGGTGTGGTGGCATGCTACTGACTTGAGGTAAAAGTGGTGGTGGAAATGTTACAGTGGAGTGGTTGACATGACTCCTAAACTGGCAGCTCATCGAGCGTCGAGGTGAGGCTCGATGCATTTATTTGGGCAGCGGAGGCGGATATAATACAATGACCAAATCCAGGATCTCACAGGACTTACTGGGACTCCTCTAGGCGTCGGACTCGCTATCGAACGCTTCATCCATGAGATCGCCTTCGTCAACATCTGGCCAAATCAACAAGCCAGGTGAGTACTTTGAAAGTACTCGCAAGACAGTTCGGACATAAGATATAACAAATGCAAGCATGAATGTGTCATGAGCAAATAGCAATGCACACTCAAATAATAAGTATTTGCATGACATGATAAGTAAAAAGGAAGTCAGGCGGTTGTCCTCCCGAAATCCCAACAAAACAACTGAAAACCGATCGGGTGTCTGGAGCGACGCCTCGAAGGGTAAACAAATAAATTATCATGCCGCAGTCGGGCATCTAAGCGACACCACATAAAGGGCTTGTATTGAAAGTAAATAACATGCGTGCCACAGTCGGACGTCAGAGCGACATCGCAGAAAGGGCTTATATCGAAAGTAAATAACAAGCTTGCCACAGTTGGACGTCTGAGCGACATCACAGAAAGGGCTTATAGTGAAAGTAAATAACAAGCGTGCCGCAGTCGGGCGTCTGAGCGACATCGCAGAAAGGGCTTATAGTGAAAGTAAATAACAAGCGTGCCACAGTCGGACGTCTGAGCGACATCACAGAAAGGGCTTATAGTGAAAGTAAATAACAAGCGTGCCACAGTCGGACGTCTGAGCGACATCGCAGAAAGGGCTTATATTGGAAGTAGATACAAGCGTGCCACAGTCGGACGTCTGAGCGACATCACGGAAAGGGCTTATATTTCATTATTCATATCCGATAAATTCACGAAGATATAACACTCACAGGAAATATTCGACACACAATAATAAACGGGTTAGTCCATTCATAGGGATAATCATTTAGCCGGACTTAACACTCATATGGTTCATCGGAGTTTTGTCACTGAGACTGACACTGACAAGATAAGTTGAACACAGTACTTGGACATGGATAAGATGATTCAAATGATTTTTAACTCTGCAGAGTTTGTACTAATTATCCACAGCCAACGGATTTCCGTAGTCACGAAGGACTAGTACCGTTTACGGTATTTCGGTAGAAACACATCTAACCAGTACACACCCATCCCACCTCACGATGCCAGGAATCACCCTAGACAACGTTCAAGAAAAACTTTGAGACGAGGAGATCACAAGCTCGAATAGCATGGGATCAAATTTATATACGCGCGCTCTAAGGGGTGCCCCCCTCTCGGTCCCAACCGGAAACACCCATGCCCCCTGACCGGATGACTGGCTTTAATCCAGGGCCATGGAACCCTCATCATGGCCTCTCTATTTGGTGTGTACCAGGAAAGCGGTTTGCAACTTACTAAGCCATATCCCTATGGAAAACATGTGGTAGTACAGGAAGGAAAAGCGGATGGAAACGTGACTTGATTCATGATGACACTGGAGTCAGAATAGTCTGGCATAAGACCGGCATGCTACAACATTGCCATCTTACCCACTCTCATGCCATCACATGGCCATGCAAACTCATATCCAACAACATATGGAATTTCGAAGCTCACTTGCCTCAACTTTGCATGTAATATAACACTTATCGAAATGCTCATAAACATGCCATGAAACTACTTAATGCAAACATGCAACAAACACTCATCACATCAAAAGTTCAAACATGCTTGCCTGGTTCGGAGTAGTCGGAGTCTAGCTTGGTGAAGTTCGCGGTTCCGTCACCTCCTCCGGTATCTACGGTATAAGAAAATACGTACTAACGTAAATACCGTGAGTGCACAAAAAAGTGTTCCAAATATTTTTCAAATAAATATGACAAAAACCTAGACAGAAGAATAAAGATGACAGAAAAAGAATCAATCAAAAATCATTTTCTTTTTAAAAGTTATAAAGGTTTTATTCCAGGGACTTATCTGTAATGAAATGTAAAGTTTCAGGGACAGCTTATAAAAACAGAAAACGCTTCGGCTAAAAACCCGTCAACTGCAAAGGGAGACATATTCTGCCTGAAGGCGTTTTCAGAAAACGGTTCAAAAAAATGAAAAGATTGACGAGGGGTCCCACCCGTCAGGTTTCAATTTTCAAACGGGGGGAGAAGCAGAGAGCGCCGGCGCCCGAGAGCTGCGGTGGTCGCCGGCGGCGATCCACGGCGAGTTAGGAGGATCGGAGGGTACCTACGTGATCAGCGTGCCCTTCCGCGTCTGTGGGAGGTGGAGGTGGTCGTCGGCGAGCACCACGTCGACGGTGGTCCTTGCTCTGGCGGACGGCGGCTCGGGTGAAGCTGGATCTCGTCGGGGAGGGCTGTGGAGGTTAAATTGAAGCTTGGGTTAGAGCACTGGGTGTAAGAGAAGGCTACTGATGAGGTTTGGGAGGCGGGGATGGCCTCACCGGAGTGGATCGAGCTGGTGGCCGAGGCGGATCGGGGCGGCCGGAGTCGGGGGAGGAGACCTCCTCGAGGTCCTCCTGGTGGCTTGGCGGGGTTCTAGTGAGGTGTAGTGGTGGTGCGTGCTCGAGAACGAGCTCAGGGCCTCATTTTATAGGCGATCCGAGGCGGTGGCCGTGAACAGGGATCTCCGGCGATGGTTACGGCGGCGCAGTGTTTGGTCGGGTAGTTTAGGAGGTTGGGCGTCAACGTGGAGGTCCACGGGTTCCATTTAGGTGCTAACCTAGGTTGGATTAGGCGCGCTTGGGTGGTTTCGACAGAACGGAGGGGCGTGGGCCCGTCGGTGGCAGAGGGCGCGCCCTGTGCTTGCCGGGCCATGGCGACGGTGCTGCGGCGTGCGCTGGCAAGCAGAAGGCCACGCGGAGGGCTAGGGTGCGTTGGGCGGCGCAGAGAGCTGGCGCTAGCTCCCGTTGGCCGCCACGGGTGGCTCTGCCACCGCAGAAGCTGCCGGCGTCGGCGAGGCTCGCCACCGACACCTGCGCCCATCCAAGAGAGCGTGCGGTGCTCTGGTTAAGGAGGAGAGGCCGTGCAACGCGCCAGTGGTGCATCGGTGATCGATGACAAGTCACCGATTTAAAACGACAATCGACTAAACTCTGAATTTACTGAATATGCACAGAAACAGTGTCGGCCAAGTGTTTGATGAAATGATTTAGGCAAGAGAAAATTTTATCTGGGGCTGATCTGTGGTGTGGTGGTCTCTCAAAGCACCTGGGGCCTGCCTGATTTTTCGTGGAATTTTTGGAGAAAGAAAAATAATATGAATTTCACCCAAAATGATGAATCTGGTCCAAACTTGCAGAGGTTGAAACTTGAAATAATTGAAAAGAGGAAGAGTGGATCTTGATGGATCTAGGTTGGGGGTGCTAGGGACTATCCAGAGGAGTTGGTTTGAGATCAAAACTCAAAGGAAATCAGGTACTTCCTTTGTAAATCATCTAGGCTTAAAATAAATGACAGAATTGTTTTTGGGGATAAAATAAATGAAATAAAATTCAAAAATGGGTTGAACCTGTTGGAACAGAATGTTTGGGTTGCCCCAAAGTGGAGGGAGGGGTTTTGGGAGAATTTACCACATGAGGCATGGTAAAACAATGGATGGTTTCAAAACAAAAGAATAGCCCCAAAACCCATAGGGTTTCTTTTTAATAGAAAATAAATTCCAAAAATTTATTTGAGGTGGTAAAAGTCAGAAGGAAGGTTTTTAATAACCAAACACCAAGATTGAAGAAGATAAAAAATAAAATCCTTTCCATGGGGAAAATTTTGAGAAGTAGGGGTTTTTGGAAGGATTTAAATGGCCTCCTTCAAAACAAACAAAGTTTTTGTTGAAAACAAAAATTAAAATTTTTGGAGTGTCACAACACCTACCCCCTTAGGAAAAATCTCATCCCCGAGATTTCAGCTGATCCTCAAATAGGTGTGGGTGCTCTGTCCGAAGAAAATCCTCTCTTTCCCAAGTTGCTTCATTCTCGGTGTGATTGTTCCACTGAACTCTGAAAAACTTGATGGTTTTCTCGTCGGGTCCTCCTTTCGCACTCCTCTAATATTTTTATTGGACGTTCCCGTAGGTGAGGTGAGGTCTGGTTGCACGTCAATGTCTTGATGGGATACTTGCTTCTCCGGGTTGCTCACGCACTTCCTCAAGCTGAGACGTGGAACACGTCGTGGACATCGGATAATTCTTCGGGTAAGTCTAGCTGGTAGGCTACCCTGCCTCTTCGTGCCACTATACAGAAGGGTCCGATGAATCTTGGTGCTTGCTTTCCCTTAACCTTGAATCGTTGCAGGCCCCTCATAGGAGATACTCGTAGGTACACAAACTCACTGGGTTCAAAAGTGACTCCCCGATGCTTTCGATCGTAATAACTCTTCTGTCGACTTTGAGCTGTCTTGAGTCGATTCCTAATCATCTTAACTTTTTCCTCAGCCTCCTTGAGCATGTTTGGGCCGAAGATATGGCTGTCTCCGGTTTCTGACCAATTTAGCGGTGTACGACATCTCCGCCCGTACAGAGCTTCAAATGGTGCCATTTGCAGGCTGGCTTGGTAACTGTTGTTGTATGCGAACTCTGCGTATGGCAAGCTTTCTTCCCAACTGGTTCCATAGGTGAGGACACATGCTCTCAGCATGTCTTCTAGAATTTGGTTTACGCGTTCAGTTTGTCCATCAGTCTGGGGGTGGTATGCTGTACTAAACGCCAGTTGAGTTCCCAGAGCTTGTTGTAGTTGATCCCAAAATCGGGAGACGAATTGAGTGCCTCTGTCTGACATTATAGTCTTTGGAACTCCATGCAAGCAGATGATACGGGAAAGATAAAGCCTGGCAAGCTTCTGAGTGGTGTGGGTTGTCTTCACGGGGATGAAGTGTGCCACCTTAGTCAGCCTATCTGTGATGACCCATATGTCATCGTTCCCGTGTCGTGACCGAGGTAGTCCAATAATAAAATCCATTCCAATTTCGTCCCATTTCCACTCCGGTATCTTGTTTGGCTGTAATAGTCCGGCCGGTTTCTGGTGCTCGGCCTTGATGCGTTGACATGAATCACAACATGTTATGAACGTGGCTATGTCCCTTTTCATACCGTGCCACCAAAATTTTTCCTGAAGGTCCTTGTACATTTTTGTTCCTCCAGGATGAATTGAATATAGAGTGGTGTGGCCTTCAGCTAGAATTTGATGTTTAAGGTCCTCGATATTTGGTACGCAAAGCCTATCTCGGTACCACAATATTCCTTGCTCGTCTATGATGAATTCTGATGCCTTGCCCAAACTCACTTTCCTTTTTATGCCTTCAATGCTGGGGTGTCCATGCTGAGCCTCCTTAATCTTTTCTATCAGGGTAGGTTGTATATCTAAATTCGAAACACTGCCTTCGGTGACCATTATTAAGTTGAGTTTTGTAAACTCCTACCAAAATTCAGGTCTCAGACTTGATAGGTTGTCGTCGTCCGAGCTGGGGTTCCGACTAAGAGCATCCGCCACTACATTTGCTTTTTCCGGATGGTAGTGGATTCCAACATCATAATCCTTCACTAATTCCAACCAGCGTCATTGCCGTAAATTGAGTTCTGGTTGTGTGAACATATACTTGAGGCTTTTATGGTCCGTGTATATTTCACAACGATTTCCAAGTAAAAACTGTCTCCATTCCTTGAGTGCATGAATGACTGCCGCCAACCTGTGTCATGAATAGGATAATTTTCTTCATGCTTGCGAAGTTGCCTGGAAACATACGCGACTACCTTGCCTTCTTGCATTAATACGCATCCGAGACCCTTCCGGGATGCGTCACAATACACCTCAAAATTCTTGTGTATGTCTGGCACAATTAATACTGGTGCTGTCGTTAATTTCCTTTTTAGTTCTTGGAAACTTTTCTCGCAAGCTTCAGTCCATTCAAACTTCTTATCCTTCTTTAGTAACTGTGCCATTGGCTTGGCTATGGTGGAGAATCCTTCAATAAATCTTTGGTAGTATCCTGCCATTCCCAAGAAACTTCAGACGTCTGCTTTACCGGCTGGTGGTTTCAGCTGGCACGGCCTTGACCTTTTCCGGGTCTACGGCAATACCTTCTTGGGTCAGTACGTGGCCCAGAAAACCCACCTGTCTTAGCCAAAACTCACATTTGCTGAACTTGGCGTACAATTGATGTTTCCTGAGTTCTCCTAGTACAATTCTGAGATGTTCAGCGTGCTCTTCTGGTGTCTTGGAGTATATCATGATATCGTCGATGAATACCACAACAAAGTTGTCCATAAACTTCATAAATACCTTGTTCATAAGGTGAAAAAAATATGCGGGGGCGTTTGTTAATCCAAATGGCATTACTGTGAACTCATACAGTCCGTATCTGGAGGTGAAGGCTGTCTTGGGGATATCTCCTGTTCGTACTTTTAATTGATGGTATCCCGACCTCAAGTCAATTTTTGAGAAGACCTTGGCCCGAGCGAGCTGATCAAATAAATCATTTATCCGTGGCATCGGGTATTTGTTCTTGATTGTGACCATGTTAAGTGCTCGATAGTCTATACACAATCTCAGTGTCCCATCCTTTTTCTTGGCAAATAAAATTGGTGAACCCCAAGGTGAGGAGCTGGCTCGTATATATCCTTTGTCCAATAACTCTTTTATTTGCTTCTTCAATTCTACCAACTCGGATGGTGCCATTCTATATGGTTTCTTGTAAATGGGGGCGGTTCCGGGTGCTAGCTCAATGCTGAATTCTATCTCTCGGTCTGGTGGCATGCCTGGTAGTTCTTCGGGAAATACGTCTGGAAACTCACAAACTACTGGAACTTTGCTTCACTCAGAAACGTCCACCTTGTTCAACCTCGGTTGCCGAGATATTTGTCTCTCTTTGGCTGAAACTTTTATTGTCTTCCCGTGATGGTGGGTGAGAATTACGGTTCGGTTGAAGCAGTCAATAAATCCTTTGTTGGTGGTTAACCAATCCATCCCTAGCATGACATCCAGTCCTTTATTTTCCAATACAATAAGGTTGGTGTGAAACTTCAATCCTTCAAACTCAATAACCACACCTTGGAAGTAACTCTGAGTAACTTGCTTAATCCCAGGGGACTTGATGATCATGGATTTTTCCAAGGGAAGCATCGAAAAATCATTTTGTAAAGCAAATCTCTTCGAAATGAACGAGTGAGAAGCTCCAGAATCAAACAAAACCGTGGCAGGTATTGTGTTGACAGGGAACGTACCGAGTACGATATCCGGGGCATTATGTGCTTCCTCCCTGGTCACGTGGTTCAAGTGACCCTTCCTGTGGTTGTTATTGGGGTTGAAGTTGTTTCGCTTGGGCGATGAATTATTGCCACCGTTGTTCGGCTTTGGGGTCGAGTTCCTTGGCTTGGGGCACTACTTGGCATAGTGTCCTTCTTCTCCACAAGCGTAGCAAGTAACGCCTGGGCGATATGTGAACTCCTTGTCCCTTGCATGGAAATTCTTGATTGGGTGTGAAACATTTGTCGTGGGTCTGTGTGTCCCACCTTTCTGAAAATCCGTCTTGCTTTGGTGGTTGCGAGCAAGAGTAGTCTGGTCCCTTTTGCGCTTGCAGAAATCCTCCAAGCTGCATCACTCATTTTCCAAGGTAATAGCCTTATCCACCAGTGTTTTGAAATCTGGGAAGGTGTGCACGACCAGTTGGCATTTAAGCGCGGGTGCCAGACCGTCCAGGAATTTTTCCATCTTCTTGCGTTCAGTCATACGCTCTTCATTGGCGTAGCGTGACAATAGAGTAAACTGACTGTTGTATTCTGTCACCGTCATGCTCCTCTGCTTGAGGTCATCAAACTCCCTCTTCTTGATCTTCATAACACTTTTAGGAATGTGCGCCCCATGAAAACCTTCTTTGAACTCCTCCCAGGTTATATCATTTTCGTTGGGGTGCATGTGTAGGAAATTTTCCCACCATGATGCAGCTGCTCCAGTGAGATAGTGCGGTGCATATAGTACTTTCTCACGGTCTGAACACTGTGCAATAATTAATTTTCTTTCCATGTCTCGAAGCCAATCATCGGCCTCAAGAGGTTTGTCAGTATGTGAAAATGTTGGGGGACGCGTCTTCTGTAGCTCAGACAATTTGGATTGCTGCTGATATGGTCCACGGTGATTTCCCATATTGATGACTTGGTTCATCATTTCCTGATGTTGTTGCTAACTCTGTTCATAAAGGCGGCATACTTGGGAAAATGCTGTTTCACTGCCCTGTTGACTTGACTGCCCCTGTGTGAAATTGTTGCTTGTTTGTGTGCCATAATTCTCTTCTAGCGGATCTGGCATGGAGCGAGTCCAAGGACGAGACATTTTTCACTCTAGGGATATATTTTGTAAAACCCATAAGAAAAGAAATTGAGTCGCAAAAATCAA
Organism: Aegilops bicornis; assembly: GCA_021605145.1. NCBI lineage: Eukaryota > Viridiplantae > Streptophyta > Magnoliopsida > Poales > Poaceae > Aegilops > Aegilops bicornis. The sequence continues at coordinate 569,856,743 of CM038672.1, forward strand.
TAAATTTATAAAGACGGGAAATTTTAAATGCTCCAAGATTTTTCAAGAGACTCATCGATTGCGCATGGAGAAGGACCGCTCAGTACATATCTTACACGCAAGCAATAATTATACAATACACCACTCAGGGTATGCGTACACATTCCTAACATGTTATTTAGGCTAGTGCACTTCTCCCAGTTCTTACATGATGCGCAAACAAGCTACTTGTCACAACCTATGTACATATAAACATATCGTACAAGCCGGTACATCGCATGGAAGCTAAGCGTACTCAGTCGGAGATGGTAAGGATCTCCCTTGGCCTGCCGAGGGTGAGTCGCAGTGAGGCTGGGGACTCAACCTCCTCCTCGCTAATAGGCTCCAGACGTGAAGTGCTGCGCTGGGTCGATGGAGAGGGCGCCATAGGTGGAGCAACACGAACAGGAGTGGGCGCAATAGGTGGTGCAGTACGAACTGAAGTGGACACAATGACTTGGTTGAACTCCTCAGTGGTAGGCAGGCGGCGAGTAGTGGCGAGAATGGTAGGTGAATAAGATGCCGAGGATGAGACGAAAGTCAGTGGTGGTGCGGTGTGCAGGAGCTCCCTCCTGTTGGCGGCACAGCCATGGACTGAGTCCATGCGGGCAGCCACAAGGTCGTCCACAAGGTTGTCGAAGGCTGCCTCCAGAGCCTGGAGGTACTCCACAAGCATCTCGATAGCCTCGTCTCGCTCTCCTCTGGGGCAAGCGAATGCATAGTGACAGGTGTATGGCACGTGGCATGGAAGGTAGCGGTAGCGACGAGTCTTCATCGAAGGAAGAACATCTCGGAGACGAGCTATCGCCTCACGGGCAGCCATCTGCATAGCATGCCTCTCCGTAGGCATGGCTCTCCCCAAGAACAGGAAGCAGCGTAACTCAACACGCCCTCCCTTGAATTGCACCGTGGCCTGGTGCATGGATAGACTGTCGTTGATCTTGTGCTGGTAGAGTGTGAATACTGGGCGCACTGATGGCCCCATCGCGATCTTGACGATGAAGGAGAGGAGCTTGACGAACCCCTCAGTATCGTTGGCGAACACACTGACTCACGATCGTTGCCAGCCATCTACAAAAGTAGGCAAAATTTCTGAATGGTCGGATCATAAATTTATCTTTGTCGAGAAGTAAAATGTCTATATTTGCAAAAATATAAATCAACACTATTATGCTAATAACCGATTAGCGATCGCACCTAGTGGCTTCCTACAGTCAGCCTGGCTCTGGTACCAAGTTTGTCACGACCGGTTTTTTCAATAAAATACTTATTGAGAAATCGATCTTTTGATTCCAGTATAGGAAGAATTATCCTTACTGGTAGATAAATACTTGATACAGAAGGCCAGTAGCATTAAATATATTACAGGGTTGAGCTGAGGTTGCTCAACAATTTATTACAAACACGCCAATATTGTACATAAGGGCGGCTATAACACAGGGGTGTGGTGGCATGCTACTGACTCGAGGTAAAGGTGGTGGTGGAAATGTTACAGTGGAGTGGTTGACATGACTCCTAAACTGGCAGCTCATCGAGCGTCGAGGTGAGGCTCGATGCATTTATTTGGGTAGCGGAAGCGGATATAACACAGTGACCAAATCCAGGATCGCACGGGACTGACTGGGACTCCTCTAGGTGTCAGACTCGCTATCGAACTCTTCATCCATGAGATCGCCTTCGTCAACATCTGGCCAAATCAACAAGCCAGGTGAGTACTTTGAAAGTACTCGCAAGACAGTTCGGACATAATATATAACAAATGCAAGCATGAATGCGTCATGAGCAAATAGCAATGCACACTCAAATAATAAATATTTGCACGAAATGATAAGTAAAAAGGAAGTCGGGCGGTAGTCCTCCCGAAATCTCAACAAAACAACTAAAAACCGATCGGGTGTCTGGAGCGACGCCTCGAAGGGTAAACAAATAAATTATCATGTCGCAGTCGGGCGTCTAAGCGACACCACATAAAGGGCTAGTATTGAAAGTAAATAACATGCGTGCCGCAGTCGGACGTCGGAGCGACATCGCAGAAAGGGCTTATATCCAAAGTAAATAACAAGCTTGCCATAGCCGGACGTCTGAGCGACATCGCAGAAAGGGCTTATAGTGAAAGTAAATAACAAGCGTGCCACAGTCGGACGTCTGAGCGACATCGCGGAAAGGGCTTATAGTGAAAGTAAATAACAAGCGTGCCACAGTCGGACGTCTGAGCGACATCGCAGAAAGGTCTTATATTGGAAGTTGATACACGCGTGCCACAATGACGTCTGAGCGACATCACATAAAGGGCTTATATTTCATTATTCATATCCGTTAAATTCACGAAGATATAACACTCACAGGAAATATTCGACACACAATAATAAACAGGTTAGTCCATTCACTGGGATAATCATTTAGCCGGACTTAACACTCATATGGTTCATCGGAGTTTTGTCACTGAGACTGACCCTGACAAGATAAGTTGAACACAGTACTTGGACATGGATAAGATGATTCAAAGGATTTTTGACTCTGCAGAGTTTGTACTAATTATCCACAGCCAACGGATTTCCGTAGTCACGAAGGACTAGTTGCGTTTACGGTATTTCGGTAGAAACACATCTAACCAGTACACACCCATCCCACCTCACGATGCCAGGAATCACCTTAGACAATGTTCAAGAAAAACTTTGAGACGGGGAGATTACAACCTCGAATATCATGGGATCAAATTTATATACGCGCGCTCTAAGGGGTGCCCCCTCTCGGTCCCAACCGGAAACACCCATGCCCCCTGACCGGATGACTGGCTTTAATCCAGGGCCATGGAACCCTCATCACGGCCTCTCTATTTGGTGTGTACCAGGAAAGAGGTTTGCAACTTACTAAGCTATATCCCTATGGAAAACATGTGGTAGTACAGGAAGGGAAAACGGATGGAAACGTGACTTGATTCATGATGACACTGGAGTCAGAATAGTCTGGCATAAGACCGGCGTGCTACAACACTGCCATCTTACCCACTCTCATGCCATCACATGGCCATGCAAACTCATATCCAACAACATATGGAATTTCGAAGTTCACTTGCCTCAACTTTGCATGTAATATAACACTTATCAAAATCCTCATAAACATGCCATGAAACTACTTAATGCAAACATGCAACAAACACTCATCGTATCAAAAGTTCAAACATGCTTGCCTGGTTCGGAGTAGTCGGAGTCTAGCTTGGTGAAGTTCGCGGTTCCGTCACCTCCTCCGGTATCCAAGGTATAAGAAAATACGTACTAACGTAAATACCGTGAGTGCACAAAAAAGTGTTCCAAATATTTTTCAAATAAATATGACAAAAAACTAGACAGAAAATTAAAGATGACAAAAAAAGAATCAATCAAAAATCATTTTCTGTTTAAAAGTTATAAAGGTTTTAGTCCAGGGACTTATCTGTAATGATGCTTATAAAAACAGAAAACGCTTCGGCTAAAAACCCGTCAATTGCAAAGGGAGACGTATTCTGCCCGAAGGCGTTTTCAGAAAACGGTTCAAGAAAAGAAAAGACTGACGAGGGGTCCCACCCGTCAGGTTTCAATTTTCAAACGGGGGGAGAAGCAGAGCGCGTCGGTGCCCGAGAGTTGCGGTGGTCGCCGGCGGCGATCCACGGCGAGTTTGGAGGATCAGAGGGTACCTACGTGATTAGCATGCCCTTCCGCATCTGTGGGAGGTGGAGGTGGTCGTCGGCGAGCACCACGTCGATGGCGGTCCTTGCTCCGGCAGACGGCGGCTCGGGTGAAGTTGGATCTCGTCGGGGAGGGCTGTGGAGGTTAAATTGAAGCTTGGGTTAGAGCACTGGGTGTAAGAGAAGGCTACTGATGAGGTTTGGGAGGCGGGGATGGCCTCACCGGAGTGGATCGAGCTGGTGGCCGAGGCGGATCGAGGCGGCCGGAGTCGGGGGAGGAGACCTCCTCGAGGTCCTCCTGGTGGCTTGGCGGGGTTCTGGTGAGGTGTAGTGGTGGTGCATGCTCGAGAACGAGCTCGGGGCCTCATTTTATAGGCGATCCGAGGCGGTGGCTGTGAACGGGGATCTTCGGCGATGGTTACGGCGGCACAGTGTTTGGTCGGGTAGTTTAGGAGGTTGGGCGTCAACATGGAGGTCCACGGGTTCCATTTAGGTGCTAACCTAGGTTGTATTAGGCGCGCTTGGGTGGTTTTGACACAACGGAGCGGCGCGGGCCCGTCGGTGGCAGAGGGCGCGCCCTGTGCTTGCCGGGCCACGGCGACGGTGTTGCGGCGTGCGCTGGCAAGCAGAAGGCCACGCGGAGGGCTAGGGTGCGTTGGGCGGCGCAGGACGGCGTAGAGAGCTGGCGCTAGCTCCCGTTGGCCGCCACGGGTGGCTCTGCCACCGTAGAAGCTGCCGGTGTCGGCAAGGCTCGCCGCCAACGACACCTGCGCCCGTCCAAGAGAGCGTGCGGTGCTCTGGTTAAGGAGGAGAGGCCGTGCGCAACGCGCCAGGGTGCACTGGTGATCAATGACAAGTCACTGACGAAAAACGACACTGACTAAACTCTGAATTTACTGAATATGCACAGAAACAGTGTCGGCCAAGTGTTTGATGAAATGATTTAGGCAAGAGAAAATTTTATCTGGTGCTGATCTGTGGTGTGGTGGTCTCTCAAAGCACCTGGGGGCTGCCTGATTTTTTGTGGAATTTTTGGAGAAAGAAAAAAAATGAATTTCACCCAAAATGATGAATCTGGTCCAAACTTGCAGAGGTTGAAACTTGAAAATTTTGAAAATAGGATGAGTGGATCTTGATGGATCTAGGTTGGGGGTGCTAGGGATTATCCAGAGGAGTTGGTTTGAGATCAAAACTCAAAGGAAATCAGGTACTTCCTTTGTAAATTATCTAGGCTTAAAATAAATGACATAATTGTTTTTGGGGATAAAATAAATGAAATAAAATTCAAAAATGGGTTGAACCTGTTGGAACAGAATGTTTGGGTTGCCCCAAAGTGGAGGGAGGGGTTTTGGGAGAATTTACCACATGAGGCATGGTAAAACAATGGATGGTTTCAAAATAAAAGAATAGCCGCAAAACCCATAGGGTTTCTTTTTAATAGAAAATAAATTCCAAAAATTTATTTGAGGTGGTAATAATCAGAAGGAAGGTTTTTAATAACCAAACACCAAGATTGAAGAAGATAAAAAATAAAATCCTTGCCATGGGGAAAATTTTGAGAAGGAGGGGTTTTTGGAAGAATTTAAATGGCCTCCTTCAAAACAAACAAAGTTTTTGTTGAAAACAAAAATTAAATTTTTTGTAGTGTCACACTCATCCACTCTATCTCATCTATATCTATTCACAGGGTCAGCAGTCAGTGTTTGCAACATGTCTGATGAAAGTGACAGCTAGAACAGGGAAGAGGAGCAGATTCAAATGAGTGAGGGCACTAGTCCCTCTAGCACCTCAAATGAGGGTAGCAGGAGCACCCCAAGGAACTTACCTAAAGCTGCCACCAGGACCAGAAAAAAGAAAACCTCAGAATCTGAGGATGAAGACTATGTGGCAGTTGAGGATGAGGCTACCTCCCAGAAGAAAGTGCTCAAAAAGGAGTATGGCACATCTGCTGCCATTAAGCCTGGTATGAAGACCAAAAGGCCAGCAGGAAGACAACCCATGTCTAAAGCCAGAGCCTCCACTCAAGCATCTTTGGAAGCTGAACCCAAAGAGGCTGCTGCATAAGGGAAGAAAAGGAAGGAAAGGGTCAAGAATACCATGGCCAGAGTTATTGGAAAGCCTTCCATGATGGAAGAGGAAGAGGAAGAAGAGGTTGCTGCACCAGCACCCAAGGCTCAGAAGCTTATGGGTGATGCTATTACATCAGGGGCTGCATCATCTAAGCCCAAAGAAGCACCCAAAGCTGCCTCCAAGCCCAAGACTGCACCTAAGAGGAGTACCAGGAACATTCCAGCTGCTGAGAAGAACAAGGCCCCAGTGCCTGAAATTGTTGCTGAAGAAGAAGATGAAGAGCATGTCCTGAGAAAGTTGAAGCCAATAATTCCAGATCATAATGATGCCCATCCTGTAGCTGAGAACATGAAGATCAGGAGAGACTCAGGATTGAGGCTATGGAGAGAGTCAGATCCATATGCCACCAGAAGGAGGACTGCTGTTGACTACAGGTTCCATACTAAGGAACAACTTAACATGATTTTTATGAGACAGTGTTGTTGGACAAGAAGCCTATAGTGTGTGACACGAGGTGGGTAGACTGGACCTACATGAAGGAGAATGAAGAACACTATCCTGGTGTGTATGACAGTTTCAGTGCTTGTGGAGTTGCAGACTTTGTTGGGCAGAAGCTCACAAAGTGGAATGATGATCTCATAATGCAATTCTACTCCACAACACACTTCTATCCACTACAAAAAAATACACTTCTGTGATGATACGTGCTTGTCACAGTAGGTCGCGTTTTTTGTCATGCATGTACATCCATGACAAATTTATGACAGGATCAAGATAGTCATACCTGTGCTGTCGTAGAAGTGTTCCATGACATTACCAAAATTATCATCACGGAAGTGTCCACTTCCATGATGATAAATCGCGTCACGTAAGTGCTTTCGTCAAGGGTGACCGACACGTGGCATCCACCGTAACGGAACACCGTTAAGGTATCGGGTCGGGTTTTGGATCCGATAACCCGTTAACAGCCTCGACCAATGGGGATTTTCCACGTGTAAAATCATCATTGGCTGGAGGAAACACGTGTCGACTCATCGTTGGGACAAATGTCATCCACTCATTGGACAGAAGGCGCCTACGATACGTCGACACATGGCAGGCCCAACAGAGGCCCATTCCTGTGAAAAGGCCAGCCCGTTTGACTTGGTCAAAAGGTGGCGGGCCGGCCCATGGAAAGCCTGTTAATGGCCTGTTCGCATATAGCCCATTTACAGCCCGCTAACCCAAGGCCCGTTACGCCCTATCCGAATTAGGCCCAATAGCGTCATCTGGGCCATCCAATATGATTCCAAATTTTCTCGCCCATGTATGGCCCATGACGCCTTTTCGCCCATATGAGGCCCTATGTAACTCTTGCCCTATTAACGGCCCGTGGTGAAATCGCCCGCAATGAACAAAGGTATCACTTAACACCCACTAACGGCCCGTGGTGAAACCGGCCCGTAATGAACAAGATATCACTTTATACCCATTATGGGCCCGTTATTCGATTGGGCCGCTTTCAAAGAAATGTTATCTTTCGGCCTTCTCGAGCCCATTTATTCTTGGGCTCATTTCAAAGATTCGTTTACTTACGGCCCACATCGCTATTTTCGCCAGGGCCAAATTCAGCCCGTGGGTTACATCGGCCCGCTTGTGGTCCGTTATCACGCCGGGCCGCTTTTCATAGCGCCATCAACACGGCCGATTAACGATGGCCCGTTATGGTCATACGGCCCGTATAAGGCCCATTGATGATACGGCCCGTAGAAGCCCCATTGTTTCTACGGCCCGTAGAAGGCCCATTGTTTTTACGGCCCGTAGAAGGCCCATTGTTTATACGGCCCGTAGAAGGCCCACTGTTTCTACGGCCCGTAGAAGGCCCACTGTTTCTACGGCCCGTAGGAGGCCCAGTGTCACTACAGTAAATATTAGCCCATGGTTATTGTGGCCTAGTTTTAAAAAGAACTGCACTGACTACAAGCAAACAAATAAACAAGACAACAAGGAAATAAATAAGCAAGCAACTTATGCTAGGCTATCACGGCTGTTATACATATTAAATCCACTGGGCATCAAAGCTCGCCACCAAAGGCAAATATAGGGAACAAAGCGACATATCATATACACCGGTTGTCAAAGTTGGCGACCAGCGCAAATAAACGCCATGACAAAACAAGTCCAGAACTGAAACCACTTCATAAAATCTCAAGAAACAATATCCTGGGTACCCATAATGCTGGCAAGATGCTTAGCAAGCTTATTAACATTCTCTTGTTTGGCGCTTAAATCCTCCAGCACTTGCTGTTGCACCAGAAAATATGCAACTGAATTCTGCAGGGACTTCCTCAGTCCTTCAGCTTCCTATCGCAGCACATCTGATCGATGTCTTTCAACTTGAATTTGAGACTCAAGAAGACGACCTGATTCAGCAATGAAGTTCAAGAGCTTGTGCCAAAGAAGAGTGGCCAGAACTTCGAACACTACATCAAGACAGGACTTTTGGTTTCCCTCACTGCCGCCAAGATAGTTTTTATCAGCTTTCTTGGAGACCAACAGGATGTCTCACTATCTTGAACCTTATCTGCATTACTTCCTTTACCATTGGATAACGCTGCATCGTTTCTCCAATATTTTGTCCGCATTCTAAAAGAGAAACAAGCAGACACATCACATGTTTACCATGTTGTATATGAAACTCATTTTGGTAAATGAGTTCAGTAGTAAAGTGGACAGGATAACATCATGAAACAAAGTTATATCTATGTACCATGGTCACTTTATGGTCTATATCATTCTAGTTTTTGTTGCCAAATCAAGATAGAGACACAATTCAAATAATATTTGTTCAAGACAAAGCAGAATAGACAGAATATAAGTGTGGGTAACTATAGAGCAATAACAACACTTGTAATGTGCATGACATGAGAACATAACTGTTTATTCAATTGAAACTGAAATCAACATAGAGCAGGTTACAATAGCAAACCAGTTAAAGAAACAGGTTTAAAACATACCTGTTTAAAACATACCATTGGAGTTTCAATTCCATCCTTCAAATTTGAAAATAGTTGGTATGAGTAAATACAGTGATGCAAGGGCTAAGGAGTATGAACCATAGCTACGTAACTCGACACGAGAACAAATCTTCTTCTCCTTTAAGCGTTGAGTTGGGATTCGGAGTGGTGGTCCTCGTGCTTTGGGCACTGCAGTTCCCTTACTAACCGCTCGTGTTTGGGTGCTCTATGGTGGAGACGGTGTTGTGTCAACTGGAACTGGGTTACTATCTGCCGGGTTGGGGTTAGAAGGGGTGTAGCTGGTTCTCTGTCCAACTAGGTAGGGGTACAATCTGTGAGAGTCTGGGTTATGTGTGGTGGATCTGGTCCTTGGGCAAGTACAACCGTGATTCTATCTGCATCAACTGGTAGCACTATCTTTTCTAAAGACCGTCTTACATTACTCCCTTAGATACTGCCATCACGCTCTCCAATTCAAATGGCGGATAAACAAGAAAAGTAATTGAAAGTATAGACATTGTATGATAGACAGGTGCAATGGATAGTGGGGAATAAAAGAGGGCATGAAATAATTCATATTTATGTTGTCTAACCAAACAGGATAGCATGACACAATTTCACATATATGATGGCTAACTAAACAGGATAGCATGACACAATTTCACATTATGATGGCTAACTAAAAGATGGAAAGACATAGTTCAAAATATGAGACTATGTAAACAGGATGACATGACATAACTATATAATGTGTTTATTAAATAGGTTGGCATGCCATAATTCGCATACATTCATGGATAGAATGCCATAATTCTAAATATGATGACTATAAACACTAAACATGATGAGATGATATACCTATATGATGTCTTTATTAAATGGGTTGCCATGCCATAATTCAGATAGATGATGTGTATGTACTATGTAAACATGATGGCATGATATAATTCAAATATATGATTTATATAGTAAGCAAGTAAGCAGATGGCAATCTATATATGATGTAAAAACTAAGCAATGCAAGACAACATGCATGACATGGGTAATATAACCCTGCCAAGTTTGAGCATAGACCTCGTGGGGAAATAGGACTGGTCATCGGTCTACGAATCCTCCTCCGAGGAGCTCTCTCAGAGCCACCAAGATGTTCGCTTCAAGAGGTAGCATTGTTCCGCTCTCAATACCTTGTTTTCACTCCAGATACTTCCATCACCGTTTCAAATGGCTGATGCACATGAAGAGTAGTTGAATATACAAACGTTGTCGACAAATGGAACACGTAATACAAAAAAATGATAGCATGATATAATTCACATACATGATGATTGGCTAAACAGCATGGCATTGCATAATTCACATATATAATGCCTTTGCAACAAGATAGCATTGTATAATTCACATATATAATGTCTTGCAACAAGATGGCAATGCATAATTCACATATATGGTAATTAGACACCTAACAGGTGGCATTCACACAAAGCATGTCTAAACTAATCAAATGGCATAACAATGCGAGACACCATACGCACGATATGAGCAACATAACCCTGCCAAGTTAGAGCATACACCTCGAGGGGGGAATAGGACTGGTCATCTGTCTCTGAATCCTCCTCACGAGGAGCTATGCGTAACCAATGAGATATGCGCTTCGTCGATAGCATAGTTCCGCTTTCGAAGACCTTGTTTTCACTCCGAATTTGCCATCACCGTAAAATGGCTGATGCACACGAAGAGCGCTTGAATGTACTAACATTGTTGACAAATGTAATATTTAACAAAAAAAGGATGGCCTGATATAATTTACATATAAGATGACTGGCTAAGCAGGATGGCATTGCAAAATTCACATATATGATGCCTGGCTAAACAAGGTGGCGTTGCATAATTCACATAAACGATGAATAAACTAAATAGATGGCATTCGCACAAAGGATGTCTAAACTAAGCAGATGACATATTTGATGTATAAAGTAAGCAATGCAAGACACCAGATGCATGATATAACCAACATCAGCATGCCTAGTTAGAGCGAAGAGCTCAGGGGGTAAATAGGAGTTATCTTCTCCTTCTGAATCCCCCTCAGAACAGATATCTTCCTCTCTATTACAATCCAAAATGCGTGGAGGGGGGGCTGCCTTTGCGCCTACCATGGAGCGACGTCTGCGTGAAATTATATTGCCACGCAAGGCTCGTCTCTTTTGCTCTACATGTTCAGTTCCATCAATAACTGTCATGCATAGGAAGAAAACATAGTGAGATTATGTAAGGAGTGCATGCAGAAATCCAGAGTGATGGTAGCAACCTGTGGATAGACCCAAAATCAATAATAGCAGGCAGATAATGGCTTGATTAATAAATACAGATAATGGCTTCTTTATTGTTTGTTTCCCACCCAACATGAAACTCATAGTAGACACCGGAGATTAACCAGATAGTAGATAGATACTATTGATAGCGGCCCCGATATGTACCCCACAACCATTTAAAAACTCAAGTTTGACCATTAGTTTGGAGCTGACTCAGAGTCTAATCGGTGAACAGGACGATAAAGTAGCATGTAATATTAAGTGATGCATAATGTAAGCAGACATGAAAGAGTGCGACCTCTCTTGTGGACCCGTGTAGTCCTCGAGTTCATCTGCTCGGTTGATGATGGTAATGCAGTTTTCATGGCTGCCAGCGACGGGGAAGAAGATCTGAGGCGGTGAAAGACAGTCCGGAGGCCGGATCCCTGCTGTGTTGGACCCTTCTGTCGCTGGAGCAACTGAGCTGGGGTGGACGAAGGCGCAGCAGGAGCGGGACAAACCACGCAAGATTTTCTTTGACAACTATCTGTAAGACAAGTAATTCTGTAAAGGCTCGTTTTAATTGGAGGATTCCAACAATGCAGGGATAGGAAATAGACAGGAATAGGATAGGAATGCACGTGCAAAACAGAGAATTTAAAAACACAGGATTTCTGCCAATCTGGGTGTTTGATTCACTACAATTGGAAGATCACAGGATGCAAAGAAGCATGGTGAGATTAAGTCAAACCACAAGAAAATGTACAGTTATAATGCTATTATGCTACTATCTCTTAGTCTTGTGCTTCATGAATAGGAATTTGAAAAGGAGGACAAGTGAAAATTAAAATTCCTACATTTTTTCTTTCAAGGAGACACTAAAGGAACAAATCTGTGTGCTCAGTGGACAATATATATAACATGTAGAGTAAAAAAGAGATGCAACAAGTGTACAACCTCTTTGGCGAAGCCATGTCGATCTCAGCGTGATTGGGTCGGCCGGTGAGGATGCTCGGCTGACTTTCTTGTCGGAGGAGGGAAGAAGATCTTAGGCGCCCGGAGATGGAGCTCGAGGTCTTGCTCCATTGTGATGGAGGGTTTCGTCGTTGGAGCAGCTCCGGTGAGTTGTACGACGCCGAGGCTGAAGCAGGACAAGAGAGACAACGAACAACGTTAACCTGAGTGGAATTCTAATAGCATCTCCAATACATGACGTAAAATACATAACCACAAAGTGCTAGATGTAAAATACATCAACCGCTCATCTCTGAACTTAAGCGTCAAATGTAACTTAAATATCGAAACTGAACTTAACCGTCAAATCGAACCTAATCGTCAAACTGAATTTTGCTATCGAAACTGAATTTTCTTGTCAAACCGAACGCACTAGCAAGGTGAGGCTACACGTTGGTCGATCGACTTTTTCATCTCTGGTCACCGATTTTGCGGCCGTTGGATATGAAATCAAGGGCCTGCGGTTCATCTTCAACCTCCACTTCGAGCGGCCAAAGACCACTGCCAAACAGCAGCCCCCGCCCGCCCGCCCAAAACACTCCCCACCACCGTCCGCCGCCTGCCATCCTCTAGGCCCCCATGAGCCGAAGCTTTTTCTCCGGCGATCCCCACGCCACCGCCCCGCCAATGCCCCGCCACCGCCGGCGACCACCGTCCCCATCCTGAACCCTAAGATAGATAGTGAGGTACCTCTCCGGCGAGCCCCCCTCTCCGCTGCGGCTAGTTCTTCCTTCACCCCAGCGAGCCCACCCCTTGAAAATCGACTGACCCAAAAGTCGATTCAGTCGAATGAAGTGTAGCCAAATCGGAGCAGCAGCGCAAGCAAGAGTAAGAGCGAGAGCAGCAGCGCGAGCAAGAGCAATAGCAAGAGCAGACTAGGCAGGGGACCGAGAGCAAGAGCAGAGCAGCAGCGCGAGTGAGAGCTAAAGCAGCAGAAGCTCCTACTGATGTGGACGTCGCTGCCGATGGAGCGACGCCACGGAGGAAGTGGCCAGTGACGCCGCCGTGGATGGAGCCGCGCCGTGTCGGCTCGGGACCGAGCGCCGGCAGCACCGTGAGATCGAATCAAGAAGAAAATGCGGCGATTAGTGTACAACCTCTTTGATGGCGCCGATGAGGCCGTAGCTTCATCCAACGAAACGGTGATGATGATGCTCTTCGGTGGTGTGTGAAGACGGTGGTGTGGGAATGGAGGTGGCGCGAAAGATGAGGGGAACTTCAGGGCAGCTCCCTGGAGGTGGAGGACGGGGTGGCTGAACTGGCGGGACGATGAGATCGACGATGGATCCTCATCCGGTACGGTGGATGAGGGACGTCGAGGTGTTGCTGTGGACGACGTCGTCGGGGAAGAGGCTCCGGCTGGGTGGCGGACGGAGCAGGGTGTGGGGTTTCGTCGCGGGTTTTCGCGGCCTCGGTGTACGAATGGGTGGGCGGATGGGATGGCAGTGGGGAACTGTCGTGGTTTTGTCACAGCAGATGTCCTCATGAAAGGACTTAGTCATGGAGCCATCGCTACGGGTTAGCTTGAAGGGGTTAAAGCGGACACAAGGACGCAAGAGAGTTTATACTAGTTCGGCCCCTTCGATGAAGGTAAAAGCCTACGTCTAGTTGTGATGGAATTGATGGGGGTTTCGATGACTAGGGAGCAAACAAGCTTCACCTAAGTCTCGAGTTGTTTTCTGTTGTCCTGAATCGCCGCCGGGCCGTGCCCTTATATACATGGGTGACGCCCGTCGGTTTGCAGAGTCCCGAGACCGGCTCATAGACGTGTCCGGTTCGGTCTCTAGTATTTCTAACTTACAGAACAAGTTACATACTAATGCCGGTTCACGGCTACAAGCCTTTAACCGATTCTGGGCCTTGGGCCCTTATAGAATATCCTCACGGGCTTCAAGCATACTTGACTACTGATGAAGTTAACCCGGCCTATCCTGGCCGGTTTACGCCCAGTAGTAATATCCCCAACATTAGGCCCCAGATTGATTTGAACAGGTTCATATCAATCCTTAGTAAAAAACTTCGTCTTCAACATCTTCTTGGTTAAACCGCCGTGACATCATCTTCTCAGATTGTGGTGAACCGACATGTCGTCATCTGTCATAAAGAACTGTATATAGCATCTTTTCATTAATGGGTCTGCAACAATCGAGGCGACAGCTCTGCTTCCAAACTTGCGGCCCCTTGATTTTCGCGCCTGACACACATATCCCTTGCCTTTATAAATAGGACCGAAGGGTCATTCTCCTTTCCCCTTCGTGCCCTTCCGCATCGTCTTCCTTGCGCCGCCCAGCTCGTGAAGCTCCGCCGCCCCCGTCAACCATTGTCTCTGCCTCGACCTTGGCTGCTGCATCACCCTGAACGTACCAGAGCATCGCGGCGATCTTCCGCTTCTTCCTTAGCTCTGGTAAATCTTCTGCTCTTTCCGCCCCAGATCTATTCTAGGGTTTCTAGGTTTTTCAGTGTTCATCCTTTGTTCTTCGTTCACATAATGGTTGTCAAAAGACCTCCTGAATCTCTGTTCTGTGTAATGGTAGCTTTTAGCCTCCGTTTTCACTTACGCATCTCAAGATCATAAATCTTATTTACATCCTTGCTCATTGGTTTAGTACCGCTCCATTTTGGACCTTGAATATTTATTTATTTTCTGAACATGCTCCAGATCCAAAACTGTGACACACTTTTGTGAAACCTGTTTTCGCACATCCACTCTTGATTCTTCAATGTTTCAGACCAAGCGGTTTAACTTTGTAGATAAATTTACAACTCGGCATATACCATTAGTCCCCTTGGTTGAACCGCCAGGATTTCCCAGTTATGTATCGCCACCTTGCAGAACTCCGGTTTATAAGCAACTTCTTCCGGTTTAACAATGAATGTATCAATATATAGCCTTCCAACATATTCTTGAACCGGTATCGCTTTGCAGATTGCATCATGGCCAAGCAAGTGTACGAGTGTAATTGGGCCCTTCTCGAGTGATCAAACTCAATCGGATAACTTAGTTCGACCGGCGCTTTAGGCAAAAAATACGTCATTCATCGGAGGGTCCTCGTCCGAAGAGTCCTCCGTAACCCAAGGATGGAGAGGTTGTTGTTTTTGTCGACCATTTAGCCCGGGCTTCACCCGCCAGTTCAAAGTTTTATCAGGATGTCTTGGCCAACTTCCAACTACGTCCACAAGATATTGGCCTCAACTCCATCACCAACATCTGTCACTTTCAAGTGCTCTGTGAGATGTTCTTTCAAGAGGAGCCCACAGTTGAATTGTTTAGAGATTGCTTCCATCTAAACCGCCGTACTGAATTTTCTGACGGTCCCAACACCGAGTTGGGTGGTGTGGCGATTCAAAAGCGGAAAGAGGTCACTTACCCTCACGCCAAACTGCACAGACATCCCAAAGAGTGGAATTCAACCTGGTTTTACTGCAAAGATACCACTCCCGAGGGAGAAAATCCTTTACCGGGTTACCGTCCGGAGCGGCTAAGCAACACATCCCCTCCCTCACAGATTGACTGCTAAGGAAAGAAGCAAATATGCCCCTCAACTATCCAAGCTCCGGGCCTTCATGGACAATGGGTTGACAGGAGTTGATCTTGCTCGCTGCTGGATATCTTGGAGTATACTGCCCCTAAGCCTGCGCTCCGGTTTGATGTGCAACTACACAGAAGATGTGAAAGACCCTCTACGGCATATTGAAATCCAGCTGACAGACGATGAAGTTACTGAGGCTGTTAAGAGGATGTTAAACGAACCGGAAGCTGCTTGCGCCCAAACCGGCCTGGATCCCTTTTCCGCCGTTAACAAACCACCAGCCGTAAGACTCATATCTTATGCCTTTATAAAATCTGATTATGTTTAAGTACTCTTTGTTGATATTAACATCTTTCAAACAGGGTGATGATCCATTTTGGAGCAGGAAGACTCCACAGAGAAACCGGTGGCAATAACCCGGCCCAAAACCAAAGTTATGAAGAAACCAGCAAATAGAAAGAAAACCACTGCCTCCTCCGATCCACCAGCTGACGATGATGTGGGTAATCCGGACCTTGTGGTAGCACTTGACTCACTTGGTCTATTTTTACACGCCTTATTGATAATGATTATTGCCAGGATGATGCTGAAGCTAGTCATGCTGATTTTGTAGAGGTAATCGCTCTTTCTTCCGATTCAAACCCTTTACCTTCAGTAAAAATAAGTCGGGCAAACTGGAAAGTTAAATTTTCTCATCCTCTTGCTTACTTGGATCGAAACTTTCTTATGAATACACAACAACATGAAGCTCGTCGCGCAACCCAGCACATCAGCCAGGTAATCACCTCCACCGGTCTACCGAACAGTCCGGTTCGGAAACGCCGTTCAGAGGTCTCTAACTGTTTCGTCAATGCTTATCCTAAAGCAGGTTGCATTCGTCAACCTCTTAATCCATCTGACTCCGATTATCAGGTGACTTCTCATTCTTCCTCTGGCGAGTCGACATGCACCCAACTCCCACCGCTCAAGACAGTGCTTGGGTGAGCCATATTCCTGATAATGCTATTTGGTATACCACTTTCAATGTTCATTGGACTGATCCGTCTTTTTTCCTTTCAGGGCCAAGCCTAGGCCAAGCAAGAAAGCTCGCCTGGACAAAGCGGCAGAAGACGATGCTCCTGAACCGACCCAAATACCAAATCCCGAGGAACACATCCAGGATGATATGCTGACCGACCCACCATTGCAAGATCATGATGTTACTGTTGAAGAGGCACATGTTGATACCACCGGCCCTTCAAATCAACCCACGAGTCCTGCTCAAATTGACAAGACAGTGAGTCCACCAAAGCATACGGATAAACCGACGACCCCAGTGCGAACCGGCGAAGCCAAGGATGACAATGTTGTTATTACTGGCTTTGGCCATTCCGAGCCAGGCAATCCTTTCGCCTTGTCTAAGCACACTGCAAAGGATGAATTTACTGCGTTTGGTAAAGGCAAGTGGAATGCCGATTTGGCAACTTATGCCGCTTTGAATCCCCAAGATCTTCATTCTGGTTATCTGAACCGGTTATATACCAGCCGTGATTATGAAGCTGGTCTGGTAAATATGATGAAGGACAAATATGAGGTAAATTCCGTGACTCTCTGCTTGTATATTTCAATCTGTCATCTCTAATAGCCCCCAAGTGACGGTTTTAAGATGTGAACTTAAACCGGGACTTCCCAATACAATCCTGAGCAAAGCTGTACTTTTGGGAAAGTAGCCCCCAAGGGCCGGTTCAACTTAATGTAGTTAAACCGGGAATTTTATACCAAAAGAAATCCAGTATCCCTCAAGGACAAAGCAATTAGGCATTAGCCCCCAAGTGCCAAACTGAATACTTGTATTGAGCTTGGGACTTTATATTGAATTTGTAGGATGAAAAGCAAATATGCATTATCCCCCAAGTACCAAGGGCATAACTTGTTGTGGGGTTGGTACTTCAATCTCTTCACTTTAACCCTTATCAAATGATTATCTGTATGTAGGCTGATCTAAGCAAGAAAGAAAGTTAAATTGCTGATTTTCAAGAAAACCTGAAATCCCAGCAAGCTGAAACCTCCAAAGCAAATAATGAATTAACCAGCACTTTAAGCGTAATGGAAAAGCTGAAGGAAGGTTTCAACAAGGATCGGGCGGATTGGACCACTGAAAAGGCCGCTTTAACTCAACGGGCAGAAAATGCTGAAGCTGCCCTCAAACCGGTGGTGGATGAACTGACCAGTGTAAAGCGGCAAGTGCATGCCATGACCGCTTGTTTTTGGTAAGCCTTTTTGATTTACGACATAATGAAGCTTTCTCATGTAATTGTCGGTTTATTAGCCCTTTGAATGATATAGGAGACGTATTGGCCACAGGATCGGATGTGCGGAAGAAATTGAAAGCCTCTTATACACCGATAGAGCAACTCTATCTGGTGCGCATAACGGATCATCAAGACCGCTTCTCACAACAACCCGCCCCGACCTTGATCCAGGACACCCTTAAAGGTTGTCAATGCTTCCTGCCCGGTTTGAAGAATTAAAGAAATCTGCTGCTAGAACCGGTGCCATAAACGCCTTAATTCGGGCCAAAGAGTGGGTGCCGGATTTTGATCCTGTTGAAGCGGCGCAGGGCTTCCCAAGCTTGAAGGAAGACGGGACAGAATTCAGCGAAGAGGATCTCCGAACGATAAACCGGGAAGTGCGCCCTTTGGCTTGCCAATTGGTTGAAGAGGCAAATCTATCTCACTATCAAACCCAATATGATGGAGAAAATAAACGAGTGCCTGCACCGATTCCTGAAGCGGAGAACCTTATACCGCCAATCCGTAAGCATACTTACGCTCCTGATATTGAACCGTCATTGCTGATCAATGATGAAACCGTATTCCAAGCATTAATGGGAATCGACTGGACAACTGTTGATTTCCAGCTGCTGGGTAGGGAATCAGAAGTTGAAGCGGCACAGGATGACCCGCAACCATCAGGCCAAGCTGGCGATCAAGCATAAACCGGAGGCCGGTTTATATTACTGCTTCCTTACGTTATGCCAAGAACAATTATCTTATCTGGGCACTGTGTTGCCTTGTAATAGACTAGTTGCCACACTTTGTGCTGATATGCCTTCGTGCATATTTATTGCAATTTATATTTTTGTTGAATTATCAACCTTAAACTGTTGTTCCGCAAAGAAAAAGCTTAAAAACGCCATTGTGGTTGTATCACCAAAGCGGTCATCATATCCATGTATATGAAATTAAAGATAATACTTTAGATTAAACATATGATAAAATATGGGAATATATGATACCTGCCATCGTAGTGCATGAAGTTGGATGTGCCAATATTGAAGCGGAGTTGTAAGAAACCCGCTCTGCTGAAGGAGAAAACAACTCCTGTGTATATAGGGTTGGTTTACCAGGTAAACCATTCCGGGTTAAGATGAACATCGGTGTTACTCCATAATAGGATGTTTATCAAAAATCAAACCGGGCGAAAGTGTCTCCGGATGAAAAACAAACTGTGTCCCGTCAACTGACAGTCGAATCGGTTTAATAATTGTTGGTTTAAGAACACAACAAGAGAAATATGCAAAAAGACAGACAGATTTCAAGCAAAGACAAAGACAAAATCTTTCGCAAAAGAAGCTGTTTGAGCCGATCAAGTGGCATTACCATGGTCGGACACGACCAAGCCCCCAATAGGCGTAGCTATGGTTCATGTCAGCCAGGTCCCCAAATGATGTAGTGGCATTACGCCGATGAAGAGTTGTAGCGATGGTTCGGGTTCGTCCAAAGCCCCCAAGTGATTCTGTGGCCTTAGGCCGACCAAGAGGCGTGACTGGTTCATATGTGACCAAGTCCCCAAGTGATCTCGTGGCTTTCGCCTGTCAAAAGGTGTTGCATTGGTTCGGACACGACCAAGCCCCCAAGTGACATGATATAGAGCTTTGTTAAAAAGCTAACTCAAGGGGTAAACCGGAGACCACTTTAAGATTTAAACTCCGTGTAACCACTCATGATGTAAAAATAACAGAGACCCCGCTTTAGCTGACGCTCCGGTTTATTGTATTGATCATAATATATACATTGTCATAATATGTACATAAGTAGAGCCTATGGCTCAAGTATAGTAGGGCCAAAGATGAGCTATGTTCCACGGCCTGTTGGTCTGCTCCTCTGATGTACGTGAGTCTTTATGCTCTCGAATATCAATCGATAGTACGACCACAGTGATTCTTGCTGACTACGAAAGGTCCCTCCCAAGGTGGGGATAGCTTGTGCATATCAGTTTGATCTTGGATGAGCCGGAGCACCAAATCTCCTTCTTGAAAGGTTCTGGTTCTAACTCGGCGACTATGATAGCGACGAAGATCCTGCTGGTAAATCGCCGAACGGGCAGCTGTGATGTCACGCTGTTCATCCAACAGGTCCAAAGCGTCTTGCCGTGCTATCTCCTTGTCCGCTTCAACATAAGCTGCTACACGAGGCGAATCATGACGGATATCACTGGGGAGAACCGCCTCCGCTCCATAGACCATGAAGAATGGTGTGTATCCTGTCGATCTGTTGGGCGTGGTATTGATGCTCCATAAAACTGATGGCAACTCCTCAACCCAACAACCCAGCGTCCTCTGCAAAGGAACCATAAGCCAACGTTTGATACCTCGTAAGATCTCTTGGTTAGCCCTCTCTGCTTGGCCATTGGACTGTGGGTGAGCCACTGATGAAACGTCAAGCTGGATGTGCTCACGTTCACAGAACTAATTCATAGCACCTTTAGACAGATTGGTACCATTATCAGTAATGATGCTGTGTGGAAAGCCAAACCGGAAAATCACCTTTTTAATGAATTGAACTGCCGTGGCTGCATCACACTTGCTGACGGGCTTCGCTTCCACCCACTTTGTAAACTTGTCAACCGCCACCAAAAGGTGGGTCTTCTTGTCCTTGGACCGTTTGAAAGGCCCAACCATATCCAGCCCCCAAGTCGCAAACGACCAAGTAATTGGAATCATCCTCAATTCTTGAGCCGGCACATGAGCACGTCTTGAGAACTTTTGACAGCCGTCACATCACCTAACCAGGTCCTCCGCATTAGCATGAGCAGTCAACCAATAGAAACCGTGACGAAACACCTTAGCCACCAGAGATTTTGAACCGGCGTGGTGACCACAATCTCCCTCGTGGATTTTGCGCAAGATCTCACAATCTTCCTCCGACGACACACAACGTTGAAACGCTCATGATACACTGCAATGATGCAACTCGCCATTGACAATAGTCATGGACTTGGATCGCCGGATTATTTGTCTGGCCAGCGTCTCATCCTCTGGTAACTCGCCCCGGTTCATGTACGCCAGATAAGGAACTGTCCAATCCGGAATGACATGTAGAGCCGCCACCAACTGAGCCTCCGGATCAGGAATAGCCAAATCCTCTTCGCCAGTGGAGCTTGACCGACGGGTTATGCAGACATCCAAGAAGACATTAGGCGTGACCGGTTTACGCCGAGCCCAGCCCGGCTTAAAGCGTCCGGCCGCTTCGTTCTTCTGTCCATGTGATCCACCTGATATCCCTTGAAGTGGCCTGCAATAATATCCACCTCACGACGGTATGCTGCCATGAGCGGGTCCTTAGAATCCCAAGTACCAGATACTTGTTGGGCCACCAAGTCTGAGTCACCGAAGCACTTGACTCGGCTGAGATTCATATCCTTAGCCATCCGGAGACCATGGAGTAAAGCTTCATACTCAGCTGCATTGTTAGTACAAGGGAACAATAAGCGGAGAACGTAACAGAACTTATCACCTCGTAGGGAAGTTAATACGACTCCAGCCCCCGAGCCATCCAATTGCCTGGACCCATCAAAATGAATAGTCCAATAGGTGTGATCCGGTTTTTGTTCAGGTGCTTGTAGTTCCGTCCAATCATTGATGAAATCCACAAGTGCCTGAGACTTGATCGCCGTCCGAGGCACGTATTTCAAACCGTGCGGCCCAAGCTCTATAGCCCACTTGGCAATCCGGCCGGTTGCCTCCCTGTTTTAAATTATATCTCCCAAAGGAGCAGAGCTGACCACTGTGATGGGATGTCCCTGGAAGTATTGCTTAAGCTTCCGACTTGCCATGAAAACTCCATACACCAGCTTCTGCCAATGCGGGTATCTTTGCTTGGACTCAATAAGCACCTCGCTGATATAGTAAACCAGACGCTGAACCGGATATTCCTTGCCCGCCTCCTTGCGCTCCACCATGATAGCTATGCTGACTGCACGAGCATTTGCGGCCACATAGAGTAGCAATGGTTCCTTGTCAATCGGAGCAGCAAGAACAGGCGGATTGGCTAGCTGCTGCTTTAAGTCCTCCAAAGGCTTTATCGCCGGACTCTGCACAAAGGGATTCGCTTTCAAAGATTCATCGATACAAAGGATCGCCTTCTCACCGAGGCGGCTGATAAACCGGCTCAACGCGGCAATCCGGCCTGCCAAGCGCTGGACATCATTGATACATTTCGGTTTAGCCAGAGAGGTGATAGCTGTGATCTTCTCTGGATTAGCCTCAATTCCCCTGTTGGACAGCAGAAAACCCAATAACTTGCCTGCCGGTACACCAAAAACGCACTTGGCCGGGTTGAGCATCATCTTGTACGTCCGTAGGTTATCAAAGGTTTCCTTCAAATAATCAACCAGAGTCTCCTTCTCCCTTGACTTAACCACAATATCATCCACATAGGCATGTACATTACGGTCGATCTGCTTATGAAGGCAATTTTGTACACACCGTTGATAAGTTGCCTGGGCACTCTTGAGCCCAAAGGGCATAGATACATAGCAGAAGGCTCCAAAGGGGGTTATGAACGCCGTCTTCTCCTGGTCCTTAACTGCCATCTTGATCCGATGATAACCAGAATATGCATCCAGAAAACTCAAACGCTCACAACCCGCCGTAGCATCAAGACTCTGATCGATGCGGGGGAGGGCAAAAGGGTTTGCTGGACAAGCCTTGTTAAGATCTGTGTAATCCACACACATGCGCCAGGTGACATTTTTATTAAGGACTAGCACCGGATTAGCCAGCCATTCAGGATGGAACACTTCAACAATAAAGCCAGCCGCTAAGAGCCTGGCGACTTCCTCTCCAATAGCTTTGCGCCTTTCTTCGTTGAACCGGCGGAGAAACTGCTTCACCGGTTTGTACTTAGGATCAACATTAAGAGTGTGCTCGGCGAGTTCCCTCGGTACACCTGGCATGTCAGAAGGCTTCCATGCAAAAATGTCCCGGTTCTCACGGATGAACTCGATGAGCGCGCTTTCCTATTTCGGATCCAAGTTGGTGCTGATACTAAACTGCTTGGACGAATCGCCAGGTACAAAGTCAACAAGCTTAGTCTCAGCTGTCGGTTTGAACTTCAAAGCCGGATCATGCTCTGCGGTTGGCTTCTTCAACGGAGTCATGTCCGCTGGATCAACATTATCCTTGTAGTACTTCAACTCTTCCGTGGCACAAACCGATTCTGCATAGGCCGCATCACCTTCTTCACACTCCAAGGCAATCTTGCGACTTCCATGAACGGTTATGGTCCCCTTGTGACCCGGCATCTTGAGCTGTAGATAAATATAACAGGGCCATGCCATAAACTTGGCATAAGCCGGCCGCCCAAATAAAGCGTGGTACGGGCTCCGGATCTTAACCACCTCAAAAACCAATGTTTCTGACCTGGAATCATGATCATCTCCAAAGGCCACCTCCAGAGCTATCTTGCCAACGGGATACGCTGACTTACCAGGTACCACGCCATGGAATACCGTATTGGACGGTTTAAGATTCTTGTCTATTAGCCCCATACGACGGAAGGTCTCATAGTACAAGATATTAATGTTGCTTCCTCCATCCATGAGCACCTTGGTGAACTTATAACCTCCCACCTGAGGTGCCACCACCAACGCTAGCTGACCCGGATTGTCAACCTGGGGAGGGTGATCCTCTCTGCTCCATATGATTGGCTGTTCGGACCAGCGTAAATAACGAGGCACGGCCGGTTCAACAGAATTCACTGCTCGCTTGTGAAGCTTCTGGTCTCACTTGTCTAAGCTAGTGGTGAATACATGATATTGCCCGCTATTCAACTTCTTTGGATTGCTCTGATAGCCCGACTGCTGCTGGTTGTAACCACCCTGGCTATTCTGATTGTCTTGATTGTTATGTCCACCCTGATCTCCATTGAAGCCTGAACCGGCATTTCCTCCACCGTAACCCGGCCCATGGAATCCGGATCCTGAGCCACCACCTGATCCGAGATCATACCGGAAAGCATTAGAATTTTTGAACTCCTGCATAATATAGCAATCCTTCCAAAGGTGGGTGGTCATGCCTCTCAAGGCCCCGTGCTTTGGACAGGGCTGGTTTAATAGATAAGTCAGGCAGTCCGGGTTGGGGTTTGGAGCTCCACCGCGATTTGGTGGTTTACCCTTCCGTCGCTGGCCCCTGTCCTATGCGCTAGTATTAGCCACAAAGTCCATGCTGCCTTCCGCTTTACGCTTGCCTCCGTTACCATGACCTGCCGTGTTGTGTTGCTACCCCTTGGAGTTGCTGTTCTTCTTTCCCTTCCCTGTCTTGTCATCATCAAACTCGGGATCCTTGGTACCATCAGAATCAGCATAATTCACTAACGCAGTCATGAGGGTCCCCATATCGTTACAATGGCGCTTCATCCGTCCCAATTTCAACTTCAGAGGTTTAAACCGCAGTTGCTTTCCAAAGTTATAACCATGAGTCGGCATTGATCTGGTCTCGACGAGTGCAAAATTTCCGAGACTCGGCGTACCCAGCGGGTTGTTGACTCTCCTTCCTCCTGGACACAGGCCGCTAAGTCCACTTTCGACATGGGCTGCTTACATGTATCCTTGAAATTCTGGATAAACCGGGCTCGCAACTAGGCCCGTGAACTGATAGAATTAGCTGGTAAGCTCTTTAACCAAATACGGGCTGTCGCTTCAAGCATCATGGTGAAATACTTTGCACATGCCGCTTCATCTACGTCAAGCATCTCCATGGCCATCTCATAGCTCTCTACCCATGCTTCTGGAGACAAATCGGCCGTGTAATTTGGCACCTTGTGCGGGCCCTTGAAATCCTTGGGCAGGCGCACATTGCGTAAAGCGGGGACAAGACAAGGCACTCCCAAAGAACTAGAAGTAACTCCTGGCTCGATCGAGGTGGTTGGACGAACCGGCGTAAGCTGACGAGCCTCATGTTGTGCTGCTAACTCGGCATCCCTTCGTGCTCGGTCCCGGTCCACCACTTCCTGAGCATCACCCGCCGGGTTATGTCCATGGGCGCTTCACGGTTCCATGCATTACTTGATACGGCCGGTTCATCCATCCGCCTGCTATAACTCCGGCTCGGACGGGGGATGGAATGAATCCGGTCACGGCTATATGAATATGCTTCCTGCTGAACCAAGGCTGTTCGAAGAAGTTCCTTAACCCGGCGCGTCTCCACCGCTTGTGGCGAATCACCTTCAGTCGGGATGGCCTCCAGCCGTGAAGCGGCGGCGATAAGATTGTCCATTGGATTGGAATAATGACCTGGAGGTGTCTGGATAGGCTGAGGTACGATGTTATTCTGTCGAGGCGGCTCCATCAGGCGAGGCTGAACCGGCGCACCCGGCCGAGGTGCCTCCGCCCGGTTTAGCCAGGCGGGCTACTAGTCCCTGCTCTTGGGGTATTAAAGAGGTTTCTGGCATCGAAAACCGTCGGCAGGCGAGACCGATGCTTCCTTTTCAGGACATAATGCGACGCTGCTCGGTCCAAAGATAAGCCTATAGGCCTGCGCATCCAAAGCGGCCCGCTCTGCGGCCATCCTGTTATTCTCGGCTGCCAGGTCGGCCTTGGCCTAAGTGATTTGTTCCCTCACCTTTGCAATCTCCGCGTTGTGGGCGTCCTGATCCGCCAGGTTAGCCTCCGCCATAAGCACATCCAACGCATCAAACAGATCAGATAATACTTGAGCCGGCGGGTGCACAGGGCCTCCTGAGGCGCCGGGCCGACCCGGGAGAACATTGCTACTGCGGTCGAAGAGTGAACCGCCGCCTGTGTACCGGCCATGAATACCCGGTTGGGCAAATTAGAGGTGTCCGGAATACTGTCGCCATTGGATCAGCCCCCAATCCGGCCGTCCTATAGCTGATACAATGATTCGGTCTCTCCGGTCGAGGACTCGTCGCCGGAATAAACGACGGTCTCGCTGCCAGATTCCGATCCACCATCATATTCTCCTCCGTGGATGACTCCCACGAAGGCATGCTTCATGGCTGGTTTACTCTGGGCAGATCTCGCACGCTGAGCCGTTTCGACGAGGTCGGTGCAGATGTCCGGCTCAGGGCCCGGTTCACCGATCTTGCCAATGAAGATGTGTATGCCACCAAAGGGGACCCGGTACCCGTACTCAATCGAGCCGGCCTCGGGGCCCCAGCCTGAATCGTCGATGTAGAGCTTGCCGCGACGACTCTTGGTCATCCGGCCCACATCATAACCCTTGAGTCCTTCCAAGTTGCCCTCCAAGAAATTGAAACCATCATGCGATAGCCTCACGGTGGGCGCCAACTGTCGTGGTTTTGTCACGGCAGATGTCCTCATGAAAGGACTTGTTCGTGGAGCCATCGCTACGGGTTAGCTTGAAGGGGTTAAAGCGGACACAAGGACGCAAGAGAGTTTATACTAGTTCGGCCCCTTCGATGAAGGTAAAAGCCTACGTCTAGTTGTGATATAATTGATGGGGGTTTCGATGACTAGGGAGCAAACAAGCTTCGCCTAACTCTCGAGTTGTTTTCTGTTGTCCTGAATCACCGCCGGGTCGTCCCCTTATATACATGGGTGACGCCCGTCGGTTTCCAGAGTCCCGAGACCGGCTCATAGACGTGTCCGGTTCGGTCTCTAGTATTTCTAACTTACAACACAAGTTACATACTAATGCCGGTTCACGGCTACAAGCCTTTAACCAGTTCTGGGCCTTGGGCCCTTATAGAATATCTTCACGGGCTTCAAGCATACTTGACTACTGATGAAGTTAACCCGGCCTCTCCTGGCCGGTTTACGCCCAGTAGTAATATCCCCAACAGGAACCATGGCTTAGGGACGCGCTTGTCCGAAATGTGGGGTAAGTTACGAAAGTACCCCCCGCCGATTTGAGGCGGTTCTTTCGGTTCAGGGGTACCACGGGCATTTCGTGTGTTGGGATTTCACAGGAGGTGGGAGTTTTCGCGTGCGTTGTAATTTCGGAATAGCAAGGTGCGGGTTGAGATGGAGGGAGTTGTCAGAGCACAACGAGACAAAGATATATCTTAAATATTTCGGGCTAACAAGGCGCTGGTTGAAATTTCGGACAAGCCTAACGTGTAATTGTACCAAATCAATGCAAGACTACAAATGTCATTCATAACTTTGAATTCATGTTATGTTCAATTAAAATATTTCGCTACGTGTATAATGCATGCAACCTACTACTCAAATGAACGTTTTTAGTGCATTCCAAACGTATATACTACCGCTTCAATATGAACTAAATTTGAATAAGATCTACAGTAATGATTGTTGTGAAGTCAAAGC
Organism: Aegilops bicornis; assembly: GCA_021605145.1. Lineage (NCBI taxonomy): Eukaryota > Viridiplantae > Streptophyta > Magnoliopsida > Poales > Poaceae > Aegilops > Aegilops bicornis. The sequence continues at coordinate 569,883,897 of CM038672.1, forward strand.
ATTTGAATTCGTTTATCTGTTTTAATAAGATCTACAATCATCATTATTGTCAAGTTAAACCATTGTTTGTGTATTATCTTCACAAAGACACCGCATGATTAGTCTCGAGTCACATATGAACTATGTGTACTATATGAACTCGAACTAGATTTTTTGAATCCACTTTATTTTGATTTCAAATCACATTACATTTCTAGCTCTAGCTAGATCTTCATAATCTAAACCATGTCTCATATGTATAATGTGTTTATCACATTATGTATGGTGCCCCCCTATGCCTACAAGTATTTAGATGTGAGTTGCAAACACCACACATTACCACAAATTCAAATAAAATGTGAGAATGTTCGATATATAGTATTGTTTAGATTGCTCGATATTTAGTTCTAAGCTGCAAACGCCGCACATTATCACAAATTCAAATAAAATGTGAGATTGTTTGATGTATAGTATGGTTTAGATTGCTCGGCATTTAGCTGTGAGTTGCAAACGCCATGCATTATCACATTATGGTATAACATGTGCACAACACGTGTATCACTGCTATATTCATGCATGCAATGTTTAAAACACTATGATCTCCTATTCAAATATATGAATCCACTTTCATATCAAATTATGATCTTTGTTAGTCTCTTACACCCACACAATCCTCTAGCCTTTGTAGCTACCACTAACTTTCGCTCGTGCATGCACACGCCCTCCTCGCCCTCCTCCTCCCTCGGCATTCTATCCACCGGGCACATTCATTTTTTTCTTTAGGTCATTTTCCCAGAGTCTCCACAACTCCTTTCTGACACACACCGATCGATAAACCTCTCCAGCGATGCCTGCCTACAGCATACACACACAACTTCAATCTCCTCCTTTATGTGTCCTTGCCTCGTGTCTCTCATATGGTCAGACACACGTGTAAACTCTCGCCCCTTGTCGGTGTCAAAACCGGCGGATCTCGGGTAGGGGGTTAGGGGGTCCCGAACTGTGCGTCTAGACGGATGGTAACAGGAGAGAAGGGACACGATGTTTTTACCCAGGTTCGGGCCCTCTTGATGGAGGTAAAACCCTACTCCTGCTTGATTAATATTGATGATATGGGCAGTACAAGAGTAGATCTACCACGAGATCAGGGAGGCTAAACCCTAGAAGCTAGCCTATGGTATGATTGTTCTTCGTCCTATGGACTAAAACCCTCCGGTTTATATAGACAACGGAGAGGGCTAGGGTTACACAAAGTCGGTTACAATGGGAGGAGATCTACATATCCGTATTGCCAAGCTTGCCTTCCACGCCAAGGAAAGTCCCATCCGGACACGGGACAAAGTCTTCAATCTTGTATCTTCATAGTTCAGGAGTGCGTCCAAAGGTTATAGTCCGGCTATCCGGACACCCCCTAATCCAGGACTCCCTCAGTAGCCCCCGAACCAGGCTTCAATGACGACGAGTCCGGCGCGCAGATTGTCTTCGACATTGCAAGGCGGATTCTTCTCCAAATTCCATGTACCTGTTGAATAGTGTCCGGTTCCTTGTGAATATTGCGCTCTTGGCTTCTGCGCCCAATAATGGCCATCTTCCACATGTCAAACGAATGCGAAAAGCCAGGGTGTTTTACATTTACCCCCTAGCTGCACAAATGAGTTGTCTATTAAATAGACGAGGATTTAGATCCAAATCACACCACCTTCCCTTCGCGAGCTTTCATCAGAGCACACCCGACAGAGACCCATTCCATCATGGCCGATCGTCGTAGCTCCTCCTCTCGCCCTCCCAGTCCTCAACCTGGAGATTGGAAGAGATGTTCCATCCCGCACAACGAGCTAGTGGCGCTCCAAGCCAAGGGATTCCTCCCCCCGGCCTACATGTTCCTGGTTCGAGCCGGACTTGCCACCTATAATGGCGGAGAGCAAGCGGAGAGCGTCCCTAATCCCTCAAAAGGAGAGCGGGTATGCCTTATCCCTTATTAGATAAGAGGGCCCGGATTTCCAATTCATCCGTTTCTCCGGGGGCTGCTGGAGTTCTATGGCCTCCAGCTGCACAACCTTACGCCGGCCTCCATATTGCATATTGCGGGCTTCGTAGCCCTTTGCGAGCTGTTTTTGGGCTGCGAGGCTCATTTCGCGCTGTGGAAGAAGCTGTTCTGCCTCGTGCCCCGTTCTCAGGAGGGGTCGATATATCAAGTGGGCGGAGCCGAACTATGGCGCATCGCCGAGACCGGATATCTATCCGGAACCCCAAAGAAAGCGTCCGAAGACTGGCCTTCAGAATGGTTTTATATAGAAGATGTCCCCCTGCCGGACCCTATTCGGATTGGCCTCCCTGAGTTCGATAATGCTCCTTTGAAGAAGCACCTAAGTTGGCGTCCACGGAGCACTCAGAAGGAAAATGACAAGGACGTCCTTTACCTGATGAGCTGGATAAGGTTGTTAGCTCACTCCAGACTGACCAACATCGAGGTCATGGCCACATGCATTATGCGGGGGGTGCAACCGCTTCAGTATAGAGGCCACCCCATTTGGGATTTCAACGGGGAGGATGACGCCACCCGCTGCGGCCGTAAGGGGCCGGAATCAGTTGCCGCTCTGACGTAGATCTTGTCCGCATTGTACAAGGGAGAAGAGGAGGAATTTCTCCGTGTCAATCCACAGGGCCGATTTTCTATGCACAATCCCCCAAACTGGGTAAGCGGACACTTCTTTTTTCCCATCCGTTCCAAATTCCCATGGTTAAGTATCTCATCTTGTGATTTTGACACAAGAATTGCACCAGGCCGTAAAGGATATAAACATCCCTCCTCCACAACCCGAGGATCCGGAATGGTCCCTCGATCCGGCCTCCCAAGAGGATCCGGACATATCCGTGGAGCTGGTCGATGGGGTATTTTACCAACTGAGCATCGACAATGCCTTGGTGGCTATTACAGCCGATTATCCTGGACTGCTCCCTGCCTCACAAGTAACCGAGACCGAAGTCCCAATACTTCGAAGATGATCCATCCGTGCTTATTTTTTATCACCGTATACCAATGGTGTTTCGCAGGGGAGGATCTCGAGGTGGAATGCCGAGCCTGCGGCGACTAGCCAACAAGGGACCGCGAGGGCGGGCAGGCTAAAGAGACACGCAGTCCGGGTCGATGCACCGGCGTAGCAGTAAGGCGCGCCGCCTTATTCCAAGGTATTATTCTTACGATGCATACTAACGCCCGTGCTCTTTTTAGGAAAAAGAGGGCTCGCCGGACTATATCCGGAGAGGTTGCCAATCGCGTCTCCACCAGCCAGGCTCCAAAGCCAGGTCCAGGAGCAGAGGCGAACATGAGGCGTGCGTCAGACGCTCCTCCGACAGAGGATGCGGACAGACTGTCTGCCACCAATTCCGAGGTGGAGAGTGCCATGGATCACAGGTGCCGCCGGACAGTTCTTTGCAACGCTTGTTTCTCCCAAGAGGCATTGGATGCCTTCAACTCGGCAGATGTGTACCTCCGTGCCGCTCAAAATGGTCTAACCAGAGCCACAGAGCAGTTTGTAAAAGACATACGGGTGAGAAAATTTGATGATTATATATATATATATATATATATATATATATATATATATATATTAGTAGCCCCTGAGACTTGAAATAGTTAGAATAACTGATTTAAGGATCATTTATTATGCAGGTTCTTACAGAAGAGAATACCCTACTGTCCCAGGAGCTGGAAGAGTGCAAAGCCCAACTTCAGGCTACACTAGCCGCAGCAGGGGAGCCAGAGAAGACCCCCTCTGGTATTATTTGCCTCAATTGATAAGTATCATGTAGAGTGCGGCGTGTATGCAAGTCTGACAATAAAATTGCAGATGGGGCCGGATTAGATCCGGAGAAGCAGCAACTCCTACGCCAGCTAGAGGCTGGTGAGAGCGTGCTGACAAAGGTGAGGCGGGAGAAGAATGATCTCCAAGATGCCAACACCCAGCTGGGCGTGGAACTACAGGATGTTCGTGCCCAAGCTGAGGACTCCGTTAAGGAGAACCGCGGCTTCGACGCTGCATGTTTAGTAAGTGCTTGAACAAACTTTGAAAAAGATTTGGAGGAAGTCGACTAACAGAGTTGTGTCTCAGAGGTATGCTAACAGGTCGGCCTGCAGAGGAAATGCCCGGTTCTACGGGTGACCTTCTTCCCGAGCTCTTACAACTGCATGAACGAGTTCGGCAGGTGATGCAAGGCGTCGCCCAGGCCTTGTGGCTATCTGTCTCCATGCCTCAAGGCCTTGGAGAGCTTGCGAGAAAGGCTTAAGGAGCTGGCGGCACTTCTGGTTATGGAAGATATCGGCCTGCCGTCAAGGCGCCAGGAGGCCTCGGGCCATGGTGAAAACGCTGCACGAAGGCTGACCCAAACCACATGGCCAAGGTCGGACCTGTGGGGCCCGATGGGAAGGAGATCCCTGTGAGTTTAGTGTACGGCCGTGTAGAGTTGGTCATTAATATTCTAACAGATTTGTAAACTAGACAGCCTGTTGGATGGTATTGAAGAGGAATATACCCTGTCAAATTGACTATGTAATTTAAGATGACATATAAAATGCCTTCTAGCCGGATTGTAGATCGTTTGTCATGGCTGACCTTTTCACTTCAACCTCGGGACCCGATAGTCCGGAGTGTGTCCGAATACCCTCTCGGTTATGTAGGAACCGGGTCATGCGTGGAGACCAGGAGTAGGGGTCATTAGTGCTTGAACAGACATGTGCCCAACTAGTTATGTTATATTACATGGTTAGTAAGAAACATCTTCCAGGGAGAATAGTTCCATTAGGGGTTCCTTTCCCTGGGAGGCATGCCCTAAAGTGCATGTCCGGACTGCGAAAAAAGCAGAAAAGCATCTGGGGGCGGATAAATAAACAAGTGAGAAATCATCTTTAGTTCACCTAATCGAATATTCCCTTAAGAACACTAGCTTTCGGCTTCACCCACCGAGGTACACATCCGGATGACCCGGCAAGAATAATCGCAGAGGTGCTCCCTTTACCGCCTAGCCGAACAATCGGGAACGTAGGGTAAGCAGGGAGCCAGCAACCCAGCTTGGCCAAAACTTAAGTCATATCGATGCATATAATGGTGAATAAAAGGTACATGCGGAAGTGTGACACATGTGTTGGGCATGAAGCTCAGATAAACAAGCTTCATTAAAGAAGCCCCTGTGTATAATGAGCGGATAAGCGGCGTCAATTGTGTGCGAACAAAGGCGCGAACGAGCCCTTAAAGGCTGTAAGAGAAAGGAAGGGAGAAGGAGAGAAATATAAGACAACTAGTGTGTAAAAAATAGACAGAGGAAGGAGACGAACACAGAGTCCGGCGCTAGGCGTAGAATCTTCGGAGACGGGCTGCGTTCCATGGGTTCGGCTCGAGTTGGTTATCCGATGCATCTCGCAGACGGTACGCTCCACCAGTCAGGACTTGGTCAATAATAAAGGGACCTTCCCATTTGGGCTTGAGTTTATCCTTTTTCTTGTTCGGCAGGGGTAGAACTAACTCGCCAACATTGTATGTTTTGGTCCGTACTTCTCTGCTTCGGTATCTTCGAGCCTGCTGTTGATAGAATGCGGAACGGGATTTTGCCACGTCACGCTCCTCCTTCAAGGCGTCCAAACTGTCCTGCCGATCGAGTTTGGCTTCTCTTTCTTCGTACATGCGCACGCGAGGTGAGTCATGAATTATGTCGCAGGCGTAACCGCCTCTGCGTGATACCATAAAGAATGATGTGTATCCGTGGTGCGATTCGGGCGTGGTCCGCAGCCCCAGAGTACGGAGTCGAGCTCCTCTACCCAAAGGTGTGTTAGATTCCTTGAGGGACCGCACTAATCTGGGTTTGATGCCGCTCATGATTAGACCATTTGCTCGCTCGACTTGACCGTTAGTTTGTGGGTGATAGACTGAAGCATAGTCGAGGTTGATGCCCATGTTTTTGCTCCAGAGTATGACCTCGTCGACCGTAAAGTTCATGCCGTTATCAGTAATGATGCTGTGGGGGACGCCGTAACGGTGTACGACCCTGGATATGAAGTCTATCACCGGTCCGGACTCGGCTGTCTTAACAGGCTTGGCCTCTATCCATTTGGTGAACTTATCCACCATGACCAATAGGTATTTTTGCTTGTGGGTTCCTCCTTTAAGGGGTCCAACCATGTCAAGCCCCTGCACTGCCAAGGGCTAGGTGATGGGTATAGTTTGGAGTGCGGTGGGTGGCATATGGCTTTGGTTAGCAAAGAGCTGGCAACCGACGCATCGTTGGACTAAGTCCCGAGCATCTGCCCGGGCCGTCGGCCAATAAAATCCTGTACGGAAGGCCTTGCTTACAAGGGCTCGGGCTGCGGCGTGGTGCCCGCCGAGTCCGGCATGAATTTCAGCCAGAAGATTCCGCCCTTCCTCTTCGGAGATACACCTTTGAAGGACTTCGGTGGTGCTTTTCTTATAAAGCTCTCCCTCATGGACTTTATAGGATATACATCGCCGCACTATGCAGCGTCCCTCATTTTGGTCCTCGGGAAGTTCCTGCCTGGTTAGTTAGGCTAGAAATGGTTCTGTCCACGGGGCAATGACTGCCATTATTACGTGGGCTAAGGATGTTACTTCGTTGGCAGAGCCTCCCGTTGTGTCAGAATGTTCGGTGTCGGTAAAAGCGGTTGGGTCCGGGCTGTTATTTCCGGATTCCCCTTCCCATAATACGGATGGCTTGAATAGCCTCTCCAAGAAAATGTTGGGGGGGACTGCATCGCGCTTTGCGCTAATGCGTGCCGAGATGTCTGCTGCCTGATTGTTTTCCCGGGCTATATGGTGAAATTCGAGCCCCTCGAACCGAGCTGACATTTTTAGGACGGGTTGCGATAAGCTGCCATTTTCGGATCCTTGGCATCAAATTCTCCATTTATTTGGGATATCGTGAGGTTCGAATCTCCACGCACCTCTAGGCATTGAATGCCCATGGAGACTGCCATCCGGAGACCATGTAGAAGGGCCTCATATTCGGCTGCGTTGTTGGAGTCCGTATACATTATGTGGAGGACGTATTGAACTGTATCTCCTGTTGGGGACGTCAGAACGACGCCAGCCCCCAGACCAGCCAACATTTTGGAGCCGTCGAAGTGCATGATCCAGTTGGAATATGTGCCGTACTCTTTAGGGAGTTTGGATTCAATCCATTCGGCGACGAAGTCGGCCAAAACTTGCGACTTAATAGCTCGCCGTGGCTTATAGGTTATGTCGAACGGGAGGAGCTCAATGGACCATTTGGCAATCCAGCCCGTCACGTCATGGTTGTTTATAATATCGTTAAGAGGTACTTCAGAGGCTACTGTTATCGAACACTCTTGAAAGTAGAGTCGCAACTTCCGGGATGCCATAAATACCGCGTACGCTATCTTTTGATAATGCGGGTACCGCGACTTGCATGGAGTGAGGACAGTGGACACGTAGTAAACTGGCTTTTGAAGGGGGAATTTGTGTCCGTCCGTTTCTCGTTCGACGACGAGCACTGCGCTTACAACTTGATGAGTTGCCGCGATGTAAAATAGCATTGATTCGCCGATGTTAGGCACGGCCAGGACCGAGTTTGTTGCCAATGTGGTTCTTCGAGTCTGGCCGTGGCGGCATCCGTCCACTCGAAGTGTTCGGTGCACCGGAGGAGGCGATAAAGGGGTAATGCCTTTTCTCCCAAGCGGGAGATAAAGATTCTTAGAGCCACCACGCATCCGGTCAATTTTTGTATTTGTTCGAGGTCCTTTGGGATATCCAATTGTGACAGAGCTCGGATCTTGGCTGGGTTTGCTTCAATTCCTCTACCGGATACAATGAAGCCCAAGAGCTTTCCGCCGGTACGCAAAATTCGTTTTTCCGGTTAAGCTTGATGTCATATGTTCGGAGGTTATCGAATGTGAGCCTCAAGTCGTCTACTAGAGTTTCGACATGCTTGGTTTTGACGACCACGTCATCTACGTATGCCTCCACTGTTTTGCCGATCTGGTTTGCCAGACATGTCTGAATCATGCGCTGATATGTTGCACCGGCGTTTTTGAGCCCGAAGGGCAGTGTGTTGAAGCAGAATGGGCCGTATGGGGTGATGAATGCCGCTGCGGCTTGCTCTGGCTCTAACATCTTAATTTGATGGTAGCCGGAGTATGCGTCGAGGAAACACAATGAATCATGTCATGCGGTAGCGTTGATAATTTGATCGATGCGGGGGAGGGGGAAGGAATCCTTTGGGCAAGCCTTGTTGAGGTCCTTGAAATCGACGCATAGGCGCCAGGATTTGTCCTTCTTTGGTACCATCACCAGGTTTGCTAGCCAGTCCGGATGTTTTATATCTCTGATGAATCCAGCATCCAGTAGTTTGGCTAGCTCCTCTCCCATGGCTTGTCTCTTAGGTTCGGTGAAACGCCGAAGATCCTGCTTGACTGGCTTGAATCCATTTAGGATGTTTAGGCTGTGCTCGGCCAGCCGGCGTGGGATTCCTGGCATGTCTGAAGGGTGCCAGGCAAAAATGTCCCAATTTTCGCATAGGAGTTCTCGTACTGCGGCGTCTACATCAGGGTTTAATTGCGCCCTGACGGAGGCCTTTTTTGTAGGGTCCATAGGATGGACTTGGAATTTGACTATTTCGTCCGCCGGTTTAAAGGAGGTGGACTTGGATCTTTTATCGAGTATCACGTCGTCCCTGTTCACCGTGGGAGCGCAGCTGCTAGCCGGGTTCCTTGGCCGCTAGGGCTTTGGATAGTGCCTCAAGGGCGGTCTTGGCTGTCTTATTTTGGTAGCGAAGTGCTATGTCCGGTCACTTGCAAGAGTGATGATTCCGCTGGGCCGGGCATTTTGAGCTTCATGTACCCGTAATGGGGTATAGCTTGAAAAATTGTAAATGCCTCTCGCCCTAATAGAGCGTGGTATCCGCTGCTGAACAGGGCCACTTGGAACGTGACCTCCTCGGACCTGTAATTATCCGGCATGCCGAGCACTACATCCAGTGTGATTTTTCATGCACAGCGCGCTTCCTGACTTGGGATTATTCCTCTAAAGGTTGTGCTGCTTCGCTCAATGCGGCTCCAGTCTATTTCCATTTTTTGAAGGGTTTCCTCGTAAATGAGGTTCAATCCGCTGCCACCGTCCATGAGTACCTTGGTAAGGCAAAAGCCGTACACTATTGGACTGAGGACCAATGCGGCTAGTGCTCGGCCTGTTCGAAATTTAGGTTCATCACTGGCATTAAAGGTAATAGCCGTGTCACTCCATGGGTTTGTTGTTGCTACTTGGTAGACTTCGGCAAGGCTACGGAGTGTTTCCGCATATTGTTTGATGCGAAAGTCTCGAAGACTGTTAATACCGTACTGGTATCCTTGGGCTGGTGCTCTGTGGATTCTGGAGTTAGAAGCTCTTCACCACTTCTAGCCACCTGCCGGAGTATCTAACATGCTCTAAGCCTATGAGTTGGTGTGGCGCCCTCTGTACTGTGAATTTTACAGGGTCCATTGAGCCATCCCTCCAGTACGGTTCCATGCCCTAAAGAGGGTTTTTGCTTTTTGGTGTTTAACCCAGGTGCCTGGCGATAATGCACCCTTTTATTTTGAACTGGGGTTGTATTCAGGGCCGGATTGTCCCAAAATTTTATTTCGGTTTTCCAGGCGCTTTCCATCACACGGTACTTTCGTACTACGGACGCCAAGTCAGCGAAGCGTGTAATTTCACGGCGACTTATGGCGTTGAGGATCCCGTTGTCCGTGCAATTATTGCAGAAGAATGAAATTGCATCCTCCTCGCGGCAGTCCTTTATCCTGTTCATGACCAGGAGGAATCTGGCCCAGTAATGGTGTACTGTTTCTGTGGGCTCTTGCCGAATTTGGGATAGATCGCTTATGTTTGGGTGGGCGGGTGGAATTAAATCCGGAACCTCGCCCAATCTGAGGCTCAGGGGCCAAGGAGTTTCCGCACTCGGAAGCTTGGGTTCTTGGATGTTGTCCAATGAATCTAGCCCGCTGCCTGACTTTAGGTTCAGGGCTTGAGTGACGTCCTCCCCTCCGCGGTTATCCGGCTTGGAGGGATCAGGAATCCGGACATAACTAGTCCTCAAGATAGATGAAGGCCTGCCGCATTGTTCCTCCACCACTGCAACATGATGGATGACCTGGGGAGAGTTAATCTCTCTCGGATCGGGTTTAGGCCCAATCTGATCGTAGTCTGTAGCGACTCCCAGGGCGGTGATGCGATCCAAGAGCTCGTTTAAGAAAGAGAGCTCCATCGGATCTAACTGCTCGACGAGTTCTAAGTTGACGTGAAGATTGCTTTCTTACCCGAGAAGTCATCGTCGGTGCGGCGGCCGAACAGGCGGTCATAAGAAAACCGCCTAGCCGGAGAGCTTGGCCGATAGCCAAAGCTCCTTTAGCAACAGTGCCGTCTTTAAAGACGGGATGATGCATCCTTCCTGATGGCGAGGGCATAGCGGAACTCTCAATGAAAGCACCAATGTCGGTGTCAAAACCGGCAGATCTCGGGTAGGGGGTCCCGAACTGTGCGTCTAGGCGGATGGTAACAGGAGACAAGGGACACGATGTTTTTACCCAGGTTCGGGCCCTCTCGATGGAGGTAAAACCCTACTCCTGCTTGATTAATATTGATGATATGGGTAGTACAAGAGTAGATCTACCACGAGATCAGGGAGGCTAAACCCTAGAAGCTAGCCTATGGTATGATTGTTCTTTGTCCTATGGACTAAAACCCTCCGGTTTATATAGACACCGGAGAGGGCTAGGGTTACACAGAGTCGGTTACAATGGGAGGAGATCTACATGTCTGTATTGCGAAGCTTGCCTTCCACGCCACGGAAAGTCCCATCCGGACACGGGACGAAGTCTTCAATCTTGTATCTTCATAGTCCAGGAGTCCGGCCAAAGGTTATAGTCCGGCTGTCCGGGCACCCCCTAATCCAGGACTACCTCACCCCTCTTTTCATCGATCTCACAACCGCACACTCCTCCCCCTATCTAGCTAATAGTTGGGCCTCTCGCACCACCTCCTAGCTCCATTCTCTCTGTCTATCCGTCTCACTGGGCCTTATTTGCCTCTAACAAATGGACGTACACCGACCGATCTCTCGCTATACATATAGCCAGCTAGGTCCTTGTAACTCGTTTTTACCCACACATCGATCGATCTACCTCATTAGTTGTGTCTCTCCCTTTCCTCCGACAAACAACAATTGATATACCGATCTAGTTAGATTTGCTTACCAAACACATGGTTCCCCTTCATCATCAATGGATGCGTCCCGACAGATCTATCACGCACAGGCACACATAGAAACACATCCCCACTCTTATTGATAACATTGCAGTTCCACCCTCAGTTTGTCTAGTAGGCCTCTCCCAACATCCCCGAGAAGCAACTCCATCACCCATCCAACACTCTACCCCTCTGCCGCCCGCTCCCGCCCTCTCTCGCGCCTCTCTCTCGCCGGCCCCTCCTATTTCCCGTCCTTCAGGTATGTATGGCTGTCGACCGAGCTCCCTCAAGACATAGCTGGGTCTCTCCTTCTCAACACATATACGAGTCGTTCTACCTCTATAGTTAGGCCTCCGCCTACCCCTCCCCACCCCTCCCCCCACACACACCGATACATCAAGCGCTCTAGTCATGTCTCCCTGCCACACACAAACTTGACATGTGCCCTGTATTGTTCCGGTAGGCCAGTCGCCCTATATCTTTGACTTGCACACACACACACACACACACACACAATTTCGATGGCTCTATTCATCGATCTCGCACCCACCCACTTGATCCCCTCTTCGACTCTATCGATAGCTATGACCCCTCCCTCTCTTCTCGTGGATTGCCCGACCCTCTATGTATGATATGGATAGGCCTCCATTTCACACACATTGCATGCAAAATTTTGTTTGAGATGTCATCGACACATATTCCCACAAATAATTCATGAAATCAACCCCCCACCCCACCCCCACCCCCACCACAAAACGAAAAACACTCACGAACGCGGTTTGTATCTCTCACACACACCCACATAGGTGGGGGACGTGCACGAAGAGAAGAGGTGCATGCATGGCACACATACTCCCGTCTCTTTCCCAAGCACACTCGCGCGGGTACACGGTGGAGCTCATTTCTGTACGAAAAAGGCAGCCCACATGGTAATTTGGCACGTGTACTGGTTGTCCACTTGGTGGAGGGAGGATCGTCTACCACGGGTGAACAAACAAATTGCGACTTGACGCGTTATGTTAAATTAAAAGAAGAGGCAAACCATGTGGGGCCTACCTTAGAGGCAAGGCTCTATACACTGGAGTACTTTTGATGTGTCCCATCAACTCGCAGAACGAGGAGAAGCTTGCTTAGTATGCCGTCTCCCCCGCCCACAGGCGCGGTGGCTCGCAGGACGAGGAGAATCTTGCTCCTCCCTACGCCCATGCGCGGTGGCTTCTACGTCTTGTATTTGTGATGAGTTTATGTCTCATCAACTAGTCCTAGTAATCTTATTCTAATCATGCTTCTTCAATTTCTTTGCCACGGATGCTCATCTCGATTTTGGTGAAACTCCACAAAATGATCGATGGTCAAAAGGTTGCAAACTTCATTTATTAGGAAGCTCGAACGTTGCCAAAGAAATTGAAGCCTGGTCAGGTTCACGGTTCAAGGGCTAGGGACTGCATGGATCGCTTTTTTCTTTAGTTGCCTCTGTTCCAAAATAAGTGTCAACTTTAGTAGTAGTACAACTTTGTACTAAAGTTTGCACAAAGTTGAGACACTTATTTTGGAGCGGAGGGAGTACATATTTGCTATGAGCTGTCAATCATTGAGATGCAATAGCATGCATGTTAGTCTCCTTTGTATTTGATGAAATGTTGGAACGGGCAACCTTGGACGCAAGATACACTGGAAGCTTCATAGCATTGTACAAATTTATCTCGCTGATAAATTACAGTACGTACTAGTACTATACTAGTACTTCCTCCGTTCCTAAATATAAGTCTTTGTAGAGATTTCACCATTAACCACATGCGGATGTATATAGATGCATTTTAAGTGTAGATTCATTCATTTTGTTCTGTATGTAGTTCACCTAGTGGAATCTCTACAAAGACTTATCTACTAGTAATAGCTAGCCCCCACTACTAGGAATTCTCTATCCTCTCCTTGAGCCACATCATCAAAATTGACGTAGCCGTTAGATGAAGTAAATCAGTCATAATAGTCGTCTGATCTAGACGTTGAGAGGCTCCGCACTAAGCCACATGCAAGCATGCAGAAATACCATGGCACATGCATGTGAGTGGGTTTTAAATCACATCAACATGTTTGCATGCAAGCATGCACCAGTAGTATGCATGTAAGTGAGCTTTTAAGTCCCAGTAACATGTCAAAAAGAAAAATATAATCCCATTATGCAGTAGGAGTTGGCTGATCTTTTTTCCTTATGTGGGATGATCTAAATGATGATGGGAGTTTATTTAGTTTGCGTACCACATTTGTCATGCGGTTATAGATTTTTTTTAGTTCTATCAAATTGATAATTTTGCGCAGAGAGATATACCGCTGTTCCGCGGCAACGCACGGGGACTCATCTAGTAATATTTAGGAACGGAGGGAGTACTATGTAAAGACTTAGGTGTCTCAAGGTGATCGTGTGAGGTGGTCCATGTAATCACTGAGCCTGCGTGTTTTCACTTCTCTTGCACTCCTCGCTGTAAGAAGGGAGAAAATTGTAATCTACTACCTCCTTTCGCCGAAAGCGTGGGACATCCAGCAGTCCTACCACCTCAGTAATAAAGACCAATGAGCCGTCAAATCACATAGACCCAGCAGTAACTTGGACGGACGAAGCAACCATCACTATTGCGCCAGTGAGAGGTCGCGTCCGCTCTGCCCGGGCATGAATGCGGCAACGATTCTTTGGAGCGGCGCTGACCATTTTGGGCGGGAAGCGCGCGTGGGCGATGGAGGGGCTTTGGGTGGGCCAGGCTGGTCAGGAGCGGGCGTGGAAGCTGTCCGCATGTCCCTACCGGACACGCCCGGAAATGAGAGGATGCACCGACTCTCGCGGCTAAAATCGTACACTACACACCATATCTCTGTAGGAGTAGGTCGATCTGTCGCACTCTCTAACACACACATGCTGTTAAACACACACACGCACATGCACGCACCTTGGTCCCGTTGCACCTTCTTACGTGACTTATTACACCTAGACAGAGGGAGTAGTAAGTATACGATATTACACCTTAAGTCGAATACAAGTGCCCAAAATTTGTGTGCGTGTTATAATAAGGATTCACTTAAAATAGTACGTGAGCGAAGAGAGGGATCAATTGGACAGTGTTCCCGAGCAGTAGCGAGATGTGTGAGGTAGTAAGATACACCACTGGTGCTTTTAATTTTTCTTATTAATTTGTTTGTTTCACCCTCTGACTGGTGGGATCCAACGTACTACGTGGAGAGAGGTAAGGTGACTAAGGCTGCATTATTTCTACACCACTGTGGATAGTCTTACCACCAAAGCCACATGACACGATTATGATTGAAATCCTAATGACTCCCACACACAAAAAAAACACGACATGCCTGTCACACGAATGCAGGAATGTATAAAAGGTTATTTTCCTCTTGTTGAACATAACGGGAGGGTTGTTTAGCTGGTTAGCCTGTTCGCTCATCAAACTTGAGGTCTCGGGTTCGATAACTACACTTGAGCATAATTTTTGCCAGGAGGATTCTTTGACTGGTCAAAATGTTTTCTAGGGTTTGCACACTTCACACTCTCTCTCCAGTATATATATACACGCTGGAGCCTCAGCGCTTGTAGTTGCTCTCTTCACACTCTCTCGCCCTCTCCCGCTGGAGCCTTAGCACTTGTAGTTGCTCTCTTCACACTGTCTCGCCCTCTCCAGATCTAAACAAGACTTCGTTGGCCTCTCTCTCCCCTCACTGCTGCTCAAAGAGCCGGCAGGATCCGTCCGCCGGGAAAGGAAGGAGGCTTAACACTGTCGCTGGGCCGGGCGAGGGAGGGAATCCACTACCGGGCGCTGCTGTTCACTTTCCACCCAACAAGGCGCGGAAGGGCCTCCGACCCCTTCTTCTTCGCAGCCGTCCCGTCGCCCACCGAACCACGCCCCAAGAACCTTAAGGTATATTTTACTTACTCCACATGCATTGCTCTAGTTGTATGTATAGCATGAATCTAGGACATGGTTCAAAGAGGAAAGGAGTGGGGGAAAGTAGTGGGAAAATTTGTATATAGCATGAATCTAGGACATGGTTCAAAGAGGAAATGAAGGGGGAAAGTTGTATAGCATGAATCTAGGACGCGGTTCAAAGAGGAAAGGAATGGGGGAAAGTAGTGGGGAAAGTTGTATCGCATAAATCTAGGATGTGGTTCAAAGAGGAAAGGAAGGGGCGAAAGTACAAGTTCAAAAAGGAAAGGAAGGGACAAGGCTGTAGAATTTGAGCAGGACTAGATTTACTGCGCTCACATAGGGAAAGGTGTCTAAAGATAACAAAACTGGGACCAACACAAATATGCTCCTTGTGTGTTTGTTCTTTGTTGCAATAGACTGTGCATGACCACAGTACATCGGTAGATGCACATGGTGTCAAAAGGCCCACCGTCCTGCAACTCATTAGCTGTTGTTAATCTAAAGCCCAGTTTGGTTAAGAACTCCCTTGTCCCTACCTGCTTGGTTCCAGGGACTAAACATGGACTAGAGGTTATTAAATGACATGATAAAATACCATGTTACCCCTAGTAATGAACTAATAGAAACAAGGTGCGATGTGTGGCAGGGGCAATTGTTGGAAAAGTCCCAGAAAGACTCCCTCGGGGTCTTCTTTCTTTAGTCCCAAATGCCCAGTTTTAGTCCCGAAAAGTCCCTCCTGTTTGGTTTAGATGTGACTGACATGTAGTTTTTTAGTCCCTACACCAAAATGTCCTGTAAACAAACACCCTCTAATAATGTCATTGGAAAATTGATGTAATGCCATAGTTAAAAGCAAATTACATGTTTAAAGAATTTTATTGTTAATATAATCTCTATGTTAATATTAATCAATGCCACCGTTTGAGAAATGCTACTGTCTTGCTTTCTTTCCCATTTAGATAAGGTAGATGCTTCTTTTTGTTGGCTTCTATGTCATCCACCGTTATTGACCACTAATTGTTTCCTTTGCACCTCTGTGTAAATAGGGTTATCAACTTCACCTTGTTGCCATTGTGACCTTTTGTTGCACTGCACGAAACACTTTTGTTTTAAGAGTGTTTTGTGCAGTTCAACCAAAATGTCACACCGACAATGTTGCTTGATTGCTTGATCTTAGTGGAATTGCACAAGAGGAGATCTTACTTCCTATCCGTTAAGGCTTAATTTGGTTCAGATCTTCTTCTTGTGAGTTGTTTGAATTCCGCATTATGAGAGGTCAAGATTAGCCTTCTTTCACATGATTCTGCAGTTGTGCTTTCATATGTTGTGCTACTTATGCGACATCGTTGTTTTATTTTAGTGAACTGCACAAATGGATACAAGACTTCCAATCTGTATGTGCACCGTAATATCCCATTGAGGTAAGATAAGGATATTTCACAACTGACGGCCTGTATTTTGCCACTTTCATCAGAAAATTAAGTTTAGTACTGTACTTTTGCTCCATACTTGACATGTCAAATCTTATATTGAAGGCAAAGCTTGTCTGTTATTGAACCAAGTGATGAAGGGGAAGAACAAGCGGAAGAAAAACAAAAATCAACTGCCGGTGCTGTGATGAAGCACTGGAGCTGTGATGACACAAGTAATGATATAGTTTTGCATCTTAATTTATTGCTATGGCTGGAACGAGCAATTGTTTTGCCACTGATTTGATACCATACGTAATTATCTCTACTTGTGCAAACAGGGATCTTCTTTGAAGATACCATATATTTTAGTGGAACTGCACAAGAAGATGTTGGAAACATTAAACTAATCGAGGAGTATATAGTAAGCATGGCCACCCCCGTAGATAGCAACAGATGGTTCCGGAGAAGTGCTTCATCTGTATGCTCTACACAATCAGCCTCCTGACAAATGTTGGTACTCACCCACTTATTTCATCCATATGATTGAGCTTTGTCATCTCTATTGGTGTTGTGCTACTGTTTAGATACTGTCATGAAAAAGTGGTATTGTCCTTGAGAAGTGCTTCATCTGTGTTGTTTTAAATATTTCCTTTCCTTTTTTTGAGCAAACAGGGATCATCTTCCTCTGAAGAAGAATATGGAGTACGTGAAGTGACTAGTTCCGATTATGCCAGGATGAAGAAGCCCTATCTATCTTCTCATCAGAAGGAGCAGTTGAAGGATGGTTACATTACTCCCCACAAGACCAAACTAACTTCAGCTCAGAAGGACTGACAAATATCCATTTTTTCTTTGTGATGCTTGTGAGTACAATGTTGTTCTAGGATTCTTTACGGTGAGTTCCATTTTCTAAAAGTGTGCTCTACATGGACCATGTATGTGCCTGTTGAAACTGTCAATTCATAGTACAATTTGCTTTATACTAATCACTTTTTTTTATTTGTGCAAACAGGGGTGCTCGGCTTGATTTCAACGGGAACTGCACAAAATGTTCATGAATACATCGAATCATTCATTTCCACCACAAGAAAGGAGGTGCCCATAAGTTAAAGGCGTTGCAACATATAAGGGCGAAATCATACAAGCTACGCGCGAATTTGGTTGATTTGGTGGAACTGCACAAAAAGAACAGCTGGTTTATTAGCACGAGGTGCCATGTCAATGTCCGAACTGATGGCAAACCCTGCCCATTCCACAATCGTAGGCATTTGATATTTTGGAATGGGACAACCTTGTCAAATTTTGCTCATTGATTTTAGCAAGATAAGCGTTTCATATTTTTGAATGGGACGCCTTTCTTTGTCACAATGGGCGATTAATTTTTTCTTTATTCTTTAGTTGTGAAGTAAATATTGCCTCAGACATGTGAGTCGCTAAGATGCATAATCATCGATTGTTTTGAATGTTCTCTATGAATTGCCAGGCCCGTGTGTTTGACAATGTAGAGGAACGCTAAAAAGCTGCTCAAACTCTTTGTACTGCTTCTGTCCCTTTTTACTTCACACATTGTGAAAGTGCATACTTTTTGTATAAGATTGGTCAAAGTAGAGATACTTTGATTGCAGACAAAACTTGTATGCAGACTAGAAAGGACCGGAGGGAGTAAAATGAAACTGCTGCAAACGTGGTGATCACCCTGGGAATAATGCTAGTACGTATTGTTTTGCATGTTCATCTAATGCCAGTGATATAGGAATTCGAACTAACCGAAATAAATTCATTCATATACGGTCGGATTTCATATAAACATGCAGGATTTTATTACATTTCATACATTCTTCAACTAAAAAGGGGTGTTTGTGGCCGCATGCATCTCCCAGATGCAGAGGCCGGGGGTCATCCTCCTTTTCGAAAAAAAACTAAAATGGGTGCGCTGGAGGTATAATTAATTAACCGGGTTACCCAATTGTGTCCGGCGAACAGAAGCTTGGTGACTTAACTGCAGGTGGAGTTGCGTAATCGACATGTGGCCTGTTGGGCCCACGTGTCGATCCAACTGACCAGCAGTTAAGTAGAAGCAGCGTTCTTCTCCAGCGCAGCTCTCCGACTCCACGTCGCCGCCAACAAGCTAACCGGCCGTCAATGGTCAACCCGCCTAGCTTGGCTTCAACCGAAGGGTAGCAGTGGTGGCCTTACTTGGACCCAAGCGGCGGCGACCTACCGTGTTCTACTCTTCCTCGTTTTCTGTGTGGCACGGCCTCGTTGGCAGCGGGGCGGGGCCTCGGCGGAGCCAGCGATGTCCTCTGTCTCGTTGCCGTGGCGGCGCCTCGTGAGCGGTGGAAATCCTCCCCACGTTGATGGCAGGGTGGGGCCTCGGCTGAGCCGGCGATGTCCTCTGCCTCGTTGTTGGCGGGGCGGGGCCTCGGCGGAGCCGGCGGTGTCCTCTGCCTCGTTGTTGGCGCCGCGGGGCCTCGGCGGAGCAGGGCGTCATCGACGCCAGCAGAGCGGGGACTCGTCGGAGCCGGCATTATCCTCTGCCTTGTTCTCGGTCTCGCCAAACAGCGCCTCACCCGCTTCATCGCCCTCTTTTCTAGCCTCTTTGTAGGCGGCCGCAGCCTCCGCCACCCGCAAGCGATACCGCCAGCGCTCGAGGCGGCCCTTGCGGGCGGGGCAGTACGAGTCGAGCAGCACCTCCTGCTCCGCCCGCTCCACGGCGATCTGCTCCTACGCCTGCAGGTGCTCCTGGAGGAGATGGTGGTTGTAGGCGGCCTCGGCCTGCGCCTCCGGGAACTGCTCCTCACGCATTGGCCTCACCCCGTCCATATATTGGGCACGGGCCTCTCCGATGGTCATGGTGCAATGCACCGGCGAGGATGGCGCGGAGGAGGGGGTTGGCGCCGGATCATCGACTACCACGTTCTCCATTAGAACATCGTCATCCTCCGGCTGCCTGTCGGCCAGCCAGTCGGTAGCAATGGCTGCCATCTCCTTGTGGTCCGTCGTCCGCCCGTCCCGAAGAGCGCTGGAGCACGAGGAAGCCATGGTGGGCAGTAGTGGTGTGGACAGGAGAAAGGGAACGGATGCGGATGACTGCGGCTATGGCCGGCGCAGCAGTTTATATAGCAATGGTGGGCGGGCGGAGGGACGGACGTGTGGCGCCAGAGTAGCCGCCTCGGCAACCGCGTATCATTAATGTGTGCGGCAGATGGACGGACGGACGACACTTGTGTCATTTGAAAGCGAACAATCGCTTGCATCGGGAAGCGGGCGGCCGTATTTATTTGGGCGTAAAAGCGCCTGCAGCGAGAGATGACTTTACTTGGATAGGATGACAATGGGGACCCACCAGGTCCATAGCCTCACGTACGCAAGTGCCTCCTTATTATATATATAACTATAATTTATTTTGCTTCCTCCTGGTTTCCTGACATCACGATCCCACACCATTATCAACCTATGTACTCTAGTCAATAAACGAGAGAATTGCACAAGAAGCGGCCGACAGCTGGGACCAAGCAGCTCGAGCAATATTTGTGTTTTTGAGGTGAGCACTGGAGATTTTTTTGATGTTTATCCCAGATATTAATTTTTCTCCTCTAAACAACAACGAAAACATCCCTGCAGGTATTAACTAGGCGGTTGTGGCGATCTAGCCCAAGCAGAATATCCAGCAGGATATTAATTTTTTTTCAAAATTTGAAAATGGCTAGCCCAGCTATACTTTTTTTCAGGAATACCCAGGTAGGGTCAAGTTGTTATTCACCGCCCCGCTGGGCTGCAAATCTTTCCTAGGAGGGATGCATTAGGCTTGACAAGAAAATGGGCTTTAAGAAATAATAAATGGTATGTAATTATAAAAACTGGGTAGTAACTATTAAAAATGCACCAAACAGTGATTACTTTATAAAATATTATTTTTGGAATATTGAAAATTTTAATTTCATTAATTGTTAGCGCAATGTTTCGTTGGATTTTTACGTAATATAAATTTATATTGAAATTGTATTTAATCTGACTAGAAATTTCGGGATAAAAATATTCGGATCCCATCAAAATGTGGGAAATTTTTATTGAATTCTGTTTTGAACGGTTGGTTGAAATGGGCTGTAGTTTTAACAAACTGTAAATGGGCTGTAGTAAATTCCATTAGAATTAAAAAATGGGCTGCACATTCTTACAAATATCAAATGGGCTATAAGTTCTCCGCCACACACTTCTGGCCTTACTAAGTTGACGCGTCCCATAAAAAACAGAGTTGACGCGTATGCAAGGCTTTGTCAACTTATAGTCAACACACGGTTCTAGCGGCGATGGCCGTTGGATGTCCATCCAACGGATGCCGTGCTTCTTCTTCAATCTCGGATATTCTAGCTTCACCCGCCCAAAAAATGATTCCTCCCCATGACATATGGGGCGCACCATTTCGAAAGCTGACCTGTGGGCCTACTAAGTTGATGTACTAAGGGCTTTGTCAACTTAGTCAATATAATGAACGATTCTAGCTGCAGTGACCGTACGATGTCCATCCAATGGCCGTCGTGCTTCTTCAACCTCTGGTCTTCTTGCTCCAGCCGCCCAAAGCAGCGCCGGTCATGCCGCCTGCTCCTGCCTCCCGTGGCCGGTCTTTGCCGCGGAGGCCTCATCGCCCCTACTACTCCCAACATCGGCCAGCCATCCTCCACTCACCCACACCCCTGTTATTCTGGCGGCGGCCGCCGAACCAGTGAACCCTCGTACTCCTCTCCGTGTGTGCATCCACTGCCGCGTCTTCCCCTGCTCCGCGTCGTCCCTTCCTAGGCCTCGCTGTCGTCCACCGCCGTGGTGCTCTCGGCGCGGCGTGGTGAACGTGGTCAAGGAACGACTTCCATCGGACGTGGACTATACGTGGAGAGGCTGACAGCTGGGTCCACATTAGCCGCAAGGAAGTGCCTCCTTATTACTCACAAAATAATTATTCCTCCACCTGGCAGCGGGGACCCACCGGACGAGCCACCGTATTTCGCAAAAAAAATGATTCGCCCCCTGACTGCTAGGACCCACGAGCTACATCTTCGCACGCAAGGAAGTGCGTCCAAAAAACGATTAAGCCCGATCATTGCTGGGACCCACCAGCTACATCTTCACATGCAAGGAAGTGCGTCCGAAAAAAAACATTCGCCCCCCGACTGCTGGGACCCACCAGCTACACCTTCGCACGCAAGGAAGTGCCTCCTGGCAAAAAAAAACGATTCGCCCCCCTGACTCCTGGGACCCAGCAGCTACACCTTCGCCCGCAAGGAAGTGCTTCCGGGCAAAAAAAAAACGATCCGCCCCCCTGACTGCTGGGACCCAGCAGCTACACCTTCGCATGCAAGGAAGTGCGTCCGGGCAAAAAAAATGATTCGCCCCCCTGACTGCTGGGACCCACCAGCTACATCTTCACAGGCAAGGAAGTGCACGGCGGTCGAGCCCACCTGGTCGAAGCGTCGTGGCGTTGTCATCCCGGTCGCGAACGTAATGCATATACTGGTCGATGTAGAGGCGCGCACGTGTCGTAGTAGAGGCGCGCACGTGTCGTAGTAGAGGCGCGCACGTGCCGTAGTAGAGGCGCGCACGTAGCATGTACACGTACGTACAACGGCCATGGTGCAAGAAAGAAAATATGGCCACGTATGTGTACATACGGGTGGGGTCTCAAACGCCTAGTCGCGCATACGTACGGCGAGGGCTCGTGTTCATGGGGAGGCAACGGAATGCATCATGTTCATGGGGAGGCAACGGAATGTGTCGTGTTCATCGGGAGGCAACAGAACGCGTGGGAGCCAACCGGCTTGGACGGAACAGGCGATGGGAACGAGGCCTGGCGTAGCGCACAACGGAAGAAACAGACCTCCTACGGTCGAAATGGGGGTCCTGTTGATCGGGAGGGGTGTGGCGTACCGCAAAACTAAGGGAATGGACCTCCTACGGTCGAAACGGGGGTCATGTTGATCGGGAGGGGTGTGGCGTACCGCAAAACGGAGGAAACAGACCTCCTACGGTTGAAACGGGGGTCCTGTTCATCAGGAGGGGTGTGGCGTGCATAAGCAGGACTCCACGGGATACTGTTCATCTCCACCGTCGACCTCCTCCAGCCTCCACGGTCTCACCGTCGACCTCCTCCAGCCTCCACGGGCTCCTGTTCATCCAGCCTCCACCGCGCTACTCCACCGGCTCTTGTTCAACCACCCTCCACGAGCACCCCTCCACCGCTTCATCTGTTCATCCAGCCCTCCACACCATGGGGTCCTGTTCAACCACCCTCCACGGGCACCCCTCCACCGTCTCTTGCTCATCCAGCCCACCACACCATGGGGTCCTGTTCATCCAGAGGCAACGCCACCGCTCCTCGCTCATCCAACCCCCCATAGCGCTCACTTTGTTCATCCAATCGATGGGCTTGATTAGCAGCGATGGCGAAGAATCGCTCCATTGGTTTCGATTAACAACCGTCGATCGATCGCCGGGTTCGATGAACGCGTAACTGCGGTGCAATCGCCGGGTTCGATTAGAGCCCAATGCCTCGCTTCGGGTTCGATTAGAGCCAACGCCTCGCACTGCAGACGTGCGTGTACGAGAAAGCAGCGCATCTCTCGGCCCCGACCTCCCACCGTGAACCGGCAACTCCCGAAATTTTCCTACCCTCGCTTCTACCATGGTTTTTCCGTCATGGACGGCCTAAAGAATGTCATGCAGCTGCGTCTCCGGCCCGCCCAGGACGAAAAGCCCATTTTCTGTCATGAGTTTTTGTCATAGAAGTAGGAGCCCACCACATCTATGATGATACCGGGTTCTGTCACAATTATCATCATAGAAGTATCATATGTATGACAGAAAAAAAATTCGTTCGGCCCAAAATGTCACGGATATGTCTTTTTTTTGTAGTGATCCAGATGGCAGGATAGTATGGATGTCTGAAGGTACAAGGTACCAATCAACTATTGAAGAATGGGCTAATCTAAGTAGAAGGAAGATGACTTGGATGTCTATGCCAAGAAGAAGATGGATCACAACACTATGGCACATATGTACAAGGAGATCCCAGATGCTGCAGTTGAGTCACATAAGTTTGGATCTGTACATTATCTTCTGTCAGGATTGCCAACCATCAACTAGATCCTCGGGCACACTCTATTGCCCAAGTCAGGTGACCACAACATGATCACAGGCCATGCAATAAACTTGCTACTTTTATTTGATGTGCCACAGAAATTCAAGGTCATGAGCCTCATAGTTGAGACTATCAAGAGGACATCAGCTGACCAAAAGAGAAGCTGTGGGTATGCCCCACAGATCCAGGAGCTGATTAACTCCAAGATGGGCACAAGCACATACTTGTTGGACAAGGAGCACATGCCTATCTATCCAGACTTTGAGGATAACCAAGTGGTTATGGATGAAGATGAACCATCTTCAGTGCAAGCACAAGCTAAGAAGGAGAAGGCAAGGACAGAGAAGGCTACCAAGATGCCAACAATGGAAGAGGCATGTCAGTACTTTCGGAAGAGCAAACAAGATCAACTTGGCTACTTGATTGCATCCACTTTGAGGATTGAGAAGGGGCTGGCCACCTTGACTCGCAACCAAGAGAGCTTGGAGAGGATCATGGAGCAAAAGTTCTATGACTTGGATGTGAAGGTAACTGAGATCCAGACTGTTGTTGAGCAGCTTCAGGATGATATGCAGGAGAGGAATGGCAAGACAACCACTGAGGCATTTGCCAGAGTGCCTAGAGCTCAGAGATCAGCTACAGTGCCAGCGACAGACACCAGAGCCACTTCATCTGCACCAGCTAATAGCTTCAATGCCACCATCTCCAGCACCTACTCCACCAGCTCCATCTACATCAACTGATGCTTTCGTCCTTGGCGTTCTGTCTACACCAGCACCTGAAGATCAAGCCTGAGAGTCGATCTAGTGCTATGCATTTTCTATGAACTTTTTGGTAACTTGTTGCCAAAGGGGGAAAATGTATAGATCATAGACTTTGAGAGAAAGTGTTGCTTTTTATTCTCTCTTGCTTTGGTGGTTGAACTTTATTCGCTTGTTTGAAATACTTTATGTCTGTGTGATACTTGGATGATCAAGTGTTTGATCATATGCTACATTTATGCTTGTTGGATGACATTATATCATTTATCTTTATATGATCATTCACTTTGCTTGGTGAAGAGTGCATGTATTCAATCATTATCATTTTGAGCGCTCCACCAAGATGTATGTGACATGGAAGAGTAACCCATGAGCCTAAACTCTTTGTGCATTTGCAGTCCAAAGCAAATCTTAAACGATGCACAAATTTAGGGGGAGCTCTTGCTTATCACATACTTCTCAAACGACAATGTTTTTCACTCTTATTATCATTTGTCGAAGCTTTGATCTATATGTTGTCATCAATTACCAAAAAGGGGGAGCTTGAAAGTGCAACTATCCCTAGGTGGTTTTGGTAATTCCTAACAACATATAGCTCATTGAGCTAACATCATTCCAAGATGAATATTTCAAGAAAAGCTCAATGAATGGCATGGCATGGATGAGAAAAGTGGATCCGTAAAAAATGCTAAGGATAAAAGGATTGGCTCAAGCTCAAAAGCTCAAGACTCTACATTTTATATTTTAGTGATCCAAGATCACATTGAGTGTCATAACCCCAGTTAAGTCCTTGCTTGTCTTTGCATTAGCTTCCATGCATCATGTTTAAATTTCTCTTAAATATGAAATGGGGATGACAGAACCCCCAGCACACCCCCCCTTAAACCAATTAGGGTTTACTAAGACCTTGTTCAATGAACCTGAAATGCCCTTCTAAAATGTTCATCATCTTTGCCTTGGTCCAGAACCTGTGACAAAAATGGTGCACAATTTTCTAGGACACATACGGTCACTGAATTAAATCATATGTTATTTACAATTGGGCATTTAAATGCTATATTTATTTTAAATGCTAAATTAATTATGAACTTAAGTGAGGGCTATTAAGAATAATCCAAACAGAGCCCACAATTATGTTCAGGATTTTTGAAAACGTTTTAGTATTTTAATAAAATCCATAAAGTTGCAGAAGAATTAGAAAACAGAAATAAAAGAGAGAGAGAATACCTGTGCAACTTACCTGGCGCTGTAAACTGCCCAGCCTCGTGGCTGCCCACCTGCGGCCCAGCCCACCACCAGCCTCCCTGTCGTCTTCCTCCTCGGGACAGTAGGACAGGGCGTGTGCCCGACGCACGACAGCACGCGCGTGCCACCTCCTGCTTCCCCGGCCCTCCTAGAGACGCCACGACGACGCCCCATGTCCCCTCGCTCCTCTCCCTCACTCGCTGCACCCTCTCTCCCTCCCCTGACTCTCTTCCCCGAGCTCACCCGAGAGTCGCCGTCGCCGCCGTCGTTACCGTGGCCACCAGCATCCCCACGCCGGCCAGCGCCCCCACGAGCTCCGCCTCGACGCCGTAGAGCCGCACGCCAAAGCACGTGACCCCGGGAGGCCAGCAACGTCGCCATCGCCGTCGTCTTCCACCTTGGGCTCCGGCCTCCATCATCGTCGATCCGCCGCACGCAGGACATCCCCGAGCCCGCTAACCATCCCTATGGCACCGCTGTGAGCTCCGCCACCGTTTCCCCCTCTTCCCCTCTTCGTTTGACTGCCGTAGCCGTCGCCCCCTTGATGACCGAAATGCACCGCCGCCTGAGCTCGCCGTCGACGATGCTCCGGTGACCAAATGGTCACCCTGGAGTGTCCAACCTACTCCCCGCGATGCGTAGCGCCCTCCTAGCTCCCTTGCCCCGCTCTTTCTACGCACTGAAACGCGATCCCGCGCGCAACCGAACTCTGGTGGCCGCAAAAGAGCTCGCCGCCGTTAGCTCCGGCCACCTTAGCTCCAGCCGATGCCACCGTTGGATGCGCAAGACTCTCAGCTTTCTGTAACCGCAAACCGCGTCCAAAACCGAGCCCTGTGGGTGTTTTAAAGCCCTACGCTGTCGCCGTGGCGTCAAATCGCCATGAAGTTGACCCCGTTGACCTGGGTTTGACTCCCCTGGGTCAACGAAAGGTGGGACCAGAGCCCTGCTAATTTTAGTTTAGCACTAATTAACTTTTAGTTAACACACTAAGTCACTGACATGTGGGCCCAGGCCCCACTGACAGTTTAGTTAGTATTAACTTAACCCTGTTAATTAGTTGTTTCACTGACGTGTGGGTCCCAGCCGTCAGGTTTGACCTGGGCTGGCGCCTTTGACCTGCTGATGTCACGATGACGTAATGCTGACGCAGTAATCTTTTTTCTGGATTTAAAAAAAATCAGAACTGATTTATTTATTTCAGAAAATATCCAAAACTTCTAAAAATCATAGAAATTCAATCGTAACTCCAAATGAAATAATTTATATATGAAAAATGATCAGAAAAATCCAATCTATCCATCTGTACTAATTTCATGCATGATAGAACAACTTATGACTACTGTTTAGTACAAATCAATTAAATGGCATTTAAACTCTCACATATGGAGTTTGAATTTGAACCTAGTGTTCAAACCAACCCCATTTAACTTGTTGCTAGATGCATTAGGCCAATCAAAAGCATATTGCCATGTCATCTTCATGCATCATATTGTTGCATGGCTTTGATTGTGTTTCTCCTTTGTTTGTCGATGTTTGTCCCTCTCAAGAGCGATGTATGCAAGCGATGAGTTCGATGACACCGATGAAGAACTATATTATCTTGAAGTGCGCTGTGCAAGCAAAACCCCCTTGTTCATTCCGATACAATCCCACTCGCTCGCTCCTGCTCTCTTTTACTGCATTAGGACAACAACGATTCATCTGTTACTTGCTGCGGTAGCTGAACCCCTTTATCCTCTGCACGACCTATCATTCCATAGTAATTAGATGAAACTCACTAGCATGAGTAGGAGTTGTTTGAGCCCTGTTGTGCCTATTCATTCATGCTTATTTGTCATGCCTGCTACTACTTAGAGTTGAGTCAGGTCTGATTCATCAGGAATGAATTGGAATGGTGTGTGAACATGTCCTACTGTGTGTGAGCTAAGTGTGTGAACACGATTTGGTAAAGGTAGCGGTGAGAGGCCATGTAGGAGTACATGGTGGGTTGTCTCATTTCAGCTGTCCTCAGGAACTGAGTTCTGTGTTTGTGATCCATGAAACAGTTACTACCACCCATTGGGATCCTTAATTGACTCTCCCGGCTTCTTAACCACCCATGTCCTCTGTCCGGGAGTTGCAAAGTAGTTTATGGTGTTTGTAGCATCTTTGGGGGCCGCCTTGTGGCGCTGACCTTAGGGGTGGGCTGTGTTGCGGTAGGTACGTGGCACGGTGTACCGATTCGCCTGTTTGGTGTCTCGGGAACCCTGCACACATCGTTCGGGGCCGTTAGTGGAAACCTCGGTCGGACTCCCTGCGGATGGAACCCGAATAGGCGATAAACTTGGACTAGGGACTTGAGTGTTTAGGTAGGCCGTGGCCGACTCCCTCGCCAGGCTTCCGCTTGAAGGTTGCCGAGATACATGACGTGTATATGGCGGTAAGTGGCGAGAGCGTGTGTGAAGAAGTACACCCCTGCAGGGTTAACATGATCTATTCGAATAGCTGCATCCGCGGAAAAGGACTTCTGGGTTGCCTATATCAGTTCATAGACAAGTGAAAGTGGATACGCTAAAATGCACAAGATAAGCGTGAGTGCTATGGATGGCATTCTCGTAGGGAGACGGGAGCGGGTCCATAGTGGTGTATTGATATGGTGAATATGTGGACTCGTGTGAGCCACCTCAAAAGAGTTACTTGCAGTCGTAGTTTAGGATAGCCACCGAGTCAAAACTGGCTATCTGCAGTTAAACCACACCACCCCATTGTTGATAATGATGCATGTGTAGCTAGTTACGATGTAAGTCTTCTTGAGTACAATTGTACTCACGTTTTCCTATTTTATGTTTTTGCAGAGACTTCAGTCTCGCTAGTAGTTCCACGTGGACTTGACGTTTAGCTTGTTACCTCAGCTACGATCTTGTGCCCTCGGCAGATCTCGGTAGATAGTCGCTTCTCGGCCTTTTTCATTTGTAGATGTCTCGTACTCGAGACATGTTAAGCTTCCGCTTGTGCTTTGACTTGTATGTTTCAATGTTGGGTCATGAGACCCATGTTTGTAATATCTCGCTCCTCGGAGCCTAATGCATAAATATTTGAGTCGTAGAGTTATGTTGTGATGCCATGTTGTATTTACACATATTGAGCATATTGTGTGTATGTTTGAAATGCTTGGTATGTGTGGGATCCGACAATCTAGTTGTTTATCCTTGGCAGCCTCTCATATGGGAAATGTAATCTAGTGCTTCTGGCGATAGTAGTCCGCTTCTGCCCGGTTCACCGGAGTCACGCTAGCCCAAAGACTACCGCTCGGACACTTGATCGGCCGGGTATGTGTTTCACTTCGTTCTTGTGTCTTGTCCTTCGGGAAATGTCACGCGGTGACATCCGAGTCCTGCCTAGCTGCTACAACCCGGGTTCCTGAGTCACATTAGCCATGCTACGGCCGGATTCACACGCTGGCGGCCGACATGCTCGATGTGATTCATGTATGCCTGTCCCCATGGGTTAGTGCCGCTTTGGGTTCACGACTAGCCATGTCGGCCCGGGTTCTCCGTCATATGGATGCTAGCGACACTATCATATACGTGAGCCAAAAGGCGCAAACGGTCCCGGACCATGGTAAGGCGACACCCGTGGGAATACCATGCGTGAGGCCGCAAAGTGATATGAGGTGTTACCGGCTAGATTGATGTGACTTGGAATCAGGGTCCTGGCAGCTTTGGTATCAAAGCCTGACTACCTGTAGGATTACCAAGCCAAACTGGTCGAAGTTGTGTCTAGAAATGCTTTAGTTATGTAAGGGAATTGATTGTGGAAGGGAACGTAAGGCTCTTTTACTCCTTATACCTCATGGCCTTCTGATCTGAGTCATCCTCTTCTCTTCTACGGGGTTTAAGAACTAGGCTTCTCATCTATCTATTAGGATGACGTGTTACTAATCCATAGACTTATGTGATTGAAGGATTCAAGTCTCAGTTTAGTTTCTTCTATTTCCGTATGTTCATAGCTGGTCTCAGAACCTTGATATTGTGATGTTGAGTGGTCATGCCACTATTTTGTAGGATGTCTCAAATCATTTTGAGCATTTACAGCCGTTATGTTGTACGAGTCATCCCAGGTTTCTAAATAGTCTGATGCATTTGCAAATCCCTTCTTTCTGTTCCCGATGTCCTTTTGGGTCAGGATAAGCACACTAACCGGTGCGTTGAGGTACTCTATTGCCTCGGCATATATGTTGGATCTATTATTATGAACCTAGGTGTTTTAGGGAGTCACCTAGTAATCTAGCCATATTTTGTGTTCCCAGTGTGATGATTCTGGCCATCATTCTCGAAAGCATCCCGTGATGCAATTTAGTTAGTAGGTATTCTATTCCTGGGTTCTTGAACCCGAGATTCACCCTACTTGCCTAATGTTGATAGTGTTGCTAGTTCCTTTAGGATATTAGTAACCTATGTGATAGTCCTCGAGGTTCGTGGTACCTCTTTCTTCCAATTACCATGAACCATTCTTGGCAGGAGTTCTTTTAAACCAAAAGATCAAAACCAGAGTGCTCTTAATGAGTCCTCCATTCTATATTGTGATTCTGCTAGTTCTACCCTTTTCTGCATGGGCTATCCGGAAGAAATGTTGAGCTTTGCTCGATATACTAATCTATGCATCCACAACTCAAAAAATAATAGCATATGTTCCTTTGAGTTGTTCTCTTTAGTTGTATTCTGACCCTCGTCTATCAATTGATACTCAAGAGTATGTGTGCGATCGTGTTTATCGATGCCTATTATCCTTGTGGTCCGTCAAGCCATTCTATTCCGGAATGACTAGGAGAAACAAACTCCAGTACCCCATCCATATCCAGGATTGGGTCAAAGTAGTTGTGCTCTGCAGATCAAATGCCAATCCATCCTTTGCTCTGTTCTACCTTGGAGTGTTACCATCTTTATGTCAAGAATGTCATAAGAATTGCACCATTTCTCATGAATTCTTGACGTAGTGATACTTCTCGCTATCATTATTCATTCCTTGGTCCCGTATTGTTGTAACCGGAATGCCGACAAGTGAACTGTGATGTGTGAAATCGATACTTCTAGCAACCTCATTGCTTGGTAGTTAATGGACAATATTATCATTCTTAGCGTGTTGGTTATTAAATCATCATCCTAAGATTGATCGTGCTACCTAGTCCTTATTTCCGGTGCACTCTTCGATAAATGAGTTAGGACTGTGTTAATCCCTCACTCTTTTGATCATATCATCTTGCCCTGAAAAGCAAGGTTGTTCTTGAGCTTAGTAACATGCCGGTGGTTCGTGATTTCCGAATATCTTCTCGGAAGCATTACCAGGTTGTCCCCTGACCGTTATGTTGAGCTCGTGACCAAGTTGGTTTCTTGTGAACCACCCTTTCTCCAAGAATCTGTGTTGGATACCCTGAGCTAGTTGGTTAAGCTAAACAACAACTTGGGGAGTTGGAAGATAAACGCTTGCCTAACTTAGTTTGTTCTATGGGATACCTTTGTGTGTGTGTGTTGAAGAGAGATGATATCTCCATCGATTGGTCCTCGTGATCAGTTGTTGGATCTATTGCCTTGGCAAAACCTTGATTTGAGTGTGCGCTATTGTCAAATCAAGTTAGAACCAACGATATTCGTAATGTTGTCTTACTCGTGGTTGATCCCTCGAGCATACACCATTACATCTTTTGGTCTGACCAATGCTATCACCGTGTTCACATGATGGCGGAAGTCCAGTGATATGGAAATTCCGATGAGTTGTTGTTGACCCCATCAGCAACATTTTGTCTCCCCCATGATTCATGTTGAACATCAACCTAGTGTTGGAAACTTTGTAAGCAATGCCTTCGTGTTCCGTTCATGAAGCTTATGCTTGGATGGAAGAAGTGACTTCCTCGAATTCATGTGCATTTGGTGCAAGTTGCCACCGTGAGTTCGAGAAAGATTGTTTTTGTTTTCCTCTGGTACCATCCCAAGTCAGTTATGCATGTGCGAATGTATTCTATGGTTTGGTAGATTAATTGCCTCCACTCCATATGTATTCCCTAGCACACCAAGCCACTGACTGATTTGCTCAAGGAGAAGGAGTCCCTTCATAAGAGCTAATCCGGACTTATGAAAAGATTTCGATATCCTCGTTGATGGTTCCCCACCTGAACTTGGTAGTGTTTAATATAAGACTACTACGTGGCCATGCTTGTCTGGGACAGCGTGTTCACATGTTTGTAGCAAAACCCGCTCATGTTTTGGAGCTTACTACCATAGTCAAATTCCCCGAGAATCTCGCAACATCATCTCGTCGATTTGTGTTGCAACCTTTCCTTTCCAGACGTGCTGTCTGAAATATCCTGTTTCCAACCAGATCTGAATCTCAGGCAGATATGATGGTTGGAACACTTCCAACATTTGCATGTTGTTCCCAGCTTGCACCCCATCATGCCAAAATTTCCATGGGCTGTCCTTCTCAGCAGTTGCTGTCCAGGATCATCTTCAAAAGTGGTCCTGTTATGGGTCCCATCCATTTTCGGTGATAAGAAAAAATCATCTATTGCCTTTTCTTCAACAAGGTAGTCCACATCATCCATTCTAGTCGGAATATGCCATTCTTCCGAGCTCCTTCAAGTGATCGATTGTGATTGCCTTAGGCTGGTATGAAGAGTTTCAATGATCTCCGAATCAAAAGTAATTCTTTTTGCCACTTAAGGGAATATTTCTGCGAGTCACCTTCTTAAAGATGTCCCGTTATGATATCATGGCAACTCAACTCCTTGCTACGTTGACAACCGTTCATCATCTTTTTAAGTGTGGAATTGTGTCTGTGTAGTGAACCTCCGTCATCTGTTCCACCCCATCCCTCTAGACGTATGCTTCGTGCCTCAGCTCAAGATATGTTTCTATGTCTCATCCCGTGATTGATCCTAAATTGCTCGGACCTCAAGAAGACTGATTCTTCCAAAATCCTTCCTTTCTTCTCGTTGTCATGTTGGTTGTAGTTCTCAAAGCAAGACGTCGAGATCAAGGTGATGCAATGAGTCAATACCCTCGAGAAAGACATATGGATCGTGAAGACCGTGATAGTTTGTGCCCCCTCTGTCTTCTTACCCCACGTCTTGAATCTCGGGACGAGATTCTTGTTTAGTGGGGGTGAGTTGTCACAGCCCCAGTTAAGGCCTTGCTTGTCTTTGCATTAGCTTCCATGCATCATGTTTAAATTTCTCTTAAATATGAAATGGGGATGACAGAACCCCCAGCACACCCCCCCTTAAACCAATTAGGGTTTACTAAGACCTTGTTCAATGAACCTGAAATGCCCTTCTAAAATGTTCATCATCTTTGCCTTGGTCCAGAACCTCTGACAAAAATGGTGCACAATTTTCTAGGACACATAAGGTCACTGAATTAAATCATATGTTATTTGCAATTGGGCATTTAAATGCTATATATTATTTTAAATGCTAAATTAATTCTGAACTTAAGTGAGGGCTGTTAGGAATAATCCAAACAGAGCCCACAATTATCTTCAGGATTTTTGAAAACGTTTTAGTATTTTAATAAAAGCCCTAAAGTTGCGGAAAAATTAGAAAACAGAAATAAAAGAGAGAGAGAGAGAGAGAATACATGTGCAACTTACCTGGCGCTAGCAACCGGCCCAGCTCCTGTGCTGGCCCACCTGCGACCCAGCCCACCACCAGCCTCCCTGTCGTCTTCCTCCTCGGGACGATCTGACAGGCGTGTCTGACGCCTGACGACATGCGCGCCACCTCCTGCTTCCCCGGCCCTCCTAGCGACTCGACGACGACGCCCCTGTCCCCTCGCTCCTCTCCCTCACTCGCTGCACCCTCTCTCCCTCCCCTGACTCTCTTCCCCGAGCTCACCCGAGAGTCGCCGTCGCCGCCGCTCGTCGTTACCGTGGCCACCAGCATCCCCATGCCGGCCAGCGCCCCCACGAGCTCCGCCTCGACGCCGTAGAGCCGCACGCCAAAGCACGCGACCCCGGGAGGCCAGCAACGTCGCCATCACCGTCCTCTTCCACCTCGGGCTCCGGCCCCCATCGTCGTCGATCCGCCGCACGCAGGACGTCCCCGAGCCCGCTAACCATCCCTACGGCACCGCTGTGAGCTGCGCCACCGTTTCCCCCTCTTCCCCTCTTTGTTTGATTGCCGTAGCCGTCGCCCCCTTGATGATCGAAATGCACCGCCGCCTGAGCTCGCCGTCGACGATGCTCCGGTGACCAAATGGTCACCCTGGAGTGTCCAACCTACTCCCCGCGATGCGTAGCGCCCTCCTAGCTCCCTTGCCCCGCTCTTCTACGCACTGAAACACGATCCCGCGCGCAACCGAACTCCGGCGGCCGCAAAAGAGCTCGCCGCCATTAGCTCCGGCCACCTTAGCTCCAGCCGATGCCGCCGTTGGATGCGCAAGACTCTCAGCTTTCTGTAGCCGCAAACCGCGTCCAAAACCGAGCCCTGTGGGCGTTTTTCGAAGCCCTCCGCCGCGTCTGTCGTCGCCGGCGTCAAACCGCCGGCGAGTTGACCCCATTTGACCTGGGGTTTGACTCCCCTGGGTCAACAAAAGGTGGGACCAGAGCCCTGCTAATTTTAGTTTAGCACTAATTAACTTTTAGTTAACACACTAAGTCACTGACATGCGAGCCCAGGCCCCACTGACAGTTTAGTTAGTATTAACTTAACCCTGTTAATTAGTTGTTTCATCGACGCAGGGTCCCAGCCGTCAGGTTTGACCTGGGCTGGCGCCTTTGACCTGCTGATGTCACAGTGATGTAATGCTGACACAGTAATCTGTTTTTTGGATTTTAAATAAATCAGAAATGATTTATTTATTTCAGAAAATATCCAGAACTTCTAAAAATCATAGAAATTCAACCGTAACTCCAAATGAAATAATTTATATATGAAAAATGATCAGAAAAATCCAATCTATCCATCTGTTCTAATTTCATGCATGATAGAACAACTTATGACTATTGTTTAGTACAAATCAATTAAATGACATTTAAACTCTCACATATGGAGTTTGAATTTGAAGCTAGTGTTCAAACCAACCCCATTTAACTTGTTGCTAGATGCATTAGGCCAATCAACAACATATTGCCATGTCATCTTCATGCATCATATTGTTGCATGGCATTGATTGTGTTTCTCCTTTGTTTGTCGGTGTTTTTCCCCTCTTAGTAGACGGCGTACCGACGATGAGTTAGATGACACAGATGAAGAACTATATTATATTCAGAAGTGCCAGGCAAGCAAAATCCCCTTGTTCATTCTGATACAATCCCACTCTCTCACTCCTGCTCTCTTTTACTGCATTAGGACAACAATGATTCATCTGTTACTTGTCATGTAGCTGAACCCCTTTATCCTCTGCATGACCTGTCATTCCACGGTAATTAGATGAAACCCACTAGCATGAGTAGGAGTTGTTTGAGCCCTATTGTGCCTACTCATTCATGCTTGTTTGTCATGCCACTCATCGCTTAGAGTTGAGTCAGTCCGATTCATCGGGAATGAATTGGAATTGTGTGTGAACATGTCCTACTATGTGTGAGCTAAGTGTGTGAACACGATTGGGTAAAGGTAGCGGTGAGAGGCCATGTAGGAGTACATGGTGGGTTGTCTCATTTCAGCCGTCCTCAGGAACTGATTTCTGTGTTTGTGATCCATGAAACAGTTACTACCACACATTGGGATCCTTAATTTACTCTCTCGGCTTCTTAACCACCCATGTCCTCTCGTCCGGAGTTGCAAAGTAGTTTCGTGTTTGTAGCATCTTTGGGGGCACGCATGGCGCTGACCTTAGGGGTGGGTTGTGTTGCGGTAGGCATGTGGCGGTGTACCGATTCGCCTGCTTTGGTGTCTCGGGAACCCTGCACACATCGTTCGGGGCCGTTAGTGGAAACCTCGGCAGACTCCTGCGGATGGAACCCGGATAGGCGATAAACCTGGAGTAGGGACTTGAGTGTTTAGGTAGGCCGTGGCCGACACCCTCGCCAGGCTTCCGCTTGAAGGTTGCCGAGATACATGACGTGTATATGGCGGTAAGTGGCGAGAGCGTGTGTGAAGAAGTACACCCCTACAGGGTTAACATGATCTATTCAAATAGCCGCGTCCGCGGAAAAGGATTTCTGGGTTGCCTATATCAGTTCATAGACAAGTGAAAGTGGATACTCTAAAATGCGCAAGATAAGCGTGAGTGCTATGGATGGCGTTCTCGTAGGGAGACGGGAGCGGGTCCATAGTGGTGTATTGATATGGTGAATATGTGGACTCGTGTGCGCCACCTCAAAAGAGTTACTTGCAGTCATAGTTCAGGATAGCCACCGAGTCAAAGCTGGCTTGCTGCAGTCAAACTCCACCAACCCTTTGTTGATAATGATGCATGTGTAGCTAGTTCTGATGTAAGTCTTGCTGAGTACAATTGTACTCACGTTTGCCTATTTTATGTTTTTGCAGAGAGACTTCAGTCTCGCTAGTAGTTCCACGTGGACTTGACGCTTAGCTTGTTACCTCAGCTACGATCTTGTGCCCTCGGCAGATCTGGTAGATAGTCGGGCTTCTCAGCCTTTTTCATTTGTAGATGTACGCACTTTCAGGACATGTTAAGCTTCCGCTTGTGCTTTGACTTGTATGTTTCAATGTTGGGTCATGAGACCCATGTTTGTAATATCTCGCTCCTCGTGAGCCTAATGAATAAATATTTGAGTCAGAGAGTTATGTTGTGATGCCATGTTGTATTTACACATATTGAGCATATTGTGTGTATGTTTGAAATGCTTGGTATGTGTGGGATCCGACAATCTAGTTGTTTATCCTTGGCAGCCTCTCATATGGGGAAATGTAGTCTAGTGCTTCCTCGAGCGATAGTAGTCCGCTTCTGACCCGGTTCACTTTGGAGTCCTGCTAGCCCAAAGACTACTGCTCGGGACACTTGACTGGCGGCATGTGTTTCACTTCGTTCACTGTGCATCCCTTCGAGGAAATGTCACGCGGTGACATCCGGAGTCCTGCCTAGCCTGCTACAGCCCGGGTTCCCGGAGTCCTGTTAGCCATGTTGCTATAGCCCGGATTCACACGTCAATCGACATGCTCGATGTGATTCATGTATGCCTGTCCCCATGGGTTAGTGCCGCTTTGGGTTCACCACTAGCCATGTCGGCCCGGGTTCTCTGTCATGTGGATGCTAGCGACACTATCATATACGTGAGCCAAAAGGCGCAAACGGTCCCGAGCCATGGTAAGGCGACACACACGGGAATACCGTGCGTGAGGCTGCAAAGTCATATGAGGTGTTACCGGCTAGATCAATGTGACTTGGAATCGGGGTCCTGACATTGAGTCTATAGGAAAAGCCAATACTATCAAGGAGGGATGAGGTGTTACTTAATGAGTTTCTTGCTCTACAGTGCTTAGTGATATGCTCCAAAACCCTCAACTACTTTCTCATATCCACATATGACCTAAACCAAAAGTCAAATCGGCCCTACCGATTCTTTCTATCTGGCGCCACCGAGTTCAGATGTCATAGCCACTACCACAAACGCTAGGCAAATCGGTCTCACCGATAGGGATCTCGGTCTCACCGAGATGGGATTGTAATCTCTCTGTTTCCCTTCGTAACGTTTCGGTACCGCCGAGATGAGCGATCGGTCCCACCGAGATTGCAATGTAAACTCCATGTTTCCTTTTCGTAACATTTTGGTCTCACCGAAATGAGTGAATTGGTCCCACCGAGTTTACCTGACCAACTCTCTGGTTAGCTTATTACCAAAAATCGGTCCCACTGAGTTTGTGTAATCGGTCTCACCGAGATTACGTGTAGGACCTTGAAGTATGTCTAGAGGGGGGGGGGGTGATTAGACTACTTGACCAATTAAAAACTTACCTTTTCCCAGTTTTAGAGTTTGGCAGATTTTAGCTATCTTAGGACAAGTCAAGCAATCATCACACAATTCAAGCAAGCATGCAAAGAGTGTATGAGCTGCGGAAATTAAAGCATGCAACTTGCAAGAAAGTAAAGGGAAGGGTTTGGAGGATTCACACGCAATTGGAGACACGGATGTTTTTGGCATGGTTCCGATAGGTGGTGCTATCGTACCTCCACGTTGATGGAGACTTCAACCCACGAAGGGTAACGGTTGCTTGAGTCCACGGAGGGCTCCACCCATGAAGGGTCCACAGTAGCAACCTTGTCTATCCCACCATGGCCGTCGCCCATGAAGGACTTGCCTCACTAGCGGTAGATCTTCACGAAGTAGGCGATCTCCTTGCCCTTACAAACTCCTTGGTTCAACTCCACAATATTGTCGGAGGCTCCCAAGTGACACCTAGTCAATCTAGGAGACACCACTCTCCAAGAAGTAACAAATGGTGTGTTGATGATGAACTCCTTGCTCTTGTGCTTCAAATGATCGTCTCCCCAACACTCAACTCTCTCTCATAGGATTAGAATCTGGTGGAAAGAAGATTTGAGTGAAAAGCAACTTGGCGAAGGCTAGAGATCAAGATTCATATGGTAGGAATGGAATATCTTGGCCTCAACACATGAGTAGGTGGTTCTCTCTCAGAAATGGTAAGTTGGAAGTGTAGGTTTAGTCTGATGGCTCTCTCCACGAATGAAGAGGAGGTGGAGGGGTATATATAGCCTCCACACAAAATCTAACCGTTACACACAATTTACCAATCTTGGTGGGACCAAATCAACAAACTCGGTCAGACCGACTTTAGTAAACCTAGTGACCGTTAGGGTTTTCGGTGGGACTGACTTGCATCTCGGTAGGACCGATATGGTTAGGGTTAGGGCATACCGTAATCTCGATGAGACCGATTTTGGTAATTAGCTAACCAGAGAGTTGGTCAGGTAAACTCGGTGGGACCGATTCGCTCTTTCAGTGAGACCGAAATGTTACGAAAAGGAAACAGAAAGTTTACATTGCAATCTCGGTGGGACCGATCCGCTCTTTCGGTGAGACCGAAGAGTTATGAAAAGGAAACAGAGAGATTACAATCCCATCTCGGTGAGACCGAGATCCCTATCGGTAGAACCGATTTGTCAAGGGTTTGTGGCAGTGGCTATGACATATGGAATCGGTGAGACCGATTTTGGCTTTAGGTTTAGGTCATACGTGGATGTGAGAAAGTAGTTGAGGGTTTTGGAGCATATCACTAAGAACATGAAGCAAGATGCTCATTAAGCAACACCTCATCCCTCCTTGATAGTATTGGCTTTTCCTATAGACTCAATGTGATCTTGAATCACTAAAATATAAAATGAAGAGTCTTGAGCTTTTGAGCTTGAGCTAATCCTTTGTCAATAGCATTTTGAGGGATCCACTTTCATCATCCATGCCATGCCATTCATTGAGCTTTCCTGAAATGTTCATCTTGGAATAGCATTAGATCAATGAGCTATATGTTGTTATGAATTACCAAAACCACCTAGGGATAGTTGCACTTTCAATCTCCCCCTTTTTGGTAATTCATGACAACATATAGATCAAAGCTTCGACAAATGATAATAAGATTGAAAAACATCGTCGCTTTGAGAAGTATGTGATAAGCAAGATCTCCCCCTAAATTTTTGCATAGTTTACGATTTGCTTTGGACTGCAAATGCACAAGGAATTAGGCTCATGGGTTACTCTTCCATGTCACATACATCTTGGTGGAGCGATCAAAATGATACGGAATGAATACATGCAGTCATCACCAAGCACGGTGAATGATCACATAGGATAGATAAGATAATATCATCAAACATGCATAAGTGTAGCTTATGATGAAACACATGATCATCAATGTCTCACAAACATAGTATATCAAGCAAACAAAAGCAAACAAGTTCAAAAAACACCAAATCAAGAGAGAACAAAA
Organism: Aegilops bicornis; assembly: GCA_021605145.1. Lineage (NCBI taxonomy): Eukaryota > Viridiplantae > Streptophyta > Magnoliopsida > Poales > Poaceae > Aegilops > Aegilops bicornis. The sequence goes on from CM038672.1 coordinate 569,923,480, forward strand.
GCAACACACTCTCTCTCGAAGCCTATGATCTATACATTTTTCTCCCCCTTTGGCAACAAGTTACCAAAAAGTTCATAGAAAATGCATAGTGATAGATCGACTCTCGGGCTTGATCTTCAGGTGGTGGAGTCCGGATAGCGCCGAGGACGAAAGCTTCAGTTGAAGTAGATGGAGCTGGAGCTGATGTAGGTGCTGGAGCTGGTGGAACTGAGGCTGTAGCTGGTGCAGATGAAGTGGCTCTTGTGTCAGGAACTGGCACATCAGATGACCTCTGGGCTCTAGGCACTCTGGCAAATGCATCAGTTGTTGTTTTGCCCTTCCTCTCCTGCATGTCATCTTGTAGTTGCTCCACAGCAGACTGAATCTCAGTTACTTTCACATCTAAGTCATAGAACTTTTGTTCCATGATTCTTTCCAAGCTCTCCTGATTTTGAGAGAGGGTGGCCAATCCCTTCTCAATCCTCAGTGTTGATGCTATTAAGTATGCGACCTGCTCTTGCTTGTTCTTCAAGAAATACTCAGATGCCTCCTCTTGAGTTGGCATCCTGGCAGCCTTTTCCTTCCTTGCCTTTTCCTTCTTCTCTTGTGCTTGAACTGATGATGGATCATTCTCATTCATGACAACCTCATTGTCCTCAAAGTCTGGATAAATTGGAAAATGTTCTTTATCCAATAGATATTTGCCTGTGCCCATCTTTGAGTTAATCAACTCCTGGATCTGAGGGGCATATCCACAACTTCTCTTCTGGTCTGCTGCAGTCCTCTTAATGGTTTCAACCATAAGGCTCATGACTTTGAATTTTCGTGGCACATCAAACAAATGCAACATGTTGATTGCATGCCCTCTAATCATGTTGTGGTCACCAGACTTAGGCAGTAGAGTATGCCTTAAGATGAAGTTGATAGTTGGCAGCCCTGACAGAAGGAAGTGGACTGATCCAAACTTATGTGTCTCAATTGTTGTGTCTGGGATCTCCTTGTACATGTGTGCCATGGAATTGTGGTCCATTTTCTTCTTGGCATATACATCAAGGTCATCTTCATTCTCCTTTGGGGCATTTATCAGCTTTGCCCACTCCTCAACAGTTGATCGGTACCTTGTACCTTGAGACATCCACACTATCACGCCATCCGGATAAAAGTGTGTCAGGAGTAGAACTGCATGATAAGTTCATCATTCCAGTTGGTGAGCTTTTGCCCAACGAAGTCTGCAACTCCAACAGCAACAAAACTGTCTTGCACTCCAGGATAGTGCTCTACATTTTCTTTCATGTAGGTCTAGTCGACCCACCTCATATCACATACTATGGGCTTCTTATCCAGCAGAATAGTCTCATAAAAGTCCTGCTGTTCCTTGGTGTGGAACCTGTAGTCCATAGCAGTTCTTCTCCTTGTGGCATATGGATCTGTCATCCTCCATAGCCTCAACCCATTGTCTCTTCTGATCTTCATATCCTCAGCCACAGGATGGGCATCATTGTGGTCTGGTATCTTGGGCTTGAGCTTCCTCAAAACTTGTCCTTCTTCATCTTCTTCATCAGCAACCTCAGGCACTGGGGCCTTGTTCTTCTCAGTAGCTGGAATACTCCTGGTATTTCTCTTTGGTGCAGACTTGGCCTTGGGGGCAGCTTTAGGTGCTTCCTTGGGCTTAGATGTGGCAGCCTCTGATCTTATAGCATCACCCATAAACTTTGGTGCCATGGGTGCTGGTGCAGCAATCTCTTCTTCCTCTTCCATCATGCAAGGCTTCCCAATAACTCTGACTGTGATCTTCTTGACCCTCTCTTTCCTTTTCTTCCCTTCAGCAGCAGCTGGCTCTTTGGGATCAGGCTTTTCAGGAATTTGAGTTGATGCTCTGACCTTTGGCATAGGTGTCCTCTTGGCAGGAATCTTCCTATTTAGTCCAGGCTTTGTGCTATGTGCTGAGCCATACTCCTTTTTGAGCACTGCCTTCTTGGAGGTTGCCTCATCCTCTTCTGCCCTATAATCCTCATCTTCAGAATCTAAGGTTTTCTTCTTCCGTTGCCTGGTGGCAGCTTTAGGCAAATTGCTTGGGGTGCTCCTACTGCCTTCATCTGAAGAGCTGGAGGGACTAGTGCCCTCACTCATGTTCACCTGCTCCTCTGACCTGTTCTGACTGTCACTCTAGTCTGACATGCTGCAAACACTGACTGCTGACCATGTGAAGAGTTATAGATGAGGTAGAGTGGATGAGCATCACAAAATGCAGAGATTTTTGCAAAAGAATGACTCAAAAATTCAGTTTTAGTTTTCCACAGAAAGCATTTCGGATCAACCGATTTTCAAACTCGGTGATACCGGGCAGTTTCGAACCTAAACCGATGAACTCGGCCGATCGAGTCACCGCTCGGTGGCACCGAGACTGCTAGGGTTTCACAAAGTCCTAAAATCGGTCACACCGATTAGCAATTCTCGGTCAGACCGAGTCTCACTAGTGCAATGGCATAAGCTAAATCGGTGGGACCGAGTTTTTCAACTCGGTGGGTCCGAGATGGTTTCGGCGGAAACCTAACCCTAAATTTTCGGATCAAAACTATTCTACGGATTGCATTGATCGGATAGGAGTGTTTCAATCGTGGCAAGAATCAATACGAACACAATGTGCTGAGAATCGGATGAGGAAAGCACTGTGATCGAGTCCATACCCTAGTTCGGCGGAGACTCGCTACGGCGGCAACGGCGGGGTTGATTTCCGTTGACGGCGGCGGAGACCAGCGACAGGAGGCGGCTGGCGACAAGGAGAAGATCCGGACACCACAGAGGCAGAGCGAGCTATTGCGAGGGCGAAGAGGTTCACAGAAATTTCCAAATTTTTGCCCGTGACTATATATAGCCCGACCCTGTCGGTGTGACCGAGTGGAACAACTCGGTGGCACCGAGATGCAAAACTGTGTACAGTTATTGCAACTCAGTGTGACCGAAGAGTTCAAATCGGTTGCACCGAGATTAAAAACCTAGATCGACTTAGTGATCTCGGTAAGACCAAAATGGAGGAATCGGTCAGACCGAGAATCACAAAGAAGTTTTGGAAGTTTAAGTCTATGACGAATCGGGGACTCCGAGTGCTCCTCACACAGAGTGGTTCGAATCTGACTTGATCAAATTTTGTGATGTAGCATGAATAGAGTTTGAGACGAGAAAAGCATAGATAGCTAGAGAAGGTTCTTAGACATTCTTGTCCATCCACTTGGCCAAAGAAAAAAAAGAAGCCAATCAATCAAAACAACAAGTGGATGTCCTCGAATGAGTAAAGTATGCAACCAACATGCTCACACAATAAGATGGAAAATGAAATATGTGGAAAAGCATGCACAACCAATTCTAGCATCTATCAAACAATTGGCGATGACTAGTTCATCTATATATGAGTATATTGACTTAGGAGTCAAATGATAGACATTTGACCATAGGTCATACTCATCGTTTAAGCTCAAGTGGGGTTACCACTTTTACATAAAGCATTTATGTGTTCACATCATTAGAGTTGCTCAATTCTTAGAGTTAAGCTCCCCTAGATGTGAGATCCCCCCTAAGAGGGATGAACTAACCTTGGGTTTTGTCGATGATGACTTCATGTAGGTGTTGAAGATGTGGATGCTCAATGTTGATGTAGATCTTTTGGAGCAATCCTTTGGAGTGAGTTGCACTTTCAATACCTACATGGGTTGGTCCCACAAGGAACAAACAAGTATATCCATAGACATAGAGTGATGCACACACAAAATTATGTCCATGAAATCATTAGGTTACCTTGTCCCTTGCCTTACCAACATGAGGGTTTGTGACTCCTTGAACTAGTGCAAGATATGGAAGTTGATTGCACTTGTCCTTGCCATAATGATATGAGTGAAATATGTTGGCAGAGTCACCCTCAAGAACTCTCTAGTTCTTCTTCTTCTGGATCCACATCATCTTGATGGGAATCCTTGGAGTCGTAGTTGTACTTGATGAGGTAGAACTTGACGTAGTCTTGGGAATCCACTTGACGGAGACCTTAGGTGCCTCTTCAAATGCATCAATCTCTTCTTGAAGCTTGTCCTTGCCCTTGTTCTTGTGGTCTTGTGGTGGAAGATCATCTTGTGCTTGTGTTCCCTTGAAGGAAGTAGGATCATACTTCTCTTGTTGAGGAACAAACTTCGTCTTGGGGTATTGATCTTCTTCCCACTCAACTCCATTGGCATTGAACTTTCGTTCAAAACCAACACCTTGATTCTTCCAGTGCCTTCCTTGCTTGCATACAATTTCCTCGAATTGCTTACTCCCCGCAAGGCTCTTGTATACACCTTTCTCTATAATTCCCTTCAATAAGCTATTTTCTTACTCAAGTGTAACTTGGCTAAGAGAATCATTAGTGGAATCAAGAGAACTACTAGAAGTAACAATATTGGATTTAGCATTGTTATTGTTACTACTAGAAGAAGAATCTTTCTTGATCTTGTTACTAGACTTGACTTGAGGCATGTAAGTAGATAAGAGTAAACGCTTGGCAATGTAAGAAGAACTTTTCTTACGGAGATCATCATTGATTGCTTTTAAGAACTCATGCTCTTGCTCAAGATTGAGCTTTTCAAAGCGTAACTTCTCACGAGCCCTTAAAAGTTCTTGATGATCTTAAAAGATAGTTTCATGAGCTAACTTAAGAGTGTTTAGTTCTTTAGTTAGACGCTCAATTTTCTCTTTATCATTGTCATTCGTTTCAACTTGATTAGCATGATTAATTGACGTTTCACCATAGTATTCATCAATAGAGTTGTCAACAAGTAAATCATCATCACCTAGCAAGTCATCTTCATCAACATCAAAATCAACATACTCGGGGTATGTTACCTTAGGACCTTTGGCCATGAAGCATCTACCAATTCCTTCATTTGGTGATTCAAATATGTCGTAGGAGTTGGTTGACACAAGTGCTAGACTGGCAACACCTTCATCTTGAGTATGTTCGGAGTCGGAGTGATAGCTTCTCTCGGAGTGATGGTCGGAGTCGGAGCCCGATACCCATTCACCAACATGAGCTTGATGTCTTCGTTTTGTGTAGCTCTTTGATGACTTGTCCTGCCTTTCTGAATCCTTGCTTCTCCGTGAGGGTCTTCGTTCATAACGATCATCTCTACTCCTTCTCTCTCTTGGTGGTGATTCTTCTCTTCTACTTCTACTTTTTGGAGAGTCTTCTCTTCTTTTGTGGGGTGTCGTACACTCATTGGAATAGTGTCCGGGTCTCCCACAATTGTAGCAATTGCGCTCTCGACTAGAAGATCTTTTGTCATTGTAAGACCTTGACTTGGAGCTTCTTTCTTTGCTTCTACTCTTGTAGAATTTGTAGAAGTTCTTCACCATTAAGCTCAATTCTTCATTGAAGGTGTGTTTCTCACTTATTGATGTGGGGGCTTCACTTGAGGCTTTGTAAGCACCACTTGACTTATTGTGAAGTTCCTCCTTATCCTTAAGTGACATCTCATGAGCAACAATTGTTCCAATGACTTCCGTTGGCTTGAGATCTTTGTAGTTTGGCATCATTTGAATCAATGTGCACACAGTATCTTACTTTCCATCCAATGCTCTTAGGATCTTCTTGATGATGAATCATCGGTCATCTCTGCACTCCCTAAGACGGCAATTTCATTTGTGATAAGTGCAAGCCTAGAGTACATTTCAACGACACCTTCACCATCCTTCATTTTGAACTTGTCAAGCTGACTTTGGAGCACATCCAACTTGGATTCCTTGACGGATTCGGTACCTTCATGCATATCAATCAAAGTATCCCAAATTTCCTTTGCATTCTCAAGACGGCTGATTTTGTTGAATTCTTCGGGCACAATCCGTTGAAGATGATATCACAAGCTTGAGCGTTGTATTGCAACATCTTCAATTCTTCCGCATTAGCTTCACGGTTCGGCTCTCTCCCATCAAAGAATTCAACTTGCAAGCCAATACAAATAATTGCCCAAACGGTGGGGTTATGTCTGAGAATATGCATTTTCATGTTATGCTTCCAACTAGCAAAATTTGTACCATCAAAGTAAGGACCTCTACGGTGATAATTTCCCTCGCTAGACGCCATACTCTCCTAGGTTGTGAAACCAAGGCTATGACCACCAAAAGCTATGGAAATCAAAGCAAATGGAGACCTAGGCTCTGATACCACTTGTAGGACCTTGAAGTATGTCTAGAGGGGGTGATTAGACTACTTGACCAACTAAAAACTTAGCCTTTTCCCAGTTTTAGAGTTTGGCAGATTTTAGCTATCTTAGGACAAGTCAAGCAATCATCACACAATTCAAGCAAGCATGCAAATAGTGTATGAGCAGCGGAAATTAAAGCATGCAACTTGCAAGAAAGTAAAGGGAAGGGTTTGGAGGATTCAAACGTAATTGGAGACACGGATGTTTTTGGCGTGGTTCCGATAGGTGGTGCTATCGTACCTCCACGTTGATGGAGACTTCAACCCATGAAGGGTAATGGTTGCGTGATTCCACGAAGGGCTCCACCCACGAAGGGTCCACGAAGTAGCAACCTTGTCTATCCCACCATGGTCGTCGCCCACGAAGGACTTGCCTCACTAGCGGTAGATCTTCATGAAGTAGGCGATCTCCTTGCCCTTACAAACTCCTTGGTTCAACTCCACAATCTTGTCGGAGGCTCCCAAGTGACACCTAGCCAAACTAGGAGACACCACTCATTTGCTGAATCGGTCTGACCGAGTTTACCAATTCGGTCCTACCGAGTTTGGCAAGTTGTCTGTAACGGTTAGATTTTGTGTGGAGGCTATGTATACCCCTCCACCTCCTCTTCATTTGTGGAGAGAGCCATCAAACTAAACCTACACTTCCAACTTACCATTTCTGAGAGAGAACCACCTACTCATGTGTTGAGGCCAAGATATTCCATTCCTACCATATGAATCTTGATCTCTAGCCTTCCCCAAGTTGCTTTCCACTCAAATCTTCTTTCCACCAGATTCAAATCCTGTGAGAGAGAGTTGAGTGTTGGGGAGACTATCATTTGAAGCACAAGAGCAAGGAGTTCATCATCAACACACCATTTGTTACTTCTTGGAGAGCAAGGAATTCAAGCAAGCATGCAAAGAGTGTATGAGCTGCGGAAATTAAAGCATGCAACTTGCAAGAAAGTAAAGGGAAGGGTTTGGAGGATTCAAACTCGGTAGGACCGTTACTTCTTGGAGAGTGCTGTCTCCTGGATTGGCTAGGTGTCACTTGGGAGCCTCCGACAAGATTGTGGAGTTGAACCAAGGAGTTTGTAAGGGCAAGGAGATCGCCTACTTCGTGAAGATCTACCGCTAGTGAGGCAAGTCCTTCGTGGGCGACGGCCATGGTGGGATAGACAAGGTTGCTACTTCGTGGACCCTTCGTGGGTGGAGCCCTCCGTGGACTCGCAAGAACTGCTACCCTTCGTGGGTTGAAGTCTCCATCAACGTGGAGGTACGATAGCACCACCTATCGGAACCACGCCAAAAACATCCGTGTCTCCAATTGCGTTTGAATCCTCCAAACCCTTCCCTTTACTTTCTTGCAAGTTACATGCTTTAATTTCCGCAGCTCATACACTCTTTGCATGCTTGCTTGAATTGTGTGATGATTGCTTGACTTTCCTAAGATAGCTAAAATCTGCCAAACTCTAAAACTGGGAAAAGGCTAAGTTCTTAATTGGTCAAGTAGTCTAATCACCCCCCCTCTAGACATACTTCAAGGTCCTACACGTAATCTCGGTGAGACCGATTACACAAACTCGGTGGGACCTATTTTGGTAATAAGCTAACCAGAGAGTTGGTCAGGTAAACTCGGTGGGACCGATTCACTCATTTCGGTGAGACCAAAATGTTACGAAAAGGAAACAGGGAGTTTACATTGCAATCTCGGTGGGACCGATCGCTCATCTCGGTGGTACCGAAACGTTACGAAGGAAAACAGAGAGATTACAATCCCATCTCGGTGAGACCGAGATCCCTATCGGTTAGACCGATTTGCCTAGGGTTTGTGGCAGTGGCTATGACATGTGAACTCGGTGGCGCCAGATAGAAAGAATCGGTAGTGCCGAGTTTGACTTTTGGTTCAGGTCATATGTGGATATGAGAAAGTAGTTGAGGGTTTTGGAGCATATCACTAAGCACTGTAGAGCAAGAAACTCATTAAGCAACACCTCATCCCTCCTTGATAGTATTGGCTTCTCCTATAGACTCAATGTCAGGACCCCGATTCCAAGTCACATCGATCTAGCCGGTAACACCTCATATCACATTGCGGCCTCACGCACGGTATTCCCACAGGTGTCGCCTTACCATGGCCCGGGACCGTTATGCCTTTTGGCTCACGTATATGATAGTGTCGCTAGCATCCATATGACAGAGAACCCGGGCCGACATGGCTAGTCGTGAACCCAAAGCGGCACTAACCCATGGGGACAGGCATACATGAATCACATCGAGCATACCCCTCCACCTCCTCTTCATTCGTGGAGAGAGACATCAGAACGAACCTACACTTCCAACTTGCTATTTCTGATAGAGAACCACCTACTCATGTGTTGAGACCAAGATATTCCATTCCTACCATATGAATCTTGATCTCTAGCCTTCCCAAGTTGCTTTCCACTCAAATCTTCTTTCCACCAAATCCAAATCCTGTGAGAGAGAGTTGAGTGTTGGGGAGACTATCATTTGAAGAAAAAGAGCAAGGAGTTCATCATCAACACACCATTTGTTACTTCTTGGAGAGTGGTGTCTCCTAGATTGGCTAGGTGTCACTTGGGAGCCTCCGACAAGATTGTGGAGTTGAACCAAGGAGTTTGTAAGGGCAAGGAGATCGCCTACTTCATGAAGATCTACCGCTAGTGAGGCAAGTCTTTCATGGGCGACAGCCATGGTGGGATAGACAAGGTTGCTTCTTCGTGGACCCTTCGTGGGTGGAGCCCTCCGTGGACTCACAAGAACCGTTACCCTTCGTGGGTTGAAGTCTCCATCAACGTGGAGGTACGATAGCACCACCTATCGGAACCATGCCAAAAACATCCGTGTCTCCAATTGCGTTTGAATCCTCCAAACCATTCCCTTTACTTTCTTGCAAGTTACATGCTTTAATTTCCGCAGCTCATACACTCTTTGCATGCTTGCTTGAATTGTGTGATGATTGCTTGACTTTTCCTAAGATAGCTAAAATCTGCCAAACTCTAAAACTGGGAAAAGGCTAAGTTTTTAATTGGTCAAGTAGTCTAATCACCCCCCCTCTAGACATACTTCAAGGTCCTACACGTAATCTCAGTAAGACCGATTACACAAACTCGGTGGGACCTATTTTGGTAATAAGCTAACCAGAGAGTTGGTCAGGTAAACTCGGTGGGACCGATTCACTCATTTCGGTGAGACCAAAATGTTACGAAAAGGAAACAGGGAGTTTACATTGCAATCTCGCTGGGACCGATCGCTCATCTCGGTGGTACCAAAACGTTACGAAGGGAAACAGAGAGATTACAATCCCATCTCGGTGAGACCGAGATCCCTATCGGTGAGACCGATTTGCCTAGGGTTTGTGGCAGTGGCTATGACATGTGAACTCGGTGGCGCCAGATAGAAAGAATCGGTAGGGCCGAGTTTGACTTTTGGTTCAGGTCATATGTGGATATGAGAAAGTAGTTGAGGGTTTTGGAGCATATCACTAAGCACTGTAGAGCAAGAAACTCATTAAGCAACACCTCATCCCTCCTTGATAGTATTGGCTTTTCCTATTGACTCAATGTCAGGACCCCGATTCCAAGTCACATCGATCTAGCCGGTAACACCTCATATCACATTGCGGCCTCACACACGGTATTCCCACAGGTGTCGCCTTACCATGGCCCGGGACCGTTTGCGCCTTTTGGCTCACGTATATGATAGTGTCGCTAGCATCCATATGACAGAGAACCCGGGCCGACATGGCTAGTCGTGAACCCAAAGCGGCACTAACCCATGGGGACAGGCATACATGAATCACATCGAGCATACCCTCCACCTCCTCTTCATTCGTGGAGAGAGACATCGTAATCTAACCTACACTTCCAACTTGCTATTTCGATAGAGAACCACCTACTCATGTGTTGAGACCAAGATATTCCATTCCTACCATATGAATCTTGATCTCTAGCCTTCCCAAGTTCCTTTCCACTCAAATCTTCTTTCCACCAAATCCAAATCCTGTGAGAGAGAGTTGAGTGTTGGGGAGACTATCATTTGAAGCAAAAGAGCAAGGAGTTCACCATCAACACACCATTTGTTACTTCTTGGAGAGTGGTGTCTCCTAGATTGGCTAGGTGTCACTTGGGAGCCTCCGACAAGATTGTGGAGTTGAACCAAGGAGTTTGTAAGGGCAAGGAGATCGCCTACTTCATGAAGATCTACCGCTAGTGAGGCAAGTCCTTCATGGGCGACAGCCATGGTGGGATAGACAAGGTTGCTTCTTCGTGGACCCTTCGTGGGTGGAGCCCTCCGTGGACTCAAGGCAACTGCTACCCTTCGTGGGTTGAAGTCTCCATCAACGTGGAGGTACGATAGCACCACCTATCGGAACCACGCCAAAAACATCCGTGTCTCCAATTGCGTTTGAATCCTCCAAACCATTCCCTTTACTTTCTTGCAAGTTACATGCTTTAATTTCCGCAGCTCATACACTCTTTGCATGCTTGCTTGAATTGTGTGATGATTGCTTGACTTTTCCTAAGATAGCTAAAATCTGCCAAACTCTAAAACTGGGAAAAGGCTAAGTTTTTAATTGGTCAAGTAGTCTAATCACCCACCCTAGACATACTTCAAGGTCCTACACGTAATCTCGGTGAGACCGATTACACAAACTCGGTGGGACCTATTTTGGTAATAAGCTAACCAGAGAGTTGGTCAGGTAAACTCGGTGGGACCGATTTACTCATTTCGGTGAGACCAAAATGTTACGAAAAGGAAACAGGGAGTTTACATTGCAATCTCGCTGGGACCGATCGCTCATCTCGGTGGTACCGAAACGTTACGAAGGGAAACAGAGAGATTACAATCCCATCTTGGTGAGACCGAGATCCCTATCGGTGAGACCGATTTGCCTAGGGTTTGTGGCAGTGGCTATGACATGTGAACTCGGTGGCGCCAGATAGAAAGAATCGGTAGGGCCGAGTTTGACTTTTGGTTCAGGTCATATGTGGATATGAGAAAGTAGTTGAGGGTTTTGGAGCATATCACTAAGCACTGTAGAGCAAGAAACTCATTAAGCACTGTGGAGCCCTCCGTGGACTCGCGCAACCGTTACCCTTCGTGGGTTGAAGTCTCCATCAACGTGGATGTACGATAGCACCACCTATCGGAACCACGACAAAAACATCCGTGTCTCCAATTGCGTTTGAACTCTCCAAACCCTTACCTTTACATTCTTGCAAGTTGCATGCTTTACTTTCCGCTGCTCATATACTCTTTGCATGCTTGCTTGAATTGTGTTAAGATTGCTTGACTTGTGCTAAGATAGCTAAAATCTGCCAAAGACTAAAATTGGGAAAAGGATAAGTTTTTATTTGGTCAAGTAGTCTAATCACCCCCCTCTAGACATACTTTCGATCCTACAGCTGTCTTGAGCTGGTTGCTGGAGCCGAGTCGAGGAGTCCGGCCGGGTTGGAGAGTTTGGTTGGGTCGGGGGGCTTGGCTGAGTTGGGCGACCCGACCAAGCACGGGCCGGCTTGAGGGGTGATGCTAGCCCCGTCGTTTTTGAAGAGGATCCAGGTTCCATTGCCTGCCCGGGGTTCATCCCCCCGACAAATGGATCCTTTACAGAGAAGGAGTTTCTCTCGAAAGAAGTGAGTGGAAGGAAACTAGAACTTGATGAGGTAATTGTACCTGATCCCGAATTGGAAAGTAGTTCATCACAGAAATCAGTCCCGGTGAGTCCTACACCAATTAGTGAGGAAGCTAATGGTGATGATCATGAAACTTCAGATCAAGTTACTACCGAACCTCGTAGGTAAACCATAGTAAGGTCCGCACCAGAGTGGTACGGTAATCCTGTTCTGGTGGTCATGTTATTTGACCATGACGAACCTACGAACTATGAGGAAGCGATGATGAGCCCAGATTCCGCAAAATGTCTTGAGGCCATGAAATCTGAGATGGGATCCATGTATGAGAACAAAGTGTGGACTTTGGTTGACTTGCCCGATGATCGGCAAGCCATAGAGAATAAATGGATCTTCAAGAAGAAGACTGACGTTGACGGTAATGTGACTGTCTACAAAGCTCGACTTGTTGCGAAAGGTTTTCGACAAGCTCAAGGAGTTGATTACGATGAGACCTTCTCACCGGTAGCGATGCTTAAGTCTGTCCGAATCATGTTAGCAATTGCCGAATTTTATGACTACGAAATTTGGCAAATGGATGTCAAAACTGCATTCCTTAATGGATATCTTAAAGAAGAGTTGTATATGATGCAACCAGAAGGTTTTGTCAATCCTAAAGGAGCGATCCATTTATGGACTACTGCAAGTATCTCGGAGTTGGAATGTATGCTTTGATAGTGTAATCAAAGCATATGGTTTATACAGACTTTTGGAGAAGCCTGTATTTACAAGAAAGTGAGTGGGAGCTCTGTAGCATTTCTGATATTATATGTGGATGACATAATGTTGATCAAAAATGATGTAGAATTTTCTGGAAAGCATAAAGGAGTGTTTGAAAGGAGTTTTTCAAAGAAAGACCTCGGTGAAGCTGCTTACATATTGAGCATCAAGATCTATAGAGATAGATTAAGACGCTTGATAAGTTTTTCCAATGAGTACATACCTTTACAAGTTTTTGAAGTAGTTCAAGATGGAACAGTCAAAGAAGGAGTTCTTGCCTGTGTTGCAAGGTGTGAAGTTGAGTAAGACTCAAAGCCCGACCATGACAGAAGATAGAAAGAGAATGAAAGTCATTTCCTATGCCTCAGCCATAGGTTCTATGAACTATGCCATGTTGTGTACCAGACCTATTGTATACCCTGCCCTGAGTTTGGCAAGGGAGTACAATAGTGATCTAGGAGTAGATCACTGGACATTGGTCAAAATTATCCTTAGAGGACTAAAGAAATATTTCCCGGTTATGGAGGTGATAAAGAGTTCGTCGTAAAGAGTTATGTGGATGCAAGCTTTGACACCGATCTGGATGACTCTGAGTCTCGATCTGGATACATATTGGAAGTGGGAGCATTTATCTAGAGTAGCTCCGTGCAGGGCATTGTAGACATAGAAATTTGCAAAATACATATGGATCTGAATGTGGCAGACCCATTGACTAAACCTCTCTCACAAGCAAAACATGATCACACCTTAGTAATCTTTGGGTGTTAATCACATGGCGATGTGAACTAGATTATTGACTCTAGTAAACCCTTTGGGTGTTGGTCACATGGCGATGTGAACTATAGAGTGTTAAATCACATGACGATGTGAACTATTGGTGTTAAATCACATGGCAATGTGAACTAGATTATTGACTCTAGTGCAAGTGGGAGACCGAAGGAAATGTTCCCTAGATGCAATAATAAAGTTGTTATTTATATTTCCTTATATCATGATAAATGTTTATTATTCATGCTAGAATTGTATTAACCGAAAACTTGATACATGTGTGAATACATAAATAAAACAGAGTGTCCCTAGTATGCCTCTACTTGACTAGCTCGTTAATCAAAGATGGTTAAGTTTCCTAGCCATAGACATGTGTTGTCATTTGATGAACGGGATCACATCATTAGAGAATGATGTGATGGACAAGACCCATCCGTTAGCTTAGCATAATGATCGTTTCGTTTTATTGCTATTGCTTTCTTCATGACTTAAACATGTGCCTCTGACTATGAGATGATGCAACTCCCGAATACCGGAGGAACACCTTGTGTGCTATCAAACGTCACAACGTAACTGGGTGATTATAAAGATGCTCTACAGGTGTCTCCGATGGTGTTTGTCGAATTGGCATAGATCAAGATTAGGATTGGTCACTCCGAGTATCGGAGAGGTATCTGTGGGCCCTCTCGGTAATGCACATCACTATAAGCCTAGCAATCAATATGACTAATGAGTTAGTTACGGGATGACACATTACAAAATGAGTAAAGAGACTTCCCGATAACAATATTGAACTATGTATGAGGATACCGACGATCGAATTGGGCAAGTAACATACCGATGACAAAGGGAACAACATATGTTGTTATGCGGTTTGACCGATAAAGATCTTCGTAGAATATGTAGGATCCAATATGAGCATCCAGGTTTCGCTATTGGTTATTGACTAGAGATGTGTCTCGGTCATGTCTGCGTAGTTCTCGAACCCGTAGGGTCCGCACGCTTAACGTTCGATGACTATTTGTATTATGAGTTATGTGATTTGCTGACCGAAGTTTGTTCGGAGTCCCGGATGAGATCACGGACATGATGAGGAGTATCGAAATGGTCGAGAGGTAAAGATTCATATATAGGACGATGGTATTTGGACAACGGAAGTGTTCCGGGTGATATCGGGTCACCGGAAGTGGATCCGGGCAACCCCCGGCAAAGATATGGGCTTAATGGGCCAAGTAAAGGAACAAACCAGCCCACAATGGGCTGGTGTGACCCCTATAGGGCCAGCCACTAGGGGAGAAAGGTAGAGGAGAGGAGGAAAAGGAAAGTATGAAGTAGGACTCCTACTTCCTTCCCCTCCCCCCTACTTCCTTCCCCTCCCCCCTCCTTCCTTTCCCCCTTGTCCAAATATGGTAAAAGGGGGCCGAATTGGACTAGGGGCCCAAGTAGGATTCCTCCTACTTGGGCACACCCTAGGCTGCCTCCCTCCCTCTCCCTCCTTTATATATGTGGGGAGGGAACCCCTAGAACACACATCAATTGTTCCTAGTCGTGTGCGATGCCCCCCTCCACAGTTACACACCTTAGTCATACCGTCGTAGTGCTTAGGCGAAGCCCTGCACGGTAACTTCACCATCACCGTCACCATGCCGTCGTGCTAACGGAACTCTCCCTCGGACTCAACTGGATCAAGAGCTCTCGAGGGACATCATTGAGTTGAACGTGTGTTGAACACGGAGGCGCCGTACATCCAGTGCTTGGATCGGTTGGATCGTGAAGACGTTCGACTACATCAACCGTGTTACTAAACGCTTCCGCTTTCGGTCTATGAGGGTACGTGGACGCACTCTCCCCGCTCATTGTTATGCTTCTCCTAGATAGATCTTGCGTGATTGTAGGATTTTTTTTGAAATACTACATTCCCCAACACATGTATAATATTGAACAACAAATTCTTCATTATGCCAACAACCTCTTCTTCATCAGAGTTGTGGCCCTTGATTGGACCAAGGGTTTTGGTCAATATTATGTATATTTTCCTTGGCACATAAAGCAATTCCTTGACGAGGAATGTGGTCCTTGGAGCTTGGTCAGGCTTCAATGGCTTCATCAGCACTTGCATCAGATGATTTGAGAGTTCAGGTTCAGCATAGATGAGTCTTGCACCTTCAGTGGGAGGACTGACTGGGACGGCATGAAGCAATTCAGAGGCTGGAGCTTTGTAGTGAGTGTTTTTGGTCATCCAGTCAAGCACCCATGAATTCACATCTTCAACATTTTCAGTGATGTGCAACGTGGTATAGAACTAAAGAATGAGTTCTTCATTCCAATTGCAGATGTCGGTGCAGAAGTTGAGCAATCCAGCGTCATGAAGAACACTGAGGACTGGGGTGAAGCATGGCAGAGACTCATATCCACATGAGGAATTTGCTCATGGTCAAAGATCTTGTCCTTATCAAATAGCATTGAGGAATAGAAATTCATTTGACTGGCCGTCCAAAAACGTTTGCGCCGAAGTCGAGCAGAGTCATATGGATTGTAGTCAGAGTAGAAACGATGCTCAGCAAACAAGTCATCAGCCTTGAACTTATGCTTCTTGGGTGTGAGGATTCTGTGGCTTGGGCTGAAGATTTGCAGTGGAAGTCTTCACAGCCTCTTGATGCACAACCTCACGTGCCACGGGCGGAGGAATCTCAGGAGCAGTTTCATCAGCAGGAGCCTTGGCCTCCATTTCTTCAGCACTAGTGGCTGGAGCTTCTTTAGGAATAGATAGAAGTGAAGCTTGATGTCCTTCAGAGCCCGTATGAATTTCTTCAATTTGGACTGGGAACTGAGGAAGTTGGTGCAGTGGTGTGGTAAGTGGAGAATTGGGATGATGACATTCCCGATAGTCATCATTCAGAATTGGAGTTGTTGACCCAATATCCACATCTTCATCTTCTTCATCAATTTCTTGAACACCTACCTCTTCAGCTGTGAACTGAGGCATGGGTGATGATACCAGAGGAGTAGAAGGGATATTGTCCACTTCAATTTCTTCATCCAACTGCTCTGGCGAAGTAGCGGAAGGATTTTCCTCAATACTGTCATCTGGAATGACATATTCCTCACCAAAGGGAACAATCTTCTTTGATGGCATGCTTGATATCGGAACAACATCAATTGGGTTTGCATAAGAGCTCGTCAAAGTCTTCACTTTCTTGGGAGCTGAAGACTCTGAGGTTGATGATGCTTTCCTTTTCTTCATTGTTGCCTTCTCTGCAACTTTGGTCTTCTTCGCTTCTGATGCAGAACGAAGGTTGATACTTGTCATCTGAGGTGACTTGGTAGGAGGAGCAGATGAAATTGGTTCAATTTCTTCAGGCACAACTGACGCAATTGCCCTAGCATGATCAGTTTCCTCAGGCTCTGTAGCAGATGCTTCAACTGGCCTGGCTTGTTCATCAGGCGCAACAGTGGAGGTTGCCCTGGCAATTTCTTCAGTGGCTGGAATTTCTTCAGCAGCCCTGGTACTTTCAGAATCATCAACAACCTGATTTTCATCAGTTGTGCTTGCATGTTCTTCTGTAGGCTGAGCAGATGTCTCAGCCTGAAGAATTTCATGTTGCGATGAAGCTGCAACATTTGGAGTGAAGCCTTTGGCCAATTTGACAAATCTAACTTTGGCTCCCAGTCAATCTACACGATATGCGTCAAATTCATCACTGAGTGCTTTGATCTCAGTCTCCATAGTCACAAGTTCATCAGGAGACATTTTCACAACATTTTTCTTCAGAAAATGCTCCTTCTTGTACTGAGCTTTCTTCACTTTCCTCGCCTTTTCAAATTTCCATTTTTCTTCGCTTATGAAGGCCGTCAACATATGTCTTTGGTCAGGAGTGAGGTTTAGAGGAGTGTTGGGTCCTTGTGCCATATATCAATGAAATCAAGGATCTTCTTCGGATCTAGCAGAAGTGGCACTTCATTGCCTTTGGCTCTACCAGCCCTAGCTTTCCTGTCTCTAATGATTTCAGCCAATTCTTCATCATCAGCTTCGTCTTTGCTTGACGGTACATGAAAGGAAACTTGCTTCTTTTGAGGACTTGGCCTTGTGCCTCGTCTGGCAGTGGCCTTTTTCTTCAGTAATGTTGGGCCAGTTGAGGACTGAGGAGGAGCTGAAGAACTTGCAGCTGCTCCTAAAGCAATTGATATTCCAGTGCTCCTTTGGCAAGAGGCAAGATGTGCAGGTGCCGAGGACTTTGCAGCAGTTGCTGAGGATTTTGCAGTGGGGACTGGAGCTGCTTTTGAGGAAGTAGCTTGTGGAATAGGTCGTGAGGGCATAGAAGAGCTTGGCCGTGAGGCCATTGCAGCTGAGGAACCTGGCTTGTGAGCAGGCTTCTTTGGCATGGCCTTCTTCGGTTTGCTAGCAGAGGCCTCAGCAATGGCAGTAGCAGAATCTTCATTGAATTTCTTCACTGCTTCTTTGGCCACTTTGGCCAACTTAGCTTGCCGCTTGGCCCACTCCTGTGGAAAAATCCTCATCACTCTTGATACTAGTGGGATCAGCAACTTGGCCTGGTGCCAATGGAGGTCTTGGGCATGGAGGGTTAATCGCGAATTTCTTCATGTATTTGGGAGTAACATAGCGATGCTCCCTCCATTCTCTGGCCCATCTCCTCTCAATTTTCTGAATGCACACTTTGCGCTCATTCTTCGTCTCCTTGCCAAGAGTTGCTTCATCAGGAGTACAGTACCTTGCATAGATGTCATCAGGGATTTCGAAAGAAGTATTCACTTCTAGTTTCTTTCCTCCCTTCTGAGGCCTTTTCCCATCAACCATTTTCTTCACTTGAGGATTTTGAACAATCGAGTTTTCTGACGAGGTATGCAATTTGTCTTCTAGGAACACTGCAAATGAGTTAAGTTGATGAGAACCTAGAGATTCAGCAGCGGACATGTGTACCTGTGACCAGAGTATAGGTGCGAAAAATTTGGAGAGGTCATATGCGTTCTCAGAATTTTTTCAAAAGAATCAAGTTTGAGGAATTTGACTAGGGGTGTGTTGAGGAATTTCACTAAGCGTTCTTTGACTTAGGTTCCAGAGTTGTATAGATTGAAAATTCACACAATTGAGGAATCTTGAGGAAAAATGTTGCTTATCAAGAGCATATGCAAGTGTGGTGTTTAGGAGTGTGGAAGTTGAAGAATAAACACATTTTGAAGATTTTGTGGAAATCATCAGAATCAACAAGGGCAGTAAAAATAGATTTTATTTACCCTTGACGAAGAACATGACAAACTGGGAGTTGAAGTTGAGAAGTTCGTCCGTTCAGATCTTCCACGCCCTAACTTGGCGGCGGAAGACAACTACAGCGGCGGCGGAGTGAAGATTTCCGCGGACGACGCGAGTACGACGGCGACGAGGTCGAGGCAGTGAAGCTCTTCCTCACCGGCGATGATGGAATGATAGTGGTGGTGCTAGGTCAGAGAGCTCGAGCGAGGGGAGTGAGGTCGAGCGGGGTAAATGAGGTCAGAGGAGGGTGAGGGGTATTTATAGCCGAGGTGAAAAACCGCTCATCCGAGGAAAATGGACGAACGTGCCCCTGGCCCTTCTCATCCTAGTGATACGTCTCCAACGTATCTATAATTTTTTATTGTTCCAGGCTCTTATATTATCATTCTTGGATGTTTTACAATCATTTTATAGCAACTTTATATCATTTTTTGGAACTAACCTGGACTAGCGCTGTTTTCAACAAAACTACGTGGTGTTGTTTTTTGTGCAGAAATGAAAGTTCTCCAAATGAGCTGAAACTTTTTGATGATTTTTTGGGAACAAAAGAGACCCCCAAAGCTTCGTGGGAGGGCCAAAAGAGCCACGAGGAGGGCACAAGACACTGAGGCGCGCCTAGTCCCTTGTCCGTGCCCTGGTGGGTTGTGCTCACCTCGAGGCCCATCTTAGCGTGAAACCAACGCCAAAAATTCCTATAAATAGAGAAACCATCAGGGGTAGCCCTAGATCAGAAGTTCCACCGCCGCAAGGCTCTGTAGCCACCGAAAACCAATCTAGACCCCGTTCCGGCACCCTGCCGGAGGGAGTCAACTCTGTTGGCCATCTTCATCATCCCGACGGCCACCACGATGAGGAGGGAGTAGTCCACCCTCAGGGCTGGGGGTTTGTAGGAGTAACTATGTGTTTAATCTCTCTCTCTCTCTCTCTCTCTCGTGTTCTTGAGATGTCACGATCTTGATGTATCGCGGGTTTTGTTAATATAGCTGGATCATATGGTGTTTTCCCTTCTATCTTGTTGTGATGAATTGATTTTTCCCTTTGATATTTCGTTGTTATCGGATTGAATACTTCTATGGATTTGAGAACACTTGATATATGTCTTGCAATTGAATACTCGTGGTGACAATGGGGTATCTTATTGATTCACTTGATATATATTTTGGCACTCAACTCGCGAATTCCAGAGGTGACATTGGGGTAATCTATGCATAGGGGTTGATGCACGTTCTTGTCTTTGTTTCTCCGGTAGAAATCTTGGGGCACTCTTTGAAGTTCTTTGTGTTGGATTGAGTATTATGAATATGAATTTGCTTTGGTGTTATTAGTACGAACTCTATGATAGATCGAACGGAAAGGATAGCTTTGTGTTATTTTAGTACGGTTGAATAGATCGAAAGGAAAGAATAGCTTTGAGTTGGTTTCGTACCCTACAAACAATTTATTCTTATGTTCTCCACCAGATAAGAACTTCAGAGTGATTCTTGTTACACGTTGAGGGATGGTTATGTGATCCAATTATATTAGCATTGTTGAGAGATTGCACTAGCGGAAGTACGGACCGTAGGCCTTGTTTCTAAGTATTGCAATACCGTTTTTGTGCCCGTTTACTATTTGCTACCTTGTTGTTTTTATTTATTCAGATTATAAAAATATATTTCTACCATCAATATTACACTTTTATCACCATCTCTTTGATAAACTAGTGCACCTATACAATTTGCCATTGTATTGGGTGTGTTGGAGACACAAGAGATTTCTTGTATTTGGTTGCAGGGTCGTTTGAGAGAGACCATCTTCATTCTACACCTCTCACGGATTGATAAACCTTAGGTCATCCACTTGAGGGAAAATTGCTATTGTCCTACAAAACTCTACGCTTGGAGGCCCAACACGTGTCTACAAGAATAAAGTTGCGTAGTAGACATCAAGCTCTTTTCTGGAGCCGTTGCCGGGGAGGTGAGTGCTTAAAGGTATACCTTTAGATCTTGCAATTGAATCTTTTAGTTTATTATTTTATCACTAGTTTGGTTTATAAAAAGAAAACTAAAAAAATAAATTGAGGTTGCATCATATTATTGATCATCTTTATAATATCTTTCTTGAAAATGATGGAACAGAAAATTGTGGTCAATTGATAGAAGAAGAATTTTATAAAATGTTTGACAAAGCATATTTGAATGATGAGCATGATTGCATTGTTGTTGGTATGAACTCTTTGAATATCCATGATGCTAACGATATGCAAAGCCATAAGCTTCAGGATGCTATATTTGATGAAGATGATATTTTTAGTCCCCCAAGATTTGATGTGCAAATTTGTTATAATGATTGCATGCCTCCTAATTATGATGATTATATTGATGAAAGTGGATTTGGAGAGGTCATGACTTTATTTAGTGATGAATCCACTATTTTGGAAGAGGTTTCAATTGACTATGAGAACATGAAGGTAATATGCCCTACAGGCAATAATAAAGTTATTATTTATTTCCTTATTTCATGATAAAAGTTTATTATTCATGCTAGAATTGTATTAACCGGAAACTTAGTACATGTGTGAATACATAGACAAAACTGAGTGTCACTAGTATGCCTCTACTTGACTAGCTCGTTAATCAAAGATGGTTAAGTTTCCTAGCCATGGACATGAGTTGTCATTTGATCAACGGGGTCACATCATTAGAGAATGATGTGATTGACTTGACCCATCCGTTAGCCTAGCACGATGATCGTTTAGTTTGTTGCTATTGCTTTCTTCATGACTTATACATGTTCCTATGACTATGAGATTTTGCAACTCCCGAATACAGGAGGAACACTTTGTGTGCTATCGAACATCACAACGCAGCTGGGTGATTATAAAGATGCTCTACAGGTGTCTCCAATGGTGTTTGTTGAGTTAGCATAGATCAAGATTAGGATTTGTCACTCCGATTGTCGGAGAGGTATCTCTGGGCCCTCTCGGTAATGCACATCACTATAAGCCTTGCAAGCAATGTGACTAATGAGTTCGTTGCAGGATGATGCATTACGGAACGATTAAAGAGACTTGCCGGTAACGAGATTGAACTAGGTATTGAGATACCGACGATCGAATCTCGGGCAAGTAACATACCGATGACAAAGGGAACAACGTATGTTGTTATGCGGTTTGACCGATAAAGATCTTCGTAGAATATGTAGGAACCAATATGAGCATCAAGTTTTCGCTATTGGTTATTGACTGGAGATGAGTCTCAGTCATGTGTACATAGTTCTCGAACCCGTAGGGTCCGCACGCTTAAAGTTCGGCGACGATCGGTATTATGAGTTTATGTGTTTTGATGTACCGAAGATTGTTCAGACTCCCGGATGTGATCACGGACATGAAGAGGAGTCTCGAAATGGTCGAGACATAAAGATCGATATATTGGAAGCCTATGTTTGGACATCGGAATGGTTCCGGGTGAGTTCGGGCATTTACCGGAGTACCGGAGGGTTACCGGAACTTATTGGGCCTTAGTGGGAGAGAGGAGGAGGCGTCCAAGGTGGGGGGCGGCCCCCCTTTCCTTCTCCCTCTCTCCTCCTTCCTTCCTCTCCTACTCCAACTAGGGAAGGGGGGAATCCTACTCCCGGTGGGAGTAGGACTCCCCTTGGGCGCATCATAGAGAGGGCCGGCCTCCCCTCCTCCACTCCATAATATACGGGGGAGGAGGGCACCCCATAGACACACAAGTTGATTGCTTAGCCGTGTGTGGTGCCCCACTCCACAGATTTCCACCTCGGTCATATCGTTGTAGTGCTTAAGCGAAGCCGTGCGTCTCACAGTCATCATGCCGTCGTGCCGACGAAGCTCTCCCTCGACACTCAGCTGGATCGAGAGTTCCTGGGACGTCACTGAGCCGAACGTGTGCAGGTCGCGAAGGTGCCGTACTTTTAGTACTAGGATCGGTCGGATCGTGAAGACGTACGACTACATCAACCGCGTTATCATAACGCTTCCGCTTTTGGTCTACGAGGGTACGTGGACAACACTCTCCCTCTCGTTGCTATGCATCACCTAGATGGATCTTGCGTGTGCGTAGGAATTTATTTGAAATTTTTGCGTTCCCCAACAGTGCTATCAGAGCCAGGTCTATGCGTAGATGTCATATGCACGAGTAGAACACAAAGAGTTGTGGGCGATATTAGTCATACTTCTTACCAGCAAGTCATACTTTGATTCGGCGGTATTGTTGGATGAAGCAGCCCGGACCGACATGACGCGTACGCTTACGCGAGAGTGGTTCTACCGACGTGCTTTGCACACAGGTGGCTGGCGGGTGTCTGTTTCTCCAACTTTAGTTGAATCGAGTGTGACTACGCCCGGTCCTTGTTGAAGGTTAAAACAACACACACTACTGCAGGATGCTGCTAACGCGACATTACAATCAGAGACCCTTCGAGAAACTGTGTGCGATGCCATAACCGCAAACAGTGTTGTATGAAAACCGTTAGAAATGTATAAAAAATTTGCGATGACAGATGCATCAAGCACGGCTCAGGTTTTAGTTGCGTGTGCGGTGAAGGGCATGCGGTTTAGTTCAATTAACTATTTGCGATGAGGAGCTAGGAACAAAAGAAACGGGCAGCCAGATGAAGGCGTGTCTGATACACATCATACGGTTCACTCGGATGAACTGTTTGTGATTAGGCAACACAAAAGAAACGGGCAGCCAGATGAAGGTGTGTGCGATATACAGCATACGGTTCACTTGGATGAACTGTTAGTGATTAGGCAACACAAAAGAAACCGTCAGCAAGATCAAGGTGTGTGGGATATACGGCATGCGGTTCACTCGGATGAACTGTTTGCGTTGACATAAGAGAACAGAAACGGTTCAACTTAACAAGACGTGTGTGTTGTGCGATGGGATTGCATGCGGTTCACTCGGCCCTTGTCGTCAGTGTGTGACCTCTGTGGCAACCGTTCGCTCCCCAGGTGCCTCTTCGTGTACCGTGGCAACCGTCCACCAACTCTTCGCCTTTCCCTCTCGATTTGGAACTGCTGTCGCATGCTAGCTCTTCCTCCCTCCTCCATTTGCCTTCACCCTTCCTTCTGCCATTGTTTGACCGTCTTCTCCATGGAGGGAACAAGCCGGAAACGACCCCGTTATTCTTGCCCTGATCTGAATGATGAAGCGGTAGAGGAACTCATTGATCAGTGTGACGTCATCACCTCGGCTAGCATGGCAGGTTCGTTCAAGACAATTCTCGACTCAACTAATAACATCATTACAAGGAACCCAAGGGTTCACGAGCGGTTTGATCTCCCCTATCTTCTTTGCCGTGACCTTGCTGACTGGAGCGGGGACAAGGGAATTCTCACCTTGTGTAAGTTGATGTCTCTTGATAATGATATGTATGATGTTAAGATGCCATCGCTTGAGGGAAAGGCTTGGGCAGGCGCAAATGGAGATTGGGTTGTTTATATTGGGTACAACTGCGAGTGGGAACTTGTGAATGTGTACACTCATCAACGGGTTCCACTTCAAAAAATCTCAGACGACTTCCCAGAGGTTGAGTACACCAGTATTCTACGTGAGTTCAAATACGATCATGCTGACTGTCATCTACGGAAGATAGCAATTTATCGAGTTCCCAACCGCTCTTGGGGTTATAGGAATGCTTATGTTGTCTCTATCTTCGACAAGCTTATTACCGTCCTTCATGGTTCGACTCGATGGATATTGCTCAAAAATCAGTTTCTATACACGGATGAGTACTGTGATGCAATTCAATAAGAGGGTCTTGTGTTTGCTGCCACCACTCGTGGCACTGTTTTTGCATGGAATCCTCATGATTTCGGTACGTTTGTCTTCCACGTAATTATAATTGTTTAGTCCACATGCATGCGGGTTATCTAGTTTCCCTTTACTAATTAGCCTTCTTGTGTTTCCAAGGTCCTGTGAACATTCCACCACCTATACTTGAAAATTTTATTCACGAGCATGAGGACGAGCAGGACACATATACTCAGTGGCGCCTGGCAACTTATTCCGATGGATCACCTCTTCTTGTCTGTATACGGGGCACTGCTGATGTTACTAAGGAAGAAGGTGTTGTCTCGTATGGTCGCACTCTCCAGACCTATTCCAACTTCCGTAGCATGGTATTCGGGATCGATACTGGTGTACTAGCGCCAACACCTTCTCCCTGGTTCAGTATTGAAAGTCTTGGAGGAAACTCGCTCTTCCTTGGACAAAACTATCCAATGATGGTGGAAGGCGATCCAGCTGTTGTTGACACAACGTTACTACCATTTATGAGAAGCAACTGTATATATACCTCACACATTACTATGGTTCCCTACCGTCCCAATATGGGTATTGAAATAGGATGCTTCAGCCTGGATGATCAGTCCTGCGTTGGTCTCGAGATTGACAGTAGCTGGCCCTTCCCAGAGAATCACTTCTGGTTCAAAGCAAGCGTTTCCAACACCGACGAGTGGTTGAGCTGAAGTTCATTTCATCGCTTTGTTATTTGTTGTGTGAGAAAAGCTTTACTAGAATGTTTTGTTGGAAATGATCTATAATCCAACGTGTATCCTCGTTGTCGTTGTGGATTGATGACTTGTTGTATGTAATCAATGGTACAATTGCATATGCGTCCATGAACTCACGCCTGCTAGTGGTGTCCATATGAACAGTGCTAGTGATTTTAGTTGCAAAAATAAGATAGTGCTAGTGATTTGTAGCTGCATATTTTGACAAATCGCAGGGTTAAAAGGTTGACAAATGGCAATGTTACTAGATAAACAAATGTCAATCTTTCCAGTTTGAGAAATGGCAACATACCCAAAATGACATATATGCAAATCTTACCCAATTGTTTGTACGAGGTTGCACACGGGTCATGAAAAACAACCGTTTGCGTTGAAGGGATGCATAAATCCTGCTCGGCACATTTTCCCTTGGCTTCCTGGGGAAGCTGTCGGTTTGCATACGGGTGTTCTAACTAAAATGTTTGCGATGAGTGTTTTATATTTAAAAATCGTTGATGTTTTTTTCAAAAGAAAATCGTTTGATAAGTTTGTACATTAAGAGAGAAAAACGCAAGTTCATTCAAACCATATCTTTCATTCATTTACACTGCGAATTTATATTCATATGATCGAGAATTTGAGATACAGTATTAAACCCCAAAAAAATATTTTCCGGCGGCGGCCGAGGCGGCGTGTCGCGCCGTCGTTGTCGTTGTCGTCCTTTGGGACGCCATTGTTGAAGTCTTCAAGGCAGCACAAAATGATCTTCACTTGTAAATAAAACATCATGTCATCGCGCGATCGACGGGCGGGGCGCGGGAGGACGACAACTGGCGCCGCTGAGAAGTAGCGGTCGACGGCAGCTTATCGTGTTGCTGAGGGGGCGACGACGGCACGGCACGGCGCGCGGTGCAACAAACGCACGGGGACCGGCGCCGCGCTGGGTGGAGGGCGCGCACGGGCGCGGCGGGTGCAACCGAACGCACGGGGGCCGGCGACACGGTGGGTGGAGGGCCGCGCACGGGCACGGGCATGGGCGCTGGCATGTACACGAGCTCGTGTGGGTCCGCGGAGACCTCGCTGACGCCCGCGGCTTCCAGCTCTGCGATAGTGCTCGGCGACCAGCCCATCAATGCTACGGGGATGGTCGCTGGCGCGGGCGCGGGGATGGGAGCTGGGATGGGAGCGGGGGCAGCAACCGCCCGCTTGACTCGTGCAGGCCATGTCCATAAGGCCCCATTCCTCCTTATTTTCTATCTCCTCCGGCTCGGAGTCGACTTCACCAAACTTGAAGACTAGTGGCAAATGATCATTCTGCGCCATGGCGTTGGAGGTCTGGGGGGGGGAGGGAATGGGAGGCGAACAGTAAGGCCACCCATATTAAACAGCGGCTCAGGCGCCATTAATGGAGAGGAAGGTAGGTGATACGTCTCCGTCGTATCTAAAATTTTTGATTGTTCCATGCCAATATTATTCACTTTCATATACTTTTTGGCAACTTTTTATATTATTTTTGGGACTAACATATTGATCCAAAGGCCCGATGCAGTTCTGTCTTTTGTATGTTTTATGTTTAGCAGAATATCCATATCAAACGGAGTCCAAACGGGATAAAAACGGACGGAGCTTATTTTTGGAAAATATGGAAAATTTCGGAAGAAAAATCCACGCGAGACGGTGCCCGAGGTGGTCACGAGGTAGGGGCGCGCTGACCCCTGGGTGCACCCCCTACCCTCGTGAGCCCACCGTAAGGCGGTTGACGCTCTTCTTTTGCCGCAAGAAAGCTAATATTCGGAAGAAAAAATCACGGCGAAGGTTTCAGGCCAATCGGAGTTACTGATCTCCATATATACGCGAAACGGTGAAACAGAGCCGGAACAGAACACAGAAACAGAGAGATAGATCCAATCTCGGAGGGGTCTCGCCCCTCCCAAGCCATGGGAGCCAAGGACCAGAGGGGAAACCCTTCTCCCATCTAGGGAGGAGGTCAAGGAAGAAGAAGAAGAAGGGGGCCTCTCTCCCCCTTGCTTCCGGTGGCGCCGGAGCGCTGCCGGGGGCCATCATCATCACCGCAATTTTCACCAACACCACGGTCATCTTCACCAACATCTCCATCACCTTCCCTCTCTATCTACAGCGGTCCACTCTCCCGCAAACCACTGTACCCTCTACATGAACATGGTGCTTTATGCTTCATATTATTTTCCAATGATGTGTTGCCATCCTATGATGTCTGAGTAGATTTTCGTTGTCCTATCGGTGATTGATGAATTGCTATGATTGGTTTGAGTTGCATGTTTTATTATTGGTGCTATCCTATTGTGCCCTCCGTGTCGGCAAGCGTGAGGGATTCCGTTGTAGGGTTTGCAATATGTTTATGATTTGCTTATGGTGGGTGGCGTGAGTGTGAAGCACGGACCGAGTAAGTAGGTTGTTTGCGTATGGGATAAAGGGACTTGATACTTTAATGCTATGGTTGGGTTTTACCTTAATGAATCTTTAGTAGTTGCGGATGCTTGCTAGAGTTCGATCATAAGTGCATATGATCCAAGTAGAGAAAGTATGTTAGCTTATGCCTCTCCCTCAAATAGAATTGCAATAGTGATTACCGGTCTAGTAACATAGTCAATTGCCTAGGGAAAATTCCACAACTCCTACCACCACTTTTCCACACTCTCCATATTTACTTTAGTTGTGTTTTTATCTAAGCAGCCCCTAGTTTATATTTACGTGCTCTTTATTATCTTGCAAACCTATCCTATCACACCTACAAAGTACTTCTAGTTTCATACTTGTTCTAGGTAAAGCGAACGTCAAGCGTGCGTAGAGTTGTATCGGCGGTCGATAAAACTTGAGGGAATATTTGTCCTACCTTTAGCTCCTCGTTGGGTTCAACACTCTTACTTATCGAAAACTGTTGCGGTCCCCTATACTTGTGGGTTATCAGTAGGCGGCCATGGAAGTCAAAGGGCTCGCTTCCCAGTGAGCCTGCGCAGCGTAAAGCTTGCACGCTTCCCGGTGAGCCAGCGCATTGGACGACAGCTTGCACGCCTCTCGGTCAGCCTGCACACGGGACTGCGCTCGCACGCCTCCCGTTCAGTCAAGGTCAAGCAGTTGTCCGCACGGCACCTCCTACAGCCATTAAAACCAAGACACGTGGCGTCACGTGAATGTTAACAGAACGCACATGTTTTGAATATACAAAAGTTTGAGATATTAAGTAGCAGCTATTTTTTCAAAATGCCTTTGTTGGCTATCATTATTCGAGTGCGCCTTCTCTCAAAATGGACACGAAAAATACCACATCATGTCGGGCGCCATTCCATGATAGCATGCCAAGTTTCATGAATTTCAGACGAGTTTTGGATTTACTAGAATTTAAAAACCAGGCATCTCAATGTTTTGTCAGCAATCAACGGTGCCCTGGTGTTTGAAATTCATTCCCATTTATTGCATGGAACCTAAGCATGCACCTGTTGGAAATATGCCCTAGAGGCAATAATAAAAGGATTATTATTATATTTCCTTGTTCATGATAATTGTCTTTTATTCATGCTATAATTGTATTATCTGGAAATCGTAATACACGTGTGAATACATAGACCACAATATGTCCCTAGTGAGCCTCTAGTTGACTAGCTCGTTGATCAATAGATAGTCATGGTTTCCTGACTATGGACATTGGATGTCAATGATAACGGGATCACATCATTAGGAGAATGATGTGATGGACATGACACAATCCTAAGCATAGCACAAGATCGTGTAGTTCGTTTTGCTAGAGCTTTTCCAATGTCAAGTATCTCTTCCTTAGACCATGAGATCGTGTAACTCCCGGATACCGTAGGAGTGTTTTGGGTGTACCAAACGTCACAACGTAACTGGGTGACTACAAAGGTACAATACAGGTATCTCCGAAAGTGTCTGTTGGGTTGACACGGATCGAGACTGGGATTTGTCACTCCGTGTTACGGAGAGGTATCACTGGGCCCACTCGGTAGTGCATCATCATAATGAGCTCAAAGTGACCAAGTGTCTGGTCACGGGAACATGCATTACTGATGCGAGTAAAGTGACTTGCCGGTAACGAGATTGAGCGAGGTATTGGGATACCGACGATCGAATCTCGGGCAAGTAACATACCGATTGACAAAGGGAATTGTATACGGGTTGTTTGAATCCTCGACATCGTGGTTCATCCGATGAGATCATCGAGGAGCATGTGGGAGCCAACATGGGTATCCAGATCTCATTGTTGGTTATTGCCCGAGAGCCGCCTCGGTCATGTCTACGTGTCTCCCGAACCCGTAGGGTCTACACATAAGGTTCGGTGACGCTAGGGTTGTATGAATATGAGTATGCAGTAAACCGAATGTTGTTGAGTCCGGATGAGATCTCGGACGTCACGAGGAGTTCGGAATGGTCGGGAGGTAAAGAATTATATATAGGAAGTATTGTTTGACCATCAGGAAAGTTTGGGGTCTCCGTATTGTCTGGGACCACCGGAAGGGTCCCGGGGGTCCACCGGGTGGGGCCACCCATCCCGGAGGGCTTCATGGGCTGAAGTGGGGAGGGGAACCAGCCCATAGTGGGCTGGTGCGCCCCCCTTGGCCCACCCCCTACGCCTAGGGTTGAAACCCTAGGGTGGGCGGGGGGCGCCCCACTTGCCTTGGGGGGCACTCCACCCCCTTGGCCGCCGCCCCCCTTGGGATATGGGATCCCCAAGGGCCGGCGCCCCCCTGGGGGCCTATATAAAGGGAGGTGGGAGGGGGCAGCCGCACCCTGAAGTTCTGGCGCCTCCCTCTCCCCTGCTACACCTCTGCTCCTCCGTCACGTGCTTGGCGAAGCCCTGCCGGAGTGCTGCTTGTCCACCAACACGACGCCGTCGTGCTGCTGTTGGAGCCATCTTCCTCAACCTCTCCTTCCCCCTTGCTGGATCAAGAAGGAGGAGACGTCATCCGCTCCGTACGTGTGTTGAACGCGGAGGTGACGTCCGTTCGACACTCGGTCATCGGTGATTTGGATCACGGCGAGTACGACTCCATCATCCACGTTCTAGTGAACGCTTCCGCACGCGATCTACAAGTGGTATGTAGATGCAATCTCTCTCCCATGACTCGTTGCTTAGATGAACTCATAGATGGATCTTGGTGAAACCGTAGGAAATTTTTTAATTTTGTGCAACGTTCCCCAACAGTGGTATCAGAGCTAGGTCTATGCGTAGTTCTCTATTGCACGAGTAGAACACAATTTTGTTGTGGGCGTAGATATTGTCAACTTGCTTGCCGCTACTAGTCTTATCTTGCTTCAGCGGTATTGTGGGATGAAGCGGCCGGACCAACCTTACACGCACGCTTACGTGCGACCGGTTCCACCATTGACATGCACTAGTTGCATAAGGTGGCTGGCGGGTGTCTGTCTCTCCCACTTTAGTTGGAGCGGATTCGATGAAAAGGGTCCTTATGAAGGGTAAATAGAAGTTGACAAAATCACGTTGTGGTTATTCGTAGGTAAGAAAAGCGTTCTTGCTAGAACCCAATTGCAGCCACGTAAAAGATGCAACAACAATTAGAGGACGTCTAACTTGTTTTTGCAGCAATTGTCATGTGATGTGATATGGCCAGAAGTTGTGATGAATGATGAATAACATATTGTGATGTATGAGATCATGTTCTTCTAATAGGAATCACGACTTGCATGTCGATGAGTATGACAACCGGCAGGAGCCATAGGAGTTGTCTTTATTTTTGTATGACCTGCGTGTCATTGAAGAACGCCATGTAAATTACTTTACTTTATTGCTAAACGCGTTAGCCATAGAAGTAGAAGTAGTCGTTGGCGTGACAACTTCATGAAGACACGATGATGGAGATCATGATGATGGAGATCATGGTGTCATGCCGGTGACAAGATGATCATGGAGCCGAAGATGGAGATCAATGGAGCTATATGATATTGGCCATATCATGTCACTACTATATAATTGCATGTGATGCTTATTATGTTTATGCATCTTGTTTACTTTGAGCAGCGGTAGTAAATAAGATGATCCCTTACAACAATATCAAGAAGTGTTCTCCCTAAGCGCGCCCGTTGCTAAAGTTCATCGTTTCAAGCACCACGTGATGATCGGGTGTGATAGATCCTTACGTTCACATACAACGGGTGTAAGACAGTTTTACACATGCAAAACACTTAGGGTTAACTTGACGAGCCTAGCATGTACAGACATGGCCTCGGAACACGGAGACCGAAAGGTCGAACACGAGTCGTATGGAAGATACGATCAACATGAAGATGTTCACCGACGATGACTAGTCCGTCTCACGTGATGATCGGACACGGCCTAGTCGACTCGGATCGTGTAACACTTAGATAACTAGAGGGATGTCTAATCTGAGTGGGAGTTCATTAAAATAATTTGATTAGATGAACTTAATTATCATGAACTTAGTCTAAAACCTTTGCAAATATGTCTTGTAGATCAAATGGCCAACGCTCATGTCAACATGAACTTCAACGTTCCTAGAGAAAACCAAGCTGAAAGATGATGGCAGCAACTATACGGATTTGGGTCCAGAACACGAGGATCATCCTCATAGCTGCAGGAAACAATATGTCCTAGAAGGACCGCTAGGTGATGCACCGTCTGCAGAACCAAGACATTATGAATGCTTGGCAGTCTCGTCTTGATGATTACTCCCTCGTTCGGTGCGGCATGCTTTACAGCTTAGAACCGGGGCTCCAAAAGCGTTTTGAGCAACACGGAGCATATGAGATGTTCGAGGAGCTGAAACTAGTTTTCCAAGCTCATGCACAGGTCGAGAGATATGAAGTCTCGACAAGTTCTATAGTTGTAAGATGGAGGAAAACAGTTACATCGGTGAGCACATACTCAATATGTGCAGGTTGCACAACCACTTTGTCCTAGCTGGACATAAACCTCCCGGACGAGGCGGTCATTGACAGAATCCTTGATCGCTCCCACCAAGCTACAAGAGCTTTGTGATGAACTACAATATGCGAGGATGGTGAAGACCATTCCCGAAGTATTCTCAATGCTTTGAAGTCGTGAGAGGTTGAAATCAAGAAAGAACATCAAGTGTTGATGGTCAATAAAACCACTAAGTTCAAGAAGGGCAAGGGTAAGAAGAACTTCAAGAAGGACAACAAGGATGTTGCTGCGCCCGGTAAGCAAGTTGCCGGGAAGAAGTCAAAGAATGGACCCAAGCCTGAGACAGTGCTTTTATTGCAAAGGGAAGGGACCCTTTGGAAGCGGGCCGACCCAAATACTTAGCGGACAAGAAGGCCGGCAACACTAAAGGTATATTTGATATACATGTAATTGATGTGTACCTTAAGATTTTCGTAGTAACTCCTGGGTATTTGATACCGGTGCCGTTGCTCATATTTGTAACTCACAGCAGGAGCTGCGGAATAAATGGAGACTGGCGAAGGACGAGGTGACGATGCGTGTCGGGAATGGTTCCAAGGTCGATGTGACCGCCGTTGGCACGCTACCTCTACATTTACCTACGGGATTAGTTTTAAACCTCAATAATTGTTATTTAGTGCCAAGTTTGAGCATGAACATTGTATCAGGATCTCGTTTAATGCGAGATGGCTACTCATTTAAATCCGAGAATAATGGTTGTTCTATTTATATGCGAGATATGTTTTATGGTCATGCTCCGATGGTCAATGGTTTATTCTTAATGAATCTCGAACGTAATATTACACATATTCATAGTGTGAATACCAAAAGATGTAAAGTTGATAACGATAGTCCCACATACTTGTGGCACTGCCGTCTTGGTCACATTGGTGTCAAGCGCATGACAAAGCTCCTTTCTGATGGACTTTTAGAGTCTCTCGATTATGAATCATTTGACACATGCGAACCATGCCTCATGGGAAAAATGACCAAGACTCCATTCTCCGGGACAATGGAGCGAGCAACCAACTTATTGGAAATCATACATACCGATGTATGCGGTCCAATGAGCGTTGAGGCTCACGGAGGATATCGTTATGTTCTCACTCTCACTGATGACTTGAGTAGATATGGGTATGTCTACTTGATGAAACACAAGTCTGAGACCTTTGAAAAGTTCAAGGAATTTCAGAATGAGGTTGAGAATCAACGTGACCGAAAAATAAAGTTCTTACGATCAGATCGTGGAGGAGAATATTTAAGTCACGAATTTGGTACGCACTTAAGGAAATGTGGAATCGTTTCACAACTCACGCCGCCTGGAACACCTCAGCGTAATGGTGTGTCCGAACGTCGTGTCGCACTCTATTGGATATGGTGTGATCTATGATGTCTCTTACAGATTTACCGCTATCATTTTGGGGATACGCTCTAGAGACAGCTACATTCACTTTAAATAGGGCACCGTCTAAATCCGTTGAGACGACACCGTATGAATTATGGTTTGGGAATAAACCTAAGTTGTCGTTTCTAAAAGTTTGGCGATCACGATGCTTATGTCAAGAAACTTCAACCTGAAAAGCTCGAACCCAAATCGGAAAAATGCGTCTTCATAGGATACCCTAAGGAAACCATTGGGTATACCTTCTACCTCAGATCAAAAGAGTTTCTCTCGAAAGGAATAAGTGGGAGGAAAGTAGAACTCGATGAAGTACTACCTCTTGAACCGGAAAGTAGTGCAGCTCAGGAAAATGTTCCTGTGGTGCCTACACCAACTGGAGAGGAAATTAATGATGATGATCAAGGTACTTCGGATCAAGTTGTTACTGAACTTCGTAGGTCCACTAGGACACGTTCCGCACCAGAGTGGTACGGCAACCCTGTCTGGAAATCATGTTGTTAGACAACGGTGAACCTTGAACTATGAAGAAGCGATGGCGGGCCCAGATTCCAACAAATGGCTTGAAGCCATGCAATCCGAGATAGGATCCATGTATGAAAACAAAGTATGGACTTTGACAGACTTGCCCGATGATCGGCGAGCGATAGAAAATAAATGGATCTTTAAGAAGAAGACGGACGCGGATGGTAATGTCACCTATAAAGCTCGACTTGTAGCTAAGGGTTATCGGTAGGTTCAAGGGATTGACTATGATGAGACTTTCTCTCCCGTAGCGAAGCTTTAGTCCGTCCAAATCATGTTAGCAATTGCCGCATACTATGATTATGAGATATGGCAGATGGACGTCAAAACAGCGTTCCTTAACGGTTATCTTAAGGAAGAGTTGTATATGATGCAGCCGGAAGGTTTTGTTGATCCTAAGAATGCTAACAAAGTATGCAAGCTCCAGCGATCCATTTATGGGCTGCTGCAAGCATCTCGGAGTTGGAACATTCGCTTTGATGAGATGATCAAAGCGTTTGAGTTTATCTTGAGACTTATGGAGAAGCCTGCGTTTACAAGAAAGTGAGTGGGAGCTCTGAGCATTTCTCATATTATATGTAGATGTCATACTTTTGATGGGAAATGATATAGAACTCTTGGACAGCATTAATGCCTACTTGAATAAAAGTTTTTCAATGAAGGACCTTGGAGAAGCTGCTTATATATTAGGCATCAAGATCTATAGAGATAGATCGAGACACCTCATAGGTCTTTCACAAAGCACATACCTTGATAAGATTTTGAAGAAGTTCAAAATGGATCAGTCCAAGAATTCTTGCCTGTACTGCAAGGTGTGAGATTGAGCTCGGCTCAATGCCCGACCACGGCAAAAGATAAAGAAGAGATGAGCGTCATCCCCTATGCCTCGGCCATAGGATCTACTCTGTATGCCATCTTTGTGTACCAGACCTGATGTAAACCTTGCCGTAAGTTTGGTAGGAAGGTACCAAAGTAATCTCGGCAAGGAACACTGGACAGCGGTCAAGAATATCCTGAAGTACCTGAAAAGGACAAAGGACATGTTTCTCGTTTATGGAGGTGACGAAGAGCTAGTCGTAAAGGGTTACGTCGACGCTTAGCTTCGACACGGTCTGGATGACTCTAAGTCACAAACTGGATATGTGTATATGTTGAATGGTGGAGCGAAGCTGGTGCAGCTCCAAGCGAGCGTCGTGGCGGGATCTACATGTGAGCGGAATACATGGCAGCCTCGGAGGCAGCACATGAAGCAATATGGGTGAAGGAGTTCATCACCGACCTAGGAGTCATACCCAATGCGTCGGGGCCGATCAAACTCTTACGTGACAACACTGGAGCTATTGCACTTGCCAAGGAGCCCAGGTTTCACAAGAAGACCAGGCACATCAGCGTCGCTTCAACTCCATCTGTGAAAATGTTCAAGATGGAGACATAGAAATTTGCAAAGTGCATACGGATCAGATGTCACAGATCCGTTGACTAAACCTCTTCCATGGGCAAAACATGATCAACACGAGAACTCTATGGGTGTTCGATTCATCACAATGTAACTAGATTATTGACTCTAGTGCAAGTGGGAGACTGTTGGAAATATGCCCTAGAGGCAATAATAAAAGGATTATTATTATATTTCCTTGTTCATGATAATTGTCTTTTATTCATGCTATAATTGTATTATCCGGAAATCGTAATACACGTGTGAATACATAGACCACACTATTTCCTAGTGAGCCTCTAGTTGACTAGCTCGTTGATCAATAGATAGTCATGGTTTCCTGACTATGGACATTGGATGTCAATGATAACGGGATCACATCATTAGGAGAATGATGTGATGGACAAGACCCAATCCTAAGCATAGCACAAGATCGTGTAGTTCGTTTTGCTAGAGCTTTTCCAATGTCAAGTATCTCTTCCTTAGACCATGAGATCGTGTAACTCCGGGATACCGTAGGAGTGCTTTGGGTGTACCAAACGTCACAACGTAACTGGGTGACTATAAAGGTGCGCTACTGGTATCTCCTAAAGTGTGCATTGGGTTGACACGGATCGAGATCGGATTTGTCACTCCGTGTTACGGAGAGGTATCACTGGGCCCACTCGGTAGTGCATCATCATAATGAGCTCAAAGTGACCAAGTGTCTGGTCACGGGATCATGCATTACTAAGACGAGTAAAGTGACTTGCCGGTAACGAGATTGAACGAGGTATTGGGATACCGACGATCGGATCTCGGGCAAGTAACATACCGTTTGACAAAGGGAATTGTATACGGGGTTGTTTGAATCCTCGACATCGTGGTTCATCCGATGAGATCATCGAGGAGCATGTGGGAGCCAACATGGGTATCCAGATCCCACTGTTGGTTATTGCCCGAGAGCCGTCTCGGTCATGTCTACGTGTCTCGAACCCGTAGGGTCTACACACTTAAGGTTCGGTGACACTAGGGTTGTATGAATATGAGTATGCAGTAAACCGAATGTTGTTCGAGTCCGGATGAGATCTCGGACGTCACGAGGAGTTCGGAATGGTCCGGAGGTAAAGAATTATATATAGGAAGTATTGTTTTGACCATCGGGAAAGTTTCGGGTCACCGGTATTGTCTGGGACCACCGGAAGGGTCCCGGGGTCCACAGGTGGGACCACCCATCCCGGAGGGCCTCATGGGCTGAAGTGGGGAGGGGAACCACTCCATAGTGGGCTGGTGCGCCCCCCATGGCCCACCCCCTGCGCCTAGGGTTGAAACCCTAGGGTGGGGCGCCCACTGCCTTGGGGGCACTCCACCCCCTTGGCCGCCGCCCCCCTTGGGAGATGGGATCCCCAAGGGCCGGCTCCCCCCCTGGGGGCCTATATAAAGGGAGGGGGAGGGGGCAGCCGCACCCTGAAGTTCTGGCGCCTCCCTCTCCCCTGCTACACCTCTCCTCCGCCGTCACTTGCTTGGCGAAGCCCTGCCGGAGTGCTGCTTCTCCACCAACACCACGCCGTCGTGTCGCTGCTGGAGCCATCTTCCTCAACCTCTCCTTCCCTCTTGCTGGATCAAGAAGGAGGAGACGTCATCCGCTCCGTACATGTGTTGAACACGGAGGTGCCGTCCATTCGGCACTCGGTCATCGGTGATTTGGATCACGGCGAGTACGACTCCATCATCCACGTTCTAGTGAACGCTTCCGCCTGTGATCTACAAGTGGTATGTAGATGCAATCTCTCTCCCATGACTCATTGCTTAGATGAACTCATAGATGGATCTTGGTGCAACCGTAGGAAAAATTTTAATTTTCTGCAACGTTCCCCAACAGCACCCAAGGACACAGATTTCATTTTTCAACCAATTTATATGCACTAGAGCATGTGCATGTAGTTCAAATTTGAATTATGCGCATAAATGCATTGAAAACTCAGTTAATGCATAAAAATGTCCAAAAGAACCCCAAAAAATCACAAAAATTGACACAACACTCATGTTGTTCTATGTTGACACGAGAAAAGTTTTGGAAGCAATAAGAGGCAGTGGATAACGTTTTGTCCCCAAAGGTGGGACGTTCCCTACCGAAACCATGATGCTTGTTGTGAGAAGCTCTAGTTAGTGAGAAGCATATGCCCAAACCTGCCCCAGAGGGGACAAAAATTTTACCACGACATGTTGATGCCGCTCCATGAAAGCATGCCAAGTTTCATGAATTTCAGACGAGTTTTGGATTTACTAGAATTTAAAAACGAGGCATATCAATGTTTTGCCGGCAATCAACGGTGCCTTAGTGTTTGAAATTCATTCCCATTTCTTGCATGGGACCTAAGCATGCACCCAAGGACACATATTTGATTTTTCAACCAATTTATATGCATTGGAGCATGTGCATGTAGTTCAAATTTGAATCATGCACATAACTGCATTGAAAACTCAGTTAATGCATAAAAATGTCCAAACAAACCCCGAAAAATATCTAAAATTGACACAACATTCCTGTTGTTCTATGTTGACACGAGAATTTTTTTAAAAGCAATAAGAGGCAATGGATATCGTTTCGTCCCCGAAGGTGGGACGTTCCCTACCGAAACCATCATGCTTGTTGTGAGAAGCTCGGGTTTGTGAGAAGCATATACCCGAACCTGCCCCAAATGGGACAAATTTTTTAACACGGCATGTTGATGCCACTCCATGATAGCATGCCAAGTTTCATGAATTTCAGACGAGTTTTGGATTTACTAGAATTTAAAAACCAGACATCTCAATGTTTTGTCGGCAATCAATAGTGCCTTGGTGTTTGAATTTCATCCCCATCTCTTGCATGGGACCTAGAAATTCACCCACAGACACATATTAGATTTTCCAACCAACCTTAGTGCATTGGAGCATGTGCTTGTTGTTCAAATTTGAATTATGCACATAAAATGCCTAGAAAACCTAGTTAATGCATAAAAATTTCCAAATAAACCCCAAAATATCACAAAAAAGTGACACAACACTCCTGTTGTTCTATGTTTACACTAGAACATATTTGAAAGCAATAATCATTTCGTCCCTAAAGGTGGGACGTTCCCTATCGAAACCATCATGCTTGTTGTGAGAAGCTCTGGTTTGTGAGAAGCTTATACCCAAACCTGCCCCAAACGGGACAATTTTTTTACCATGGCATGTTGATGCCGCTCCATGATAGCATGCCAAGTTTCATGACTTCCTGACGAGTTTTGGATTTACTAGAATTTAAAAACCAGGCATCTCAATGTTTTGCCGGCAATCAACAGTGCCATGGTGTTTGAATTTCATTCCCATCTCTTGCATGGGACCGAGAAATTCACCCAAGGACACACATGTGATTTTTCAACCAACTTTAGTGCATTGGAGCATGTGCTTGTAGTTCAAATTTGAATTATGCACATAAAATGCCTAGAAAACCCATTTAATGTATAAAAAGGCCAAACGAACCCTGAAAAATTCCAAGATTGAACACAACACTCCTGTTGTTCTATTTGACACTAGAATTTTTTTAAAGCAATAAGAGGCAATGGATATCGTTTCGTCCCCAAAGGTGGTATCTTTCCTATCAAAACCATCATGCTTGTTGTGAGCTCTGGTTTGTGAGAAGCTTACACCCGAACCTGCCCCAAATGGGACAAAATTTCCACAGCATGTTGATGCCGCTCCATGATAGCATGCCAAGTTTCATGAATTTCACACGAGTTTTGGATTTACTAGAATTTAAAAACAAGGCATCTCAACGTTTTGCCAGCAATCAACAGTGCCATGGTGTTTGAATTTCATTCCCATCTCTTGCATGGGACCTACAAATTCACCTGTCACATCCCTAGTCCTGGCATGCACTAGGCTAGCCCTTCATGTGTGCATCATGTTTGAATTTTCAAATGAACTTGAAATGGGGGATGTTCAAACCCTAGCATAAAAAGGAATCCACCAGGTTCAACTAAAATATTTTTTCAGTTAATCCAAATGGCTTTCAAAAATGTTCATCATTCTTGGAAAATGCTAGATACAATAACCAGAGGTGTCAAACATTTTTCCATGACATATTTGGGCTCTGAATTAAATCATATAGTATTTGCATTTGGGCATTTAAATGCTATAAATATTTTTAAATGCTCCAACAATTTTGGAATTAGTTGAGGGCCTCTGGAATAATTTATTTAGTGCCCATAACTATTTTCAAAAAATTTAAAAGTGATTTGGTTTGAAAACCAAATTAAAACAAATTTGCAAAAATAGAAAACAGAAACTAAATTACGAGAGAAAGAGGGAAATTACCTGGCCACTTACCTGGTGCAGCCCGCCTGGCAGCCCATCGGCGGCCCGAAGATTGTGCTGGCCCGTGCCAACCACCTGCTTCCTCTTGCCAGGTAGGCAGAGAGGAGCGCGCCCGCGCACGCCGAGCTCCGCCACGCAGCTCTCTGGCCGCCTGCCCCGCTTGGACAGCGTGGCCACGCCCCGAAGCCACTCCTCGGCGCCGCCCCGACCCCGCTGACACCCCCATTCTCCCCCTGGCTCTCTCCCTCGTCCTCTCCCTCTATGGCCGACGCGCCGGTAAGCCGCCGCCGC
Organism: Aegilops bicornis; assembly: GCA_021605145.1. Taxonomy (NCBI): domain Eukaryota; kingdom Viridiplantae; phylum Streptophyta; class Magnoliopsida; order Poales; family Poaceae; genus Aegilops; species Aegilops bicornis. The sequence continues at coordinate 569,963,526 of CM038672.1, forward strand.
CGTCCCCTTGCCCCGTTGCCGTTTCCTCTAGCTCCGCCTTGATGCCATGAAGCTCCAAGCCAAAGAACGCGCCCGCGGATGCCCTGCAGCGTCGTCACCATCGCCATCTTCCTCGTCTGCTCCCACTAACGCCGTCGCTCCATTCGCCGACCTCTGAGCGTCCCCGAGAATGCTGAGCTACTCATCGGCCTCCCTGTGAGCTCCGCCGCTTTTTCCGTCTCTTCCCCGCATCATTTTCGCCCTCTATCCGCAGCCCCGAGATCACCCGCGGCCGCCGACCGCCATGAACGGCGAGCCCATGCTCCCGAGCTTCTCCTGTTCGCTCGAAGTCTTGATACGCTCCTGGCGCCTCCAGGAGGCTGCCTAGCCACTCCATTGGCTCGCCCGAGCACTGCAGCCCCAGACTCGCTTGAGCCGAACTCCGGCCACCGCCGCGAGCTCCGCTCCGGTGAGTTCCGCCGTCCCCATGTCCTCCCGTCGCCTCCTCCAGATGCGCACGAGCGCTAGGAACCCACAGAGCCTCTCCGCACGGTGTTTGGTCGCCGGAGGGCAAAACCCGAGCCGTTCCGCCGTCGCTGACCTCGCCGGCGGCTTAACTCCGGCCGTGCCGACGTGCCAGTGTCATTAGCGGCTAATGGCGCCACTAATTAACCCGTCCAGCAACACTGACATCTGGGCCCCACGCCCTTAATTAACCATAGTTTAATTTCTGTTTGGTTTTAACTAATCATAGTGGCCCCACGCGTCAGCATTGACCTTGCTGACGTGGCCATTGACCGACCCCACCTGTCTGTGACTCAAACAACCTTTGTGTGGTGACTAGTGGACCCGCTGGTCGGGTTTGACTGGACGGGTCGATTGACCGTGACATCCTGCGAAGCGGTGGTAGCGCAGAAATCCTTTTTCTCGGATTTATTCTTATTTAGGAAATTTTAGAAAATACTGCTAACTTCTAAAAATCATATAAAATCAACCGTAACTCCAAATGAGATAAATTTTATATGAAAAATCATCAGAAAATCCAATCTATCCATCTTTACCATTTTCATGCATGTTAGAACAACTTATAGCTACTGTTTAGGACAAATCATATAAATGGAATTTGAATAATCATATATGGAGTTGAATTTGAATCTTTGGTTCAAACCAATTTCATTAAATCTGGTTGCTAGTTGCATTAGCTCAAACCACATCATATTACCATGTCACATTCATGCATCATATTGTTGCATTGCATTGATTGTGTTCTTCCTTGTTTGCCGGTGTTTGTCCCCTCTCGATAGATGTGGTTCCGACGATGTGATTGATGACACCGATGAAGATCTATACTATCTTCAGAAGTGCCAGGCAAGCAAAACCCCCTTGTTCATTCCGATACAATCCCACTCTCTCGCTCCTGCTCTCATTTACTGCATTAGGACAACAACGATTCATCTGTTACTTGCCGCGGTAGTTGAACCCCTTTGTCCTCTGCATGACCTGTCATTGCCACAGTAAATAGATGAAACCCACTAGCATGAGTAGGAGTTGTTTGAGCCCTGATGTGCCTACTCATTCATGCTTGTTTGTCATGCCTGCTACTGCTTAGAGTTGAGTCAGGTCTGATTCATCGGGGATGAATTGGAGTTGTGTGAACATGTCCTACTGTGTGAGAGCTAAGTTTGTGAACACGATTTGGTAAAGGTAGTGGTGAGAGGCCATGTAGGAGTACATGGTGGGTTGTCTTATTGCAGCCGTCCTCAGGAACTGAGTTCTGTGTTTCTGATCCATGAACAGTTACTACCACACATTGGGTTCCGGTAACTCGAACCCTCTCGACTTATTAATCAACTCGATCTCTATCCAGGAGTTGTAACTAGTTTCTGGTGTTTGTAGGTTGTGTTAGTAGTCTACCAAGTGGCACCCGGTACAGGTGGGCTTGGGACAGACTAGGCACCGTGGCCGGGTATGCCAAGTGTCGCCCGTTTGGTGGACTTGGAACCCTGTACACATCGTTTGGGGCCGTGAGAGACACCCTGGCCGGATCTCCTTGCAGATGGAACCCGAATAGGCGATAAACCTGGACGAGGGACTTGTGTGGTTAGTCAGGTCGTGGCCGACTCCCTCGCCAGGCTTCCGCTTGAAGGTTGCCGAGATAGACGACGAGTCCATGGTGGTAGTGGCGAGAGCGTGTGTGAAGAAGTACACCCCTGCAGGGTTAACATCATCTATTCGAATAGCCGTGTTCGCGGAAAAGGACTTCTGGGTTGCCTGTATAGTTCATAGACATGTGAAAGTGGATACTCTAAAATACGCAAGATAAGCGTGAGTGCTATGGATGGCGTTCTCGTGAGGGAGGCAGGGAGGCGGATCCATAGTGGTGTATTGATATGGTGAATATGTGGACTCGTGTGAGCCACCTCAAAAGAGTTACTTGCGGTCATAGTTTAGGATAGCCATCGAGTCAATGCTGGCTTGCTGCGGTCAAACTCCACCCCCTTTGTTGATACTGATGCATATGTAGATAGTTCTGATGTAAGTCTTGCTGGGTACATTTGTACTCACGTTTGCTTAATTTATGTTTTGCAGAGACACTTCCGTCTCGCTAGTAGTTCCGCGTGGACTTTGACGTTTAGCTTGATACCTCAGCTACGATCTTGTGTCCTCGGCAGGATCTGGTAGATAGTCAGGCTTCTCAGCCTTTTTCATTTGTAGATGTCTGTACTCAGACATGTTAAGCTTCCGCATGTGTTTGACTTGTATGCTCTGAGTGTTGGGTCATGAGACCCATGTTTGTAATACCTCGCTCCTCGAAGCCTATTAAATAAAATACTTGAGTTGTAGAGTCATGTTGTGATGCCATGTTGTATTTACATATATTGAGCATATTGTGTGTATGATTGAAATGCTTGGTATGTGTGGGATCCGACAACCTAGTTGTTTATCCTTGGTAGCCTCTCTTATAGGGAAATGTAGTCTTGTGCTTCCATTAGCTATAGTAGTCCGCTACAGCCCAATTCACCGGAGTCCTGCTAGCCTAGTACTACTGCTCCGGAACACTTGACTGGCTGGCATGTGATTCACTTGCCGTTCTGTTCCCTTCAGGAAATGTGACGGTGACATCCGAGTCCTGCCTAGCCTGCTGACCAGTTCGAGTCCTGTTAGCCAGTGCTACAGCCCGAATCGCATACCAGCTGACCGACATGCTCGATGTTGATTCATGTATGCCTGTCCCTGTAAGTTAGTGCCACTTTGGGTTCACGACTAGTCATGTCGGCCCAGGTTCTCTGTCATATGGATGCTAGCGACACTATCATATATGTGAGCCCAAAGGCGCAAACGGTCCCGGGCCATGGTAAGGCGACACCTGTGGGAATACCGTGCGTGAGGCCGCAAAATCGGCTAGATCGATGTGACTTGGAATCGGGGTCCTGACAGCTTTGGTATCAGAGCCTGACTGCCTGTAGGATTACCAAGTCAAACTGGCCGAAGTTGTGTCTAGAAATGCTTTAGTTATATAAGGGAATTGATTGTGGAAGGGAACGTAAGACTCTTTTTACTCCTTTATCTTATGCCCTTCTGACCTGAGTTATCCTCTTCTCTTCTACGGGGATTAAGAACTAGGCTTTCTCTTCTTTCTATCAGGATCACGTGTTACTAATCCGTAGACTTATAGGAATGATGGATTCAAGCCCCAGTTCAGTTTCTACTACTTCCGTATGTTCATAGCTGGTCTCAGAACCTTGATATTGTGATGTTGAGTTGTTATGCCACCCTTTTGCAGGCTGTCTCAAATGTTTTTGAGCATTTACAGCCGTTATGCTGTCCGAGTCATCCCAAGTTTCTAAATAGTCTGATGCATAGCAAATCCTTTCCTTCCGTTCATGATGTCCACTTGGGCCAGATTAAGCACACGAATAGGTGATTTGAGGTACTCTATTGCCTCGACATATATGTTGGAGCTAGTATTATGACCCTAGGTGTTTTAGGGAGTCACCTAGTAATCTAGCCATGTTTTGTGTTCCCAGTGTGATGATTCTGGCCATCATTCTCGAAAGCATCCCGTGATGCCATTTAATAGTAGGTATTCTACTCCTCGGTTTTGAGCCCAAAATTCACCCTACTCACCTCATGTTGGTAGTGTTTGCTCATACCTTTACGATATTACTAACCTTTGCGACAATCCTCGAGGTCTGTGGTATTTCCTTCTTCCAAATATCATGAACTGCTTATGGCAGAAGTTCTTCTAAACCAAAAGATCACAACCAGAGTGCTCTTAATGGGTTCTCCATTCTACATTGTGATTCTGCCAGTTCTACCTTTCTGCATGGGTTATCCGGAAGAAACCTGTTGAACTTGGTTCTACATACTAATCTATGCATCCACAACTCAGAAAGTTATATGTTCCTTGAGCTGACCCTCCTCAGCTGTATTCTGACCCTAGTCTATCAATTGATAGCTAGAAATAGTTGTGCATTCGTGTTCATCGAGGCCTATTATTCTTGTGGTCCGTCAAGCCATTTTATTCCGGAATGACTAGGAGAAACAAACTCCAGTACCTCATCCATTTCTAGGATTGGGTCAAAGCAGTTGTATTCCGCAGATCAAATGCAATCAAGCTTTTGTTCTGTTCTTATCACACCCTGATTTTCATGCCACAACACTTAAGCTAATAAATCATGATAAAATGTGGTTTGACAAAAACTTTTGAGTGTTTTGGACCTTGCCTTGATTGGATTCCGTGTGTTGTTTGCAAGTGCTCTAAAAATCAAATAAATCCCACAACTCCTATACTTCATGTCCTTGATCCAAAACCTTTTCCCAATGATCATGCCATGTGTATAGAGAAATATAGTATTTTCTTACAAAAATAATTTGGCCAAAAAGTATTTTCAAAAATTAGTTTTCCAAAATCCCCTGAATTGAGGTTTGCACTACAAGTACTTAATTAAGGGCAGTAAAAATATTTCCAGAAATATGTTTGACTCCTATTAGATATAGGATACCCAGAAACCACAAAAATATAATTTTAAAAGTTAATTTCCTATTTTATTTAAAGGCTTTTTCTTAATACCATAAATGGTCTTTAATAGGTTAAAATTATTTTAAAGCTTTAAAAATATTTGAGGAAAATTAGGGAGGCTCAATGGACATATATTTTCCATATATATGAGTTTCAACACATGGTCATGATCAAAATATTGGACAAAACCTCCCAAAACCATTTCTGCCCATTTCAAGGATTTGAAATATTTCTACAGGAAATATTTCCATAAAAATCCAAGAAAATTCCAACATGTCACATATGACATTTTTGATGATCTTGCTAAATACTATGTCATGGAGAATAGCATAAACCCATGAAACCCTCTCAAAACCACTTCTGTCCTTTTTCATGTTTGAACATTTTTGCACTGTCAAACATGTCCAAATGATCTCAAACTTGGTGCACATGCTCAAATTGTGTAACAATGCATCTAGACCAAATGGCACAAGTTGGAGAGAATGTTATCTTGATTAAAGTACCCCAAAACCCTTTCTGTCCAGAACCAAATTTGAACAACTCTACATTGCCAAGCGTGTCCTTTTGATCTGAATATTTGTGGACATGTTCAAATCCTCAAATGATGACACTACACCAAGTGGTGCATCAAGGAGAATAGATTTTCATGACTAAATCTTGGTAAAGCCATTTCTGCTGGTTTCTAGGGTTTACCAAAGTTGCATTGGCTACTTTGCCCAAATGAGCTCAAACTTGGTGGAACACCCTACTTCCATGTGCCATTCCATCCTGTTAATTCTCATGGCAAGTGGAATTAATTTTCTTGACCAAACCAACAACAAACACCTTCTGCCATTTTTCCAAAATCATCATTTTGACCACTTCCACTCTTCCCCCTGACCTCAACTTTTTAACACAGCCCCTCCTAGTCCCCTTTCACCTCCAGTAACAATGGCTAGTCCACAGCTCAATTATTGGATGGGTAAAACCCCACTTTCTCTCTCTGGACAGCCCCTTTCTCTCTCTTTCTCACCTCCCTCCTCACTCCAGTGGATCTCCAGGGCATCCAATGCCCCTACCCACTTGTTTACTCCTCCCTAGACAACCTAGACACAAGTGGCCACGCCCTACAAGCCAAAGGCATGCCCTGGCATGCAATTGGCGTGCTCCAGAGCGCACTACAGTGCACACCCGCACTGTAGCCGCCTTCCAACCGCCTCCGGCCACCTAGGGCCTCCCCCCTCGTGTCCCCCGAGGTCACCTCGACGTACGTAGCACGCTACGCTGTCGTCCCCCGCCTCTCTCTCCCTCTCCGGCTCTCCTCGCGTGCGGACAGAGCGCCGCCCGACTCGGCCACTCCCTGGCCACGCGGCTGGCCCGCCTCTGACCTTACCCCGCTCCCCCTTTCCTTCTCACCCGACTTGGACCACGCCCACGAGCACCGCAGACAACCCCGAGCCTCCTCCCGTGGCCACCGCGGCCATTTCCGCGGGTGCCCGTAGGCCGCGTCTACGGTGAGCCGTGGCCTCGCCATATAAGGCCGTTCCAGACCCTCCTCGCTGCTCCATTTGCTCCCTCTCCCTCCCGAGCATCCTCTGGACCAAGCCATTCCTCTCCCCGAGCCCTCCATCGCTCCCCATGGCCGGAGCCAAGCCATGGGACTCCGCCAAAATTCGCCCATCTCTCCTCCTCCTTCCCTCTGGACCGCACTAGAGCGCCACCACCGTCACCTTGAGACCCTCCCGTGCTTCTCCCCTCCTCCCCATGGCTGTTCCGTGAATCAGTATCACCACCGTCAGCCTCGTCCGCCGCGGTCGACGCCTTGCTCGACCCGGTGCCCCTGGGCGGCTGCGCCACCCACGGTTGGACGCGTCCGGGTACCCTGAGCACGCCGGTGGGCAGAACATCGCCGGAGACACCCTGTAGCGTCGGCGACCGGCGTCGAGAGCCTCCTCTGTCTCCTGTCGCACCCGTGCGGGAGGTGGAGGACGAACCTGACAGGAGGGCCCCGCCTCGTTAAGTGGACACGGGCTCTACTCGCTGACGCCTTCGCTCGGGGAAGGCGTATTTCCTAATCGCCTCCTGCGTCGACAGCCAGCAGCATCGAGCAGCTGGGCCGCCTGCCTATCTCTCGCCTTGGCGCATGATAAGGGTAAAGCCCCTTTCCTTTTTCTTTTTCCCGAAGAGACTTCAAAAGCACTTAAATAAATCAAATCAACTCCAAATTTGATGATTCAAATTTCTAGGGGATCCACAAATCATGATCTATCACATGGTGCTATTTGCACATTTTTCCAGAAACTTTCTCTTTAGAAATATTTATTAAAACCCCATTTTCCATTTCTGTGATGAACTTTAGAAAATCACATAGAGCCCATTTTTGATCCAAATTCCATGATTCAAAGTCCTAGATGTCTATAAGTTCAAAACTTAGTTTTTGAACATTTTTACTAATACTTTCTATATCACCTCAAATAATAGTCTATTTCTTTATATATAGCCAACTTTGCAAATTCATAGAGAAATCATTTGAACTCCAAATCTAGTGAAACCAACTCCTAGGTGCCTCAAGAATCATTCTTTGTTAAATGGGTGCCTTTTCTCATTTTCCAACATAATTCTTCTATACACTTCTTATATCCATTGATCCACTTCCAATGAAATCACTTTGGTCATTCCTCATATGACCAGAGGTATCCAATAAAAGTCAACTTCATATTTTTAGAGCACATTTATTCTTGCCTTGTTGTGTTGCTTATTGTGTTTGTTTCCGACGTTAGTTGACGAAGTAGATGGAGTATTTGGAGAAGGACCAGAAGATTTGAAGACTCTGAAGGACAAGGCAAGCAGCCCTTTGACCATGTCTATGAAACCTTTTTTTATGCATGCCATATAGCACTTTTATTGCTTGCATCGGAGTCATGATATTGTGGTGACCACATGGGGTGGCTTGCCACCGTTACTTCCTCATTGATAATTGCATTGTGCATGACCCTACCTTCTTATGAGGGTTATGCCGGTGGGAGTAGATAGGATGCTAATGTAGTGCTACGCAAAAGGGACGGGTATATGCATGGTGAAGGAGATAAAGTATTTTCAAAGGACTTTTTGAAAACCCCGTCGGGTGCCACTTATGCCCGAGGGAGATGATGATGATGGGTAACCACTTGATGATGAAGTGGTGTACCGAGGCAAGTGTGTGTGTTGTTTTCAAACGGATTGGTTTAAGTTGTGACCGTTATTCCAACCTTACATGCGCAACCACTCTACCCTTATATGGGAAAGGGCATTGTTGATTACCTAGACCGATACTAGCTTGGAGCCCGCATTACTAGTGACGGGGGAGAGTTGGTGCTCTCTCTCGGGACGGGGTCGTGCCATGTAGGGTGGCCATGACTGTCTTCTGAGGCACCGGATACACCGTTGTGTCCCTCTCGGATGTTACGATCTCGAGTGAGTCTCGTATGATGTACATCATGAGGATCTGGAACAACGAGTGGACTCCTTGTTAGTGTCGTCTAGGGAAAGATAGTGATCGGGTGCTTACCGGGTACTTGAGGTATCGCGGGTCGTGGATGACACGGAAGTTCCCCAGATCTTGTGGGTAAAGTGTGCAACCTCTGCAGAGTGTAAAACTATTCGAATAGCCGTGTCCATGGTCAAGGACAGTTGGGTAACCGCTCTTGGGCTACGTCCACATGTTTACAAACCAGTGGGTGTGTTTGGATAAGTGGGAAGATCTACTTGGGTCAAGTCAAAGGACTTGACATGATTGAGTCGGGTTGGTGCCCACTCTATTTATGTTAATATCTGTAACTTGTCCTCATGGTTACTTGAATTCTCTTGATGCATGTCTTACAAGTTGTCGAACATGTCATTGCACTCAAAACTAGCTTTCTGCAAAAAGAAATTTACCTATATCATGCATTGTTGTATCTTGAACCAAAAACATGGGTTGCTTGCGAGTACATTCAAAGTACTCATTGGCTTGCCACTGGTTATTTAATTGACCAGGCATGGAAGAACCGGAGTTCGAAGAAGATTTCTTTGAAGACGAACATGCGAACTAGGACGTTTCCCAGTCAGAATGCCTATAGGGTTAAGGCAGATGGCATGGGTCCAAGTTATCGCATTTAAGATTTCATTGCGATGTTATACTCAAGACTCGACCATAATGGTCCTACTTGTGTAATACAATATGTATGGATGTAAGACTCTTGTTATTCAGCTTCTGTGTGTTCAGTGAGCATTGATCTCTGGGATCACTGTACACGTGCATTCGGTGATCACGACTTATGAGTCGGGGTCCCCACAGTTCTACCCTGAAGTATTACCCACTTTATGTAAGGAACGTCATGAAAATTGCACCATCTCTTATGAATTCTTGATGCAGTGATACTTCTCACCATCATTGCTTCATTCCTCAGTTCCGTGTTATTGTAACCGGAATGCCGACAAGTGTACTGTGATGTGCGAAAATCAATACTCCTAGCAACTCTGTTGCTTGGTAGTTAATGGACAATACTCTCGTTCTTAGCGTGCTGGTTATTGAATAATCATCCTAAGATTGATCGTGCTACCTAGTCCATATCTCGGGGTGCACTCATCGACCAAGGAGTTACAATTGTGACAATCCCTCGCTCCTTGATCATATCGTCTTGCCTTGAAAAGCAAGAATGTTCTCGAGCTTAATAACATATCGGCGGTTCGTGATTTTCCGAATATCTTCTCGGAAGTATTACCGGGTTGTTTCCTGACTGTTATGTTGAGCTCGTGATCATATTGGTTTTCTTCTAAACCACCCATTCTCCAAGAATCTATGTTGAATACCCTAAGCTAGTTGGTTAAGCTGAACAACAACTTGGAGAGTTGGAAGATAAAATCTTGCCTAACTTAGTTCGTTCCAAAGGGATACTCTTGTGTAGTGTGTGTTGAAGAAAGATGATATCTTCAACGATTGGTCCCTGTGATCAGTTGTTGGACCTATTGCCTTATCAATCCTTTGATTTGAGTGTGGGCTATCATCAAATCAAGTTAGAACCAACGATATTCGTAATGTTGTCTTACTCGTGGTTGATCCCTCGAGCATACACCATTACATCTTTTGGTCTAACCAATACTATCACCGTGTTCACATGATGGCAGAAGTCCAGTGATATGGAAATTCCGATGAGTTGTTTTTGAGCCCATCGGCAGCATTTTGTCTCCCCCATGACTCATGTTGAACATCAACCTAGTGTTGGAAACTTTTATAAGCATTATCTTCATGTCCCGTTCATGAAGCATATGTTGGATGAAAGAAGTGACTTCCTCTAATTCACGTGCATTTGGTGCAAGTTGCCGACGTGAGTTTGAGAAAGATTGTTTTTGCTTCTTCTGGTTCCATCCCAAGCCAGTCATGCATATGTGCAAAGTATTCTAAGGTTTGGAGACTTGCAACCTTCATTCTATATGTATCCCTAGCACACCAAGCCACTGATTGACTTGTTCAAGAAAAATGGAGTTTGTTCTAAGGTTAATCGTTTGGACTTCCATGCGTGGAGACTTCGATATCCTTGTCGATGGTTCCCCACCTGAACTCGGTAGTGTTTCATTATAAGACTACTATGTGGTCATGATTTCCTGCGACAGTATGTTCACATGTGTGTAGCAGAATCAGCTCATGTTTTGGAGCTTGCTATCGTAGTTCATTTCCCGAGAATCTCGCAACGTCATCTCATCGATTTTTTTTGCAAACTTTCATTTTTCCTTCTAGACTTAATGAGTCTGGAATATCCCGCTACCAGCTAGATCTGAATATCAGGCAGATATGATGGTTGGAACTTTTCCAAGATCTATGACGTAGGTTCTGGCAAGGTTGATGTTTGGCCGACACACCTAGTTGGAAGACCTATTATTGTAGTATCTTGATTGAGCAAGTTGACCAATCTTCTCCATGAGGAATTCGAGTGACTTATTATAGAAGTTGTTCCTTATGGATCCTTTGTATTCCGAAGTCCGACCTTTACTTGATGGCCATGTCGATGCTTTTAAGCATGATCATGGTACCTAGTATATCAAGGAGAACATTAGAACTGGAGTGCTAAATGTCCCTCGGTCGATCATCCAGATTTGCTTCTTTGGCATTGCTAAGGAAAAATCTGAGAAAGTGATGTCCTCCTTTGCACCTGCATACTCCATCACTATTCATCATGGTAGTAAGATGTGTTGCCAGGATCCTCGGCACGGATGTTGGTAAAACCTTGATGACCATGGAAATGCTCATGTTTTTGAGAGCACACTCGGTCACTAGGTTATATCCTCGGTATCAATTGGAATGTGCCTCCCGTTTGCCGAGTTGTTCTATAACCATAGTTTCTTTTCCGAACTGAGTATGCCATTTCCCCGAACCCCCTTCAAACGATCATCGTGAATAGCTCGATCTTCGAGAAGATCGATTCTTCTTGAGTTTTTCCTTTCTTCTCATGGTCATGTTGGATGAAGTTCTCAAAGCAAGACGTCGAGATCAAGATGATGCAATGAATCAACATCTTCGAGGAGGACAGTTGGATCGAGGAGATCGTGTTAGCTTTGTGTCCCCTCTGGCTTCTTACCTCACGACTTTAATCTCGGGACGAGATTCTTGTTTAGTGGGGGCGAGTTGTCACATCCCTAGTCCTGGTATGCACCAGGCTAGCCCTTCATGTGTGCATCATGTTTGAATTTTCAAATGAACTTGAAATGGGGGATGTTCAAACCCTAGCATAAAAAGGAATCCACTAGGTTCAACTAAAATATTTTTCAGTTAATCCAAATGGCTTTAAAAAATGTTCATCATTTCCGGAAAATGCTAGATACAATAACCAGAGGTGTCGAACATTTTTCCATGACATATTTGGGCTCTGAATTAAATCATATAGTATTTGCATTTGGGCATTTAAATGCTATAAATATTTTTAAATGCTCCAACAGTTTTGGAATTAGTTGAGGGCCTCTTGAATAATTTATTTAGTGCCCATAACTATTTTCAGAATTTTTAAAAGTGATTTGGTTTGAAAACCAAATTAAAACAAATCTGCAAAAATAGAAAACAGAAACTAAATTAGGTGAGAAAGAGAGAAATTACCTGGCCACTTACCTGGCGCAGCCCACCTGGCAGCCCACTGGCCGGCCCAAAGATCTTTGGCCCGTGCCCGACCACCGCTTCCTTTTGCCAGGCAGAGAGAGGCGCCACAAGACGCCGAGCTTGCCACGCAGCTCCTCGGCACTTTGCCCGCTTGGACAGCGTGGCCATGCCCCGAAGCCACTCCTCGGCGCCGCCTCGACCCTGCCGACACCCCCATTCTCCCCCTAGCTCTCTCCCTCCTCCTCTCCCTCTATGGCCGACGCGCTCGTAAGCCGCCGCCGCCATAGTCGACGCCACCGCCGTCCCCTTGCCCCGTTGTTGTTTCCTCTAGCTCCACCTTGATGCCGTGAATCTCCAAGCCAAAGAACGCGCCCGCTGATGCCCTGCAGCGTCGTCACCATCGCCATCTTCCTCGTTTGCTCTGACGAACGCAATCGCTCGATTCGCCGACCTCCGAGCGTCCCCGAGCACGCTGAGCTACTCATCGGCCTCCCTGTGAGCTCCGCTGCTTTTCCCCTCTCTTTCCCGCATCATTTTCGCCCTCTAGCCACAGCACCGAGATCACCCGCGGCCGCCGACCGCCATGACCGGCGAGCCCGTTCTCCCGAGCTTCTCCTGTTCGCTCAGGGTCTTGATACGCTCTGGCGCCCAGAGGCTGCCTAGCCACTCCGTTGGCTCGCCCGAGCACTGCAGCCCCGGACTCGCTTGAGCCGAACTCGGGCCGCCACCGCGAGCTCCGCTCCAGCGAGCTCCGCTGTCCCCGCGTCCTCCCGTCGCCTCCTCCGGATGTGCACGAGCGCTAGGAACCCACAGAGCCTCTCCGCGCGGCGTTTGGTCGCCGGAGGGCGAAACCCGAGCCGTGCCGACATGGCAGTGTCATTAGCGGCTAATGGCACCACTAATTAACCCGTCCAGCGACACTTACATCTGGGCCCCACGCCCTTATTTAACAATAGTTTAATTTCTGTTTGGTTTTAACTAATCATAGTGGCCCCAGGCGTCAGCATTGACCTTGCTGGCGTGGCCATTGACGGACCCCACCTGTCCGTGACTCAAACAACACTGTGTGACTTACCAGTGGACCCCGCTGGTCAGGTTTGACTTGGACCGGGTCAGTTGACTGCTGACGTCACACTGACGCCAGGCTGACGCAGTAAATCCTTTTCTGGATTTATTCTTATTTAGGAAATTCCAGAAAATAGTGCTAACTTCTAAAAATCATATAAAATCAACCGTAACTCCAAATGAGATAAATTTTATGTGAAAAATGACCAGAAAAAGCCAATCTATCCATATGTACCATTTTCATGCATGCTAGAACAACTTATAGCTGCTGTTTAGGACAAATCATATAAATGGCATTTGAATAATCACATATGGAGTTGAATTTGAATCTTTGGTTCAAACCAATTTCATTTAATCTGGTTGCAAGTTGCATTAGCTCAGACCACATCATATTACCATGTCACATTCATGCATCATATTGTTGCATTGCATTGATTGTGTTCTTCCTTGTTTGCCGGTGTTTGTCCCCTCTCGATAGACGTGGTTCCGACGATGTGATCGATGACACCGATGAAGATCTATACTATCTTCAGAAGTGCCAGGCAAGCAAAACCCCCTTGTTCATTTCGATGCAATCCCACTCTCTCGCACCTGCTCTCATTTACTGCATTAGGACAACAACGATTCATATGTTACTTGTTGCGGTAGTTGAACCCCTTTATCCTCTGCATGACCTGTCATTGCCACAGTAAATAGATGAAACCCACTAGCATGAGTAGGAGTTGTTTGAGCCCTGATGTGCCTACTCATTCATGCTTGTTTTTAATGCCTGCTACTGCTTAGAGTTGAGTCAGGTCTGATTCATCGGGGATGAATTGGAGGTGTGTGTCGGCGTTCTGGGAACGGGTTTCCCCAGACTTGCCTGCCTGCGGCCTGCGGCGTGGCTCAAAGGAGTCCCAGGACGACCCATCTTCATTAACGTAAGCTCAAGACCCTCGCGAGGGGCCAAGCCTCGCGGGGCGGACGACAAGGAGCTTCCTCAGGCACGGCCTCGTCAGGCTGGCTCATGTGGAGGCGGAGAGTTCAAGGCAGGGTACCTCGCGAGGTGCCCATGACGCAAGCCATGACGACCAAGGGCGCCCGATCGGCGCCCGGCCAGCGATGTCCTCCTTTCGTCTTTGGTGCAAAGGGAGCAACCGCACGCGAGAGCATCAAGCAAAGGCATCCGTTTCGGTGCAACAAGACCAAGGCCAGCCCAACGGCTGGAAGGGAGTCATCATGGAGCCCAAGCACGCGTCATCACCAGAGCCTTTGGCAGGCGAGGACCAACTTTAGTCAGGATAAGTGTACCCGTTGTTCCCCTTCAAAATGGCCAATTGTTGGCGCCCTTCCCGCTCAATATCTGGGAGGAGGCCTAGGGCCTTCGCCTATAAATAGGAGTAGCCACCCACAGGGTAGAGGGATCGGGGATCCGAGATCGGAATCCTCATCAAGGAACCAGTAGCTAGAGCGACTGTACAACACCTAGCAGTTCATCGCACCCGCCAAGAACAGACCCTCGCGAGGCTGTTCTTCCTTGTATTGTTCCTCATCAGCCCAAGAGGCAATCCACCACACCACAGACATGGAGTAGGGTATTACACCACAATGGTGGCCTGAACCAGTATAAATCTCGTGTCTCTTGTGCTGTTCCGTTTAGTAGTTTAGGTCCCAGCGATTCGGCGAGGAGCGAGACGGTGGAGGGTTGGATCTCCGTGCGCGCCCCAGTGTTCGAACCTCAAGGGTCTGCCGGAACCCAAAATCCGACATTTGGCGCGCCAGGTAGGTGCGCGGAATCTGCTTCCGTCGCCTCGTTCTTCCCCGACCACCGCAACCATATGCGGCGCCCGTCGGGCTGCGCCAGCGCCGAGCCGCCCTCGCCTCCCATGTCGCCCAGACAGCTCCGTCGGCGGGCGCCCTCGTCGTTCCCGTCACCTGCCGTCAACGCCGCCACCGGCCCGGCGAGGAACGAGCAGCAAGCATCATCCCAGGACCCGTCTATGAGGCGGGACGGCCGCACCGCCACGCCTTTGCTCACCCCCGCTGGTTCTTCGTCGCGCGCGCCCCGCGCAGCCATGGAGGCCCGGGCTGCACTCATCGCGGAAAACGAGTTCCTGCGCTACCGCCCCGTCGACGATGTCTACGAAGAATGGCTCGACCGAGTCGCCGAGCTCGTCCGCGCTGCAGGAGGCGCCCCCACACCGTCCGTCTCGCTGCACCGCACCCCGCCCCGCGCGGGCGATGAAGCTCCCGGGGCGCCTCAGCCGCCTCCTCCTCAAGAAGGCGCCCTGGCCCCAAGGCGCGCGGCCCCTGGGCGGAACCCGCTCCGCCAGGCGTCGGTGCGGCAAGAGCAGAGCTGTCAAGAAGTTCCTCGCCCACAAGAAGCTGCCCGAGCGCTCCCGTTCAAAGACGTCAAGACCTGCGCTGCCCCGGCCAGCGGCGCAGGGAGGCCCGCAAGACCAAGCTCTCTGTCGTCCGAGGCCCCCCGCGGCCACGGCGGGCTGCCGCGCCTTCACCTCCGAGCTGCGCTGTGTCGCGTAGCCCACCAAGTTCAAGCGAGACCTGCCTCCTCGCCACGACGGCACTGGTGACCCTACGGAGTTCCTCTGACTCTACGAGCTGGGCATCGAGGCTGCCAACGGGGATGAAAAGGTCATGGCGAACTGGTTTCCCATGGCGCTCAAGGACGGAGCCCGCACTGCTCCTGAATCTGGCCCTGCACGATCTCTTCCTGGGCCGAGATGCGTACCCGCTTCATCGCCAACTTCCCGGGTACTCGCGACCGGCCACCCGCCGTGAGCGACATGCGCCGAATCAAGCAGCAGCCAGGGGAAACCCTGCAAAAGTACATCGAGCGCTTCAACAACTCACGCCTCAAGATCCCCAGGGTAACGGAGGAGGCCATCATCTCCGCCTTCTCCGACGGCGTGCACGACGTCAAGATGAAGGAGGAGCTAGCGATGCATGAAGACCTGTGCACCTCCTTGGAGCTGTTCAACTTGGCGACCAAGTGCGCCAGGGCTGAGGAGGGGCGCCTCTCCCTCCTCGAGCTGCCTGCCGCGGATCCCGAATAAAAGAAGTCCAAGGCCAAGGACGTGAAGCGCAAGGGGCTACCGTACTCGCGGCCGAACCAGACACCAAGCGAGGCAGAGATCAGCCTGAGTCCTCCAAGGGCAGTCGGTACTGCGTGTACCACGACCTCCACACCCACAACACTAATGAATGCCAAGAGCTCCGGGCCGTACGCGAAGGAAGGGTCGGCAGATGCCCTGAGCGCAGCGACCGGGGCTACGGCCGAGGAGGAGGAAGGAATGCGGGACGCTGGGAAGACCGCGGCCCGCGCCAAGGATGGCGCGACCAACCTCGCGAGGACCCTTGGCAAGACCCGCCTCGTGAGGGAGGTTGGAGGGATCAGCCTCGCGAGGATCGCCCGCAGGGGAACGCAGGCCTCCCTCCGCTGCCGCCGCCGCCAAGGAGAATTGAAGACCGTCATCAGGACGAGGGGGCTGGGGGCTTCCAGGAAGCGCGTGCGATCGCCTGCATCCTGGGCGGAGCTCAAGCCCTAGCCTCTGGCGCATCTTCAAGCAGTTCGCCTGTGAAGTGAATGCAGTCCTCCCCAAGCTCGAGGCCACGCGCCCTCTCAGGTGGTCGGCGTGCACCATCATGTTCAGCTCAGCGGATCAGCTCAAGTGCGCGGCCACAACCGGAGTTCTCCCGATGCTTTGTTCCCCAATCATCAGCAACGTGCTGGTCACCAAGACCCTCATCGACGGTGGGGCAGGACTCAACGTCCTGTCCCTGGAAACATTAAACAATCTTCAAGTGCCTTACAGTCAGCTTCAGCCAACCAAGCCTTTCTCCGGAGTCACCGACGGCCCCACGGTCCCAATCGGGCAGGTCCGCATTCCTGTCACCTTCGGGGCTCGCGACAACTACCACACCGAGCTCATCAACTTCGACGTCGCCCACATTCGCCTGTCGTACAACGCCATCCTCGGGTACCCAGCGTTGGCCAAATTCATGGCCGTAACCCACCATGGCTACAACGTCCTCAAGATGCCGGGAAGCGGCGGGGTCATCACGGTGCCCTGTGAAGAAAGAGACGCAGTGTGCTCCTGGAGCGAGCCTTTCGAGCCGCATCGCTAGAGAACCAGACCACCGGCAGGAGGCCTCCGAGGCCGCACCCAAGAAAGAAGAAGACATCGACCGGCCCGGCTCCTCAAGAGGCAGGCCCCTCAGAACCAGCGCCCGGGCCCGGGGAAACCTCCTTCCATCACATAGGAAAGCGCCTGACGCCCTCCTCAGGCGGGGCTCGGGGCTCTCCTGGAGGGCCGCCCGGCGTCGCCAAGGTCACGAGGGAGGCGCTTGGGCACCACGTGAGGCGTGCTTGGCACGTTTCCATAGCGGGGAGCATGGCAAGGAGGGCCGAACCCTCGGGAGTTCGTCGGCCAAGGCCATTCAGGAGCTACAAGAGTCAAGGGTCATGAGGGGCAGCCGCCGCCTACCCGCTGTGGCCCCCCATCCAGGCGAGGATGGTGGGCTGCGCGTCTGCATCGACATACCCGGGCTCAACCGAGCCGCGTCTCAAGGGCGCCTCTGGCCCTCGCGAGTGGGACGTTGCGAGGGTCCGCCCCACAGCTACGTGTGCATGCCCCACGGCCTGCCAAACGTGGTTGCTGCGCACCAGCGTCTCATGAGGGCCATCCTGGAGGCTCAAGAGGTCAGGCACGCCGCAGCCCTGGCGGAGATGGAGATGGCCCGCGAGGAGCCGCCAGCGCCTTCGGATCCTCCCGAGGCCCCTGGGCCTGGGGGCTCGTGAGGTCGGCTCCCGCAGCCCACCGAGTGTGCTACACCAACACCCCTTCGTTCCCAACATCACCAGGTGACATCTTTAAGTTTCGTTTCAGACTGGGAGCGCCTTCAGGGCCGCATTATTCCCAGGCCGCATGGGTCCGTCCCTGCGGCATGTATCCCTTTTATTTCATGTCATTAGCTTATCCTGTTGGGGCGCCCCTCGGGCTGCATCATCCCCAAGCCGCTCGGGCCTGTCCCAGCGGCATGTACCCTTCTTACGTTTTCCTTAGGATTCTGTTCTCGCTCCACCATGCTTGTTATTTGGTGCCTTTTCCTAGGTGATGGAATCTTGCACGTTAAAGGGGGGGTGCCTGAGCATCAACCGGCTCTCTGGCCCTCACCCTCTAGTCTTGTCCATGGCATCGCGACCTAGCTTCCCAGCGACGGCTGAGACCAGCCCGAGAGCCGGGACCCGAGGACATAGAGTTTCGTCATCTAACCCGGCTTGCGCGTTAAAGTGGGGGGGTGCCTGAGCATCGCGACTCAGGGCTCCTACCGGCCCTCCGGCCCTCACCCTCTGGTCTTGTCCATGGCATCGCGACCTGGCTTGCTGCCGACGCTGAGACCAGCCCGAGAGCCGGGACCCGAGGACGTAGAGTTGCTGCGTCTGACCCAGCTTGCGCGTTAAAGGGGGTGCCTGAGCATCGCGACTCAGGGCTCCTACCGGCTCTCCGGCCCTCACCCTCTGGTCTTGTCCATGGCATCGCGACCTGGCTTGCCAGCGACGGCTGAGACCAGCCCGAGAGCCAGGACCCGAGGACGTAGAGTTTCGTCATCTAACCCCGCTTGCTCGTTAAAGGGGGGGTGCCTGAGCATCGCAACTCAGGGCTCCTACCGGCTCTCCGGCCCTCACCCTCTAGTCTTGTCCATGTCATCGCGACCTGGCTTGCCAGCGACGGCTGAGACCAGCCCGAGAGCCGGGACCAAGACGAGAGCACCAAAGATCCGCCAAATTTGCAGGAACACACTCGAAGATAAGGCCCAGAGCCAGGCGCAACCCGCCTTGAGGTAGGGCCCCGTGAGTCCCGTGCTGGCTCACGGGTGCCCAGATACACCTCGGCCAGCCCTACCGTGCCAGCCACGTGTCATGGTGGTGCTGTATATGCCCCGGGGGCTCCTCCCGGAGGGGAGCCCCCTCCCACATTCCAGTGGAAGCACCATGCTCCGCGCTGGCTGACGACACTGCCGAGGAGCGGCTATGCCCGTACGCATGCGGAAGCGCTATGCTCCGCGCTGGTGATAAACAACTGAGGGTGGCCTCTGGGTCGCATCAACCTCAGGGAGCCCAGAGCTCAGTGTCTGGCCTCGTTGCAACGTCTCCCCTCGGGGCGCCCAGCGAGGCTGTGCACGGGCTGCGCTGGTCACGCCCAGACGCCGCCACCCAGCCGAGCCCTCGGGCCTGGTTCGTCGCCGTCACTCCCCGAGCGGAGCCATGGTACGAATGCCGTTTGAGGGTCAAGGGGACTCTGAGCATCGCGACTCAGAGCCTAACTGGTCACGTAGCCCCTCACCCCTTAGTTCCGAAAGGCTAACGGCGGTTGAGGTATGCGCGGGGCTGGGCTCTGCAGACGTAGAACAGTAGATCCGCCCGCGTTTCACCTCCCTACTTGTTGTTCGTGCACCAAGGGGGACTCCTGAACATCGCGACTCAGGAGCCTAACTTGTCACGTAGCCCCTCACTCCTTGGTCCCGTCCTGGTTTCCGTTCGGGGCTAACGGCGGCTGAGGTATGCGCGGGGCCGGGCTCTGCCGGCATAGAACATAAGCAAGTAGGAAGCGCAAATTTCAAGGAATTCAAAAGCAAATATTACAGTCCACACTGTTATCGCAATACCAAATGCAAGTTTAAACGCCTCCCCGAGGCATGATACATGTGCAGGAACTAAAAGCAGGTGAGCCACAACAGAGTCACTTGTCGGCGGTGGAGCAGCGCGGAGTGGGTTCACCTCGTGGAGCAGCATGGCCGGCAGCGCCTCGCTTCGGCTTGGTGCTGAAGGCCCGGAACTTCCCCAACAGAGCCTCCGCGCGACCCTTCACAGCCTCGGCGGCGGCACCTGCATGCTCGCCGCTTACTGGCTCCAGCAGGCTGTCTAGGTCGACGCTGGGATCGCGAAGGTAGACGTGGGTGAGGACCCGCGTCAGTGCCGCAGAAGACAAGACACGAGCCTCGGCCTCAGCCGTGGGGCCAAGACCAAGGGAGACATCTTCAAGAGCGCGAACCAGGAAGGGAAGCAGCTTGGCGGGGCCGTCCTCTGCGCCGGCCAGTGGGCTCTCCAGGCCGCTATCATAAAGCTCCCTCAGCAAGGTGCGAGCCTTCACCTCCATATCTGTGAAGGCCATGCGATCTTCGGCAAGAACCCGCGCCTTGTCGTCCGGCTCGACTTTCCTCGCCTCGATTCTGCTCCAGGTAGCGCCTGGCGGTCACGGGCGCTTCTTCAGCTGGCCTCCCGGTCGCCAGCGGCCGCCTCGCGAGCCTTCATGCTTTCCTCCTGCTCTGGCAGAGGCGGGCCTCCTCGGCAAGCTGGTTCTGCAGAGCCCTTCAGCTCGCCCTCCAGCGTCTCACAGCGACCTTGGATGCTGGCTGCCTCCCCCAGGGCAGCATCGCGGGCAATCTTCGCCTCACGGACAACCTGTTTCTCCTCGTCGCAAGCTGTCGAGGCCTGGACCAGCGCCACCCGAATCGAAGCGTCGGAGCGAATCCAGCCGGAGGCCAGCTCCAAGCGCCCGGCCACCAAGTGAGGGTCGGCACCCAGAAGATCCTGCCGCAGCCGGTCCAATTCAGCGGCAGCACGATCCAGGACAGTGGGAGGAGTCGGAGAGACATCAGTTGGTGGAGTAGGAGGAGATGGCGGCGGCGTAACCACAATATCGTGAGGCGGGACCTGCTGCGCCCCAACAACTATGGCGGTGGCATCAGGCAAGGACACCTCGGGAGTCGCTTGGGCCATGGGGGCTGAGCTCGCCCCAGCCAGCTCCGCCAAGCCTCGCGAGGATGACCGGGCAGGAGAGGCCTGTGTCTTGCCATCGCCTTCGCCATTAGGCGGGCGCCGCCCAGATGAAGCCTCAGAGCTCCCTTCAGCTTTCGCCACAGCGCCAGCCTAGCCAAGAGATACAGATATCAAGCCTCGGCGACAAAGCCAGGAATAAAACAAGAATCAAGCACTTACTGGTCATCGCTCGCAGGCTCGAGCAACCTCCGGCCATACTTGAAGCCCGAGAGCCGGCTGCAGGGATCAGCGTCAAGGGGCCCGGGAGCAGAGGCGCCATGCGGATCGCCCGGGTCGGGCGGATCATGGGGACCAGCCAGTCTGGTCCTTCTTGGGATCGAGGCAGGCCGCCTCCCGCTCATCCTCATCCTCGCTGCCGCCACTGGGGAGGCGGAGAATGCGGACCTGCGCCCGCAGGAGGAGCCCTTGACTCCGCCGAATCAACCCCTCCCGGCTCTCTCCTCCACCTCTTCGTTGGAGTCGGAAGAGGACACGTCCACCAGGTCCTCCAGAGCCTCCACGGGCACGGGCCCGTCCCCATTGAAGACAGGCATGGGCCCCACTACCTGCTCCCAATCCTCACGCAGGAACAAGGGCGCGAGGGCGCCCTCCAGTCTCGCCACATCGCCCCCAACTAAGGACTGGAGGACCGCCGCCAGATCCTCGCCGGCCAGGACCACGGGGCTCGGGTGAGGCCTCCACGCCAGGCAATCTTGTGAGCGGAGCCAGTTGATGCTCCAAGAACTCCCTCGAGCGGACAAGACCGGTCAGCTTCACGCCGCCGCTTGGCCGGCTTCAGATCTGCGTCCATCTTCTCTAGCACCCGGCTTGGGGATCCAGAAGCTCCACTCGGGACCAGTCGTCGGAGCTCTCGGGGTGCTCCGTGGGCAGAATCAGCCGAGGGTGGATGCGCCCCGCATCCACCAGGACCCACTTGCTCCTGAAACCCTCAATCCGCTTCCCAGGGTTTGAAATGGCGATGGCTCCGCCGTATGCGACGAAGCTCGCGCACGCGGAGGCGGAACCACGGGAGGTTCGGAGGGAGAAATAGTGGCGCAGCAAGGCCACCGAGGGCTTCACCCCAACATGGGCCTCGCAATAGTAGGCGAAGATTGCCAGAAGAAGGACGGAGTTGGGATGGAGGTGCAGAGCTTGAATGTTGTAATGACGGAGGACGGAGAAGAAGAACTCAGAAAAGGGAGGCACCAGACCAGCAATGATGGCGCTCACGAAGAACGGGTAGAAGGTACTCCCCCGACCCTCAGGGGCGGCAGAGGCGGCCTTGAACGCTTCCGCCCCGTTGACGCCCTGCGCTTCCTCCATCCGGCGCACCAGGGCGAGGCTCGCCCCTGACACATTTGGCGGGTCCAAGGCAGGAGAGTACCAGGCTCCGGCCGGGGTTTGACGAGGCGCCATGACTGGCTAGGGCACGCAGGCGGAGTGGATCTGAAGATCTTGGAAGCAGAGAGGAGAGGCGCAAGAAAGGGGATCTGAGCAGCAACTGGAGAAAGTAAAGGAGGCAAGGAAGATGCCGCTCTGTCATCAACTCACGCGGTTGCAGAGGTGCACGCGTCCAATCAACCGCCACGCGACGCCCAAGGCCGCGGGCTGTTAGGGCCCGCGACGCTTCACACTTGCCCTTTCGCCTCTCTGCTCGGCCAAGTTCGGGCGCGCCGTGGGCCCGGGGGCTACTGTCGGCGTGCAGGAGCAGGGGTCCCAGACTTGCTTGCTCGCTGCGGCGGGCGTGGCTCAAAGGAGGCCCAAGACAGCCCATCTTCATCAACGCAAGCTCAAGACCCTCATGGGCGGACGACAAGGAGCTTCCTCGAGCACGCCCCTCGTCCGGTAGCTCATGAGGAGGCGGAGAGTTCAAGGCAGGGTACCTCGCGAGGTGCCCATGATGCAAGCCATGACGACCAAGGGCGCCATGGCCGGGCGCCAACAAGGCGTCCTCCTTTCCTCTTTGGTGCAAAGGGAGCAAGCGCAGGCGAGAGCATCAAGCAAAGGCATCCGTTTCGGTGCAACAAGACCAAGACCAGCCCAACGGCTGGAAGGGAGGAGGCCCAGGGCCTTCACCTATAAATAGGAGTAGCCACCCACAGGGTAGAGGGATCGGGGATCCGAGATCGGAATCCTCATCAAGGAACCTGTAGCTAGAGCGACTGAACACCACCTAGCAGTTCATCGCACCCGCCAAGAATGACCCTCATGAGGCTGTTCTTCCTTGTATTGTTCCTCTTCAGCCCAAGAGGCAATCCACCACACAACACACCTGGAGTAGGGTATTACACCACAATGGTGGCCTGAACCAAGATAAATCTCGTGTCTCTTGTGCTTGTTCCATTTAGTAGTTTAGGTCCCAGCGATTCGGCGAGGAGCGAGACGATGGAGGGTTGGATCTCGCGCCCGGTTGTTCGAACCTCAAGGGTCTGCGGAACCCGAAATCCGGCGGTGTGTGAACATGTCCTCACGTGTGAGAGCTAAGTTTGTGAACACGATTTGGTAAAGGTAGCGGTGAGAGGGCATGTAGGAGTACATGGTGGGTTGTCTCGTTGCGGCCGTCCTCGGGAACTGAGTTATGTGTTTGTGATCCATGAACAGTTACTACCACACATTGGGCTCCGATAACTCGACCCCTCTCGACTTATTAATCAACTTGATCTCTGTCCGGGAGTTACAACTAGTTTCTGGTGTTTGTAGGTTGTGTTAGTAGTCTACCAAGTGGCACCCGGTACAGGTGGGCTTGGGACAGACTAGGCACCGTGGCCGGGTATGCCAAGCATCGCCCGTTTGGTGGGCTTCGAACCCTGTACACATCATTTGGGGCCGTGAGCGACACCCCGGCGGGATCTCCTTGCGGATGGAACCCGAATAGGCGATAAACCTGGACGAGAGACTTGAGTGGTTAGTCAGGTCATGTCCGACTCCCTCGCCAGGCTTCCGCTTGAAGGTTGCCGAGATACACGACGAGTACATGGTGGTAAGTGGCGAGAGCGTGTGTGAAGAAGTACACCCCTGCAGGGTTAACATCATCTATTCGAATAGCCGTGTCCGCGAAAAGGACTTACGGGTTGCTGTACAGGTTCATAGACAAGTGAAAGTGGATACTCTAAAATACGCAAGATAAGCGTGAGTGCTACGGATGGGCGTTCTCGTAGGGAGACGGGAGCGGATCCATAGTGGTGTATTGATAAGGTGAATATGTGGACTCGTAGCGCCACCTCAAAAGAGTTACTTGCAGTCATAGTTTAGGATAGCCACTGAGTCAAAGATGGCTTGCTGCAGTCAAACTCCACCACCCCCTTTGTTGATACTGATGCATATGTAGATAGTTCTGATGTAAGTCTTGCTGGGTACATTTGTACTCACGTTTGCTTAATTTATGTTTTGCAGAGAGACTTCCCTCTCGCTAGTAGTTCTGTGTGGACTTCGACGTTTAGCTTGATACCTCAGCTACGATCTTGTGTCCTCCGCAGGATCTCGTAGATAGTCAGGCTTCTCATCCTTTTTCATTTGTAGATGTACGTACTCAGACATGTTAAGCTTCCGCATGTGTTTGACTTGTATGCTCTGAGTGTTGGGTCATGAGACCTATGTTTGTAATACCTCGCTCCTCGAAGCCTATTAAATAAAATACTTGAGTTGTAGAGTCATGTTGTGGTGCCATGTTGTATTTACACATATCGAGCATATTGTGTGTATGATTGAAATGCTTGGTATGTGTGGGATCCGACAACCTAGTTGTTTATCCTTGGTAGCCTCTCTTATAGGGACATGTAGTCTTGTGCTTCCATGAGCCATAGTAGTCCGCTACAGCCCGGTTCACCGGAGTCCTGCTAGCCCAGCACTACTGCTACGGAACACTTGATCGGCCGGGCATGTGATTCACCGTTGCTGTGTTCCGTCCCTTCGGGAAATGTCACGCGGTGACATCCGGAGTCCTGCCTAGCCTGCTACAGCCCGGTTCCCGAGTCCTGTTAGCCTAGTGCTACAGCCCGGATTCGCACGCTGTCAATCGACATGCTCGATGTTGATTCATGTATGCCTGTCCTCGCAAGTTAGTGCCACTTTGGGTTCACGACTAGTAATTTCTGCTCGGGTTCTATGTCATTTTGTTGATTTCGACACTATCATATACGTGAGCCAAAAGGCTAAAACGGTCCGGGCCATGGTAAGGCGACACTGTGGGAATACCGCGTGAGGCCGCAAAAAGTGATATGAGGTGTTATCGGCTAGATCGATCTGATTTGGAATCGGGTCCCGACATCACCCAAGGACACACATGTGATTTTTCAACCAACTTTGGTGCATTGGAGCATGTGTTTGTAGTTCAAATTTGAATTATGCACATAAAATTCCTAGAAACCCAGTTAATGTATAAAAAGGCCAAACGAACCCCGAAAAATTCCAAGATTGAACACAACACTCCTGTTGTTCTATGTTGACACTAGAAATTTTTTGAAAGCAATAAGAGGCAACGGATATGGTCTCGTCCCCAAAGGTGGTACGTTCCCTATCGAAACCATCATGCTTGTTGTGAGAAACACTAATTTGTGAGAAGCTTATACCCAAACCTGCCCCAAATGGGACAAAATTTTCACCACGGCATGTTGATGCCGCTCAATATCTGGGAGGAGGCCCAGGGCCTTCACCTATAAATAGGAGTAGCCACCCACAGGGTAGAGGGATCGGGGATCCGAGATCGGAATCCTCATCAAGGAACCAGTAGCTAGAGCGACTGAACACCACCTAGCAGTTCATCGCACCCGCCAAGAACAGACCCTCGCGAGGCTGTTCTTCCTTGTATTGTTCCTCTTCAGCCCAAGAGGCAATCCACCACACAACACACTGGAGTAGGGTATTACACCACAATGGTGGCCTGAACCAGTATAAATCTCGTGTCTCTTGTGCTGTTCCATTTAGTAGTTTAGGTCCCAGCGATTCGGCGAGGAGCGAGACGATGGAGGGTTGGATCTCCGCGCGCGCCCCAGTGTTCGAACCTCAAGGGTCTGCCGGAACCCGAAATCCGACAGTGTGTGAACATGTCCTACTGTGTGAGAGCTAAGTTTGTGAACACGATTTGGTAAAGGTAGCGGTGAGAGGGCATGTAGGAGTACATGGTGGGTTGTCTCGTTGCAGCCGTCCTCAGGAACTGAGTTATGTGTTTGTGATCCATGAACAGTTACTACCACACATTGGGCTCCGATAACTCGACCCCTCTCGACTTATTAATCAACTTGATCTCTGTCCAGGAGTTACAACTAGTTTCTGGTGTTTGTAGGTTGTGTTAGTAGTCTACCAAGTGGCACCCGGTACAGGTGGGCTTGGGACAGACTAGGCACCGTGGCCGGGTATGCCAAGCATCGCCCGTTTGGTGGGCTTCGAACCTCAGACACATCATTTGGGGCCGTGGCGACACCGGCGGGATCTCCTTGCGGATGGAACCCGAATAGGCGATAAACCCGGACGAGAGACTTGAGTGGTTAGTCGTGTCATGTCCGACTCCTCGCCAAAGCTTCCGCTTGAAGGTTGCCGAGATACACGACGAGTACATGGTGTTAAGAGGCGAGAGCGTGAGTGAAGAAGAACACCCCTGCAGGGATAACATCATCTATTCGAATAGCCGTGTCCATGAAAAGGACTTCTGGGTTGCCTGTACAGTTCATAGACAAGTGAAAGTGGATACTCTAAAATACGCAAGATAAGCGTGAGTGCTACGGATGGCGTTCTCGTAGGGAGACGGGAGCGGATCCATAGTGGTGTATTGATAAGGTGAATATGTGGACTCGTGTGCGCCACCTCAAAAGAGTTACTTGCAGTCATAGTTTAGGATAGCCACTGAGTCAAAGATGGCTTGCTGCAGTCAAACTCCACCACCCCCTTTGTTGATACTGATGCATATGTAGATAGTTCTGATGTAAGTCTTGCTGGGTACATTTGTACTCACGTTTGCTTAATTTATGTTTTGCAGAGAGACTTCCCTCTCGCTAGTAGTTCTGTGTGGACTTCGACGTTTAGCTTGATACCTCAGCTACGATCTTGTGTCCTCCGCAGGATCTGGTAGATAGTCAGGCTTCTCATCCTTTTTCATTTGTAGATGTCTGTACTCAGACATGTTAAGCTTCCGCATGTGTTTGACTTGTATGCTCTGAGTGTTGGGTCATGAGACCTATGTTTGTAATACCTCGCTCCTCGAAGCCTATTAAATAAAATACTTGAGTTGTAGAGTCATGTTGTGGTGCCATGTTGTATTTACACATATCGAGCATATTGTGTGTATGATTGAAATGCTTGGTATGTGTGGGATCCGACAACCTAGTTGTTTATCCTTGGTAGCCTCTCTTATAGGGACATGTAGTCTTGTGCTTCCATGAGCCATAGTAGTCCGCTACAGCCCGGTTCACCGGAGTCCTGCTAGCCCAGCACTACTGCTACGGAACACTTGACTGGCCGGCTTGTGATTCACTTGCTCGTGGTTCTGTCCTTCGGGAAATGTCACGCGGTGACATCCGAGTCCCGCCTAGCCTGCTACAGCCCGGTTCCCGAGTCCTGTTAGCCTAGTGCTACAGCCCGGATTCGCACGCTATTGTGACATGCTCGATGTTGATTCATGTATGCCTGTCCCTCGCAAGTTAGTGCCACTTTGGGTTCCACGACTAGTCATGTCGGCCCGGGTTCTCTGTCATATGGATGCTAGCGACACTATCATATACGTGAGCCAAAAGGCGCAAACGGTCCCGGGCCATGGTAAGGCGACACCTGTGGGAATACCGTGCGTGAGGCCGCAAAGTGATATGAGGTGTTATCGGCTAGATCGATCTGATTTGGAATCGGGGTCCTGACATCACCCAAGGACACACATGTGATTTTTCAACCAACTTTGGTGCATTGGAGCATGTGTTTGTAGTTCAAATTTGAATTATGCACATAAAATTCCTAGAAAACCCAGTTAATGTATAAAAAAGGCCAAACGAACCCCGAAAAATTCCAAGATTGAACACAACACTCCTGTTGTTCTATGTTGACACTAGAAATTTTTTGAAAGCAATAAGAGGCAACGGATATGGTCTCGTCCCCAAAGGTGGTACGTTCCCTATCGAAACCATCATGCTTGTTGTGAGAAACACTAATTTGTGAGAAGCTTATACCCAAACCTGCCCCAAATGGGACAAAATTTTCACCACGGCATGTTGATGCCGCTCCATGCTAGCATGCCAAGTTTCATGAATTTCAGACGAGTTTTGGATTTACTAGAATGTAAAAACCAAGCATCTTAACGTTTTGCCGGCAATCAACAGTGCCCTGGTGTTTGAAATTCATTCCCATCTCTTGCATGGGACCTAGAAATTCACCCAAGGACACACATGTGATTTTTCAACTAACTTTGGTGCATTGGAGCTTGTGCTTGTAGTTCAAATTTGAATTATGCACATAAAATGCCTAGAAAACCCGGTTAATGTATAAAAAAGGCCAAACGAACCCCAAAAATTCCAAGATTGAACACAACAATCCTATTGTTCTATGTTGACACTAGAAATTTTTTGAAAGCAATAAGAGGCAACGGATATCGTCTCGTCCCCAAAGGTGGAACATTCCCTATCGAAACCATCATGCTTGTTGTGAGAAGCTTATACCCAAACCTGCCCCAAATGGGACAAAATTTTCACCACGGCATGTTGATGTCGCTCCATGATAGCATGCCAAGTTTCATGAATTTCCGACGAGTTTTGAATTTACTAGAATTTAAAAACCAGGTATCTCAACATTTTGCTGGTAATCAACAATGCCCTAGTGTTTGAAATTCATTCCCATCTCTTGCATGGGACCTAGAAATTTACCCAAGGACACACATGTGATTTTTCAACCAACTTTAGTGCATTGGAGCATGTGCTTGTAGCTCAAATTTGAATTATGCACATAAAATGCCTAGAAAACCCAGTTAATGTATAAAAAAGGCCAAACGAACCCCGAAAAATTCATTCCCATTTCTTCCATGGGACCTAAGCATGCACTGAAGGACACATATTTGATTTTTCAACCAATTTGTATGCACTGGAGCATGTGCATGTAGTTTAATTTTGAACTGTGCACTTGAAATGGCTAGAAAACCAGTTTAATGTATGAAATGTCCAAATTAACCCTGAATAATTCCAATTATTTTACGACACACATACAGTTGCATGTTCACTGCAGATAAAAGGTCTTGCAATTCAAACACCGCCCATTGCCGCTGTGACCCCATTTTTAATTCAAATCAAGTAGATCCCACACAGTTTATTCTCACCAATCGTGTGAGATGTAGTACAAAATATCTTGGAGCACCGTCGGTGTATAGTACGCCTATGGCTTACGCGAGAAGGTGCGTCGGCTACAGTCCACATCCGGTCTGTCAGACACACTAGCTCGCTCCCCGAAAACTCTCGCCTCTGCATCCCTCTCTGCTTCAGTCCCTTGATTCAAATTTCCAGTAGCCCCGTCATTTTGCTCCCGCCTCTGCATCCCTTGAAATCTCAAAAATATCTGCTCGCCCTTGATCCAAATTTTCAGTAGCCCTGCCCTATTACTCCCGAGGGAGTCCTGGACTAAGGGGTCCTCGAACGTCCGGCCTGTTGGACATGGGCCGGACTGATGGGCAATGAAGATACAAAGATCAAAGACTCTACCCGTGTCCCGATGGGACTCTCCTTGGCGTGGAAGGCAAGCTTGGCGACCAAATATGAAGATTCCTTTCTCTGTAACCAACTTTGTGTAACCCTAGTCCCCCTCGGTGTCTATATAAACCGGAGGGCTTAGTCCGGATAGATATACTCATAATCATAGTCAAACAGGCTAGACTTCTAGGGTTTAGCCATTACGATCTCGTGGTAGATCAACTCTTGTAATACTCATATTCATCAAGATCAATCAAGCACGATGTAGGGTATTACCTCCATAGAGAGGGCCCGGACCTGGGTAAACATTGTGTCCCCCGTCTCCTGTTACCATCGACCTTAGACGCACAGTTCCGGACCCCCTACCCGAGATCCGCCGGTTTTGACACCGACATTGGTGCTTTCATTGAGAGTTCCACTTTGCCGTCCTCAAAAGGTTTGATGGCTCCTTCAATCATTAGCCACGATGTTGTCCAAGGGGAAGCCTTCCTCCCCTGGTAGATCTTCGTGTTCGGCGGCTTCGCACTACGGGCCAACTCGCTTGTCCATCTGGAGCAGATCGATAGCTACAACCCTGTCCACCAGGTCAGATTTGGGAGCTTGAACTACGTCGCAGATATCCGTGGAGACTTGATCTTCAACGGCTTTGAGACCACGACAGCCGCTCCCTATCCTTGCAGTGAACATGACGTAAATCTGTCACCGGTCCATACTCAGGAAATTGCACCTGTAACTACTCTGGCCCTAGATCCGGAGCAGATCGTGACACCCGAGGACGGGAAGCTCAACCCCGCCACGGAAGCCGCAGACCCCTCGGTGTTGGAGCTGCACACAGACCTAACCCCGGATGATATCTGTGTCTCCGGAGCTTCGGACTCGTTTCCGGCCTTAAGTTCTGAACCATGTGTGACCGTGCTTGTCGAGCTGGATCGGTCATCGATCGCCGAATTTAGCGCCGCGGACATCTTCCGGCACTCACCTTTAGGCGATGTGCTGAACTCGTTAAAGAATCTATCCCTAGCGGGGGGACTCTCAGCCGAATTATATCTGTTTTGAACTGGAGGCTGATGATGGAGAATTTCGTCTCCCACCCAACGCCCACTTCATAGCCACTGTCGAAGACCTAACCGACACGCTTGACTATGACTCCAAAGACATCGATGGTATGGATGACGATGCCGGAGAAGAGGAGGCCCAAAACCCGTTGTTCACTGGATGGTGGACGGCCACTTCCTCATATGACGTATACATGGTGGATGCACCAAAATATAATAGCGACGACAACAAGGAGAACCAAGCAAAGGATGACCCTCCTAAGACACAACCAAAGCGCCATCGTCAGCGGCGCTGCTCTAAATCACGCCATAGCAAGGACAGTAACACCGGCACAGGAGATGATAACACGCCGAATGGTGTTGAAGACACAGAGGACCCCGACGAACAAACTGCCGAACAAGACAATCGAGAAGATGGGCAAGTCAGCCCTGATGAATAGTCCATAGAAGAAGACTCGGAGGACGGTAGTTACCATCCGCTCTCCGAGGAGGAGGTGAGCCTCGGCAATGAAGATTTCATTGTGCCTGAGGAACCTCTCGAGCAGGAGCGCTTTAAGCTTCAGCTAATAGCCACTACGAGGATCTTGAAAAAGAAACAGCAGCAGCTTCAAGCTGATCAAGACCTGCGCAATGACAGATGGACCAATGTCCTGGCAGCCGAGGAATACGGCCTTAAACGCCAACCAAAAGTTACCCGAAGCGCAAATTGCTACCTCAGTTCGATGACGAGGCGCCAGAGCCCGCACCAGCATCGCGCAACGCGGCTGACCGACTGCCACGTGGTCGGGATAAAGCGGCAACTCAAGCCGAACACCAGACCACCCCACCTCGCCATAAAGGCAGGGATAAAACAGCTCGGGGTTATACATATGACCTCTGTCAAGAGCTGGACAATAGAGCAGGACATACAAGACCAATCTATGGATCATGAGGACATGCCCTGACACGCGAGGATGGCTATCTGTTCGGACGTGACAAACCTAGTCACGCCTGGGCCGAAAACCGCAGACGGACTCCATCGGAGCTGCGCCGCGACGTGGCCTGATATAGAGGCGCCGCACACCCTCTTTGCTTCACTGACGAAGTAATGGATCATGAATTCCTAGAAGGGTTCAAACTCGTAAACATCGAATCATACGATGGAACAACCGATCCCGCGGTATGGATATAGGATTTTATTCTCCACATCCACATGGCCCGCGGGGATGATCTTCACGCCATCAAATACCTCCCACTAAAACTCAAAGGGCCAGCTCGGCACTGGCTAAACAGTCTGCCTGAAAATTCTATTGGCAGCTGGGAGGACTTGGAAGAAGCTTTCCTTGACAACTTCCAAGGTACTTATGTTCGGCCACTAGACGCCGATGACTTAAGTCACATAGTCCAGCAGCCTGGAGAGTCAGCCAGGAAATTCTGGACCAAGTTCCTAACTAAAAAGAACAAAATTGTCGACTATCCGGATGCCGAAGCCCTAGCGATCTTTAAACATAGCATCCGTGAGGAATGGCTCGCCCGCCACCTCGGCCAGGAAAAGCCAAAATGCATGGCAGCCCTCACGGCACTCATGACCCGCTTCTGTGAGGGTGAGGATAGTTGGCTGGCCTGTAGCAAAAACACAGCAAGTGAAATAGGCACCTCCGAGGGCAAAAATAGCAATGGCAAGCTCCGACGCAACAGACACAAACGCCGAAGCAATGGCGACAACACCGATGACACAACAGTCAATGCCGGATTCAGTGGCTGCAAGTCCGGTCAGCGGAAGAAGCCATATAAAAGGAACAATCAGGGACCATCCAGCTTGGACCGCATACTTGATCGTCCGTGCCAAATCCACGGCACCCCGGACAAACCTGCCAATCATACCAAGAGAGATTGTTGGGTTTTTAAACAGGCCAGCAAGTTAAATGCAGCGAACAAGGAAAAGGGATAGCAAAGCGAAGACTATGACGAGAAGCCCCGGCAACCAAACACAGGGGGACAAAAGAAGTTTCCCCCCAGGTCAAAACGGTGAATATGATATATGCTACACACATCCCCAAGAGAGAGCGCAAGCGCGCGCTCAGGGACGTCTATGCGATAGAGCCAGTCGCCCAAAAATTTAATCCATGGTTGTCATGCCCGATCACTTTTGATCGACAGGATCATCCGACCAGTATCTGTCATGGCGGTTCAGCCGCATTGGTCCTTGACCCAATAATTGACGGATTCCACCTGATGCGAGTCCTTATGGACGGCGGCAGCAGCCTGAACCTGCTCAATCAGGATATAGTGTGCAAAATGGGCATTAACCCATCACGGATCAAGCCCACAAAGACTACCTTCAAAGGAGTCATACCAGGTGTAGAGGCCCGCTGCACGGGCTCAATTATGATAGAGGTTGTCTTTGGATCTCCGGACCAAGGTTTTGGATCCCAAGTACACTTTTTTTCTCGCGGGGCAGCGGAATTCTCGGTTACCACGGTAACCGCAAAATACCGGAAAAATTTCATGCGGAATTTAAAATTTGAATTAAAATTCAATTTTTTTCACATGCTATATGTCAGTTCTGAACCCTTCTGAACCAGCAACTTCAGCCTAGCGCGTTGGTTAGGTCATACATATCCATCTCTTGCCTTCAGATCGAGGTATCGAATCCCGGTGTTGTCTTATTTTTTTGCTCATCGCCCATTTTTACACTAAAAAGGGTGAAAAGGGGATTGTAAAAAAAGGGAATGCACAAGACTCGAACCCACAACCGCACTAATCGATAAGGAAGCACGCGCATACCAGCAGACCACGGTTGCCCATGCGTTTTATCAGAGTTCCTGCTTTATTTAACCATCCTCTGGACGTTCAAATTCAAAATTTTCAAAAAAAAAACGAATTGTTTTGCTCGGTACGTAGATTTCTCGTGGGGTAACGAGAAACTCGGTAACCGCCCGGTATCCGAATATTTCGCTTGGTACCCAAAACCATGCTCCGGACAACTTCCGAAGCGAAGAGTTGATCTTCGATATCGTCCCTTTTCGCAGCGGCCACCACGCATTGCTTGGAAGAACTGTGTTTGCTTGGTTCAACGCGGTGCCACAATATGCTTATCTCAAGCTCAAAATGCCCGGTCCACGCGGCGTCATAACAGTCAATGGAAACACGGAACGCTCCCTCCGTACAGAAGAGCACACCGCTGCCTTAGCAGCAGAAGTACAGAGCGGCCTTCTCAAGCAGAACCTTAATTCGGCTGCCGAGCCCCCGGACACCGTTAAGAGGGTCCGGACCATTCTGCAGCAGGACAGCTTGGCTCATCAAGAGCTCGTCTAGCAATTCGGCCTCCGTCCCAGCCCCAATCAAGTGACAGCATACGTACCGCGCGTACATAACTACGCACTCAAAATATCATGGGCATAGACAGATGCATACCTACCTTGTGATCCATAGTACGGCTCGACCGCTCCCGGACACATATACTTTCACTATCTCCTTTTTTTCCTTTTCAGGTTTCTTATCCATGTGCCCTCCTCAAGGTCCGATAATCGGTCTGTCTAAAGGATAAATACACCAAGATGGCAAGAAGCACATACGCACGGGGGAATCTCTAGGTGGTCTCTTTCACGATCACTCTACCTGTTTTCAGGACCCACACGTTGATCTCCATTGGTTTTGGCATGTTAAATAGCCCGTTGCTTATCGCACCATTTGTATCAACCCGCCTTGGCGTATTAATCAGATTTTAAATGGAAACAATTTTGCGGCCCAAATTTTAGGGCCCCAGCTAATTACCTTGCTCCCTTCTTGTCTTCATTTTCTATCGATAACCTTACCAGATAGTACACTCTGCTATGTTTCACATTTGCCAGGGGCTTTATAGCGCCCCGCAATACGGCAACAAAGTCCGAACACTTTTTACAGTATAGTTCGGCACCCCGAATTTAGCACTATATGCATTGGCTCCGAATCATGTCTTTGGTCAATAGTTGGGTTGCCCGGCTCTTGTGCTTACTACCTTACGTTCCGCTATATCGGCTAGGGTAGTAAAGGGAGAACTACTGCTATTGTGCCCTGGTTCATCCGGACGAGCACCTCGGTAGAGAAAGCCGAAAACTAACTGTCATGATGCGGCGAGAACCGGTCAGCTCTTCGGTGGTTTCAAATCGCTAGAGGTTTTTTCCGCATTACGCGATGAATCGGTTTTTATCCGATCAGGTGTTTACAGAATCCCCTAGTTCGGACTTCCGAATACCAGGGGCTGCGCCTAAAATTTTATTGTCGAACTCCTATGGCTAAGTGAGGGTGATAAACCATTATAGTCCGATTGCCTTGTTCGTTGCGCTGAACACCTCCTTCAAGGACCAAATAATTGGATCAAGAGTGTTTAGGTTCCATCCCGAACACCCCTGTATTACCTACATGGGGGCTGAAGCCAATGACTGGCCAACTCTCAAATTTAATAAAAACGGCCGCACAGGAGGTAAAATTCTAACACAAAGCATTATATTACATAAATTGTCTTTGTTTCATAATACAGGGCGAGACAAAATATAAATGTATTCATTCAAAGATCACGTCTTTCGCACACTGCTCCGCAACAATGCAGGACCCCTCCAGGACGTCTCCAAAATATCGCTCGGGTGTGCGGTGCTCCTTGCCCTCAGGCGGCCCCTCGATCGGTAGCTTGACGGCGTCCATCTTCGCCCACCACACCTTGACATAGGGGAAGGCCAGGCGCGCGCCCTCGATGCAGACCGACCGCTTGACGATGTCCAGTCGAGGACATGCATTCACCAGCCGCTTCACGAGGC
This sequence comes from Aegilops bicornis, assembly GCA_021605145.1. Taxonomy (NCBI): domain Eukaryota; kingdom Viridiplantae; phylum Streptophyta; class Magnoliopsida; order Poales; family Poaceae; genus Aegilops; species Aegilops bicornis. Next base: position 569,998,977 of record CM038672.1, read on the forward strand.
CGAAGTAGCTGCTGGGTATAGCTTCAGCAGGCCATAGTGTTGCGACCGTTTTTTCTGGGTAATAGATTCCAGAAAAAATGGCCGTCGTGCTCACCAGCCCCAGGATTACTGTTAGCTGATGAGGCACCAACTTGATACAGAAATTCCAAACAAAATACAAAATATGTGGTACAAGACCATCTGGTCTGTGAGTACAACAAATGGTTTCTAGTGGTTGATGGCGGAAGCGGTTTGGAAACATCAGCGTTTATGGGACTCCATTTCCCACGAGAACAGCTGACCAGGTTAACTCCTATCTCCGCGAGGCTGCTATCACCATTACGTAGGTTCCGGGGTTGTCATCGCAACGCTCCTCTCCACGCAAGAAATCTGGCCAAGACAACAGCTAGGGACAAGACAATGAGTACTTTGAATGTACTCGCAAACATTTTGAACACAGGTATAATATAAGTGACAAGTGTGCACTGAAATGTTCTATGATCACATCGTCAGTTAAAAAGAAAAAAATCTCTGATGCATGCAAGCTGATCGTAAAAATGCAACAGTGAAAAGGTAATGACGGGGCAGGAATAAAATGCACCGTTCGGATGTCTGAAGCGACGTCTCGAATTGATGGTAAATAACAAGAATGTTACCCAAGGCGTCGAGCGACACCACATAAAGGGCTTTAAAAATAAATGCCACAGTCGGGCGTCTGAGCGACACCACACAAAGGGCTTTAAAAATGAATGCCACAGTCGGGCGTTTGAGCGACACCACATAAAGGGCTTTAAAAAAATAAATGCCACAGTCGGGCGTCGGAGCGACACCACATAAAGGGCTTTAAAATAAATGCCACAGTCGGGCGTCTGAGCGACACCACATAAAGGGCTTATGCATAAACACAGTGAATATCCAGGAGGTAGTACCATCCCAGGGATACTCAATAATTCAAATAATATAACGGGTTAGTCCACAATAGAAATAAAGTCCATGGGGTTAGTCCATAACAGAAATAATAAACATAATCATCACAAGTCACATGTCACGATTCATTGTTCGGGTTTAACAGTTTCTTCTCCGAAGGCCGACACTGAGACCGACACGTGACCCATCCTAGACTGGAATCCTTAACCGAGGACATGGCTATTTGAATAGGTTTAATATCTGCAGAGGGTGTACTCTTTATCCACGAGTAACGGATTTATTTAGTCCTTCGGGACTAATTCCGCTTCACGGTCTTTAATTGAAAACACATCGACTTGCACACACCAGCTTAACTTACCCGTGTCCGGAATCACCCATGACACCTGTCAAGCAAAACTTTAAGTGGGAGGCTGCAACCTCGCGTAGCATGGGATCGAATTTATAACGCTACGCTCTAAGGGGTGGCCTCCCTCTCGGTCTCAACCGGAAACACCCATGCCCCGGACTGGTGGCATGCCTACCGCTTCAACCGATATCTTCCACCATGGCCTCTACAGACGGTGTGTGCTTGAAAGGGGTTGACAATCGATCGAACTGCATCTACTTGTTGTAGGGACAGGTGGTAGTACGAAGCAAGTATGGGGTTTACTGGAATAAGACTCGATATACGGTCGACTCAGGAGGTTCATAAATTCCCTGCATGACATATATAACAAAAAAATATATTTCAACCAACAAGGTCACCACTCACTATACCTTACCATGCCATACTGGGCATAACCATCCCGACGGGGACCGGCGACAAGCTCACGCCTACCCAAGGCAGAGGCTTTCCCGGATCCCTTTCCGGCATGCATGCAAGGCACATGAGAATGGTTACCATCACAAGTATAATCATTTCCAACAACAAGGAGATCACCAAAATGCATCCATGCAAATGATCATATCACATGAAATAACGAGTATTCCGAAATGAGGTGGTGTTATAAACGTGTCAACGAACACACCAAAAATATTATGTCGGATTCAGAATGCTTGCCTTCAGTTGTGTAGAGGCAGGGTGCACCCTAAAAACTTTTGCAAGCTTCCTTCTTCTCCAAAAGTCCTATTTTGAATAAATTTGAATTTAGACACAAACTCAAAACAGCACAAAAAGTTGTTTTGAAATTTTTTGAAATAAATCTTAAAATAAAGTAGGTCAAATTTGAGAGAGGCAGGAAAAATAATCAATCCATTTGGAGTTATATTTTAAAAGTTATAGCCAGTCAAAGTTTAGTCAAATTCCTGGTTTTTAAATAAAACAGAAAAAGAAAAGAAAACGCTTCGCACCGGTACACGTCGAAGACGCATTTGGAGATTTACGTCTCCACTTAACCCACGTGGATCTGGGCGGGTCACCGATGGGTCCAGGGGCCCCACCGGTCAGGTTTGACCAGTCCATCTCCTCCTCTTCCTCGCCCGAAAGGCGGCGAGGCGACGGCGATCGGCCGGGCGATCAGCGCCGCGAAGGGCTGCTCCCCACGGGCTCCAGAGGGTCGGGATGGATCCGCAATACCGGGGCGGTCCTCCTGGTGGTCAGTGGGTTGGTGGGAACGGAGTGAGCTGCCGGCGGCGAGCTTCGCGGCGGAGGAGGCATTTGGGAGCAGAGTGGTTTTGGGGCTACAGTGGCTCCCGATCAAAATCGAGCAGGGGGAAAGGTTCACGGGAGGAAGAGAGAACTTCCGGTGGAGAGAGTGGAGAGGGGAGGCCCTGGTTGCGGTGAACAGAGCTGGGGCGGCGGCGGCCGTCTGCGCCAGAGTTGGGGAAGACGGCCTCTTTCTCTTCAATTGACGGCAAAGGGGCACTAGGAGTACGGTGTGAGGCTGCTCGTGTGCTCAGAGGGCTCGAGGGCTTCCTTTTATAGTGCTCCTACGTCGGTTCATGGGCGGCAATGGATGAGCTTCGTCGGCGACCGACTTTTGTAGCTTGCAGCAACGTGGCGAGGCTGGGATGGCGGCAGGAACTAGCGGACGAGTGGGTATCGCCTGTGGGCGAAGCCGGGCGAAGCGGGCGCTGACTCGGGCGGCGCTGGCCATTGCAGGGGTTGTCGGGCGGCATTGGCGGCTAGCTGCTGGCCTGCCGGAGACGTGGCGAAGGCTGCTTGGCGTGTTGCGGTGAGGAGCTTAGTGAGTGGTGTGGCTCTGCAGGCGCAGAATCGGGCGCCGACGCGTCGGGTTTGGGCGCACGTGCAAAACGCTGCTCGCTGCTACCAGAGCACACACACGGACGTGCTCGGATTTAAATGCTATGGCACGGTAGAGGGCTCCAAACCACAAGAGGGTTAGCAGGGTGGGGTTATAGGTTAGGGCAAAACCATGGGACAAGCTGGTCTGGTCAGGGTATTAAGCTCACAGTGTAAACAAAAACTCATGTCAAATCTGTCCACGCTCTCAAGGTGTTTGACAAAATGCCAAAGGCTCCTAGGCAGTTCTTGGAGTGGCCAAAACCTCCAGAGTGGGGTCTGTTTAGATAAAAGAGAGGGTGGTAAGGTTAGTTTGCCCAAACCACAAACTTGCTAGGGCAAGTTTTGCAAAACTTCAATTCTGGACAGAAAGAACAGGGCATGGTTGCATGCACTTAGAATCATCCAATGGGACCACTCTCCTGGACTTAAGGGTTTGGCAAGGAGGACTACAAGTAGGAAAAGGAATCATGGATCAAGGAGCAACTAAAAAGGTGGTTGTTGTACAAAACCTCAAGTTGGACCAGAATGGAAAAGAGGATGGTTCACTCAAATTTTCCAAAGAACAACATTAGGTTATTGCATAAAGTTGAAAAATATGCTCCTACTGATATCCCATAATTTTGGTAAAAGTTTTAAATAAATATTTGAATAGGTTGTAGTGGAAAAATGCTCTCTGGACAGATTTGAAAACATGGTGTAGACTTCAAAATATTCAATGGGCAGAAGATATTTTTGCACAAAAGTGGTTCAAAAACTCCATATGACATCTCCAAATTATGGTGGGATTTTTGAATAAATATATAAAAGGGTTGTAGTACAAATGGGACCAATAAACTATGGGAAACCATTTTTCAAGAAAAGAAAGATCAAGAAGAATATTATATAATTAATTCTTCTGATAACAGAAAAGATTTTCTTGAGAGTGTAAAAAAGTCCAATATCATAAGTAAAAGATTTTTCATCTTAGGGAACAACTCCAAGATAAACAAGAAAATAATGGTTCTGAAGTCAAGAAAAACCAAGAAAAAGGAAAGTTAAATTTCCTGGCAAAATTTTAACAAAACCAGGTTAAAAAAATTTGGGTGTCACAACACTACCCCCCTTAAGAAAAATCTCGTCCTCGAGATTTGCTAAGAGTTTTCTCTATAGCAAAAATGCATCAAAACAAAAGCGGCTACAGTGAGAGGGCAATAAGTGGTGCAAAATACAGTGTGGGGACACTGGTGCTGCGTGGAAAAATCTATGGTTAGGAGCAAAAACGAGGGATTTGTACGCTGGATATAGATTTAGAATAAATTATAAATCTCAAAATACGCTGGTCGCACCCGAGAGGACAGTGCTCTCTCTGGCTGACAGGTGGACCCGGGCCCACTGTCAGCCTCTTCTTCTTCCTCTGGCTCTTCCTTCTTCCTCTCTCCCGCGTGCTTTCCCGCGCTTTCTCCACTGACGACGCCTAGCGCGTAGGGCATCTAGGCCAGCATCTGCGGTAGTCTTGGCATGCTAGCTGCAGTGCAGCATGCACTCACCTCATGGGCAGTCTTGCTGTCGGCCTGCCGAGGATTCGCCTCCGAACACCGGCGATCGGGCGATGAGCGGCGTTAGTGGACCTCGCCCACCGTGCACCGAACTCGAGCTATAAAACGGCCCAAGTGTTCTTCTCTGTCCCTCACACTCGGCCTTGCTTCTCCTCCTCCTTCCTTCTCCTCTGTCTCCGTTTGCCGGAGCTCGAGGCGATGCTCTAATGGCGGCGATGGTGCCGGACTGGTACGTGATCTTGTTGTGCGGAGGGCTGGCAGCGGTGCTGGGGCTCTCCGTGCTCCTGTGCGCGATGATCCTCGATGATCGTCGCGATGCTGCTGCTCGGGTGTTGGCTCTCTGCGGTGGTGGTGATCACGAGGAGTAGGTGGGGTGTGTCGGGCGTTGACTGTTGTCGGGAGGTGCTCAGTTAGATGTAACACCATTTGCAAAAAATTTGCAAATAGTGTGAGTGTGTGCTCGAGTAGTTGTGGTTGTGAGTCTGCTGCCGTGGTTCTGCGGGAAATGAAATAATCCAAGTCGTGAGGGGATGTATGATGCAGCAATCAGGGAAAAGAAATCTCACTCCAGGATTTTCGCGAGAGAAAACAGTCATACATTAAAGTCAAACCGCAACAGAGCTACTCTCGTTAACAGAGACTAAATGATTTGCTCGCCATGCAAACTCGGGGTACCGCGCTTAAGTTACAACACACAAACAAATGTTGCAGCAAGGCACACAGCAGAGATGTCTAAAATGAAAATGGTAACCGGACGGGGTCCTGAGAAAACGTCTCTGGTACTGGGATACACTCTTCTTCTATCGGGGAAAGTGGATTGACCAGTCGATGAATGTGCCTCTCCTCGTCGGGCCTCAGTGATCTTCCGATGGCGATCTGAGGATTTAAATCCGCGAGACCTTGGAGATAACCCATCACGCGTTGGGTTAAACGCTCTTGAGCGATGACGTACTGGACGAGCTTGGCCAGGACTGGGTCTCTCTCAATTCATCCACCGGGAAAAGATGTTACTCCTCCGGGTGCTGCACGGCTCAGAAAGTAATAATACCCTCGTTCGCTGGAATAGGGCACCGCGAATCGAAGGCGAGCAAGCGCTTCATACGCAGCAGCTTCTACGGCCATATGCGGGGTTGGCATAGATTTCCCCACGAAGGAGACCTCTGTTGGGTCTTGGTTTGGGTTTACAGGAGGGATGTGCACTGCTGCCCAGTATCTCGAGGTGGAAGGGGTGATCCTTGATTTGAACAACTTCGTCTTTGGGGTGGCTGGGTAGCGCCCATGGTACTGCAGGTGAAATCCCACAATATCTTGACAAAACTACCCAGGGTTGCATCTGGAGTTCTCAGATAAATACCAGGGCTCGGCATGGCAAGAAATGGTTGTGCGAGTGATGCTTGTCAAGGTCACTCGGTGGCCTTTATATAGCATTGGAGCTGGGTTATTTTACTGTGGTGAAAGGTAATGAATTTTGCCAGCTCGGCTCCGAGAGTCGGGGTCAAAGCCACAGATACATATCTCACCAAAGTGACGTATCACTGTGAGATTGTCGGGGTTGTTTTGGTAGCTGTGCCTGGGATAGAAAAAAATCACACTGCATGCTAATATATCCATGCAAGGCTACTATTTAAAACAGAGGTACGGCGATGGGCTGCGTTAATCGAAGTGATCACAGGATTACAAAGCGAGGATACACTGGGACTCGACACTACTCGAGTGACTTAGTCTACCTCGTTTACATCCAAGCGGGCGTGCCTTGTGGATGTCGAGGCTTCTCCACGGTTCTCACCGTCGGAATTTGCTGGAGAGGGTTGAGGGGCTGCAGGCTCGGGGTAGTGATGATGACCGTCGCGGGGATTGTTGACCACAACCCCGTTGGAGTGTGCTCCCAAAAGTCGACGAAGCACTTCGGGGGTCATCAAAGCACCTTGGCTGATGGTTGGGGCTGACCTCAGGGTATCGATCGGGTGTCCGAACAGCACGACCGGGTTGTCCTTGTTGGGCTCGTTCTCTTCTCTCGCCGGGACTCGACAAACCAGCTCTCCACGAGCTGCAATCAAATCAATGGTGATTTGATCGAACAGTTACTCCAGCGCACCTACATAGCACACGAGGTGCAGCAATGCGGGGTCCGTCTCATGATCTCCGTTGGAAACTTGGGGTGGCCTTTCATACCCTTCATGCCTGGGGTAGTAGTGGAACGAGCTGACGATTAACTACAGGCGGCTGGTGCACGAGATGAACTATAGCCTCTCGAGCAGCTAGTTGGATGGCTTGTGGCTCAAAGGAAGTTGTTCTTCCGGTGAACCTGTAGGGGCGCTCGGGCGCTAGACCCCTACCGTAAATGTGTACGGTGGCCCAGAATTGACGGCTCTCACCACTCATGGGTCCTTGGTACACAACATATTCGGGTGGCTCTTCTAACTCATAGGCACGATGGGTGAGGTTTGCGAGTATGGTCACAAAGCCTCCGAGGTTGGTTGTTGTGGTCTCGTTGTGCACGACGGGGCCAGGCATTGTGTCTCGGTTTGGGGTAGCGGCTGTGCTGTGTTGGGGCTAGCGTGCCCTTTTATAGTAAAAAGGGGCGGAGTCTTCCTTCGCACGCTATGAATAAGACACACAGGGTGCCGGTCATCGTGCGCGATAGATGTGCTAGGTGGATAGGTTGGGCACCGATTGCCCGAAAAGGCGCTGGGTCACCGTGTGTGGCTATCTTGCACGAGAAGCTTGGCTGGGGTTTCGGTTATGGTCTGGTGGGTTGGTTTGCCTAAGTTTATTGACCTGACTAAGATAGGATTAGCCAATGGTCAGCCTGGCTCTGATACCAAGTCTGTTGCGACCGGTTTTTCCGGGTAATAGATTCCAGAAAAAATGGTCGTCGTGCTCACCAGCCCCAGGATTACTGTTAGCTGATGAGGCACCAACTTGATACAGAAATTCCAAGCAAAATACAAAATATGTGGTACAAGACCATCTGGTCTGTGAGTACAACAAATGGTTTCTAGTGGTTGATGGCGGAAGCGGTTTGGAAACATCAGCGTTTATGGGACTCCATTTCCCACGGGAACAGCTGACCAGGTTAACTCCTATCTCCGCGAGGCTGCTATCACCATTGCGTAGGTTCCGGGGTTGTCATCGCAACGCTCCTCTCCATGCAAGAAATCTGGCCAAGACAAAAGCCAGGGACAAGCCAGTGAGTACTTTGAATGTACTCGCAAACATTTTGAACACAGGTATAAAATAAGTGACAAGTATGCACTGAAATGTTCTATGATCACATCGTCAGTTAAAAAGAAAAAAATCTCTGATGCATGCAAGCTAATCGTTAAAATGCAACAATGAAAAGGTAATGACGGGGCAGGAATAAAATGCACCGTTCGGATGTCTGAAGCGACGTCTCGAATTGATGGTAAATAACAAGAATGCCACAGTCGGGCATCTGAGCGACACCACATAAAGGGCTTTAAAATAAATGCCACAGTCGGGCGTCTGAGTGACACCACATAAAGGGCTTTAAAAATGAATGCCACAGTCGGGCGTCTGAGCGACACCACATAAAGGGCTTTAAAAAATAAATGCCACAGTCGGGCGTGTGAGCGACACCACATAAAGGGCTTTAAAAATAAATGCCACAGTCGGGCGTCTGAGCGACACTACATAAAGGGCTTATGCATAAACACAGTGAATATCCAGGAGGTAGTACCATCCCAGGGATACTCAATAATTCAAATAATATAACGGGTTAGTCCACAATAGAAATAAAGTCCATGGGGTTAGTCCATAACAGAAATAATAAACAAAATCATCACAAGCCACATGTCACGATTCATTGTTCGGGTTTAACAGTTTCTTCTCCGAAGGCCGACACTGAGACCGACACCTGACCCATCCTAGACTGGAATCCTTAACCGAGGACATGGCTATTTGAATAGGTTTAATCTCTGCAGAGGGTGTACTCTTTATCCACGAGTAACGGATTTCTTTAGTCCTTCGGGACTAATTCCGTCTACGGTCTTTTAATTGAAAACACACCTGACTTGCACACACCAGCTTAACTTACCCGTGTGTGGAATCACCCATGACACCTGTCAAGCAAAACTCTAAGTGGGGAGGCTGCAACCTCGCGTAGCATGGGATCTAATTTATAACGCCGCTCTAAGGGGTGGCCTCCCTCTTGGTCTCAACCGAAACACCCATGCCCCCGGACCAGGTGGCATGCCTACCGGCTTCAACCGATATCTTCCACCATGGCCTCTCTGTACGGTGTGTGCTTGAAAGGGGTTGACAACTGACTGAACCGTACCCTACTTGTTGTAGGGACAGGTGGTAGTACGAAGCAAGTATGGGGTTTACTGGAATAAGACTCGATATACGGTCGACTCAGGAGGTTTATAAATTTCCTACATGACATATATAACTAAAAAAAATATTTCAACCAACAAGGTCACCACTCACTATACGTTACCATGTCATACCGGGCATAACCATCCCGACGGGGACCGGCGACAAGCTCACGCCTACCCAAGGCAGAGGCTTTCCCGGATCCCTTTCCGGCATGCATGCAAGGCACATGAGAATGGTTACCATCACAAGTATAATCATTTCCAACAACAAGGAGATCACCAAAATGCATCCATGCAAATGATCATATCACATGAAATAACGAGTATTCCGAAATGAGGTGGTGTTATAAACGTGTCAACGAACACAACAAAAATATTATGACGCATTCAGAATTCTTTCCTTCAGTTGTGTAGAGGCAGGGTGCACCCTAAAAACTTTTGCAAGCTTCCTTCTTCTCCAAAAGTCCTATTTTGAATAAATTTGAATTAACACACAAACTCAAAACAGCACAAAAAGTTGTTTTGAAAAAATTTCAAATAAATCTTAAAATAAACTAGGTCAAATTTGATAGAGGCAGGAAAAAGAATCAATCCATTTGGAGTTATATTTTAAAAGTTATAGCCAGTCAAAGTTTAGTCAAATTCCTGGTTTTTAAATAAAACAGAAAAAGAAAAGAAAACGCTTCGAACCGGTACACGTCGAAGACGTACTTGGAGATTTACGTCTCCACTTAACCCACGTGGACTGGGTGGGGTCACTGACAGTGGGTCCAGGGGCCCCACTGGTCAGGTTTGACCAGTCCATCTCCCTCCTCTTCCTCTGCCCGAAAGGCGGCGAGGCGACGGCGATCAGCGCCGGCGATCAGCGCCGGCGAAGGGCTGCTCCCCACGGGCTCCAGAGGGTCGGGATGGATCCGCAAGACCGGGGCGGTCCTCCTGGTGGTCAGTGGGTTGGTGGGAACGGAGTGAGCTGCCGGCGGCGAGCTTCGCGGCGGAGGAGGCATTTGGGAGCAAAGTGGTTTTGGGGCTACAGTGGCTCCCGATCAAAATCGAGCAGGGGGAAAGGTTCACGGGAGGAAGAGAGAACTTCTGGTGGAGAGAGTGGAGAGGGGGAGGCCCTGGTTGCGGTGAACAGAGCTGGGACGTGGCGGCGGCCGTACCGGCCAGAGTTGGGGAAGACGGCCTCTTTCTCTTCAATTGACGGCAAAGGGGGCACTAGGAGTACGGTGTGAGGCTGCTCGTGTGCTCGTAGGGCTCGAGGGGCTTCCTTTTATAGTGCTCCTACGTCGGTTCGCGGCGGCAATGGATGAGCTCGTCGGCGACCGACTTTTGTAGCTTGCAGGCAACGTGGCGAGGCTGGGGATGGCGGCAGGAACTAGCGGACGAGTGGGTACTGCTCCGTGGGCGAAGTGGCGAAGCTGGCGCTTGACTCGGCGCGGCAGCCATTGAGGGTTGTCGGGCGGCATTGGCGGCTAGCTGCTGGCCTGCCGGAGACGTGGCGAAGGCTGCTTGGCGTGTTGCGGTGAGGAGCTTAGTGAGTGGTGTGGCTCTGCAGGGCGTGCAGAAATCGGGGCGCGACGCGTCGGCTTGGGCGCGGCACGTGCAAAACGCGTGCTCTGCTCGCGCCCAGAGCACACACGGGACGTGCTCGACGAAATGCTATGGCACGGTAGAGGGCTCCAAACCACAAGAGGGTTAGCAGGGTGGGGTTATAGGTTAGGGCAAAACCATGGGACAAGCTGGTCTGGTCAGGGTATTAAGTTCACAGTGTAAACAAAAACTCATCTCAAATCTGTCCACGCTCTCAAGCTGTTTGACAAAATGCCGAAGGCTCCTGGGCAGTTCTGGAGTGGCCAAAACGTCCAGAGTGGGGTCTCTTTAGATAAAAGAGAGGGTGGTATGGTTAGTTTTCCCAAAGAACAAACTTGCTAGTGCAAGTTTTGCAAAACTTCAATTCTGGACAGAAAGAACAGGGCATGGTTGCATGCACTTAGAATCATCCAATGGGTCCACTCTCCTGGACTTAAGGGTTTGGCAAGGAGGACTACAAGTAGGAAAAGGAATCATGGATCAAGGAGCAACTAAAAAGGTGGTTGATGTACAAAACCTCAAGTTGGACCAGAATGGAAAAGAGGATGGTTCACTCAAATTTTCCAAAGAACAACATTAGGTTATTGCATAAAGTTGAAAAATATGCTCCTACTGATATCCCATAATTTTGGTAAAAGTTTTAAATAAATATTTGAATAGGTTGTAGTGGAAAAATGCTCTCTGGACCAGATTTGAAAACATGGTGTAGAGCTCAAAATATTCAATGGGCAGAAGATATTTTTGCACAAAAGTGGTTCAAAAACTCCATATGACATCTCCAAATTATGGTGGGATTTTTGAATAAATATATAAAAGGGTTGTAGTACAAATGGGACCAATAAACTATGGGAAACCATTTTTCAAGAAAAGAAAGATCAAGAAGAATATTATATAATTAATTCTTCTGATAACAGAAAAGATTTTCTTGAGAGGGTAAACAAGTAGAATATCATAAGTAAAAGATTTTTCATCTTAGGGAACAACTCCTAGATAACCAAGAAAAGAATGGTTCTGAAGTCAAGAAAAACCAAGAAAAAGGAAAGTTAAATTTCCTGGCAAAATTTTAACAAAACCAGGTTAAAAAAAAATTTGGGTGTCACACATAGCCGGATTATCAAATCCTTCATGGCCAGTTCGGCCACCCTATGCAGCTCGACCATTGTTTCAAATTGATCGGTGAAGAATCGGATGTTACGGTGCAAGGTACTGTGACCAGAACAGCTTCTCCATCAAGCTCCCTTCTTTGGCTCGGAAGAACTCCGCAGCGTCTGACACGATGTGCGGCAGGTCCATAAACGCCCCTGGGGAACTCCGAATTCGGATTAGTAAGAAATACTTCTTCTTCACATACTTGCTTTGCATACTAAACGCCTTGCCCGTCGCGATCTTCTTGGCCTCCTGGATCTCCTGGAGGGCGCCCCGGGCTTCAACCCGGGCCTCTTTCGCACTTTGGTGAGCCTTGGCGAGTTCGATCTCTCGAGCCGAAACATCACCCTTCAAGGCATCGCACTTTTTCACCGCGTCCTGGAGCTCTTGCTGGACCTCGTTGAGCCTGGCCTTGAGCTTTTTACGAGCGGCTTGCTCCTTGGAAGCTTTCTCCTCGGCTTCGGCCAGGGCCTTTTTTAGGGCCTCGACCTCGGTCATCGCTCCTACACAAATCATGACATTACAGTCAATACACATCATTTATTCTTTCTGAATATATAGCGAGTCATTGCATACCTTGCTGCTCTTCCAGCTGCCTCCTCGCTTGGCCGAGCTCTCCCTCGGCCCGCTCCAACTTCTGCTTTAGTCTGGAGACTTCGGCAGTGTGTGAGGTCGCGGCCAACAATGACGCTTGCTTATTCGTATAACGACACATTTAGTTTGTTCCCTGCGAAAATTAATTGATCCTCTATCTGGCTTTTCTTTCCGAACACCGGACGGTGTCTCAGGGGCTACTGTATATATTGGGACTTTTCTCTTTTTGCGTCGCTTACCTCAAAACCTGTCAGCAGGCCGTTGTAGGCTTCGGTCGGTCCGCTTTTGACGGACTGAACCTTCTCAATCACCATACCCATAAGGATACGTTGTTCATCCACAATGGAAGCGCCTCGTAGCGCTTCAGCAGATTATCCGGTGCCTCTGGTTGGACAGAGGACACCGGTGGGATGGGCACGCCTCCTTCTTTCGAGGGAGGCTGCTTGCCGGATTCCGGAGCCTTGTGTGCCTCCGGAGCCGTATTCGGTGGGGGCCGAATTGAACCTGGTCCCCATCATCAGTCCCCATGGGGATCTGTTCCCCCATGTGTCCGGCGGCCGAGGTCTCACCCTCTGGCACCACCCTAGCGACCTCCAGAACCTCTCCCCGGCCAGGATGGTTCCGTCGAGACAACACCTTGACGTTGCCCTTGGCCAGGGGAGAGTGAGCGGCCGGCGGTGACTCGCTGGCCATCGCCTTTGAATCCAGCGAACCTCCCGGCGAGGTTCGCAGGGAGCTGTCGTGGGCCCGACTACAATAGCATAACTAACCATGTTAATACAATAAAGAGGAAAGGCCGGATACATGGGCGAGTATGAGTCTGTCAGTACTTACAACGTAGCGAGGGGCTTGCTCCGTGGGGGCCGCTCCGGATTGCTGTCGACGTCCCACGCGGTTTTATCCACGAGGGAGCCTTTCCCCTTCTTGGGCGCCTCCGCCTCCAGATTTGTGGAGGCCGCCCTCTTCTTCCTCCCCCCATCAGGGGGAGGGTTGCTTTCCTCCTCCTCCTCATCGTCATCTTTGGCGGAAGAGGAGTGAGTCTTGTCTTCGGACAGCACGTCCGAAGTGCCCTTGCGGAGGAGGCCACCCCGGCCCCCCTTGGCCTTCTTCTTGGCCCTCTTCTCCAGCGGCTGATAGGGCGCTGGGACCAGCATCTTCGCCAGGAGCAGGATGACTGGCTCTTCGGGCAGCGGAGCCGAACTATGAATTTGCTCCGCTTTCTCCGTCCATTCCTGAAACGATAAATTAGCAAAGTCAGTTACTCTCCTTGGACAAACATGTAGATGGCATGCCGTGAGATGTGAAGGACTTTCCGCGCTGGCGGGGTGCGCAAGATCGTGCCCACGATCCGAGTCTGTGGCCGGCGGCTTCTCATCGCCTTTGAAGAGCAGCTTGCAGGCGTCTTCGTGAGTGGTGCCGAAGAGCCTCACCAAGGTCTGGTGCTTCTCTGGATCAAATTCCCATAGAGGGGAAGTTCGGCTTTGGCAGGGGAGGATCTGGCGAACTAGTATAACCTGGATCACGTCGACGAGCTTGATGCTCTTGTTCACCATGCTTTGGATGCGCGTCTGTAGCGCCATCAGCTCATCCGACGAAGACCAATTTAGGCCTTTCTCCATCCAGGAGGTCAGTCGCATTGGAGCCTCGGAGTTAAATCCGGGAGCGGCGGCCCAAGTGGCACCGCATGGCTCTGTGATATAAAACCACAGCTTCTGCCACTCCTTGAGAGTCTCCACGAACGTTCCTTAGGGCCATGTGACGTTGGGCATCTTGCTCACCATGGCTCCCCCGCACTCCGCGTGTTGGCCATCCATCACCTTCGGCTTCATGTTGAAGATTTTGAGCCATAGTACGAAGTGGGGCTGGATGCGGAGGAAAGCCTCACACACGACAGTGAATGCCGAGATGTTGAGGAAGGAGTTCGGGGCTACATCATGGAAATCTAGACCGTAATAGAACATCATCCCGCGGACGAAAAGGGTGGAGTGGAAACCCTAGCCCACGGACGAAATGCGGGAGGACCACCACCCTCTCGTTGGGTTTTGGTGTGGGGATGACTTGTCCCTTGGCCGGGAGCCGGTGGGTGATCTCTTTCGCCAGATACCCGGCCTCCCGAAGCTCGGCGATGTCCTTCTCCTTGACGGAGGAGGTCATCCACTTGCCCTAACCTCCGAATCATGACATGGTTGGGTGTTTGCTTGGAATGGAAAAGACGAGAACTTGGGCGCTGGAGCTCGAGAATGGAAGGGCAGAGGAAGAAAGAAGGCGTGGGTGAAGAAGAGGAATCCTTTTCCCCTTATAAAGGCAGTAAATATTGAACGCCTCCCCACTCGCCTTAAAACTCGCCTATTCCCAAGGGCTGTGTAAACGGCATGGTTGAATTACCCATGCCCGTATTGATGAGAATCCCACAAAAAGGGGGACACGATCTCTGCTTCGACACGACGTGTTAATGGAAGGTGCATCTCGAAACGCAGAACGGCAGACGAAAACGGTTCGAAATAATGACCGGGCAAGCGTGATGTCACGTTACAAAAGTTGTCGGCAGATTGGACTCGTGAAATATTATACTCTCTATGGCTGTGTGTGTGGTACTTGTGTTGCAGATCCGGACACGTTCGTAAGACTATCTTGGAGTATTCGGAAGGAGGAACCCGCCTTGCAATGCCGAAGACAATCTGTGCGCCGGACACCTTGTCATTGAAGCCTGGTTCAGGGGCTACTGAGGGAGTCCTGGACTAAGGGGTCCTCGGACGTCCGGCCTATTGGACATGGGCCAAACTGATGGGCAATGAAGATACAAAGATCGAAGACTCTACCCGTGACCGGAAGGGACTCTCCTTGGCGTGGAAGGCAAGCTTGGCGACCAAATATGAAGATTCCTTTCTCTGTGACCGACTTTGTGTAACACTAGTCCCACCCGGTGTCTATATAACCGGAGGGCTTAGTCCGGATAGATATACTCATAATCATAGTGTCAGGAGCCTGATCCTAAGCCACATCGATCTAGCATGTAACACATCATATCACTTTGCAGCCTCACACACGGTATTCCCATGGGTGTCGCCTTACCTGACCCGGGACCGTTTGCGCCTTTTGGCTCACGTATATGATAGTGTCTCTAGCATCCATATGACAGAGAACCCGGGCCGACAAGACTAGTCGTGAACTCAAAGTGGCACTAACTTACAGGGACAGGCATACATGAACCAACATCGAACGTGTCGGTCATCAGCGTGTGAATCCGGGTTTTAGCAACTAGGCTAATAGGACTCTGGGAACCCGGGCTGTAGCAGGCTAGCAGGACTCCGAAAG
The DNA here is from genome assembly GCA_021605145.1 of Aegilops bicornis. Taxonomy (NCBI): domain Eukaryota; kingdom Viridiplantae; phylum Streptophyta; class Magnoliopsida; order Poales; family Poaceae; genus Aegilops; species Aegilops bicornis. Next base: position 570,014,627 of record CM038672.1, read on the forward strand.
TCACCACGTGACATTTCCCCGAAGGGACAGACACAAGAACGAAGTGGATCACATGCCGGCCAGTCTAAGTGTTCCAAAGCAGTAGCAACTGGGCTAGCAGGACTCTAGTAAATCGGGCTGTAGCAGACTACCATGGCTCAGTGGAAGCACTAGACTACATTTCCCCATAAAAGAGGCTACCAAGGATAGACAACTAGGTTGTCGGATCCCACACATACCAAGCATTTCAATCATACACACAATATGCTCGATATGCGCAAATACAACATGGCATCACAACATGACTCTACAACTCAAGTATTTATTCAATAGGCTCCGAGGAGTGAGATATTACAAACATGGGTCTCATGACCCAACATTTAGAGCATACAAGTCAAAGCACATGCGGAAGCTTAACATGTCTGAGTACAGACATCTAAAAATGAAAAAGGCTGAGAAGCCTGACTATCTACCGATCTCCGCCGAGGGCACAAGATCGTAGCTGAGGTATCAAGCTAAACGTCGAAGTCCACACGGAGCTACTAGCGAGACTGAAGTCTCTCTTCAAAAACATAAATTAAGCAAACGTGAGTACTAATGTACCTAGCAAGACTTACATTAGAACTAACTACATATGCATTATTATCAACAAAGGGATGGTGGGGTTTAACTGCAGCAAGCCAGCTTTGACTCAGTGGCTAACCTGAACTACTACTACAAGTAACTCTTCTGAGGTGGCGCACACGAGTCCACATAATCACCATCTCAATACACCACTATGGATCCGCTCCCGTCTCCCTACAAGAACGCCATCCATAGCACTCACGCTTATCTTGCGCATTTTAGGGTATCCACTTTCACTTGTCTATGAACTGTATAGGCAACCCAGAAGTCCTTTACCGCGGAAACGGCTATTCGAATATATCATTTATAACCCAGCAGGGGTGTCCTTCTTCACACAAGCTCTCGCCACTTACCACCATGTACACGTCGTGTATCTCGGCAACTTTCAAGCGGAAGACTGGCAAGGGAGTCGGCCACAACCTGACTAACCACACAAGTCTCTAGTCCAGGTTTATCGCTGATTCGGGTTCCATCCGCGAGGAGATCCGGCCGGGGTTTTTCTCACATCCCCAAACGATGTGTGCAGGGTTCTCGAGACACCAAACGGGCGCCCGGTACATCGTGCCATTGTGTATCTACCACATCATAGCCCACCCCTAGGGTCAGCGCTACGCACCGCCTCCAACACATATCCTACAAACACCAGAAACTAGTTGCAACTCCTGGACAGAGATCAAGGCGATTAATAAGTCGAGAGAGTTAATTAAGGATCCCAATGTGTGGTAGTAGTTGTTCATGGATCACAAACACAGAACTCAGTTCCTGAGGACGGCTTCAATGAGGCAACCCACCATGTACTCCTACATGGCCTCTCACCGCTACCATTACCAAATCGTGTTCACACACTTAACTCAAACACAGTAGGACATGTTCATCACCATTCCAACTCATCCCCGATGATTCAGTCCTGACTCAACTCTAAGCAGTAGCACGCATGACAAACAAGCATGAATGAGTAGGCACATGAGGGATCAAACAACTCCTACTCATGCTAGTGGGTTTCATCAATTTACTGTGGCAATGACAGGTCATGCAGACGAAAAGGGTTCAACTTCCGCAGCATGTAAAAGTTGAATCGTTGTTGTCCTAATGCAGTAAAAGAGAGCAGGATTGAGAGAGTGGGGTTGTATCGGAATGAACAAGGGGGTTTTGCTTGCCTAGCACTTCTTAAGATAGTATAGTTCTTCATCGGTGTCATCGATCTCATCATCGAAACCACGTCTATCGAGAGGGTACAAATACCGGCAACAGAGAAGGAAACACAATCAATTCAATGCACAATATGATGCATGACCATGACATGGCAAAATGAGTGTGTTGGGCTAATGCAACTACAACCAGATGGGTTTGAGTCATTTTGAACCGAAGGTTCAACCCCAAACTCATCTTATGAATTTAAATAGTGCTTTATCATGTTTTAATATAAAAAGCAGGGTTAAGTTGCTTTAACATGCATGAAACCAGTACAGATGGATAGATTGGATTTTTCTGATCATTTTTCATATATAAATCTTTGCATTTGGAGTTACAGATTAATTTCTATGATTTTTAGAATTTAGCACTATTTTCTTGAATTTCCTGAATAAGAATAAATCCAGAAAAGGCATTACTGCGTCAGCACCACGTCATGACGACGTCAGTAAGTCAACAGGGGCTGGTCCAGGTCAAACCTGACCAGTGGGGGCCACTGGTCAGTGACACAGGGCTGGTTAGTGTCGCTGGCAGATGGGCCTGGTCAACTGCCACATCAGCTAGTCAACCCTGACATGTGGGTCCGCTGGTTTTGTTACTTAATCTAACTTAAAACTAAATAGCAGCTTAATTAGGCAGCAGGGCCCACTCTCATTGTCTAGAGAGTGGGGTTAATTAGCGGTGTTTAGCTGCTAATGATGTGTCATGTCATCCCGTCGGAGTTGAACGCCGGCGAGCACGCAGACGCGGGGGGGGGGGGGGGCGCGGGTTCTCTCTCCCGATGCCCAAATGAGCGACGGAGAGCACCCACGGGGAGACGGAGCTTTCCCACATCTAGTGCAGCAAGCAGCAGCAGCTGGGGTGGCCGGAGCTCGTCAGAAACGAGCTCGAGGCGGCGGCCGGAGTTCGGTCAAGCTCGGGGTCGGCGTTGCGGTGCACCGGAGGAGAATCTGGTGTGTGTGCTCGGCTCCTGGGGGTGTCCTAAGCGCGCTGATGGGCTCGGACGCAAACAGCAGCAGCTGTGGCTACGGCGCCACCATGGCCGGCGGCAGTGAGGTTTCGGCTCCGAGGGCTAACACGGCTAGGAGACGAAATCGAGATCGGGGAGCAGGGGAAAAGACGGCGGAGCTCACTGGGGAGCGGAGGAGAAGGCCAGCGGCTCGGGGACGTGCCGGAGCGGAAGCACGGTCGTCGGTGATCTCGGTGACCCGAGGAGGAAGAAGACGTCGGGGACGGGCTCCGGGGCTCTTCCCGTCACGTGGCTCGGTGGAGAAGGCGTAGGGGTCGACGGCGGAGCTCGAAGTCACGTCGGAGAGGAACGGGGGAGGCTATGCTCGCGGCAACGGCGAGCGGTGGCGTCGGCTGTGCTCGGGAAGAGAGCGGAGAGGGGAGGGGAGAGAGCTGCGAGGAGGGAGGAGGTGCAGAGGGTCAGGGTGCGTGGCACCCTCGGGTGAGTCTAGTGGTGAGCAGGCAAGCAGGAGGTGTCCGGCGCGTGCGCGCGCGTCGGGCACGCGCTCGTCCTCCTGGCAGAGGGGGAAGATGACAGGGGAGGAGCCGGTGGTGGGCTGGGCCGGCCAGCTACAGTGCTGGGCCGGTTGGTGGGCTGCACATGTGAGGCGAGGTAAGATTCTCTCTCTCTTTTATTTTCTGTTTTTCTATTTCTTCTGTAACTTTTTGGCTTTTCTAAAAACACTAAACTAACTCAAAAATCATGAAACTGCTCATGCCCACAGTTTGAAATATTTCCAACAGCAAACATTTTAGTTTATGATTATTTGGACATTTAAAATATTTTATAGCATTTTAAATGCCCAAATGCAAATACCATATGATTTAATTCAGTGATCCATGTTGTCCTAGAAAAATGTGCAATATTTTTGGCAGAGGTTCAAAGACCAATCCAAAAATGATGAACATTTTGTGAAGGCCATTTTGGGTTCATTGAGGCAATTTTGAGTTGAAACTGTTATTACCAGAGGGGGTGCTAGGGTTTTGTTAATCCCCATTTCAAATTCATTTGAAATTAAACACGATGCACACATGAAGCCGGCCTAGCCAGAACTAGGGATGTGACAACTCACCTCCACTAAACAGGAATCTCGTCCCGAGATTCAAGCGTAGGGTAAGAAGAAGGGGGGCACAGACTAACACAATCTTCACGATCTAGGTTGCACTTCGTAAGAACGTTGATTCGTCACCATCTTTGTCTCAATGTCTTGCTTCAGAAACTTCAACCAACATGACAACGAGAGAAAAAGGAAAACTCTAGAAGAATCGATCTTCTCGAGGATCGAACAATTCAGGATCAACTCATGGAGTGATACATTGAAACATCTCTCGAGCTGAGACATTAAACATACATCCAAAGGTATGGAGTGAAACGGATGACGAAGGTTCACTAGGTAGGCAACAATTCCACACTTAAGAAGGTGGTGAACGGTTGTCAACGTAGCGAGGAGTTGAGTTTCCATGATACCCTAACAAGACATGTTGGAGGAGGTGACTCGTAGAATCTTTACCTGAGGTGGCAAAAAGAATTACTTTTGATTCAGAGATCATTGAAATTATCTATACCAACCTCAGGCAATTCGCCAACAATCGTTTGGCGGGGTACGAAAGGATGGCACAATGGCAGTGCAAGCTGAGAACAAAATGCAAATGTTGGGAATGTTCCAACCATCATATCTGCCTGAGATTCAGATCTGGTTAGTAACAGGATACTTCAGACTCAACATGTCTGAAAAGAAGAGTTGCAACACAAATCGGCAAGATAATGTTGCGAGATTCTCGGGAAATGAACTACGATAGCAAGCTCCAAAACATGAGCGAGTTCTGCTACACACATGTGAGCACGCTGTCCCATACAAGCATGACCACATAGTAGTCTTACAACAAAACGCTACCGAGTTCTGATAGGGAACCATCATTGAAATAACGAAGTCTTGTGCATGTCCGTCTGGGCCCTTCGGGAATAGCATTTGAACTTCTTATCCTTGAACAAATCAATCAGTGGCTTTGTGTGCTAGGAATACATATGGAATGGAGATGATCAGTCTATCAGACCATAGAATACTCCGCACATGCATGATTGACTTGAGATGATTCTAGAGGAAGCAAAAACAAGCTTTCTCGAGTTCATGGCGGCAACTTGCATCAAATGCACATGAATTGGAGGAAGTCACTTCTTTCATCCAGACGTATACCTCATGAGCGGAACATGAAGGCAATGCTTACAAAGTTTCTAGTGCTAGCTTTAATGTTCATCATGAATCATGGAGGAGATAAGAATGTTGCCGATGGGCTCAACAATAGTTCATCCAGGCTTCCATATAAGTGGAATTCCACAATTATGTGAACAAGGTGATAGCATTGGTCAGACCCAAAAGATATAATGGTGTATGCTCGAGGAAACAACCACGAGTAAGACAACATTATGAACATCATTGGTTCTGATTTGATTTGACGATAGCCCGTACTCAAACCAAAGACGGGATAAGATGATAGGTCCATTAACTGATCATGAGGGTCAATCGATGAAAATACCATATTTCTTCAACACACATATACCAAGAGTTATCCCTTTGGAATGAACTAAGTCGGATAAAGCTTTTATCTTCCAACTCTCCAAGTTGTTGTTTAGCTTAACCAACTAGCTCAGGGGTATCCAACACAGATTCTTGGAGAATGGCTGTTTTAGAGGAAAACCAACTTGATCACAAGCTCAACATAACAGTCAGGGGACAACCTAGTAATACTTCCGAGAAGATATTCGAAGAATCACGAACCACCGATATGTTACTAAGCTCGAGAATAACCTTGCTTTTCAGGGCAAGATGATACGATCAAAAGAGTGAGGGATTGACACAATCCTAACTCATTGATTGAAGAGTGCACCAGAAATAAGGACTAGGCAGCACGATCAATCTTAGGATGATGATTTAATGACCAACATGCTAAGAATGAGAATATTGTCCATTAACTACCAAGCCACAGAGTTGCTAGGAGTATTGATTTCACACATCATGAGTCACTTGTCGGCATTCCGGTTACAATAACACGGGAACCGAGGAATGAACAATGATGGCAATAAGTATCACTAAATCAGGAATTCATAAGAGGTGGTGCAATTCTCATGACATTCTTGACATAAGAGGGTAATACTCCAAGGTAGAACAGAACAAAAGCTGGATTGGCATTTTGATCTGCGGAATACAAGTACTTACACCAGTCCAAGAAATGGATGAGGTGTTGGAGTTTGTTTCTCCTAGTCATTCCGGAATAGAATGGCTTGACGGACCATGAGAATAATGTGCACCGAGAAACATGAATGAACATGTAAACTTAACTATCCACTGATAGACAAGGATCGGAATACAACTAAAGAGGAACAACTCAGAGGAACATATGGTTTTCTGAGTTGTGGATGCATAGATTAGCATGTCGAACGAGATCAACATATTTCTTCTGGATAACCCATGAATAAAGGTAGAACTGGCAGATTCATAATATGAATGGGGTACTCCTCAAGAGCACCCTGGTTGTGATCTTTTGGTTCAAAAGAACTTCTGCCATGATGGTTCATGATATTGGAAGAATGAGTTACCACGGACCTCGGGGTCTATCGCAAAGGTTACTAATATCATAATGGAACTAGCAAACACTACCAACATGAATGAGTAGAGTGAATCTCGGGTTCAAGAACCCAAGAATGGAATGCCTACTAACTAAATGGCATCACGGGATGCTTTCTGGAATGATGGCCAGAATCATCACACTGGGAACAAAAGCATTGCTAGATTACTGGGTGATTTTCCAGTATGCCTAGGGTCATAATAATAACTCCAACATATACATCGAGGCAACGGAGTACCTCAACTCGGTTATTAGTGTGGTTAATTTGGCCCAAGGAACATTGGGAACGGAAAGAAGGGATTTGCAAATGCATCAGACTATTTAGAGATCTGGGATAACTCGAACAGCATAACGGCTGTAAATGCTCAAAAGATTTGGGACATTCTGCAAAAATGGTGGCATAACCACTCAGAATCACAATATCAAGGTTCCGAGATCAACTGTCAACACATGGAAGTAATAGAAACTGAACTGAGGCTTGAGACCAACAATCCTACGAGTCTATGGATTAGTAACACGTGATCCTCATAGAAAGATGATAAGCCTAGTTCTTAATCCCCGTAGGAGAGAAGAGGGTGACTCAGATCAGAGGACATAAGGTAAAGGAGTAAAAAGAGCCTTACATTCCATTCCACAATCAATTTCCTTATATAACTAAAGAATTTCTAGACTCAACTTCGACCAGTTTGGCTTGGTAATCCTACAGGCAGTCAGGCTCTGATACCAAAGCTGTCAGGACCCCGATCCTAAGCCACATCGATCTAGCATGTAACACATCATATCACTTTGCGGCCTCACGCACGGTATTTCCATGGGTGTCGCCTTACCTGGCCCGGGACCGTTTGTGCCTTTTGGCTCACGTATATGATAGTGTCGCTAGCATCCATATGACAGAGAACCCAGGCCGACATGACTAGTCGTGAACCCAAAGTGGCACTAACTTACGGGGACAGGCATACATGAACCAAAATCAAACGTGTCGGTCATCAACGTGTGAATCCGGGCTATAGTAACTAGGCTAACAGGACTCCGGGAACCCGGGCTGTAGCAGCTAGGCAGACTTCTAAGTCACCGCGTGAAATTTCCTGAAGGGATGAACCACGTGAACGGCGAAGTGGATCACATGTCGGCCAGTCTAATTGTTCTGGAGCAGTAGCAACTGGGCTAGCAGGACTCCGGTAAACCGGGCTATAGTAGACTACCATGGCTCAGTGGAAGCACTAGACTACATTTCCCCATAAGAGAGGCTACCGAGGATAGACAACTAGGTTGTCGGATCCCACACATACCAAACGTTTCAATCATACACACAATATGCTCGATATGCGCAAATACAACATGGCATCACAACATGACTCTACAACTCAAGTATTTATGCAATAGGCTTCGAGGAGCGAGATATTACAAACATGGGTCACATAACCCGACATTCAAAGCATACAAGTCAAAGCACATGCGGATGCTTAACATGTCTGAGTACTGACATCTACAAATGAAAAAGGCTGAGAAGCCTGACTATTTACCAGATCCTACCGAGGGCACAAGATCATAGCTGAGGTATCAAGCTAAACGTCGAAGTCCACACGGAGCTACTAGCGAGACTGAAGTCTCTCTTCAAAAACATAAATTAGGCAAACGTGAGTACAAATGTACCCAGCAAGACTTACATCAGAACTAACTACATATGCATCGTTATCAACAAAGGGATGGTGGGGTTTAAGTGCAGCAAGCCAGCTTTGACTCAGTGGCTAACCTGAACTACTACTGCAAGTAACTCTTCTGAGGTGGCGCACACGAGTCCACATATTCACCATTTCAATACACCACTATGGATCCGCTCCCGTCTGCCTAAGAGAATGCCATCCATAGCACTCACGCTTATCTTGCGCATTTTAGAGTATCCACTTTCACTTGTCTATGAACTGTACAGGCAACCCAGAAGTCCTATACCGCGGACACAACTATTCGAATAGATCATTTATAACCCTGCAGGGGTGTACTTCTTCACACACGCTCTCGCCACTTACCACCATGTATGATGTCTACTACACAACCTGTAGACGTTGTTGGGCCTGCAAGTGCACAGGTTTGTAGGACAGTAGCAAATTTCCCTCAAGTGGATGACCTAAGGTTTATCAATCCGTAGGAGGCGTAGGATGAAGATGGTCTCTCTCAAGCAACCCCGCAACCAAATAACAAAGAGTCTCTTGTGTCCCCAACACACCCAATACAATGGTAAATTGTATAGGTGCACTAGTTATTGAAGAGATGATGATACAAGTGCAATATGTATGGTAGATATAGGTTTTTGTAATCTGAAAATATAAAAACAGCAAGGTAACTAATGATAAAAGTGAGCATAAACGGTATTGCAATGCTAGGAAACAAGGCCTAGGGTTCATACTTTCACTAGTGCAAGTTCTCTCAACAATAATAACATAATTGGATCACATAACTATCCCTCAACATGCAACAAAGAGTCACTCCAAAGTCACTAATAGCGGATAACAAACGAAGAGATTATGGTAGGGTACGAAACCACCTCAAAGTTATTCTTTCCAATCAATCTGTTGGGCTATTCCTTTAAGTGTCACAAACAGCCCTAGAGTTCGTACTAGAATAACACCTTAAGATACAAATCAACCAAAACCCTAATGTCACCTAGATACTCCATTGTCACCTCAAGTATCCGTGGGTATGATTATATGATATGCATCACAAAATCTCAATTCATCTATTCAACCAACAAATAGAACCTCAGAGAGTGCCCCAAAGTTTCTATCGGAGAATCACGACGAAAACGTGTGCCAACCCCTATGCATAGGTTCATGGGCGGAACCCGCAAGTTGATCACCAAAACATACATCAAGTGAATCACGTGATATCCCATTGTCACCACAGTGCATACGGCAAGACATACATCAAGTGTTCTCAAATCTTTAAAGACTCAATCCGATAAGATTACTTCAAGGGGAAAACTCAATTCATTACAAGAGAGTAGAGGGGGAGAAGAAACATAAGATCCAACTATAATAGCAAAGCTCGCGATACATCACGATCGTGCCAAATCAAGAACACGAGAGAGAGAGAGAGAGAGGGAGATCAAACACATAGCTACTGGTACGTACCCTCAGCCCCGAGGGCGAACTACTCCCTCCTCGTCATGGAGAGCGCCGGGATGATGAAGATGGACACCGGTGAGGGTTCCCCCCTCCGGCAGGGTGCCGGAACAGGGTCCCGATTGGTTTTTGGTGGCTCTGGAGGTTTTGCGGCAGCGGAACTCCCGATCTATTCTCTGTTCTAGAAGTTCTAGGGTACATGGAGTTATATAGGCGGAAGAAGCACGTCAGGGGAGCCAAGAGGGCCCCACGAGGCAGGGGGCGCGCCTCCACCCTCGTGGCTTCCTCGTTCCTTCCTTGACATGGGGTCCAAGTCCATCCGGTAGCTTTCATTCCAAAAATAACTTCTCCAGTTGATTTCGTTCCGTTTTGACTCCATTTGATATTCCTTTTCTTCAAAATACTGAAATAGGCAAAAAACATCAAATCTGGGCTGGGCCTCCGGTTAATAGGTTAGTCCCAAAAGTAATATAAAAGTGGAAAATAAAGCCCAATATTGCCCAAAGTCGGATAAAGCTTTTATCTTCCAACTCTCCAAGTTGTTGTTTAGCTTAACCAACTAGCTCAGGGGTATCCAACACAGATTCTTGGAGAATGGCTGGTTTAGAGGAAAACCAACTTGATCACAAGCTCAACATAACAGTCAGGGGAAGACCTGGTAATACTTCTGAGAAGATATTCAGAAAATCACAAACCACCGATATTATACTAAGCTCGAGAACAACCTTGCTTTTCAAGGCAAGATGATACGATCAAAAGAGTGAGGGATTGACACAATCCTAACTCAATGATTGAAGAGTGCACCAGAAATAAAGACTAGGTAGCACGATCAATCTTAGGATGATGATTTAATGACCAACATGCAAAGAATGAGAATATTGTCCATTAACTACCAAGCAACGGAGTCGCTAGGAGTATTGATTTCACACATCACGACTCACTTGTCGGCATTCCGGTTACAATAACACGAGAACCGAGGAATGAACAATGATGGCAAGAAGTATCACTAAATCAGGAATTCATAAGAGGTGGTGCAATTCTCATGACATTCTTTACATAAAGAGGGTAATACTCCGAGGTAGAACAGGACAAAAGGTGGATTGGCATTTTGATCTGCGGAATACAACTACTTTCACCAGTCCAAGAAATGCATGAGGTGCTGGAGTTTGTTTCTCCTAGTCATTCCGGAATAGAATGGCTTGACGGACCATGAGAATAATGCACACCGAGAAACACGAATGCACACGTAAACTTAACTATCCAATAATAGACAAGGATCGGAATACAACTACATAGGAACATATGGTTTTCTGAGTTGTGGATGCATAGATTAGCATGTCGAACGAGATCAACATATTTCTTCCAGATAACCCATGCAGAAAGGTAGAACTGGCAGATTCATAATATGAATGGGGTACTCCTCAAGAGCACCCTGGTTGTGATCTTTTGGTTCAAAAGAACTTCTACCATGATGGTTCATGGTATTGGAAGAATGAGTTACCACGGACCTCGGGGACTATCACAAAGGTTACTAATATCATAAAGGAACTAGCAAACACTACCAACATGAATGAGTAGAGTGAATCTCGGGTTCAAGAACCCAGGAATGGAATGCCTACTAACTAAATGGCATCACGAGATGCTTTCAAGAATGACAACCAGAATCATCACACTGGGAACAAAAGCATTGCTAGATTACTGGGTGATTTTCCAGGATGCCTAGGGTCATAATAATAACTTCAACATATACGTCGAGGCAACGGAGTACCTCAACTCAGCTATTAGTGTGGTTAATCTAACCCAAGAAACATTGGGAACGGAAAGAAGGGATTTGCAAATGCATCAGACTATTTAGAGACATGGGATAACTCGGACAACATAACGGCTGTAAATGCTCAAAAGATTTGGGACATTCTGCAAAAATGGTGGCATAACCACTCAGAATCACAATATCAAGGTTCCGAGATCAACTGTCAACACATGGAAGTAATAGAAACTGAACTGAGGCTTGAGACCAACAATCCTACGAGTCTACGGATTAGTAACACGTGATCCTGATAGAAAGATGACAAGCCTAGTTCTTAATCCCCGTAGGAGAGAAGAGGGTAACTCAGATCAGAGGACATAAGGTAAAGGAGTAAAAAGAGCCTTACGTTCCATTCCACAATCAATTCCCTTATATAACTAAAGAATTTCTAGACTCAACTTCGACCAGTTTGGCTTGGTAATTGTCGGATTTCGGGTTCCGGCAGACCCTTGAGGTTCGAACACTGGGGTGCGCGCGGAGATCAAACCCTCCACCGTCTCGCACTTCGCCGAATCGCAGGGACCTAAACTACTAAATTGAACAGCACAAGAGACACGGGATTTATACTAGTTCGGGCCACCGTTGTGGTGTAATACCCTACTCTAGTTTGTGGTGTGGTGGATTGCCTCTTGGGCTGATGAGGAACAGTACGGGGAAGAACAGCCTCGCGAGGGTCTGTTCTTGATGGGTGCGATGAACTGCTAGGTGGTGTTCAGTCGCCTCTCTCTATCTCTCGCTTGTTCTCTTGCTATCTTCCTCGGTGTCCGTCCTCCCAAGATCCCTCTCTCTCTGAGTGTGGCTACTCCTATTTATAGGGGAAGGCCCTGGGCCTCTTCCCAAATATTGAGCGGGAAGGGCGCCAACAATTGGCCATTTTTGAAGGGGAACAACGGGTACACTTATCCTGACTAAAGTTGGTCCTACTTTGCCAAAGGCTCTGGTGATGACGCCTGCTTGGGCTCCACGATGACTCTCTTCCAGCCGTTGGGGCTGGTCTTGGTCTTGTTGCACCGAAATGGGTGCCTTTGCTTGATGCTCTCGCCTGCGCTTGCTCCCTTTGCACCAATGAGGAAAGGAGGACGCTGCGCGGGCTGGCGCCCGACTGGCGCCCTTCGTCGTCACGGCTTGCGTCATGGGCACCTCGCGAGGTACCCAGCGTTGAACTCTCCACCTCCTCATGAGCCAGCCTGACCAGGCCGTGCCTGAGGAAGCTCCTTGTCGTCCGCCCCGCGAGGCTTGGCCCCTCGCGAGGGTCTTGGGCTTGCGTTGATGAAGATGGGCTCTCCTGGGCCTCCTTTGAGCCACGCAGCTGCAGCCCATGAGCGAGCAAGTGCAGGGACCCCGTTCCCGAACACCGATAAGAATCCTACAGCAACAGGCTCGATACAAAAGCTGTCAGGACCCCGATCCTAAGCCACATCGATCTAGCATGTAACACATCATATCACTTTGTGGCCTCACGCACGGTATTCTCACGAGTGTCACCTTACCTGGCCCGGGACTGTTTGCGCCTTTTGGCTCACATATATGATAGTGTCGCTAGCATCCATATGACAGAGAACCCGGGCCGACATGACTAGTCGTGAACCCAAAGTGGCACTAACTTACGGGGACAGGCATACATGAACCAACATCGAACGTGTCAGTCATCAGCGTGTGAATCCGGGCTGTAGCAACTGGGCTAACACGACTCCGGGAACCCTGACTGTAGCAGGCTAGCAGGACTCCGGAAGTCACCGCGTGACATTTCCACGAAGGGACAGACATAGGAACGAAGTGGATCACATGCCGGCTTGATCTAAGTGTTAGAACAATAGTGGGCAAGCAGGACTCCGATGAGACCGGGCTGTAGCAGGACTACCATGGCTCAGTGGAAGCACTAGACTACATTTCCCCATAAGAGAGGCTACCAAGGATAGACAACTAGGTTGTCGGATCCCACACATACCAAGCATTTCAATCATACACACAATATGCTCGATATGCGCAAATACAACTTGGCATCACAACATGACTCTACAACTCAACTATTTATTCAATAGGCTCCGAGGAGCGAGATATTACGAACATGGGTCTCATGACCCAACATTCAGAGCATACAAGTCAAAGCACATGCGGAAGCTTAACATGTCTGAGTACAGACATCTACAAATGAAAAAGGCTGAGAAGCCTGACTATCTACCAGATCCTGCCGAGGGCACAAGATCGTAGTTGAGGTATCAAACTAAACTTCGAAGTCCACACGGAACTAATAGCGAGACAGAATTCTCTCTTCAAAATCATAAATTAAGCAAACGTGAGTACAAATGTTCCCAGCAAGACTTACATCAGAACCAACTACATATGCATCATTATCAACAAAGGGATGGTGGGGTTTAACTGCAGCAAGCCAGGTTTGACTCAGTGGCTAACCTGAACTACTACTGCAAGTAACTCTTCTGAGGTGCCGCACACGAGTCCACATATTCACCATTTCAATACACCACTATGGATCCGATCCCGTCTCCCTACGAGAACGCCATCCATATCACTCATGCTTATCTTGCGCATTTTAGAGTATCCACTTTCACTTGTCTATGAACTATACAGGCAACCCAGAAGTCCTTTACCGTGGACACGGCTATTCGAATAGATCATTTATAACCCTGCAGGGTTGTACTTCTTCACACACGCTCTCGCCACTTACCACCATGTACACTTCGTGTATCTCGACAACCTTCAAGCGGAAGCCTGGCAAGGGAGTCGACCACGACCTGACTAACCGCACAAGTCTATAGTCGAGGTTTATCGCCTATTCGGGTTCCATCCGCGAGGAGATCCGGCCGGATTTTCACTCACAGCCCCAAACGATGTGTGCAGGGTTCCCGAGACACCAAACGGGCGCCCGGTACATCGTGCCACGGTGTATCTACCGCATCATAGCCCACCCCTAGGGTCAGCGCTACGCACGGCTTCCAACACATATCCTACAAACACCAGAAAGTAGTTGCATCTCCTGGACAGAGATCAAGGCAATTAATAAGTTGAGAGAGTCAATTAAGGATCCCAATGTGTGGTAGTAGTTGTTCATGGATCACAAACACAGAACTCAGTTCCTGAGGACGGCTTCAATGAGACAACCCACCAGGTACTCCTACATGGCCTCTCACCGCTACCTTTAACAAATCGTGTTCACACACTTAGCTCACGCACAGTAGGACATGTTCATCACCATTCCAATTCATCCCTGATGAATCAGACCTGACTCAACTCTAAGCAGTAGCAGGCATGACAAGAAAGTATGAATGAGTAGGCACATCAGGGCTGAAACAACTCCTACTCATGCTAGTGGGTTTCATCTATTTACTGTGGCAATGACAGGTCATGCAGAGGAAAGGGGTTCAACTACCGCAACATGTAACCGTTGAATCGTTGTTGTCCTAATGCAGTAAAAGAGAGCAGGAGCGAGAGAGTGGGATTGTATCGGAATGAACAAGGGGGTTTTGCTTGCCTGGCACTTCTGAAGATAGTATAGTTCTTCATCGGTGTCATCGATCTCATCGTCGAAACCACGTCTATCGAGAGGGGACAAATATCGGCAACAGAGAAGGAAACATAATCAATGCAATGCACAATATGATGCATGACCATGACATGGCAAAATGAGTGTGTTCGGCTAATGCAACTACAACCAGATGGGTTTGAGTCATTTTGAACCAAAGGTTCAACCCCAAACTCATCTTATGAATTTAAATAGTGCTTTAGCATGTTTTAATATAAAAATCAGGGTTACGTTGCTTTAACATGCATGAAACCTGTACAGATGGATAGAATTGATTTTTTTGATCATTTTTCATATATAAATCTTTGCATTTCGAGTTACAGATTAATTTCTATGATTTTTAGAAGTTAGCACTGTTTTCTAGAATTTCCTGAATAAGAATTAATCCAGAAAAGGCATTACTGTGTCAGCACCACGTCATGACGATGTCAGTAAGTCAACAGGGGCTGGTTTTGTTAATTAATCTAACTTAAAACTAAATAGCGGCTTAATTAGGCAGCATGGCCCACTGTCATTGTCTAGAGAGTGGGGTTAATTAGCGGTGTTTAGCTGCTAATGATGTGCCACGTCATCCCGCCGGAGTTGAACGCCGGCCAGCACGTAGACGTGGCGGGGACGCTCGGGTTCGCTCTCCCGGTGCCCAAATGAGCAACGGAGAGCACCCACGGGGAGCCGGAGCTCTCTCGCATCAAGTGCAGCAAGCGGCAGCAGCTGGGGTGGCCGGAGCTTGTGGAAACGAGCTCGAGGCGCCGGCCGGAGTTCGGTCAAGCTCGGGGTCGGTGTTGCGGTGCACGGGAGGAGGATATGGGGTGTGTGCTCGGCTCCTGGGGGTGTGCTAAGCGCGCTGATGAGTTGGATGCGAGCGGCAGCAGCTATGGCTGCGGCGGTGCCATGGTCGGCGGCGGTGATGTTTTGGCTCCGACGGCTAACACGGCTAGGAGACGAAATCGAGATCGAGGAGCAGGGGAAAGGACGGCGGGGCTCACTTGGGGGCGGAGGAGAAGGCCAGCGGCTCGGGGATGCGCCGGAGCGAAGCATGATCGCCAGCAATCTCGATGACATGAGGAGGAAGAAGACGTCGGGGACGGGCTCCGGGGCTCTTCTCGTCACATGGCTTGGTGGAGACAGCGTAGGGGTCGACGGTGGAGCTCGAAGTCAAGTCGGAGAGGAACGGGGGAGGTCGTGCTCGCGGCAACGGCGAGCGGTGGCGTCGGCTGCGCTCGGGAAGAGAGCAGAGAGGGGAGGGGAGAGAGCTACGAGGAGGGAGGAGGTGCATAGGGTCGGGGGGTGCCTGGCGCCCTTGGGTGAGTCCAGCAGCGAGCAGGCAAGCATGAGGTGGCCGGCGCGTTCGCGCGTGTTGGGCACGCGCTCGTCCTCCTGGCAGAGGAGGAAGACAACAGGGAGGAGGCGGTGGTGGGCTGGGCCGGCCAGCTACAGTGTTGGGCCGGTTGGTGGGCTGCACAGGTGAGGCCAGGTTAGATTCTCTCTCTCTCTTTTATTTTCTGTTTTTCTATTTCTTCTGTAACTTTGTGGCTTTTCTAAAAAACACTAAAACTAACTCAAAAATCATGAAACTGCTCATGCCCACAGTTTGGAATATTTCCAACAGTAAACATTTTAGTTTATGATTATTTGGACATTTAAAATATTTTATAGCATTTTAAATGCCCAAATTCAAATACCATATGATTTAATTCAGTGATCCAAGTTGTCCTAGAAAAATGTGCAACATTTTTGGCAGAGGTTCAAGACCAATCCAAAAATGATGAACATTTTGTGAAGGCCATTTTGGGTTCATTCAGGCAATTTTCAGTTGAACTGTTATTACCAGAGGGGGTGCTAGGGTTTTGTTAATCCCCATTTCAAATTCATTTGAAATTAAACATGATGCACACATGAAGCTGGCCTAGCCAGAACTAGGGATCTGACACATAGGCCTTGTTTGGTTCGGCTGTGGATTTCTAAAAGCAGCTGTGGAAAAACAGTTGTTGAAAATCAGATGTGAAAAAGATGTAGGTCATTTGGCAAACCAGCTGATACAGCTTTTTTTTTATTTTGGCCCGCAGCGGAATCAGATTTTCGAAAGCACGTCCTGGGCTGCTTCCGCTTTTGGTTCATATTTTGGCAGCGGATTTCTGGAATCGGATTCTGCTGGGTTCGCCCTTTGGTTCAGATTCTGCTACGCGGCAGTGGAATCCGTTGATAAAAGCTGAACCAAACAGGGCCATAGTCAAACAGGCTAGACTTCTAGGGTTTAGCTAATATGATCTCGTGGTAGATCAACTCTTGTAATACTCATATTCATCAAGATCAATCAAGCAGGAAGTAGGGTATTACCTCCATAGAGGGGGCCCGAACCTGGGTAAACATTGTGTCCCCCGTCTCCTATTACCATCGACCTTAGACGCATAGTTCGGGACCCCCTACCCGAGATCTGCCGGTTTTGACACCGACAACTCCCGCCTAGTAAGATTTTCTGTTGCGTTAGTATTTCCTCAACCACAACCTTCGCTCACACAGACACACAAAACCCTCGAAACCATTGGTAGGTCGCCGCCATCACCGGCGCCACCATCCTCAACCTCTGTCTGTGTGCCGGGGAGCTCGAGTAGCCAATGGCCAAAAAGTGGTCTATCACGGCCTTTTCGCCCGACACCGGCGAGGTGGCCGCCGAGGTGTCCCCGTCATCCTCCGCGGGCCCGATCCGCCGTCGCCGGTCCCCGATCCGCCCGCCGCCATGCCCCTACGCCGGTTCGAGGACTTCCCCATCCTCCCTCGGACCCGGCAGCCGACGAAGTCCTACCTCGGGGTCCGGCAGTGGCGATGGGGGACGTGGTTCGCCGAGATTACAGATCGAGAGACCCACACCTGCCGATGGCTCGGTAGCTTCCACACGGCCGAGCTCGCGGCCATGGAGTATGACCGCTGGCAGGTCCGCTACCACGGCACGGCAGCTAGGCTCAATTTCCCCTTCGGTACACGTCCGGTCCACCTCGTTCCTCCGGAGCCAGGGGTGGTGAGCTCGGCTATGGCGTGGGAGGACCGCGAGGCGTGGGAGCGTCTCGAGGCCGAGGCCGCCGACGAGGCCTACCTGCAAGAGCTCCGCCGGCAGCACCCGGAGCTCGTGGAGGCGGAGCAGGCGGTCTTTGCCGGCGCAGAGGGCGGTGAGGTTATCGCACTCTCCTCCGATGACGAGGTCAAAGGCAGCGAGGACGATGGTGCGGAGGGCGGTGAGGTTATCGCGCTCTCCTCTGATGACGAGGTCGAAGGCGGCGGTGCCGGCGGCGCGGAGGGCATCGAGGTGGGCCCTAAGGACGAGGAGATCGACGTCGACGAGTGGAGGAGTGCCTTCCCCAACGACCCCGACGACGGCTTGGCCCGACCCGGCTCATGACACCGCATACATGACGAGGAAGGATTGGCTCGACCTCTACTTCGACCGAAAGTAGTTTAGCTTAGTTTAAATTTATGTTTTATGTTTGGTTATGCAAAACTATCAATGTTTATATTTGAATGCATGCTACTTTCGGTTGAACCTGCTTTGAACTTGATCAAATTGAAGTTTACAACCTTATGTTTAGGGGATCGACTAGAAAAGGCCAAAAATTGCTGGAGTATATATATATATATATATATCCACTAAGGGTTTCAGTCCTTTAACTTTTTAAGGATTTCCTAGAGATGTCCTTATGACTTGTTTATTTCAGTTCTTCACAATGTGATGCTCTATATGTGCAACTATTTGCTGTGCAGTTCAATTTCATCAATAACAGTTTCAACAATACCGCTATGAATTATGATATTTGGTTGCTATTAAGGATATTGCAGTTAACATGCCTTTTCATTTTTCAATTGTTGTTTAGCAACATGCATTGTACTGAATGACTAAATATGCGATCCCAAGCTACATAGCAACAAGGAAGAGTGTTACCTTAATGTTCTGATGATGTCTAGATATACATGTAATAAAATCTTATATAATGGGATGGATGGAATGTTGTACTACATCATTTTTCAATTGTTGTTTAGCTTCTAATATTAACTTGGTGCTTTTAGGTACATATATCATTGCCAAAGATCCACACTTTGACCCTTTCACAAGCATGGGGCAATGAGATATTCATGAACCAGCATCAAGTGAGGAAACTGATAAAGATTTTTACTAAAATGGGTCAAAAGATGTCAATCGAACTATTTATTTACACTTTATGCAAGACAACAGTGAATTGCGGGATGGTAAGTAAGAACCCTGTAGCCTTCTTTTTACTGCCCGTAATGAGTTGTGTTAGATGACAATATCTGAATCTTTTTTCTTTTGCAGTGGATCCTGAAGTAGTTTACTCAAGATTACCTCTCAAACTACATGATTGGCGGCCGCCATCACAAGGGGTTGGACTAGAGTCCTGCATGCCTTACGCATCCAGGAGAGAGCACAATAGGGCCATTCCGCTTCACCTTGTTCAAAGAATCGGAATGTCTGCGCCTCTTTCTTTACCATCTGTAATAGTACAAGTATAGAACCCCGGTACATCATTCTTTATTTGGTGCTTCTGTAATTCTTAAACATATGTACCGAGAATCGAATAATGCATTGGTTGTTTGAACTGATGGATATGAATAAAGCTATAGCCTACTTTCAAGTTTAAATTAGGTACAATTTTAAATAGCAGCAATTAAATTAGGGCGAAATTACATTGTGCAGGTCATTACGGCACACACGGTTGGTAAAACACAAACATATGTGATATACACCATAATTCGAGATGGTAAACAAAGAGGAAACGTGTGCAAGCATGCACACAATTGCCATTCACAAAGCGTGTGTGGTCAGACACTATCACATACGGTGTGTCGGGGGAAATCGACGCCTATGGAATCACTGGGATCCCTTCTACGGTTGGCGGGCGCGGGGTTGTGCAAAGAGCGGGTCTGACAAGAAGCACACAGATCGTTTACCCAGGTTCGAGCCATGGAGATGCGTAATACCCTAGTCCTGCTTTCGTGGATGTATTTGAGTGTTCTTGTGTTCTTGAGCTAGCTACAGGGTGTAACTTGCCCAAAAGATCCGAATCCTTCTCCTGGACACCTCGGGCCTCCTTTTATAGACAAAAGGGGTTGCCACAGTGGCACACGGGAGGTGGAAAGGTCTATAGTGGATGAGTCTATCCTCTGGCACCGTCGGACAAACGCATTTAATGCGTTGCCGACATGCCCCTCTCGCTTTATCGGGGACGGCAAGGAAGCATGTCCCAGCTGTCGCCGCCTCGCCTGGTTCCGACGCGCGTCCGAGCTGTCGAGGCATTGCAGTGCCACGTTGGCTAGCTGCTGCGCTGGCGCGGTGGTGGAGTCTTCACGAAGATCTGCAGGCCACCACACAGGTGCTTGCTGGGTCGGTGTAGAGGCTTCCAGCTGGTTGAGCTAGGAGCTGCATGGAGACGGCGGTGGAGTCTTGGCAGGCGTGGGCCTGACTGTGGTCCCGCTGATGCCCTCGGCAAGGGCCTTGCTGGGGGGGGGGGGGCAGCAAGGGTCTTGCCGTGGTGCCGCGGCGCCTTGCCGGGGGTCTCGTGGATTTCCTCGCCGAGGGTCGTCGTCTTCTGGTCCTCATCTGATCTCCTGTGTTTATGATCTTGACAAAGATCTGCATGCCGCCACGGAGGTGCCCCCCGAGCCTTGGTCCCAATGTGGTTGATGGCGTTGGAACCCTTGGGCTCAAGGGAGGCATGCTCCGTTGGCGTCAGGCAAGTTGCCCCGGCAAAGCTCTTGCTGGGGCTGCGGAGGCCGTCCCGGCAAGGGTCTTGCCGGGGGAGTCCACCTCGCCCTCTTGCCCTTTGTGTCTTTGGTCTTGGCATTGCCTTGGCTGTCTTGTGCTCCGGCTTCCCTCCTCTGCCCTACTAAGTGTGGTCGCGGGCGCAGCTCTGACTGCCCGAGCACAAGTAAAGAGGTCAAAAGGAGAGCCCCTACTTTTGTACACCGACAGGAGCCCCCAGTCCTGGGCCACACATAAGCGCGACACGTTGTTGGGCTAGGCCCAGAACGGTGTGCGGGCAGGTGGGGCGGATTTTCTCTATCGCGGTAACTATTCATCCGCTGCGCTTCCCCATGACCCATGTTGAACGCGCGACGTGGAGGGTTGTGCGTGACGTGGGGGTCGTGCGTGGGGTGGTTCCTGCACGCATGCGTCACATAGTGGTAAAGAGGTGGCCCGTGCCTTCCCCATAAAAAGAGGGAGACGCAGAGGCGCGGCTCATTTACTGAGCAGACTCGGGTCGTGGTCTTCAAGGCGTCTGCGCCCCACGATCACGGGGTGGGGAACGGTCGCCTCACCCGTCCCTCGATTCTGCTTGCTCGCCACGTGTCACCCATGCAGGTGGCAGGCGGTGGAGGCGGGAAATCGGGCCGTCGCTGATTGGTGCAGCGGGTCGGTCTTGATTCCCTGCACCCCCGATGGCCAGATTGGTCGAGTGGGGCAGCCGAGCCCCGACCCTGCCCCTTTATAAGAAGGGGGATGGGGATGGCATCCCGCATCTTTCCTCATCCGCCTACATTCACTTTGGCTTCTTTCCTCCATCTGCCATGGCGAGAGGAGGCACCGGCCCTTCGACGGTGGCGGCGAGGGTCTCTGCTCGACAACGCGTCCCTCCTCCCCAAGAGCTCATAGCGGTGGAGCCGGCCACGAGAGCAAAGGGGAGGGGGCGAGGCCAAGGCCGCCGTGGCGCTCGGGGAAGAGGGGGACGGGGCAGCGCACCGGCCTTGCCTCTACCGATGATGCCTCCCCCAATGGAGGGCCATGTTGGGGACCAGCCTCGCGAGTTCTTCATCCGGCTGCGCCGGCCACCGCGCCGTCGTGTTCGTCTCCCTACCCCATTTGCTCGGGAGATGGAGCTCGATCCGCCCCAGACCCTCAGGCTGCACATGAGGGGCTGCGGGAACGGCGGCACACGGGTCGACATCGACTTCCCCGCTCCTCATGTCATGTACCTCCGTCAGGGATGGAAGACTTTCCCTCGTGTCCACAGCCTGACAGCGGGGCTCGTTCTCTACTTTAAGTTAATGGAGAACGGCATGCTCTCCATCAAGGTCTTTGGAGATCTTGGAACTCGCCTAAAGTGCTGCGTGGAGAGCTCCTCCAACGATGAAAATTCCTCCTCAAGCGGGAGTGACGAGGAGGACAGCGACAGTGATGATGAGGGTGTCAAGCGGTGGGACGCTGACCTCGACTCTGACTGACTGCATCGTCCCTCCCTCGGCCACGCGCCCTACCGAGGGCCTTCCTCGTCAAGCTCTCCATCGGCGCGTTCCCTGTTGCCTCCTTGGGCGGCTGGCGTAGGAGGGTCAGAGAAGGCGAAGAAGGCGGGTGGCGGCCGTCAAGTCGGAGTACGCGGGCACCAACGCCTTCGTCGTGTATTGTTGGCCCGCTGCCTCATCTTCCAGCTCCCCTCCCATCACCGGGATGTTCTCTTGGTGCCTTCTGCTCCTCGCACCTCGCCTAGGCGCTCTTTTTGCCCTCCTGCTATCTTGTTCCATCTTCTGAGGAGAGGGCAAGAAATGTACGGGCATCTTATCTCTTTTTAGTTTGTACGCCTGCGGGCACTTGTTAATTTTAAGATTTGTAATCCCCTTGCTCATGTTTTTTTATTCCGTATGAACTCTACCTGTATGGGATGTTTTTAATGAAAAAGGGTGCTTCCCGGGTTCTTTGTGCGTGAGCGAGGCCCATGCCAAGGAATGAATCCTTGTTATTTTTAAGATAAACATTGTCGCCCGGCAACAGGCCTCGCCGTCCCCTTACTTCAGTCGACCATTCTCACGCTCTTGGCGGAGGCAGGGCGAAGTAGAGTTAGGCCCTTCGTTTATTTCCTTGCCACCGTGACTACGACCCGGCTCCGACCTAGGGACTTGGGTACAGGAAAAAAGGGGAGCACGGTGGTCTAGGGGCAAAACGAGGTTTCATATGTCCCAACTTCATACGGAAATGCACAATAGAGGATAAAAGACTTATCTGAATCTGCAGCCCCCGGCAGCCTTGGCTTGCCGTGGTTGGATTCTTGTATCTGCAGCCCCCGGCAACCTTGGCTTGCCGAGGCTAGAGCGTCTGCTCATTCTCTTTCTTCCAAACAGCTCAGCAGAAACGTCCATGTACCCTGCGAACCAAAGAGGACGGAAAGGAACGGAGAAACGCACACTCGACCTCTATGCTAGGGGTTAGTCGCCGCTAAGCACTATCACACCCTAACCGAGGGAGAGACTTAACCTAGCATGCATGCTAAAACTTAGGGCGCCGACGCTTCATTTATTTATGCTCAGGGTCTGCGCCTAGCTTTTTACAGAGGGTTAGATGCCTCGTCGGCAAGGCTTATACAAAAGGTGGTTTGCCGGGGGGCCCAGCAACCGCGCCTTATGGGTAAAACCTATGAAGATGTTCGATGTTCCAGGAGTTGCTCTATGGAATAGCATCTTCGGTCTCAAGGCGGACTGCGCCAGGCCTGGTGACTCGTATTACCTGATAAGGGCCTTCCCACTTCGGCGTCAACTTGTTGGAATTCTTGGCCGACTGAACGTGCCGAAGAACAAGGTCGCCTTTCTCAAAGCTTCGGGCATGAACCTTGCGGCTCTGATAGCGGCGCCAAAGGCTTTGCCTAGCGCATCGCTTGCTCATACAGCCTCCCAAAGACGATCTTCCTCGAGGAGTGTTGCGTCATCTTGCCGCAATTTCTCTTGCTCAAGCTCGTCATAAGAGAGCACTCGAGGTGACCCGTATGTGAGTTCCGTGGGGAGACGTGTTTCTGCCCCGTATACCAGGGCAAAGGGTTTCTGGCTGGTGGCTTGATTTGGCGTCGTTCTGATTGACCAACGAACTGCCGACAACTCATCAATCCAGCGCCTTTCGCTCTGGTGCAGCCTGTCAAAAGTCTTGGTCCTCAGGCCTCACAGTACTTCAGCATTTGCCCTCTCTGCCTGGTCGTTGCTCTGTGGGTGTTCCACGGAAGCAAAATAGGCCTTGATGCCGAGGTCTTGGATGTACTGCATGAAGGTATCGCTCGTGAACTACGTGCCATTGTCGGTGATGACTCTGTTTGGCACACCAAAACGGCAGTCTAGCCCCTTGAAGAACTTGACGGCTGACTGTGTTGTCACCTTCCTCACTGCTTCCACCTCCGGCCACTTTGTGAACTTGTCGATTGCAACGCATAAGTACTTCAAAGCCCCGACAACGCGGGGGAAAGGGCCCAGTATGTCGAGCCCCCAGACCGAAAATGGCCAGGAGAGAGGAATTGTTTGAAGGGATTGAGCTGGTTGATGAAGCTTCTTCGAATGGAACTGACACGCTTCACACATGGTTACTAGCTAGTGTCGTTGCATCCTGGAGGGTAGTGGGCCAGAAGAAACCTTGCCGGAATGCCTTGCCGGCAAGGGCCCTCGACCCTATGTGGGAGCCACATATGCCTCAGTGTATCTCCGCCAACAGCTCCAGTCCTTCCTCCCGGGGAATGCACTTCAATTTAACACCGTTCGGCCTTTTCCTATACAGGACGTCATCGACGAACTGATACATAGCAGACCGACGGGCTACTTTCTCTGCTTCTTCCTGCTCCTCGGGAAGCTCCCCTGTTTGGAGGAATCGGACAGTATGTTGTGCCCATCTCGGAGCCTAGGGCTCGACGGCGAGGAATAAAGGCATTTCTTCTTCCATGGGAGCGGTCATCTCTACGGCCAGGGCTTCACACCCTGCTGGAGTCAGTTGCCCCTCGGCAGGCTCAGTACCCATGGCAAAATACTTGCCGGCGGCCCCAGGGGGCTCAGCGGGAAAGTACTTGCTAGGTCCTAGTCGGATGTGGGGTTCCGGCAAACCCTTAAGGTTCGAACACTGGGGTGCGCGCGAAGTCTTTCCCTCCTACCGATCTACGCTCTAGCTCGCTAAGATCTTGCAGATTTAACTTGATTTAACTCACAACACAGAAAGACACGGGTTTATACTGGTTCGGGCCACCGATGTGGTGTAATACCCTACTCCAGTGTGGTGGTGTTGGATTGCCTCTCCGGCTGATGATCAACAGTACAAGGGAAGAACAGCCTCCTGAGGTTGAGGTGTTCTTGTGCGTATGAACTTGTGGTGTGTGGATCCCCCCCTCTCTCCACTGTGGTGGCTAGTCCTATTTATAGAGGCCCTGGTCCTCTTCCCAAATATCGAGCGGGAAGGGAGCCAACAACGGTGGGCAAATTTGAAGGGGGACAGCTAGTACAAGCTATCCTGACAAAAGCGGTCTTCGCTGCAAAGCTTCGGGGTGACGCTGCCTTGGGCTCCACGATGACCTCCGCCTTGCCGCCCTCCCCGGTCTTGGTCTCGTTGCACCAATATGGCAACCTTTGGCTCGATGCCTCAAGATACTCTTCTTCAAGCTTAGCCTCCTTAGCACCAAAGAGGAAATAAGGGCGTTATGCGCACCGGCGCCTCATTGGTATCAGACACGTCATGGCTCACGTCACGAGAGCCTCGTGAGGTTTGCCCCGCCTTGATATCTCTACTCCTCGTGAGCCTGCCTGGCTAGGCCACTCCAGAGGAGGTCTTGCATCGTCCGCCTCACGAGGGTCATGGATGCCTTGTTGATGAAGATGGGCCGGCTGCTCGCCGCTTAGCCACGCCAGGCTGCAGGCGAGCAAGTCCAGGGACCCCTGCTCCCGAGAATGCCGACAGGCCTGATTTCCTCCGCTTGTTCTGCTCTGTTGATGGTTCAACGGATGGCTGAGTTAACCGAAGCACAAAATTACCTGGTTCCACACGTAGTTTGAAGGCAGCGCGCTTCGACAGGTATTCGGTGATGTCGTCCTCTGCTCAGGGAACATGCTCTGCTTGCATACCGTCAAAGCGCTCTTCCAGCTTCCTCACCTCATCTACGTAGGCCTCCATCAACGGGCTCTGATAATCTTTGTTGACTTGCCTGACGACAAGCTGTGAACCACCCCTGACGATGAGCTTCTTAACCCCGAGGTCTGCTGCGATCTTGAGACCAGCAAGCAACCCCTCATATTCAGCAGTGTTGTTTGTGGACATCTCCCTGGCAAAGTGCATCTGGATTACATACTTGAGGTGCTCTCCGGTGGGTGCGACGAGCAGCACACCAGCACCGGCGCCTTGCAGCAAGAAAGCCCTGTCAAAGTACATGATCCAGTTGCGACTTGCTTCCTTGCGGGGGAGAGTGGTCTCCTGGATTTCTTCGTCGGGCATTGAAGTCCATTCCTCAATGAACTCCGCCAAGACTCCGCTCTGGATCGTCGAAGTACGTTCAAACTTCAAACCAAAGCTCGACAGCTCCAAGGCCCACTTCACAATCCTCCCGGTTGCGTCTGGGTTATGCAATATCCATTGCAACGGGAGGCGAGTGACGACCGTGATTTCGTGGGCTTGGAAGTAATGACGCAACTTCCTCGAGGCCATAAGGAGGCCGAAGAGCAATTTCTGCACACCGGAGTACCTTGACCTAGCCCCCTGCAAGAGGGATCTGACGAAGTAAACCGGGTGCTGCATCATTTTCTTCTTCTGCACCACTCCATTTGGTTGCGCGGGCCCCGTCCTGATGGCGTCGGGCTCTGCCGGGGGGCCCTGGCTCGCCATCCGCAAGTCCTGTCGTTGCCACTGCCTCTTCATCTACCTCTCTCTGTGCCACTAGCGCTTGGGCGCCTCAATTTGCTCGATAGCCTTGATCTTGTCTGGGTTTGCCTCTATCCCACGCTGTGACACAAAGAACCCGAGAAGTTTGCCAGACGGAACACTGAAGACACACTTCTCAGTGTTCAACTTGAGGTTGATCTTGTGCAGGTTTGCAAACGTCTCCTCTAAATCTTGTACAAGTGTCGCCATATAAGCTTCCATATTTCTATGTAGCTGGGGCTCAAAACCAATTTGGACTGCCCTTGCAAACGTTGAGCCAGCACTCTTCAACCCGAAAGGCATCCGTAAAAAGCAATACGTACCACATGGGGTGATGAATGTTGTCTTCTCTTCGTCTTCTCTTGTCATGAAGATCTTATGGTATCCTGAGTAGGCGTCAAGGAATGATAATAGATCACACCCGACAGTGGGGTCAACAATCTGGTCAATGCGCGGCAACGGGAAGGGGTCCTTAGGACAAGCCTTATTGATATTTTTGTAGTCAATACACAACCTCCACTTCCCATTTGCCTTGCGCACCACCACCAGATTGGCCAACCACGTCGGATGGAGTACTCCTCTCACCAAGCCTGCCGCTTCCAACTTCCTGATCTCCTATGTGATGAACTCTTGCCTTTCCAAAGCCTGCTTCCTGACCTTCTGCTTGACGCGCCGCGCATGAGGACAGACAGCAAGATGATTCTCGATCACTTCCTTGGGAACGCCGGGGATGTCGGATGCTTGCCATGCAAACACATTGACATTCGCCCACAGGAAAGTGATGAGCGTGCTTTCCTATTTGATGTCGAGGGTGGAGCTTATGGTGAAAGCCCCTCCCGTGCTGTCGGAGTAATGGGCCACGGGTAGGCAAACCCGAACCCCTGGACCTTTCAAAACATCAGGGCAGACTGCGCCCCTCAAGACCCCAAGACAAAGAGCCACCTTCTGAGAGTCGGCGGCAGAGCCGCCGACTGCCCCTCCCAGCCGAGTCCCAGAGACGGCCTCGAGATAAGCCGACTCCTAGCCAGCAACTTCCGGAGAAGCCGGCTATGGGGACTTGGCCCGCAACTCCAACCATCCCCTACCCATGCAATCACGGACGGACGGGTGAGGCTGCTGGCAGCCTATCCTCGCCTCGCTAAGGGCGTATGGCCCTGAGCGCGTCCACAGAGATCTCCGTCCGGCGCGGCACCTCGTTGCTACGCCGGACTGATAGCATCGGCCCGGCAGATCCTCGTACTCCACGACGCCTGTCTCAGACGACCGAAGAAGCGGGACCCGCCTGTCGGTGGGAGTGCAGACGGCAACAAGCGCCCTAGACGGACCCATGTGAGTCGGCTCCAAGAGTCGGGCCAGCCGCCTCCCACGGGCTCCAGCGTGCCATTAACCGCACAAGACAGGAATAGCAACGTGATCGCCGTCAGCGGCGGCACTGCTGCTATGACCCCATGACCAAGCTTCGCGTCATTAGAAGCACGGCTACTGATAATCCGCAGGCCCGGCAAGACCCTACCATGGCGGACAAGGGCTCATCGGCCCCATCTTTGGAACCGTCGGCGGGAGCCCGCTTAGTCGGCCGGGCCCTAGAAGTCAGCGGAGAAAAGGCGGCGACTGAGATCGACGGCTGGGACCTGCGCCCAGCCGGATTACCATTGTACCCCCAGGGGTAAGCCTATATAAACCCCCCGGGGCACCCATGCAAGAGGTTGGACCCTAATAGGTTTAGACACAGATAGAGGGAAGAGGAGAGCTAGCCGTGCCCTTCTCCTTCCTCACCCCGAACAGGTCAAGGAGCGACCTTGTACCCACTTTGCCATAGTGATCATGCGGAGACCCCGCAGAGCAGCTGTAGGGGTCTTATCTCCACGGAGAGCCCTGAAGTTGGGTAAGATTCGCCGGCGTGCATGCCTTTGCCTCATCCCGTTTCTAGGCACCGGCGATGTTCTACTCGCCCCCACCATGATAAGCTATCCTTTGGCATATGTCGCACCTAACCCCCGACATTTGGCGCCCACCATGGGGCAAGGTGCACTGTCGTCCGGGGACCTGCTCTGGACGAGAACCTTTTTCCTCCCTAGCGAGCGCAGCCAGCCTGGCACGCCAGACGGAGTCTGCACCGACGCGCTGCATGGGGCTGAGATCGCCTGCGCGGCCAGCTGCCTCGCCGAACTTGTCGGCGAGGTTCGCCTCTCTGACGAGCCTGCATCCGGCGCAGGCACGGGCGACCCCGAGAGCCTCCTCGCGGGCCTCCTCGAGCAACTCCACGTCGCCGGCGAGCCCGCCACCGACCTGGAGTCCGTAGGCTCCACCGACCCGATGCCGGTCGACTTTGACACTGCGTCGCTCGACGCGTTCCCCACCAACGTGGTGGTCTACGATGGGCCGCTCCCTCGCGCGGAGAGCGGCGGAAGCACCGTCACGGAAGTGCTCGTCATCGGTCATAGCGAGCCTTCCGGCGAAGGAGCTCATGACCCTCTCGACGCGTTACGCAAGACCCTAACCGCGCCTATTCCAAGACGCCGACGCCGGGCGTTGGAGGCACGCCGCCTTTCAGCTCCGTAGGCGCGAAGAAGCTGGCAAGCATGAGACGCTTGTCGAAGCTTCCACGAGCGTGAGATGGATGGCGCCCGGGCTGCTCGCCGCCCGATCGGGCCTAGCCGCCTGGCGCGGTCCAACGGCGCGTAACCTTTTCGCCAACCTATTTGGGGCCAATCGCTCGTGATACGCCACGCCGCTGAGAACATCCGTGCGCCCAGCGGCGGCGGACGAAGCTGGACAACCGAGGGCGAGGAGCGCTACTGATGACGGAGCGAAGTCCAGCAGTTTTCGACGCTGCCGCCAAGAAGACGGCCGCTGCCGCACGGAGGCGCCGCTGACGACAACATGCCGACTTGCCTTCCCGCCGAGATCATATGGCGCGCGACGTCTCGGACGCCGACTAAGCGGTGTCCGTGGAAGAAAAAAACAAGAGATCCGCCGCCAGCCTACAGTCAGACTCACTTCTCCATCGAAAGCGCAACCAAGACGGCCGCCCAAGAGCAATGGGCGGCGGGACGATTATATGCCTCCTCCTCCCGCAGAGAGAAAGCGAAGTCTCCCCGCCACCCGTCGAGCATCCGACTCTCGGCGACCGCCTTGGCCGCCGAGAGGTAGTCGGAGAAAACGACGCCCGCCACCGGATTGACCGACTCCACCGATCCCTGGCGCTGGAAGAGGAAGACGAGTTGGGCCCGCCTTGTTCGGGACCACGCATCCAAGACGAGCCCTTCCCCAGAGGGTTCACACTCCCCCGAGATACACCCAAATACACCGGCTCCGTGAAGCCGGAAGACTGGCTAGTGGACTACTCCACGGTCGTCAGCATAGCGAACGGCAACAAGCCCGTTGCCGTAAAGTATGTTCCCCTCATGCTCCAGGGCACGGCCCGGACATGGTTGAACAGCTTGAAGCCCCGCAGCATCAACAGCTAGGTCGACTTCACCAAGGCCTTCGTCCGCAACTTCACGAGCACATACAAGCGACCTCCTGCCACGCCCAGACTTTCCTTGTGCGTGCAAGGCCCTAACGAGTCCACTCGCGACTACCTCACGCGTTGGGCGAGATCCGAACTCCTGCGAGGGAGTGCACGAGGTGCGAGCTATCGAGTACTTCATCACCGCTGGGTGGCGAAGGCACCCTCCTCAAGCACAAGCTCACGGTGGACGAGCCGGAGACCCTCGACGAGCTGCTGATCATAGCAGCATAAGTACGCCACAGCCGACTCCTCCATGAAGACGGAGATTGAAGTCGGTATGTTGGCAAGGTGGCTCCTCAGCTCCCCGAACTCAATTTGGCGACACCGATCGGCAACAACAGAATGATGATCACAAGCGCTAAGGCCCGCAGCCGGCTTCCAACAGCCGGCAGTGTAGCGACAAATAAGACCAACGGCCGGAGGGCAGCCTCCGCCAAAGCGACAAAAGGCGGCAAGTCCAACTGGTTGCCGGCCTTCTCCTACGAAAGGCACTCTGGATGGTCCCCGCAAGTTCCATAGCGGCGCCGGTTGGCCAAACCACACCACCCGGAAGTGCCATCGGCTCACCAGATCGCCAAGGAGACGGCCTTACGCCTCCCCGGCTGGGCCACCGCCTCCACCGCCGCCCCAGCAGCCGGCTGTCAGGCCAGTCGGCGGAGTACAAGACGAGTACCCAGAAGAGCATGGAGCTTACGTAGTGTTCACCAGTGTGGCCGACGACCGACGCAGCAGGCGGCTGCATCAGCAAGAAGTGAATGCAGTAGCGTCCGATACTCCAGAATTCATGCACTGGTCCGAGAAACCTAGCAGCTAGAGCCGAGCTGATCACCCAGAGGTGATGCCGAATCCGGCCTCCTACGCCCTGGTCTTGGGAGCCACCCTTGCCGTGGATAGGCGGGCCGCTCGCTTCTCGCGAGTGCTGATAGACGGAGGCAGCAGCATCAATATCCTGTACAAGGACACAATGGAGAAGTTAGGAATCAAGCAAAGACAGCTTCAGAGCAAATGACCGTGTGTTCCACGGCATTGTACCGGCCTTTCCTGCTCACCGATCGGCAAGATCTGATAGACGCCCTCTTTGGGGACAAAGATCATTTTCGCCGAGAGCGGTCTGGTTCGAAGTGGTGGACCTCGAAAGCCCGTACCATGCTCTGCTTGGCCGACCTGCTCTGGCCAAGTTCATGGCGGTCCCCCACTACGCCTACCTCAAGATGAAGATGCCGAGTACCAAGGGGATTCTGACCGTAGCCGGTGACTACAGAAAGTCGTCCGCTTGCACGGCCGAAAGCAGTCGGCTGGCCGAGTCCCTGGTGATTGCGGCTAAGAAGCGGCTTCTTGATCGGGTTGTGGCAATGGCCGGCAAGCAGCCAGAGATGTCGCCCAACCCCAAGGAGTCGAAAGCTGAGGACTCGTTCAAGCCGGCCAAAGAAATGAAGAAGATACCCCTGGACCCGGAGCACCCAGAGAGATACGCAGTCGTAGGTGCAAACCTTGACAGCAAATAGGAAGGCGAGCTCGTCGATTTCCTCCATGAGAATCGGGACATTTTCGCATGGTCCCCCAAAGACATGCTGTGTACCGACGGAATTCGCCGAGCACAAGTTACATGTCCGATCCGATGTGAAGCCCGGCCGTGCAGCCCCTTGCGTTGTGCAGCCGAAGAGAAGAGAAGAGTTGTTGGAGAAGAGATAGCCCGACTCCTAGCAGCAGGTTTCATCATGGAAGTGTTCTTTCCGTAATGGCTAGCAAACCCGGTCTTGGTAATCAAGAAGAACAAGCAAAGGGCGGATGTGTATTGATTACACAAGCCTCAACAAAGCTTGCCCTAAGGACCCGCTTCGCTTTGCCAAGAATTGACCAGGTGATAGACTCCATGCCGGATGCGAGCTGTTGAGCTTCTTAGATGCATACTCAGGATATCACCAGATCAAGCTGAACCCGGCCGACAGATTGAAGACCGCCTTCATCACGCCGTTCGGAGCCTTTTGCTACCTGACCATGACGTTTGGCTTAAGGAATGCCGACGCCACCTTTCAGCGTTGCATGCAGAGGTGCCTCCTCAAGCAGCTTGGCAGAAACGCCATGTCTACGTGGACGATGTGGTGGTGAAGACGAAAAAGCGAGGAACACTGTTGGAGGACCTCAAGGAGACCTTTGAGAATCTGCGCCGATTCCAGATCAAGCTCAACCCTGAGAAGTGTGTCTTCGGAGTACCAGCCGGCCAACTCCTTGGCTTCCTGGTCTCCGAACGCGGCATAGAGTGCAACCCCGTGAAGATCAAAGCGATCGAGAGGATGGAGGTACCTCGCCGACTGCTAGATGTGCAGAAGTTCACCGGCTGTTTGGCGTCCATCAGCCGATTCATCAGCCAGCTGGGCGAGAAAGCTCTTCCTTAGTACCAGCTCATGAAGAAGACCACCTTCTTCGAATGGAACCACAAGGCAGACGAAGCTTTTCTCCAGTTGAAGAAAATGCTGACTACTCCACCCGTGCTGGCGGCCCTGACTCCCAAGGAGCCCATGCTCCTGTATATTGCCGCCACCAGCGGGGTAGTCAGCACAGTCATCGTAGTTGAGCGCAAGTAGGAAGGCAAGGCGCTACCTGTCTAGAGACCAGTATATTACCTGAGAAAAGTACTGTCGACCTCCAAGTAGAACTACCCCCACTACCAGAAGATGTGTTACGGCGTGCACTTTGCCGCCAAGAAGTTGAAGCCTTACTTCCAAGAGCATCCATGCACTATGGTTTGCACAGCCCCACTAGCCGAGATCATTGGAAGCCGAGATGCTTCTGGCCGAGTGGCCAAGTGGGCCATAGAGCTGACCCCCTACACCATCTATTACCAGCCCCGCACCACCATCAAGTCGCAAGCACTGGCCGACTTCCTCGTCGACTGGGCTGAGACCCAGTGACCGCCGCCAAATACCGACTCCACCCATTGGCGGATGCACTTCAGTGGCTCCAAGATGCGCACCGGCTTGGGAGCCGGGCGTTGTCCTCACTTCCCCAAAGGCGACAATCTCAGAAATGCACGCTGCAGATCCATTTCGCCGCCTCCAACAACGTCGCCAATACGAGGCGCTCATTCACGGGCTCGCTTGCCAAAGAGCTTGGCATTCGCCAGATCTGTGTTATGGCGACTCGACTTTGGTGGTCCAACACCATCCGGGCGATCGGGACGCCAAAGACGCAAACATGGCGAGCTACCGTTTCCTGGTACAACAATTGAGTGGATATTTTGAGGGGTGCGAGTTCCTCCATGTGCCAAGAAACGACAACGACCAAGCAGATGCCCTGGCAAGAATCGGCTCCACCCGCCAGGCAATACCATCCGGCGTCGCCCTTCAGCGCCTCCTCAAGCCATCTGTCAAGCCGTCACCAGAATCAGACTCCATTTTTGTGTCAGCTCCCCCTGAAGAAGTCGGATCCGACTCCAAAGCCTCAGCAGACGGCACGAAAACTCTCGCAGACGGTCCCAAGAATGCTACAGTTGAAGCCGGCCCAGGGACTTCAGAACCCAGCCTGGGGACTGTGGCGACCATCACGAAGACTTCAGAACCTGGCCCGGGGGCTGCGTCTGTCGGCCCGGGGACTCCTTCAACCCAGCAAGCTGCTGCGGGCTCCAGCCCGTCGCCTCCCAGCCCAGCCGCCCTTGTCCAAGTGGGAGTACTGGCAGTTGAAGAAATAGCAGCACCCTCATGGGCCCAGCCCATCCTGAAGTTCCTAGTAAGCGGAGAGCTACCAACCGATGAGACCTTGTCTTGGCAAGTACAACGCAGAGCGGCAGCTTACACTATAGTCAACAGAGAGCTGGTCGGTAGCGGCCACCGGTGTCTACCCGCTAAGGCGTCGAGCCGAGCAAGGCCAAGCGATTCTCGAAGACATTCATCAACGCGAAAACGGCCATCATGCAGCCTCAAGAGCACTCATCGCCAAAGCCTTCCGACACGGTTTCTTCTGGCCGACTGCCCTAGAAGAGGCCAAGGAATTAGTTCAGAAATGCAAGGGGTGCCAGGTGTTCCGCTCCAAGCCGTTTCAGCCGGCTTCTGCACTCAAGACTATCCCCATCGCCTGGCCCTTTGCTGTTTGGGGCCTGGACATGGTGGGACCATTCAAAACGGCACGAGGCGGCCTAACTCACTTACTCGTCGCCGTGGACAAGTTCACCAAGTGGATAGAAGCAAAACCCATCAAGAAGTTGAACGGTCCTACTGCAGTGATTTTTATCGCCGACATCACGACTGCACGGGCGCATCATCACACAGCATCATCACCGACAACGGCACAAATTTTGCCAAAGGCGCCCTGGCCCGTTTTTGTGTGACGCAAGGCATCCGACTGGACTTAGCGTCTTTTTCCCATCCGCAGTCAAACGGATAGGTGGAGCAAGCGAAAGGCCTCATCCTGTCTGGCATCAAGCCTCGACTAGTCGAACCACTGGAGCGTTCGGCCGGCTGCTGGCTTGATTAGTTGCCAGCCGTCCTCTAGAGTCTGCGCACGGCCCCAAACAAGTCAACTGGCTTCACACCTTTCTTCCTCGTCTACGGTGCCGAAGCCGTCATCCCAACGGATATAGAGTTCGACTCCCATGAGTCACCATGTACAATCAAGAGGAAGCGAAGAAGCACGTCAAGGCTGGCGTCGATCTGGCTGGAAGAGGGCCGACTGTTGGCACTCGGCCCGGTCCGGCATCTACCAGCATAGCATGCGCCGATACTAAAATAAGAAGGTCAATCCAAGATCATTCCAAGAGGGCTTAATTTTGTGCTCCGGTGATCCAAATAACAGCCGCCAAAGACAAGCTGTCGGGCGCCTTTGGGAAGGCCCATTCATCATCAAGAAGTGTTGGGCAACGACTCTACTACTCGATCGACGCCGAAGCCCGAGCACGCAAGAGGGACAACTTCGGCAAAGAGACGGAACGGCCATGGAATGTGAATCTTCTCCGAAGATTTTACAGTTGATGCAGTATGTACCACGCTACCCTTTGTGTTTAAAGTACCAAGATTTCGGGCCCCCCGAGACGAGCTCGGGGACTGCCTCTTTTGTTATCTGTATGATAAGAATTATGCCTTCAAGTATATTACTCTTTGTTATGCCGCTTGGCACCGGGCTCGACTAGTCGGCCCGGGGACTCGCCGCCTTGGGCTATGAAATGCTTCCTGCAGTCAGACAAGTAACGTGCGGTGCCCAAGCCGTCTCCTGTCAGAAGCCGCAGCTCGCAGAGCGACTGTTTGGTGGGCAAGAGTAAGGAAGAACGGGCGCCCACACGAAAAAATGGCTAAGGACGCAAAGCATAAACATAGTTTAAGCCGGCTTCCAGCCCCTTTTTGCACAAACCGACTCTTAAGTAGTCGGCTTGCTGTTTTCTACACAACTTGTTTAAAAGACTCTAAAAAATGGCCAAGTACTTGCCTTCTCAAAGGTAGCCAAGCACTTGACCCAAACGGCAGTCCGCAGAGCGGTTGTCCAACGGGCAAGGCGGCGACTAAGGGAAGGCGGCAAAGGAAAAAGCCATAAGAGCAATGAGCAAGGAAAGATAGAATCAAAATAATATTTACATAGCATAGGCCCTTGGCCAGATCTTCGGGCAGAGGTTCAAAGTACACCCCGCGGGTGGAATTGTGTGAATTAACAAGTTCTTTTCAAAGACTATCAAAGCAGATAAAATAAAGGCGAGACAACGGCCTAGGAAGCGGCAGACGGGGTCGGAAGGCCGGAGGAGAAGGCGGCGTCAGGCGCCGGGGCGGCTGGCTGGGTAGTCTCGGCTTGATCGTCTCCGGCGGCAGCCGGCCTAGACGGGCGCGGCTCGTTGCTGGAGGCGCGGACGAGCTGAGGCAGGTTGCCCGCTCCGTCTTCTGGTTCCTCCATCTCATCTCCGTCCTCCGCCTCGCCTTCCTCCTCGGCGCTGGAGCCGATCACCTCCGCCGAGTCCTCGTCGTAGTCCGAGTTCATCCCGAACCACTCCGGTGGCGCCTCCACGCTGGCCCCTCAGCTTCGCCAGGGACAAAGACGCTGGTGTTCGTAGAAGTCGGCGATCGCCACAGACGCCGACGAGGGCGTCTTCCGCAGCCAGCAGCTCCGCCTGGGCCTCTGACCGGAACGCGGCCAGCCGGTCCAGATCCAGCCCTGGATACCATGTGTTGACGAATTCCAAGGCCCGGCGCGCTCTAGCCCAGGCCGCGGAACCCTTCCAGGCCTCAAGACGGCCAACCGCGACCTCCAGCCAATCGGCAGTCCGGCTGGGAGTTCGCAGAACCGGCATGTCCGGCCACAGGGCAGCAATCGCCTGGGCGCCGACACGCTGAAGCCGGCGCAGCATCCGATGGGCCGGCCGCAGACGAGCCTCAATGCTCAGGAGCTGCTCGTCAAGGGTCCGGGGGGCGTTAGCAGCAATCGCAGCCCCACTCGCCCTTCGCGCCTCGCGGTCAGCCTCGATGGCTTGATTGGCCGCCTGCTTGTGGCCGGGGAAGAAGTCTGCCAAGGCGAAAATGAAGCAAATCAAAAAACAGGAGTCGGCCTAACCTATAGTCGGCGGCCCAAAGGAGGAAAGTAAAGAAACTCACCGTCAACGATGTCCTCAATTTCATGGAAGCAGGAGGTCAGCAGTGCTTCCTTGTCGGTCCAGGAGGAGCGCTCTCTCTCGAACTCGGCCAGGAGAGCAGCCTCTCTCTTCTCCGCCTCATCCTGCGCCGCCTTAAGCAGCTCCCTCTGCTCCACCATCTGCGCAGTCAGCAGGTCGCGCTCTGCGGCGGGCTTGCTGCATTCCTCCTCCTTGGCACGCAAGGCAGTGTCGGCCGCGCCTAGCTGCCGTCGAAGAGTGGCGTTGGCCTCTGAAGAATAAAAAGAAGAAGGACGTGAAGTCATCGGCTAAGAAGGTCACCAGGAAGATCCGACCCGACTGCTCAGCAGTCGGCCCGAATCTCGTGGACTACAGCCCGCGGGTGCGCCAGCGCGCCCCCGCGAAGAAGAAAGAAAACTCACCTCGGCTCCTCGACAAGTCGGCAGTCCGCTTGCCCAGCTCCTCAACGTTGCGGTTGAAGTCAGTGGTGCGGAGGTTGTGATACTCCTGCGACAAGAATTTCAGACAAAGGTAAAAATTTGGAAGTCAACGGATAGAGTTCCGAGCCGCCTGCTCAGCAGCCGACCCGAAACTCGGGGACTACACTTCCAGCAGGATGGGTCTTGGCGCCGCCTCACGAAGAAGAGCAAGAAAAAACTCAAAGAAGAAACATACCCGCACGGCGGCTCGCGACGCCAGGTGCGCCTTGGTGCAGTTCTGGATGGCGTCGCCCTCAGCTCGCAGCTTCGCCTGGACGGTCAGAAGCGCCATGTTCAGCGGGCATGTGCCGCCTGCTCGCACCCACCCGACGGGCGCGGCGCTTGTCGCCTCGGCGTCTGGAATGGCCGAGCTGGCGGCGTCGGTCTCCAAGGGGCGCGGCACCGAGGTCGCCTTCTCAAAATGGCAGCGCGCTGGCGAGGCGACTTGAAGGAGCAGCCTCGCCACGGCTTCGTCGTCGGTCGGCGGCACATGCGAGTCCGCCGGCTGTTTACCTCGCGCGCTCTCAGACGGCGGCGGAGGCGGTGGGGGCGGCATGGCCGTGCCCGACAGGGAGGCCTCACCGCCTTCCCTCTCCTTGACGGGGAACTCGCTGCCGGCTCCCTCCGTCTGCCCCGTGAACTCCGGCGGCGGCGGCGCAGAGTTCAGCGGGGTGACGAGCAACACCGACTGGAGGTGCGCGGCCTCCTCGGCTCGCCTCTTGGCTGCGACGGCGGCTTCGGTTTCCTCCAGCCGCCTCTGGGCGGAAGCTGCCGCCTTCTCGGCCTTCGCCTTCTCCAAGCGGGCGGCCTCCTCCTCGTCGCGCTTCTCCTGCGCGTTCTGCTCTGTCGCCTCCCGGAGGTCGGCGGCAGGGTCAATCCGCCGAGTATTGGCGGACGTCTCTGCCGACCCCATGACGGAGGCGGCGGCGACCCTCTCCAAAGTGAGAGGAGCCCTGATGAGAAAAAGACATATAAAAGACTTGGACAAAGACGAACCAAAAGAAAACGAGACGAAGTAAGAAGCACTTACACAGAGACCAGCGGTGGCTTCTTCACTTCCTTGCGGAAGCGGTTAGCCTTCGACCGCCTCCTCTCGGCTGGGTCGCGGGCGACGCCCCTGAACTTCTTTGCCGGCCGCTGGCAAGCCCGGCCCGGCCCGGCAACTTCTCGCCGCCTCGACCACCTAAGCCGGGCGGAGGAACTCGCGCTGGATGGCCGACCGGTTGGCGGCGGGGACGACTTCCCTCTCACTGTCATCGTCAGGCCAGTCGGCGAAGGTCGCCGAGGGCCTGAAGTCGCCGGCCCCTCCTCCTCCCCCTCCTTCGGCGTCGGCCTCCATCGCTGCCACCCCCAAGTCGGGATCGTCGACGTTGCTCTCCGCCCGGTCAGGGACGAACTCACCAGTCCGCCCGTGGTGCCTACCGAGGGCTGCATGAGGGGTTCACTCGAAAAACCAAAGAAAATCAGAGTTGGATTGGTGAAGAAGGAAACAGAAAATCAAGAGAGATGACTTACCACAAAGCGGGGGTTACGCCTGAGTACGGCTCCATGCCGAACTGCCATTCCTCCGTGAGACCGCATGATTCACCGGAAGTTCACCGTGTCCGCCACCTCCGCGTGGGGCATGTCTTTGGAGCATAGCCGACTGGGGTCCCGATGGCCGCTCATCTGACAGATCAGATGAGGTCGGCCTTGGAGAGGAAGGACTCGGCGCGCCACGAAGGCGGCCAGCAAGTCGGCCCCAGTCAAGCCCTCCGACTGCGCAGCACTCGGAGTCACGCGACGGCAGCGGCGCCCGTAGGAGTCAGCGTCCTGGCCCGATGGGACCAGCCGGGGAGTCGCCCCGCCAACTCGCCGGCTTCGTAAGGCGGCAGGTTGACCGATGTATACGGGGTGACGTTCTTCACGTAGAAATACGAGCGCTGCCACATCTTCACCGACTTGATCAGTGGGATGGCAGGGAAGGGGTTGTCGGCCACCGGCCTCCTCATTCCGATGAAGGTGCCACACAGAGCTGGCACGCCAGCGACGTGTGTGCCAAGCTTGTCCTGGAAGAACTCCCCCCATAGCTCGATGGTGGGGAGAACGCCAAGAAAGCCTTCGCACAAGGAGGCGAAGGCGGCCAGCAGCACCACCGTGTTTGGAGTGAGGTGGTGCGGCTGGAGCCCGTGGAACTCCAGGAACGCGCGGAAGAAGCCGCTTCGCCGCAACCCTGCATCACAGCATGAGGTGCGAGCGGAATATAACCCGCTCGCCCTCCTCCGGCGCCGGCGCGGCGCGGGTCCGCACCAAGTTTGTGCCGGGGATGCGGCGCGTCTGGCGGAGGAACTCAATGATGTCGTCGTCCACTTCGGAGCCGTCCCACACGCCGGAGCGCGCGGCGGGAGGCGCATCGGCAGAGGAGGAGCTCATCTCGGTGATGTGGCATGGTCCAGCGCGGCGGAGGCAAGAGTAAGACGAAGCAGAAAGGAGAATGAGCAAGAGGAAGCGGGGAAACGGGGAGATGGGTGCGCGTGCGTTGCCGCCACCCCCCCCCCCCCCCCTCCTCCCGCCTACTTATAGGCGCCTAGGCTGAGAAGCCGATGGGGCTGGCGTGGGATTAACTGCGCCCAGTACCCCACGCCCCCAAGATTTAGCCCACGATGTTACTGCACGCAGTAACGACGTGAGGAACCCAACCGCCCGCACGGCCGCAACGGATCCGCCCGTGCGCCAAGGTGCAGTAG
Organism: Aegilops bicornis; assembly: GCA_021605145.1. Classification (NCBI taxonomy): domain Eukaryota; kingdom Viridiplantae; phylum Streptophyta; class Magnoliopsida; order Poales; family Poaceae; genus Aegilops; species Aegilops bicornis. The sequence goes on from CM038672.1 coordinate 570,054,448, forward strand.
TGGCGGGCCCCACCTGACGGGCCTGTTTCATCACGCGTGTGGGTGGGCAGACTGGCCCTGCCGCGTGGCGTCGCGCGGCGGGCCCGCAACGGGCAGCTGCCTGGAAGCTTATCAAGCGTGCTGCCCGGATCCCGCCACGACCTTCAAACCCCCTTGAGGAGCAAGACGGCCTCCTGCAAAGCCGACTCCAGCCAGTCGGCCAAGGAGAAGGACGGCGAGCCAAGCCCAGATTCTTCCACCGGAGGGATGAAACTGTTGAGGCTCCTCGACGTGTCGCCTTCGGCGCCTCACCAGCTTCGGGGACTACTGTCGGAGTAATGGGCCACGGGTAGGCAAACCCGAGCCCCTCGACCTTTCAAAACATCGGGGCAGACTGCGCCCCTCAAGACCCCAAGACAAATAGCCGCCTTCTGAGAGTCGGTGGCAGAGCCGCCGATCGCTTCTCCCAAATGAAGTCCCAGAGACGGCCTCGAGATAAGCCGACTCCCAGCCAGCGACTTCTGGAGAAGCCGGCTATGGGGAGTCGGCCCGCAACTCCAACCATCCCCTACCCACACAATCACGGAAGGGACGGGCTGAGGCCGCTGCACGCCCCATCCCTACCCTCGCTTCTGAAGGGCGTATGGCCACAGCCCAGATCGACAGAGATCTCCGCCCGGCAATCAAGGTTACGCCGCCCTGACATCAGCCCCGTGGGCAGATCCCTGTACCCACGACGGCCTGTCTGTACGACCCGAAGACGGCGGGACCCGCCTATCGGCGGGAGTGCAGAAGACGGCAAGAGCGCCCCTAGACGGACCCGCTGGGAGTCTGTCGGCGTTCTGGGAACGGGGGTCCCCAGACTTGCCTGCCTGCGGCCTGCGGCGTGGCTCGAAGGAGGCCCAGCACGGCCCGTCTTCATCAAAGCAAGCTCAAGAACCTCGCGAGGGGCTGAGCCTCATGAAGTGACGACAAGGAGCTTCCTCGAGCACGGCCTCGTCGGCTGGCCGCTCATGAGGAGGCGGAGAGTTCAAGGCAGGGTACCTCGCGAGGTGCCCATGACGCAAGCCATGATGACCAAGGCGCCCGGTCAGGCCAGCCATGCAGCGTCCTCCTTTCCTCTTTGGTGCAAAGGGAGCAAGCGCAGGCGAGAGCATCAAGCAAAGGCATCTGTTTCGGTGCAACAAGACGAAGACCAGCCCAACGGCTGGAAGGGACTCATCGTGGAGCCCAAGAAGGCGTCATCACCAGAGCCTTTGGCAGGCGAGGACCAACTTTAGTCAGGATAAGTGTACCCGCTGTTCCTCTTCAAAATGGCCAATTGTTGGCGCCCTTCCCGCTCAATATTTGGGAAGAGGCCCAGGGCCTTCGCCTATAAATAGGAGTAGCCACCCCCACGGGAGGGAGATCTGGAATCCTCATCAAGAAACCAGTAGCTAGAGCGACTGAACACCACCTAGCAGTTCATCACACCCGCCAAGGACAGACCCTCGCGAGGCTGTTCTTCCTTGTATTGTTCCTCATCAGCCCAAGAGGCAATCCACCACACCACACACTGGAGTAGGGTATTACACCACAATGGTGGCCTGAACCAGTATAAATCTTGTGTCTCTTGTGCTATTCTGTTTAGTAGTTTAGGTCCCAGCGATTCGGCGAGGTGCGAGACGGTGGAGGGTTGGATCTCCGCGCGCACCCCAGTGTTCGAACCTCAAGGGTCTACCGGAACCCGAAATCCGACATTTGGCGCGCCAGGTAGTGGCGCACCAGAATCTGCCTTCCGTCGCCTCGTTCTTCCCCGACCACCGCAACCATGTCTGGCGCTCGTCGGGCTCGCGCCGAGCGCCGAGCTGCCCTCGCCTTCCATGTCGCCCGGACGGCTTCCGACAGCGGGCGCCCTCGTCGTTCCTCACCGCCCGCTGTCAACACCGCCACCGGCCCGGCGGGGAACGGGCAGCAAGCATCATCCCTGCACCCCTCGGCGACCCCAAGGGAGGAGCCGCGCAGCTTCCTCATCACTCGCCCCATCGCGCCGGTTCCTCCGGTCATCGCGGCCCTCCTGGGCGGCTCGCAGGCGCCGCCTTCCAGCCGCCATGTCAAGGCATTCGTCCGCCGGGTCGGCGCCGCCTCCACGCTGCAGGGTGCTCCCTCGGGCCGGACGGAGCGGCCGGCCGGGCTGATCTTCGACTCTCGGGACCACCCCACCAACTCGGCCGGCTCGGGTGCGCTCCCCATGCTCTGCACACCCACCATATGCCAGGTTGCCGTCACCAGGACCCTCATCGGCAATGGCGCCCGGCCTCAACGCGTACTCTCGGCCGAGGCCTTCAACCTCCTCTGCATACCGAGTGGAGCGGCTGCAGCCCAGCCGGCCTTTTTCGAGGCGTGGGAGGAGGGTCATCCGCTCCTTGGGCAAATCCGCTTCGGTGTCCTTCGGGCGCCACGACAACTTCCGCACGAAACTGGTCGACTTTGACATCGCCCCCATCGGCCTCCCCTACAATGCCATCCTTGGCTATCCAGCATTGACCAAATTCATGGCCGCAACCCACCGGGGGTACAACCTCATGAAGATGCCCGGGAGCAGCGGCGTCCTCATCGTGCCCGGGGATACCGAAGGTGCGCTGCGAGCGCTCGGGCTCGCCCTCAAGACGGTGGCCGCAGCGCAGCCCGCCGAAGCGGAAGCCCTCAAGCCCAAGGGGGCTGCGCCGACCAAGAAGAAGCAGTTGTTCACTCAAGACAAGGCGGAGACCAAGTAGATACATCGGCGAGGCGGGTCCTAAACGCCACCTTCACCATAGGCGCCAACCTCGAGCCCGAGCAGGAGGAAGCCACGGTCAAGTTCCTGCGTGCAAACAAGAAGGTGTTCACTGGGAGCCCGATCAGCTGGCGGAATCCCACCGGGCGAATCGAGCACCATCTCAACGTGTGCCCCAACGCGATGCGCCCCGTGGAAGCGAGAAGGCGAGAAGGCAGTCCACCGAAAAAGCAGCCTTCATCGTCCAAGAGACCCGCAAGGCTGGAAGCCGCGGGGTTATTCGCGAGGCCCGATACCCAAATTGGCTGGCCAACCCCGTGGTGGTGCCAAAGAAGGGAGGAAAGGAGCGCATGTGTCGACTTCACCAACCTCAACAAAGCATGCCCGCAGGATCCGTTCCGCTCCCTCGCATCGACCGGATCGCCGATTCCACCGCCGAGTGTGACCTGTTATGCTTCTTGGACACCTTTTCCGGGTATCACCAGATCAAGATGGCGGTGGAAGACGTGGAAAAGACGGCCTTCTTAACCCCGTGTGGAGTATACTGCTATACATGAATGCCATTCGGGCTCACGCAGCAGGGGCAACCTTCCAGCGGCTCATGCACATCACCTTGGGCCCACAGCTCGGGAAGAATGTGGAGGCTTACGTCGACGACATCGTGGTGAAGTATTGCGAGGCCAAGACCTTGATACAAGACCTGGAAGAAACCTTCGCGAGCCTCAACGCAGTGAGCCTGCGGGTCAACCCGGAGAAGTGTGTGTTTGGAGTTCCCTCGGGCAAGCTCCTGGGTTTCCTCGTGTCCCACCGTGGCATCGAGGCCAACCCAGAAAAGGTCAGGGCAGTTGAGGACATGAGCCCACCAAAGACCCCCAAGGAAATGCAGAAGCTCACGGGGCGTGTAACGATGCTGGGCCGTTTCATCTCCCGATTGGGGGAGCGGGCGCTGCCTTTCTTCCAGCTGATGAAGAAAAAGGGCCCTTGAATGGGTGAAGAGGCCGACAAGCGTTCCAAGACCTCAAGAGGTACCTGACCAGCCCTCCGGTGATGGTGGCCCCGCCCTCGGAGCCCTTGGTACTCTACCTCGCCGCCACTCCCTACTCCGCTAAGCGCAGCCACTGGTGGTAGTTAGGGAGGCGTCGAGCCAAGACCACAGCGGCCACCCGAGCTAAGGCAAGGCCGAATCAGAAGGAACTCAGAAGCCAAAGATCAGCGGAAGAAGATCAGCCGTCGCAGCAGAGCACACCAAGGGCGGGAGAGGCCCTCCATCCAGGCACCCAGCCTCTGGAGGCGTCGCCACCTCGGGAGGCACCACAGCTTCCGGAAGATGCCACCAGCACCAACGCCCCTAGCCTCGTCGAGCACCCGGTGTACTTCGTCAGCACAGTGTTACGGGATGCGAGGCGTGGTACCCGATGCATGAAGCTCCTCCTCACGCTGTTGGTGGCTTCACGCAAGCTGCGGCACTACTTCGAGGTCATCCAATCAAGGTTGCCTCGGCATACCCCACGAGAGGGTACTCAGAGCCCCAACTCGGCGGAAGGTCGCTGAGTGGAACATTGAGCTGCAAGCATTCCAGCTCGAGTTCAAAGACAACCAGAGTCATCAAGGGGCGGCTGGCAGATTTCGTGGCGAATGGGAGAAGCACCGGGCCTCGGGGCGGCGAGATCAATCCCTCTCCCGTGAAGGCGAATCACTGAAGGTTGGGTCATGTACTTGACGGAGCGTTCTCTGAGACAGGGCGCTGGGGCTAGGCGGTGCTCATATCTCCCTTCGGGACAAGCTCTGCTATCTTGGTGTAGCTCTGCTTTCTAGCAGGCGAGAAGGTCTCCAACAATATAGCCGAATCACGAGGGCGAGAAGCGGGTGCGAAGGCTGCCACTGCCACAGGGGTGAAGCGCCTTACCATCAAGGGCGATTCGCAGCTCCTCGTCAATTTCTCCAACAAGGTGTCACGAGCCAAGAGATGAACACATGGAGGCCTACCTTGCGGAGGTCCGCAGGATGGAGAAACAGTTCTGGGGTTGGAGCTGCAGCACGTGCCCGTGGCACCAATCAAGAGGCCGGCGACATCGCCAAGCGAGCCTCCAGGAGGTTACCCCAGAGCTGGGCGTCTTTGAGGAACGGCTCTTCAAGCCCTCAGCCCACCGCCGTTATCAAGCACAAGACAGCCTCGGGTGGAGCTCCCTCGGCCACCTGCCTTGGGAGCCCAGGCACTGTGGCCCGCCTCGAGGAGCATGCCTGCTCCCCGACGATGGAACCTCAAGAGGGATGCTGGATCACGGAGCTCAAGAGTTACTTAGCATGGAACTTTGCGGATAAGGAGGAGGAGGCAGAGCGTGTGGCGCCGGCAAGCCACGGCATATGACATCATGGATGGAGAGCTCTACCGGGAAACAAGCTGAACAACATATCAACTTGTTCTGCATCACGAGGGAACTAGGGAAGGAAGCTTTGGCAGATATACATGGTGGGGATTGTAGGCACCATTCGTCGTCACGAGCCCTCGTCGGCAAGAAGCGTTCATAGCAGCGGTTTCTATTGGCCCACGGCGCTCAGTGACGCTGTTGAACTCGTGAAGGCTTGCGAGGCTTGCCAATTCCATGCCAAGCAGATCCACCAGCCAGCAGGAGGTCTGCAAACCATTCCCCTCACTTGGCCATTTGCGGTCTAGGGGCTGGACATCCTGGGGCCCTTTCCTCGGGCGCCAGGGGGCTATCGCTACCTCTACGTCACCGTGGACAAATTCACCAAGTGGGCCGAAGTCGAGGCCGTCCGCACCATCCCCGCTGGTTCTGTGGTCAAGTTCATCAAGGGCATCGTGAGCGGTTCGAGTGCCGAACCGCATCATCACCGACAACGGTTCGTGATTCACCAAGTAACCTTTTAAAAGCGTACTACGCTAACCTTGGGATGCAGATATGCTACGCTTCGGTGGCGCACTTCGCAGCAATGGACAGGCCGAAAGCGGGTTAACGCAGAGGTCTGAGAGGCCTCAAGACCAGGACATTCAAGAAGAAACCGGAGGCTGCGGCGAGAGGCTGGTACGACGAGCTTCCGTCCGTGTTATGGTCCATCCGCACAACCGCAACCAAGCCAAGCTGGAGAGACCCCTTCTTCCTGGTCTCACGGAGTAAGCGGTCCTCCCTCACGAGGTCAAGCGTTGATCATGGGTCTGGCGTTCGATGAAACGCTGCAGGGCGCCATGCGAGGATGGCCCTCGTCTTTGGGGAGGAGCGCCCGTCGAGAAGCTGCACCGGCGGCAAGGTACCAGCGAGCACTCCAGCGATACCACTGCCGCAACATCCGCCCAGGATGCCGAGGTAGGGGACCTCGTGCTCCGGCAGGTCCTCTCAGTGGAGGGACTACATAAGCTCTCTCCCATGTGGGAGGGCCCGTTCAAGGTTGTTCATGTTTCCGGGCCCGGCTCCGTGCGTTTGGAGACTCAAGAGGAGTACCTATATAGAACAGCGTGGAACATCCGGCACCTCCGGAGGTTTTACCCCTAAAAAGGCCCAAAGGTTCGTGAAGAAGGTGAATGCACTGTGAAGTTCATTCTTTTGGAAAAGGCCCGGTTCGTGAAGAAGGCGAATGCCTGTGAAGCTCATTCTTTTTGGAAAAGGCCCAGCCCTGTGAAGAAGGCGAATGCCTGTGAAGCTCACTCTTTTTGGAAAAGGCCCAGTGCCTGTGAAGAAGGCGAATGCCTGTGAAGCTCATCTTTTTCGAGAAAGGCCCAGAGCCTGTGAAGAAGGCGAACGCCTGTGAAGCGGTCGCGCCTGAAAGGGCCCGAGCCCGTGAAGAGGGCCAACGCCCGTGAAGCTTGCTTCCGGAAGAAAGGCCCAGAGCTCGTGAAGAAGGCCAGCACTGTGAAGCTTCGCCGCCCGTGACACTCTCACGTAATAATGAGTTGGGGCTGCACGCCCGAAGTCTCAGGAGTGCCGGCCTCAGGCCTGGGGCTCCCTCCCACGCCAGTGGCAGCACTTAGCTCCTTGTTGGTGAGAAGACGTCGAAGACTAGACTAGGTGCGGACGCGGCTTTTTCATTTGCTTTCTGCAGTTGACTAGTTATTCCCATTTGGAGTTTTTATTGAAACTATTGCCCCTTTTTTGGTCCGTGGTTCTTCGATCTTTTTCGCTCTCCTGCCTCGATTTCTCTTGCATGGGGACTCGTGAGGCAGAAGCCTCGGGAGCCCCCGCGAGCGTTCCTGCCCCTATCGCTCAAGTTTTCACGGCCCTGGTCCACAGCTGGAGCACCCCTCCTGACCATGCCTCATGGCAGCTTCTGTTTGAACACAGGGGCCTAGATCGGTCGCCCCAGCAGCGCCACGGCTGGGGTTAAACTGCGAATGGGCGTGCGGCGAAGGAGCAGTGTCGGGATAACAAAAGCAGTACAATAATTAGCGTTAACCTAAACGCCGCGCCCCCATGGGGCCACACATTGTTGCCTTTTTTAGGAGAGAAAAGAAAGGAAAAGGACAAAAGCAGGTGAAGCCACGCCCGTGCCGGTTCTCTTGGAAGGCTCGAGCCATCTCCGGAGCTCAGGCAGACTCCCTCTCGCGCTTCACCGGGGCGCGGCGGCAAGCGGACCCGCTGCCACCCCCAAGCAGGCGCGGCGGCGTGGGGGCTGGCTGCGGCCGCTACTGGAAGAATCACCACCCGAAGAAGAGCTGGTGAAGCATGAGGAGTCACGGGCATCGCCAGCCGCCCGCGCGCTGCCCTCTCGATCCACGCCGGGGCTGAGTCCTCGGCATGATCGTCGTCTTGAGGCAGCACCCCATCTGGCGACCGTGTTCCCGAACACCCTCACGTAGAAGGTGGCGTCGCCGTCATATTTAAAGTGCGAGGAGCACCGGCGGTGAAGACCACGCAGCCGAATGACGTCTGCCGGCCATGGTGGGAACAGGTTCCTGGCGAGACCTCGGAGAAGCCCACGAAGCCCGGCTGCAGCAGCCCATCTGCACGGAGCGAGGCCACCAGGGGCACCATCTGGAGCTCACCCAGGAGGAAGCACGGGAGCTGAAGCCGGACGCGGGACGCTCCTCCGCCTCACCATGAACTCCGGCAGCGCTTCGGCAGCATGGGGCGCGGCCTCGAGGGGACAGCGGCCAGACACGCCCTCAGGCCATGGCCAGCCGCTCGTCGCCACGCCGAGAGCCTCCCCCACGACTGCTGGGGGACCGCCGTGGAGGCCACGGGATGCTGCGAGGCGACCTCGACCACGCTTAGCGGAGGAGAGAAGACTCGACCTGACGGCCCTTCCCCTTCTCTGCGGCCAAGAACTTCCTTGGTAGAGCCATGGAGAAGAAGGAGAGACAAGAAAGGATAGACTGGAAGGGCGCGCGCCGTTCCGAACTTATAGCCTGCGAAGGGCAACCGTCGGCCTCCACGATCACCGGTAATCATGACCAACTCTGCATGCAGGGACTTGTCGAATCTGGGTGGTTACCAAGGCGTCGTGGGGAAGCAGTGCGCACGCGTCCAATGAACCGCCACGCGTCGCCCAAGGCTGCAGGCTGTTAGGGCCCGTGACGCTTCGCACTTGCCCTTTCGCCTCTTTGCTCGGCCAAGTTCGGGCGCGCCGTGGGCCCGGGGGCTACCGTCGGTGTTCTGGGAACGGGGGTCCCCAGACTTTCCTGCCTGCGGCGTGGCTCGAAGGAGGCCTAGCACGGCCCGTCTTCATCAACGCAAGCTCAAGACCCTCGCGAGGGGCCGAGCCTCGCGGGGCGGATGACAAGGAGCTTCCTCAGGCACGGCCTCGTCGATTTGGCTCATGAGGAGGCGGAGAGTTCAAGGCAGGGTACCTCGCGAGGTGCCCATGACGCTTAAGCCATGATTTGCGACCAAAGGCGCGATCGAGGCGCCCGGCCATGGCCAGACGTCCTCCTTTCTCTTTGGTGCAAAGGGAGCAAGCGCGGCGAGAGCATCAAGCAAAGGCATCCGTTTTGGTGCAACAAGACCAAGACCAGCCCAATGGCTGGAAGGGAGTCATCGTGGAGCCCAAGCGGCGTCATCACGAGAGCCTTTGGCGGCGAGGACCAACTTTAGTCAGGATAAGTGTACCCGATGTTCCCCTTCAAAATGGCCAATTGTTGGCGCCCTTCCCGCTCAATATTTGGCAAGAGGCCCAGGGCCTTCGCCTATAAATAGGAGTAGCCACCCCCAGGGGAGGGAGATCCGGAATCCTCATCAAGAAACCAGTAGCTTGAGCGACTGAACACCACCTAGCAGTTCATCACACCCGCCAAGGACAGACCCTCGCGAGGCTGTTCTTCCTTGTATTGTTCCTCATCGGCCCAAGAGGCAATCCACCACACCACACACTGGAGTAGGGTATTACACCACAATGGTGGCCTGAACCAGTATAAATCTTGTGTCTCTTGTGCTGTTCCGTTTAGTATTTTAGGTCCCAGCGATTCGGCGAGGTGCGAGATGGTGGAGGGTTGGATCTCCACGCGCACCCCAGTGTTCGAACCTCAAGGGTCTGCCGGAACCCGAAATCTGACAGAGTCGGCCTCCAAGAGTCGGCCGGCCCCTCCCACGGGCTCCGCGCGCCATTAACCAGACAAGACAGGGAATGGCACAGTGATGATCGCCCGTCGGTAGACCTTGTTGCCATGACCCCATGACCAAGCTTCGCGTCATTAGAAGCGAGGCTACAATAATCCGCAGCGGCAAGACCGCTTGGCGGACAAAGACTTCGGCCCCATGCCGGACCGTCGGTGGGGCCCGCTAGTCAGCGGGCCCCAAGTCGGCGAAGAGAAGCGACACTGAGGCGACGGCTGGGACCTGCGCCCAGCCGGATTACCATTGTACCCCCAGGGGGTAGGCCTATATAAACCCCCCGGGGCACCCATGCAAGAGGTTGGACCCTAATAATTTTAGACACAGATAAAGGGCAGAGGAGAGCTAGCCGTGCCCTTCTCCTTCCTCACCCCGAACAGCTCAAGGAGCGACCTTGTACCCACTTTGCCATAGTGATCATGCGGAGACCCCGCAGAGCAGCAGCAGGGGTGTTATCTCCACGGAGAGCCCTGTAGCTGGGTAAGATTCGCCGGCGTGCATGCCTTCGCCTCATCCCCTTTCCAGGCACCGGCGATGTTCTACTCGCCCCCACCATGATAAGCCATCCTTTGGCATATGTCGCACACCCAACCCCCGACACGTGCCATCCTCCCTGACGGACACCTTCTTGGTCTCTGGTGGTGTAGCTCTGGATTTCTTGCTCTTGCTGGTGGAGCTCTCTGGGACGTCCTCGACGGTAGCACAACACTCTGAAGAGGTGCGCTTGCAGGAGTGGGTGCGAGAGGTCTTGCCGGTCATCTTCTTCCCTCCCGGAGCTTCAGCGGCAGGAGCAAGTGCCTTGGCGGCAGTTGCTGCAACTGCTTCCCGGTAGAGTAGGTCGGCGCAGATCAGTGCATCCTTCTTGTCGCAGGAGACGGTGATGATGGTCATCGGCCCAGGCATCTTCAGCATGTTGTAGGCGTAATGCGCCGCCGCCATAAACTTGGCTAGTGTCGGGCGGCCAAGGATCCCATCATAGGGCAAGAGGATCTCGGCTACATCAAAGACAATCCTCTCCGTCCTGTAGTTCAACTCGCCTCCAAACGTCACAGGCAGCATGACCTTACCCTTCGGCTTACTCCTTCCCGGATTGACCCCTTGAAACGTGCCCGTCTCCTCGAGGTCAGGAATTTGCAGCCTCTTGATCACAACGGGCGAGATCAAGTTCAGACCGGCCCCGCCGTCAACTAGCATCTTTGTCACCTTGAGGTTGCGTATCGTTGGTGAAACCAACAATGGCAAACACCCGGCCACAGTTGTGCGATCAGGGTCGTCCTCGGTGTCAAAGATGATAGGCGTGTTGGACCACTTCAGTGGCTTTTGAGCGTCGAACGATGGCTCCGCCGATGTGATCTCACGTGCACACTGCTTGAGCTGGCGGTGAGAGGTATGCAGCGAGGCGCCTCCATCGATGCACATGGCCTCCGTAGCTTTCTGGAACTCATGCTCGCCGGACTCGTCATCCTCGTCATGATCATCGTCTTCCTGCTTCTTTTCACGGCCCGGAGCGGGCCTCTCTTGCTGGTTATCCTTGCCGCGGCGGCCTCCTTGACCGCCATGCTTCTTGTCGGATCCTTCGGCACCATCCTGACCCTTCTCCTTGTCCCGCCTCTCATACTCGGTTTTTTTCCTTTCGGCAAGCAGCTCGACTTGTCGGCAGTTCTGGAGGTCGTGTCCCTTGGTGCGGTGGATCTTGCAACATACTGCTTGTCGGAGCCTCCTAGCTTGTCGGTAGCCGCCAAGGCCTGGCAAGCAGCGCACCCGGCAATCTCCTTGCCGGGTTCATCTGCCTTGGCCTTCTTGGCAGCGCCGGTGTCGTCGGATCCCTCGATGGCAAGCACGGCCCTGCCCTTGTGTTTCTTGTTGCGGCGCCGGCCCTTCTTCGTTGGGGTGGTGGTGTCTTCGTCCGTAGAGTCGGTTTCCATGCCGGCGTCCTCTCTGGGGTACTTCCTTCCCTCTTCAGCTCGGGCGCATCTATCGGCCAGAACATAAAGTTCAGCCACATCCTTGACCTTGTTCATCGCCAGCTCTTCGCGCATCTTGCGGTTGCGCACATTCTGATGGAATGCGCTGATGCTGATCACGGCGGCGGGATGAACATCTGGGATGTTGTGTTGCACTCGGCTGAACCTCTGTATGTACTTGTGCAGGTTCTCACCATCCTTCTGGGGAATGATGTGCAAATCGCTCGCCTGGCCATGAGCTTGGTGGCCTCCAGTGAAGGCACCAACGAACTCATGACATAGATCCGACCAAGAAGAAATGGAATCTGCCGGCAAGTGCATCAACCAGGACATGACATTGGGTTTCAAGGCCAACGGGAAGTAGTTAGCAAGCACCTTGTCGTCGCGAGCTCCAGCGGCTTGCATCGCGATGGTGTAGATGTTGACGAACTCCGACAGGTGGGTCTTGTTGTTGTACTTCTCGCCGACGTCGGGCTTGAACATGCTGTGGGACGGCCACTGGAACTGCCGCAGCTCATGGGTAAAGGCTGGGCAACCCATCTCGTAAGGTAGGCCGCCGGAGCCTCCCGGTGTTGGGTGGTCCATAGCGGGCCCCGCCCGCCTATCTGACTGGTGGCATGCATCGCCTCGGCGCTCGATGGTGGTTCGAGCGTCTTCATGGGCTCGCTCCCGAAGAACTTGGCGCTGGTCGTGGTGGGTCCATGGGTCGGACGATGCTATGGAAATGTTATCACAAGCGTCATCACGACGGATCGACACCCGCGGTGGCTGGCGCGGAGGAGGAGAGTGCACCGTGGCCGCAGCACCCCCGGCCCCTCCACCACTAGCGTGCGGTGGTTCGACGGAGCGCCGGCCTGAGGGCCCCGCTGGTCGTTATTCGTCTTTGTTGGCGATGCCGACGAGGCTCCGGATGGTGGCTCTCCACTCGTCGAGCTTTTCCGCAGCAGGAGGGAAATCAAGGAGCAGCTGCGCGCGCACAAAAGCTTCTGCTGGCGTGGGTGGCAGCGAAAGTTGCATGGACCGTGACGCGCTCCGACTTCTAACCACGTTAGAAGGAGCTCTATCACGGCCTGGTGGTTGTGCGCCATTTTCACCAGCACTTCGGCGGGCATGCTGGCCTCCTTCGTCCTGCAAATGATGCACAGGACTCTTCCTACGGCGGCATCCAGGGTCACCAGCATGGTGACGCTGCTCGTCGCGCACTGATACGTCTCCAGCGTATCTATAATTTTTGATTGTTCCATGCTATTATATTATCTGTTTTGGATGTTTATGGGCTTTATTAAACACTTTTATATTATTTTTGGGACTAACCTATTAACCCAGAGCCCAGTGCTAGTTCCTGTTTTTTTCCCTTGTTTCAGTGTTTCGAGGAAAAGAAATATCAAACGGAGTCGAAACGGAATGAAACCTTCTGGAGAAGTTATTTTTGGAAAGAAAGCAACCCGAGAGACTTGGAGTACACGTCAAGGAAGCAACAAGGAAGGCACGAGGCAGGGGGCGCGCCCACCCCCCCTGGGCGCGCCCTCCACCCTCGTGGGGCCCTCGTGGCTCCCCTGACGTACTTCTTTCACCTATATATTCCCATATACCCTAAAAACTTTGAGGAACAAAATAGATCGGGAGTTCCGCTGCTGCAAGCCTCTATAGCCACCAAAAACCAATCGGGACCCTGTTCTGGCACCCTGCCGGAGGGGGGAACCCTCACCGATGGCCATCTTCATCATCCCGGCGCTCTCCATGACGAGGAGGGAGTAGTTCACCCTCGGGGCTTAGGGTATGTACCAGTAGCTATGTGTTTGATCTCTCTCTCTCTCTCTCTCTCTCTCTCTCTCTCTCTCTCTCTCTCTCTCTCTCTCGTGTTCTTGATTTGGCACGATCTTGATGTATCGCGAGCTTTGCTATTATAGTTGGATCTTATGTTGCTTCTCTCCCTCTACTCTCTTGTAATGGATTGAGTTTTCCCTTTGAAGTTGTCTTATCGGATTGAGTCTTTAATGATTTGAGAACACTTGATGTATGTCTTGTCGTGCGTATCTGTGGTGACAATGGGATATCACGTGATTCACTTGATGTATGTTTTGGTGATCAACTTGCGGGTTCCGCCCATGAACCTATGCATAGGGGTTGGCACACGTTTTTCGTCTTGACTCTCCGGTAGAAACTTTGGGGCAGTCTTTGAGGTTCTATGTGTTGGTTGAATAGATGAATGCGAGATTGTGTGATGCATATCGTATAGTCATACCCACGGATACTTGAGGTGACATTGGATTATCTAGGTGACATTAGGGTTTTGGTTGATTTGTGTCTTAAGGTGTTATTCTAGTACGAACTCTAGGGCTGTTTGTGACACTTATAGGAATAGCCCAACGGATTGATTGGAAAGAATAACTTTGAGGTGGTTTGTACCCTACCATAATCTCTTCGTTTGTTCTCCACTATTAGTGACTTTGGAGTGACTCTTTGTTGCATGTTGAGGGATAGTTATATGATCCAATTATGTTATTATTGTTGAGAGAACTTGCACTAGTGAAATTATGAACCCTGGGCCTTGTTTCCTAGCATTGCAATACCATTTACGCTCACTTTTATCATTAGTTACCTTGATGTTTTTATATTTTAAGATTACAAAAACCTATATCTACTATCCATATTGCACTTGTATTACCATCTCTTCGTCGAACTAGTGCACCTATACAATTTACCATTGTATTGGGTCTGCTGGGGACACAGGAGACTCTTTGTTATTTGGTTGCAGGGTTGTTTGAGAGAGACCATCTTCAACCAACGCCTCCCACGGATTGATAAACCTTAGGTCATCCACTTGAGGGAAATTCGCTACTGTCCTACAAACCTCTGCACTTGGAGGCCCAACAACGTCTACAAGAAGAAGGTTGTGTAGTAGACATCACGCACACCCTGCGAAGAGCGCGTTGTGGGCGCCGGCGTAGGCGTCTTGGAGGTTGCTGCACCGCCCGTAGGTGGCACGGCGCCACACATGGAGGGCCCCGCGCCGCCTGCGGGGGGGGGGGGGCGGGGGCAGCTCCATCCTTGGGTTCGGCGACGTGCGGCCCGTCGTCTTGCGCACGAACGACACCGCTCGCCAGGCTCTGACTGCCAGAGAGATGTTGGTGCTCGCAGGCCGTGCCTCGGGTTCAGTCCGCGACTGGCTCGCTACTCGCCCGTACCGGTACGGGCCGTCCGGCTCCGGATGAACCGATCACCATGATCTTCTTCTTCTTGGGAGCCATGGCGATGAAAAACTGCTAGGCTAACCGCTAGACCGAATTTTCACAACTGCGCCCCCTGCCTGGCGAGCCAAAGATGTCAGGGGAAATCGACACCTATGGAATCACTGGGATCCCTTCTACGGTTGGCGGGCGCGGGGTTGTGCAAAGAGCGGGCCTGACAGGAAGCACATAGATCATTTAGCCAGGTTCGGGCCGCAGAGATGCGTAATACCCTAGTCCTGCTTTCGTGGATGTATTTGAGTGTTCTTGTGTTCTTGAGCTAGCTACGGGGTGTAACTTGCCCAAAAGATCCGAACCCTTCTCCTGGACGCCTCGGGCCTCCTTTTATAGACAAAAGGGGTTGCCACAGTGGCACACAGGAGGTGGAAAGGTGTATAGTGGATGAGTCTATCCCCTGGCACCGTCGGACAAACGTATTTAATGTGCTACCGACGTGCCCCTCTCACTTTATCAGGGACGACAAGGAAGCACGTCCCAGCTGTTGCCGCCTCGCCTGGTTCCGACGCGCGTCCGAGCTGACAAAGCGTTGCTGCACCACGTTGGCTAGCTGCTGGGCTGGCGCGGTGGTGGAGCCTTCACGAAGATCTGCATGCCACCACGCAGGTGCTTGCTGGGTCGGCGTAGAGGCCGCTCGTCGCAACGCAGGTGCCTGCCTAGCTGGTTGAGCTAGCAGCTGCATGGGGACGGTGGTGGAGTCTTGGCAGGCATGGGCCTGGCTGTGGTCCCGCTGATGCCCTCGGCAAGGGCCTTGCCGGGGGCCCGGCAAGGGTCTTGCCGTGGCGCCGCGGCCGTCCCCGGCAAGGCGCTTGCCGGGGGTCTCGTGGATTTCCTCGGCTAGGATCCCGCCGAGGGTCGTCGTCTTCTGGTCCTCATCTGATCTCGTGTGTTTATGATCTTGACAGATCTGCATGCCACCACGGAGGTGCCCCCCGAGCCTTGGTCCCAATGTGGTTGATGGCGTTGGAACCCTTGGGCTCTAGGGAGGCGCGCTCCGTTGGCGTCAGGCAAGTTGTCCCGGCAAGGCTCTTGTCGGGGCTGCGGAGGCCGTCCCGGCGAGGGTCTTGCCGGGGGAGTCCACCTTGCCCTCTTGCCCTTTGTGTCTCTGGTCTTGGCGTTGCCATGGCTGTCTTGTGCTCCGGCTTCCCTCCTCTGCCCCGCTAAGAGTGGCCACGGGAGCGGCTCTGACTGCCCGAGCACAAGTAAAGGGGCCAAAAGGAGAGCCCCTACTTTTGTACACCGACACGGTGCGGGAAAACTAAATGTGTGTGGTTGTCTACATATCATACACGGTTTGTAATCATGAACTGTTTGTGATGTGCCAGGCATCGTAAATCTCCCGTGCCTGGAATCTGCCTAGAATCTGCCTGCAAAGCTCCCGTGCCTAGAATCTGCCACAAAACTCCAACTGATATGGCAATGCGAGCACAAACGAGTAGTGTCGGTGTCAAAACCGGCGGATCTCGGGTAGGGGGTCCCGAACCGTGCGTCTAAGGTGGATGGTAACAGGAGGCAAGGGACACGATGTTTACCCAGGTTCGGGCCCTCTCTATGGAGGTAATACCCTACTTCCTGCTTGATTGATCTTGATGAATATGAGTATTACAAGAGTTGATCTACCACGAGATCGTAGAGGCTAAACCCTAGAAGCTAGCCTATGGTATGATTGTTCTTGTCCTACGGACTAAACCCTCCAGTTTATATAGACACCGGAGGGGGCTTGGGTTACACAGAGTCGGTTACCACAGAAGGAGATCTACATATCCGTACCGCCAAGCTTGCCTTCCACGCCAAGAGAGTCCCATCCGGACACGAGACGAAGTCTTCAATCTTGTATCTTCATAGTCCAACAGTCCGGCCAGAGGATATAGTCCGGCTGTTCGGATGCCCCCTAATCCAGGACTCCCTCAGTAGCCCCTGAACCAGGCTTCAATGACGATGAGTCCGACACGCAGATTGTCTTCGGCATTGCAAGGCGGGTTCTTCTCCAAATTCTGAACACTTGTTTGAATAGTGTCCGGCTTCCCATAAATGTTGCACTCCTTGGCTCCTGCGCCTAATAATGGAGATCCTCCATGCGTCGAGCGAATGCGAGAAGCCGGGGCATTTTTACAATTGCCACCCTAGCCATGTAGGCAAATCGCCTATTAAAGAGACGGGGATTCACAGATCCATATCATACCATCCTCCCACAGCGAGTATCCATCGGAGCACGCCTGGAAAAAAATCCATTCCAACATGGCCAGTCGCCGCAGCTCCTCCTCTCGCCCCTGTAGCCCTAAGCGCGGTGATTGGAAGAAGTGTTCCATCCCGCATAGCCAACTAGTGAGGCTACAGACCCAGGGATTTCTCCCCCCAGCGTATATGGTCCCCGTTCGAGCCGGGCTTGCCACCTATAATGGCGGAGAACAAGCAGAGAGATTCCCCAATCCCTCCAAAGGGGAATAGGTATGCCTTGTCCCTTATTTACTAAGGGGGCTAGGATTTCCAATTCACCCGTTCCTCCGCGGGCTCCTGGAGTTCTACGGCATCCAGATGCATAATTTCACTCCTGCCTCCATATTGCACATTGTTGGCTATGTCGCTCTTTGTGAACTGTTTCTGGGCTGCGAAGCCACTTCGAGCTATGGAAGAGGCTATTCTGCCTCATACCCCGTACACAGGAGGGTCCTTTGCTTTCAAGTGGGCGGGCGAAATATGGCGCATCGCCAGGACCGGATACCTGTCCGGCACCCCGAAGAAGGCATCCGAAGACTGGCCTTCAGAGTGGTTCTATATAGAGGACGTCCCTCTTCCGGATCCTATTTGGATTGGCCTTCCTGAGTTTAATAATGTTCCTCTGAAGAAACGCCTAAGCTGGCGACCAAGGAGCCCTCAGGAGGAAGATGATAGAGACGTTTCTTACCTGATGAGCCGGATAAAGGTGCTGGCTCTATCAGGACTGACTACAACCGAAGTTATGTCAATATGCATTATGCGAGGGGTGCAGCCGCTTCAATACCGAGGCCGCCCAATGTGGGACTTCAACGGGGAAGATGATACCACCCACTGCGGCCGTAAGGGGCCGGATTCCGTTGCCGCTCTGGCAAAAAATTTGTCCGGTCTGTACAAGGGAGAGGAAGAGGAGTTCCTCCGTATCAAACCGCAGGACGGATTCTCCATGTACAATCCTCCGAGCTGGGTAAGCTGCCACTTTTCATGCCCTTCCCTTCCGCATTTCCACAATAAATGTCATATTTTGCCCATTCACCACAGGAGCTGCGTAAGGCAGTAAGGGAGATAAATAGCCCACCTCCACAACCAGAGGAACCTAAACGGTCTCTCGACCCCGGCCTGCAAGAGGATCCGGACATATTCGTGGAGCTGATCGATAGGATATTTTATCAATTAAGCCGTGATGAGGCCATGGTGGCTATTACAGCCGATTATCTGGGGCTACTGCCTGCCTCGCAGGTAAGTGAGACCAGGGGCCCAACCTTTGAGAAGTGTCCTTTTCCACGCACCTTACCTTCTGTATCTGCGCGGTGTCTTATAGGGAAGGTCCTCCGGACGCCATGCCGAGCCCGTGGCTAGTTACCAGCAAGGGGTACCGAGGCCAGGCAGGCTGAAAAGAAAAGCGGTTCGGACTGAGACGCCGGCACAGAGGTATGATATAAAACCTCGCTCTGTGGGTTTGTCTTTGAAAACATAATAATGCTACGTCTTGAGCTTGCGTTGGTTTTCCTCGAAGAGGAGAGGGTGATGCAGCAAAGTGTAGCGTAAGTATTTCCCTCAGTTTTGAGAACCAAGGTATCAAAAGGTTAGGAGGCTCCTCAAAAGACCCACTCACCTACACAAACAAACTGAGAACTCTCAACCAACGCAATAAAGGGGTTGTCAATCCCTTCACGGCCACTTGCGAAAGTGAGATCTAATAAATAAAGTATGATAAGATAAATATATTTTTGGTATTTTATGATATAGATGCAAAAAAGTAAAGATGCAAATAAAAGTAGATTGGAAGCAAATATGATAAGAGATAGACCCGGGGGCCATAGGTTTCACTAGAGGCTTCTCTCGAGATAGCATAAGTATTACGGTGGGTGAACAAATTATTGTCGAGCAATTGATAGAAAAGCGCATAGTTATGAGATTATCTAGGCATGATCATGTATATAGGCATCACGTCCATAACAAGTAGACCGACTCCTGCCTGCATCTACTACTATTACTCCACACATCGACCGCTATCCAGCATGCATCTAGAGTATTAAGTTCATAAGAGCAGAGTAACGCATTAAGCAAGATGACATGATGTAGAGGGATAAACTCATGCAATATGATATAAAACCCATCTTGTTATCCTCGATGGCAACAATACAATATGTGCCTTGCAACCCTTTCTGTCACTGGGTAAGGACACCGCAAGATTGAACCCAGAGCTAAGCACCTCTCCCATGGAAAGAAAGATCAATCTAGTAGGCCAAACTAAACCGATAATTCGAAGAGACTTGCAAAGATAACTTAATCATACATAAAAGAATTCAGAGAAGATTCAAATATTATTCATAGATAAACTTGATCATAAACCCACAATTCATCGGATCTCGACAAACACACCGCAAAAAGAGGTTACATCAAATAGATCTCCACAAGAGAGGGGGAGAACATTGTATTGAGATCCAAAAGAGAGAAGAAGCCATCTAGCTAATAACTATGGACCCGTGGGTCTATGGTAAACTACTCACAACTCATCGGAGGGCAAGGATGTTGATGTAGAGGCCCCCGTGCTTGATTCCCCCTCGGCAGAGTGCGGCGAAGGCTAAGATGGGATCTCGCGAATCTGAGAAGGTTACGGTGGTGTAAATTGTGTTTCGTGGGTGTCCTGGATGTTTTCGAGAATGCGAGGTATATATAGGAAGAAGAAATGCGTCGGTGGCCTTGAGGGCCCACGAGGCGGTAGCGCCCTATAGAGCGCCCTCCTATCTCGTGGAAGTTCCGGTTTCTTCTTGACTTGCACTCCAAGTTCTCACGGATCACGCTCGTGAGAAAATCACGTTCCCGAAGGTTTCATTCTGTTTGGACTCCATTTGATATTCCTTTTCTTGAAATCTTGAAATAGGCAAAAACAGCAATTGTGGGCTGGGCCTCCGGTTAATAGGTTAGTCCCAAAAGTAATATAAAAGTGGAAAGTAAAGCCCAATAAAGCCTAAAACAGTAGATAAAGTAGCATGGAGCAATAAAAAATTATAGATACGTTGGAGACGTATCAAATAACACCCATGTTTCCCAGAAGGAAAAATACTCGCCGGACTATATCCGGAGAAGTTGCCGATCACGCCTCCACTAGCCGGGCTCCAGGGCCGGACACGGAGGCGGGGCACGCGTCGGACGTTCCTCCTAGAGAGGATGCGGATAAAATCTCCGCTACAAATTCCGAAGTGGAGAGCGCCATGAATCACAGGTGCCGTCGGGCCGTACTCTGTGATGCTTGTTTCTCCCAAGAGGCATTTGATGCCTTCAATTCGGGAGACGCGTACATCAGTGCTGCTCAAAATGGTCTTGCCAGAGCCACGGGCCAGTATGTAAAGGATATACAGGTAAGAAAATTTGATGATTATATATATCGGTAGCCCACGAGACTTGAAACAGTTGGCACAACTGATTTAAGGATCATTATCATCGCGAGTTCTTACAGAGAAGAATATCCAATTGTCTCAAGAGCTGGAAGAGTGCAAGGCCCAGCTACGGGCCGCAGTGGCCACATTGAAGGAGTCCGAGAAGGGCCCCTCTGGTAACACCTGCTTTAAAGAATGACAGGTACCATATAGGATGCGGCATGCGTGCAATTCTGACAATAAATATTGCAGACGACGCCGGAGTAAATCCGGATGAGAAACATGTCATACGGCAGCGAAAGGCTGGTGAGCGCGTGCTTACAAATGTTAGGCAGGAGAAAAACGATCTCCAAGTTGCCAATACCCAGCTGAGCGTGGAACTAAAGGATGTTCGCGCCACCGTATCGGACACCGTGAAGGAGAACAAGCGGCTTCGACCACGGCATTTTCAAGAAGTGCTTGAGCGAACTTCAAAAGAGTTCGGTGAAGAAGCCAGCTATGAGTTATGTATGCAGTATCTTGACGGGTCGATCCATAAGCGAGATGCGGGTCTGCGGGTGATCTTCTACCGGAAGCTCTCACAACCGCCACGAACAAGTTCGGCAGGTGATGCAATGTATTGCCCAGGCCTTGTGGCCATCCGTCTCCCTGCCCGAAGGCCTTGGAGGACTTGTAGAGAAGCTCAAGGGAGCACGGCGGCGCTTTCGATTATGGAAGGTATCGGCCTGCCGTCAAGGTGCCAGGGAAGCCTGGGCCATGGTGAAGACGTGGTATACCAAGGCTGACCCAAACCACATGCCCGAGGTCAGACCTGTGGGGCCCGATGGGAAAGAAATCCCTGTCAGTTTGGTGTATCACCAAGTAGAGTTAGCCGCCAAGTATTCCAAACAGGATTGTATGCTAGATAGCCTGTTGGATGGCATAGAAGAAGAATTTAATCAGTCTAAGTGACTATGTAATTTGAATGACATGTAGAATGTCTCTAGCCGGATTGTAAATCATTTGTCATGGCGGACCTTTTCACTTCAACCTCTGGACCCGATAGTCCGAAGTCTTTCCGAATACCAGCTCAGTTATGTAAAAACCGGGGTATGCGTGGAAACCAGGCGTAGGGGTCATAAGTGCTTGAACAGACAAGTACCCAACTAGTTATGTTATATTACATGGGTAGTAAGAAACATCTTCTAGGGAGAATAATTCCGTTAAGGGTTCCTTTCCCTGGGTATGCATGCCCTAATGTGCATGTTCGAACTGCAAGAAGAGACGCAGGCAAAAACATCTGGGGGTAAGTGGGAAAAATAAAAATTCATCTTTTATTCACCGACCGAATATTCCCTTAAGAACGCTAGCTTTCGGCTTCACCCAGTCTGAGGTACACATCCGGCTGACCTGGCAATAACAATTGCAGAGGTGCTCCCCTTATGCCCTAGCCGAATAAACGGGAACGTAGGGCATAAATACAAGAGCCAGGCAACCCAGCAAAAACTTAAGTCATATCGATGCATATAGTGGCGAAAAAAGGTACATGCGGAAGAATAACACATGTGCGGGGCATGAAGCCCATAAAATATTTAAGCTTCTGTATAGGAAGCCCCCAGGTATAATGAGCGCGGCTGGCGCATCAAGATTGTGTAGTCAAAACACATTTTTAGCCCTTCAAGGCCTTGATAGAAAAGGGGAAGAAAGAAAGAAAAGACAGATAACGAATGTATAAAAATTTGACAGAGGTAAGGAAA
The DNA here is from genome assembly GCA_021605145.1 of Aegilops bicornis. Taxonomy (NCBI): domain Eukaryota; kingdom Viridiplantae; phylum Streptophyta; class Magnoliopsida; order Poales; family Poaceae; genus Aegilops; species Aegilops bicornis. The sequence continues at coordinate 570,076,287 of CM038672.1, forward strand.
CGAACATGGAGTCCGGCACTAGGCATAGAATCTTCGGAGTCTAGCTGCGTTCCATGGATTTGGCTCGAGGCGGTTGTCCGATGCATCCCGCAGACGGTACGCTCCACCGGTTAAGACCTGGTCGATAATGAAGGGACCCTCCCATTTGGGCTTGAGCTTGTCCTTTTTCTTATCCGGTAGGCGTAGAACGAGTTCGCCAACATTATAGGTTTTGGCCCGTACTTCTCTGCTTTGGTATCTTCTAGCCTGTTCTTTGGTAGAATGCGAACGAGCTTTTGCCACGTCACGCTCCTCCTCGAGGGCGTCCAAACTGTCTGCCGATCAAGCTCGGCCTCTCTCTTCATACGTGCGCACTCGAGGTGAGTCAAGAATTATGTCGCGAGGCGAGAACCGCCTCTGCGCCGTACACCATAAAGAATGGTGTGTATCCGGTAGTGCGATTCGGCGTAGTCCGCAGCCCCCAGAGTACGGAGTCGAGCTCCTCTACCCAGTGCGCGTTAGATTCCTTTAAGGACCGCACTAATCTGGGTTTGATGCCACTCATGATAAGACCATTTGCTCGTTTGACTTGACCGTTAGTTTGTGGATGATAGACAGAAGCGTAATCGAGCTTGGTGCCCATGTTGCTGCACCATAGTTTCACCTCGTCAGCAGTGAAGTTCATGTCGTTGTCAGTGATGATGCTGTGGGGGACGCCATAACGGTGTACAACCCCGGATATAAAGTCTATCACTGGTCCGAACTCGGCCGTTTTAACAAGTTTGGCTTCTATCCATTTGGTGAATTTATCCACCATTACCAGTAAGAATATTTTCTTATGGGTTCCCCCTTTAAGGGGTCCAACCATGTCAAGCCCCCAGACCGCAAAAGGCCAGGTAATGGGGATTGTTTGTAGGGTGACGGTTGGCATATGGCTTTGGTTTGCAAAACGTTGGCAACCGACGCAGCGTTGGACCAAGTCATGTGCGTCTGCTCGGGCCGTCGGCCAATAAAATCCTCTATGGAAGGCCTTACTTACGAGGGCCCGGGCTGCGGCGTGGTGGCCATCGAGTCCGGCGTGAATTTCTGCGAGAAGCTTCCGCCCTTCCTCTTCGGAGATGCACCTTTGAATGACTCCGGTGGTGCTTTTCCTATAGAGCTCTCCCTCGTGGACCTTGTAGGCTTTAGATCGTCACACGATGTACCGTGCCTCATTTTGGTCCTCGGTAAGTTCCTGTCTGGTTAGGTAGGCCAGGAATGGTTCAGTCCATGGGGCGATGAAGGCCATTATTACGTGGGCTGAAGGTGTTATTTTGGTGGCGGAGCCGCCGATTATGTCAGAGTGTTCGGTATCTGGCATTGTAGCCGGGTCCGGACTGTTGTTGCTTGTTTCGCCTTCCCATGCCACGGATGGCTTAAACAGCCTTTCCAAGAATATGTTGGGTGGTACCGTATCGCGCTTAGCGCCGATACAGGCAAGGACGTCCGCCGCCTGATTGTTTTCCCGAGCTACATGGTGGAATTCGAGCCCTTCGAACCGAGCTGACATCTTGAGTACGGCATTGAGTACACCATTTTCAGATCTTTAGCGTCGAAGTCTCCATTTATTTGGGATATTGTGAGGTTCGAGTTCCCGCGCACCTCCAGGCGTTGAATGCCCATGGACACTGCCATCCGGAGACCATGTAACAGGGCCTCGTATTCAGCGTCATTATTGGAGTCTGTATACAGTATTTGGAGTACATATTGGACTGTATCTCCGGTAGGGGATGTCAAGACGATGCCAGCCCCCAGACCGGCCAACATTTTAGAGCCGTCGAAGTGCATAATCCAATTGGAGTATGCGCCGTATTCCTTAGGGAGTTCGGCTTCTGTCCATTCGGCGACAAAATCGGCCAATACCTGCGACTTAATAGCTCGCCGAGGTTTATATGTTATGTCGAACGGGAGGAGCTCTATGGCCCACTTGGCAATCCGGCCTGTGGCGTCGCGGTTGTTTATTATGTCGTTCAGTGGCACTTCAGAGGCCACTGTAATTGAACACTCTTGAAAGTAGTGTCGTAGTTTCCGGGATGCCATGAATACCACATACGCTATCTTTTGATAATGCGGGTATCATGATTTGCATTGGGTGAGGACAGTGGATACATAATATACTGGCCTTTGAAGGGGGAATTTATGTCCGTCCGTTTCTCATTCGACGACGAGCGCTGCGCTTACGACTTGATGAGTCGCCGCTATATATAGCAGCATCGGTTCGCCGATGTTTGGCGCGGCCACGATTGGGTTGGTGGCGATGGCTTTTATTTCTTCGATCCGGCCGTGGCGCATTAAATCCACTCGAAGTGTTGATGCGCCCGAAGAAGGCGATAAAGGGGTAGTGCCTTTTCTCTTAATCGGGAGATAAAGCGACTTAAGCACAACACATCCAGTTAATTTCTGGATTTGCTTGAGGTCTGTTGGGATGGCCAATTGTGACAGGGCTCCGATTTTAGCTGGATTTGCTTCAATCCCTCTACTAGAGACGATGAAACCCAGGAGTTTTCTGGTGGGCACGCCGAAAACGCATTTTTCCGGATTGAGCTTGATGTCGTATGTTCGGAGGTTGTTGAATGTAAGCCTCAAGTCATCTATTAAAGAGTCGACGTGTCTGGTTTTGATGACCACATCGTCTACGTATGCTTCCTTTGTTTTGCCGATTTGCTTTTCGGGCATGTACGAATCATGCGTTGATCGTTACCGGCGTTCTTAAGTCCGAAAGGCATTGTGTTGAAGCGAAGGGGCCATATGGGCGTGATAAACGCGCCGTTCTTGGTTGAACTCGGCCATCTTGATTTGGTGGTAGCCGAGTATGCATCGAGGAAGCACAATGAGTCGTGGTCCCGCGGTGGCGTCGATAATTTGATCGATGCGGGGAGGGGAAGGGATCCTTTGGGAAAGCTTTATTGAGGTCTTTGAAGTCGACACATAAGCGCGTGGATTTGTCCTTCTTTGGTACCATCACGGGTTTGCTAGCCAGTCCGGTGTTTTATTTCTCTGATGAATCTAGCCTCCAATAACTTGGCTAGCTCCTCGTCCATAGCTTGTCGCTTAGGTTCGGAGAAGCGCCGAAGAGTCTGCTTGACCGGCTTGAACCCTTTTAGAATGTTAAGGCTCTTCTCGGCCAACGTGCGTGGGATTCCTGGCCTGATGGGTGTCAGGCAAATATATCCCAGTTCTCGCGCGGGAACTCCCGTAGTGTGGCATCCACACACTACAAAAAAAAATACACTTCCGTGATGATACGTGTTTGTCAGAGTAGGTCGCGTTTTTTGTCATGCATGTACATCCATGACAAATTTATGACAGAATCAAGATAGTCATACTTGTGCTATCGTAGAAGTGTTCCATGACATTACCAAAATTATCATCACGGAAGTGTCCACTTCCATGACGATAAATCGTGCGTCACAGAAGTGCTTTCATCAAGGGTGACCGACACGTGGCATCCACCGTAACGGAACGCCGTTAAGCTATCGGGTCGGGTTTTGGATCCGATAACCCGTTAACAACCCCGACCAATGGGAATTTTCCATGTGTAAAATCATCATTGGCTGGAGGAAACACGTGTCGGCTCACTGTTGGGACAGATGTCATCCGTTCATTGGACCGAAGTCGCCTATGATACGGCGACACGTGGCACGGCCCAACAGAGGCCCATTCCTGTGAAAAGGTCGGCCCGTTTGACTTGATCAAAAGGTGGCCCGCCCACGTAAAAGCATGTTAGCGGCATGTTCGCATATAGCCCATTTACAGCCGCTAACCCAGGGCCCGTTCGCCCTATCCAAATTAGGCCCGGTAGCATCATGCAGGCGTCCCATATGAATTCAGCCCGTTTTAACTTCCGGCCCATGTGGCCCATGACTTCTTCGGCCCATATGAGGACCTTTGTAACTCTTGGCCCATTAACGGCCGTGGTGAAAGCGGCCCGTAATGAACAGTGTATCACTTTATACCCATTAACGGCCCGTTATTCCATTGGGCCGTTTCCAGCCCAAGTTATCTTTCGGCCTTCTCAGGGCCCATTGATTCTTGGGCTCATTTGCAGCATTCAGTTACATACGGCCCGTTACTGTCATTTTCTGCTTGTGGGCCAAATTCAGCCCGTCGTTACAGTCGGCCCGTTTGCAGGCCGTTAATACGTTGGGCCGATTTCATGTCAAAAAACCCATTGGGCTGTTTTCATAGAGTTATCAAATACGGCCTATTAACGGCCTGTTATGGTCCATGAATAGTATGGCCCATGATTGGCGAAATGATGATATGCCCCTAGAAGGCCCATGGATCCTACGGCCCGTATGAGGCCCATGGATAGTACGGCCCGTAGAAGGCCCATGGATCGTACGGCCCGTAGAAGGCCCATGGACCCTACGGCCCGTAGAAGGCCCATGGACCCTAAGGCCCGTATAGAAGGCCGATGGATTCCACGGCCCGTATAGAAGGCCAATGGATCCTACGGCCGGACAAAGGCCCATGGATCCTACGGCCTGCAGGAGGCCCATGGTTACAACAGTACGTGTGTTGCCATGATTATTCTGGCCTAGTTACCAAAAATAGGCTATTGTGGCCACTGGAAAAACACAGAAAAAGAACTGAGTGACTACAAGCAAACAACTAAACAAGACAATAAGGAAATAAATAAGCAAGCAATTAACGTTAGACTATTACCGCTATTACACATATTACATCCACTGGGCATCAAAGTTCGACACCAGTGCAAATATAGGGAACAAAGCAGCATATTACATACACTGGCCGTCAAAATTGGCCCCAAAGGTAAATAAACGGTACGCAAAACAAGAGCATAAGCGAAACAACGGAAGAGCTCAAGAAAGCGTTATCCCGGTATCCACCATCTTTGGCAATAAGCTTAGCAAGCTGATTAGCTTTGTCCTGTTTGGCGCTAAAATCCTCCAACGCTTCTTTGTTGCACCGAGAAAGTATGCATTTGGATGCTCCAAGGACTTCCACAGTCCTTCCGCTTCTTGTCGCAAAGACAACCGATCGATGTCTTTCGACTTGTAGTTGAGACTCAAGAAACCGAACTGATTGATAAAGGAGTTTGAATAGCTTGTGCAAGCGGTAGTGGCGATAACTCGAACACTAAACCAAGACAGGACTTTGGGGTTGCCTCATTGCCTTCAAGATAGTCTTCCTTAGCTGTTTTATCAGCTTTGTTGGAGACCAACAAGGATGTGTTACTATCTGAACCTTATACGCATTACTTCCTTTACCATTGCTTAATAAGGCACTCTTCCCCAATATTACATCGACATTCTAAAAGAAGAAACAAGCAAACACATAACAAGTTTAGCATGTACTAGTATATGAAACTCATTTCGGTGAACCAGTTCATTAGTAAGGTGGACAGGATTAAACTACCAAGTATTTTATTGCCAAGTACTAGTACATAATAAAAGCATCAAACAAACATATATCTATGTCCTATGGTCCTTTGCATTGTCTTGCCAAATCAAAATAGAGACACGGTTCAAATCATATCAGCTCAAGACAAAGCAGCTGTCCAAAGAATACAAAGCGTGGGAAACTACGGCACAACAAGATTTCAGATGGGTACCACGGGTCTACATGTACAACAACACTATTGGCTCTATTGTGATGCTAGTAATGTGCATGATATGAAAGTCAACTGTATACACAATTGAAATTGAAATCAAAAGAGCTATTGATAAGAGCAAACCTGTTAAACAAAGATGCGTGAACATACCTGTTGTGCCATTGGAGTTTCGATTGGATCCTTCAATTTAAAAATAAGTTTGTATCAGTAAATACAGTGATCCAAGAGAAAAGCAATCATAGTTAAAAAAGGCGCGCCTAAGCGAGCGCTTAAGCGCGCCTAGGCTCTAGGCGTTGGCAAAACGCTATGCGCATTACTACGCTTAATCTTTGCATAACTACGCATAAGCATGCGCTTTGGTCAGTGAATCGCAAGGCGGTGGCAAAATGCACAATTAACGCCTAGCACTTTTTTGAACTATGATAGCAATGGAATCTTAAATTAGAACAGTTGTTCTTGAGGTTTAGGCACTTGTTCTACATGAGCAGTACTGATAAAGAAGACGCAAGAATATAATACTTAAAAATAGAAAATGAGCTCATAGACCTTACCACATTCTTGGTTTAGGACCAGTACAGAACAAGGCATTCCCAGTCATCGTCCAGTAAATGTGTCTCAGGAGAACGTAAGGGAATTTGATGAGTTTCTTTGCCGATGAAGTACGTTTTGTTCAGGTAATTCCGCTACTGCCACCAAGCATTCTTGAAGTTAGCAGAGGTATTAGCACAGGTTACCTCATCCTGAGTTTCCAAATCGGTCCTTCTCTATAGATAAAAATGGGAAAATTTGTTGTATTATAACCATCATGGAGGTAGGATGTATGGGACGAAGCAAAGTAATTGCCATGAATAACATTACTTACACATAACTCACGGACAAACACACGCAACTTGCATTTTTCCTTCATCTTCGTGATAATATTTCCAAGATGGGAAGATACGCTTTATCTGATTTAACAACATCAAATGCGATAGATGCTAAACTACGACTAGCTGGTTGTGCTTCCTCCACAGGAATAGGCGTACTAACTGGTGGAGTTGGGGTTCGCCGTGATAGTAATGGCCCTTTGGGCACTGGAGCTACCTTACTAACTGCTCTTGTTTGGGAGCTCTGTGGTGGAGATGGTGTTGTGTCAACACGAACTGGGTTACTATCGGCTGGGGCTGGGGTTAGATTGGGTGAAGTTTGGTTCTCTGTCCATCGCATGATGAGGGGTACAATCTGTCTGCGAGAGTTTGGGTTATGTGTGGTAGGGCTGGTTCTTGTGCATGTACAGCCGGGTGCTATCTCCACCAAGAGGTAGCACTGTTTTATTTGAAGACCGTGTTTTAGTCCGCTGAATCTGGCATCACCCGCTCCAATTCAAATGGCTGATAAGCGAAACATAGTTGAATGTACAGACATTGTATGAGAGACAGATGCAATAGATAGTGTGGAAAAAAGAGGGCATGAAATAGTTGACATGTATATTGTTTAACTAAAATGGATAGCATGACATAATTTCACATATATGATGTCGAGTTGTCACGACCGGTTTTCCAATAAAAATATTTATTGAGAAACCGATCTATTAATTCCAGTGTGAGGAAAATCCTCCTTTCTGGTAGACAAAACCTTGATACAATAAGCCAGTGGCATTTAATATATTACTGAGGTCGGTGACCTTGCTCAACAATTTATTACAAGCACGCCAATAATTATACATAGTGGCGGATATGACACAGCGGAGTGGTGGCATACTACTGACTCGAGGTAAAGTAGTAGAATAACACAATGGAGTGGATGATATGACTCCTGCATTGGCGGCTCATCGAGCGTCGAGGTGAGGCTCGGTGAATTTATTTGGGTAGCAGAAGTGAATATAACCACGTTGACTAATCCGAGGGTCGCCGCGAGAGGTATTTGGGATTCCTCTAGGCGTCGGACTCGCTATCGAACTCTTCATCCATGAGATCGCTTTCGACAAGATTCGGCCAAATCAACAAGCGGTGAGTACTTTGAAAGTACTACGCAAGACAGTTCAGACGAAAGATATAACAAATGTATGCATGAATGTGTCATGAGTAATTTACAACACATAATCAAATCAGTATAGCAAGGTAAGTAAAAAGGGAATCAGCGGTAGTCCGCTCGAAAACCCAAAGAAAATAAACTAAAAATCGATCGGGTGTCTAAAGCGACACCTCGAAGGGCGAACAAATAAGTAAAGCATGCCACAGTCGGGCGTCTAAGCGACACCTCATAAAGGGCTTATACATGAAAGAAAAGACATGCGTGCCACAGTCGGACGTCGGAGCGACATCACAGAAAGGGCTTGTATCAGAGATAAGTAAATAAGAATGCCACAGTCGGACGTCTGAGCGACATCGCGGAAAGGGCTTATATCAAAAGTAAATGAATGACAATGCCGCAGCCGGATGTCTGAGCGACATCGCAGAAAGGGCTTATATCAAGAATAAGTAAATAACAGTGCCACAGTCGGACGTCTAAGTGACATCACAGAAAGGGCTTATATCGAAACAAGTAAATAACAATGCCATAGTCAGACGTCTGAGCGACATCGCAGAAAGGGCTTATACTTCATTTTACAAGAAATGGTATTCACGGAAAATATTCATCACAAGGCGATGGCGAGTTAGTCCATTCACAGGAAATAAACCTTTAACACTCATGTGGTTCTCAAGAGTTTCTGTCTCTGGGACTGACATTTGACGAGATAAGATGAACACTGCACTTGGGTCTGAATAAGATGATTTCAAGGATTTTTTACTCTGCAGAGTTTGTACCAAATTATCCACAGCCAACGGATTTCCGTAGTCACGGGGGACTAGTTCCGTTTACGGTATTTCGGAGAAAACACAGCTAACCAGTACACACCCATCCTACCTCACGTTGCCAGGAATCACCCTAGGCAGGTGTTCAAGAAAAACTTTGAGGCAGGGGAGATCACAATCTCGAATAGCATGGGATCAAATTTATATCTGGCAGCTCTAAGGGGTGCCCCTCTCGGTCCCAACCGAAACACCCATGCCCCCTGACCGGATGATAGGCTTTAATCCAGGGCCATGGAACCCTCATCCCGGCCTCTCGATTTGGTGTGTACCAGAAAGTGGTTTGCAACTTACTAAGTCGTATCCCTTGCGGAAAACATGTGGTAGTACGAAAGGGGAGACGGACGGGAACTGGACTGATTTATGTTGACACTGGGTCAACGGTATGGCATAAGACTGGCAGGCTACAACACTGCCATCTTACCCATTCTCATGCCAACTCGTGGCCATGCAACTTGTTTCCAACAACTCATGGATTTCCGAACTCACTCGCCTCAACTTTTTACGTGATAAAACATTCATCGAGATGCTCATTGTCGGTGTACTAGAGTAGGGGTACCCTAGTATCCCGAACTTGTGCACGGGCAGTTGCAGCCCTCCGCGGCAAGGCTTACCGGGTGACCGCCAAGGTCCTCCGTGGTTCCTTTGGAGCCATTCAAGAACAAAGTATTCAAGCCTCACGAGGCAAGGCCCGGCAAGAGGAGCTTGCCGGGAAGGCCACCTAAGGCACCTAGGAGACAAGGCCCGGCAAGAGGAGCTTCTTTGGGAAGGCCCGATGAGCGACAAGCTTCCGGACGCAACAAGACAACAACCATGACAAGGCGCTTTGCCGCGCAGATATGCAAAGACTGTACTGCGCCAAACACATCCACTAACGTGTCGCATACAGGACCTTTCGGTAGCAGCGTGGCAAGAGGCCGTCTTGGCCAGCCGAGCGCTGATGGCAAGTGGCGCCGACAAGATTGCCATCGTGGCAAGCGGTGGCGCCCGGCGGTCCTTTCTACGCCTTTATTAGGGCGGCGTGAATGAGCATTTAATGCCTTTGTCCCCTGCCGTCGGGGTTAGGTATGGTACCTTTGTACAAGTAGCTGTACCAACCACTCCTTTTCCATTTTTACCCTTGTCTATGTTGCCACCTGTCGGAGACCCCTTTAGCATATAAAAGGAGGCCCATGCGCAACGTAGAGAGGGGCTCGACCTCACGCTCGGTCTCGTTAGCAGCTTGTGTGTACTATAGCACTCAGCGCTCCTGAGCAAGAACCCAATACACCCAGACATGCAGCAGTAGGAGTGGTATCTCTCTGGAGAGCTCCGAAGCTGGGTAAACCGCTCGTGTGCTTCGCCTCGATCTTCTCTTCGTGCGACCTCCGCCCCCCGCCGAACCGAAAGGGGCTCGGTCCGCCGGTCCCATAGGTGGTCGTGGGCGGATCAGCCTGCCCGACATCTTTGGCACGCCCGGTAAAGGCGTCGAGATTGTGTGAACCTGATCCGGCGTCCACACGAGCTAGATCTTCATCATCTTCATTGACATGCCACCGAAGAAGAAGGCTTCGGCAGCAGATGTGCCGTCCGCGTCGAACCCACCACCGGAGCAAACGGGTGGTGGGGTAGAAGTCGGCGGAAGAATGGACGTCAACGGGGGAGCCCACGGTGCTGCCAAGTCCAAGGACAAGGCTGCGCAGACCTCGGCGTCCGTACATGCACCGCGCCCGTCTCAGGAGGCGCGGGTCCGACAGCGTCATGGTATTCACAACGCCATACGCTCGTTGGACCGAGATCGAGCTGGTGGATCTCGAGATGCTCAAGACCAGCATGCACGCCAACATGCTGGCGCGAGCGAGGCACGGTCGCTGGGCGGGATCTTGCTCCTTCTAACATAGTTAGAAGTCCGAGCATATCCGCCTCGCGCCGATTCGCCACCGCCACCCACCACTCCAGCGAAGCTTTGGCGAGAGCTCAAGCGCTCTGGATTACCCTCAACAACCCGACAAGGTCGATGAATGGAGGGCCACCATTCGTAGTCTCATCGGCTTTGCCAACGGCGACGCTCATGGCGGTACCGAGTGCATCGCCGCCGCGGCAGGACTGCCAAACACGAGCCGGTGGCGGCGAAACCGTGGGGTGCAACCACCATGCACTCTCCGCCCGAAGGCCAAGATCGCCGACTTCGCGGATCCACCTCGACAGCGACTCCACCGCATCACCGGATCCACGAGCTCGTTGCGATCAGCGCCAAGTTCTTCACGAACGACAGCAAGAAGACGCTCGAACTCGCATCGAGCGCCGAAGAGAAGCGTGGCGTCAATCCGACCAGCGCGCTGGGCCCTCTGTCGACATGCATGCGCCAGGGGAACCAGGCGACTTTGCCGTCTGTGATAGGTTGCCCTGCGTTCACTCGTGAGCTGCGGCAAGTCCAAAGATGGCCCAGCAAGAAGAAGAATTTCAAACCAGACGCATACCAGATAAGTACGACGGCGAAGACGCATCCGTCGGAGTTCCTCAACATCTACACCATCGCGGTGCAAGCTGCGGGGCGAGCGACAAGATCCTGGCCAACTACTTCCCGGCGGTGCTCAAGCCCAATGTCGATCTGGCTCATGCACTTGCCGGACAACTCCATATCCTCTTGGGCAGATCTATGCCATCGGTTTGTCGGCGCCTTTACAGCGACCACAAGCCCCATGGCCAAGAAAGCGACCTTCATCTGCCGCCCGAAGGAAGGAGAGCCCCTGCGCAAAATACATCCAGAGATTCACCAGCGTCTGACAACATCCCAGATGTCCACCACGCCGATGTAATCAGCGCGTTCCATCAGAATGTGCGAAACCGCAGAATGCGGGAGGAGATGGCGATGTGCAAGATCAGAGACGTCGGTGAGCTATATGCTCTGGCCGACAAGTGTGCACGTGCTGAGGAAGGGAGGAGACTCCCCGGAGAGAATACTGAAGCAGGAGGATCTGATAGTGAGGAGACCGCCCCAGCAAAGAAAAACCGGCGGTGAAGAAGAAGACCAAGCCCGGCAGGAGCTCTGATGCCCACTCCGGCAAGCGCACCTCTTCGGAGTGCTGCGCTACCGTCGAGGACGCACCATCGAGCCCCACCGGCAAGTGCTTTGAGGAGCGATCTGCTCCGGCAAGCCCTAGGGTTTGTTCCGTTGAAGCAGACGCCCAAGTCCGGCAGGAGCTCGATGCCCACTCCGGCAAGCGCACCTCTTGAGTGCCGCGCTACCGTCGAGGACGCACCATCGAGCCCCACCCGGCAAGTCTGAGGAGCGATCTGCTCCGGCAAGCCCTAGGGTTTGTTCCGTTGAAGCAGACACTCCAAGTCCGGCGGGAGCTCGATGCCCACTCCGCAAGCGCACCTCTTGGAGTGCTGCGCTACCGTCGAGGACGCACCATCGAGCCCCACCGGCAGAAATCTTGAGGAGCAGTCTGCTCCGGCAAGCCCTAGGGTTTGTTCCGTTGAAGCGACGCTCCAAGTCCGGCAGAGCTCTGGTGCATACTCGGCAAGCGCACCTCTTCGGAGTGCTGCGCTACCGTCGAGGACGCACCATCGAGCTCCACCGCAAGTCTTGAGGAGCGATCTGCTCCGGCAAGCCCTAGGGTTTGTTCCGTTGAAGCGAGGCGCTCCCGACAAGTTTTGCTCCGGCAAGCTTGCCGGGAACGTCAAGCTCCGCTGAGCCGCAGGTTCTCGACGTGGAAGCAGATGTTCCCGCAGCAGCAGCTCAGTTCTCCCCACGGAACTCAGATCACGGATCACCTCGAGTGCTCGCTTATGATGAGCTTGAGCAAGAGCAATTTGCAACAAGATGACGCGTTGCTCCTTGAGGAGGATCGTCTTGAGCTGCTGTATGCGAGCTGCTCGATACCCGGCAAGCTTTGCGCCGCTACCATAGCCGCCAAAGTTAATGCGGAAGTCTCAAGGAAGGCGACCTTGTTCTTCGGGCGCGTTCAGTCCGCCAAGAATTCCAACAAGTTGACACGAAGTGGGAAGGCCCTTACCGGGTGAAGCGAGTCACTAGGCTCGGCGCTGTCCGCCTTTGAGACCAAGATGGCATTCGGTGAGCAACTCCTGGAACATTGAGCATCTTCGTAAGTTTTACTCAGAGGTTGTTTCGGAACCTATTCCGCAACCACCTTTATACAAGTCTTGCCCGATGTTGCATGTAATCCTTTGTACAAAGCGAGCGCAGACCCGTGCGTGAAGCAAAGCTCATATTAACCGCACATCTTGTCGATTTCATGCTTTATACTTCTATTTGCATGCGTTATCGACACTTTGTGCAGCACCTACCCCGTAAGCAATAACGAGCCATAAGGCTCCATATCTTTATTTTCTCTTCTTTCTCTTTCTCAAAGAAAGGAAGGTTCCCCCGCCCACAAGTTTGCCGGGGGGAAAGGAGAAGATAATGGTGTGGACCAAGCGTCGCTCAAGGAAGTCTAGCCTTACCGGGAAGCAAACGACAGAAAAGCTAAGTAAGGAAATCTAGCCTTACCGGGAAGCAAACGACAGAAAAGCTAAGTTGCTAAAGTTTGAGCAATCAGTTTTAAAATTTTTAAGTTATCTTCCTTGAACGACAGTACTTTGTATGGAAAACCTGTGCGCGGAGGAACCAACTCGTAGCTAGTTGCGCCCTTACTTTGTTTCGAGTCCGCTCAACAACTTAAGTGAGCTGCGATTGCGCCCTTACTTTGTTTCGAGTCCGCTCAACAACTTAAGTGAGCTGCGATTGCGCCCTTACTTTGTTTCGAGTCCGCTCAACAACTTAAGTGAGCTGCGATTAGTTGCGACAAGGTTTCTTGTCGGTAGCAGCACCGCCAGTTCTTGACGTCTCAAGACTCGGCGCTCGCCAGTGTGCCTGTTGACAAGTTCCCTAAAAGCGAGGGGCAAAAAACATACAAAGGAAGGAATCAAGTAAAGGAAATAACATAGCAATCACTATCCGAAATAGAGTTATATTACAAGATAGCTTGTCGCAGCTCTAATAGATTGTTCTCATAACATGACCAGCAGCGGCAAGAAAGAGAAAGCGGGCGGCCTAATCTCGTTGACCGACCGGGCGGGGCTCTCAAGGAAGCAAAGGATGCTGCCGCCCAGCTGCCGAGGATCGGCGGTCGGCGTGGCGCTGGCGCTCCTCGACCTCGGGGCCGTCAGTGCGATCGCCGGACCCCTCGCCAGCTTCTGCGGCGGCAGCTTTGGCGGCCTCTTCGCCGGCGGGCTCGTCGGTGCCGGCTTCTTCTCCGATGGCAGCGGCGTCGTCAGTATTGCCGCGCGCGTCCTCCTCGGCGGCGGTCTCGGTCTCCATTGGCTCTGTGGCGGATGGATCTGACGACCGGAAAATGAAGAAAAGTCAAGCAAATATTCAAAAAGAAAATCAGAAGAAGAAGAACACAAGGAAAGTTTTCAAGCAAGAGGATTACCTGTGCTAGGGTCTGCGATCGTGGTCTCCGCCACGGTGGATCGCTGGTGCTGCCCCTTGCCGAGAGCTGTCCTTGCGGAGAACTGCCCTTGCGGAGAACGCTTCCTTCGGGGAATCCTCCCTTGGCGGTGTAGTCGAAGCAGAAGGCATGTCGAGAGCGGCTTCAAGGCACTCTGGTAAAGCTGCTCTGCTCCTACACAAATCAGCGGTCGATATCGCAAAAGAAAGAGCACCCATGCACGCCCGAACAGCAAGAAGTAAACCATATACTTACTGGGGCTGCTTTGAGGAAGAGTTGCCACGTCCGGCAAGGTGGTCTCGGACGCGCCTCATTGTCATCGCGGTGGGTTCGTCCTCGATGACAATCACCGAGGCCTTGGCTCTCTTCGACGCTCTCTGGGCCAGCGTCCTGGAAAGGAATGGGTTCAGAGTGAAGCAAATCAGATACAAGACAAAGCAACAAGCCGAAGAACTACAAACGCCCGTGCCCTGTTTTGGGCCTGGCCCAACAGCGCTCGGCACCGTGTATGGTCCAGGCCCGGGGGCTCCTGTCAGTGTACTAGAGTAGGGGTACCCTAGTATCCCGAACTTCGTGCAGGCGATTGCAGCCCTCAGCGGCAAGGCTTACGGGTGACCGCCAAGGTCCTCCGTGGTTCCTTTGGAGCCATTCAAGAACAAAGTATTCAAGCCTAGGAGGCAAGGCCCTGGCAAGAGGAGCTGGCCGGGAAGGCCACCCACGGCACCTAGGAGACAAGGCCCCGGCAAGAGGAGCTTGCCGGGAGGGCCCGGTGAGCGACAAGCTTCCGGACGCGACAAGACAACAACCGCGGCAAAGGCGCTTGCCGCTGCGGACATCATGCAACTGCACTGTGCTCCGGCACATCCACTAACATGTCATACAGGACCTTTCGGTAGCGTGTGGCAAGAGGCCGTCTGCGGCCAGCCGGAGCTTGATGGCAAGCGGCTGACAAGATTGCCATCGTGGCAAGCGGTGGCGCCCTGGCGGTCCCTTTCTTTTAGAGGCGGCGTGAAGCAGGCATTTAATGCCTTTGTCCCCTGTCGTCAGGGTTAGGTATGGTACACTATACAAGTAGCTGTACCAACCACTCCTTTTCCATTTTTACCCTTGTCTACGTTGCCACCTGTCGGAGACCCCTTTAGCATATAAAAGGAGGCCCATGCGCAACGTAGAGAGGGGCTCGACCTCACGCTCGGTCTCTTTAGCAGCTTGTGTGTACTGTAGGACTCGGTAGCTCTGAGCAAGAACCCAATACACCCGGACATGCAGCAGTAGGGAGTGGTATCTCTAGGAGAGCTCCGAAGCTGGGTAAACCGCTCGTGTGCTTCGCCTCGATCTACTCTTCGTGCGACCTCCGCCCCCCGCCGAACCGAAAGGGGCTCGGTCCGCCGGTCCCATAGGTGTTCGTGGGCCAGATCAGCCTGCCCCGACATCTTTCCGTCGAGGACGCACCATCGAGCTCCACCGGCAAGTGTAAGAAGACGATGGCAGCTCCACCAGAGACCAAGAAGGTGTCCGCCAAGGAGGACGGCACTGGTGGTACCTTCACCACCGGTGCCACTCTCGACCCTAAATAGGAAGGCGCGCTCGTTGCTTTCCTGCGGGCGAACGTCGACGTGTTTGCGTGGCAACCGTCTGACATCCCCGGTGTTCCCAGGAAAGTAATTGAGCACCATCTTGCTGTTTGTCCTCATGCACGGCCCGTCAAGCAGAAAGTCAGGAAGCAGGCAGTGGAGCGCCAAGAATTCATCACAGTGCTAACGAGACCGAGCGTGAGGTCGAGCCCCTCTCTACGTTGCGCATGGGCCTCCTTTTATATGCTAAAGGGGTCTCCGACAGGTGGCAACGTAGACAAGGGTAAAAATGGAAAAGGAGTGGTTGGTACACTCATGGACATGCCATCATACTAATTAATGCACACATGCCCAAACACTCATCATATCGAAAGTTCAAACAAGCTTGCCTGGTTCGGAGTAGTCGGGGCCTAGCTCGGTGAAGTTCGCGGTTCCGTCACCTCCTTCGGTATCTACGGTATACAAAAATATACGCACTAACGTAAATACCAAGGGGTGCTCAAAAAATATTCCAAATATTTTTCAAATAAATCTGATAAAAAAACTAGACAAAATTTTGAAGAGGACAGAAAAAGAATCACTCAAAAATCCTTTTCTGTTTAAAAGTTATAAGTGTTTTGGTCCAAGGACCTTTCTGTAATGAAACAGAAGATACTCGGGCAGAAACAGAAAAGTTTAGAAAAGCGATTCAGATTGGAAAGCGCATTTGTCAGAATATGCTTTCAGAAAACGGTTCAAAAAAAGAACAGAGAGGCTGACAGGCGGGTCCCACCCGTCAGGTTTGAAAATTCAAACGAGGGGACGGGGCTCGTTGGCGCCCGAGAGCTGCGGTGGTCGCCGGCGGCGATCCACGGCGAGGCAGGAGGATCGGGTGGTGCCTCCGTGCTTAGTGCGTCATTCCGCGTCGGTGGGTGGTGGTGTTGGTCGCCAGTGAGCACTACATCGACGGCCGTTACTCCGTGGACGGCGGTTCGGGAGGGTTGGATCTCGCCGGGAGTCTTTGCGAAGAGCAAATTGAAGAGGGGTTAGACTCTTGGGTGCTCGAGAGGGTTCTTGACGAGGTTAGAGGCGCGGGGGCGGCCTCACCGGAGTGAATCGAGGTGGAGGCCGAGGCGGAACGGGGCGGCCGGAGTTGGGGAGGAGACCTCTCGAGGTCCTCCTAGTGGCTGGCAGTGTTGGTGAGGTGCGAGGGATGGTGCGTGCTCGAGGCTGCAGCTCGGGGCCCCTTTTATAGGCGATCCGAGGTGGTGGCCGTGAGCGGAGTTCTCCGGCGAAGGTTCCGTGGCGCAGAGCTTGGTTGGGGAGGTTTAGGGGTTGGCGTCATCGTGGAGGCCCACTGGTTCCATTCAGACGCTAAACAAACTTGGATTAGGAGCTTTGAGTGGGTTTCGACGGAACGGGGTAGCGCGGGCCCGTCGGCGGCAGAGGGCGCGCCCTGTGCTTGCCGGCCACGGCGACGGTGCCGCGGGGTGTGCTGGTGTGCATGAGCCACGCGGAGGGCCGAGCGATGGGGCGGCGCCGGGTGGCGTGGCGGCAGGCTCGAGCCCTCGCTGGCCGCCACGGTGGCGCAGCCACCGCAGAACCGCCAACACCGGCCGAGGCTCGCCGCCACCGACGCCAAAGACATCCGTCAAGGGGTGTCGGGCGCTCCGGCCAGGGAGGAGGGCCGTGTGCAGCGCCAGAGGCGCCTTGTTGACGGTGGTGATCTCGGCGAAGAAAGCGACACTGAATCTACGAATCTCTGAATTTCTGAATTTCTCTGAAAGTGCAAAGTGTGATGCATGCTAGGTGTTGACAGAATGCTTTTGGCATGTGGGGATTTTTCCTTGAGCTGATTTTTTGGTGGAGTGGCTTCTCATTGCAAGCTGGAGGTTGCCTGAATTTTGGTGGAATTTTTGGAGAAGAGGAGATATGAATTTCACCAAATTTGACAAATCTGGTCCAAACTTGCGAAGCTGAAACTTGAAAATTTTGAAAAGAAGAAGAGTGGATCTTGATGGTTCTAGGTTGTGGGTGCTAGGGACTATCCGGAGAAGTTAGTTTGAGAGCAAAGTTCAAAGGCAATTAGGTACTTGCTTTGAAAATAACATATGCTCAAAATAATGGGCAGAATTGTTTTGGGGAAAGAATTAAATGAAATAAAATCCAAAAATGAGTTGGACTTGTTGGGACAGAATATTTGGATTGCCCTAAAGTGGAAGAGGGGTTTTGGGGAGATTTACCACAAGAGGCAAGATAAAACCATGGGTGGTTTTAAAATAAGAGAAGACCCAAAACTCCTAGGGTTTTCTTCTAAAAGAAAATAAATCCCAAAAATAAAATTTGAGAAGGGGGAAATCAGAAGAAAGGTTTTTAATAACCAACACCAGAGTTGAAGAAGGTGCCAAAGTAAAATCTTTTGTCAAAGGGAAAATTCTTGAGAGAAAAGAGATTTTTGAAAGGGTTTAAATGACCTCCTTCAAAACCAACAAAGTTTTTGCTGAAAACCAAAACAAAAATCTTGGAGTGTCACAACACCTACCCCCTTAGGAAAAATCTCGTCCCCGAGATTTCAGCTGATCCTCAAATAAATGTGGGTGCTCTGTCCGAAGAAAATCCTCTCTTTCCCAAGTGGCTTCACTCTCGGTGTGGTTGCTCCATTGAACTTTGAAGAACTTGATGGTTTTCTATCGGGTTCTCCTTTCAGACTCCTCCAAGATTTTTATTGGATGCTCTCGATATGTGAGGTTTGGCTGCACGTCAATGTTTTCATGGGATACTTGCTTCTCTGGGTTGCTCACACACTTCCTCAATTGCGAGACGTGGAACACGTCGTGGACGTCGAATAAATCTTCGGGTAAGTCTAGCTGGTAGGCTACCGTGCCTTTCCGTGCCACTATGCAGAATGGTCCGATGAATCTTGGTGCTAGCTTCCCTTTAATCTTGAATCGATGCAGGCCTCTCATAGGGGATACTCGTAGGTACACAAATTCACCGAGTTCAAAGCTGATTCCCCAATGTTTTTGATCGTAATAACTCTTCTGTCGACTTTGGGCTGTCTTGAGTCGATCCCTAATCACCTTGACTTTATCGTCAGCCTCCTTGAGCATGTCTGGGACGAAGATATGGCTGTCTCCGGTTTCCGACCAATTTAGCGGGGTACGACATCTTCGCCGTCTGAGCCTCAAATGGTGCCATTTGCAGCTGGCACGATAACTGTTGTTATATGTGAATTCTGTGTATGGTAAGCTCTCTTCCCAAGCTGGTCCCATAGGTGAGGACACATGCTCTCGGCATATCTTCTAGAATCTGGTTCACGCGCTCGGTTGCCCATACATGCAGGGGTGGTATGCGGTCTTGAATGCAGTTGAGTTCCCAGAGCTTGTTGTAGGTGATCCCAAAATCGGAGACGAATTGAGTGCCTCCGTCCGAGATTATTTTCTTTGGGACTCCATGTAAGCACGATCTGGGAAAGATAAAGCCTAGCAAGTTTCTGAGTGGTGTGGGTTGTCTTCACGGGATGAAGTGTGCTACTTTAGTCAGTCTATCAGTGATGACCCAAATGGCATTATTTCCGTGCCGTGACCGAGGTAGCCCAACAATAAAATCCATTCCAATCTCGTCCCATTTCCACTCGGGTATTTTATTTGGCTGTAAGAGTCCGGCCGGTTTCTGGTGCTCGGCCTTGATGCGCTGACAAGAGTCACAACATGCGATGAACGTGGCTATGTCCCTTTTTAGACTGTGCCACCAAAATTTTCCTGAATACGGGGCAGTGTGGCCTTCAGCTAAGATCTGCTGTTTAAGATCCTTGATATTTGGCACGCAAAGTCTATCACCGTACCACAATATTCCCTGCTTATCGATAATGAATTCTGGGGCCTTGCCCAAACTCACTTTCCGTTTAATGCCTTCAATCTTTGGGGTGTCCATCTTTGAGCCTCTTTGATTGTTTCCATTAGGGTAGGCTGTATTTCTAAATTTGATATGCTACTGCGGTGACTACCAGGAAGTTGAGTTTAGCAAACTCCGGCCGAAATTCAGGTCTTAGGTTTGGCGGTGTCGTAAATGCGTTTGGGCTAGGGTTCCGACTTAGAGCGTCGCCACTACATTTGCTTTACAGGTGGTAGTGGATTCCAACGTCATAATCCTTCACTAGTTCTAACCAGCGTCGTTGCCGTAAATTCAGTTCGGTTGTGTGAAAATATACTTGAGGCTCTTATGGTCCGTGTATATCTCTAGCGATTTCCAAGTAAAAAGTGCCTCCATTCTTTGAGTGCATGAATAATCGCTGCTAACTCTAGGTCATGAGTAGGATAATTTTCCTCATGCTTGCGAAGTTGTCGGAAACATATCGACTACCTTGCCTTCTTGCATCAACACGCATCCGAGGCCTTTCCGGGATGCTTCGAATACACCTCAAAATTCTTGTGTATGTCCGGCACAATTAATCTGGTCTTGACGTTAGTTTCCTTTTAATTCTTGGAAACTTTTCTCGCAAGCTTCCGTCCATTCAAACTTCTTGTCTTTCTTGAGTAGCTGCGTCATTGGCTTTGCTATGGTGGAGAATCCTTCAATAAATCTTGGTAGTATCCTGCCATTCCCAAGAAACTTCATCGTCCGTTCACATTTGGTGGTGGCTTCCGACCAAATGGCCTTGACTTTCGGGTCTCACGGCAATACCTTCTTGGGTCGATCGTGGCCCGGAAAACCTACTTGCCTTAGCCAAAATTCACACTTACTGAATTTAGCGTACAATTGATGTTTCCTAAGTTCCCTAGTACAATTCGGAGATGTTCGGCGTGCTCTTACGGTGTCTTGGAGTGTACGAGAATATCATCGATAAATACCACAACAAACTTGTCCATAAACTTCATAAATACTTTGTTCATGAGGTGAAAAAAAAATATGCGAGGCGTTTGTTAGTCTGAATGGCATTATGGTGAACTCATACAATCCGTATCTGGAGGTGAAAGCCGTCTTGGGAATATCTTCTGTTCGTACTTTTAATTGATGGTATCCCGACCTCAAGTCAATTTTTGAGAACACCTTGGCATGAGTGAGCTGATCAAATAAATCATTTATCCGTGTCATCGGATATTTGTTCTTGATTGTGACCATGTTAAGCGCTCGATAGTCTATGCACAATCTCAGGGTTCCATCCTTATTTTTGGCAAATAAAATTGGTGAACCCCAGGGTGAGGAGCTGGCTCGTATATAACCTTTGTCCGGTAATTCTTTTATTTGCTTCTTCAGTTCTACCAATTCGGATGGTGCCATTCTGTATGGTTTCTTGTATATGGGGGCGGTTCCGGGTGCTAGCTCAATGCTGAATTCTATTTCTCGTCTGGTGGCATGCCTGGTAGTTCATCGGGAAATACGTCTGGAAATTCACACACTACTGGAACCTTGCTCAATTCAGAAATATCCACCTTGTTCAATCTTGGTTACCGGGATGTTTTTCTTTCCTTGGCTGAAACTTTTATGGTCTTCCCGTGGTGGTGGGTGAGAATCACGGTCCGGTTGAAGCAGTCAATAAAACCTTTGTTGGTGGTTAACCAATCCATCCCTAGGATGACATCCAGCCCTTTATTTTCCAACACAATAAGATTGGCGTGGAACTTCAACCCTTCAAACTCAATAACCACACCTTGGCAATAACTCGGGTAACTTGCTTAATTCCGGGGACTTGGCGATCATAGATTTTCAAGGGAAACATCGAAAAATTATTTTGCATGGCAAAACTTTTGAAATGAATGAGTGAGAAGCTCGAATCAAACAAAACCATGGCGGTCTTGTGTTGACAGGAAGCGTGCGAGTCACGATATCACGGGGCATTCTGTGCTTCCTCTTTGGTCACGTGGTTCAGATGACCCTTCCCGTGGTTGTTATTTGGGTTGAAATTGTTGCGCTTTGGCGCCGAATTATTGCCTCTGTTGTTCGGCTTTGGGGTCGAGTTCCTTGGCTTGGGGCCTTTGCTTGGCATAGTGCCCTTCTTCTCCACAAGCGTAACAGTAACGCCTTTGGGTGGTACGTGAACTCCTTGTCTCTTGCATGAAAATTCTTGATTAGGCGTGAGGCGTTTGTCGTGGGTTTGGGTGTCCAACCTTTACGAAAATCTGTCTTGCTGCGGTGGTTGCGGGCATGATTAGTCTGGTCCCTTTTTAAACTGCGGAAATCTTCCAAGCTGCGTCTCTCATTTTCTAAAGTAATGGCCTTATCCACCAGTGTCTTAAAATCCGGGAAGGTGTGCACAACCAACTGGCATTTAAGCGCGGGCGTCAGACCGTCTAGAAATTTTTCCATCTTCTTGCTTTCATACATACGCTCCTCGTTGGCGTAGCAAGACAACAGAGTAAACTGATTGTTGTATTCTGACACCGTCATTGTCCTTTGCTTGAGGTCATGAAATTCTCTCTTTTTGATCTTCATAAGACTTTTAGGAATATGTGCCCCACGAAAACCTTCTTTGAACTCCTCCCAGGTGATATTATATTCGTTGGGGTGCATGTGTAGGAAATTTTCCCACCACGATGCAGCTGCTCGGTGAGATAGTGCGGTGCATATAGCACTTTCTCAAGATCTGAACACCGGGCAATGATTAATTTTCTTTCCATGTCTCGAAGCCAGTCCTCGGCTTCAAGAGGTTTGTCGATATGAGAAAATGTTTGGGGCCGCGTCTTACGTAGCTCGGATAACTTTGATTGCTCTTGATACTGTCCACGGTGATTTCCCATATTGATGACTTGGTTCATCATTTCTGATGTTGTTGCTAACTTTTCTCATAAAGATGGCACATTTGGGAAAGTGTCGTTTCAACATCTGTTGACTTGACTGCCCCTGTGTGAAATTGTTGCTGGGTTGTGTGTCATAATTTTGCTCTGGCGGAGTTGGCATGGAGTGCGTCCAAGGACGAGACATTGTTCACTCTGGGGGCATATTTTGTGAAACCCATAAGAAAAGAAATTGAGTCACAAAAGTCAATAAATTCATGAAGAAGGAAGAAGTCGCAAATGCTCCAAGATTTTTTTTCAAGAGAATAAATGTTTGCGCACGGAGAAGGACTGCTCATTACATATCTTACACGCAAGCAGTAATTATACAATACATCACTCAGGATATGCGTACATATTCCTGACATGTTATTTAGGCTAGTGCACTCCTCCAGTTCCTACATGATGCGCAAACAAGCTACTTCTCACAGCTTATGTACATATAAACATATCTCACAAGTCGGTACTTCGCATGGCGGCTAAGCGTACTCAGTCGGAGATGGTATGGATTTCCCTTGGCCTGCCAAGGATGAGGCCTTGATGAAATTTGGGGACTCAACCTCCTCTTCGTAGATAGGCTCCAGACGTGAAGTGCTGCGCTGAGTTGGTGGAGCAGGTGCCCTATCTTGGGACAACTCGAACATGAGCGGGCGCAAGGGGTGGTGCGAGCAGGCTGGAGAAGGTGCAATGACATGGTTGAAATCCTCCGTGGTAGGCGGTGACGAGTAGTAGCGAGAGCGAGGAGCAAAAGATGTTGATGATGAGGCGAAAGTCGATGGCGGTGCGGTCTTGAGGAGCTCCCTCCTGTTGGCGGCACAGCCATGGACTGAGTCCATGCGGGCAGCTACAAAGTCGTCCACCAGGTTGTCGAAGGCTGCCTCCAAAGCCCGGAGATACTCGATAAGCATCTCAAAAGCTTCATCTCGTTCTCCTATGGGGCAAGAGAACGCGTAGTGGCAGGTGTATGGCACGTGACATGGAAGGTAGCGGTAACGACGAGTCTTCATCGAAGTAAGGATATCCCTGAGACGAGCTATCGCCTCACGGGCTGCTATCTGCAGTGCATGCTTCTCCGTGGGCATGGCTCTCCCCAAGAACCGGAAACGCTCAACTCGCCCTCCCTTGAATTGCACCGCGGCCTGGTGCATGGTTAGACGGTCATTGACCTTGTCTTTGAGAGAGTGAGAAAGGCTGGCGCATGAGATGGCCCCATCGCGACTTGGATGATGAAGGAGAGAAGCTTGACGAACCCATCGGGCATGTTGGCGAACATCTGTGACTCACAATCGTTGCCAGCCATCTACAAAAGTAGGCAAAAATCCTGAGTGGTCAAATCATAAATTTATGCTGACTGTCAGAAATTGACTACGTTTGTAAAAATATGAATTAGCTCTATATGCTAATAATCGATTAGCGATCGCACCTAGTGGCTTCCTACAGTCAGCCTGGCTCTGGTACCCAGCTTGTCACGACCGGTTTTCCAATAAAAATATTTATTGAGAAACCAATCTATTAATTCCAATGTGAGGAAAATCCTCCTTTCTGGTAGACAAAACCTTGATACAATAAGCCAGTAGCATTTAATATATTACAGGGTCGAGCTGACCTTGCTCAACACTTTATTACAAGCACGCCAATAATTATACATAGTGGCGGATATGACACAGTGGAGTGGTGGAATACTACTGACTCAGGTAAAGTAGTAGAATAACACAGTGGAGTGGATGATACGACTCCTGCATTGGCGGCTCATCGAGCGTCGAGGTGAGGCTCGGTGAATTTATTTGGGTAGCGGAAGCGAATATAACACGGTGACTAATCCGAGGGTGCCTACGAGACTGGTAGGGATTCCTCTAGGCGTCGGACTCGCTATCGAACTCTTCATCCATGAGATCGCCTTCGTCAGCATCTGGCCAAATCAACAAGCCAGGTGAGTACTTTGAAAGTACTCGCAAGACAGTTCAGACGAAAGATATAACAAATGTATGCATGAATGTGTCATGAGTAATTTAGCAATACGCAATCAAATCAGTATAGCAAGGTAATTAAAAAGGGAATCAGCGGTAGTCCGCTCGAAAACCCAAAGAAAATAAACTAAAAACCGATCGGGTGTCTGAAGCGACACTTCGAAGGGCGAACAAATAAGTAAAGCATGCCACGGTCGGGCGTCTAAGCGACACCTCATAAAGGGCTTATACATGAAAGAAAAGACATGCCTGCCACAGTCGGACGTCGGAGCGACATCATAGAAAGGGCTTGTATCAGAGATAAGTAAATAACAATGCCACAGTCGGACGTCTGAGCGACATCGTAGAAAGGGCTTATATCAAAAGTAAACGAATGACAATGCCGCGGCGGATGTCCGGCGACATCGCAGTAAAGGGCTTATATCAAGAATAAGTAAATAATAAAGGTTGCCACAATCGGACGTCGGCGACATCACGAAGGGCTTATATCGAAACAAGTAAATAACAATGCCATAGTCAGACGTCTGAGCGACATCGCAGAAAGGGCTTATACTTCATTTTACAAGAAATGGTATTCACGGAAAATATTCATCACAAGACAGTAAACGAGTTAGTCCATTCACAGGAAATAAACCTTTAACACTCATGTGGTTCTCAGGAGTTTCTGTCTCTAGGACTGACATTTGATGAGATAAAATGAACACTGCACTTGGGTCTGAATAAGATGATTTCAAGGATTTTTTACTCTGCATAGTTTGTACCAAATTATCCACAGCCAACGGATTTCCGTAGTCACGGGGGACTAGTTCTGTTTACGGTATTTCGGAGAAAACACAGCTAACTAGTACACACCCATCCTACCTCACGTTGCCAGGAATCACCCTAGACAGCGTTCAAGAAAAACTTTGAGACGGGGAGATCACAATCTCGAATAGCATGGGATCAAATTTATATCTGGCAGCGCTCTAAGGGTGCCCCCTCTCGGTCCCAACCCGGAAACACCCATGCCCCCTGACCGGATGATAGGCTTTAATCCAGGGCCATGGAACCCTCATCCCGGCCTCTCGATTTGGTGTGTACCAGAAAGTGGTTTGCAACTTACTAAGCCGTATCCCTTGCGGAAAACATGTGGTAGTACAAAAGGGGAGACGGACGGGAACTGGACTGATTTATGTTGACACTGGGTCAACGGTCTGGCATAAGACTGGAAGACTACAGCACTGCCATCTTACCCATTCTCATGCCAACTCATGGCCATGCAACTTGTTTCCAACAACTCATGGATTTCCAAACTCACTCGCCTCAACTTTTTACGTGATAAAACTTTCATCGAGATGCTCATGGACATGCCATGATACTAATTAATGCACACATGCCCAAACACTCATCATATCGAAAGTTCAAACATGCTTGCCTGGTTCGGAGTAGTCGGGGCCTAGCTCGGTGAAGTTCGCGGTTCCGTCACCTCCTTCGGTATCTACGGTATACAAAATATACGCACTAATGTAAATACCAAGGGGTGCTAAAAAATTATTCCAAATATTTTTTTAAATAAATCTGATAAAAAACTAGACAAAATTTTGAAGAGGACAGAAAAAGAATCACTCAAAAATCCTTTTCTGTTTAGACGTTATGAGTGTTTTGGTCCAAGGACCTTTCTGTAATGAAACAGAAAATACTCAGGGGGCCGAACAGAAAAGTTCAGAAAATGATTCAGATTGGAAAGCGCATTTATCAGAATACGCTTTTAGATAACGTTTCAAAAACAAGAACAGAGAGGCTGACGGGCGGGTCTCACCCGTCAGGTTTCAAAATTCAAACGAGGGGACGGGGCTCGTCGGCGCCCGAGAGCTGCGGTGGTCGCCGGCGGCGATCCATGGCGAGGCAGGAGGATCGGGTGGTACCTCCGTGCTCAGTGCGTCATTCCGCGTCGGTGGGTGGTGGTGGTCGCCGGTGAGCACTACGTCGGCGGGCCGTTGCTTTCGTGGACGGCGGTTCGAGGAGGTTGGATCTCACGGGAGTCTTGCGAAGAGCAAATTTAAGAGGGTTAGACTACTGGGTGCTCGATAGGGTTCTTGACAAGGTTAGGCGTCGGGACGGCCTCACCGGAGTGAATCGAGGTGGAGGCCGAGGCGGAGCAGGGTGGCGGAGTTGGGGAGGAGACCTCCTCGAGGTCCTCCTAGTGGCTGGCGGAGTGTTGGTGAGGTGCAGGGATGGTGCGTGCTCAAGGGCGAGCTCGGGGCCCCTTTTTATAGGCGATCCGAGGTGGTGGCCGTGAACGGAGTTCTCCGGCAAAGGTTACGGTGGCGCAGAGCTTGGTCGGGGAGGTTTAGGGGGTTGAGCGTCATCGTGGAGGCCCACTGGTTCCATTCAGACGCTAAACGGACTTGGATTAGGAGCTTTGAGTGGGTTTCGACGAAACGGGTAGCGCCCATCGGGCGGGAAGGGCGCGCCTGTGCTTGCCGCCATGGCGGCAGTGCAGCGAGGTGTCTTGGCATGCATGAGCCACGCGGAGGGCCAGGGAACGATGGGCGGCACCGGGTGGCGTGGCGAGCAGGCTCAGGCCCTCGCTGGCCGCCACGGGTGGCGCAGCCACCGCAGAAACCGCCAACGCCGGCGAGGCTCGCCACCACCGACGCCAGCATCCGTCCAAGGGGGCGTGCGGCGCTCCGGCCAGGGAGGAGGGGCCGTGCGTAACGCGCTAGGGCACACTTGTTGATGTGGTGATCTCGACGAAGAAACGACCTGAATCTCTGAATTTCTGAATTTCTCACGAAAGTGCAAAGTAACTTGATGCATGCTAGGTGTTCAACAGAATGCTTTTCGCATCTGGGGATTTTTCCTTGAGCTGATTTTTGGTGGAGTGGCTTCTCATTGCAACTGGAGGTTGCCTGAATTTTGGTGGAATTTTTGGAGAAGAGTAGATATGAATTTCACCAAATTTGACAAATCTGGTCCAAACTTGCAGAAGCTGAAACTTGAAAATTTTGAAAAGAAGAAGAGTGGATCTTGATGGTTCTAGGTTGTGGGTGCTAGGGACTATCCAGAGAAGTTAGTTTGAGAGCAAAGTTCAAAGGCAATTAGGTACTTGCTTTGCAAATCACCTAGGCTCAAAATAATGGGCAGAATTGTTTTGGGGAAAGAATTAAATGAAATAAAATCCAAAAATGAGTTGGACTTGTTGGGACAGAATATTTGGATTGCCCTAAAGTGGAAGAGTGGTTTTGGGGAGATTTACCACAAGAGGCAAGATAAAACCATGGGTGGTTTCAAAATAAGAGAAGACCCAAAACTCCTAGGGTTTTCTTCTAAAAGAAAATAAACCCGAAAAATAAAATTTGAGAAGGGGGAAATCAGAAGAAAGGTTTTTAATAACCAACACCAGAGTTGAAGAAGGTGCCAAAGTAAAATCTTTTGTCAAAGGGAAAATTCTTGAGAGAAAAGAGATTTTTGGAAGGGTTTAAATGACCTCCTTCAAAACCAACAAAGTTTTTGTTGAAAACCAAAACAAAAATTTTGGAGTGTCACAGGCACCTGGTCCGGGGGCATGGGTGTATCCGGTTGAGACCGAGAGGGGAGGCCACCCCTGAGAGCGCGCGATATAAATTTGATCCCATGCTACAGCGAGGTTGTAGCCTCCCACTTAGAGTTTTGCTTAACAAGTGTCGTGGGTGATTCCGGACACCGGTAAGTTAAGGCTGGTGTGTGCAAGTCGGTGTGTTTTCAATTAAAAGACCGTGGCGGAATTAGTCCCGATGGACTAAAGGAATCCGTTGCTCGTGGGTAAAAGAGTACACTCTCTGCAGAGATTAAACCTACCGAATAGCGGTGTCCATAGTTCGGGACTACGATGCAGGATGCGTCAAGTGTCGGTCTTAGTGTCGGTCTTGGAGGAGAACTACTAAACGGAACTTGGTTTTATGATTCGTGACTTGTGATGATTATGATGATTATTATTATGGACTAACCCCTTTATATTATTTGAATTATTGAGTATCCCTGGGACGGTTCTACCTCCTAGATAATCATGGTGATATTTACATTATAAGACCTTTATGCGGTGTCGCTGAGACGCCCCACTGTGGCATTGCTTGTTATTTACCTTCCTTATAAGCCCTTTATGTGGTGTCATTTGAGACACCCATTATGACTGCTGATTCGTTAATTATTTCTCCTTATAAGCCCTTTATGCGGTGTCGCTGAGACGCCCGACTGTGGCATTGCTTGTTATTTATCTTCCTTATAAGTCCTTTATGTGGTGTCGCATAGACGCCCGGCTGCGGCAGTTTATTTTCCATTTCATTATTTCATGCTCATATAAATAACCTGCTTGAATGCATAAAACATTTTATTTATGACCAAAGACGTGATCATGGGATATTTCAGTGCATGACTATCACTTATATTATACCTGTGTTCATAATGTTTGCGAGTACATTCAAAGTACTCACCGGCTTGTCCACAGCTATTGTCTTGGCCAGATTTCCTGCTTGGAGAGGAGCATCATGACGACAGCCCAGACTAAGCAGCGGTGATAGCAGCCTCGCGAAGATAGGAGTTAACCTGGTCGATTGTTCCCGTGGGAAATGGAGTTCCACTAGTGATCCACAAACCGCTTCGCCATCAACCACTAGAAACCATTTGTTGTACTCGCAGGCGTAATGGTCTTGTACTACATATCCTGTATTTTGCTTGGATTTTCTGTACCAAGTTGAAGCCTCATCAGCTAACAGTAATCCTGGGGCTCATGTGCACGACGGCCATTTTCTGGAATTTAATACCCGGAAAAACCGGTCGCGATAGACTTGATATTAGAGCCAGGCTGACCATTGGCTAATTCTATCTTAGCCAGGTCAATAAACTTAGGCAAACAACCCGCCAAGCCATAAGCAAACCCCAGCCAAGCTTCTCGTGCAAGATAGCCACACAGTGACCCGACACCTTTTGGCAGTCAGTGCCAAACCTATCATCTTAGCCTGTCGATCACGCACCAGTGACCAGCACCCAAGGTGTCTCATTTGCAAGCGTGTGAAGGAAGACTCCGTCCCCTTTTTCTATAAAAAGGGCACGCTAGCCCCAACCCAGCACAGCACAACATCTTCCCCAAACCAAGCCACAATGCCCGGCCCCGTCATGCACAATGAGACCACAGCAACCAACCTTGGAGGCTTTGTGACCATACTGCATAAACCTCACTGTCGTGCCTATCGTTAGAAGAGCCCCCGAATATGTTGTGTACCAAGGACCCTGAGCGGTGAGAGCCGTCAATGCAGGCCCTTGTACACATCTGGTGAGGGTCTAGCGTGGCGCCCCTACAGGTTCACCGGAAGGACAACTTCCTTTGAGCCACAAGCCATCCAACTAGCTGCTCGAGAGGCTATAGTTCATCTCAGGCACCTGTCGCCCAGAGTTAACTATCGCTTGTTCCACTACTACCCCAGGCGTGAAAGTGCGGTAGAGCCACCCCAAGTTGCCAGCGGAGATCACGAGACAGATCCTGCATTGTTGCACCTAGTGCGCTATGTAGGTGCACTAGAGGAACTGTTCGATCAAATCACCATTGATCTTATCGCTGCTCGTGGAGAGCTGGTTTGTCAAGCCCCGGCGAGAGAAGAAATCGAGCCCAACACCGACAACCCAGTCGTGCTGTTCGGACAGCCGATCGAGACCCTGAGGTCAGCCCCAGCCGTCAACCAAGGTACTTTGATGACCCCAGAAGTGCTTCGTCGCCTCTTGGGAGCACACTCCAACGGGATTGCAGCCAACAATCCCGAGATGGTCATCATCGCTACCCGAGCCTGCAGCCCCCAACCCTCTCCGGCTAATTCCGATGGTGAGACCCGTGGAGAAGCCTCGACATCCACAAGGCACGCCCGCTTGGATGTAAGCAAGCAGACTAAGTCACTCGAGTAGTGTCGAGTCGGTGTATCCTTGCTTTGTAATCCTGTGACCACTTAAGTTAACGCAGCTTCGCCATCGTGCCTCTGCTTTTATATAGTAGCCTTGCATGGATATATTAGCATGCGGTGTGATTTCTCTATCCTTGGCGCAGCTACTACCAATAACCACCCGACAAACCCCCACGGTGACACGTCACTTTAGTGAGATGTGTGTATCTCGTGGCTTGACTAAGCCGAGGCGGCTAATTCTTTACCTTTTACCATGGTAAAATGACCCATCTCCGGTGCTATAAAAGGGCCCTGCGTGACCACCGCCAAGCACCCTCACCTTGTGCACCATCCTCACAACCATTTCTTGCCATGCCGAGCCCCAGTATTTATCTCGAGAACTCGGATGCAACCCCGGTAGTTTTGTCAAGATATTGTGGGATTTTACTGCAGATACCATGGGCACTACCCAGCCACCCCAAAGACGAGCTGTTCAAATCGAGAATCACCCTTCCACCTCGAGATATTGGGCAGCGACACATCCCTCCGTAAACCCAAACCAAGATCCAACGAAGGTCTCCTTCAGAGGGAAATCTATGCCAACCCGCATATGGCCGTAGAGAAGCTGCTGCGTATGAAGCGCTTGCTCGCCTTGATTCGCGGTGCCCTATGCCCGTGACGAGGGTATTATTACTTTCCGAGCCGTGCAGCACCCGGAGGAGTAACATCTTTTCCCGGACGACGAATTGAGAGAGACCCAGTCCTGGCCAACCTCGTCCAGTACGTCATCGCTCAAGAACGTTTAACCCAACGTGTGATGGGTTATCTGCAGAGCCTCGCGGATTTAAATCCTCAGATCGCCATCGGCAGATCACTGAGGCCCGACCAGGAGAGACACATCCATCGACTGGTCAATCCACTTTCTTCGATAGAAGAAGAGTGTATCCCAGTACCGGAAACGTTTTCTTGGGACCCCGTCCAGTTACCGTTTTTATTATAGACATCACTGCTATGTTTACTCCTACAACTGTGTTTATGTGTTGTAACTTATGCGTGGTACCCCAAGTTTTTCGCGGCGAGTGAATCTTTTAGTTTCTATTAAATTTAGTTCTATTGCCGTTTGACTCTAGTGTATTACGGTTTTCTCTCGCGGTAAAACCCTGGAGTGAGTTTTCTTTTCCCTGAGTTGCTGCAGCATTTATATTCTCACGACATAGATTATTTATTTCACGCAGCACCACGGCAGCAGACTCACAACCACAAGTACATGAACACATACACCGCTTGCAAAAAATTTGCAACTGTGTTGCATCTAGCTAAGCACCTCCGAACAACAGTTAGCACCCGACACACCCCACCTAATCCTCGTGGTCACCGCCACCGCGGAGAACCAGCAACCGAGCAGCGGCATCGCGACGATCATCGAGGATCATCGCACACAGGAGCACGGAGAGCCCCAGCACCGCTGCTAGCCCTCCGCACAGCACGATCACGTACCAGTCCGGCACCACCTCCGCCATTAGAGCCTCGTATCGAGCTCCGGCCAACGGAAACAGAGGAGAAGGAGGGATAAGGAGGAGTGAGGCCAGGTGCATGGAAAAGGAGGAGAACACCTCGGCCGTTCGAGCTCGGTTTACGGTGGGCGTGGTCCACCGGTGCCGCTCGTCGCCCGACCGCCGGTGTTCGGAGGCGAATCCATGAGCGGCCGACAGCACTGCCCGCATGAGGTGAGTGCACGCTGCACCGGCAGCTAGCACGCCACAAGACTACTGCAAAGCACGGCCTAGATACCCTATCCGCTAGGCGTCGCCGGTGGAGAAAGCGCAGGAAAGCGCGCGGGAGAGAGGAAGAAGAAAGAGCCGGAGGAAGGAGAAGAGGCTGACCGTGGGCCCGGGTCCACCTGCCAGCCAGAGAGAGCCATGTTCTCTCGGGTACGACCAGCGTATTATTAAATTTAGAAGTTATTCTAAATTCATATCCAGTGTAGAAATCGCTCGTTTCTCCCCAAAAACCGTAGATTTTTCCATGCAGCGCCAGTGTCCCACCCTGTATTTTTGCACCACTTATTGCCCTCTCACTGTAGCCATTTTTGTTTTAATGCATATTATTTTTATTAAAGCAGCTCCTAGCAAATCTCGAGGACGAGATTTTTTCTTAAGGGGGGTAGTGTTGTGACACCCAAAATTTTAGCCTTGTTTTGTTAATTAAAATCTTGCCAGGAAATTTAAATTTTTCCTTTTCTTGGACTTCCTTGTTTTCAAAACCTTTCCTTTCTTGGTTATTATGGAGTTTTTACCCCAAGGGAGAACTACCCAATTTTATTGGACTCTCTTACTCTCTCAAATAATACAATTCTTTATCAGTAGGATTATTTATATAATTATTTTTCCCCTGAGCTTTGGTTTCTCTAATTGGTTTTTATAAGTTTAGGGTCCCATTTGAACTGCAACCCTTGTATAAATTCATTCAAAAATCTCACAAAAATTTGGAGATGTCAGGTAATGTTTTTAAACCACTTTTATGCAAAAATATCTTCTGTTCTTTAGATATTTTGAGCTCTACACCTTATCTTAAAATCTAGTCCAGTGAGCAGTTTTACACTACAACCCATTTAAATAATTCTTTCTAGCTTCCACCAAAATTATGGGATGTCAGTAATAGCATGCAATTCAACTTTTTGCAAAAACCTAGTGATGTTCTTTTGAAAAATTGAGTAAATCAACCTCTTTTCTATTCTGGTCCAACTTGAAGATTTGTACAGCAACCACATTTTCAGTTGCGCCTTTATCCTTGATTCTTTTCCCTACTTATCATCCCCCCTGTTAAACCTCTAAGTCCAGGAACATGCACCCATTGGATCATTTTTGGTTCATGAGGTAATGCCATTTACTTTCTGTCCAGATCTGAAGTTTTGCAAAACTTGCACTAGCAAGTTTGAGCTTTGGGCAAACTAACCTCACCACCCTCTCATTTATCTAAAGAGACCCCACTGTGGAAGTTTTGGCCACTCCAAGAAATGCCTAAGTGCCCCTGGCATTTTGTCAAACACCTTTTGGGCATGATCAGTTTTGACATGAGTTTTTGTTTGCACGGTGGACTTGATCCCCTGAACAAACTAGCATGTCCAGTGGTTTTGCCCTAGTCTATGACCCCACCCTGCTAACCCTCTTGTGGTTTAGAGCCCCCTAGCTTGCAATGGCATTTTGCCAAGCACATTTCGTGCGTCCTCTGGGCGCGAGCAGAGCACGCGTTTTGCACGTGTCGCGCCCGAGCCGACGCGTCTCGCCCCTGGTTTGCCACCGCCCTGCGGAACCACGCCACTCGCTAACCTTCTCACCGCGTCACGCCAAGCAGGCCCTGGTGCCCAGCAACACCGCCGCCAGAACCCTTGGCGGCACGCCGGCGTCCGCAGCACGCCCCTGCCTCGGTCGGTGCCGCCCAGGCCACCAGCGCTCGCCAGCTGCCCCCTTGAGCACCTCAAGCTCATCCGCAGCCTCGTCCCCTAGCTCAAGTCGCCGCCACGTCGTCCTATCTACAGAAAGACGGTCACGGCAACCTTATCCCTCAACCGGGCGGAACCGCCTTGGCGTGCCTATATAAGAAGCTCCGAGCCCATCCGAGCACTGGGCAAAGATCGCACCATCCTCCTAGTGCCCTGTTGCCGTCAATTGAGGGGGAAGATGCCGTCTTCACCAACTCCGGCCAGTTCGGCCACCGCCACCTCCCAGCTCCGTTCGGCACAACCAGAGCCTCCCCGGCCCTCCCAACGCCACCAAATGACTCCACTCCTTCTTGCGGTGCCACCCAGACCCCTAGCTGCGACGGAGAGCCACCATAACCACAAACTCACTTCGCTCCCGAAACCACCGGCCGCGGCGAAGCTCGTCGATGGCGAATCCCTCCACCTCCGACAACCCTGCAACCACTGGAAGGATCGCCCTAGATCCGCGGATCCATCCCCGCCCTCAGCTCCCACAAGGACCCATTGTTAGCCGGGCGGCGTCGCCGAAGTCTCCGCCTCGCCGGGACAGAGGAAGAAGAGGGAGGTGGACGATCAAACGACCCGATGGGCCAGGCGGGCCCACTGTCAGTGACTCGCGCACCGTCCACGCTGGAGTAAGTGGAAGCGTAAACCTAAAATACGCTTTCGACGTGTTGGTGTTTAGTTGAAACGTTTTCTTTTCTGTTTCTTTTTAAATAACAGATTTGACCAAACTTTGACTGGTTGTAACTTTTTAAATAAAACTCTGAATGAGTTGTTTATTTTTCCTACCACTCAAAAATATTGTCTAGTTTATTTTAAGATTTATTTCAAAAAAATCAGACAACTTTTTTGTGCTGTTTTGAAAATGTGTGTTAATTCAAATATATTTCAATTAGGGTTTTGAAGAGAGGGGAGAAAACTTTCAAAAGTTTTGGAGAGCACCTCACCCCTCCACAACTTGAAGGCAAGCATTCTGAACCCGGCATAATAAATTTTGGTGTGTTAGATGACATGTTTATAACACCGCCTTATTTTGGAGGACTTGTTATTTCATGTAATATGATCATTTGCATGGATGCATATTGGTGTTTTCCTTGCTGCTAGTAATGTATATACATGTGGTGGTGATCATCCTCATGTGCCTTGCATGCATACCGGAAAGGTGTCTGGGAAAGCCTCTGCCTTGGGTAGGCGTGAGCTTGTCACCGGCCTCCGCCAGACGGTTATGTCGGTATGGCATAGTAAGGTATAATGAGTGTTGATGTGTTGGTTGAAATACTCTGTTATTTATGTCATGCAGGGACATTTATAAACCTCCTGAGTCGACCCCAGATCGAGTCTTGTTCCAGTAACCCCATACTTGCCCGTACTACCACTTGTCCCTGCCGCAAGCAGGGTACGGTTCAGTAAGTCGTCAGCCCCTTTCAAGCACACACCGTACAGAGTGGCCACGGTGGAAGATACTGGTTGTAGCCGGTAGTCATGCCACCTGGTCCGGGGGCATGGGTGTATCCGGTTGAGACCGAGAGGGGAGGCCACCCCTTAGAGCGTGCGATATAAATTTGATCCCATGCTACGCGAGGTTGTAGCCTCCCCACTTAGAGTTTTGCTTAACAAGTGTCGTGGGTGATTCGGACACCGGTAAGTTAATTTGGTGTGTGCAAGTCGGTGTGTTTTCAATTAAAAGACCGTAATGTAATTAGTCCCGATGGACTAAAGGAATCCGTTGCTCGTGGGTAAAAGAGTACACTCTCTGCAGAGATTAAACCTACCCGAATAGCAGTGTCCATAGTTCAGGACTACAGTCTGGGATGGGTCAAGTGTCGGTCTTAGTGTCAGACTTCGGAGGAGAACTACTAAACCGGAACTTGGTTTATGATTCGTGACTTGTGATGATTATGAT
This sequence comes from Aegilops bicornis, assembly GCA_021605145.1. Lineage (NCBI taxonomy): Eukaryota > Viridiplantae > Streptophyta > Magnoliopsida > Poales > Poaceae > Aegilops > Aegilops bicornis. The sequence goes on from CM038672.1 coordinate 570,111,720, forward strand.
GATTATTATTATGGACTAACCCCTTTATATTATTTGAATTATTGAGTATCCACAGGACGGTTCTACCTCTGGATAATCATGGTGATATTTACATTATAAGCCCTTTATGCGGTGTATTTGAGGCCTTGCATTGACATGCTTTCGTTATTTATATATTCTTATAAGCCCTTTACGTGGTGTCATTGAGGCATTCTTGACCTTTGTTCGTTAATTATTTCTCCTTATAAGCCCTTTATGCGGTGTCATTTGAGGCCTAATCGTGGCATTGCTCGTTATTTACCTTCCTTATAAGCCCTTTATGTGGTGTCGCTGAGACACCCAACTGCGACACTGTTCGTTAATTATTTCTCCTTATAAGCCCTTTATGCGGTGTCTCTGAGACGCCCGACTGTGGCATTGCTTGTTATTTATCTTCCTTATAAGTCCTTTATGTGGTGTCGCATAGGCCTTCTACTCTGTGATTTATTTTCCATTTCATTATTTCATGCTCATATAAATAACCTGCTTGAATGCATAAAACATTTTATTTATGACCAAAGACGTGATCATGGGATATTTCAGTGCATGACTATCACTTATATTATACCTGTGTTCATAATGTTTATGTAGTACATTCAAAGTACTCACTGGCTTGTCCCTGGCTATTGTCTTGGCCAGATTTCCTGCTTGGAGAGGAGCGTCACGACGACAGCCCCGAGACAAAGCAACGATGATAGAAGCCTCGCGAAGATAGGAGTTAACCTGGTCAGCTGTTCCCGTGGGAAATGGAGTTCCACTAGTGATCCACAAACCGCTTCCGCCATCAACCACTAGAAACCATTTGTTGTACTCGCAGGCCAGAATGGTCTTGTACTACATATCCTGTATTTTGCTTGGATTTTCTGTACCAAGTTGAAGCCTCATCAGCTAACAGTAATCCTGGGGCTGATGAGCACGACGGCCATTTTCTGGAATTTAATACCCGGAAAAACCGGTCGCGTTGTGACAACCCAAAATTTTAACCTTGTTTTATTAATTAAAATTTTGCCAAGAAACTAAAACTTTTATTTTTCTGTATTTCCTTCTGATTTCAGAACCACTCTTTTCTTCATTATTATGGAGTTTTACCCCAAATGAAATCCTTTCAATCATTGTTGGACTTATTTTTCCCTCTCAAATAAAACAATTCTTCTATCAGTGGGATTAATTGCATAATTTTTTCCCTGATGCCTTATTTCTTGAAAAATGTATTTTTTAAGCTTCAGGGCCTCTTCTGCACTACAACCATTTGATAATTTTATTTAAAAATTCCACCAAAATTTGGAGATGTCATGTGATGTTTTTAAAACACTTTTATGCAAAAACATATTTCATTTCTTGGATATTTTGAGTTCTACACCTATTTTTCAAATCTGGTCCAAGAGATCTGTTTTGCACTGCAACCTATTTAAATACTTCTTTAAAACTTCTACCAAAATTTGGGGATGTCAGTAGGAGCATATTATTCCATTATATGCAAAAATCCAGGGATGTTCTTTGAAAAAAATTGAGCGTATCAACCTCTTCTTCATTCTGGTCCAACTGGATGGATTGTACTACAGCTATATTTTAACTTGCTCCTTTTGTTGTGATTCCTTTTCCTACTTGTAGCCCTTCCTGCTAGAACCTTAAGTCCAAGAGGTTGGACTCATTGGAGCAATTCTAGTGCATGCAATCATGCCCTGTTCTTTCTGTCCAAAATTGAAGTTTTGCAAAACTTGCACTAGCAAGTTTCTTCTTTTGACAAACTAACCTCACCACCCTCTCTTGCATCTAAACAGACCCCAATATGGAAGATTTGACCCCTCCAAGAAATGCCTAGGTGCCTGTGGCATTTTGTCAAACACCTTGGGAGCATGGACAAATTTGGCATGAGTTTTTGTTTGCATTGTGAACTTGGTCTCCTGACCTAACCACCTTGTCCCTTGATCTCCCCTCTATTACTAACCTAATCATGTTGCTTGCCAACCCCGCCCGAGCGCTCTGGAGTGCCAGGGCATTTCACCGAGCAGTTGGTGGGCGTGCACTGGGCGCGCCCAGAGCGCGCCAACTACAGCCACGCATCCGAAACCGCCGCGTCGCGCCCCTGGTTTTGCCCTCACCACAGAGCCGCGCCACCCACTCTCCCTCTCTCCAGAACACGCCAATCAGCCACTCGCCACGTCTTCGGCAAGCCAAGAGCTAGCCGCCACGGCCGCCCGACAGTGCGCCCTGCCATGGTCGGCGCCGCTCGAGCCACCAGCGCTCGCCAGCTGCCCCCTGGAGCGGCTCAAGCTCATCCGCAGCCTCGTCCTCTAGCGCGCGTCGCCGCCACGCGGCGCTTATCTGAGAATGGCGGTCGGCGAAGCTTATCCACGGCCGCGCGAACCGACTCGGATGTGCTATAAAGAAGCCCCCCGAGCCCCTCCGTGCACGCGGGCAGCCTCACACCATCCTTCTCGTGCCCCCTTAGTCGTCAATCGAAGAGAGGAGGCCGTCTTCACCCTCTCCGGCCAATTCGGCCACCGCCGCCTCCCGGCTCCGTTCGGCACAACCAGAGCCTCCCCGGCCCTCCCAATGCCACCAAACGACTCCACTCCATCTTGTGGAGCCGCCCAGACCCCCAGCTGCGACGGAAAACCACCATAGCCCCAAACCCACTTTGCCACCGAAGCCACCCTCCGCCCTTGAGCTTCGCCGCGGTGATCCCGGGCGACCCTACAACCACCGGGAGGACCGCCTAGGAGTGGCGGATCCATGCCTACACTCAGATGCCCTCGAGGAACCGCCGTTCGCCGGCGAGCATCGCCGGAGCCCCGCATCGGCTCGGACAGAGGAGGAAGGAGGGGGGAAGACTAGTCAAACCTGACTAGTGGGCCCCCTGGACCCACTGTCAGTGACCCACGCGCGTCCACGCTGGAGTAAGTGGAGGCGTAAATCCAAAATACGCCTTCGACGTGGTCAGTTCGAATCGTTTTTCTTTTTCTGTTTTATTTCCTTTTTAAAAACAGATTTTGACCACAGCTTTGACTGCCTATAACTTTTTAATGATAACTCCAAATGAATTGATTCTTTTTCCTACCTCTCTCAAATTTAATCTAGTTTATTTTAAGATTTATTTCAAAAAATTTAAAAACAACTTTTTGTGCTGTTTTGAATTTGTGTGTTAATTCAAATTTATTTAAAATAGGACTTTGGAGAGAGAGAAGAAAACTTTCAAAAGTTTTGGAGTACACCCTGCCTTTCCTCATATTGAAGGCAAGCATTCTGAACCCTGGCATAATATTTTTTGCATGCATTGTGTGACACGATTATGGCATCACCTCAATACATGGAACTCGTTATTTTATGTGGTGATGTGATCATTTGCATGAATGCTCATTGAAAATTTCCTTGCTGTTGGAAATGGGCAGGCTTATGATAGTGATCATCCTCGTATGCCTTTCGTGCCTATCGGAAGAATAACGGGAAAGTCTTCGTCTTGGGTAGATCCGAGCTTGTCCCTAATTTCTCGTCGAGACGAGTGTGTCCGGCATGGCATGAAGGGTATGATGAGTGGTGATTCTGTCTGTTGGACGAAATATACTCGTTATGCTAATCTTGCAGGGAATACTTAAACCTCCTGAGTCGTAGTAGATCGAGTCTTGTTCGATAACCCCCATACTTGTTTACGTACTACCACTCGTCTCTACAATAGTAGAGTGCAGTTCAGTAATTTGTCAACCCTTTCTAGCACACACCGCATGAGAGGGACCGGGATGAGGGTACCACAGCCATGGATTAAAGCCAGTCATCCGGTCAGGGGGCATGGGTGTTTCGGTTGTAGCCGAGGGGGTAGCTTCCCCAGTTTTGCGCGCGGTATAAATTTTGTGATCCCATGCTAATCGAGGTTGTAGCCTCCCCACTTAGAGTTTTTCTTAACGAGTGTCGTGGGTGATTCCAGACACCGGTGAGTTAAGCTGGTGTGTGCAAGCCAGGTGCGTTTCCATTTAAAAGGCCGTAGACGGAATTAGTCCCGATGGACTAAAGGAATCCGTTACTCGTGGGTAAAGAGTACACCCTCTGCAGAGATTAAACCTATTCGAATAGCCGTGTCCTCGGTTAAGGATTTCAGTCTGGGATGGGTCAGGTGTCTGTCTTAGTGTCGGTCTTCGGAGGAGAAAACTGTTAAACCAGAACTGGAATCACGACTTGTGACTTGTGATGATTTTTTTTATTATTATTTTGTTGTGGACTAACCCCTTTTATATTATTTGAAATATTGAATATCCCTAGGATAGTTTTACCTCCTGGATATTCACTATATTTATTTTCCTTATAAGCCCTTTATGTGGTGTCGCTCAGACGCCCGACTGTGGCATGTTGTTATTTATTTACCTTATAAGCCCTTTATGTGGTGTCGCTCAGATGCCCGACTGTGGCATGTTGTTATTTATTTACCTTATAAGCCCTTTATGTGGTGTCGCTGAGACGCCAGACTGTGACATGCTTGTTATTTATTTTTATAAGCCCTTTATGTGGTGTCGCTCAGACGCCCGACTGAGGCATTTCTCTTGCTTACCAACCTTTCGAGGCGTCGCTTCAGACACCCGATCGGTGCATTTTATTATTTATATATCATTGCATATTCATATATAACCTGCTTGCATGCATCAGAGTTTTTATTATCCTTTATGACTGACGTCATGAGCATGAAATATTTTAGAACATCGTTGTTATATTATACTCGTGTTCATAATGTTTGCGAGTACATTCAAAGTACTCACTGGCTTGTCCCTGGCTATTGTCTTGGCCAGATTTCTTGCGCGGAGAGGGGCGACCGTGATGACAGCCCTGGAACCTAAGCAACGGTGATAGCAGCCTCGCGAAGATAGGAGTTAACACAGTCATTTGTTCTGTGGGAAATGGAGTCCCATAGACACTGATGATTCACAACCCGCTTCCGCCATCAACCACTAGAAATCTTTTGTTGTACTCACAGGCCAGAATGGTCTTGTACTACATATTTTGTATTTTTGCTTGGAGTTCTGCAACAAGTTGGTGCCTCATCAGCTAACAGTAAGCATGGGGCTGGTGAGCACAAAGGCCATCTTCTGGGAATTTAATACCCGGAAAACCGGTCGCCACACTATCTAAACTGGATAGCATAGCATAACATAATTCAAAGATATGATGAATAACTAAACAGGATCGCATGACATAATTCACCTACATGTTATCTAAGTAATCAGGATCGCTTCATTTAATTCACATATGTGATTTATATGCTAAACAGAGGGCATTCGATATGATGTCTGAACTAATAACATGGTGTTGAATGTTGTGTATATGATGTCTAAACTATGCAATGCAAGACACCGTATGCATGATATGAGCAGTATAACCATGCCAAGTTAGAGCATACACCTCAGTGGGGGAATAGGACTGGTCATCTGTCTGAATCCATCTACGAGGAGCTATCGGGACCCAACAAGAGATCTGCTTGACGGTGTAGTATGCGCTCTGAAGGCCTTGTTTTCACTCCAGATTTTTCCATCTCCCACCCAAATGGCTGATTCACAGGAAGAGTAGTTTAATGTACAAACATTGTCAACAAATGGAAATGTAATGAAAAAAAGGATGGGAAAAATATCATTCAAATATATGATGCATGGTTAAACAGGATGGCATTGCACATTTCACATATATTATGGCTGGCTAAAAGACATGAGACTGCATAATTCCCATATATGATATAGAAACTAAACAGGTGGCGTTACAGAACATGTCTAAACTAAGCAGATGACATATATGATGTCAAAAGTAGGCCTTTGCAAGGCAACATATGCATGATATGACTAACATCATCATGCCAAGGTAGAACAAACACCTTGGGGGGTAAATAGGAGTGGTCAGCGGCGTCTGAATCCGCCTAGAACAGATATCTTCCTCTGGATTACAATCTGGAGAGGAGTGGGGAGGGTTTGCCATTGAACTCGCCATGGAGCGATGTCTGCATGACATTGTATTGCCGCCAAAACTCTTCTCTTTTTCTCTACATGTTCAGCATGACTGTGTACAATATCTGACATGCATACAAAAAAATATGGTGAGATTATGTAAGGAGAGCATGCAGAAATTTAGAGTGATGGTAACAACGAGTGGATGGATCCAAAAATAATGATAGCAGGTGATGATTGCTTTAAATTGATAAAAAGATGATGATGATTGCTTTACTATTTGTTTCCACCCAAGATGAACAACATAGGCATACCCTAGGTGAACGGATATTAGACAGACATACTATTCATTGTTGCCTCGATATGTGCCCCACAACTAATTTAGAACTCAAGTTTGAACATTAATTTGGACTTGACTTGGGAGTCCAAGAGCTGAACAGGACGATAAAGTAGCAGGTAAGTTTAAGCAATGCACAACATAAGCAGAAACAAAAGAGTGCGACCTCTCTTGTAGACCCGTGTACTCCTCAGGTTCATCTGCTGAGTCGATGATGGTGAAGCCGTTGCGGTGGGTGCTGGCGGCAGGGAAGAAGATCTAAGGCTGCGAAAGACGGTCAGGAGTCGTGATGTCTGGTCTGGTGGACGCTTCTGTCGATGGAGCAGCTCAGGTGAGGTGGACGACGTTGTTGTAGGAGCAGGAGCAGGACAAACCACACAAAGTTCCCTTCGACACGTACCTGTAACTGAAATAATTTTGTAAGGGCTCATTTGGCTTGCATGATTCTTAAAACGCAGGGATAGGAAAAACACTAGAATAGGATAGGAAAATGCACATGGTAAACAGAGCATTTTAAACACAGGATTTCTGTCAACTTGGGTGTTTGGTTTACAGGAATTGGAAGAGCAGAGGAATGCAAAGAAACATGGCCAAAATAAAGTGAAGCCATATGAAAGCGTGTATAGTTAGAATGTTATTCTGGCACTAATGCACTTGGTCTTGTTTTCATGCATAGGATTTTGAAAAGTAGGTCCAGGTGGACGTTTTGCTTCATTCCTTTCAACAAAATGCATGAATAATTGAATAGTAGAGTGCCATTGGAAAATTCCCTATGCTATGTTTTTCCGTTGAACCAAAATAGCCCTAATGGATCGACGTGAATGTATAGTAATAAGTGATGCAACAAGTGTACAACCTCTTTGCCGTAGCCGTGTCGACCTCAGCATCATTTGGTTGCTTTCATTGAAGCGATTGAGGCAGAGGTGGCTGTCGGAGGTGTGGAGGAAGATCTGAGGAATCAGAGCGGCGTCCAAGGCCTTTGCTCACTGTTGTGATGGATCGTTCTGTCGTTGGAGCAGCTTCGGTGAGTCGTAAGACATCAAGGCCGAAGCAGCACAAGACAGACATCGTCAATCTCAAGTTGGATTCTAATAGAATCTCCAATAGATGATGTAAAATGGATGTAAAATTAACATCACCAAAAACCACCTACCTACAACAGATGAGGTAAAAACTGTTGACTCTGAACTTAACTGTCGAAACTGAAATTTACTGTGGAATCTGAATGCTACTTGTAAACTGAATGCAATGGTAGCAGAGAGGCACTTAACATGTAGTTTAGGGAGGGCCTACAGTTCATCTTCAACTTTGCACCCCGAGCCTTGACCACCACCGGCCGAACCGCCCGGCCCCAGCGCCTCGCCGCCCGAAACAACTTCGCCACCGCCTGGCCAGCCCTCTAGGCCCCCGCCCCACCCCGAACCCTAAAATAGATAGTGGGGTACCTCTCCGTGAGCCCCGTCCCAGCTGCGGGTGGTTCTTCCTTAACTCCACGAGCCCCCCCAACCCCTGAAAATCGGTGACCCAAAAGTTAATTCGATCAAGTGTGGCTTAGTCGGAGCAGAGCAAAGAAAGACGAGCGAGGGGAGAGCAAGGCAGCAGAGAATTGGGCGAGGGAGCGATCGGCGAGAGCCAGCAAAGAAGAAGGCGTGAGCGAGCGAGCGAGAGCCAGAGCAGCAGCAGCAGATCTGGCTGGTATGGCCGCCGCCGCCGAAGGGGCCTCGCAGTGGGGGAGAGCCACCGTGGAGATGTCACCCATGGCGTCGGCTTCAAGGTAGCCGCTCCATGGGGGTGCGGGATGGAGCACCGTCGGTGCCGGGAGGTCGAGTTAAGGAGAAGGTGCGATGTGATGAGTGTACAACCACTTTGGTGGCGCCGAGTAGGCCTCGGCTTCGTCCGAGGAGTCGGTGAGGATGCTGCGGTTCCGGTGGAGCAGGTTAAGGCGGCGCTGTGGGGATGGATCAGCCGCGATAGACGAGGCGATCGTTGGATCAGCTCCTTGGAGGTGGAGGACGGGGTGGCTGAACCGGCGGGACGGCGAGATGGACGACGGATCCTCATCTGGGGAGGTGGACGAGGGACGTCGAGCTGTTGCGATGGACGACGTCGTCGGGGAAGAGGCTCCGGCTGGGCAGCGGTGGCGTGGCCAGACGGAGGAGGTGGGGTTTAGCGGTGGAGCGGAGAGATTATGGCGGCTGGGATTTGAATGGCGAAAAGGGGCGATGGGAGGGTGAAGCATGACTTAGGGACGCTTGTCCAAAATGTAGGGTGTGTTACAAAAGTACCCCCACCGATTTGAACTAAGCGGCCCTTCGGCTCGAGGTTTGAAGGTGGATTCGGCGTGTCGGGATTCGGCGGTGGAGGGAGTTTTCACGCAGCGTTGTAATTTCGGGATAGCAAGGCGGGTTGTGAAAGCGCCAGATTTTGGGAGCACGATATCTGAATTTTCGGGATATAACAAGACGCGGGTTGAATTTTAGGGACAAGCCTAACATGTAGTAATATTGTACTTGTACGTACCAAATCAATTCGCACTTCCCTCAACCAAAAACAAAATGAAAAAAATAAAACTATTCACACCACACATAGAGAGAGTCTTGCCCCGTTTTACTATAAAAATGCTATTCAAAGCTACTCCCTCCTTCCATCTATATAGGGCCTAATGCGTTTTTCGATGCTAACTTTGACCAAATATTAGAGCAATGATATATGACATGCAACTTACACAAAGCACACCATTAACCCGTGCGTGAAAGGTTCTTTCAATGATATAATTTTCACATTGTGCATGTCATGTACTATTAATCTTGTCAATAGTCAAAGGCGGTCTTAAAAATCTCATTCGCCCTATATAGATGGAAGGAGGGAGTATGAATCCATGTTATGTCCGATTACATTTTTTTCGCTTGCTTTGTATAATGCATGTAACCTACTCATACCAACATTTTAGTGCATTCCAAATGTCTATACTACTGCTGCAATTCGAACTAAATTTGAATTCGTTTCTCTGTTTCAATAAGAATCTACAATCATGATTGTTGCCAACTTCAACCCTCATTCGTGTATTACCTTAATAACACACCACATGATTGCTATAGAGATAGATATGAACTATGTGTACTATATGAACTCGAATTCGATCTTTCGAATACACTAGATGTTGATTCCAAATAATAGTACATTTGATGTACTAACTATATATTCATAATCTAAACCATGTTCCATCATTACACCATGTTTATCACACAAAGTATAGTGCCCCGCCCCCTACATTATGACAAGTATTTAGACCTGAGTTGCAAAAGCCACACATTAGCCCAAATTATAATCAATGTTCTACATTATGATATCTTCTTCAAGTATCCGTATCCACTTTTTTATAATGAATTATGATCTTTGTTTGTCTTTTACACCTTCACGATCCTCTTCTATTTGTAGCTATCTATAGCTAACTTTCTATCGTGCATGCACACGCCCGCCCCCCTCACACACCCTTAGCGTCCCCTCCATCACGCACGTTCATTATTTCTCTTTAGTTCGTCCACCAGCGGTGTATGTAGGGCCCCGGCTCCTTATTTTTGGCACACACCGGTCGATATACCTCTCTAGCCAAGTGTGCCTACAACAAACACATATATATATATACTTCCCCTCTTCTCTTCTCACCATCCATGCCCCCATATGTCCAATTCGATTCCACGCAGGTGCATGCTCCCGCCCCTCTTTTCATTAATCACATGCTCGCACGCTCCTCCCCCCTCGACATGGTAGGCCTCTCGCACCTCCTCCTAGCCACACCCTCTCCCCATGTCTGCCTCTCCGGACCTTATTTGCTTCTAACACATGCAGGCGTGTATATGAACTGATCTCCCTACATATATCCAGGTCGACTATAATTCGTTTTCACCAAGCACCGATACACTTACCTCGCTAGTTATGTCTCTCCTTTTCTCGGACACACGACGGTTGATCTTCCTATGTAGTTACGCATGCTTACCACAACCATATCTTCTCCCCTCATCATCCTTGAATACCTCCCGACCCGTCTCTCACACGCATAGACAGACAGACATCCCCCGCCCTCTCTTATTGATATTGCACTCATACCCTCCGTTTGTCTAGTAGGCCTCTCCCACCATTTGTGAGACGCCACTCCACCACCAACCCTCCGACACTCTACCTTTGTCTTTTCCCCAACCTTATTCCTCTGCTACACATATCCATGGATGTCGATCGATCTCCCTCAATACATAGCTAGGTCTCTCTCCTTCCCCACACATATACTAGTCGTGGGTCTCTACCCCCCCACACACACCGATAGTCGAGCGTTGTAGGTAGGTATCCATGCCACGGAGAAGAACTGCACCTCTGCCCTCTCAAATTCCAAGAGGGCCAGCCGCCTGTATCTTTGACGTGGGCAAACACAAATTCGATGGCATTCTTTATCGATCATGCAGCCACACACTTCATCCTTGTTTTCAATTCTATCGATATCTCACGTCCATGACTCCGTTTCACACACAATGCATATGTTACGTTTTTCTGATTGAGATATCATCAACACATTGCCTCTGTTTCGCACAAACCATCTCTCTCACACCCACCCACGCACGCACCTGCACCTAAAGAAGAAGTGCACGCAGACGACGTACTCACGTCTCGTTCGGCCACACTCGGCGGGTACACGGTGGAGTTCGTTTACGTATGAAAAGGCAACCCACGTGATAATTTGTGGCGTGTAGCGGTTTTTACTCGAAGGAGGGTCGGGTACCACGCCTAGAATACAAAAGCGATTGCCGTGGGGAAAATGGAAAAATGGGTTTGTCTCTCGTCACACCATCTCACACAAGGCCGCCGTGGCCTCTCTCTCTCAGCGTTGGTCAGTGATCCGGCCGCATCCCGTCCGCCGGCGGAAAGGGAGGATGTGCATCGTCTCTCCGTTCGACGGCGTTGAGGCAGCTCGTGCCGATCTGCGGTACCCGCCGTTCTCTCTGACCAAGCTCCGGCTCGGTGGGGCCTTCGCCACTTGCTCGCTGTCACAGTATGGGCAGATCCGGCCGTCGGTGCCCTCCTAGTAACATCGCGACGACCCTCAGGTACAGCTTCCTCCGACCTTGCTCCACTGCCCATCTTCCCACGTTGCTGCATGTGGATCTTCTTTAGTTGTTTGCTTAAATCGTATCTCGGCCAGCGTACTTTCCATCTTGCAATCTCGTCCTCAAACCATTTTTGATAAACCACCATGTGCTATCTTTCCCTTTTTACATGGAACATGCTTATTTTTTGTCGGCGTATGTGTCTTCAACTCGAGTTATTGGGCAGTAATTGTTTCCTTTCGACCTCCTTTTGCAAACAGGGCTATCCATTTTCACCTTGTTGCTATTGCGACCTTTTGGTGAACTGCACAAATCACTTTTCTGAAGAGTGTTTTGTGCAGTTCCGCCAAAATGTCACACGGGCAACGTTTTTACATTTCTGTGGGACTAGGAAAGGGAGATTGGTTTTGCTATCCTCCTCATCCAACTCCGTGCCTAATCTTTCTCCAACAAGAAGTTAGTCCTAAAGAGAGATCGTAGAGGTGATCGGCTTCTATTTATGTGTGTTATGTTTCATTATCTAGTTCCACTATTATTGTAATCACACTGACTGGATATCTTTGCAAACATGGATGGTCCGCTCGATTTTAGTGGAGCTGCACAAAATTACCGGATTGTGGTCTCCTTCATACACCTCTTTTTTGGCTACAGAGCTGGGTGAAACTAGCTGCCAAGCAATGAACACTGTGCCAAGGAAACAGAGCCATGCCTATGAACATCATCGATCAATTATAATTTTTTTGTTTATTTGTACACCTTCTCACAACTTTGTCTTCAGTTGTGATGTGAATATTAAGCGCTGATCATGAACCATTGAGATGCATTAGCCATGGTAGTTTCATTTGTATTTGATGGAATGTTGTAACGAGATAATCTCGAGGCAAGACACATGAATCCCAAGTTGAAACCTTTTTTTTCCTGCAGGAACCGAAGTTGAAACCTTCATAGCATCACAGTACAATTTCATCAAATTTATGCGTACATATAAACAAATCCTGAAGGATTGATAGAAATGCCAGAAACAATTCAACTTCGTTTCGCCGACATGTTGGACATACTTCATCCGGCTCCACCTGCCATGCAGCAATATTGAGTGCACAACACAACTTGAGGGAAAGATTCACCTCGGTCATTGCGCGCAAAGAGTAATGACTAGTGAGCGATCAAATCATAGAGCCCCACCTTCGCCACGATGAAGTTGCTCGGACGAAGCAACCATCATTTTCTGTTCCTTGAATCTTTGGTACTCCCATATTCCCACGGTAATAAGTTGCTCGGGCGAATCAACCATCACTATATCTGTTCACGTGTGATGACCACGAGAGCTATCCATTCAGATTGCATGTTAAAAATAAAGGTCGATAACTAATGCGGCAAACTTTCAAAAAAAACTAATGCGACACCTCGGGCCAGCGGCGGATCGCATTTTGCACGAGAAATTACACACCATGTTTCGTTGACATGTGGTCCCGTTCCAACATATCAGTGAGACAACGGCGAGTACTAGGAGTATTTCCGAACCGACGTGTAGGCCGGGGCGCCCCTTCGTGAACCGTGGCAAACTGGCAACCATCCACCGACTCTTTGCCTTTCCCTCTCGATTTGGAACTGTTGTCGCACGCTCTTCCTCTCCCTCCTCCATAATTGTGCGTGCATTGCAACAGGTTATATGATGAGGCCAATCAACAATAGTACTCCCTCTGTTCCTAAATGTAAGTCTTTGTAGAGATTTCACTATGAACCATATTCGGATGTATATAGATGTGTATTAAGTGTAGATTCATTCATTTTGCTCTGTATGTAGTCCACCTAGTGAAATCTCTACAAAGACTTATATTTAGGAACGGAGGAAGTAGTACACTATTTGTACTAGCTTCACATGCTTGGCAGCGTTGTGCGGGTGTTTTCTTGTAGCCATATTGTACTACGTAACCAGCACCTCGAATCCTCGATACTAGTACTATATAGTAAGTAGTAGGAGTAGTAGGGTGGCATGGGCGGAACAAGCATTCACGTCCGAGTACGGCTGCGCCACCAAAGACGACTTCCATCTGACACCATATTTCTTGGAGTCTGTGCTAGAGCAATCTCTTCAACCTCATCGTTTCTCTAACTCAGCCATTGCACGGTAGGCGAGGTGGGGGTTTGCCGATAGTCGGTTTCCTCAACTACGGTCCCACTTGTAAGGCCAACTCCAACGCTCTATCAATATATGGATGTACTCTTCTTCGCAATACAAAAACTTGCATCCATTCTACTCCCTCCGTTGCACAATACATGCCTTCTATTTGTCAAAATATATATGTATCTAGACATGTTTTAGTATATAGGTACATCCATTTTTGGACAAATGGAAGTCAAGTATTTTGGAACGGAGGGAGTACACAATAATTTTTTTAAGTTAGCACAACTAGTCTCAGGGGCGGAGCCAGGATATAGGCATGAGGGGGGTGAGACGCAAAAAAAAGAATTGTATGGACATATGGCAATATATGTTTAATAGATAATAACATGGGTAAGAATTATCATCTACGACAGGTTGGTCCTTGAGTGGGTTTGCATTGTCATTATGTTTGAGCTAGAAGCAATGAGCTTGAAAAATGACTTTTTATCATTCAACTGTTGCGACACTAAACAACAAGTAAAATTAGATTTCTAAATTACAGATTTACCTAACTAATAAATTAAACCATTCCTTGTAAGGTATTGTTCTAGTTCAAATAGATTATCCCGCAAAAAAGAAAGATTACTGGAGTATACAGCAGTGATGTACCTCGATTCCTTGAAATTAATCTGTTCATGCATGACGCTGGTGAAGCAAACAATCAGTGTCTAGTCTCTCGCGGATTCAATTGCTCCTTGAGAGTGCCCTCTACCCTGGTTGTGATTGTGCCACAATGGCGGAAGCAGCGACAGGCGAGAGTGCAAGAGGCGGCACCGCCACAAGCGACAACGCAAGGTCAATACCAGACCTAGAAGCCACGAACGAAATTACGGGAAGATAGGAAATTAAAACTATTGGATCTTATGGCTGCACGTAATCCTTTTTTCTGATGTGTAGGTACAACTAGCGATCACTCGATGCTTTATGGACTTTGGGCTAGAAAGTTGCGATCCATTAAACAAACGTATGACTACAAGTCTACAGCAGGTTACCTATACGTATAAACTACCAGTACAAGAACAAAGTAACGAAACCTCGTAGGGGGGGGGCAAGGCGATGGGGGGTGTCTAGTCTAATCCGAGAGCACAACCGAAGATTTGGTTGGGTTCTTCCTCCTTTTGCTGACACGTGGGACATCCAGCATCCAGGTCGTGTCATGAAAGAAAATAGAGTGGTAGTTAAAGCCACGAGATGTGCATCTTGGGTTAAACTGTAAATAGAATCTTACTACTCTTGAGTAACACCAAAAGCAGCCACCGAAGATCTTTATTGGATTTGTTTTTCATCACCAGCACGTCGATGTGAAAGATGTGCGAGTTCGATCAGGTCCTCTTGCGTTTTCAACGACATGTGGGGCGCATGTGAGCAAGCAGACGATGGGCTCCAAGCGTCCGGGCTGGCTGAGAAGAGAGATTGAGGAGGGCTAAGCACGGACTGCAGGAAATTTGTTCTACGTAACCAGCACCTTGATATTCGCGTGTGGTTGTTTCTAGAATAAAAAAAGGAGGTACCCCTACTTATGTTACTCCCACTACGCCTAGTGTAAGGTTAGTAGGTGACCTTGCGCTTGGATCTTCGCCTCGTCCGGAAATCGATGGTTCTACAGTAGTGCTTCTGGCAATCTGACACCAAATGAACTACTGCACGTCCACCGCTTGTAAGCAAAAGTTTCTCCTCATGCTGCGAGCCACTGCGCACGCGTTGGCGACGGAGAAGGCGTAATCAAGCTTCTCATCATTCTGCGAGTTGACGGGACACATCAAAGTTATTTACTAGTAGTACGTACTCTCTCCAAAAAAGGGTTGACCATGTCATTTCTACCATCCCGTGCTCCGTCGTTGAGTATGTGCACTATTCACGTGCCATCGAGGAGAAAAAATATTGCGTACGTGCCATCGAAGTGCACGACTCACTTACGAAAAAGGGTTTCCCCGCTTCCCCCATACGACTCACTTATGCACTGCTTATCTGATTATCTCCATTTTCTTGCATGACACGTGCACCTTGATGCTAGATGTCTCGCGTGTTGGGAAAATGATGAACAAAGCTCACGTAAAAGAAAAAGTTGAAGAGCACAGATTCCCGACGACCGAGGAGGAGCAAGGAACCTCGCGGTGGAGCGTCTGCAAGGAACCTTGCGCGTTTTTCCCTGTTTTTTGCCGCCTGTCCACCTATAAACAACTAAAAGAACATGAACATTTTGCTAACCACTAGAAACGGTACATCAGGATGCTATGTTGAAGATGTTTTATACTCCCTCCGTTCCCAAATATAAGTCTTTTTACATATTTCAATAAGAGACTACATACGAAACAAAATGAGTGAACCTACACTCTAAAATATGTCTACATACATCCGTATGTTGTAGTCTATTTGAAATGGCTAGAAAGACTTATATTTAGGAACGGAGGGAGTAGTTTATATTGAATTATTGATAACCACGCAACAAGCCACGCATATGCAGTGATTTACGCAGCCACGCATGTACACAAGCCAACGCACTAACTCCATCCGATCCAACTCATGCACATACGCGCACAGCATGGAGCACACAATGCACGTACACAAGACGTGCATGCACACACGCTCGACCGCAGAATGCATGTGAATAACACATGCATGCGCACACACTCAGCTGCATGGAGGCGTGCGCCATCCGTGGTGACGTCCGGTTAAATGCGTGCTACGGCTGGCTTCGACGCATAACGGGCGCATACACATCTCTTGCAGCACCTCTTTGCCGTCATTGCTCAACTACTAGTCGGAGGCGAAGACGACCGCAGCCTCGGCCTTAGAGCTAGCACCGATGGAAAAACACGACGTTACGCATACCACGAGCACATACGGAGTGCCCACGACGTGGTGGTGGTGGTGCGTGCCCAGTCGCCTCTACTCCTTCTGCGCACGTTGTCTATCAAGGCGGCTGCATGCTAATGATGATGTGGGTGAGATCTTCTAGGACTCAGATGATGACGAGGAAAATTATGAGACACAAGGTGGCGTACACCGTCAAGGTCCATGGTCAAGGGGGTGCTAGTAAGTGCTTAGAGCAAGTACAATAGAGGTGAGTCGGCGGGCTATAAGGAATAAACTATAGTATATTTCTGCTTAGTTGGAGGAAAGAGAAGAGGAGAGAGAAGGTAAGTGGGCTCTTCGTGAAGAGCCAGCTCTAGCACGTGCTCCTAGGCACTTTGTGAGAATGAAAGGTGGGCCACAGAACAAAAAAGTAGTAGTACACTCTTTTCATCTACTATTGTACATGTTGACTATAAGATGGGTTGTAGATGACATGGCACTGGCTTATAGCCAGCAGCTGGCTATACTATTAATGCTCTTTAGGTGAGGTGCTAAGTGCATTAAATGGCTTAGTAACTCAAGTCTTCAATGCATAGGTGCTTAGTTTATTGGTGCCACATCATATTTTATGCCTACGTGGCAGGCTTAGCAGCTATACATGGTGGAGCACTGGGAGAGGCCAAGGCTGGTCATAGTGGGGAGTAACTTGTCTTTGTAACATATTACTATGTTACTCTAAACATCTCTATAAACCGGAAAGGAGGGAGTAGTAACATACTACTAGACTAGTGTCATATCTGAGTATGGGAGCACATGATATTTCCCGTCCGGACCGATCCCAAGTTGGCTTCTCACCTTCTTGGCCAAACAAAAACCCCTCCCCCCTCCCGCGCGCGCGTCCCGCCCGGTGCCAGCTGAGCCCGCCGCTCCACATTGATGGCAAGTCAGGGTGACGCGACCTCTCACTGCTTCCGCCGTTGAAGCGGCGCGCCGACCGAGGGCACCGCCCGCTGCACGCCCGACATTTCAGACTACAAAGTGGATAGTAACTTTAGAGCAAGTACTACATTTAGATGACATAAGCAGGCTATAAGGATTTAAATATAGTATTTGTGCTTAGTTGAAGGAGAGAGAAGAGGAGAGAGAAAGCGGATTGTGGCGATGTAGCGGTTGTACTCCAACATACTTTGTGAGACAAAAGGTGGGCCATTATTAATGATATTGTATTTATACTAAAGGGACTAACAGACGCCTTAATTACTCCGTTTTTATAGACAAACCTTGGTGGGGCTATTATTGACTTTTTTGAGCTATTATTGACTTGGACGTGGGATTTGGGGGCCAAAGGCCTACTATTATACTCGCACGACCGACCTGACATGCTCTACCCTAGCCACCGTTGTATCATATGGTTTCACACTGTTCCAGATCTTAGTGCATACGCATAATTCTTCTCCACCCTCCTTTGGCGTGCCGCGAGAAGGACAGCAGATCCTCGAACCCCGCCTTCGTGATCACATGTGCGGAGAGGCGATCAGGTTTTGGGGAGCACACTCCTGGATCGCTGCAATGACGACTTCCTCAACGACGGCCTTCTTCCCCGACCTCGGTAACCTCTTCATCAACGACACGGTGACAACATCAACCACATCCATTCTGCTCCATTGACAAAGATGTGATTACATCCTCTGGTTTAGTCCGCATCATTATTTTGATGTTTGCAATTGTCGTCATGATCTATTTCTTTGCTGTTTGGATTAAATCTCATACTAAATTGCTCATATATTCAACAATCCAATCCAAAAACCTGGTTCTGAGCAATTTGCTCGAGTGGTTTCTTTGCGCTTTTGAAGTCGCCTACTTTTAAGGGGTGCAATATAAAGGTGGCGCACAAGAGCAGTATATTGGTTTCAGATCATGTACTACTATGACGCCACTAAGGGTAAGCCTGAGGGCGATCTTAATCCTACACAGCAGGAAGCTTTTCAGAACATGGATACCCTCTTCAAAGCCGCCCTGCTGAGTGTTCTTGACGATGCCATTGTGGATTCATATATGTCGTTTGATAGCAGCAAAGACATGTGGGCTGCGCTTGAGGCCACGTTTGGGCCCTCGGGCGCTGGCAACGAGTTGTACGTCATGGAGCAATTCTGTGACTACAAGATGACTGATGAGCGCTCTGTTGTTCAGCAGACTCATGAGATACAGTCACTCTCTAAGGAACTTGAGTACTTTAAGTGTGTGTTGCGGAAAAATTTGTTCTTTGGGACCATCATTGCCAAGCTTCCACCTTCGTGGAGCGATTTTGCTACTTCTCTGAAAAACAAGAGACATGAGTTTTCTGTTTTGGATCTCATTAGCACTCTTGATTTTGAGGAGAAGCCGAGAGCAAAAGACACACGTGCTCGGTCATTGAGGGAGCTTGAGTGCCCACATGGTACACGAGAAGAACTTCCAGCCCAACCAGCCCCAAAACAACAAGAACAAATCTAGGGGAAAGGCAAGTTTGATGCAAAGAACAAGCCGTCACATTCTACCAAGTTCAAGAAGAATTCTCATAACGGGAAGGGATACAAACCTCAATTTTGGTAGCACCGCACAAAATTTATATGGCTGCATCTACACCGTTGTCGCCTAACCTCATGGTGCTCGGTATTCCTACATTCGTAACTAGGTACAATGACCACATAAGATGAAATTAGCTTATTCCTCGTTGACTTGCTTTGAATGCGGCGGAACGATCCTGTCATGTGTGGAGGAGCAAACAAGCAGTGCAGCCGAAGGTGGAAATCAACCAAGGACTTATGAAATTATATGTAATCTTCCTCAGGCAGGTCAGTATCCCCTTCGTCCAGATGATCGTGTTTTGTCATGCCGAGCTATTGATATGTGCTACTGTTTTGCAACACCGTTTAAGTATAGCTACTGTTTTCCTATCTTTTCAGATTCAGGACAATGAATATATATCAGGGGAAGTGCACAATATGGACCCATGTTGAGTCATCTCTATAGCCTCATGTGTTTGCAGCAAATGTGTCAGCATCAATTGCAAGATGAGGCAGGTAGCTAGCTGTGGAGTTGCCAACATGCTCAAAGTGCTCGCAACATTGAGAAGAAACAAGCATGCCGGAAATTAATGTGTATGTGAGGAGGCCCTTTGCTCGTGAGAAGCATCGACCGATTTTCTTTATTTCCACACCTTCTCACAACTTTGTATATTGGTTATAGTATGGTGAATCATTGAGATGCATAGACATGCTGAACTTTTGTTCTTGAATGTTAGTTTAATGTGAGTGTACGCATCGATTACCGCATCCTCTAATTTGGTGGATGCACACAGAGAAAATAAATCTCCTTAATTTACTCCATAACCACCCTATTAAATAGGCCTAGTAACAAACCAGGCGCATGCAGTGGCCGGCGGGCACATGCATCCTGCATGCATGGCCAGTCAGCCAAGCCCATGCACTAGCTCCAATGCAGCAACGCAAAAGAAGAGAGCGGTTCTTGGGAAAAAGCGAGTAGTTAGTGCAGTGGGCCTTATAAACACGAACAACTCGCTCTCCCGCTTCCGTCTCCCCACCCAATTCCCTCCACTTCCCAATCTTCCTCACTCGTCCAGAAAACCCCGCTCACCTTCTTCCTCACTGCATGTAAAACGCCTTTGCTCCTCTTCTTCCACTCCTCTGAAATCCCCAGCCCTCCTTCTTCCCCACTCGCACTGCCACTAGGCTCGTCTCTGGCTACTCTGCTCAAACCCATGAGCTCAACGCGACGCCCACAAGGAAAATGGAGTCGGCTGGCCCCAACGCCAAGAAGATGAGGCTCCCACCAGCAGCGACGCCGGTTGTAGATCCCGCACCCGGTAGCGCCGGGAGAAGCGGCGAGCCCCCCACCCCACCCGGATCTAAGGAACCGGTAGAATCTCCGGTGGACCGATCAGCGATCTCCTGGGCGTCATCCTTGGGGAGATCATCTCACTTCTCCCCACCAAGGATTGCTGCCGCACACAAGTCCTCTCAACTCGGTGGCGCCCTCTATGGCGCACCGCGCCCCTCAATCTTGATTGTCGTCAGATATCTGTCCTTCCTGAATTTGATTTCATCAGAGCCATCACCTCTTCTCACCAGCAGGGCCCCGTTCAATGCCTCTGCATCCCGACAAGCTACCTGTTGTCCATACCCGGCAAGGTGGACGCTTGGCTGACATCCCTGAATCCGGAGAACTCCAGCAGTTTGAGTTCTACCATTACCACGAAAGCTTCATACCACGAACATACCAAGAATTCGTGCCCACACCACCATTGTCCATCTCGCGGTTTTCCTCCTCTCTCCACACCGCCACCTTCGCCCGGTGCCATCTACCAGACGATCTGGTACAAATGCTTCGACTCCCACTGCTAAAAAAACTTTCGCTTGTGGTGGTTTATCTGTCGGAGGCCTCCTTTGCACTGACATCATCCACTCTAGTTGCCCTGCCCTGGAGCACTTACTGATTATTTTGGGAATAGAAATCGGTATCAGTTGTATCCAAATAAAGTCGCCTCACCTTAAAAGCATTGGAATTTGTTTTAAAGGACAACAGCTCATCATCAAAGATGCCCCTTCACTTGAAAGGTTGCTCCTTCATAGTTGTTATACACCTTCAGAAATAACTGTCATCTCTGCGCCCAAACTGGAGACCTTGGGTGTAATTCGTGACCCGTTTAATAATCACAAGGAGTTGGTGTTTGGCTCCTCACTTTTTAAGGTACTGTATATTATCATCTACACATTTGTAATCATATGCTGCATTTTTCATTTGTGCGCATAAGTTTTATATCATCTTGGAGTACACTTTGGGTACTAATATTATGTTATATGCTCAATGAAGAGTTTTCGTCCATTGATAGCCTATCAATGCTGCCGGATTCTGTCAAGATCATATATATCAGAATGTATATTTTTGATCTGGACATAATTATTGGCTTGCTGTGATGCTTTCGATCTCTGGAGAATTTATACATAGAGGTGATGATTTCATGCACGTTGAAAGCCCGTATATATTGTACTACAATTAAGCTGTTCAATTTGTCGTTCTTTTGACATACTCTTTTTTCAGACCTTAATTGTTTTCAATCTTCATGTCTACTTAGGGAGAACCACATGGAGAAAAACATATAACCAATCGTTGGCGTAATAAGCACAAGGATTTTCTCAGTTCTCATGACATTCGTTTGAGGACGATAACGATGGGACGATATGCATCCAACCAGGCAAACAGAAGCTTTGTCACATTCTTCCTGTTGAACGCGAGGTTACTATTGTCCATGAGGCTTAATTTTTACAGCAAGAGATTTCTCACAGACGAACATGTTGAACAGCAAAAAAAAGAAGTTTGGTGGACAAATGGGCTTCTAAACGTGCTCGGCTTCTATTTACAATAAGTTGTAGACATCCTGAAATAAATTTTTCTGCACATGATGTTGATTTTATGGATCAGACCGATCCATTTGTTTGTGACTGCAAAAAAGAGTGGTTGGGTTAGATGTTACTGTCATGTTCAATCTGGGTTTTGTCTAAAAATTTGATGAACAATTAATCCTTGTGCTTTTTTTACCATTTGTATGCTTGACTTGCATGTTGTTGCCCTCGTACTCCCCTCCACCTGCCACTACACTGTCGCATCTTCCATGGCTGTTGTTCAATCCCGTCCGAGGCCTTGCCGTCATTCTCCGCCTTGGTTAGCTTGCTATGCCCGCTGCCGTCTGACGTTGTCAACATGGTCAACAACCAAGAGGAATCAGGAGATGACTGTATGTGGAGGAGGCTGACAGTAGGGACCCACCAGGGTCATTGCATTTCGCAAGCAGGTGCCTCATTATTACAAGCCAAAAAAATACTTCCTCCTAATTGTTTGACAACTAGGTTCCACGCCATTGTCAATGTAGTCAATAAATGAGAAAATTACACAACAAGCGGATAACACCAGGGACCTAGCAGCTCGCCCAGTTGTTTTTCAGTTTTAGAGACGGAGCTCGACTGCGCGCTGTGCGGGGGCTATGGCTCGTCTAGCCCATGCTTACGCTTTTATTAAGCACATGACGAGCCCAGTTGATATATTTTTTCTTTCTGAAATTGGCTAGCCCAGTTCTTTTTCTTTTTGCGAATACCAAATCCGAGGCCTACTTGCTTTTCTCAGCCCTCCTGGGCTACAAATCTTTCAAGACGAGGAGGGATGTAAGTAGTAAGAAATGGGCTTCCCCAGAAAACGGGCTATAAGTTGTAAGAAATGGGCTGTAAATTTTTAAACCAAAGCCAACCGGCAATTGCATTAAAATATCATTTTTTTTCAGGATTTCTCTAGCTATAAGTTGTAAGAAATGGGCTGTAAATTTTTAAACCAAAGCCAACCGGAAATTGCATTAAAATATCATTTTTTTCAGGATTTCTCTACTCTCTACTCTTATAAAATCCAAAGTCAACTGGCAATTACATTAAAATATCATATTTTCTCCCACAAGATAAACTACTCTTTTAAAATATCATCTACAAGTGCAACGAACGGGCATCTTGCTAGTTAAGATTCTAAATTTCATTCTTTCTTTTGCGGAGAATTGTTTTTTAAATTTTATTTTGATATAATTTTTTGAAAATTATTTTTAACGTGACTCGAAATTTCGTGATTAAAAGAGTTCGGACCCCACCGAAATATGCAAAATTTCGTTGAATTTTTAGCGATGCCGAATATATGGTCTGTAATGGTAATAAAAAGAATATGGGCTTCAAATATCCTTAAGAATTAGCAAATGGGCTATAAATTATTGAAATAATGGCTAATGGGCTGTATGCTGTTTTTCACAGATTTGGAGTCTGACTTCTGGGCCTACTAGGTCGACGATGACGTTGTCCTAAATTTTTTTTTGACGTGTACGCAAGGCTTTGTCAACTTAGTCAACACACAGCAGTGACTGTTGGATGTCCATCCAACGCCCGCCGTGCTTCTTCAATCTCTGATCTTCCTGCTCCAGCCGCCCAAACCAGCGCCGACGGGACTCCTGCTCCCTCCTCCCGTGGCTGGTTGTGCTGCCGCCAGGCCATCCCTCTAACCACCCACACATCCTGTTATTTTCGTGACGTCGGCCTCACCCCTTGACCGACCGATCATTTCGTTCTCCCCTCGGCGTGGGCATCCATTGTGGTGGCTTCACGGCTCCGGGTGGTTCTCTTCCTGGGCCTCGCCCTTGTCCACCGCGTTTGTGCTCTCGGCGCGGCGAGGTCAACATGGTCAACAAACAACAGCCATCGAAAGAGGCTGACAGTAGGGGCCCACACAGGGAAATGCCTCCTTATTACGCGCAAAATAATGATTCCTCCACTGATAGTTGGGACCCACGGAAGGGTCTACGTATTTCACGAAAAAATGTTCCCCCATTGTCAGCTCGGACCCACCGGAAATGCCTCCTTATTACGTACAAAAAAATGGTACTCCCCCTGCTAGCTGGGACTCACCTTGGTGGGAGGCTGACTTGTGGGCCTACTAAGTTTACGGGGACAGAGGGCTTTGTCAAATTAGTCAATATGAACGATTCTAGCTCCAGTGACCGTACGATGTCCATCCAACGGCTGTAGTGCTTCTTCAACCTCTGGTCTTCGTGCTCCAGCCGCCCAAAGCAGCGCCGGTCATGCCGCATGCTCCTACCTCCCGTGGCCGGCTGTGATGTCATGGAGGCCTCACCGCCCCTACTACTCCCACGGCGCCAGGCCATCCCTCTACTCACCCACACCCCCTGTTATTCTGCGGCGACGGCAGCCTCACCCTCGTACTCCTCTTCGCGTGGGCATCCATTGTTGTGTCTTCCCTGGCTCCGCGTCGTCCCCTTCCTAGGCCTCGCCTTCGTCCACCGCCATGGTGCCCTCAGTGCGGCATGGTCAATGTGGTCAACGACCGACTTCCATCGGAAGAGTACTGTGCGTGGAGAGGCTCACAGCTGGGTCCACGGCGGCCGCAAGGAAGTGCCTCCTTATTACGCGCAAAATAATTATTCCTCCACGGCGAGGGACCCACGGACGGGCCACCATATTTCACGAAAAAATGTTTCCCACGGCTGGGACCCACCAGCTACATCTTCGCACGCAAGGAAGTGCATCCGGGCAAAAAACAAACGATTCGCCCCTTGAGCTTTGGGACCCACTACTACATCTTCGCAGCAAGGAAGTGCCCGATCGAGACCCACCTTGTAGAAGCGTGCGTGGCGTTGTCATTCTGGTCATGAACGGTATGCATACATATATCGGTCGATGTAGAGGCGCGCACGTGTCGTAGTAGAGGCGCGCACATAGCATGTACACGTACTTACAGCGGCCAGGGTGCAAGAAAGAAAATACGGCCACGTATGTGTACATATGGGCGGGGTCTCGAATGAATACTCGCGCATACGTACATGGCTGGGTCGGAACGGAGAAACAGCGTTGTCGTCGTGTTCATGGGGAGCCAACCGGCTGGGTCGGAACGAAATGCGTGGTCGTGTTCATCGGGAGGGCTTGGACGGAACAGACGATGGAAATGAGGCCTGGCGTACCGCACAACCGAGGAAATGGACCTCCTACGTTCAGAACGGGGTCCGGTTGATCGGGAGGGGTGTGGCGTACCGCAAAAGGGAGGAAACGGACCTCCTACGGTCGAAACGGGGGTCCTGTTGATCGGGAGGGGTGTGGCGTACCGCAAAATGGACGAAACGGACCTCCTACGGTCGAAACGGGGGTCATGTTGATCGGGAGGGGTGTGGTGTACCGCAAAATGGAGGAAACGGACCTCCTACGATCGAAACGGGGGTCCTGTTGATCGGGAGGGTGTGGCATACCGCAAAAGCGGATTTAAACGGACCTCCTACGGTCAAACGGGGTCCTGTTCATCGGGAGGTGTGGTGTACCGCAAAAGCAGGACTCCACGGGATATTGTTCATCTCCACCGTTGACCTCCTCCGGCCTCCATGGGCTCATGTTCATCCAGCCTCCACATGGCGCTACTCCACCGCCATTGTTCAACCACCCCTCCACCATCTACTCGTTCATCCAGCCCTCCACACCACGGGTCCTGTTCAACCACCCCTCCACGGGCACCCTCCACCGTCTCATCGCTCATCCAGCCCTCCACCACACCACGGGTCCTGTTCATCCAGAGGCAACGCCACCGCCATCGCTCATCCAACCCCCCGCAACGCCAATCGCTCATCCCAGAGGCAGCATCGATCGGCTTGATTAGCGGCAATAGCGGCGAATCGCCGATCGGGTTCGATTAACGACCATCGATCGATCGCTCGGGTTCGATGAACGCGTAGCACTGTAGTGCGATCGCCGGGTTCGATTAGAGCCCAACGCCTCGCTTCGGGTTGATTAGAGTCAACACCTCGCACACACGCTGCACGTTACGAGAGAACGCGCATCGCCGCCCCACGACCTCCCACCGTAACGGGGAACTCCCCGAAATTTTCCTCCCCCTCGCTTCTACCACGGTTTTTTCAGTTATGGACGGCCCAAAGAATGTCATGCAGCTGCGTCTCCGGCCTGCCCAGGACGAAAAGCCCATTTTCTGTCATGATTTTTTGTCATAAAGTAGGAGCCCACCACATCTATGATGATACCGGGTTTTGTCACAATTATCGTCATAGAAGTGTCATATGTATGACAGAAATTTTTTTCGTTCGGCCCAAAATGTCACGGATGTGTCTTTTTTTTGTAGTGACATCGGGGTTTAACTGTGCCCCAATTGAGGCTATTTTGGTAGGGTCCGTTGGGTGGACTTGGAATTTGACTATTTCGTCCGCTGGTTTGAAAGAGGTGGACTTGGATCTCTTGTCGAGTATCACGTCGTCCCTGTCCACGGTCGAGCGTAGCGCAGTTAACTCCTCTGCCGCTAGGGCTTCGGATAGTGCCTCGAGGGCTAGTGCGGCTGTTTTGTTTTCGGCGTGGAGTGCTATGTCCGGATCACTAGCTAGAGTGATAATTCCATTGGGCTCAGGCATTTTGATCTTCATGTACCCGTAATGGGGTATAGCTTGGAAGATCGTAAATGCCTCCCGCCCTAGAAGGGCGTGGTATCCGCCATCTTGAGCAGGGCCACTTGGAATGTTATTTCTTGGACCTGTAATTTTCCGGTGTCTTTGAATACCACATCTAGTGTGATTTTCCCAGTGCAACGTGCCTCCCGACTGGGGATGATTCCTCTAAAGGTTGTGCTGCTTTGCTCAATGCGGTTCCAGTCTATTTCCATTTTGTGAAGAGTGTCCTCGTAAATGAGGTTTAATCATTGCCGCCGTCCATGAGCACTTTAGTGAGCCGAAAGCCGTCCACAATTGGACTAAGGACTAATGTGGCTGGTGCTCGGGCTGTTCGGCATTTAGGTTCGTCACTGGAACTAAAGGTGATAGTCGTGTCGCTCCATGGATTTATTGCTGCCACCTGACACATGTCGGCAAGGCTGCGGAGTGCTCGCTTGCGCCTGTTATTTGAGGCGAATGTCTGGAAGACTGTTAAGATCGTATTGTAATTCATGGGATGTTGATCTGCGGTGTTTTGCATGAGGAGATCCTCGCCGCTCTTAGCAACCTGCCGGAGTACCCAACATGCTCTAAGGTTGTGTGTTGGTGTGGTATCCACCGTACTATGAATTTTGCAGGGTCCGTTAAGCCATCCATCCAATACGGTTCCATGCCCTGTGGTGGGCTTTTGCTTTTTTGTGATTGAATCGGGTGACTTACGGGGGTGCACCCTTTTGATTCGGACTGGGTGTTTACCCAAAGCCAGATTATCCCAAAATTCTGTTTCGGTTTTCCAGGCGCTCTCCATCGCACAAGATTCCGTACTATGGCCGCCAAGTCGTGAAGTGTGCTATGTTGCGCGGCTTATGGCGTTAAGGATTCCCTTGTCCGTGCAATTATTGCGAAGAATGAAATTGCGTCTTCCTCTTGACAGTCCTTGACCTTGTTCATTACAAGGAGGAATCTGGCCCAATAGTGATGTACTATTTCCTGGGGCTCTTGTCTAATGTGGGAGAGATCGCTTGTATCTGGGTGGGTGGGCGGATTTAAGTCCGAACCCTGACCCGATCTAAGACCCGGGGGCATGGGAGCTTCCGATCTTGGAGGTTCGGGCTCCGTGATGTCGCTCGATAGGTCTGGCCCACTGCCTGATTCTATGTTCAAGGCTTGGGGGATGTCCTTCCATATACAGGTATCAGGCTCGGAGAGCTCTGGAATCCGGACATAGTTTTTCCTCAAGATTGAGGAAGAATTACCGCATTGTTCCTCCACCACCGCTATCTGATGGGTGACCGGCGGAGAGTTAATCTTCCTTTGGTCGGGTTTAAGCCCGATCCGATCATAGTCCGTAGCGACTCCCAAAGCGGTGAT
This sequence comes from Aegilops bicornis, assembly GCA_021605145.1. Lineage (NCBI taxonomy): Eukaryota > Viridiplantae > Streptophyta > Magnoliopsida > Poales > Poaceae > Aegilops > Aegilops bicornis. The sequence goes on from CM038672.1 coordinate 570,139,438, forward strand.
GTGATCCAAGAGCTCGTTTAGGGAAGAGAGCTCCATCGGATCAATCTGCTCGGCAAGTTCCGAGCCGACGTGGAGGTTGTTTTCGACGACCCGAGAAGTCATCGTCGGCGCAGCAGCCGAACGGGCGGTCATGACGAACTCGCCTAGCCGGAGAGTCCGGCCGACAGCCTGTGGCTCCCCAGAGGTGACGCTGTCCTTGACAACGAGACGAGACATCCTTCCTTATGGTGACGGCACAGTGGAACTCTCAATGAAAGCACCAATATCGGTGTCAAAATCGGCGGATCTCGGGTAGGGGGTCCCGAACCATGCGTCTAAGGTGGATGGTAACAGGAGGCAAGGGACACGATGTTTACCCAGGTTTGGGCCCTCTCTATGGAGGTAATACCCTACTTCCTGCTTGATTGATCTTGATGAATATGAGTATTACAAGAGTTGATCTACCACGAGATCATAGAGGCTAAACCCTAGAAGCTAGCCAATGTTATGATTGTTCTTGTCCTACGGACTAAACCCTCCGGTTTATATAGACACCGGAGGGGGCTAGGGTTACACAGTCGGTTACAACAGAAGGAGATCTACATATCCAGACGCCAATCTTGCCTTCCACGCCAAGAGAGTCCCATCCGGACACGAGACAAAGTCTTCAATCTTGTATCTTCATAGTCCAACAGTCCGGCCAAAGGATATAGTCCGGCTGTCCGGATACCCCCTAATCCAGGACTCCCTCAAGTAGCAAGGATGAAGCGTTTGGGATATTCGAGATATCGGAAATGGTTATATAGGGACAATATGCATCAAGGCTCCCTATACCCGACGGTTTCTGATTCGTGTGGGAAGGACCCCCCCTATCGCCCATACTCACTTGGCGACGGTTCCAAATGTCGTCGTGGAAAGGGTAAAAAACCGTTTGTTTAGGACCGACACGCACCAGTGACACTTGACGAAAAATCATTGTGGTTTTGATGCGTAGGTAAAAACGGTTCTTGCTCAGCCCGTAGCAGCACGTAAAACTTGCAACAACAAAGTAGAGGACGTCTAACTTGTTTTTGCTGGGCATGTTGTGATGTGATATGGTCAACATGATGCTAAAATTTTATTGTATGAAATGATCATGTTTTGTAACACAGTTATCGGCAACTGGCAGGAGCCATATGGTTGTCGCTTTATTGTATGAAATGCAATCGCCATGTAATTGCTTTACTTTATCACTAAGCGGTAGCGATAGTCGTAGAAGAAATAGTTGGCAAGATGACAACGATGCTACGATGGAGATCAAGGTGTCGCGCCGGTGACAATGGTGATCATGACGGTGCTTTGGATATGGAGATCAAAGGCACCAGATGATGATGGCCATATCATATCACTTATATTGATTGCATGTGATATTTATCCTTTATGCATCTTATTTTGCTTAGTTCGGCGGTAGCATTATAAGATGATCTCTCACTAAATTTCAAGGTACAAGTGTTCTCCCTGAGTATGCACCGTTGCGAAAGTTCGTCGTGTCGAGACACCACGTGATGATCGGGTGTGATAAGCTCTGCGTTCACATACAACAAGTGCAAGCCAGTTTTGCACACGCAGAATACTCGGGTTAAACTTGACGAGCCTAGCATATGCAGATATGGCCTCGGAACACTAAGACCGAAAGGTCGGCGTGAATCATATAGTAGATATGATCAACATAGTGATGTTCACCATTGAAAACTACTCCATCTCACGTGATGATCGGACATGGTTTAGTTGATTTGGATCACGTGATCACTTAGATGATTAGACGAATGTCTATCTAAGTGGGAGTTCTTAAGTAATATGATTATTGAACTTTAATTTATCATGAACTTAGTACCTAATAGTATTTTGCATGTCTATGTTGTTGTAGATCAATGGACTGTGCTACTATTACTTTGAATTTTAATGCGTTCCTAGAGAAAGCTAAGTTGAAAGATGATGGTAGCAACTACACGGAATGGGTCCGTAACTTGAGGATTATCCTAATTGATGCACAGAAGAATTACGTCCTGGAAGCACCGCTAGGTGCAAGACCCGCTGCAGGAGCAACGCCGGACGTTGTGAACGCCTGGCAGAGCAAAGCTGATGACTACTCGATGGTTCAGTGTGCCATGCTTTATGGCTTAGAACCGGGACTTCAATGATGTTTTGAACGTCATGGAGCATATGAGATGTTCCAGGAGTTGAAGTTAATATTTCAAGCAAATGCCCGGATTGAGAGATCTGAAGTCTCCAATAAGTTCTATAGCTGCAAAATGGAGGAGAATATTTCTGTCAGTGAGCATATACTCAAAATGTCTAGGTATCATAATCACTTGACTCAGCTAGGAGTTAATCTTCCGGTTGATAGTGTCATTGATAGAGTTCTTCAATCACTGTCACCAAGCTACAAAAGCTTCGTGATGAACTATAACATGCAAGGGATGGATAAGACGATTCCCGAGCTCTTCTCAATGCTAAATGTTGCGAAGGTAGAAATCAAGAAGGAGCATCAAGTGTTGATGGTCAACAAGACCACCAGTTTCAAGAAAAAGGGTAAATGGAAGAAGGGGAACTTCAAGAAGAACGGTAAGCAAGTTGTTGCTCAAGTGAAGAAGCCCAAGTCTGGACCTAAGCCTGAGACTGAGTGCTTCTACTGCAAAGGGACTGGTCACTAGAAGCGGAACTGCCCCAAGTATTTGGCGGATAAGAAGGATGGCAAGTTGAACAAAGGTATATGAGAAATACATGTTATTGATGTGTACCTTACTAATGCTTGTAGTAGTACCTGGGTATTTGATACTAGTTCTGTTGCTCGAAACAGGGACTATGGATTAAGCGAAGATTGGCTAAGGACGAGGTGACGATGTGTGTGGGAAATGGTTCCAAAGTCGATGTGATCGCCGTCGGCACGCTACCTCCACATCTACCTTCGGGATTAGTTTTAGACCTGAATAATTGTTATTTGGTGCCATCGTTAAGCATGAACATTATATCTGGATCTTGTTTGATGCGAGACGGTTATTCATTTAAATTCGAGAATAATGGTTGTTCTATTTATATGAGTAATATCTTTTATGGTCATGCACCCTTGAAGAGTGGTCTATTTTTGTTGAATCTCGATAGTAGTGACACACATATTCATAATATTGAAGCCAAAGGATGCAGAGTTGATAATGATAGTGCAACTTATTTGTGCCACTGCCGTTTGGGTCATATTAGTGTAAAGCGCATGAAGAAACTCCATTCTGATGGACTTTTGGAATCACTTGATTATGAATCACTTGGTACTTGCGAACCCATGCCTCACGGGCAAGATGACTAAAACTCCGTTCTCCGGAATAATGGAGTGAGCAACAGATTTGTTGGAAATCATACATAATGATGTATGTGGTCCGATGAATATTGAGGCTCGCGGCGGGTATCGTTATTTTATGACCTTCACAGATGATTTGGACAGATATGGGTATATCTACTTGATGAAACATAAATCTGAAACATTTTAAAAGTTCAAAGAATTTCAGAGTGAGGTGGAAAATCATCATAACAAGAAAATAAAGTTTCTACGATCTGATCGTGGAGGAGAATATTTGAGTTACGAGTTTGGTCTTCATTTAAAACAATGTGGAATATTTTCGTAACTCACGCACCTGGAACACCACAGCATAATGGTGTGTCCGAACGTCGTAACCGCACTTCATTAGATATGGTGCGATCTATGATGTCTCTTACTGATTTACCGCTATCGTTTTGGGGTTATGCTTTAGAGACAGCTGCATTCACGTTAAATAGGGCACCATCTAAATCCGTTGAGACGACACCTTATGAACTGTGGTTTGGCAAGAAACCCAAATTGTCAGTTTGGGGCTGTGATGCTTATGTGAAAAAGCTTCAACCTGATAAGCTCGAACCCAAATCGGAGAAATGTGTCTTCATAGGATACCCAAAGGAGACTGTTGGGTACACCTTCTATCACAGATCCGAAGGCAAGACATTCGTTGATAAGAATGGATCCTTTCTAGAGAAGGAGTTTCTCTCGAAAGAAGTGAGTGGGAGGAAAGTAGAACTTGACGAGGTAACTGTACCAGCTCCCTTATTGGAAAGTAGTTCATCACAGAAATCAGTTCATGTGACTACTACACCAATTAGTGAGGAAGCTAATGATGATGATCATGTAACTTCAGATCAAGTTACTACTGAACCTCGTAGGTCAACCAGAGTAAGATCCGCACCAGAGTGGTACGGTAATCCGGTTCTGGAGGTCATGTTACTTGACCATGACGAACCTACGAACTATGAGGAAGCGATGATGAGCCCAGATTCCGCAAAATGGCTTGAGGCCATGAAATCTGAGACGGGATCCATGTATGAGAACAAAGTGTGGACTTTGGTTGACTTGCCCGATGATCGGCAAGCCATAGAGAATAAATGGATTTTCAAGAAGAAGATTGATGCTGACAGTAATGTTACTGTTTACAAACCTCTACTTATTGCGAAAGGTTTTCGACAAGTTCAAGGTGTTGACTACGATGAGTTTTTCTCGCTCGTAGCGATGCTTAAGTCTGTCCGGATCATGTTAGCAATTGCCGCATTTTATGAAATCTGGCAAATGGATAAACAAAACTGCATTCCTTAATGGATTTATTAAAGAAGAGTTGTATACGATGCCACCAGAAGATTTTGTCAAGCCTAAAGGTGCTAACAAAATATGCAAGCTCCAGCGATCCATCTATGGACTGGTGCTAGCATCAGGGAGTTGGAATATACGCTTTGATAAGTTGATCAAAGCATATAGTTTTATATAGACTTGCGGTGAAGCCTGTATTTGCAAGAAAGTGAGTGGGAGCACTACAACCTTTTTGATAAGTATATGTAAATGACATATTGTCAATCAGAAATGATGTAGAATTTTCTGGAAAGCATAAAGGAGTGTTTGAAAGGAGTTTTTCAAAGAAAGACCTCGGTGAAGCTGCTTACATATTGAGCATCAAGATCTATAGAGATAGATCAAGACGCTTGATAAGTTTTTCAATGAGTACATACCTTGACAAGTTTTTGAAGTAGTTCAAAATGGAACAGTCAAAGAAAGAGTACTTGCCTGTGTTGCAAGGTGTGAAGTTGAGTAAGACTGAAAGCCCGACCACGCCAGAAGATAGAGAGAGAATGAAAGTTATTCCCAATGCCTCAACCATAGGTTCTATAAAGTATGCCATGCTGTGTACCAGACCTATTGTATACCCTGCCCTAAGTTTGGCAAGGGAGTATAATTTTGATCTAGGAGTAGATCACTGGACAGCGGTCAAAAATATCCTCAGAGGACTAAGGAAATATTTCTCGGTTATGGAGGTGATAAAGAGTTCGTCGTAAGGAGTTACATCGATGCAAGCTTTGACACCGATCTGGATGACTCTAAGTCACAATCCGGATACATATTGAAAGTGGGAGCAATTAGCTAAAGTAGCTCCGTGCAGAGCATTGTAGACATAGAAATTTGCAAAATACATACGGATCTGATTTTGGCAGACTCGTTGACTAAACTTCTCTCACAAGCAAAACATGATCACACCTTAGAACTCTTTGGGTGTTATTCACATGGCGATGTGAACTAGATTACTGACTCTAGTAAACCCTTTGAGTGTTAGTCACATGGCGATGTGAACTATGGGTGTTAATCACATGGTGATGTGAACTATTGGTGTTAATCACATGGCGATGTGAACTAGATTATTGACTCTAGTGCAAGTGGGAGACTGAAGGAAATATGCCCTAGAGGCAATAATAAAGTTATTATTTATTTACTTATTTCATGATAAATGTTTATAATTCATGCTAGAATTGTATTAACCGGAAACTTAGTACATGTGTGAATACATAGACAAAACTGAGTTTCACTAGTATGCCTCTACTTGACTAGCTCGTTAATCAAAGATGGTTAAGTTTCCTAGCCATGGAAATGAGTTGTCATTTGATCAACGGGGTCACATCATTAGAGAATGATGTGATTGACTTGACCCATCCATTAGCTTAGCACGATGATCTTTTAGTTTGTTGCTATTGCTTTCTTCATGACTTATACATGTTCCTATGACTATGAGATTATGCAACTCCCGAATATCGGAGGAACACTTTGTGTGCTATCAAATGTCACAACGTAACTGTGTGATTATAAAGATGCTCTACAGGTGTATCCAATGGTGTTTGTTGAGTTGGCATAGATCGAGATTAGGATTTGTCACTCTGATTGTCGGAGAGGTATCTCTGGGCCCTCTCGGTAATGCACATCACTATAAGCCTTGCAAGCAATGTGACTAATGAGTTAGTTATGGGATGATGCATTACGGAACGAGTAAAGAGACTTGCCGGTAACGAGATTGAACTAGGTATTGAGATACCGACGATCGAATCTCGGGCAAGTAACATACCGATGACAAAGGGAACAACGTATGTTGTTATGCGGTTTGACCGATAAAGATCTTCGTAGAATATGTAGGAACCAATATGAGCATTGAGGTTCCGCTATTGTTTATTGACCGGAGATGAGTCTCGGTCATGTCTACATATTTCTCGAACCCGTAGGGTCCGCACGCTTAATGTTCGATGACGATCGGTATTATGAGTTTATGTGTTTTGATGTACCGAAGATTGTTCAGAGTACCGAATGTGATCACGGACATGACGAGGAGTCTCTAAATGGTCGAGACATAAAGATCGATATATTGGAAGCCTATGTTTGGACATCGGAATGGTTCCAGGTGAGTTCGGGCATTTACCTGAGTACCGGAGGGTTACCGGAACCCCCTAGGGAGTATATGGGCCTTATTGGGCCTTAGTGGGAGAGAGGACGAGGCGGCGAGGGTGGGGGCGCCCCCCTCCCCAGCCCAATCCGAATTGCTTATATAAGGAGGGGCAGGGCTCCCCAAAGAGGGACAAGAAAGAAGAAACAATCTTAGGGCTAGACATAACTGGGAGAGCCGGTTTACGGCGACTCCCTCATGATGATAATGAGATCTAGCCACAAACAGCATGCAGGGCTATTACCGGATGATGTTTCCCAGGGCCCGAAGCTGTCTAAATCCTTGTCTTGTGTGTTGCGTCTCTCGCCCCGATCAACCCCTCTCAAGCTACTACATAGATGCGCTGGCCTCACGCCTAAGTCCTCTCTCTAGGACATCTGCCATGACAATTCCACGACACTACTCGAGGACGAGTAGGAATTAAGCTTGGGGATGCTGATACGTCTCCAATGTATCTATAATTTTTGATTGTTCCATGCTGTTATATTATCATTCTTGGATGTTTTACAATCATTTTATAGCAACTTTATATCATTTTTTGGAACTAACCTTGACCGACGCTTTTCAAAGAGAACTACCGTGGTGTTGTTTTTTGTGCAGAAATGAAAGTTCTCCAAATGAGCTGAAACTTTTTGACGATTTTTTTGGAACAAAAGAGACCCCCGAAGCTTCGTGGGAGGGCCAGAAGAGTCACGAGGAGGGCACAATACACCAAGGCGCGCCTGGGCCCTTGTCCGTGCCCCGGTGGGTTGTGCTCACCTCGAGGCCCATCTTAGCGTGAAACCAACGCCAAAAATTCCTATAAATAGAGAAACCATCAGGGGTAGCCCTAGATCAGAAGTTCCACCAACGCAAGGCTCTGTAGCCACCGATACCAATCTAGACCATGTTCCGGCACCCTGCCGGAGGGGGGAGTCATCTCCGGTGGCCATCTTCATCATCCCGGTGGCCACAACAATGGGGAGGGAGTAGTCCACCCTCGGGGCTGAGGGTTTGTACCAATAGTTATGTGTTCAATCTCTCTCTCTCTCATGTTCTTGAGATGTCGCGGTCTTGATGTATCGCGGGCTTTGTTAAAATAGTCAGATCATATGGTGTTTTCCCCTCTCTATCTTGTTGTGATGAATTGAGTTTTCCCTGTGAGATTTTGTTGTTCTCGGATTGAATACTTTTATGGATTTGAGAACACTTGATATATGTCTTGCAATTAAATACTTGTGGTGACAATGGGGTATCTTATTGATTCACTTGATATATATTTTGGCACTCAACTCGCAGATTCCCGAGGTGACATTGGGGTAATCTATTCATATGGGTTGATGCACGTTCTTGTCTTTGTTTCTCTGGTAGAAATCTTGGGGCACTCTTTGAAGTTCTTTGTGTTGGATTGAGTATTATGAATATGAATTTGCTTTGGTGTTATTTTAGTACGAACTCTAGGATAGATCGAACGGAAAGAATAGCTTTGTGTTATTTTAGTACGAACTCTTGAATAGATCGAACGGGAAGAATAGCTTTGAGGTGGTTTCGTACCCTACAAACAATTTATTCTTATGTTCTCCACTAGATAAGAACTTCGGAGTGATTCTTCGTTACACGTTGAGGGATGGTTATGTGATCCAATTATATTAGCATTGTTGAGAGATTGCACTAGCGAAAGTATGGACCCTGGGCCTTGTTTCTAAGTATTGCAATACCGTTTTTGTGCTCGTTTACTATTTGCTACCTTGTTGTTTTTATTTATCCAGATTATAAAAATATATTTCTACCATCAAAGTTACACTTTTATCACCATCTCTTCGCCGAACTAGTGCACCTATACAATTTGCCATTGTATTGGGTGTGTTGGGGACACAAGAGATTTCTTGTATTTGGTTGGAGGGTCGTTTGAGAGAGACCATCTTCATTCTACACCTCTCATGGATTGATAAACCTTATGTCATCCACTTGAGGGAAAATTGCTACTGTCCTACAAAACTATGCGCTTGGAGGCCCAACACGTGTCTACAAGAATAAAGTTGCGTAGTAGACATCACCTAGCGACATGTGTCACCCACATACTGTGAAGTGGAGATCGTGTTAGATCGTGGGTGAACATAATAATCTCATCGTGGGATGCGGAACGGTTTGAGCGGCAAAAGTCGAATATTCAGATAAGAATATTTTAATGTTTCGTTCACTTCAGCTGACAAGGGCACAGTGAAGATTTTGAACGGGTTTCAAATAGAACACACATGAAGAATTTGTGAACAAACTGGGTTGAGTTTAGCATAGAGGGGGACGGGTCCGATCACATTCACTTAGGTAAAAGTCAACTTGAAGAATTAGCAATAAGTGAATGCTATAGAGGACTAAAAACTCAAATATATATATAGTCAATGAAGAACACAGTCGGAAAGAGTGAAGACTTTGCAAAGTTGAAGAATTTGAACAACTAAGGAATTAAAAAAAACAAAGAAAAACTCAAATTTAAGATTTTCAACTTTTGTTGGTGGCGTGACCCACCGTATAAGAATGATGATTTCAGACGCCGTGTCAATTGTCATAGGGTGTGAGAATCAAATTCTTCGTTAATTTCTTCACACTTAGAGGGTTAGTCTTCATTGATTGAAGAAAAACGTTACTTTGTGTGATGCACATCTAAGTCATCAAATTTGCATAGGTGTTAGGATGTGTGTCCTTTTCAAAGAACATTCGAAGATTCTAAGATTTTTAGTTCACACTGTAACTTGCTAAATCTCTTCTCATCTAGGGGCTTTGTGAAGATATCGCTAGTTGTTCTTCAGTCTTCACGTGCTCAATAGAGATGTCGCCCTTCAACACATGATCTCGAAGAAAATGATGACAAATATGGATGTGCTTTGTCTTCGAGTGCTGAATTGGGTTATGAGCAATCTTTATGGCACTCTCATTGTCACAGAAGAGTGGCACATTCTTCACATTGATGTCGTAGTCCTTGAGGGTTTGCTTCCATAGCAATTGAGCACAAGACGAACCAAAGAAGCAATGTACTCGCTTCAGATGAGAGTGATACACAGTTCTGCTTCTTCGAGGACCAACATACCACGGATCGTCCGAGGAAATGGCATGTGCCTGATGTTGACTTGCGATCCACAGATCACCAGTATAGTCATAGTCAGAATATCCAATGAGATCAAAAGCCAAGCCCTTGGGATACCACAATCCGCTCAGCTGGTTAGAGCAAAACAAGCAACGGATTGAGCAACTAGCGCGAAAGCCGTTGCGCGTTAGCATTCTGTTGTACAGCTACTTTGGTATAGTTACAAAGGTAACCGGTAGGGGAGCAGAATAGTCATTCAACTGATGCTTTGAAAGTATTACCAAGTGTTGGAGTGTGAGCTAGATATCAAAGAATATGCTTCACAGCCTTATGGTGTGATTCCTTCGGTGTAGCTTGAAAACGGGCACACATGCAAACACTAAGCATAAAATCTGGCCTAGATGCACATAGATACAATGAAGAGCCAATCATGGAGCGATATACCTTTTGATCGAAGTCTATACCATTTTCATAAGTGCATAGATTTCCATTTGTGGGCATAGGGATTTTGACGCCTTTGCACTCTTGCATGCTGGATTTCCTCAACACATCCTTGAGGTATTTCTCTTGAGATCTGAAGATGCCGTTGTGCTGTTGACGAATTTGAAGACCTAAGAAGAATTTCAATTCTCCCATCATAGACATTTGATATTCCTCACTCATCACATAGGCAAATTCGTCACTGTAATGTTGGTTAGTACAGCCAAAGATAATATCATCAACATATATTTGGCACACGAATAATTCATCATCATAGGCTTTAGTGAAAAGAGTTGGGTCAAGTGAACCGGGTTTGAAGCCTTTCTTCATGAGGAATTCCTTCAAGGTATCATACCACGCCCGAGGGGCCTCCTTGAGGTCATAGAGGGCCCTAAAGACTTTGTCAGGATGCTTAGGATCTTCAAAACCTGGGGGTTGAGCAACATATACTTCTTCCTCAAGCTTACCATTGAGGAATGCACTTTTGACATCCATTTGATATAAGATGATATTATGATGGTTAGCATAAGCAAGCAATATGCGAATAGCCTCAAGTCTAGCAACAGGTGCAAAAGTTTCATAGAAATTAATTCCTTCAACCTGTGTGTAGCCTTGAGCTACAAGACGAGCCTTATTCCTCACCACAAGGCTATTTTCATCTTGCTTGTTGCGGTAGATCCATTTGGTATCGATGATATTGTGCTTGCGTGGGTCTGGTCGCTTGACAAGTTCCCAGACATTGTTGATCTCGAATTGATGTATTCCTCTTGCATCGCTTGAATCCACTCAGGCTCCAAAAATGCCTCATCAACTTTGGTGGGCTCTGTGATAGAGACAAAAGCAAAGTGCCCACAAAAGTTAGACAAATGTGAAGCCCTTGAGCGTGTGAGAGGACCTGGTACGTTGATGTCATCGATGATCTTCTCGATCTGCACTTCATTTGCGACGCGAGGATGAGTGGGTTGACGACGTTGAGTAGGCTCAGGATTTTCTTCAGAGCCATTTTCTTCAGGTGCATCAGCATGAGGTTCTTCATGTTCTGGAATGACTTCTTCAGCAGATTCTTCGGTAGGAATGACATCCTCAGTAGCCTTGAACTTGATGGATTCCTCAGGTGACATTTCATCTAGCATAGGAGGTAGGTACTCTCTTTGCGAGCCATTAGTTTCATCGAACCGCACATCTACAGTTTCAACAACCTAGTGATGAACGGTGTTGAAGTCTCTATAGGTGTGCGAGTCCTTTCCGTAACCAAGCATAAAACCTTCATGTGCTTTCAGTGCAAATTTAGAATTGTGATGAGGATCTCTAATCCAACATTTAGCACCGAATACTTTGAAATAACTCACATTGGGTTTCTTGTCAGTGAGGAGTTCATATGAGGTCTTTTTAAAGAATTTGTGAAGATATACCCTATTGATGATGTGGCACGCAGTATCAATTGCCTCAGGCCAGAAGCAAGGGGCGTCTTGTATTCATCAAGCATAGTGCGAGCCATCTGTCCTGTTCTTGCGCTCCATGATGCCATTCTGCTGAGGAGTATAAGGAGCAGATAACTCGTGAGTAATACCAAGTTCATCAAGATAGTCATCAAGACCAGTATTCTTGAACTCAGTCCCGTTGTCACTCCTAATGTGCATGATCTTCACACCGAAGTTGGTTGAAGCCCTCGAGGAAAATCGTTTGAAGACTTCCTGCACTTTAGTTTTGTAAGTGATGATATGCACCCATGTGTAACGAGAATAATCATCAACAATAACAGAGTTGTATAAAGATGCAGCATTTGTGAATGTGGCATAATGAGTAGGGCCAAAGAGATCCATGTGAAGCAATTCAAATGGACGAGTGGTAGTCATGATGGTCTTCGAGGGATGCTTGGACTTGGTCATCTTTCCAGCTTCACAAGCTCCACACAGATGGTCCTTGAGGAATTTGACACCCTCGATGCCAATGACATGCTTCTTCTTCGCGACTGTGTGCAAGTTCCTCATGCCAGCATGACCTAGTCGTCGATGCCATAGCCAGCCTTCTGAAGCTTTTGCAAGTAGACATGTGGCAGGTTGTGGTCCTGTAGAGAAATCAACAATATACAAGTCTCCTCTCCTTAAGCCTTCAAAGACTTTGGAATGGTCAGCTTCCATGATCACAACACAACGATACTTGCCAAAGACAACAACCATACCAAGATCACAAAGCATTGAGACAAACATGAGGTTGAATCCTAAGGACTCGACAAGCATGACTTTGTCCATGTGTCGATCCTTTGAGATCGCAACCCTACCTAGACCCAATACCTTGCTTTTGCCTTTGTCATCGTAGGTGATATGCTTCAGATGCGATGGAGATAAAGCAGTGTCCATCAATAAGTTCTTGTCACCGATCATGTGATTCGTACATCCACTGTCGAGGACCCACTCAGTGGCTTTGGGTTGATCATCCTGCAGATGAATTAGTGCATCTTACGAACTCATATACTTCATCACTGAAGAATATGACATCAAATTCATCAGATTACATTTCCTCAAGCAATACAACATGCATAGCAGTAAGAGGACGTGAGAAATGAATATTCATTTCTTCATGATTAGCTTGCGTTCTTTCAAGCATTTTTCAGGTCTCCAGCAAATTCTTCATACGTTCAAGTTCGTCTGGAGACCTGACCCTGCATAAGAGATTAGTTCTTTTTCTTCACCACCCACATCTGGAGGGGTGGCAAAGAGTTCATCACTCTGTGAGCTCCATATGAGAAAGGTGTCATAGAAGCCAGTCCACTTTATTTCTCAGAAGAGGGGTTAGAGTAAGCATATGAATAAGCAGAGAAATTATTCGATGACTTATGAACATAATGATTTGAAGAATAATGCACATATTCATAGCCCTTAGGATTTCCCTGTGAAACAGAAGTGTTAGCACGATGATGTTCATATGAGGATTTTGATCCATGTGAGGAATTTGATCCACGTGAGGAATTTGGCCCATATGAGGACTTGGATCCATATGAAGACTTTGGTCCATATGAAGAATTTGATCTGGGGTTCCTATTCTTCACAGGTGGTGTCATGATGACATTCACCTAAAGACTTTCAAGGCATCGTTTGGGAACGCAGATTTTCTTCATAGGGGGACAATTCCTGCAGTTAGTTCCAACATATCTAGCAAATACTTCACCATTCTGATTTTTGAAGAGTTTATAGTTGGAGTCAGATGACTCATCAGAAGAATATGAAGATTCACATGTAAAGCCAGATAAGGTAGATGGATCTACGGGATGTCCTTTCGCAGCAACCCATGAGGTTTTGGGATACTGCTCAGGTTTCCAGTAGGTCCCATCAGTATTGAGTTTCCTCTCAAAGGCAATACCCTCTTTCCTAGGGTTCTTGTCGAGGATGTGCTTTTTAAGCACATCACAAAGAGCCTGATGCCCTTTGAGGCTTTGTACATGCCTGTCACATAAAACTCCTTCAACCCTGCATTGTCAGTGATACTTGTGGTATCCTCAGATGAGGAATTTGTGACCACATAGATAGTTGAAGAATTTGTAGCAATAGAAGCATTTGAACTTTCAGGTGAAGAATTAGCAGTTTCACATTCAATGCATTTCAAACATGGTGGAATGAATTCATCCTGAGCAGAACGGATCTGTTGAGCAAGCAATGAATCACGTTCCTTTTGAAGATCTTCATAACTCACCCTTAGCTTCTCAAGATCTTGCTTTCTTTGAAGAAATTCATAAGAAAGCTTCTCATGATCAGCTAAGAGAGTGTTATGGTGACTCTGAAGGTTATCAAACTTAGACTGAAGTCTCTGAAGATTATCAGTCAGAGTTTGAGTTCGATCCATTTCTTCACCCAACAGGTCATCGTTTTTGTCTAGCATATTTTGAACCTTTTCAAAAGCCTTTTGTTGTTTCACAGCAATCTTAGCAAGTTTAGAATAACTAGGCTTGAGGTTTTCATCAGATTCATCCTCACTTGATTCAGAGGAGGATATTTGAGTACCTTGGCACCTTTTGCCATGAAGCAATAGGTGGGAGCGTAGTCATCATCGCAGTCATCAGCAGTGTTGGGGGAGTCATTTTCCTCAGAGTTGAAGATGGACTTCCTGACGAAAGCAGTAGCGAGAGCTAGGCTCACCACACCAGAGTCTGACTCCTCAGATGCCTCCTCTTCCTCATTTTCCTCAGATTCAGCTTCAGAGTCCATTTCCTTGCCAATGAATTCCCAAGCCTGTTTGGAGCTGCTCTTCTTATGAGATGAAGACTTTGAAGATTTTGACGATGAGGACTTTGAAGATTTCTTCTTCTTCTTTGAGTCATCAGAACTGTCATCCTTGTATTTCTTCTTCTTTAATTCCTTCTCCCACCGAGGACAATCAATAATGTAGTGACCAGGTTTCTTGCATTTGTGGCAAGTTCTCTTCTTGTAGTCACGGGATGAGGAATCTGATCTCATGTCATCACCTCTTGAGGATTTACCAAAGCGACCACGCCTTGAGAACTTCTGGAATTTCCTCACGAGCATTGCTATCTCCTGACTCAGTTCTTCAGGATCACCAAGGCTGCTACCAGAATCCTCTTCTTCTGATTTAGAAACTGCCTTGGTCTTCCGTGCGCGTGATCTTCCATAGCTTGGTCCATAGAGGTCTCTCTTCTCAGCAAGTTGGAACTCATGAGTATTTATCCTCTCGAGGATATCAGCATGATCAAGAGACTTGTAGTCTCCACGTTCTTGAATCATCAGTGCAAGTGTGTCGAATGAGGAATCAAGTGATCTCAACAGTTTCTTCACCACCTCATGGTCGGTGATGTCAGTGGCACCAAGTGCTTGGAGCTCATTTGAGATGTCAGTGAGGCGATCGAAGGTTTGCTGAACATTTTTATTGTCAAGTCTTTTGAAGCGGTTGAAGAAATTGCGAAAAACGTCAACTCGAGAGTCACGTTGTGTTGAGACTCCTTCATTGACCTTTGACAGTCTATCCCAGATAAGCTTAGCTGTCTCCAAAGCACTCACTCTGCCATACTGCCCTTTGCTCAGATGGCCACATATGATATTCTTCACTTGAGAGTCGAGTTGCTTGAATCTCTTCACATCAGCAGCGTTCACGGAAGGTGTGACAGAGGGAACACCATTTTCCACAATGTACCAAAGATCGTTGTCAGTTGCCTCAAGATGCATGTGTATCTTATTCTTCCAGTAAGGGTAGTCCGTCCCATCAAAGGTAGGACACCCAGCCGAGACCTTGATCATGCCTGCAGTCGACATAACTAAAACTCGAGGTGGTTAAATCAAAATCTCACAGAACAAGGGAGTACCTTGCTCTGATACCAATTGAAAGTGCGTTATATCGACTAGAGGGGGGGGGGTGAATAGGCGATTTCTAGAAATTCGTCACTGAGGAAATTCAAGGTGAGGAATTTCCTAAGTCACGAACAACTAGCAGCGGAATAAGTACTCAAGTGCAAGCGTAACATAGCAGCAACAGGATTATCATGATGAAATGAAAACAAGCACAAAGTACAAGTAGCGTGAATACAGGATAAGAGGCTGAAGACAGAGTGACTGAACAATTACGAATGAGGAAATTGAGAAAATCTTCAGTCAAAGTCTTCAAACAGTAACGATCAAGTTCATCAACACATGAATGAGGAAATGAAAGGGTTGAGGAAATAGAACCAGTAGCTTGGTGAAGACGATGATTTGGTAGACCAGTTCGATTCTTGTGTGATAAATGACGTGTGGTTGGAGCGGCTAGGTATTTAAAACTGAGGACACGCAGTCCCGGACACACAGTCCTCACCGTATTCTCCTTGAGCTAAGGTCACACAGACCTCGCCCAATCACTCGTGGTGAGTCTTCAGGTGACTTCCAAACCTTCACAGACTTAGTCACTCGGCGATCCACAATTTCCACTTGGATGCTCTAGACCATGACACCTAACCATCTGGAGGATACACAGTCCTCAAAGGTTACAAGCGTCGGTTCCACACAGGAACAATCTCTTCAGTGATGCTCAATCACTTTGGGTTTGTAGGTGTTTGGGTTTGGGTTTTTCCTCACTTGATGATTTTCGCTCAAAGTCCTCGAAGGATGGGATGCTCTCAATGACAAGTGTCAATTTCTCTCAGAGCAGCCAACCAAGTAGTGGTTGTCAGGGGCGGCTATTTATAGCCTAGGGAGCAGCTCGACATGATAAGACATAAATGCCATTCAATGATATGACCGTTAGGTGGGTAGATATTTTGGGATAGCTGGCGCGTAGCACAACAACGGTCGGATATTTGAGTATCAAATTCCTCAGGGCTATCATGTTCCTCACTTGTAGGCAATCCGCACTGGCGAATTCCTAACTCCTCAGTCAGAACAAATTCCTTAGAGACCAGAAGATCTTCGTCTCTGTCACTGAAGAAATTGACTGGACTGTATGAGATTTCCAATGGCTTCACTCGAAAGGATTGGGTAGGTGTAGGATTTTGAGATGAGCATCACTTGAAAACTTTTCTTTAGTTTTACCTCGACCCCCTTTAACAGTACAGTGTTTCCTATGACTCAATAAAGACAAAATGAAACTACGAAAACAAAAGCCTTCACGCTCCATATTCCTTGCATGAATATCAAGTCTTCACGGTCACACCAATTTCTTCATTTTCAAAGTCTTCAGCTGAAGACATTCATTTTTAGGGGTCGACTTTCATCGTAAATATCAAACTCCTCATAGACTTATAGACATGTGTACACTCACAAACTCATTAGTCCCTTAACCTATAAGTCTTCAATACACCAAAATCACTAAGGGGCACTAGATGCACTTACGCAAAAAAATCAGAATTTTTGAAACATCTAGAATTGACTTTTCAAAGTTGGTATTATGGGAGCATTGAGGGTGTGGTATCACGTGCTACTCTTCCCGCCCAGAAGCTCCACTTCCCCTCCCCGTCGCCTTCACTTCCCCAGTAGTCGAGGAGTACGTTTCGCTCTCGAAGGAGGAGGATTGGATCCTGGACGAGGAGCAAGTGTAGTAGGAGGCCACCCTCATCGCCGAGGTGGGGGAAGGGGGAGGGAGATCGTCGTGACGTGCTTGAGGCCGCGCAACAGGACCCCACCCTCCTCAACAAGTGTCATGATTTGGGACTGCGCAACAGGATCACGCGCTGGAGGGCACGCAACAGGTTCCCTTCCCAACCTCTTCAGCAGATAAACCGAAAAGGTGTGTGTGTGTGTGTGTGTGTGTGCACGCGTTCATAAGAGTGTATGTACGTGTATTTTACCTGCAAGAATAAAATAAAATAAATGTGTATGTGTGTATGTGCAATGCGATTGTACTGTACTTAGAGAATCTACAGCCGGACGCCCCAAACCGACCTCAAACGCCCAGTCGGCCCATCCGGTCACGAAAATCTGACCCATATGGGCGCCTCGAACGGGTCTCAAACGCCCGGGCTGACCGGCACCCCTCATATCCAGCCCAAATATGGGGAGGATATGGGGTGGCCCGGGCATGCCCGGCGTGTCCGCCTGACAAGCCCGGTCCACCACCGACCCCACGACTGTCCCACAAAAATAACTATTCCGCTCATCACTCTGAAACCCTATCTCACTCGCGCTCTCCTCTATCGCTCAGTTCTTTACTCTCCCTGCACCAATTCCGATCGAATCCGGCGCAATGTCGAGCTCCGGCGGCCGCTTCGACTACGAGTTGGATCCGGACTATGTGCTTGCCCTCCGCATCTCCTTGGAGCGGTCCAAGGTGGAGACCATGGGCAGCTCTGGATCCACAGTGTCGCTGCAGACGGATCTTCCCCACCGCCGCTGGCCCCTCCCGGCCCGTGTGCAGTTTCGACAGGCGGCCTGCGCAATCCACGCCTTCCTACGCCGTCCCCTGCCCCCGTCGGCTGCTTCTCCCCCAGGTGGGCAGCGGTGGGTGCCTGTGCCCGCTTCGCCGGAATCAGAGGCGCGCGCTGCCCGCTGCGAGAGGCGGCGGGAAAGGGAGAGGAGGCGGAGCAGTCCGTGCGCCGCCGCCGCGGGATGCAGATGGAGCCCGACGAGGACGCGCAGCTCCTCGAATGGGTCTATCGTTGGTCGTTACGACCGTGGAGACGGACGCGCGACGGCTCCGTCGGAAGAACGCCAAGGCGCTCCGGATTCCCATTGAGCAGTCCGAGTGCGAGGCGGCGGCTGCACCGGCGGAGGTGGCTCGGCTCGGAAGCTCAAGCGGCAGCAGGACAGTGATGTTCGACGGTTGAGAGGGCTCATCATCCTCTCCGACACCTCCGACGACGACGACGACTACGGCTCCTCGTCCGACGATTCGGACGATCCGCCACCTGCTGCCGAAGCCTACAGCTACATCGGTGACCGAAAGGGCAAATGGCAGATGAGAAAGTGGGTGAAGCTCCGCCGTCTCCGTCTTCAAGTTCAAGTTTTTAGCAATCTAGTTTAAACTTGTCCATCGTTTATGTGAATTATGTGAACTTTGACGACTCGATGATCTTTTGATGATCGAAATGTGCATTTCTATATCTAATTCTATGTTTGTGTAATGATCTACGTTTTTTTTACATTGCATGCTTAGTATGGATATGAAGTACCGGATATGAAATACACGGATGTGAATGACATAATTAAGGAGTGTCTGGTCAGTACCGGCGAACACGTCCGGGTACGCCCATATATGCCTGGACGCGTCTGCGGGCGTTTGAAGGCCCTATATAATAAAAATTATCGCGTCCTCGGATCATGTTGGGAACTCCAAAAGCTAGAGATACAACCGTGCGTGGGAAGCAAAACTCCGGCGCGCCATGCCATTGCCACACCCCCGGCTCAAGTCCAACCCACCAGTCCACCACCCCCGCACCTCGCTCGATGCCGGATCGCGCACAGATCCCACCGCATCCCAGATGCACAGAACCCCGTAGAGTCAGAGCCTACCATCGTCTCCAGCCCAAGTTCACCAGGGCCACAGCACACGCACGCTCCCGCCTCGCCTCGCCCCTGCCCGTCCTCGTCAAACCCCACGGTCCAAAGTCCAAACGCTCTACCCTTCGACTCCCCTCGCCTCAAATCTCACCGGTCACCACACCTGCGCGGCCGCCGCGCCACTCAGACTCAGGCTCAGCTCCGCCGCCGAGGCGCCGCGCGCAGCCATGGCCGGCCCCGAGCAGCGCGTCGTCGCCGTCATCATGGTCGGCGGCCCCACCAAAGGTACGCCGCAGATCTGCGCCCGCCCGCCCTCGCCGGTGCCGACCCCCTTCCGCACCGCGCGTGGCTTCGTCTCTGATTGTCCGGTGGTTGGGTGTGCAGGGACGCGGTTCCGGCCGCTGTCGCTCAACGTGCCCAAGCCGCTCTTCCCGCTCGCCGGCCAGCCCATGGTTCACCACCACATCTCCGCGTGCCGCCGCGTACGACCCACGCTCCCTCCCTTCCTCTCTGCCTTTGCATTTGATTGGTGGGTTCGCCTTGTGCAGCTCGTGTCAGAATTGAGGCCTTTTCGATCCCGCTGCTGCAGATCCCCAACCTGGCGCAGATATACCTCATCGGCTTCTACGAGGAGCGGGAGTTCGCGCTCTATGTCTCCTCCATCTCCAACGAGCTCAGGATCCCTGTCAGGTTCGCTTCGTGCCCTCCCCAACACCCCACTTCATTCCTGCCAGTTTAGGCGCGTCGGATTCAGACTGCGGTGAACTGCCACTGACGGGGTGCTGTTTAATTCTAGGTATCTGAGGGAGGATAAGCCGCGCGGGTCTGCCGGAGGGCTCTACAGCTTCAGGGACTACATCATGGAGGACAGCCCGGTCTGCTCTTGAACCATTATCATCTTCATTTTTGAAAATGTGGAACTGAATTAGTTGTTTGGCATTTGCCTCTATTTGCTAGGGTGGATTCTAGTGTGTTCCTTCGACCTGGGATGTTTGAGTAATTGAGTTTAGCGCCGCTGTGGTTTGCAGGATTCGAAAACACAAGAATAGGTAAAACATAGGAATAAGATGTTATGACATTTGGAATCCTACATTGAATGGAAAACACAGAAATTGGATATAGAAGTTATTTGGTCGCGCCACAGGAAAAACACTGGAATTTTGCATAGGGACTGAATGGACGCCATAGTTGTCTTATAGACTCAAAATTTCAAGGAAGTCTAACCTCTTGCTAGGAATCCTATGGAATAGTAGATCCCCTAGTAGAAAACTAATCCATAGAATTTGGAGGGTCCATTCCTTTGAATTAGATGGACTCTAACGGCAAAACTCCTATGGATTTATAATCCTACAAAATTCCTTTGTAAATTCTCTGAGAGATATGCAACTGCTTCGGTTCTACTGGTATCTCTACTTTGCTGTTCTGGGTCATAAACTCATAATAAGGGAACTTTTACCCTCTAAATACCCTTATGGTTTTTTTTTGCAGGCACACATTGTCTTGCTGAACTGTGACGTCTGTTCTAGCTTTCCCTTGCCAGACATGCTCGGTAGGTTGCCAAGTAGCTGAAGTTGGGATTGCTCATTGTGTGTTAACAGTGTTTGCTTTGTCAATTTTCTGTTGGACACTCATCGCTAAATGTATCACCATCTCTTCATTGCAGAGGCCCATAAAAAGTATGGAGGCATGGGCACTTTGCTAGTCAATAAGGTGTGAGAATGTCATACTAGTAACTTCCATATTAGCGGTAACCAGAGTTCATATAGTATTCTCATGCATAAGGCATAACATTATCCCGGAAATCTTTCCCAGGTATCTGCGGAGTCAGCCAACCAATTTGGCGAGTTAGTAGCTGATCCTGAAACAAATGAACTGCTACACTATACGGAAAAACCAGAGACTTTTGTGAGTATACGGTGCTGATTATTTGTTGTTTGGTTTAGTGTTCTATTTTCCATTTGGAGAATTGTGCATGTCTTATTTGGTTTTCAAATTATTTTGGAACAACCAATCGTTCTTAGTGAGTAGTTAGCTTAGCTCTAATGCATTTTATACATGTGTAGGTGAGTGATCTCATAAATTGCGGAGTCTATATATTTACACCCAAGATATTAGTTGCTATCGAGGATGTTCTAAAACAGAAGAAAGACAGAGGTATTATGCTCAGTTATATTACATTCTTTTGCCTTTTAAATTGCTATGGTTTACACATACTGTCCATGGTTCTTTGCCCATTCCTTCACCTTGCTACTAATTTTGTCTCATTTCGTTCTGGCCATGCTCCCGTGAGGCATGTTTTGCTTTTGCTAGCGTCACCATTCAAACCATTAGTCAAAGAGGTTTACTGTTCCAGTTGAACTAAAATTCTGACAGCTTGGTGACATACAAATTTGAGAAAGTATATTAGTTCTAGTCGGTTAATAATTTCTTCATTAGTCTTGTTTTGGTCCTCCTATTGGTACTTCCTATTTACAGCACAAACTTTAATCACTCTCAATGCTAAAATTTCAGCTAATTTGCGCCGTGTATCCAGCTTTGAAGCTCTTCAATCAGCAACGAAGTATGTGTGTATCTTCTATTCATTTTCCTTCATATTTATTTGGGTCATTTCTCAGTTAATGTGTATTTGATTATTTTTTAATCATGGAAATCGTCGGTGCTATTTTAAATAATATGAGGTCGTACTACCAAATTAATGCATCACCAGGAAGTTGAACGTGAACTGCGAGATGTCTATGTTCTAACTTGTAATACAAATGTCTTGGAACATATTTTTACAAACATAAGGTCCGATTGGATTGCCGTATATTTCCCACACCCGTAAACTTCTACACCTGCATATTACTGGTTCCCAACGAAATGCATGGCATGGGTTGTATTTGTAATCCGGTGCGCTGAGGTGTGTATCATATACCAGCCCATTACCGGTGTATTTGAGGAAACAGGCGTAATAATTACCATTGTGAAACGACGTTCCAAGCGCCAGGTCGTCTTGTCCACCGGTTTTGTTTACGGGGCTGTATTTTACAAGTGTAACCGGCTGGAAAACGCTATTCCAAGCGCGGCCTAACTAATTTTACCACTGATCTTTTAGCAAATATATGTCTCATTAGATGGATTAATTGTCCAGAAACAATAATTCACTTTCATGCATCCTTGAAAAAAGAATTCACTTTCATGATACTGACAAGTACACTACTGCTATCCTTGTCTTGCTGTACCTCCAATGATTTCCCCCTTATATTTTAGAGGTAGGTAAGTTCAGTGCACATGGATTGCTACCACATCATCTCATTACAATAAAACCGATGTTTGCCATGTTTTCTGAAGTCGTCTTCTGGGATGGCCCTTTGTTTGATTGAAGGCGTCATGAACTCATGATCCTTTCATTAGGTTCCAGGGGGGATTGTGCATGGAAATATAAAATCATAGAATATGCCTTACATGGCCATCATATCAATTCAGAATAAGAAAAGAAATGGGTAGGAGGACTAATTGGCCATCATACTGTCCTTGCTGCTTCTTTGTAGAAAGCATATTTTCTTCTATAGTTGTTAGCCTGATTAAGGTCCTGTATCTAGCAATACGGCTATTTTGTCTTCTCGTTAGTTCTTCCAAGAAATCTATAGAAAAATGATAGAGCTTCCATTAAGGTGATCCCAATGTATTTATAGGATACTGAACATCTTGTGTTAATTGTCAACAGGGCAATTCCGGCAGATTATGTTAGGTTAGATCAAGATATCTTATCTCCTCTAGCAGGAAAGAAGGAACTTTACACATACCAGACACTTGATTTTTGGGAACAGATCAAGACCCCAGGGTAAATATAGTTCTTGACGTGCGCTTTATAATCTTGAAGTTGTTGATTGACCAATGTTGCATCTATGCATAGGATGTCTTTGAGATGCTCTGGCCTATATCTCTCCCAGTTCCGCCATACCTCTCCTCATCTTTTAGCCTCTGGAGATGGCAAAAAGGGTGCCACTATTGTAGGTGACGTGTACATCCATCCATCTGCAAAGGTGCATCTAACTGCAAAGGTAACATCTGGTTCTTCAACATAAATTTGGTAGATCGTGATATACCATGGTGTCTGATATCCTTGACATTCTATTTATAACATGTCAATAGTTAATGATGGTTTTATCTTTTTATACGCTATCCATATGCAGATTGGTCCCAATGTTTCGATATCAGCAAATGCTCGCATTGGAGCAGGTGCCAGGCTTATCAGTTGCATCATTCTGGATGATGTCGAAATTATGGTTAGTCTTCCTCTCTTTACCAGATGATAACCACATTTAGGTACCTGCGTCTCAGATAATTCCTTTGTTTGCAGGAGAATGCAGTTGTCATACATTCAATAGTAGGGTGGAAGTCAACAGTAGGGAAATGGTCACGCGTACAGGCAAGATTTTCTACACATGCTACCTATCCTATTAAAAATTATTCATTTTCACCTCTTTCATCATAGAAAGCTTGGAACCTTTCATATTCTGATGTTTCCGTTCTAGTCCAATTTGAGAAGTACATAGATTTTATCAATGTTTATGCTTCTCTGCACTAAACATATCTACTGTACTGTTTTAAACATAACATTTTGTGGTTCCTTGTGCAAAATTACTATGATTTTGCTGAAAAAAGTTACTTTTGGTGTGACAGTACGTCTCGCTGTAACTGTCTTTGAGACGAAGATACAATTGCGTATACTGCTAATCCAGTCTTTTCTGGGTGCATCACGTAACAAAATTACTTTCTGAATACAGGGTGAAGGTGACCACAATGCCAAACTTGGTATCACCATTCTTGGTAAGACCCTACCTAGATGATATCTTGTTACCTTCCCATAAAAATCTTGTGATGATAATATGCTTTACGTAGGGATAGTTCCTATGCTCGATTTGACGTGCTAGCTAAATGCAGGTGAAGCCGTTGATGTTGAAGATGAAGTAGTTGTAACTAACAGCATCGTGCTCCCAAATAAAACTCTTAATGCCAGTGTGCAAGATGAGATCATCCTATAATATTCCTTGCACAACACATATCTTATATTTAATCCTGAATAAGGTCTTCATACCAAATATGTAATTTTCCTTCTTTTTCTTCTTCTTTACCCCCCTCATGTATGCTTCCATTAGATTGGGGTCATTAGTCTGTACAAGGCATGTGATGTGACATCGGTGTAATTTTGTTTAACATTATGGCGTCAATTTCACTGGTGTAGAAATTGTACAAACAGATTACAGCATTTCTACTGAGAACTGACATTTTGTTAGCTGCATCAGTTGTGAGCAATTGCTGTTCTTTGAGACCCCAATCATTTTTCTTTCTGATTATCAGCTTTGATATGTTGCTGTTAGGTGTGTTGTTAATCAGTCAATTTACTCACTCCCATTTCACTTTGGGAAATAAGTTTGTCAGCAATAAATGCTTACTGAAGTTGTACTAAAGCAGCAACAAGTAATATGGATTGGAGGGAGTACATAAACTATTTTGCTGATGACATGTGCAATAGTTGCAGTATCCACTTCACTTTGGGAAATAAGTTCGTCAGCAATCAGTGCACTGGTCAGAGGCAATATATTCTGCATAAAATGGTAGTAATGAAATGTTGTAACACGTTAGGATTTGCCCTGAAACTAAATATGGAATATCACCGAGTATGGCACCATCGTATTCTATCATATGTACAAAAATGCTCCAGTCGCATATCATGTCAACATATCAATGAAGGTAACCGCGCTGCTATCAACGCAACTGGAACTGGAACTGATTCTGCTAAAGCCCGGCAGGCGCGGATAAGCAGGAAGCCGACAGATGATGCCCCAAATCCCTAATGCCTGAACAAAGCCTGTAGTCTATCTACTAATAAAAGAACCCTATTTGTAGTTTCTGCAATTCCTGCAAAAGATGTTGCAAGACCACTTTGGCCTTTCATTGTCCGATGTCCTTGAGGAAACGCGGAGGGATATTTTCAGGTGGATCCATTGCCGACACATACTCAAGCTGTACAATGATCAAACAAACAAATTCAAACAAAAAAGTTCGCATGTGAAAGCCAAAAAACTGGGGGCAGCCTATCTTGCCTTGCGATCATTATACTTGACTTTGATGGCGACTTCTTTCAAGCCTGGATACGTTCCATTCAACTGCAATTCGTGTATAATCAAGATGCAAGACTTGAGATCAGAGACCTTGTAGTCCGTGTTCCTTTGCAGCGTCAGGTTCTGCAGAATAAACACAAGCTAATATCAGAAAATTATAAAGCATAATGTAGATCCAACAAATACTCATGTCTTCTTACCCAAGGACGGGTAGTTGGGCTGATTGTGAACCTGGCCAGAAAAAGGCAGGCAGCAGCAACAACTGATGGATTGAACTGTATGCAGCCATAGTGCAGCAAGCTCAATTCCGCAAGGTAGCTACACAGAAACTCCAGCTTCTTTGCTTTTGCACGCTAAGGTTTGAAGAGGGAAGAAATGTTACAATAAAGAACATTAAGTGAATACAATATCAGATGCTGCAACAGATGCTTACATCGCGTTCGCGGCAAACAGTTATGTATCTCCTACAACAGACATGCATTGAACATCAGGGTTAGGATCTTTTGAGTCCAGTGTGGCAATAATCATAATACAAGATATATGTTATGCAAATTAAACATGGTAACTATTGTACATGCTGAACACGACGATTCGTCGCCTTGTGTGGATGGCCTGGCCACTGAAACCCACATGAGAGACATGTTTTGGAATAGCAGAGGTCTCTCAGACTTGGCTAAACATAAACACGTCAGTGATTGTGTCCGGGAACACGGTTTGGATTTTGTGGCAATTTCCGAGGCTGGCAAGTGTGACTTTCGCCCGCATGTCCTCGATCACCTATTAGGTGGTTTCGACTACACATGGTATAGTCTACCAGCTCGTGGAAGATCTGGAGGAATCCTTATTGGGATAATGACAACAACCATGGACTTGTTGGCTTTTTCGATCGGTGAATTTCATATAAAATTTCACCTACGAAATAGAGCTGATAATTTTACATGGACTCTTGTCGCTGTCTATGGGGCTGCCCAAGATGAGCATAAATCTGATTTCCTTCAGGAATTGGTAAACTTGGCTAAGAATAACCCGTATCCAATGCTTATTGGAGGGGACTTTAACATTCTTAGGTACCAGGAAGAGAAAAATAATGACCGCTTCGACACTCATCGCCTTTCCTATTCAATGCTGCGATAGACAGTTTGGATCTTCGGGAAGCCAGTATGTCGGGGCGTCAGTTCACTTGGGCGAATAACCGATCTGTGCCGACATACGAGAAGCTCGATAGGGTACTAATGGATACCGAATGGGAACTAAAATTTCCTCTCGTAACCGTGCGAGCCCTAGAGCGTATCGAGGCCTTATCGGATCATGCACCCATCATTCTGGATTCTAACTCTATGAATCCAGCCACCCGACGCCCTTTCAAATTTGAATTGGGATGGTTGCATAGGGACGGATTCGTAGACATAATCAAGAATGTTTGGGAGAGGCCCGCCGTTGGTCGTACACCTATTCAGCGATGGATCTTTAAAATAAGAGCCATGAGGCGACACCTCTCTGGATGGGCAAAACACACCAACGGAATTTATAAGAAAGAAAAACAAAGGCTTTGTGCCATCATTGATGACCTTGACAAAATTGCAGAGCCGCGCACATTATCTCAGCAAGAGATTGAATTGAAAAATCAATCTAATGAGATGGTTGCTCGTCTACTGCGAGAAGAGGAGATCAAATACTACCAGAGATCCAAAGCTGATTTCATTTTGATGGGTGATAGTAAGATACTTCCAATTGGTTGCCAATGGGCGGCATAGGAAGAAATGTATTTACAGTCTCCAACAAGATAAGGGGCGGATTGAAGGTCAAGAGGAGCTCAAAAAGTATATCTCCAAATACTACAAATCTCTTTTCGGAGCGCCTACTGAAGGGAGTTTCACGCTTGATGAGACCCGAACAGATGATATTCCACATGTCACGGCAGAAGAAAACGATATCCTAACGACACCATTCTCAGAAGAGGAGGTGCGAGCTGCCGTGTTCAATGGAACATAACAAAGCTCCAGGTCTTGATGGTTTCCCCGCAGAATTTTATCAGAATTTTTGGGATATCATCAAGTCTAACCTTTTGGAGTTGTTCAATTGTCTGCATGTCGACCGACTTGACCTATTCAGACTTAATTTTGACGAGATTGTCTTGTTGCCAAAGATTAAGGAGGCCGAACGGATTCAACAGTTCAGACTTATATGCCTCATTAATGCCAGCTTCAAGATTTTCACCAAAGTGGCGACGAATAGATTAAACTAGGTAGCTGACCATGTTGTCCGGCCATCTCAAACAACTTTCATGCAAGGAAGGAATATACTTGATGACGTAGTAATCCTGCATGACACTATCCATGAGATGCACCGGAAAAAACACGAGTGGAGTAATATTCAAAATTAACTTTGAAAAAGCCTATGACAAGGTCAAATGGTCTTTTCTCCAACAAGCCCTAAGGATTAAAGGCTTCTCCGTTAAATGGCGCAAGTGGATCCAAAATTTTGTAACTGGAGGTAGCATGGCCACCAAAGTCAGTGATGATATTGGCCATTACTTTCAGACAAAAAAGGACTACGGCAGGGTGACACCATGTCCCCAATGTTATTTAACATTATGGTTGACATGTTGGCTATTCTGATTGAGCGCACCAAGCAGGACGGCCAGATTACAGGAGTAGTGCCACATCTAGTGGATGGTGGTCTCTCTATTCTGCAATATGCCGATGACACAATTCTCTTTATGAAACATGACCTAGACAAGGCTAGAAACCTGAAACTCCTGCTGTCAGCGTTTGAGCAAATGTCGGGTCTTAAGATTAACTTCCATAAAAGTGAATTGTTCTGCTTTGGAGAAGCCGTTGAGGCGGCTGCCGATTATGCTGACCTTTTTGGTTGTGCATATGGACAATTCCCAATTAAATATTTGAGAATACCAATTCATTATCGGCGTCTCACCATTGCAGAGTGGAAGCATGTAGAGGAGCGACTAAAGAAACGCTTGAGAAGCTGGAAAGGCAAGTTGCTCTCAGTTAGAGGATGACTGGTTTTAATAAACTCTGTCCTCACAAATATGGTTCTCTATATGCTTCCATTCTTCCAGCTCCCAAAAGGGGTCTTGCAAAGACTGAACTATTTTAGGTCCAGGTTCTTTTGGCAAGGAGATGGTGAAAAGAAAAATGGCCAAATGGAGCGTGGTTTGTAGGCCGAAAGACCAGGGTGGCCTCGTATTCATGACCTACAGGTCAAGAATGAGGCCCTACTTAGTAAATGGTTGTTCAAGCTTCTTACCGAGGATGGTGTTTGGCAAACTATGCTGCGCAACAAGTATATAGGCCAAAAGGCAGTGTCTCAGGTATATTGGAAACCCGGAGACTCACACTTTTGGGCTGGCCTAATGACGGTAAAGAAACATCTCTTTCGCTTTGGGTCTTTCGTGATAAAGGACGGGTCGGAGATTCATTTTTGGGAAGACGTCTGGTTAGGCAATGCTAGTCTCCGAGAACAATACCCAGCCTTATACAACAATGCACACGATAAGAATAATACTATTGCGCAAGTGCTCAGCTCATCCCCACTAAATATTTCGTTCACGCGGGATATGATTGGCACCCGACTTATGTCATGGAATAATCTCTTGTCCCGTCTGGATTCGATTAACCTGACACAAGGTCGTGATGTGTTTCGCTGGAACTTTACTACATCGAGGTCTTTCACAGTAGACTATGTATCATGCACTCACGCATTCTGAGGTACCGGTGAGTAATAACAAAAAAATTTGGAAAGCGAAGGTACAACTTAAAGTTAAATATTCATGTGGCATCTCCGCAGGGGAGTTGTGCTAACAAAAGACAACCTCGCACGACGCAAATGGTCGGGAAGTAAGAAGTGTTGTTTTTGTACTCATGACGAGACAATTAAACACCTCTTTTTTCAATGTAAGTTTGCGCGTTCTACGTGGTCAGCTATTCAAATAGCGTCAAGTTTGTATCCGCCCACAAATGTTGCCAATATTTTTGGTCATTGGCTGGACGGTTCAAATAGGTACAAAACGCTAATAAAGGTGGGAGCGAATGCCTTACTATGGTCGCTTTGGCTATATAGAAATGATGTTGTTTTTAATGACAAAAATGCTTCTTCTTTGCAGGTTATTTTCCGTTATACGCACTCGCTTCGTACGTGGTGTATGCTACAACGAGCGGAGTACCAACCGCTGTTCAAGACGGTGTGTACGTTGTTGGAGCAGGTGGCTACGTAGGTTTTTTCCCAACATGGGTGACAACATAATCTCCGGATCGGTCCATCATCTCTTTCGGCATAGGCATAGTGTCGGTCTATGGACTTTGCTGTTGCCGAATTGCCGGTCTTTTATCATTCTGTTTAACAGACTACTGGTGTTTGGCTGTGTGCATCCTAGTTATTCAAAGGTCGGGTGATACTCTTAATGCTTTGTATCCTTTAATGCTACATTTTGAGATAGTAAAAGCGCCCTTTATCGAAAAATAGATCTCGTGAAAAGAAAATTAATTTCAGACTGCCTATGTGCTATGCTAGACAGACATGGATTCTGGCCGGCTTTTCAATAGCCAGATTTAAGATTTATCTCATTCAAGAACAAAAATGTAGGCATAACAGATACGTACCGAACATTAGAGCATCTCTATTAGGGCCCTCAAAAAGCCTTCTCAAGCCATTTTTTAAGCGGGCAAAAAACGCTCCACTCATGCCCCCAAGTGCTCGTTTTTCGCTAGCAAATGCAAAAAACAGTGCCGGCTGCCACATGCAACACCCAGCGCGCCGGGGGGCTCCTGGGGGCCTAATTTCGCCGTTTTAGGCGCTGGCCTACCTGCCAGCGTCTCCCTCCTGTCCCCTCACTTTCCTCACTGGGCCACCCTCGTGCTTCCTCCTCCTCTCTCTCCCTCCACGCACACACACAGACACGGCATGGAAGCCCTTCGCTCCCGTCCCCGCTGCCTGGCACGCCGCTCTGCTCTCGTGTTCGTCGCCGGAGGGCCGCCCACTCCCAGCCGCCTCAGCCTCGCCGCCCTGCGGCCCGCTCCTCCTCCGCCTCTACTTCCTGCGCGGCGGCTCTCGCAAGTGGCTCTCCAGCCTGCTCCAGACCGCCGGCTGCCCGCTCCTCCTCGTGCCGCTCGGCTTCTCCTACTCCTCCCGCCGCCGGCGCGGCCCCCGCCAAGGCGACGACGCCACGGCCAGCAGCGGCGCCTTCCTCATGACGCCCCGCCTCCTGGCCGCGTCCGCCGTCGTCGGCCTCATGACCGGCGCCGACAACTTACTCTACGCGTATGGCCAGGCCTACCTCCCGGTGTCCACCTCCTCCATCCTCATCTCCACGCAGCTGGCCTTCACGGCCGCCTTCGCGCTGCTGCTCGTGCGCCAGCGCTTCACGGGCTCCACGGTCAATGCGACCTCCGTCGAGACCTGCATGAGCTCGCGCGTGCGTGCCTCCGCTCTGGCTTGCGCCGTGTTAGCGCGCGCTGCTGGCTCCGGCTCACCGTCTCTCCGTTTTTGCGCCTACCTGCGCCCGGCCGGGTCTAGCTCTGCAGCGCCGTCTCCCCGCGAGCCTCCTCGGCCTCACCAGCGCCATTGCGTCGTCCTCGCCCACGAAGTGCTGCTGGTGGTGATGAGCCAACCGCGGCTCACTTCGCCGCCCGGCTCTCGTCTCCGCCGTGCGCCTCTGTCGAGGACGGCACGCCCGTCCGCCCGCCTCTGTCGAGGACGGCACCGGAGGGCCGCGCCGCTCGTCGTAGCCGAGACCTCGCGGGACACCGGGGTGCAGGGGCGACGGACGCGGAGGACACGTCGAGGAGCCACGGCGGCGGCCCGGCTCGCGTCCGTCACGACGCTCTGCAGCTCGAGCTGCTTGCCGGCGACGGTGCGTACTGCGTCGCCAAGTATGGCCAGAAGTGGGTGCGCCCGCGTGCCGGCTCCGCCCGCTCGCCGCCTCGCCCGGCCGGCCTCGCTGCGCTGCCTGCTCCTCTCGCCGCGCTGCCTGCTCGCCGCCGGGCTACCTTGCTCCTCTCGCTCGCCCCGGGTACGTGTGTTGGGGGTGGAAAAAAATGCGGGGGCTCAACGGCTGGAGATGCTCTTAGGCTTAGGAATATATTTGAGCACAGTATGGCAGTAATCATATATAATAGTACTACTTATATTTCTGAACTTTTATGATAACTGTTTTACTCTGAGGATATTTTATATTTTGAATGTAGAAGTTTCAGCTAAAAGTACATACCATAGAAAAGTTCTTGAAGTGGGACTCCCCATCTCAAAGTTTAGATATTTCAGTATGTAAGCCTCCATCTTCACCACCTGCAGTGCATAAATAAAAACCACAAATGTTTCTCCACCATTGAGTCATAGAAATTTACTGTGGGAAGTTAAGCAGAAGAAAGGCTAACCTGCTGGTTGGTGTACGTTTTGTCAGTAATGTCACTGTATTTTTGCACCTTATACACATGTATATCATCTTCATATTTCCTGCAACATTCCATTCATTCTAGTCAGATAGTCATGCTAAGAGATAAACAAAAAAGAAAGATAAACAATGGTTTAGTTCTCTACGCAGCAACAAGCAATGCGGTCACACCAAGTAATTGCAGCCTTTTCCGGCTAATGACAGTTGCCGAGAGGAAGCGGCCGACATATGAAACAGCAAGGTGAACCATGTCCGAAGGAAGCCTGAATTCCCAAGCTACTTCCACCAGCCAGTCCACTAGGACCGCCCTCATTCTGGGATTGATATCTTCCTGTGTGGTCCAGTAGTCATCCCTCGGCCTCGTCGATGCCTAGAAAATTTAGACGACAAAGCCGCACCTATTTATATCAACCCAAACACGGCAAAAAATATCGCATTATGTACATAGCAATGCTAGTATCTTCAGACAGTTAGGATGCCATACATCCTGAAGAACCCACAGCTTCTGATATGAAATCAAGATGTAAAGTGAAGGTAACATATGGAGTACTACTAGCATACTCCCTCCGTTCCATAATGTAATGCTTATAAATTTTTATGAAAGTCAAACATTACAAACTTTGACCATGTTCATAGAAAAAAGTAGGTACATCTAGAATACACAAGTGCACATCATTGAATACATCGTGAGTTATATTTTCAGAATATACATGTTTGGTATTGTAGATGTAGACAGTTTTCTCTATACACTTGGTTAAAGTTGACAAAGTTTGACTTTTACAAAAATCTATAGGCACTATATTATGAAATGAAGAAAGTACTTAGTAGTGCCTTGCGGTGCATACCACTGGGCTCGGCATGTAATCCTGTAAATACATGTAACCTAGCTTTGGCAAAGTTTTCGCCACCAATTCAGTAGAAAAGAGAGCAGAAATAGCACAAACTCGTAGTTTGCTAGAGATGGAAACTCACTATTGCCGGATGGAACAGTGTCCTAATTTCACCATTTGCGCAGCCACATGGAAACTAACTATCACCGAACGATACAATGTCCTAATTTCACCATTTGTGTAGCCACATTATTTTTTTGAAAATGGAGGTGTACATGCGGTCTCTGCATCATAATGATGCATACAGCCAGCTTATTAAAAAAATCCACGAAGTAGCACAAAGTCATAAAAGTATTACAACTCGCAAGCGGAGCGAAGCAAAAGAAAAAAAAAGAAAAATACATGCTGACAATCACAACCGGTATGGCAATATGAAGGATAAGCTTCCTAGACTCCTATCTTGCTATGCGACCGCCATCCGAACCGGTTGAATATAGCCCGCGCTATCATCTTCCACTGGTTACACCCAGTAATCAAAGGCTTCCTGGAGTCCATAGGAGTGAGTAAGGACCACGTACGGATCCATGCTATAGCTCTGAAGATGACCTCTAAGAAAGTTAAAGTGTGTTGTATGTTAAAAATCAAATCATTCCTACAGTTCTATATAACCCACAGAAGCGCACATATTCCAATCCGAATACGAGCCGCAGTAGTATGTTTAACCCAGCTAACCACGTTCCAAACAACGACTCAATGTCAACTGAAGGATTAATGTTGAAGGCTGTATGAATCGTTCTCCAAAGCAATTTGGCGAGTGGGTATTCAAGGAATAGATGTTGTATTGTTTCATCGTGATCACAAAAATAACAACGTGAACTATCTATCCATTGCCTCTTGATTAAATTGTCTTTGATGAATATTACTTGCTTGTGGACAAACCACATAAAGATTTTAATACGTAAAGAAACC
Source organism: Aegilops bicornis (assembly GCA_021605145.1). NCBI lineage: Eukaryota > Viridiplantae > Streptophyta > Magnoliopsida > Poales > Poaceae > Aegilops > Aegilops bicornis. The sequence continues at coordinate 570,172,994 of CM038672.1, forward strand.
TTAATCTTCCAAATATGTAACGATCTTGAGATTGGGCTAGAATTAATCAAATCCATTTGTGTAGCCACATGTAACTAATCAACTACTCCGATATAATATCCTGCACACATAACAGAATAAAACTGATTAATTCACTCCAGCAGATCGAGATGTATCCACAGCACAATGCCAATCACCCAAGTTCCAGGAACTCATGCGTACAACGCGATCACACCCCAAAATTCCCCAATTCTATCCGAAGCAAAACCGTAACTACTCCTACCAGTCTACCAAGCACGACTAGCCCGACCACAAAACCATGTAAAGCAAAGCCGACTTGGGGTGTGTTTAGTTGAAGAACCAAGTGGAATGAAATGTAACCATTCCATTCCAGTGGAATGGTTCCATCTCTGTGTTTGGTATGATCAGTGAGGTGGAATGAAACGGTTACATCTTCATGTTTAGTTGGTGGAATGGAATGAAATGAATCTTTTCAAATTAGCGTTTGCTTTTCCTGTAATATATGCAACATTAACTGTATTTTAAAAGTATTTTATTTAAGTATCAAAACAACATATTTTTTCATCACCTACAATTTATCTATACACAATCTATTTACAAGCAAACCAAGAAAGAATTCTCAATGAATGGTGGGGTATGCACAAATTGCAAAGGCGTGAACAAGTACAAATTGCAAGAGGGAGCACGATGGAGCAGAGCCTGATTCACTTTGGCGTAGCTACCGCATGCCAATTCCTCTGCAGTACATGATGTGTGTACGCCGCTGCTGCAGGTGAGGCCGCAACTCGGCCAGCCACGAGCCACGGCCACAACAATGGTCGCTGCGGCTCCTTCCACTGCCGCCGCTCCGCCACAATTGGTCGCTGCTGCACTCCTCCTTGGCCCCTGCCGCCGCGCTGCAAGCAACTTCCGCCGCCCAGATGTGCCTGCATCTGGATGGCCGCTGCTTCACTCATCCTTAGCCGCTGCCGATGCACGCAAGCAGCTTACCGCTCAGATGTGCATGCGACAGGACGGCCGCTCCTCCTTCCTTTGCCTGAATGTGTCCGCGGCAAGATAGCCGCTCCTCCTTCTGTCGCTGGGAGAGATGAAGATGGCCAGTTGTTGGGAGAAAGACAAGCAGGAGGAGAGACGACGGGGAGGAGACGGGCAGCCAACACCGGAGAATGAGCGAGGTGGGAGTCGGGGGAGTGGCGGCGTTGAGATTTGGAGGGTGCGTGCGAGTCGGGGGAAGGGGAAAGAGGCGCCCGTTCCGCGTGGTCCGCCCGAGTCGAAGGTATGGCTTGGTTCCGGATATACACGGAATATTTGTTCGGTGGGAACGAGTGGGTTCTGTTCCATTTGTGTATCAAACGCTGGAACGAGGTTTAGGGATGGGTCCAATCCATGCGGTTCCACTTGGTGACTGAAAGTAAACACACCCTTGGAGAACGAACTCGTACCTCCACACACAGGATCGGACGAGAAGGGGAATGGAGAAGCCCCTCACCTCCAGGGACCGCATGTACCGGTCGATGTCCCCGAGGTACGGCGACATACGCGACCGGAGCGCAGCGGGGTCCGGCTGCTCCGAGTCCGAGTCCAAAGAAAGCGGGCGCAGTCGGCCACGGTCTCGCCGATGTGCCTGGGGTGCAGGGCAGCAAGGGGTCCGACCGCCTCCGTAAGACCAGAATCACTCAGAATTCGATAAACAAGCTCAAATCTCGCCGGATCGATGTAATTGCTTGAGAAAATTGGATACAGAGAGGAATTGTGAGGGCAGATACCCCGTCTTCCATACAGTAGCTAGGGTTCTACCTAATGCCATGAGTTATCAAATATTCGTCCTGCCTGATCAAGCCTCGAAGCCCAGCTTATAACTCCGACCAGCTCAGTTGCGGTAACTACTGTTTTAACGGTTACAAAACAGTAACTGACTTAAAAGAAGGGATGAAACAGTGAAGACTCCATCTGAGCTGTTGATCTGCTCTGAATCGGTACCTTTGCATCTGGACCATCTCTTGTCTGAATCTCACTTGCCTTGTCTTCCTCTCCTTCAGTAGTTGCATGGTTCAGGTCCTGACAATGCCGCCGCCATGACGACCGCCTTGTCCTTGAGGCGGAACAGTTTATGGCCAGGAAATGTTTTGTTGAGGAAGGCTGCATCTTCCCACGTTGCATCATCCAGTGCAAGACTCTCCCATTGTACTAAGCATTGCCTCGCTGGAGTTTTGTTTCTCTGAATAACTCTGCGGTCAAGCACTGCCACTGGTATCGTTTTGACATAACTGTCTGGAGTGACCAGTGGAACATGAGGTAATGGAACTGCTCGATGGCCGATGTGCTTCTTTAATTGACTGATATGGAATACCGGATGAATATTTGTGCCCTCTGGTAGTTGTAGTTTGTAGGAAACTTCCTCAATCCGCTCCAGAATGTTGTAAGGTCCATAAAACTTTGACCTTAACTTGAGAGATCCTCTTAAACCAAATGCATTTTGTCTGTATGGTTGGATTTTCAGAAATACCATGTCGCCCACTTCGAGCTGTCTTTCTGTTCGCTTTTGATCTGCAAAATGTTTGATTCTGCCTTGAGCGTGTTCCAGGTTGGCTTTCAGTCTCTGAATCATGTGTTCTCTGGCAGCAACTGTTAGTGATGCTTCTGGAGAGAGAGGTTGATCTGCAGGAAATTCTGCAATCTGTGGGGGTTTGTATCCGTACAGAGCTTGGAGAGGAGTGCATTTTAAGGAAGAGTGATAACTTGTATTGTACCATAACTCTACAAGTGGGAGCCACTTCAACCACTTCTTTGGTTCTTGAAAAACCATTCCTCTCAAATAAGCTTCCAAACACTGGTTGACTCTTTCAGACTGGCCATCTGTTTGAGGATGGGAAGCAGTGCTAAATCTGATTTGGACTCCAAAAGCTCTAAACAGTTTCTGGTATAAAGCACTTGTGAATATTGGGTCCCTGTCAGAAACAATGCACACAGGCAATCCATGCAGTTTGATGACATTATCCATCAGTGTATCAAACATTGTTTGCACTGAATAGGGGTGAGCTAGTGGTAAAAAATGTGCATATTTAGTGAGCCTGTCCACCAGTACTACGATGACTTCTTTTCCTTGAGAATTTGGTAGAGCTGTGATGAAATCCATGATTATGTGTGCCCATGCCATGTCAGGTACATGCAATGGTTGTAAGAGCCCAGGAGGGTGTATATGTTCCACCTTTTTTAACTGGCACACAGGACGCTGGCTAACAAAAGCTTCAATGTCTTTCTTCATATTTGGCCAATAGAACACTTTTTTGATTCTGTAATAAGTTGCTTTAATGCCAGAATGACCCCCTAGTGCAGAAGAGTGAAGAGTTTGCAGTAGTTGTTGTCTGAAATCAGTGCTAGCTCCCACATACAACTTGTTCTTGTACTTCAACAGACCTTGGTGAGTGGAGAATTTTGGTGTGTCTTCATTATCTGTAGCTACTTTCTTTAGGATTTTGTCAGTATCTTGGTCTCCTTGATAGCTCTTCCTTACATCTTCAGTCCAAGCTGGAATGACCACAGTGACATTGTTGCACTGCATGAAGTGCACATTATCCCTTCTAGACAGGGCATCTGCCACTGTATTTTCTCTCCCTTTCTTGTATTCAATAGTGTAATCATACTCCAGCAGCTTGAGTAGCAGCTTATGCTATACTCCTTCAGTTAATCTTTGAGTTGTCATGTATTTCAGAGACTGTTGGTTTGTTTTGATGATCAACTTGTTTCCCCACACATAGTGTCTCCACTTTTTCAGTGCCTCTAAAATAGCCATGGCTTCTTTTTCATATATAGATTGAGCAGCCAATTTGGGCCCCAGACTTTTGCTAAGAAAAGCAATTGGTCTACCCTTTTGCATGAGTATCCAATCCCTTTTGCACAAGCATCAGCTTCAATTGTAAAAGGAAGAGTGAAATCTGGTAGTGTCAACACAGGACAACTGGTCATTGTAGTTTTCAAAGGTTGAAATGCTTTGCTTTGTTCAGGACCCCACTGAAATGCATCCTTTCTCAGCATGTCATGCAGTGGTCTGCAAATTTGTCCATAGTTCTTGACAAATCTTCTATAGTAGCCAGTGAGTCCCAGAAATCCTCTTAGCTTATTCACATTTTCAGGTCTTGGCCAATCTACTACTGCTTGAATCTTACCAGGATCAGTAGCTACTCCCTTCTCTGAAATGATATGTCCCAAGTATGATACCTGATTTGTTGCAAAAGTGCACTTGGATAACTTCACATACAGCTCATGTTTCCTCAATACAGCAAAAGTTCTTTCTAGATGTGTGTAGTGTTCTTCCATAGATTTGTTGAACACTAACATATCATCAAAGAATACCAGTATAAACTTTTCTTTCTCTGGTTCATTGATTTCCTCACACACAGTGTTCATCAGCCCTTGGAAAGTACCAGGACCACATGATAACCCAAAAGGAACCACCTTGTACTCATAGTGGCCCATGTGTGTTCTGAATGCTATTTTTGGGATACCTTCTATGGCCATCCTTATCTGGTTATATCCAGACCTAAGATCTAACTTTGAGAATATTCTGGCTCCATGTAATTCATCTAGAAGATCTTCAATTATGGGCATAGGAAACTTATTCTTGATGGTTATTGCATTTAACTCCCTGTAATCTACACATAGCCTCCATCCTCCATCCTTTTTTCTGACCATAATTGCAGGGGAAGAGAAATGACTAAAGCTCTCCTTAATTTCTTCGTTTTTAATCAGTTGCTTTATGATTTGTTTCATTGTAGATTTCTGATAATGAGGAACTCTATAAGGCCTCAAATTAGGAGGTTTTGCTCCTTCTTATAGTACAATTTTGTGATCACAGTTCCTTTGAGGAGGTAACTTGTCTGATTCTTGGAAAATGTCTGCATATTTTTGCAACAAGGGTTTAAGAGCTGCTGGTGCTGGTGTCTGCTCCTTATTATTCTCTGTCTCCATTTCCTGAATTTGGAGAATATAGCCCATCACTCCCTTTGTTAATAGTTTTTCCATCCTGGCTGCAGAAATGATGCACTTTTTCTTGGGAATTGTGTGATCAAACAAGGTAACTAGTTGTCCTTGTTTTGTGACAATTAAAATTCTTTCAATTAAGTCCAAGCAAATAGGACTATACTGATATATCCAATCAACACCCAGAATTATGTCATATGCCTGTAGGTCTAGTACTTTGAAACTGCTACAGAAAGTATGACCTTGGATTTTGAAATCCACATCTGGTACTTTGGATTTTGCAACCAGCTTTCCTCCCCCAGCAACTATCACTTTCCTTGGTTGCATTGGTTGTTGGTGGCAATTACTTCTAATAGCAAAATCAGTGCTAATAAAAGTATCTGAAGATCCACTATCAAACAATGTTGTAGCTTTCTGTCCTGCAAATTCTATGATCAGAGAAAAAGTGTTTGCACCTGGAGTTCCTTCCACTGCATTTACTGATATATGCATTGCTTGTGCATGTTTTTCTACAGTGATATCACTGTTCTTTTCTTTATCAGGAGTGTTTGGAGCTGTATGATAAGCTTGCACTTAGCCAGTACTATCCTATGTATTGTCACTGTCTTCCTCATCATCTATCTCTTGCAAGATGTGTATTGTTCTCCCAATTTTGCATTTGGTGTCTTGACCATGGCTCCCTACAATACCAACAGGCTCTAGCATCTTTAGGAAAAGGAGCAGTGTATTTCTCCTGAGGTGGAACTTGCACTTGTAGAGAACTGGCAGGATTTCTATAAGAAGTTTGATATTGTTTGGATTTATAAACCAGTGTGCTTTGTAGTTTCCTAGCTGCTGCAGCTTTCTCATAAACTTTAGCATACCAGTATGCTTCAATGATACCAGTTGGTTTCTGTCCACAAACTTCTTGTTTTATGTCACTTCTTAGTCCTCCAATGAAACAACTTAATAGGAATTTTTCTTGCAGGCAAGGATAATCTCTTTTGACCAAGGCCACACATTGTTCAAAACTGTCAATGTATTGGTGTCACATCCCTAGCTTTACCTTGGCCTTGGACTATCTTGGTTGTCGCATCATGTTTAAATTCAAATGAAATTTTAATTGAGGAATTTTCAAAGCCTCAGAAAACCTCTAAAAATAACCAACATTTAAATCTCATCAAAAGAGTCCAAGAAATGTTCCTGTTATTCTGTGAAAATATTTGCATGAGGTGAAATTCCAACCAATATTTTTGGAGTCACATGAATAATTTATTTTGGGCCTTTGATTTACATCAATAATATATTTGGGTTGGAATTATTTCTGTTATATAAGAAATAATGTTCAAATATTTTGTAAGTTTGCATGTGACCTTGGACTAGCTCCCTGAGCTCACATAAAAATTTACAGAAAGTTTTAAAATGGTTTAGTTTCCAAACTAAATCAAAACAAAATAACAGAAATAGAAAAGAAAAATAAAAAAGAGAGAGAGAGAGAAGGACTAACCTGGCGCCACCAACCGGCCCAGCTCCTGTGCTGGTCCAGCACTGTTGGCCCAGCCCACTGCTGCAGTGGCCCAGCCCAGCGCCGCCTCCTTCAACCTCGTGCCAGAAGGCACGAGGGCGTGTGCCCGCGGTGCGCCAGCACGCGCACGGCCACCGACGGCCACCTCCTGCTTGCCGCTTCGCCCTGGCCCTCCCTGGCGCTGCCACGCACTCCCCTCGACCCTCTGCACTTTTCCCCTCCTCGCAGCTCTCTCCCCTCCCCTCTCTGCTCTCTTCCCGAACAGAGCCGCCGCCACCGTTGTCGTTCGCCACCTCCACTGACCTCCCCATGCCCATCCATCTATGCCACGAGCTCCGCCTCGACCCCCGCATCCTCTGCACCAAGACAGGCGCCGCCAGGAGCTCTGTCACGGCGACCCGAGCTCTTCTTCCTCCCTCGGACACTGAGATCACCGGCGACCTCCTGCCATCACCAGCCCTTCTCCGAGCTTTCCGAGGCCACCGTTGCACTCGCCGTGAGCTCCTCTTCCTTCTCCCCCTAGCCACGTCGCTCGAGCTGCCCCCTAACCCCGCTGGCCATCACGGTCGAGAGCTCGGCTCCGCCGGCCATGTCGCCGTCGTGGCCACAGACGCCAGAAGCTCGAAACCGAAGGCCACCGTGCTTCAACACTTCACCAGAGGCCGTAGCACCCAGCGCTGGCCCCCGTGCCTCTACAAAGCACCATTCCCAACCACGCCCGAACTCCGGCCGCCGCGGGAGTGGACGCCGCCGTTGTTCTAGGCCACCTCCGGCGAAACCGATGGCACTAGATGATGCGGCCGAGCCTCCTCATCACGTAGATGGCCTCCGCCGTTGGTTTGGTCGCCGGAGATGCAATCCCGCAGCCCTCCACCGCGTCTGGCCTCGCCGGCGTCACGTCGCCGGTGGGTTTGACCCCACAGACCGGGGTTAGACCCAGTTTGACCTCCCCTGGGTTGCTGGCAAGTGGGCCCTAGCCCTGCTAACTCTAATTAAGTTTTTAATTAAGCTTAATTAGCCCTCGACAATCGACATGCGGGACCCGGATGCTAATTAACATCCTAATTAAACCAGGTTTAGTTAATAACCCTGTTTTAGTTAGTTACATCGACGGCGTGTGGGGTCCCGGTATCGAGTTTGACCTGGCCGACCGTTGACCGCTGACGTCATCATGACGCAGTGCTGATGTAGTTAATTATTTTCTGGATTTATTCTTATTCAGAAAATTTCAAAAAATAATGCTAACTTCAAAAATTCAAATTAATCCGTAACTCCAAATCAAACAAATTATATATGAAAAATGATTAGAAAAATCCGATCTATCCATCTGTAATGGTTTCATGCATGTCAGAACACATTAACCTTGCTGTTCAAGTGAAACAAGTTAATGCACCTTTATGACTTCATAAAATGGCTTTGCATTTGAATCTTTGGTTCAAATGGACTCATTTCCATCTGTTCTAGCTTGCATCAACCCAAAACACACTCATTATGCCATGTCATATCATGCATCATATTGTTGCATTGCATTGATTGTATTTCCTTCTCTGTTTGCAGGTATCCGTCTCCTCTTTGTAGACGATTTTCCGGCGATGTGATCGATGACACCGATGAAGAACTATACTATCTTCAGAAGTGCCAGGCAAGCAAAACCCCCTTGTTCATTCCGATACAATCCCACTCCCTCGCTCCTGTTCTCTTTTACTGCATTAGGACAAGAACGATTCATCTATTACTTGCTGCGGTAGTTGAACCCCTTTTCCTTTGCATGACCTGTCATTGCCACAGTAAATAGATGAAACCCACTAGCATGAGTAGGAGTTGTTTGAGCCCTGATGTGCCTACTCATTCATGCTTGTTTGTCATGCCTGCATCGCTTAGAGTTGAGTCGTATGATTCTTCGGGGATGAATTGGAATGGTGATGAACATGTCCTACTGGGTGTGAGCTAAGTGTGCGAACACGATTTGGTAAAGGTATCAATGAGAGGCCATGTAGGAGTACATGGTGGGTTGTTTCATTGGAACCGTCCTTAAGCACCGAGATCTGTATGTGTGATTTAAGATTCAGCTACTACCATGCATTCGGCCCGAAACCAATGGACCCTCTCGGCTTCTTATCCACCCTTGTCCTCTGTCCAGGAGTTGCAAGTAGTTTCGTGTTTGTAGTATCTTTGGAGGCCGTGGCGCAAAGACCGACCCGAGGGTGGGCTGTGATGCGGTAGGCACGTGGCACGGTGTACCGGGCGCCCGTTTGTTATCTCGGGAACCCTGCTCACATCGTTCGGGGCCGTATGTGGAAACCTCGGCCGGACTCTCATGGATGGAACCTGAATAGGCGATAAACCTGGACTAGAGGCTTGAGTGTTTAGGTAGGCCGTGGCCGACACCCTCGTTGGGCTTCCGCTTGAAGGTTGCCGAGTACATATCGTGTAAACGGCGATAAGTGGTGAGAGCGTGTGTGAAGAAATACACCCCTGCAGGGTTAACATCCTCTATTCGAATAGTCGCGTCCGCGGTAAAGGACTACTTGGTTGCCTATACAATTCATAGACAAGTGAAAGTGGATACTCTAAAACTTGCAAGATAAGCGTGAGTGCTATGGATGGCCTTCTCGTAGGGGACGAGAGCGGATCCTGTTGGAAATATGCCCTAGAGGCAATAATAAAATGGTTATTATTGTATTTCCTTGTTCATGATAATTGTCTATTATTCATGCTATAATTGTATTGACCGGAAACCGCAATACATGTGTGAATATATAGACCACAACATGTCCCTAGTGAGCCTCTAGTTGACTAGCTCGTTGATCAACAGATGGTCATGGTTCCCTGACCATGGACATTGGATGTCATTGATAATAGGATCACATCATTAGGAGAATGATGTGATGGACAAGACCCAATCCTAAGCATAGCACAAGATCGTGTAGTTCATTTGCTAAAAGCTTTTCTAATGTCAAGTATCATTTCCTTAGACCATGAGATTGTGCAACTCCCGGATACCATAGGAATGCTTTGGGTGTGCCAAATGTCACAACGTAACTGGGTGGCTATAAAGGTGCACTACGGGTATCTCCGAAAGTGTCTGTTGGGTTGGCACGAATCGAGACTTGGATTTGTCACTCCGTGAGAGGGAGAGGTATCTCTGGGCCCACTCGGTAATGCATCATCATAATGAGCTCAATGTGACTAAGTAGTTAGTCACGGGATCATGCATTACGGAACGAGTAAAGTGACTTGCCGGTAACGAGATTGAACGAGGTATTGGGATACCGACGATCGAATCTCGGGCAAGTAACGTACCGATTGACAAAGGGAATTGTATACGAGATTGCTTGAATCCTTGACATCGTGGTTCATCCGATGAGATCATCGTGGAACATGTGGGAGCCAACATGGGTATCCAGATCCCGCTGTTGGTTATTGGCCAGAACGTCCTCGGTCATATGCGCATGGCTCCCGAAGCCGTAGGGTCTACAAACTTAAGGTTCGGTGACGCTAGAGTTGTTATGGGAAATAGTATGTGGTTACCAAAGGTTGTTCGGAGTCCCGGATGAGATCCCAGACATGCCGAGGAGCTCTGGAATGGTCCGGAGGTGAAGATCGGTATATTGGACGAAGGGTATTGGAGTCCGGAATTGTTCCGGGGTACCGAGGCTATGACGGCGGTAATAGAAAGGGGTTTGGAGGCCCCGACAAGCGTTAGGGGGCCTTATGGGCCAAGGGAGAGGGCACATCAGCCCACTAAGGGGCTGAGCGCCCTCCACCCCATCTCACGTAACCAGGGGAGAGGTGGGGGCGCCAGCCCTAGGGCAGCCGCCCCTCCCGTCTTGGGGGGCAAGTTTCCTAGGGGTGGGGGCGCCCAAACCCATCTAGGGTTTCCCCTGTGGCCGCCACCCCTACCCTAGGGAACCCTAGGGCGCCTCCCTCTCCTCCCTTCCCCCTATATATAGTGAGGGAGAGAGAGGGCAGCCGCCTTCCTTCCTGGCGCAGCCCTCTCCCTCCTCCAACACCTCCTCCTCCTCCGTAGTGCTTGGCGAAGCCTGCCGGAGAACCACGAGCTCCATCACCACCACGCCCGTCGTCTTTGCCGGAGTTCTCCTCAACTTCTCCTCTCCCGTTGCTGAATCAAGAAGGAGGAGACGTCCCGGCTGTACGTGTGTTGAACGCGAGGCGCCGTCCGTTCGGCGCTAGATCGGATCTTCGCGATTTGAATCGCCATGTAGTACGACTCCATCAACAGCGTTCTTGCAACGCTTCCGCTTAGCGATCTTCAAGGGTATGAAGATGCTCATCCTCTCCCTCTCTTGTTGCTAGAATCTCCATAGATTGATCTTGGTGATGCGTAGAAAATTTTGAATTTCTGCTACGTTCCCCAACAGTGGCATCATGAGCTAGGTCTATTGCGTAGATTCTATGCACGAGTAGAACACAAGTAGTTGTGGGCGTTAGTTTTGTTCAATATGCTTACCGTTACTAGTCCTATCTTGTTTCGACGGTATTGTGGGATGAAGCGTCCCGGACCGACCTTACACTATGCTTACGTGAGACAGGTTCCACCGACTGACATGCACTTGTTGCATAAAGGTGGCTAGCGGGTGCCAGTCTCTCCCAGTTTAGTCGGATCGGATTCGATGAAAAGGGTCCTTATGAAGGGTAAATAGCAATTAGCATATCACGTTGTGGCTTTTGCGTAGGTAAGAAACGTTCTTGCTAGAAACCCATAGCAGCCAAGTAAAACATGCAAACAACAATTAGAGGACGTCTAACTTGTTTTTGGAGGGTATGCTATGTGATGTGATATGGCCAAAAGAATGTGATGAATGATATGTGATGTATGAGATTGATCATGTTCTTGTAATAGGAATCACGACTTGCATGTCGATGAGTATGACAACCGGCAGGAGCCATAGGAGTTGTCTTAATTTATTGTATGACCTGCGTGTCATTGAACAACGCCATGCAATTACTTTACTTTATTGCTAAACCGTTAGCCATAGTAGTAGAAGTAATAGTTGGCGAGACAACTTCATGGAGACACAATGATGGAGATCATGGTGTCATGCCGGTGACAATGATGATCATGGAGCCCCGAAAGATGGAGATCAAAAGGAGCAAAATGATATTGGTCATATCATGTCACTTTTTGATTGCATGTGATGTTTATCATGTTTATGCATCTTATTTTCTTAGAACGACTGTAGTAAATAAGATGATCCCTCATAATAATTTCAAGAAAGTGTTCCCCCTAACTGTGCACCATTGCGAAAGATCGTTGCTTCGAAGCACCACGTGATGATCGGGTGCGATAGATTCTAACGTTCACATACAACGGGTGTAAGCCATATTTACACACGCGAAACACTTAGGTTGACTTGACGAGCCTTGCATGTACAGACATGGCCTCGGAACACAAGAGACCGAAAGGTCGGACATGAGTCGTATAGTAGATACGATCAACATGAAGATGTTCACCGATGATGACTAGTCCGTCTTAAGTGATGATCGGACACGGCCTAGTTGAATCGGATCATGTATCACTTAGATGACTAGAGGGATGTCTATCTGGGTGGGAGTACATCAAATAATGTGATTAGATGAACTTAATTATCATGAACATAGTCAAAAAGGTCTTTACAAATTATGTCGCAAGCTCGTGCATTAACTCTACTGTTTAGATATGTTCCTAGAGAAAATATAGTTGAAAGTTGATAGTAGCAATTGTGCGGACTGGGTCTGCGCAGAAGGCTTATGTCCTTAATGCACCGCTTTCGATTGTCTTTGAACCTCGAGCGTAAATGCATGGATGTTGCGAACATCTGACATACACATTTTGATGACTACATGATAGTTCAGTAATGTTAAACGGTTTAGAATTGTGGCGCCGAAGACGTTTTTTTTAAACGTCGCGGAACATATGAGATGTTCCAAGGGCTGAAATTGGGATTTCAGGCTCGTGCCCACGTCAAGAGGTATGAGACCTCCGACGAGTTTCTTAGCCTATAAACTAAGGGAGAAAAGCTCAATCGTTGAGTTTGTACTCAGATTGTCTGGGTACAACAATCACTTGAATCGAGTGGGAGTTAATCTTCCAGATGAGATAGTGATGTTTCTCCAAAGTCATTGCCACCAAGCTACTAGAGCTTTGTGATGAACTATAACATATCGAGGATAGATATGATGATCCTTGAAACATTAGCGATGTTTGACACCGAAAGTAGAAATCAAGAAGGAGCATCAATTGTTGATGGTTAGTGAAACCACTAGTTTCAAGAAGGGCAAGGGCAAGAAGGGATACTTCATGAAGCGGCAAATCAGCTGCTGCTCTAGTGAAGAAACCCAAGGTTAAACCCAAACACGAGACTAAGTGCTTACGTAATAAGGGGAGCAGTCCTTTGGAGCAGAATTACCCTAGATACTTGGTAGATAAGAAGGCGGCAAGGTCGATAGAAGTATATTGGATATACATTATATTAATGTGTACTCTACTAGTACTCCTAGTAGCACCATGGTAATAGATACCGGTTCGGTTGCTAAGTGTTAGTAACTCAAAATAAAAGGCTACGGAATAAATAGAGACTAGCTAAAGGCGAGGTGACGATATGTGTTGGAAGTATTTCCAAGGTTGATGTGATCAAACATCGCACGCTCCCTCTACTATCGGGATCGGTGTTAAACCTAAATAATTGTTATTTGGTGTTTGCGTTGAGCATAGACATGATTGGATTATGTCTATCGCAATACGGTTATTCATTTAAGGAGAATAATGGTTACTCTGTTTATTTGAATAATACCTTCAATGGTCTTGCACCTAAAATGAATGGTTTATTGAATCTCGATCGTAGTGACACACATGTTCATGCCAAAAGATATAAGATAGTAATGATAGTACCACCTACTTGTGGCCTTTGCCATGTAAGTCACATTGGTATAAAAGCATGAAGAAGCTCCATGTTGATGGATCTTTGGACTCACTCGTTTTTGAAAAGTTTGAGACATGCGAACCATGTCTATTGGTATGTACGCATGAAGAAACTCCATGCAGATGGATCGTTTGGACTCACTAGATTTTGAATCACTTGAGACATGCAAATCATACCACATGGGCAAGATGGTGAAAAGCCTCGTTTTTCGGTAAGATGGAACAAGAAAGCAACTTGTTGGAAGTAACACATTTTGATGTGTGCAGTCCAATGAGTCTTTGAGGCATCTGATGGATATCGTTATGTTCTTACTTCACAGATGATTTGAGTAGATGCTAAGTATATTTACTTGATGAAACACAAGTATGAATTATTGAAAGGTTCAAGTAATTTCAGAGTGAAGTTGAAGATCTTCGTGACAAGAGGATAAAATGTCTATGATATGATCATAGAGATGAATATATGAGTTGCGAGTTTGGTACACAATTGAGACATTGTGGAAATTGTTTCACAACTAACACCGCCTGGAACACCATATTGTGATGGTGTGTCCGAACATCATAGATGCACACTATTGGATATGGGGCATACCATGATGTCTCTTATCGAATTACCACTATCGTTCATGGGTTAGGCATTAGAGACAACCGCATTCACTTTAAATAGGGCACCACGTAATTCCGTTGAGATGACACCGTATGAACTATGGTTTAGAGAAACCTAAGCTGTCATTTCTTGAAAGTTTGGGGCTGCGACGCTTATGTGAAAAAGATTCATCCTGATAAGCTCGAACCCAAAGCGTATAAATACATCTTCATAGGACACCCAAAACAGTTGGGTATACCTCCTATTTCAGACCCGGAAGCAAAAGTGATTGTTTCTAGAAATGGGTCCTTTCTCGAGGAAAGGTTCTCTTAAAAGAATTGAGTGGGAGGATGGTGGAGACTTGATGAGGTTGTTGAACCATCACTTCAACTAGTGTGTAGCAGGGCACAGGAAGTTGTTCCCGTGGCACCTACACCAATTGAAGTAGAAGCTTATAATAGTGATCATGAAACTTCGGATCAAGTCAATACCAAACCTCGTAGGTCGACAAGGATGCGTACTTCTTCAGAGTGGTACGTAATCCTATCTTGGAGGTCATGTTGCTAGACAACAATGAACCTACGAGCTATGGAGAAGCGATGGTGGGCCCGGATTCCGATGAATGGCTCGAGGCCATAAAATCCGAGAGAGGATCCATGTATGAAAACAAAGTGTAGACTTTGGCGTAACTACTCGATGGTCGTAAGGCTGTTGAGCATGATGGATTTTAAAAGGAATACGGACAATGATGGTAAGTGTCACCATTAAGAAAGCTCGACTTGTCGTTAAGATGTTTTCCGACAAGTTCAAGGAATTGATTGCGATGAGACTTTCTCACCAGTAGCGATGCTAAAGAGTCTGTTGGAATTATATTAGCGATTCTTGCATTATTTATGAAATCTTGCAGATAGGATGTCAAAACATTGTTTCCTCGACAATTTTCTTGAGGAAAGGTTGTATGTGATACAACCAGAAGGTTTTTGTCAATCCTAAAAGATGCTAACAAGTATGCAAAGCTCCGGCAATCCTTCTAAGGACTGGAGTAAGCATCTTGGAGTTGGAATATACGCTTTGATGAGATGATCAAAATTTTTGGGTTTATACAAGGTTTATGAGAAACTTGTATTTCCAAAGAAGTGAGTGGGAGCACTATAGAATTTCTGATGAGTATATGTTATTAACATATTGTTGATCAAAAATGATGTAGAATTCTACGGACATCATATAGGGTTATTTGAAAAGTGTTTTCAATGGAAAACCTGGATTAAGCTACTTGAACATTGAGCATCAAGATCTATAAGGATAGATAAAAAACGCTTAATAGTACTTTCAAATAAATACATACCGTGACAAGATTTTGAAGGAGTTCAAAATAGATCGGCAAAGGAAGAGTTCTTGGCTGTGTTATAAGGTGTGAATATTGAGTAAGACTCAAGACATGACCACGGCAGAAGAGAGAGAAAGGACGAAGGTCATCCCCTATGCTTCACACGTAGGCTCTATAGTATGCTATGCTGTGTACCGCACCTGAAGTGTGCCAGTGTGCCTTGCCATGAGTCATTCAAGGGGTACAAGAGTGATCCAGGAATAGATCACAGGAAAGAGGTCAAACTTATCCTTAGTAACTAGTGGACTAAGGAATTTTTCTCGGTTATGGAGGTGGTAAAAGAGTTCGTCGTAAAGGGTTACGCCGATGCAAACTTTGACACTAATCCGGATTATTCTAAGTAGTAAACCGGATTCGTATAGTAGAACAGTTATTTGGAATAGCTCCAAATAGAGCATGGTAGCTGCATCTAGGAGATGACATAGAGATTTGCAAAGCACACACCAATCTGAAAGGTTCAGATCCATTGACTAATAACCTCTCTCACAAGCGAGATATGATCAAACCCCATGGGTGTCAATTCATTACAATCACGTAGTGATGTGAACTAGATTATTGACTCTAGTGCAAGTGGGAGACTGTTGGAAATATGCCCAAGAGGCAATAATAAAATGGTTATTATTGTATTTCCTTGTTCATGATAATTGTCTATTATTCATGCTATAATTGTATTGACCGGAAACCGCAATACATGTGTGAATACATAGACCACAACATGTCCCTAGTGAGCCTCTAGTTGACTAGCTCGTTGATCAACAGATGGTCATGGTTTCCTGAACATGGACATTGGATGTCATTGATAACAGGATCACATCATTAGGAGAATGATGTGATGGACAAGACCCAATCCTAAGCATAGCACAAGATCGTGTAGTTCGTTTGCTAAAAGCTTTTCTAATGTCAAGTATCATTTCCTTAGACCATAAGATTGTGCAACTCCCGGATACCGTAGGAATGCTTTGGGTGTGCCAAAGCGTCACAACATAACCGGGTGGCTATAAAGGTGCACCACGGGTATCTCCAAAAGTGTCTCATTGGGTTGGCACGAATCGAGATCGGGATTTGTCACTCCGTGAGACGGAGAGGTATCTCTGGGCCCACTCGGTAATGCATCATCATAATGAGCTCAATGTGACTAAGTAGTTAGTCACGGGATCATGCATTATGGAACGAGTAAAGTGATTTTCTGGTAACGAGATTGAACGAGGTATTGGGATACCGACGATCGAATCTCGGGCAAGTAACGTACCGATTGACAAAGGGAATTGTATACGGGATTGCTTGAATCCTAGACATCGTGGTTCATCCGATGAGATCATCGTGGAACATGTGGGAGCCAACATGGGTATCCAGATCCCGATGTTGGTTATTGACCGGAGAACGTCTCGGTTATGTCTGCATGGTTCCCGAACCCGTAGGGTCTACACACTTAAGGTTCGGTGACGCTAGAGTTGTTATGGGAAATAGTATGTGGTTACGAAGGTTGTTGAGTCCGGATGAGATCCCGGACATGACGAGGAGCTCCGGAATGGTCCGGAGGTGAAGATCGGTATATTGGATGAAGGGTATTGGAGTCCGGCATTGTTCCGGGGGTACCAGGCGATGACCAGCGTGTCCGAAAGGGGTTTCGGAGGCCCCGACAAGCGTTGGGGGGCCTTATGGGCCAAGGGGAGAGGGCACATCAGCCCACTAAGGGGCTTAGCGCCCCTCCCACCCCATCTCACGTAACCAGGAGAGGTGGGGGCGCCACCCCTAGGGCAGCCGCCCCTCCCGGCTTGGGGGGCAAGTTTCCTAGGGGTTGGGGGCGCCCAAACCCATCTAGGGTTTCCCTTGTGGCAGCCGCCCCTCCCCTAGGGAACCCTAGGGCACCTCCCCCTCCTCCCTTCCCCCTATATATAGTGAGGGAGAGAGAGGGCAGCCACACCCTTCCCCTGGCGCAGCCCTCTCCCTGCTCCAACACCTCCTCCTCCTCCGTAGTGCTTGGCCAAGCCCTGCCGGAGAACCACGAGCTCCATCACCACCACGCCGTCGTGCTGTCGGAGTTCTCCCTCAACTTCTCCTCTCCCCTTGCTAGATCAAGAAGGAGGAGACGTCCCCAGGCTGTACATGTGTTGAACGCGGAGGCGCCGTCCGTTCGGCGCTAGATCGGATCTTCCGCGATTTGAATCGCCGCGAGTACGACTCCATCAACCGCGTTCTTGCAACGCTTCCGCTTAGCGATCTTCAAGGGTATGAAGATGCTCATCCTCTCCCTCTCTTGTTGCTAGAATCTCCATAGATTGATCTTGGTGATGCGTAGAAAATTTTGAATTTCTGCTACGTTCCCCAACATATCCAGAGTGGTGTATTGATACGGTGAATATGTGGACTCGTGTGCGCCACCTCAAAAGAGTTACTTGCAGTCGTAGTTCAGGATAGCCACCGAGTCAAAGCTGGCTTGCTGCAGTTCAACTCCACTACCCCCTTTGTTGATACTGATGCATATGTAGTTAGTTCTGATGTAAGTCTTGCTGGGTACATTTGTACTCACGTTTGCCTATTTTATGTTTTTGCAGAGAGACGTCAGTCTCGCTAGTAGTTCCGCGTGGACTTGACGTTTAGCTTGTTACCTCAGCTATGATCTTGTGCCTCGGCAGGTCTTGTACATAGTCGGGCTTCTCAGCCTTCTTCATTTGTAGTTGTCTGTACTCAGACAAGTTGAGCTTCCGCATGTGCTTGTTGCTTGTATGCTCTGTATGTTGGGGTCATGAGACCCATGTTTGTAATACTTGGCTCCTCGGAGCCTAATGAATAATACTTGAGTCGTAGAGTTATGTTGTGATGACATGTTGTATTTACACATATCGAGCATATTGTGTGTATGATTGAAATGCTTGGTATGTGTGGGATCCGACAACCTAGTTGTTTATCCTTGGTAGCCTCTTTTATGGGGAAATGTAGTCTTGTGCTTCCATGAGCCATAGTAGTCTGCTACAACCCGGTTCACCGGAGTCCTGCTAGCCCAGCACTACTGCTCCGGAACACTTGGTAGCGGCATGTGATTCACTTCGTTCTGTATACATCCTTCGGGAAATGTCACGCGGTGACTTCCGGAGTCTGCCTAGCCTACTACAGCCGGTTCACGGAGTCCTGTTGGCCTGCTACAGCCGGATTCGCATGTCTGTCAATCGACATGCTCGATGTTGATTCATGTATGCCCGTCCCCGTAAGTTAGTGCCACTTTGGGTTCACGACTAGTCATGTCGGCCCGGGTTCTCTGTCATATGGATGCTAGCAACACTATCATATACATGAGTCAAAAGGCGCAAACGATCCTGGGCCATGGTAAGGCGACACCCGTGGCAATACCGTGCGTGAGGCCGCAAAGTGATATGAGGTGTTACCGGCTAGATCGATGTGACTTGGAATCGGGGTCCTGACAGCTTTGGTATCAGAGCTTTGTTGCTGTAGGGATTACCAAGCCAAACTGGTTGAAGTTGAGTCTAGAAATGCTTTAGGTATATAAGGGAATTGATTGTGGAAGGGAACGTAAGGCTCTTTTTACTCCTTATACCTTATGCTCCTATGATATGAGTCATCCTCTTCTTTTCTACGGGGATTAAGAACTAGGCCTTCTCATCTATCTATTAGGATGACGAGTTACTATGATAGAGACTTATAGGATTGTTGGTTCCAGGCCTCAATTCAGTTTCTACTACTTTTAGTATGTTGTAAGCTGAACCAGAACCTTGATATGATGTTGTTAAGTGACTATGCAAATCCTTGTGAATGTCTCAAATCTTTTTCTGAGCAATTACAACCGTTATGCTGTCCGAGTCATCCCAGGTTTCTAAATAGTCTGATGCATTTGCAATCCCTTCTTTCCGTTTTTGATGTCCCTTTGGGCCAGTTCAACCACACTAATCGGTGAGTTGAGGTACTCTGTTGCCTCGACATATATGTTGGAGCTATTATTATGACCCTAGGTGTTTTAGGGAGTCACCTAGTAATCTAGCCATGTTTTGTGTTTCCGGTGTGATGATTACGCCACCATTCTCGAAAGCATCCCGTGATGCCATTTAGTAGTAGGTATTCTATTCATGGGTTCTTGAACCGAGATTCACCCTACTCACCTCATGTTGGTAGTGTTGCTAGTTCCTTTAGGATGTTAGTGACCTTGTGATAGTCTTCGAGGTCCGTGGTATATCATTCTTCCAAATACCATGAACCATCCTTCGCAGAAGTTCCACGTTGAACCAAAAGATCACAACAAGAGTGCTCTCGATGAGTTCCCCATTCTATATTGTGACTCTGCCAATCCTACCTCTCTGCATGGGTTATCCGGAAGAAATATGTTGAATTTGTTTGGCATACTAATCCATGCATCCACAACTCAGAAAAACATATGTTCCTTTGAGTTGTCCCTCTTTAGATGTCTTCTAACCTTCGTCTATCAATTGATAGTCAAGAGTATGCGTGCATTCGTTCATCGATGCCTATTATTCTTGTGGTCCGTCAAGCCATTCTATTCCGGAATGACTAGGAGAAACAAACTCCAGTACCTCATCCATATCTAGGATTGGGTCAAAGCAATTGTATTCCGCAGATCAAATTGCCAATCCAGCCTTTGATCTGTTTTACCTTGGGATATTACCATCTTTATATCAAGAATGTCTTATGAATTCTGGGTACAGTGATACCCCTCGCCATCATTATTCATTCCTCGGTCTCCGTGTTGTTGTGACCGGAATGCCGACAAGTGACCTGTGATGTGTGAAATCAATACTCCTAGCAATCTCGTTGCCTGGTAGTTAATGGACAATACTCTCACTCTTAGCGTGCTGGTTATTGAATCATCATCCTAAGATTGATCGTGCTACCTAGTCCATATTTCCTGGTGCACTCTCCGATCAATGAGATAGGATTGTGTCAATCCATCACTCTCTTGGTCACATCGTCTTGCCCTGAAAAGCAAGATTGTTCTCGAGCTTAGTAACATATCGGTGGTTCGTGATGTTCCGAATATCTTCTCGGAAGTATTATCAGGTTGTCACCTGACCGCTATGTTGAGTTCGTGATCATATTGGTTTTCCTCCAAACCATCCATTCTCCAATAATCTGTGTTGGATACCCCTGAGCTAGTTGGTTAAGCCAAACAACAACTTGGAGAGTTGGAAGATAAAAGCTTGTCTAACTTAGTTCATGTTAAGGGATATCTTTTGTGTGTGTGTGTGTGTGTTGAAGAAAGATGATATCTCCATCGATTGGTCCTCGTGATCAGTTGTTGGATCTATTGCCTTGTCAAAACTTTGACTTGAGTATGGGCTATCGTCAAGTCAAATCAGAACCAACGATGTTCGTAATGTTGTCTTACTCATGGTTAATCCCTCGAGCATACACCATTACATCTTTTGGTCTGACCAATGCTATCTCCGTGTTCACATGATGGTGGAAGTCCAGTGATATGGAAATTCTGATGAGTTCTTTGTTGAGCCCATCTGACATTTTGTCTCCCCATGATTCATGTTGAACATCAACCTAGTGTTGAAAACTTTGTAAGCAATGCCTTCGTGTTCCGTTCATGAAGCTTATGCTTGGATGAAAGAAGTGACTTTCTCCAAGTTCACGTGCATTAGGTGTAAGTTGCCGCCATGAATTTGAGAAAGGTTTTTTTTGTTTCCCTTGGAATCATCACAAGTCAGTCATGCATACGTGCGAAGTATTCTATGGTTTGGTAGATTAATTACCATCACTCCATATGTGTTCCTAGCACACCAAGCCACTGATTTATTTGTTCTAGGTGAAGAAGTTCCTTCTTAAGAATCATGACTTATGTTAGGACTTCGCTACCCTCGTTAATGGTTCCCCTCCGGAACTCGATAGTGTTTTGTTGTAAGACTACTATGTGGTCATGTTTGTCTGGAACAGCGTGTTCACATGTATGTAGCAGAACCAGCTCATGTTTTCGAGCTTGCTATCGTAGTTCATTTCCCGAGAATCTCGCAACGTCATCTCGTCGGTTTGTGTTGCAAACTTTCTTTCCGTAAATGGCGTGCGAAATATTATGTTACCAACCAGATCTGAATCTCAGGCGGATATGATGGTTGGAACGTTTCTCAAGAACTATAATATTGGTCTCTCTGTAACCCGGTAAAGTGGATGTCGTGGCCGACACACCCAACCAGAAGATCTATTATTGTAGTATCTTGATTGAGGAAGTTAGCCACCTCCCCATAAGGATTTTGTAGGATTTACCTCCGTAGTTATTCCTTATGGATTCTTGTGCTCCCGAAGTCCGACCTTTTACTTGATGTTATAGATACCAAACCTTATCTATAAATGGGTTACGCTAGCACATCAATGAGAACATTAGAGGCGAAGTACTAAATGTCTCTCGGTCGATCATCCAGATTTTGTTTCCTTGGCCTTGCTAAGATGAAATCTGAGAATGTGTTATTTTCCTTTGCATCTGCATCGTCCATCACTATTCATCATGGTAGTATGTTGTGTTGCCAGCATCCTTGACACGGATGTTGGTAGAACCTTGATGAATATGGAAATGCTCAAGTTCTTGAGAGCACGCGCAGGCAAAATCATCCATTGCGTTGTCTTCAACAAGGTAGTCCACATCATCCATTCTAGTCCGAGTATGACATTCTCTTGAACTCCTTAAAATGATCGATTGTGATTGCCTTAGGTTGGTATAAAGAGCCTCAATGATTTATGGATCAAAAGTAATTCTTTTTGCCACTTAAGGGAATATTTCCGCGAGTCGCCTTCCTTAAGATGTCTCGTTATGGTATCATGGCAACTCAACTCCTCGTTACGTTGACAACCGTTCACCACCTTCTTAAGAGTAAAATTGTTGCCTACCTAGTGAACTGATACGTCTCCGTCGTATCTATAATTTTTTATTGTTCCATGCAAATATTCTTCAACTTTCATATACTTTTGGCAACTTTTTATACTATTTTTGGGACTAACATATTGATCCAGTGCCCAGTGCCAGTTCCTGTCCGTTGAATGTTTTTTGTTTCGCAGAAACCCAATATCAAACGGAGTCCAAACAGGATAAAAACGGACGGAGATTTTTTTTGGAATATTTATGATTTTTGGGAAGTAAAATCAACACGAAACGGTGTCCGGGTGGCCCACGAGACAGGGGCGCGCCCCAGGGAGGCAGGCGTGCCCTGGGCTCTCGTGGGCCACCCATAAGGCGGTTGACGCTCTTCTTTTGCCGCAAGAAAGCTAATTTTATGAGAAAAATCTGAGCGAAAGATTCACCCCAATCGGAGTTACGGATCTCCGAATATTTAAGAAACAAAGTGAAACAGAGAGATAGATCCAATCTCGGAGGGGCTCTCGCCCCTCCCACGCCATGGGAGCCAAGGACCAGAGGGGAAACCCTTCTCCCATCTAGGGAGGAGGTCAAGGAAGAAGAAGAAGAAGGGGGGCTCTCTCCCCCTTGCTTCCGGTAGCGCCGGAACGCCGCCGGGGGCCATCATCATCACTGCGATCTTCACCAACACCGCCGTCATCTTCACCAACATCTCCATCACCTTCTCCCATCTATATTCAGCGGTCCACTCTCCCGCAACCTGTTGTACCCTCTACTTGAACATGGTGCTTTATGCTTCATATCATTATCCAATGATGTGTTGCCATCTTATGATGTCTGAGTAGATTTCCATTGTCCTATCGGTGATTGATGAATTGCTATGATTGGTTTGAGTTGCATGTTTTATTATTGGTGCTTCCCTATGGTGCCCTCCGTGTCGCGCAAGCGTGAGGGATTCCCGCTGTAGGGTGTTGCAATGCGTTCATGATTCGCTTATAGTGGGTTGCGTGGGTGACTGAAACACAAACCCGAGTAAGTAGGTTGTTTGCGTATGGGATAAAAGGGATGATATGTTAGCTTATGCCTCTCCCTCAAATAGAATTGCAATAGTGATTATCGGTCTAGTAACGTAGTCAGTTGCCTAGGGACAATTCCACAACTCCTACCACCACTTTTCCACACTCGCTATATTTACTTTATTACAGCTTTATCTAAACAGCCCCTAGTCTTTATTTACGCATTCTTTATTATCTTGCAAACCTATCCTATCACACCTAGAAAGTACTTCTAGTTTCATACTTATTTTAGGTAAAGCAAACGTCAAGCGTGCATAGATCGTATCAGTGGCCGATAGGACTTGAGAGAGTATTTGTTCTACCTTTAGCTCCTCGTTGGGTTCGACACTCTTACTTATCGAAAGACGCTACAACTATCCCGTATACTTGCGGGTCATCAAGACCTTTCTCTGGCGCCGTTGCCGGGGAGTCATAGCGTGGGGTGAATATTCTCGTGTGTGCTTGTTTGCTTTATCACTAAGTAATTTTTGTTTGCTGTTCTAAGTTGTTTTCTATCTTTAGTTATGGATATGGAACACGAAATACCAAAAAAATTAGCTGTACTTGCTACTCATGTAGATGGGGTTACTCCTATAACCCTCGATTCTCATTATGCGAAAGATATTATGTACTACTTTGATAATCCTGAGAAAGCCCCATTCAACTTCATAATGGGAGACACATTGGATCAACGTGAATACTTTAGGGATTATCGCTCGACACAAAAAGGGAAACTATTATGGGATCAATTTATTATGTTGCGTTGGTATGCCTGGAATCTATGCTTGAGATATGATATTACTTGTTGCTCTAGGATCGTGGCTCCACACCTTCCCTTTTCATGCAAATTTAATGATAATGAAACCTTAGCTTCTTATGCTAATGGTATATATGATTACTATGATGTGGAACAAATAGAAGAATTTGTTGCTTTTAAGGCTGCTTATGAAATTGAAGCTTTGTTTGAAAAGTATGAAGCTTTTGATGATGATGGTTATAGGCCTGAAAATCTTGCTATACTTAGATATTGCTATGAAAATTATGAATATAATTACTATATTAATGCTTTTATGAAGAAAGTCAACGCTGTCCAAAAAGAGACTAATATTTTGCAGGAAGCTATGGAAGAAGAAATTGATGAAACAGTGAGCTCATTGGATGAAAAAGATGATGAGGAGAGCGAAGAACAAAAGGAGGAAGAGCGGATTAGCTACCCGTGCCCACCTTTTAATGAGAGTAACACTCCAACTCATACATTATTTAATTCCCCGTCGTGCTTACCGAAGGATGATTGCTATGATGATTGCTATGATCCCTTGAATTTGTTTGAAATATCCCTTTTTGATGATGCTTGCTATGCTTGTGGCCAAGATGCCAATATGAATTATGCTTATGGAGATGAACTAGCTATAGTCCCTTATGTTAAACATGAAATTGTTGCTATTGCACCCACGCATGATAGTCCTATTATCTTTTTGAATTCTCCTTACTACACTTTATCAGAGAAGTTTGTGCTTATTAAGGATTATATTGATGGGTTGCCTTTTACCATTGCACATGATGATTTTGATGAATATAATATGCATGTGCTTGCTGCTCCTACTTGCAATTATTATGAGAGAGGAACTATATCCCCACCTCTCCATGTTTCCCTACGATAAAATTGCAAGAAACTGTTTATACTATGCATTGGCCTTTACTATGTGTGCATGAATTGTTTTTTTTATGACATGTCGATGCATAGGAAGAGAGTTAGACTTCGTCATTGCTTGATATATGTTGCTTTGTGCTCACTACTAAATGCTAAATCATTGTTAATTAAAATTGGCTTTGATATACCTTGGGATCTGGGTGGATCCATTACTTGAGCACTATATGCCTAGCTTAATGTCTTTAAAGAAAGTGCTGCCAGGGAGACAACCCGGAAGTTTTAGAGAGTCATTTATTTCTGTCGAGTGCTTTTATATAGTTTAAAAATAAAAAATAAAGGGGGGAACCCAAAACTTTTCAAAAAGGAAAGTGGAAGTGAGAAAGACAAGCATTGTTGAAGTGGGAGAGCTCCTTGAACTTTGTTCATGCTCACGGAAACTTTGTGAATCTTTATTACAGAAACTTTTCAACAAAACTAATTATCCCCTTGTACAATTCCATTGTATTATAAAAATAATGTGCCAAGGTTTGCCTTTAGGATGTTTACAATGCTTGTTGGTTTGTACGGTGCAGGACAGAAACTTTGGCTGTAGTGAGAGAATTTTAGTTTTTTACTGGAACATCAAATGGTTCTAATTCTTTTTGCACTGTCTTTCTGTACAAATTTTTTATGTTTCCTAATTTTGGCAGAATTTTTCAAGTATCATAAGTATTGTGGATGTTCAGATTGCTACAGACTGTTCTGTTTTTGACAGATTCTGTTTTTGATGCATAGTTTGCTTGTTTTGATGAATCTATCAATTTATATCAGTGGATTAAGCCATGAAAAAGTTATACTAAAGTAGACACAATGCAAAAACAAAATATGAATTGGTTTGCAACAGTATTTAGAGTGGTGATTTGCTTTATTATACTAACGGATCTTACCGAGTTTTCTGTTGAAGTTTTGTGTGGATGTAGTGTCTAATCGAGGATGTCTCGATATGAGGAAAAGGAAGAGAGGCAAGAGCTCAAGCTTGGGGATGCCCGAGGCACCCCAAGTAAATATTCAAGGAGACTCAAGCGTCTAAGCTTGGGGATGCCCGGAAGGCATCCCTCTTTCTTCAACAAGTATCGATGTTTTCGAATTCGTTTCGTTCATGCATTATGTGCAAGTTTTGGAGCGTCTTTTGCATTTAGTTTTCATTTTTATTTTATGCACCATGCTGGTATGAGATGGTCCTTGGTTGATTTATAGAATGATCTTTTTACTTCACTTAAATCTTTTGAGTATGGCTTTATATAATGCTTCATGTGCTTCACTTATATCATTTGAAGTTTGGATTGTCTGTTTCTCTTTACACAGACAACCGCCATTTGTAGAATGCTCTTTTGCTTCACTTATATTTGTTAGAGCGTGGGAATATATTTTGTAGAAAGAACTAAACTCTCTTGCTTCACTTATATCTATTTAGAGAGATGACAGGAATTGGTCAATCACATGGTTAGTCATAAAATCCTACATAAACTTGTAGATCGCTGAATATGATATGTTTGATTCCTTGCAATAGTTTTGCGATATAAAGATGGTGATATTAGAGTCATGCTAGTGGGTAGTTGGGGATTGTAGAAATACTTGTGTTGGAGTTTGTGATTCCCGTAGCATGCACGTATGGTGAACCGTTATGTAACGAAGTCGGAGCATGAGGTATTTATTGATTGTCTTCCTTATGGGTGGCGGTCAGGGACGAGCGATGGTCTTTTCCTACCAATCTATCCCCCTAGGAGCATGTGTAGTAGTACTTTGCTTCGAGGGCTAATAAACTTTTGCAATAATTATATGAGTTCTTTATGACTAATGTGAGTCCATGGATTATACGCACTTTTACCTTTCCATCATTGCTAGCCTCTTCGGTACCGTGCATTGCCCTTTATCACCTCGAGAGTTGGTGCAAACTTTGCTGGTGCATCCAAACCCCGTGATACGATATGCTTTATCACACATAAGAATCATTATATCTTCCTCAAAACAGCCACCATACCTACCTATCATGGCATTTCCATGGCCATTCTGAGATATATTGCCACGCAACTTTCATCATCATCATATACATGACTTGAGCATTTATTGTCATATTGCTTTGCATGATCGTAAGATAACTAGCATGATGTTTTCATGGCTTGTCCGTTTTTTGATGGCATTGCTACGCTAGATCATTGCACATCCCGCACATCACGGAGGCATTCATATAGAGTCATATCTTTGTTCTAGTATCGAGTTGTAATATTGAGTTGTAAGTAAATAGAAGTGTGATGATCATCATTAATAGAGCATTTTCCCAAAAAAAGGAAAGGCCAAAGAAGACTAAATAAAAAATGGGGCCAAAGAATCCCGCAAAAATATATAAAAAGGGACAATGCTACTATCCTATTTTTCCACACTTGTGCTTCAAAGTAGCACCATGTTCTTCATATAGAGAGTATCTTATGTTGTCACTTTCATATACTAGTGGGAATTTTTAATTATAGAACTTGGCTTGTATATTCCAGCGACGGGCTTCCTCAAAATGCCCTAGGTCTTCGTGAGCAAGCAAGTTGGATGCACACCCACTTAGTTTCTTTTGTTGAGCTTTCATACACTTATAGCTCTAGTGCATCCGTTGCATGGCAATCCCTACTCCTCGCATTGACATCAATTGATGGGCATCTCCATAACCCGTTGATTAGCCGCGTCAATGTGAGACTTTCTCCTTTTTGTCTTCTCCACATAACCCCCATCATCATATTCTATTCCACCAATAGTGCTATGTCCATGGCTTGCGCTCATGTATTGCGTGAGGGTTGAAAAAGATGAAGCGCGTTAAAAAGTATGAACCAATTGCTTGGCTTGTCATCGGGGTTGTGCATGATGTGAATATTTTGTGTGGTGAAGATGGAGCATAGCCAGTCTATATGGTTTTGTAGGGATAACTTTCTTTGGCCTTGTTATTTTGAAAAGACATGATTGCTTTATTAGTAGGCTTGAAGTATTATTGTTTTTATGTCAAATGATAGACTATTGCTTTGAATCACTTGTATCTTAATATTCATGCCATGATTAGACATATGGTCAAGATTATGCTAGGTAGCATTCCACATAAAAAATTATCTTTTTATCATTTACCTACTCGAGGACGAGCAGAAATTAAGCTTGGGGATGCTGATACATCTCCGTCGTATCTATAATTTTTTATTGTTCCATGCCAATATTCTTCAACTTTCATATACTTTTGGCAACTTTTTATACTATTTTTGGGACTAACATATTGATCCAGTGCCCAGTGCCAGTTCCTGTCTGTTGCATGTTTTTTGTTTCGCAGAAACCCAATATAAAACGGAGTCCAAACGGGATAAAAACGGATGGAGATTTTTTTGGAATATTTATGATTTTTGGGAAGTAAAATCAACGCGAAACGGTGTCCGGGGTGGCCACGAGATAGGGGCCCGCGCCCCAGGGAGGCAGGCGCGCCCTGGGCTCTCATGGGCCACCCGTAAGGCAGTTGACGCTCTTCTTTTGCTGCAAGAAAGCTAATTTTATGAGAAAAATCTGAGCGAAAGATTCACCCCAATCGGAGTTATGGATCTCCGGATATTTAAGAAACAGAGAGAAACAGATCAATAGATCCAATCTCGGAGGGGCTCTCGCCCCTCCCACGCCATGGGAGCCAAGGACCAGAGGGGAAACCCTTCTCCCATCTAGGGAGGAGGTCAAGGAAGAAGAAGAAGAAGGGGGGCTCTCTCCCCCTTGCTCCCGGTAGCGCCGGAACGCCGCCGGGGGCCATCATCATCACCACGATCTTCACCAACACCGCTATCATCTTCACCAACATCTCCATCACCTTCCCCATCTATATTCATCGGTCCACTCTCCCGCAACCCGCTGTACCCTCTACTTGAACATGGTGCTTTATGCTTCATATTATTATCCAATGATGTGTTGCCATCTTATGATGTCTGAGTAGATTTCCATTGTGCTATCGGTGATTGATGAATTGCTATGATTGGTTTGAGTTGCATGTTTTATTATTGGTGCTGTCCTATGGTGCCCTCTGTGTCGCGCAAGTGTGAGGGATTCCCACTGTAGGGTGTTGCAATGCGTTTATGATTCGCTTATAGTGGGTTGCGTGAGTGACTGAAACATAAACCCGAGTAAGTAGGTTGTTTTCGTATGGGATAAAAGGGATGATATGTTAGCTTATGCCTCTCCCTCAAATAGAATTGCAATAGTGATTATCGGTCTAGTAATGTAGTCAGTTGCCTAGGGACAATTCCACAACTCCTACCACCACTTTTCCACACTCGCTATATTTACTTTATTGCATCTTTATCTAAACAGTCCCTAGTCTTTATTTACGCATTCTTTATTATCGACCTACAAAGTACTTCTAGTTTCATACTTATTTTAGGTAAAGCGAACGTCAAGCGTGCGTAGAGTCGTATCAGTGGTCGATAGGACTTGAGAGAGTATTTGTTCTACCTTTAGCTCCTCGTTGGGTTCGACACTCTTACTTATCGAAAGAGGCTACAACTATCATGTATACTTGCGGGTCATCATGAACCTTCATCATTTGTTCCACTCCATCTCTTTGGAGGTGTACTTCGTATCTCAGCTCGAGAGATGTTGCTATGTCTCACTCCGTGAGTTGATCCTGAGTTGTTCGATCTTCGAGAAGATCGATCCCTCTAGAGTTTTCCCCTTTCCTCTCATTGCCATGTTGGTTGGAGTTCTCAGAGCAAGACATCAAGACAATGATGGTGATCGAATAACGTTCTAAAAGCAGTGCAAGTTGGATCGAGAAGATTGTGATAGTTTGTGACGTCCTTTCTTCTTACCTCACGTCTCGAATCTCGGGACGAGATTCTTGTTTAGTGGGGGTGAGTTGTCACATCCCCAGCTTTACCTTGGCCTTGGACTATCTTGGTTGCCGCATCATGTTTAAATTCAAATGAAATTTGAATTGAGGAATTTTCAAAGCCTCAGAAAACCTCTAAAAATAACCAACATTTAAATCTCATCAAAAGAGTCCAAGAAAATGTTCCTCTTATTCTATGAAAATATTGGCATGAGGTGAAATTCCAACCAATATTTTTGGAGTGACACAAATAATTTATTTTGGGCCTTTGATTTAAATCAATAAT
The DNA here is from genome assembly GCA_021605145.1 of Aegilops bicornis. Taxonomy (NCBI): domain Eukaryota; kingdom Viridiplantae; phylum Streptophyta; class Magnoliopsida; order Poales; family Poaceae; genus Aegilops; species Aegilops bicornis. Next base: position 570,203,052 of record CM038672.1, read on the forward strand.
ATATTTGGGTTGGAATTATATCTATTATATAAGAAATAATGTTCAAATATTTTGTAAGTTTGCATGTGACCTTGGACTAGCTCCCTGAGCTCACATAAAAATTTACAGAAAGTTTTAAAATGGTTTAGTTTCCAAACTAAATCAAAACAAAATAACAGAAATAGAAAAGAAAAATAAAAGAGAGAGAGAGAGAGAGAGAGAGAGAGAGAGAGAGAGAGAAGGACGAACCTGGCGCCACCAACCAACCCAGCCTCCTGTGGTTGGTCCAAAGACTGGCCCAGATCTGCCGCAGTGGCCCACCCCAGCCTCCTTCAACCTCGTGCGGAAGGCACGAGGGCGTGCTCATGATGCGCCAAGACGCCAAGACGCCACCGACGGCCACCTCCTGCTTGCCGCTTCACCCTGGCCCTCCCTGGCGCTGCCACGCACTCCCCTCGACCCTCTGCACTTTTCCCCTCCTCGCAGCTCTCTCCCCTCCCCTCTCTGCTCTCTTCCCGAACAGAGCCGCCGCCACCGTTGTCGTTCGCCGCCTCCACTGACCTCCCCACGCCCATCCAGCTATGCCACGAGCTCCGCCTCGACCCCCGCATCCTCTGCACCAAGACAGGCGCCGCCAGGAGCTCTGTGACGGCGACCCTGAGCTCTTCTTCCGACCTCGGACGTTGAGAGCTCGGCTCCGCCGGCCATGTCGCCGTCGTGGCCACAGACGCGTATGCTCGAAACCGAGCGCGTCACCGTGCTCAGCACTTCACCAGGAGGCCATAGCACCCAGCCGCTCGCCCCGCAGTGCCCCACAACACCATTCCCAACCTCGCCCGAACTCCGGCCGCCGCGGGAGTGGACACCGCCGTTGTTCTAGGCCACCTCCGGTGAAACCGATGGCACTAGTCGATGCGGCCGAGCCTCCTCGTCAACGTAGATGGCCTCCACCATTGGTTTGGTCGCCAGAGATGCAATCACGCAGCCCTCCGCCACGTCTGGCCTCGCTGGCGTCACGTCGCCGGTGAGTTTGACCCCAAAGACCGGGGTTTGACCCAGTTTGACCTCCCCTGGGTCGCTGGCAAGTGGGCCCTAGCCCTTCTAACTCTAATTAAGTTTTTAATTAAGCTTAATTAGCCCTACTGACACTGACATGCGGGACCCAGATGCTAATTAACATCCTAATTAAACCAGTTTAGTTAATAACCCTGTTTTAGTTAGTTCTGTCACTGACGTGTGGGTCCGAGCCGTCAGGTTTGACCTGGCCGACCGTTGACCGCTGACGTCACAGTGACACAGTGCTGATGCAGTTAATTATTTTCTGGATTTATTCTTATTCAGGAAATTTCAGAAAATGAATAAATCCAGAAAATAATGCTAACTTCAAAAATTCATAGAAATTAATCCGTAACTCCAAATCAAACAAATTATATATGAAAAATGATTAGAAAAATCCAATCTATCCATCTATAATGGTTTCATGCATGTCAGAACACATTAACCTTGCTGTTCAAGTGAAACAAGTTAATGCACCTTTATGACTTCATAAAATGGGTTTGCATTTGAATCTTTGGTTCAAATGGACTCATTTCAATCTTTTCTAGCTTGCATCAACCCAAAACACACTCATAATGCCATGTCATATCATGCATCATATTGTTGCATTGCGTTGATTGTATTTCCTTCTCGGTTTGCCGGTATCCGTCCCTCTTTGTAGATGATGTTCCGGTGACGTGATCGATGACACTGATGAAGAACTATACTATCTTCAGAAGTGCCAGGCAAGCAAAACCCCCTTGTTCATTCCGATACAATCCCACTCTCTCGCTCCTGCTCTCTTTTACTGCATTAGGACAACAATGATTCATCTATTACTTGCTGCGGTAGTTGAACCCCTTTTCCTTTGCATGACCTGTCATTGCCACAGTAAATAGATGAAACCCACTAGCATGAGTAGGAGTTGTTTGAGCCCTAATGTGCCTACTCATTCATGCTTGTTTGTCATGCCTGCTACTGCTTAGAGTTGAGTCAGGTATGATTCTTCGGGGATGAATTGGAATGGTGATGAACATGACCTACTGGGTGTGATCTAAGTGTGCGAACACGATTTGGTAAAGGTATCGATGAGTACATGGTGGGTTGTTTCATTGGAACCGTCCTTAAGCACTGAGATATGTATGTGTGATTTAAGATTCAGCTACTACCATGCATTGGGCCCGAAACCAATGGACCCTCTCGGCTTCTTATCCACCCTTGTCCTCTGTCCAGGAGTTGCAAGTAGTTTCTGGTGTTTGTAGTATGTTGGAGGCCGTGCGTAGCGCTTACCCGAGGGGTGGGCTGTGATGCGGTAGGCACGTGGAACGGTGTACCGAGCGCTCGTTTGGTGTCTCGGGAACCCTTCTCACATCGTTCGGGGCCGTATGTGGAAACCTCGGCCGGACTCCCTGCGGATGGAACCTGAATAGGCGATAAACCTGGACTAGAGGCTTGAGTGTTTAGGTAGGCCGTGGCCGACACCCTCGCTGGGCTTTCGCTTGAAGGTTGTCTAGTACATGTCGTGTAAACAACGATAAGTGGTGAGAGCGTTGTGAAGAAGTACACCCCTGCAGGGTTAACATCATCTATTCGAATAGCCGCGTCCGCGGTAAAGGACTTCTTGGTTGCCTGTACAGTTCATAGACAAGTGAAAGTGGATACTCTAAAATGCGCAAGATAAGCGTGAGTGCTATGGATGGCCCTCTCAGAGGGAGACGGGTGCGGATCCATAGTGCTGCATTGATATGGTGAATATGTGGACTCGTGTGCGCCACCTCAAAAGAGTTACCTGGAGTCATAGTTCAGGATAGCCACCGAGTCAAAGCTGGCTTGCTGCAGTTCAACTCCACTACCCCCTTTGTTGATACCGATGCATATGCAGTTAGTTCTGATGTAAGTCTTGTTGGGTACATTTGTACTCACGTTTGCCTATTTTATGTTTTTGCAGAGAGACGTCAGTCTCGATAGTAGTTCCGCGTGGACTTTGATGTTTAGCTTGTTACCTTAGCTACGATCTTGTGCCCTCGGCAGGGTCTTGTAGATAGTCAGGCTTCTCAGCCTTCTTCATTTGTAGTTGTGTGTACTCAGACAAGTTAAGGTTCCGCATGTGCTTGTTGCTTGTATGCTCTGTATGTTGGGGTCATGAGACCCATGTTTGTAATACTTGGCTCGTCGGAGCCTAATGAATAATACTTGAGTCGTAGAGTTATGTTGTGATGACATGTTGTATTTACACATATCGAGCATATTGTGTGTATGATTGAAATGCTTGGTATGTGTGGGATCCGATAACCTAGTTGTTTATCCTTGGTAGCCTCTCTTATGGGGAAATGTAGTCTTGTGCTTCCATGAGCCATAGTAGTCTGCTTCTGACCGGTTCACCGGAGTCCTGCTAGCCTGACATTCTTGCTCGAAACACTTGATCGGCGGCATGTGATTCACTTCGTTCTTGTGTCGCCCTTCGGGAAATGTCACGTGGTGACTTTTGAGTCCTGCCTAGCTGCTACAGCCCGGTTCACGGAGTCCTGTTAGCCAGGTTACAGCCCGGATTCAAGCTGGCCGACCGACATGCTCGATGTTGATTCATCTATGCCTGTCCCCGTAAGTTAGTGCCACTTTGGGTTCACCACTAGTCATGTCGGCCCGGGTTCTCTGTCATATGGATGCTAGCGACACTATCATATACGTGAGTCAAAAGGCGCAAACGGTCCCAGGCCATGGTAAGGCGACACTCGTGGGAATATCGTGCTTGAGGCCGCAAAGTGATATGAGGTGTTACCAGCTAGATCGATGTGACTTGGAATCGGGGTCCTGACAATTGGGCCACTGTGTTAGTTTGTTGTATGTTCTTTAGTAATTCCGGAAACTCATGCACACTTGCCTCTGAGAATCTGCGAGCTATCATTTGACAACTGCTGCCAAGTGACCATTTTCCATGGGACACAAATGTTTTTCAACCAGTTGGATGCTCTGCCCTACAAATATCCTGTTGCCAAATTTACCCACTATTCATAAGGTGTTCCAGACATGTCAAAGAACTTTTCACATGCTATCATCCATCCAATGGGATCTTATCCACTGAAAAGTGGTATTTCCAATCTTGGTCCTTTTAGCACTGTTTCAGCAAAATAGGAAGGACCACCTAATTGAGTTGCGTGTTGATTTCGTTGCATATCATACAAATTTCCTACTGCCTGATACACAGGAGAAATCCTTGAGCAGTTGTTGTCATGTTAATATACTGACCAGTAATAGGGTTGTAAGTATGAGGTGGAGAAAACAGAGGAGCACTTATAGGAGCAAAATAACCACTGTTGCCTGAGAAACCCAATGTTTGAGCTTGCACTATGGCACTTGTATTAGCTGGAGCATTTCTGAATTGCCCCATCACTCCTGGTTCTTGTTGCTTATCACTGTATACTCTTGTACTTTCAGTCATCAGCTGTGTATGTGACAGCCCAGTAGTGAGACCTGCTAAATTTGTTACTGGTACTTTCCCTGAGACCCTGAACTCTTGTTCGAGATTCCTAGAAACTGGAGCTGCTGGCACTGTGATGCTACCTGGAATAGTGACTGGTACATGATCACTTCCCCCTGTCTGATGACGATTCTCTTGAGATTTTGGATCTAGGGTCACTACTTCTGATTTCTAACAATTTATGTTCATCTACTGTAAGATCAACTGCAGGGTTTGTTGAATTCCCTCATTCATCTCAGACAATTTTGCTTCTACTCTTGGCATCGTCACCATCTCTGACCTGAGCTTAGTTACTTCCTGCTTAAGTTCCTGGAGGCCCTCTACTTCAGCCCGTAAATTTGCTACTTCTTTCTCCACTCGATCCACTGTGATTTGGACCTTGGCTCTTGTGTCTGCCATCTTGATCACTATGAACTGCGACCGAAACTGGTCCCGTTAGACGGATCCCACACTCTGGCGCACGGATCCCATCAGATCCTAGAATTTTACCACCGAGAGAAGGTCTCTCAGCAACCGGACCGGACTCGGTGATCAGCGCCCGAATTTCGCCGCCGCCGCGTCGTCGCCACCAAACACTACTGCCGCGAACTGGGAGGGACGGGAGGGATTTTATGAGAGCCCAACCTCCTATTCTCCAGAGCCTCGAGTAGCCGCCGAGGAAATCAGCCGGCGCTCTAATACCTTTATAAGACCCGAATCAATCAGAATTGGATAAACAAGCTCAAATCTCACATGATCGATGTAATTGCTTGGGAAAATTGGATACATGGAGGAACTGTGAGGGAAGATACCCTGTCTTCCATACAATAGCTAGGGTTCTACCTAATGCTATGAGTTATCGAATATTCGTCCTGCCCGATCAAGCCTCGGAGCCCAGCTTATAACCCTGACCAGCTCAGTTGCGGTAACTACTGTTTTAACGGTTACAAAACAGTAACTGACTTAAAGAAAGGATGAAATAGCGAAGACTCCGTCTAAGCCGTTGATCTGCTCTGAACCGGTATCTTCGCATCTGGATCGTCTCTTGTCTGAATCTCATTTGCCTTGTCTTCCTCTCCTTCAGTGTCACGACCGGTTTTCCAATAAAAATATTTATTGGGAAACCAATCTTTTAAATTCCAGTGTGAGGAAAATCCTTCATACTGGTGGACAAAACCTTGATACAATAAGCCAGTAGCAATTAATATATTACAGGGTTGAGCTGAGGTCGCTCAACAAATTATTACAAGCACGCCAATAATTATACATAGTGGCGGATATGACACAGTGGAGTGGTGGCATACTACTGACTCGAGGTAAAGTGGTGGAATAACACAGTGGAATGGGTAATATGACTCCTACACTGGCGGCTCATTGAGCGTCGGGGTGAGGCTCGGTGAATTTATTTGGGTAGCGGAAGCGAATATAACACAGTGACTAATCCAGGGTGCATACGAGATTTGGGATTCCTCTAGGCGTCGGACTCGCTATCAAACTCTTCATCCATGAGATCGCCACGTCGACATCTGGCCAAATCAACAAGCCAGGTGAGTACTTTGAAAGTACTCTCAAGACAGTTCGGACAAAAGATATAACAAATGTATGCACGAGTGCGACATGAATAATTTAACAATGCGCAATCAAATTAATATAACAAGGTAAGTAAAAAGGGAATCGGCAGTAGTCCGCTCGAAAACCCAAGGAAAAATAAACCAAAAACCGATCGGGTGTCTGAAGCGACACCTCGAAGGGTGAACAAATAAGTAAAGCATGCCACAGTCGGGCGTCTAAGCGACACCTCATAAAGGGCTTATATTAAAAGAAAAGACATGCGTGCCGCAGTCGGACATCGGAGCGACATCACTGAAAGGGCTTATATCAATAATAAGTAAATAACAATGCCACAGTCGGATGTCTGAGCGACATCGCAGAAAGGGCTTATATCAACATAAGTAAACAACAATGCCAGAGTCGGACGTCTGAGCGACATCACATAAAGGGATTATATCAAAATAAGTAAACAACAATGCCACAGTCGGACGTCTGAGCGACATCGCAGAAAGGGCTTATATTTCATTATTCATAACTTACAAGAAATGGTGCTCACGGAAAATATTTGTCACAAGACAATAAGCGGGTTAGTCCATCCACAGGAAAGAAACCTTTAGCATTCATGTGGTTCTCAGGAGTTACTGTCTCCGGGACTGACATTTGACAAGATAAGATGAACACGGTACTTGGACATGAATATAATGATTTCAAGGATTTCTGACTCTGCAGAGATTGTACTAAAAATATCCACAGCCAACGGATTTCCGTAGTCACGAAGGACTAGTTCCGTTTACGGTATTTCGGAGAAAACACAGCTAACCAAAGACACACCCATCCTACCTCACGTTGCCAGGAATCACCCTAGACAGCGTTCAAGAAAAACTTTGAGACGGGGAGATCACTATCTCGAATAGCATGGGATCAAATTTATATACGCGCGCTCTAAGGGGTGCCCCCCTCTTGGTCCCAACCGGAAACACCCATGCCCCCTGACCGGATGAAAGGCTTTAATCCAGGGCCATGGAACCCTCATCCCGGCCTCTCGATTTGGTGTGTACCAGAAAGTGGTTTGCAACTTACTAAGCCGTATCCCTTGCGGAAAACATGTGGTAGTACGAAAAGGGGAGACGGACGGGAATTTGACTGATTTATGTTGACACCGGGTCAACGATCCGGCATAAGACTGGCATGCTACAACACTGCCATCTTACCCATTCTCATGCCAACTCATGGCCATGCAACATGTTTCCAACAACTCATGGATTTCCCGAAACCCACTTGCCTCAACTTTTACGAGATAAACTTTCATCGAGATGCTCATGAACATGACATGATACTAAATTAATGCAAACATGCCCAAACACTCATCATATCAAAAGTTCAAACATGCTTGCCTGGTTCGGAGTAGTCGGGGCCTAGCTCGGTGAAGTTCGCGGTTCCGTCACCTCCTTCGGTATCTATGGTATACAAAAATATACGCACTAACGTAAATACCAAGGGGTGCTAAAAAATTATTCCAAATATTTTTCAAATAAATCTGATTAAAACACTAGACAAAATTTTGAGGAGGACAGAAAAAGAATCACTCAAAAATCTTTTCCTGTTTAAAAGTTATAAGAGTTTTGGTCCAAGGACCTCTCTGTAATGAAACAGAAACTTCCCAGGGGGTTATGCAGAAAAGTCCAGAAAAACGGTTCAAACTGGAAAGCGCATTTTGCCAGAATACGCTTTCAGAAAACGGTTCATTTAATAAAATGAGAGACTGACAGGTGGGTCCCACCCGTCAGGTTTAAAATTTTAAAAGGGGGAGATGGAGCTCGTCGGCGCCCGAGGGCTGCGGTGGTCGCCGGCGGCGATCCACGACGAGTCAAGGGGATCGGGTGGTACCTCCGTGCTCAGGGCGCCATTCCGTGTCGGTGGGTGGTGGTGGTGGTCGCCGGCGAGTACCACGTCGACGGCGGCCCTTGCTCCGGCGGACGGTGATTCGGGAGGGGTTGGATCTCGCCGGAGAGCGCTGCGAAGAGCAAATTGAGGTGGGGGTTAGGCTACTGGGTGGTCGAGGGAGTCTTGTGAGGTTAGGGCGCCGGGGACAGCCTCACCGGAGTGAATCGAGGTGGAGGCCGAGGCGGGCAGGCGGCCGGAGTTGGGGAGGAGACCTCCTCGAGGTCCTCCTAGTAACTGGCGGAGTGTTGGTGAGGTGTAGGGATGCTGCGTGCTCGAGGGCGAGCTCGGGGCCCCTTTTATAGGCTATCGGGGTGGCCGTGAGCGGAGTTCTCCGTGAAGGTTACTGATGGCGCAGGCTTGGTCGGGTGGTTTAGCGGTTGAGCATCAACGTGGAGGTCTCTTGGCTCCATTTAGGCGCTAAACGAGGTTGGACGAGAAGTGGGGGAGTTCGACGGGCAGGCGGCCTTGAGCCCGTCGGCGGCAGAGGGCGTGCCTGCGCTTGCCCGGCCACGGCGGCAGTGCAACGGTGCGCTAAGCGTGCATGAGCCACGCGGAGGGCGAGGAACGATGGGCGGCGACGGTGGCGTGGCGGCGGGCTCGGGCCTCGGCTGGCCGCCATGGGTGGCGCAGCCACCACAGAAACCGCCAACGCCGGGCGAGGCTCGCCGCCACCGACGCTGCATCCATCCAAGGGCTGGCGCTCCGGCCAGGGAGGAGAGGTCAGGCATGAACGCCAGCCAAAGACTTGTTGACAGTGATCCGACCACGGCAAACCGAAACTCTGAACTTGAATTTCTTGAAAGTGCAAAGTGACAGTGCATGCTAGGTGTTCGGCAGAATGATTTTGGCATGTAGGGATTTTTCCTTGAGCTGATTTTTGGTGGAGTGGCTTCTCATTGCAACTGGAGGTTGCCTGAATTTTGGTGTAATTTTTGGAGAAGAGGAGATATGAATTTCACCAAATTTCACAAATCTGGTTCAAACTTGCAGAAACTGAAACTTGAAAATTTTGAAAAAGACGAAGAGTGGATCTTGATGGTTCTAGGTTGTGGGTGCTAGGGACTATCCAGGGTAGTTGGTTTGAGAACAAAAGTCAAAGGCATTTAGGTACTTGCTGTGCAAATCACCTAGGCTCAACATAGTGGACATAATTGTTTTGGGGAAAGAAATAATTGAAATAAAATCCAAAAATTGGTTGGACTTGTTGGGACAAAATATTTAGATTGCCCCAAAGTGGAAGGAGGGGTTTTGGGGGGATTTACCACATGAGGCATGGTAAAACCATGGGTGGATTCAAAAATAAGAGAAGACCCAAAACTCCTAGGGTTTTCTTCTAAAAGGAAATAAATTCCAAAAATAAAATTTGAGAAGGGGAAAAATCAGAAGAAAGGTTTTTAATAACCAACACCAGAGTTGAAGAAGGTGCCAAAGTAAAATCTTTTGTCAAAGGGAAAATTCTTGAGAGAAAGAGATTTGTGGAAGGGTTTAAATGACCTCCTTCAAAACCAACAAGGTTTTTGCTGAAAACCAAAACAAAATTTTTTGGAGTGTCACAACACCTACGCCCTTAGGAAAAATCTCTTCCTCGAGATTCCAGCTGATCCTTAAATAAATGTGGGTGCTCTGTCCGAAGAAAATCCTCTCTTTCCCAAGTGGCTTCACTCTCGGTGTGGTTGCTCCACTGAACTTTGAAGAACTTGATGGTGATTCATCGGGTTCTCCTTTGAGACTCTTCCAAGATTTTTATTGGATGCTCTCGATATGTGAGGTCTGGCTGCACGTCAATGTTTTCATGGGGTACTTGTTTCTCTGGGTTGCTCACGCACTTCCTCAATTGCGAGACGTGGAACACGTCGTGGACGTCGGATAAATCTTCGGGTAAGTCTAGCTGGTAGGCTACCGTGCCTTTCCATTCCACGATGCAGAATGGTCCGATGAATCTTGGTGCTAGCTTCCCTTTAATCTTGAATCGATGCAGGCCTCTCATAGGGGATACTCGTAGGTACACAAATTCACCGGGTTCAAAGCTGATCCCCCAATGTTTTTGATCGTAATAACTCTTCTGTCGACTTTGGCCTGTCTTGAGTCGGTCCCTAATCACCTTGACCTTATCTTCAGCATCTTTGAGCATGTCTGGGCCGAAGATATGGCTGTCTCCGGTTTCCGACCAATTTAGTAGGGTACGACATCTTCGCCCGTACAGAGCCTCAAATGGTGCCATTTGCAGGCTGGCCTGATAACTGTAGTTATATGCGAATTCTGCGTATGGTAAGCTCTCTTCCCAACTGGTCCCATAGGTGAGAACACATGCTCTCAGCATATCTTCTAGAATCTGGTTTACTCGCTCAGTTTGCCCGTCTGTCTGGGGGTGGTATGCGGTACTGAATGCCAGTTGAGTTCCCAGAGCTTGTTGTAAGTGATCCCAAAATCGAGAGGCAATTGAGTGCCTCTGTCGAGATTATTTTCTTTGGGACTCCATGTAAGCAGACGATACGGGAAAGATAGAGCCTAGCAAGCTTCTGAGTGGTGTGGGTTGTCTTCACGGGGATGAAGTGTGCTACTTTAGTCAGTCTATCAGTGATGACCCAAATGGCATTATTTCCGTGCCTAGACCGAGGTAGCCCAACAATGAAATCCATTCCAATCTCATCCCATTTCCACTCGGGTATTTTATTTGGCTGTAAAAGTCCGGCCGGTTTCTGGTGCTCGGCCTTAATGCGTTGACAAGAGTCACAACATGCGATGAACGTGGCTATGTCCCTTTTAGACCGTGCCACCAATATTTTTCCTGAATATCCTTGTACATTTTGTCCCTCCGGGATGTATCGAATACGGGCGGTGTGGCCTTCGGCTAAGATCTGCTGTTTAAGATCCTTGATATTTGCACGCATAAAGTCTATCCCGTACCACAATATTCCACCTTATCGATAATGAATTACGGGCCTTGCCCAAGCTCACTTTCCGTTTAATGCCTTCAATGCTGGGGTGTCCATGCTGAGCCTCTTTAATTGTCTCCATTAGGGTAGGCTATATTTCTAAATTTGATATGCTGCCTTCGGTGACTACCAGCAGGTTGAGTTTAGCAAACTCCTGCCGGAATTCAGGCCTCAGGTTTGGCAGGCCGTCGTCGTTTGGGCTAGGGTTCTGACTTAGAGCGTCTGCCACTACATTTTCTTTACCTGGGTGGTAGTGGATCCCAACGTCATAATCCTTCACTAGTTCCAACCAGCGTCGTTGCCTCAAATTCAGTTCCGGTTGTGTGAAAATATACTTGAGGCTCTTATGGTCCGTATATATCTCACAACGATTTCCAAGTAAAAAATGTCTCCATTCTTTGAGTGCATGAATGACTGCTGCTAATTCTAGGTCATGAGTAGGGTAATTTTCTTCATGCTTGCGAAGTTGTCTGGAGACATATGCAACTACCTTGCCTTCTTGCATCAACACGCATCCGAGGCCTTTCCGGGATGCGCCGTAATATACCTCAAAATTCTTGTGTATGTCGGCACAATTAATCTGGTCTTGGCGTTAATTTCCTCTTTAATTCTTGGAAACTTTTCTCACAAGCTTCCGTCCATTCAAGCTTCCTGTCTTTCTTGAGTAGTTGCGTCATTGGCTTTGCTATGGTGGAGAATCCTTCAATAAATCTTCGGTAGTATCCTGCCATTCCCAAGAAACTTAAATGCGTCGATTCTACATTTGGCTGGTGGCTTCTAGCCAAGTACGGCCTTGACTTTTTCCGGATCTACGGCAATACCTTCTTGGGTCAGTACGTGGCCCAGAAAACCTACTTGCCTTAGCCAAAATTCACACTTGCTGAATTTTGCGTATAATTGATGTTTCCTGAGTTCCCCTAGTATGATTCGGAGATGTTCAACGTGCTCTTCTGGTGTCTTGGAGTATACCAGAATATCATCAATAAATACCACAACAAACTTGTCCATAAACTTCATAAATACTTTGTTCATGAGGTGAACAAAATATGCGGGGGCATTTGTTAGTCCGAATGGCATTACGGTGAACTCATACAATCCGTATCTGGAGATGAAAGCTGTCTTGGGGATATCTTCTGTTCGTACTTTTAATTGATGGTATCCCGACCTCAAGTCAATTTTTGAGAATACCTTGGCCTGAGCGAGCTGATCAAATAAATCATTTATCCATGGCATCGGATATTTGTTCTTGATTGTGACCATGTTAAGTGCTCGATAGTCTATGCACAATCTCAGGGTTCCATCCTTCTTTTTGGCAAATAAAATTGGTGAACCCCAGGGTGAGGAGCTGACTCGTATATAACCTTTGTCCAGTAATTCTTTTATTTGCTTCTTCAGTTCTACCAATTCGGATGGTGCCATTCTGTATGGTTTCTTGTATATGGGGGCGGTTCCGGGTGCTAGCTCGATAATGAACTCTATCTCTCGGTCTGGTGACATGCCTGGCAGTTCTTCAGGAAATACGTCTGGAAATTCACACACTACTGGAACCTTGCTCAAATCAGAAATATCCACTTTGTTCAATCTTGGTTGCCGGGATATTTTTCTTTCCTTGGCTGAGACTTTTATGGTATTCCCGTGGTGGTGGGTGAGAATCACAGTCCGGTTGAAGCAGTCAATAAAACCTTTGTTGGTGGTTAACCAATCCACCCTAGGATGACATCCAGCCCTTTATTTTCCAACACGATAAGATTTGCGTGAAACTTCAACCCTTCAAACTCGATAACCACACCACAGCAATAACTCGGGTAACTTGCTTAATTCCGAGGGACTTGACGATCATAGATTTTTCCAAGGGAAGCATCGAAAAATTATTTTGCAAGGCAAAACTTTTAAAACGAATGAGTGAGAAGCTCCAGAATCAAACAAAACCATGGCAGGTATTGTGTTGACAGGAAACGTATCGAGTACGATATCTGGGGCATTTTGTGCTTCCTATTTGGTCACGTGGTTCAGATGACCCTTCCTGTGGTTGTTAGTTGGGTTGAAATTGTTGCGCTTTGGCGCCGAATTATTGCCTCCGTTGTTCGGCTTTGGGGTCGAGTTCCTTGGCTTGGGGCACTGCTTAGCATAGTGCCCTTCTTCTCCACAAGCGTAGCAGTAACGCCTTTGGCGGTATGTGAACTCCTTGTCCCTTGCATGAAAATTCCTGATTGGGCGTGAGACGCTTGTCGTGGGTTTGGGTGTCCAGTTTTTCTGAACATCTGTCTTGCTGCGGTGGTTGCGGGCATGATTAGTCTGGTCCCTCTTCTGCTTGCGGAAATCTTCTAAGCTGCGTCTCTCATTCTCCAAGGTAATGGCCTTATCCATCAGCGTCTTAAAATCAGGAAAGGTGTGCACGACCAGTTGGCATTTAAGCGCGAGTGTCAGACCGTCTAGGAATTTCTCCATCTTTTTTTTCCGACATACGCTCCTCGTTGGCGTAACGAGACAGCAGAGTAAATTGACTGTTGCACTCTGACACCGTCATTGTCCTTTGCTTGAGGTCATCAAATTCTCTCTTTTTGATCTTCATAAGACTCTTAGGAATATGTGCCCCACGAAAACCTTCTTTAAACTCCTCCCATGTTATATTATTTTCGTTGGGGTGCATGTGTAGGAAATTTTCCCACCATGATGCGGCTGCTCCAGGGAGATAGTGCGGCGCATACAGTACTTTCTCCAGATCTGAACACTGGGCAATGATTAATTTTCTTTCCATGTCTCGAAGCCAGTCCTCGGCTTCAAGAGGTTTGTCAGTATGACAAAATGTTTGGGGACGTGTCTTCTGTAGCTCAGATAACTTTGATTGCTGCCGATACATCGCCCACGGTGATTTCCCATATTGATGACTTGGTTCATCATTTCCTGATGTTGTTGCTGACTTTGCTCATAAAGACGACACATTTGAGAAAGTGCCGTTTCACTGTCCTGTTGACTTGACTGCCCCTGTGTGAAATTGTTGCTTGGGGGTGTGCCAAAATTTTCCTCTGACAGAGTTGGCATGGAGCGCGTCCAAGGACGAGATATTGTTCACTCTGGGGATATATTTTGCAACACATAAGAAAAGAAATTGAGTCGCAAAAATCAATAAATTCATGAAGACGGAAAAAGTCGCAAATGTTCCAAGATTTTTTTTCAAGAGAATAAACGTTTGCGCACGGAGAAGGACTGCTCATTACATATCTTACACGCAAGCAGTAATTATACAATACATCACTCAGGATATGCGTACATAATCCTGACATGTTATTTAGGCTAGTGCACTCCTCCAGTTCCTACATGATGCGCAAACAAGCTACTTCTCACAGCCTAGGTACATATAAACATATCGTACAAGTCGGTACATCGCATTACGGCTAAGTGTACTCAGTCGGAGATGGTAAGGATTTCCCTTGGCCTGCCAAGGGTGAGGCGCAGTGAGGCTGGGGACTCAACCTCGTCTTCGGTGATAGGATCCAGACGTGAAGTGCTGCGCTGAGTTGGTGGAGCAGGTGCCCTGTGCGGAACAACTCAAACATGAGCGGGCACGAGGGGTGGTGCAGAACGAACCGGAGTTGGCGCAATGACATGGTTGAACTCCTCCGTGGTAGGCAGGCGACGAGTAGTGGCGAGAGCAGTAGGAGCAAAAGATGCTGATGAGGAGACGAAAGTCAGTGGCGGTGCGGTGCTTGAGAGCTCCCTCCTGTTGGCGGCACAGACCATGGACTGAGTCCATGCGGGCAGCCACAAAGTCGTCCACCAGGTTGTCGAAGGCTGCCTCGAAAGCCCAGAGATACTCGATAAGCATCTCAAAAGCTTCGTCTCGTTCTCCTCTGGGGCAAGAGAATGCGTAGTGGCAGGTGTATGGCACGTGACATGGAAGGTAGCGGTAACGATGAGTCTTCATCGAAGGAAGGATATCCACAGGGCGAGCTATCGCCTCACGGGCTGCCATCTGCAGGGCATGCTTCTCTGTGGGCATGGCTCTCCCCGAGAACCGGAAACGCTCAACTCGCCCTCCCTTGAATTGCACCACGGCTTGGTGCATGGTTAGACGGTCATTGACCTTGTCTTTGAGAGAGTGAGAAGACTGGGTGCACAGATGGCCCCATCGCGACTTGGACGATGAAGGAGAGAAGCAGACGAACCCATCGGGCATGTTGGCGAACATCTGTGACTCGCGATCGTTGCCCGACCATCTACAAAAGTAGGCAAAAATCCTGAGTAGTCAAATCATAAATTTATGCTGACTGTCAGAAATTGACTACATTTGTAAAAATTAAGTAATAGCTCTATATGATAATAACCGGTTAGTGATCGCACCTAGTGGCTTCCTGATCGGCTGGCTCTGGTACCAAGCTTGTCACGACCGGTTTTCCAATAAAAATATTTATTGGGAAACCAATCTTTTAAATTCGGTGTGAGGAAAATCCTTCATACTGGTGGACAAAACCTTGATACAATAAGCCAGTAGCAATTAATATATTACAGGGTTGAGCTGAGGTCGCTCAACAAATTATTACAAGCACGCCAATAATTATACATAGTGGCAGATATGACACAGTGGAGTGGTGGCATACTACTGACTCGAGGTAAAGTGGTGGAATAACACGATTGGAATGGGTAATATGACTCCTACATGGCGGCTCATCGGCCGAGGTGAGGCTCGGTGAATTTATTTGGGTAGCGGAAGCGAATATAACACGATGACTAATCCAGGGTCGCACGAGACTGACTGGGATTCCTCTAGGCGTCGGACTCGCTATCGAACTCTTCATCCATGAGATCGCCTTCATCAGCATCTGGCCAAATCAACAAGCCAGGTGAGTACTTTGAAAGTACTCGCAAGACAGTTCGGACAAAAGATATAACAAATGTATGCACAAGTGCGACATGAATAACTTAACAATGCGCAATCAAATTAATATAACAAGGTAAGTAAAAAGGGAATCTGCGGTAGTCCGCTCGAAAACCCAAGGAAAAATAAATCAAAAACCGATCGGGAGTCTGAAGCGACACCTCGAAGGGTGAACAAATAAGTAAAGCATGCCCGCGATCAGGCGTCTAAGCGACACCTCATAAAGGGCTTATATTAAAAGAAAAGACATGCGTGCCGCAGTCGGACGTCGGAGCAACATCACTGAAAGGGCTTATATCAATAATAACTAAATAACAATGCCACAGTCGGACGTCTGAGCGACATCGCAGAAAGGGCTTATATCAACATAAGTAAACAACAATGCCACAGTCGGACGTCTGAGTGACATCACAGAAAGGGCTTATATCAAAATAACTAAACAACAATGCCATAGTCGGACGTTTGAGCGACATCGCAGAAAGGGCTTATATTTCATTATTCATAACTTACAAGAAATGGTGCTCACGGAAAATATTCGTCATAAGACAATAAGCGGGTTAGTCCATCCACAGGAAAGAAACCTTTAGCATTCATGTGGTTCTCAGGAGTTACTGTCTCCGGGACTGACATTTGACAAGATAAGATGAACACGGTACTTGGACATGAATAGAATGATTTAAAGGATTTTTGACTCTGCAGAGATTGTACTAAAAATATCCACAGCCAATGGATTTCTGTAGTCACGAAGGACTAGTTCCGTTTACGGTATTTCGGAGAAAACACAGCTAACCAGTACACACCCATCCTACCTCACGTTGCCAGGAATCACCCTAGACAGCGTTCAAGAAAAACTTTGAGATGGGGAGATCACTATCTCGAATAGCATGGGATCAAATTTATATACGCGCGCTCTAAGGGGTGCCCCCCTCTCGGTCCCAACCGAAACACCCATGCCCCCGACCGGATGAAAGGCTTTAATCCAGGGCCATGGAACCCTCATCCCGCCTCTCGATTTGGTGTGTACCGAGAAAGTGGTTTGCAACTTACTAAGCCGTATCCCTTGCGGAAAACATGTGGTAGTACGAAAAGGGGGAGGCGGATGGGAATTTGATCGATTTATGTTGACACTTTGGGTCAACGATCCGGCATAAGACTGGCATGCTACAACACTGCCATCTTACCCATTCTCATGCCAACTCATGGCCATGAAACATGTTTCCAACAACTCATGGATTTCCGAAACTCACTTGCCTCAACTTTACGAGATAAACTTTCATCGAGATGCTCATGAACATGACATGATACTAAATTAATGCAAACATGCCCAAACACTCATCATATCAAAAGTTCAAACATGCTTGCCTGGTTCGGAGTAGTCGGGGCCTAGCTTGGTGAAGTTCGCGGTTCCGTCACCTCCTTCGGTATCTACGGTATACAAAAATATACGCACTAA
Organism: Aegilops bicornis; assembly: GCA_021605145.1. Classification (NCBI taxonomy): domain Eukaryota; kingdom Viridiplantae; phylum Streptophyta; class Magnoliopsida; order Poales; family Poaceae; genus Aegilops; species Aegilops bicornis. Next base: position 570,220,283 of record CM038672.1, read on the forward strand.
CGTAAATACCAAGGGGTGCTCAAAAATTATTCCAAATATTTTAAAAATAAATCTGATAAAAAACTAGACAAAATTTTGAGGAGGACAGAAAAGAATCACTCAAAAATCTTTTCCTGTTTAAAAGTTATAAGAGTTTTGGTCCAAGGACCTCTCTGTAATGAAACAGAAACTTCCCAGGGGGTTATGTAGAAAAGTCCAGAAAAACGGTTCAAACTGGAAAGCACATTTTGCAAGAATACGCTTTCAGAAAATGGTTCGTTTAATAAAATGAGAGACTATCAGGCGGGTCCCACCCGTCAGGTTTAAAAATTTAAAAGGGGGGAGACGGAGCTTGTCGGCGCCCGAGGGCTGCGGTGGTCGCCGGCGGCGATACACGGCGAGTCAAGGGGATCGGGTGGTACCTCCATGCTCAGGGCGCCATTCCGCGTCGGTGGGTGGTGGTGGTGGTCGCATGGCCTTGCTCTCTGCGGACGGCGATTCGGGAGGTTGGATCTCACGGAGGCTGCGAAGAAACAAATTGAGGTGGGGGTTAGGCTCTGGGTGGTCGAGGGGAGTCTTGTGAGGTTAGAGGCGCCGGGGCGGCCTCACCGGAGTGAATCGAGGTGGAGGCCGAGGCGGGCAGAGGCGGCCGGAGTTGGGGAGGAGACCTCCTCGAGGTCCTCCTAGTTGCCTTCTTGAGTGTTGGTGAGGTGTTGGGATGCTGCGTGCTCGAGGGCGAGCTCGGGGCCCCTTTTTATAGGCGATCAGGGGGGTGGCCGTGAACGGAGTTCTCCGGCGAAGGTTACGGTGGCGCAAGGCTTGGTCAGGGTGGTTTAGCGGTTGAGCATCAACGTGGAGGTCTACTGGCTCCATTTAGACGCTAAACAAGGTTGGACGAGAAGTTTTGGGGGGAGTTCGACGGAACGGGGCGGCGCGGGCCCGTCGGCGGTAGAGGGCGTGCCCTGCGCTTGCCGGCCACGAGACGGTGCAACGGGGGTGCGCTGGCGTGCATGAGCCACGCGGAGGGCCAGGGAACGATGGGCGGCGACGGGTGGCGTGGCGAGCGGGCTCGGGCCCTCGCTGGCCGCCACGGGTGGCGCAGCCACCACAGAAACCGCCAACACCGGCGAGGCTCGCCGCCACCGACGCCTGCATCCGTACAAGGGGGCGTGCGGCGCTCCGGCCAGGGAGGAGAGGCCGTGCGCAACGCTCCAGGCGCACTGTTGACAGGTGACCCGACCCTGACAACGAAACTGAAACTCTGAACTTCTGAATTTACTGAAAGTGCAAAGTGACAGTGCATGCTAGGTGTTCGACATAATGATTTTGGCATGTAGGGATTTTTCCTTGAGCTGATTTTTGGTGGAGTGGCTTCTCATTGCAACTGGAGGTTGCCTGAATTTTGGTGGAATTTGTGGAGAAGAGGAGATATGAATTTCACCAAATTTGACAAATCTGGTTCAAACTTGCAGAAACTGAAACTTGAAAATTTTGAAAAAGAAGAAGAGTGGATCTTGATGGTTCTAGGTTGTGGGTGCTAGGGACTATCCAGGGTAGTTGGTTTGAGAACAAAAGTCAAAGGCATTTAGGTACTTGCTTTGCAAATCACCTAGGCTCAACATAGTGGACATAATTGTTTTGGGGAAAGAAATAATTGAAATAAAATCCAAAAATGGGTTGGACTTGTTGGGACAGAATATTTAGATTGCCCCAAAGTGGAAGGAGGGGTTTTGGGGGGATTTACCACATGAGGCATGGTAAAACCATGGGTGGATTCAAAAATAAGAGAAGACCCAAAACTCCTAGGGTTTTCTTCTAAAAGGAAATAAATCCCAAAAATAAAATTTGAGAAGGGGAAAAAATCAGAAGAAAGGTTTTTAATAACCAACACCAGAGTTGAAGAAGGTGCCAAAGTAAAATGTTTTGTCAAAGGGAAAATTCTTGAGAGAAAGAGATTTGTGGAAGGGTTTAAATGACCTCCTTCAAAACCAACAAGGTTTTTGCTGAAAACCAAAACAAAATTTTTTGGAGTGTCACATTCAGTAGTTGCGTGGTTAAGGTCCTGACACTCCGTCTCCGAGTCTGTGTCCAGCGGGTGGTAGGGTCCGGTCACGCTCTCCTCATTGCTGACCTCCATCCTCTTCCATTTGTGGGTCCTCCCTGACTGGCGGCCGCGTCGTGTGCTTCGGAGCCCTCGACAACGGTTGCAGCGGCGCTGTAGCGTTGTTCGGGGTCGAGACAATCAATGGCCTGGCGGTTCGTGGGTGGCCTTTTAAGGGGCGGGAAGACGCGGCCGGTCTCTCCATCGCCTCTGGCTCCACCCTCCTCTGTTGCCGCTGGCCACGTAGGTTCATTTCGTTTCTCCGTGTTGGGTTTGGAGTGGGGAGAAGCTGCAGCTTGGGAAGCCCGTTATTTTTGACGCCGTTTGGCTTTTTGCCTTGGCCAAGATGCCATAACACCCAAATAAATCCGAACCATTGAGAGTCAAACTGGCAACTGGGATTATTTAGACGGGTATTAAACTTAAATCATCATTTCTGTGATAGAATCCCCATGCCCGTTTCCGTTGTCATTCTTATCCTCGTCGAGTTTTTATCCTTGTAGAAAAACTCATGGCCGCAATAGGTAAAAATATTCGACAACATTTCAGCAGAGAACGCGTCAAAACATTTCAACATAGAAAACATTATTTCAGCACAAGGCCTTTTGGGGCATCTATACTGGCCAGGTTTTGTTTTCTTTGGCTTTGGGGACAAAATGGCCGGAATAGATGGAAATTAAGTCACACAAATATATATTATTAGCTTTATCAAAAACTATAGATTGTTAGTTTATTTTATGGCCAAAGTTAAGTTTTAAATTATGTACTCAAGTTTAGTGCACAAAAGTGTGTATTGAAGTTGAGACACTTATTTTGGGATGGAGGGAGTATATGTCTTATTGATTGGAATCGCGGGGTAAGGATTATAGTTGGCATGCCAACATGATTGCGCACATTTTCTTTTCTGGGCCTCAAAATGGATCATGCTTTTGCATAATGAACTAGAGCATAAAGGTGTGTGTTGCCGCGCATGCCTATCTTAAAGGTTATATTGTTGAGTCATGAGAAATTGCCTTGGGAGTAAATGAGGAAGAATTTAGGGTACGAAATACACATTGTGGAATATTCAAATAATAATAATACATATTGTGGTGCATGCATCTTGAAGCTTGAAATCTTGAAAGATAGTGCACATACAGTCATGAATTGAGGCCCTGAAATGCATGGAATTACAAGTTATCTCTCTCTCACACACATAGGTTTGCACACACAGTCATGAATTGAGGCCCTGAAATACAGTCATGAATTGATAGTGCACATCTTCCTAACAAGAGTAGTGGGGAAAATCTGGAAGAAAGGGGCTGCTTGTGCCGATGATCCCATTAGCATGACATAAACTGAAGGTATACACAATGGACGAACTAGAAGGAGTAAAAGGGACAATCCAAATGATAATAATGCCGTCTAAGAGGCATAACAACCGGTACATGAGGAGATCAATTTTTTTGCGGCAAGATGAAGACATCAACTTTGGGGGCATAAGAACATACCTGAGCTGTTGGGAAACACAGTAATTTCAAAAAAATTCCTATGCACACGCAAGATCTATCATGGTGATGCATAGAAACGAGAGGGGAGAGTGTTGTCCATGTAACCTTGTAGACCGGAAGAGGAAGAGTTATGACAACGCGGTTGATGTAGTCCTACGTCTTCACGATCCGACCGATCCTAGTACCGAAAGTACGACACCTCCGCGATCAGCAGACGTTCGGCTCAGTGACGTCCCATGAACTCTTGATCCAGCTGAGTGTCGAGGGAGAGCTTCGTTAGCACGATGGCGTGATGACGGTGATGATGAAGCTACCGGGGCAGGGCTTCGCCTAAGCACTGCAACGATATGACTGAGGTGGATTATGGTGGAGGGGGTCACCGCACACGGCTAAGACAATGTCTGTTGTTCTGTTCTAGGGTGCCCCCTGCCCCCGTATATAAAGGAGCAAGGGGGGAGGCCGGTCGGCCCTAGGGCGCGCCAAGGAGGGGAGGAGTCCTCCTCCTAGTAGGAGTAGGACTCCCCCTTTCCTAGTCCTACTAGGAGGGGGAAGGGGGAAGGAAGGAGAGGGAGAGGGAGAGGGAGAGGGAGAGGGAAAGAGGGGCCGCGCCCCCCTCCCCTAGTCCAATTCGGACTCCTTTGGGGGGGGGGAGCGCCACCTCCTGGCTGCTGCCCTCTCTCTCCCCTAAAACCCACTAAGGGCCCAATAACTTCCCCGGGGGGGGGGGGGGTGTTCCAATAACCCTCCGACACTCCAGTTTTATCGAAAACCTCCCAGAACACTTCCGGTGTCCGAATATAGCCATCCAATATATCAATCTTTATGTCTCGACCATTTCGAGGCTCCTCAACATGTCCGTGATAATATCCGGGACTCCGAACTACCTTCGGTACATCAAAACACATAAACTCATAATACCGATCGTCAGCGAACGTTAAGCGTGCGGACCCTACGGGTTCGAGAACTATGTAGACATGACCGAAACACGTCTCCGGTCAATAACCAATAGCGGAACCTAGATGCTCATATTGGTTCCTACATATTCTACGAAGATCTTTATCGGTCAAATCGCATAACAACATACGTTGTTCCCTTTGTCATCGGTATGTTACTTGCCCGAGATTCGATCGTCGGTATCTCAATACCTAGTTCAATATCGTTACCGGCAAGTCTCTTTACTCGTTCCGTAATGCATCATTCTGCAACTAACTTATTAGTCACATTGCTTGCAAGGCTTATAGTGATGTGCATTACCGAGAGGGCCCAGAGATACCTCTCCGCAATCAGAGTGACAGATCCTAATCTCGATCTATGCCAACTCAACAAACACCATCGGAACACCTGTAGAGCACCTTTATAATCACCCAGTTACATTGTGACGTTTGGTAGCACACTAAGTATTCCTCCAGTATTCGGGAGTTGCATAATCTCATAGTCATAGGAACATGTATAAGTCATGAAGAAAGCAATAGCAAATAAACTAAATGATCAAGTGCTAGGCTAACAGAATGGGTCAAGTCAATCACATCATTCTCTAATGATGTGATCCTGTTAATCAAATGACAACTCATGTCTATGGCTAGGAAACTTAACCATCTTTGATCAACGAGCTAGTCAAGTAGAGGCATACTAGTGACACTATGTTTGTCTATGTATTCACACATGTACTAAGTTTCCGGTTAATACAATTCTAGCATGAATAATAAACATTTATCATGATATAAGGAAATATAAATATCAACTTTATTATTGCCTCTAGGGCATATTACTTCAGTCTCCCACTTGCATAGAGTCAATAATCTAGATTACACAGTAATGATTCTAACACCCATGGAGTCTTGGTGCTGATCATGTTTTGCTCGTGAGAGAGGCTTAGTCAACGGTTTGCAACATTCAGATCTGTATGTATCTTGCAAATCTCTATGTCTCCCTCCTTGACTTGATCGTGGATGGAATTGAAGCGTCTCTTGATGTGCTTCGTTCTCTTGTGAAATCTGGATTCCTTTGCCAAGGCAATTGCACCAGTATTGTCACAAAATATTTTCAATGGACCCAATGCACTAGGTATGACACCTAGATCGGATATGAACTCCTTCAATCAGACTCCTTCATTTCCTGCTTCCGAAGCAGCCATGTACTCCGCTTCACACGTAGATCCCGCCACGATGTTTTGCTTAGAACTACACCAACTGACAGCTCCACTGTTCAATATAAATACTTATCCGGTTTGTGACTTAGAGTCATCCGGATCAGTGTCAAAACTTGCATCGACGTAACCATTTACGACGAGCTCTTTGTCACCTCCATAAACGAGAAACATATTGTTGGTGTCAAAACCGGCGGATCTCGGGTAGGGGGTCCCGAACTGTGCGTCTAGGCGGATGGTAACAGGAGACAAGGGACAAATGTTTTTACCCAGGTTCGGGCCCTCTCGATGGAGGTAAAAACCTACTCCTGCTTGATTAATATTGATGATATGGGTAGTACAAGAGTGGATCTACCACGAGATCAGAGAGGCTAAACCCTAGAAGCTAGCCTATGGTATGATTGTTGTTCGTCCTACGGACTAAAAACCCTCCAGTTTATATAGACATCGGATAGGGTTAGGGTTACACAGAGTCGGTTACAATGGTAGGAGATCTACATATCCGTATCGCCAAGCTTGCCTTCCACGCCAAGGAAAGTCCCATCCGGACACGGGACGAAGTCTTCAATCTTGTATCTTCAAAGTCCAGGAGTCCGGCCAACGGTGATAGTTCGGCTATCCGGACACCCCCTAATCCAGGACTCCCTCAGTAGCCCCTGAACCAGGCTTCAATGACGACGAATCCGGCGCGTGTATTGTCTTCGGCATTGCAAGGTGGGTTCCTCCTCCGAATACTTCATAGAAGGTTTTGAACACAAGGATAGTGTCCGGCTCTGCAAAACAAGTTCCACATACTACCGTAGAGAGAATAACCTTTGCGGATCTGCTTTGAGGTATTCATGCGTGACATCACACCACGGCCAGGCCTTTATACGAATCGTTTTTACTATCCCACCTTAGCGCGGTTAGCGAGGCGGTTTCTTCGGCACGTCTTATCAGAGCGGAGATCGTGCCCCCTTTATTCTGGGATCCTCATCAATACGGGCGTGGGTAACCCAGTCGTGACTGTTGGCACGCCTCCTCCATCGAAGGCGAGTCCCGAACGGTCACGGGGAGGGCTCTTGGTATTCAACCTCTTTATAACGAGACCAAGGCCCGCTCCTTTCTTTCAATCTCAATCGAATCCGCCCCTCGCCTCGAGTTCCAACACCCAAAGCTCCAGATTTAGGCGCTTCGGACCTTCAACGATGTCCGGCTCCGACCTGCACGGCCGGTGGATGTCTTCCTCCGTCACGGAAGAAGATGTGCTAAAGCTGAGAGACGCCAGGTATCTCACCGGCAAATATTTTGCATAGGCTGCCTGCCCAAGGGCAGGTTATTCCCACTCCCGAGCCTGGTGAGAGTGTGGTATTCGTGTCTCACTTCCTTCGAGGTTTAGGCTTCCCGACGGACCCCTTTGTGAGGGGGCTCATGTTTTATTATGGGCTGGAATTCCATGACTTGGATCCGGAGTCCATCCTCCACATCTCGTCGTTCATTGTCGTATGTGAAGCCTTCCTCCGCATTACCCCTCACTTCGGATTGTGGCTCAAGACCTTCAAAGTGGAGCCAAAGATGATCAAGGGGCATCGAGGCGAAGTGGAGGGGCTGCTATAAGCAAGAATGCGGACGCTCCATGGCCCGAGGGCTCTTTTCAAGAGGAGCTCAATTTATGTAGCAGGAGTGGTTTTATATCACCGCTCGGGGGCACCAAATGGGCGGCGCCACCTGCCTTCCGCTCGGGTCCTCCACTGCGGCGGGCGTCATGGGTCAATAAAGGGCTCGTGGGGGACCGTACAAGGGCGATACCTACATTGCGGGGCCGTATTCGAGACCTCCAGAGAGAGAGAGAGAGATCAATCTGGTCGTAGTAGCGCAGGTCATGCTGATTCGCCGCACCTTGCCATGGCGTCGCCCCTCCGCCTGTGGGGAGTTTAATCCGGAGGGACCACGAGCTCTCCAACATTTTATGGGCGTAACGCCCGTGGAGATGTACCAACTGTTCTTCGGATCACAAGCAATGTGTCCGGACTTAACCGAGGACGCATGTCTGAGCTGCAATCGCCCGGATACTCAAGTAAGTAGTCCTGTACCCGGACATGCTATCCGCATATTTATCATACACTTGCCCTTAAAAGAGCTATCCTTTGAACATGAGTGGATAGCAAAAGCAAAATTGATCAGGTGTCCGACCCCCCTCCCTGAGACCACGCCGGATCCTGTATTAACCAAGATGCTAAAGGCTGTGCCTTTTGAAGAAGGCGAAGGGGGGAACAAGGGAACTACTGCCTCCGTGAAGGAGGCTATCAAGAAAGGGGGGATCGAGAATCCCTCCCTCCCAGGGGAGAAGAGGACCGCTTCTGAAGATCTGGAGACCAAAGCCTCGAAGCGGGGGAAGAAGTCTTCACCAGAGGGTCCTGCGGCGGGAGATGCCTCGGCCGCACTATTTCCCCAAGGAGATCAGCCCTCCAGCGAGCCGTAAGTAAAGGGGGCATTTTTTTAAAAGAGAGACATCCCCGTTTTATTTCTGAAGGTAACTGAAAGTTTACCTTGTAGTTCGGATCTCAGCCCTTCACAATAGAGCTCGTTTTCAGGGGCTCTTGGTCCGGAGATGATGGAGAGCGAAACGCCTCCGCCTGCCGTACCGTTATGCGAGGTGGACGACACTGAGGTGTCGTCGCGGAGGATTTCTCCGAATCTGGCTGGGCCAGAAGGCAGTCGTATGTCCCCTCAAAGCCCTTCGTGTCCGGCCTTCGAAAAAGGCCACCGGACGAGTCCGGCACCAACAAGTGTACGGTCGGAGGAGCTGAAGGATCTGCTCGGGCGAGCGTCTATCTCGGAAGATCATCGTACGTTAACGGGTACGATGATTGAAAGGATTTCATCCGCTGAGAGAGGATTGCATGAAGCCGTCGTAAGTTTACTAACGGGTTTTGAGGTACGCAAAATGATGTACCTTCTGACAGTTTTGCATATAAAATGCGCCCTGTATAGATAGTAGCCCCTGAGACTTGGTGCGGTGTCAAAAATGACGGCGCGCCGAGGATCATAACCCCAGGTATAATATGCACTCTTCCTATGTAGGTGGCGAAGCGTCCGGTGGCTAGCCGGGCTGATGAATTTGCCGAACCGGGCGGCAACAGCGTGGCGGATGCGGCCATCACGCCTGTTAATAAGCGACTTGACGAGTCACAAGGTATGCAACTTCTCCGCGGACACCTGGTAAGGGAGCTTGACGCCCATGCCTTACAACATGTATGCTTAATGCAGATGGTGCCGCTGCTATGAAGAGCCTTCGGGCGGAGCTCGCCCGAGCCAAGGAGCAAGCCAGAAAAAGTGATGCGGTTGCCTTAAAGCGGCCGCAGAGCTAAAAGCCGAATAGGCTGCTCACTGCCGAAGCAAGAAAGAAATGGCCGAGATGGCCGTGAAATTGAAAAACGCTACTGACCATTGCGAGCTTCTTGAAAAAGAAGATCGAGCGAAACAAGAGGACCTGAAAAAGGCCGCCACCGAGGCCAAGGATACTCGCTCTGCAATGAGAGCTATGAAGGAGGAGCTACGTCAGGCCGGAGATATTGCGGCTGGAAAGCCCTTTCTGATGCGGAGGAAATTCATGGATCCTAAGTACGCTCAATTGGACCGGCTGTGGGGTGCGGAGGATGCTTATCTGGACTTGGCGGCGAGTGCCGCAGACGCGGCCGAACACTTCCGAGGTCAAAAGGATCACGGAATGGAAGAGCTTTTTTGGTCGCAGTTCCATAGTCCGGAGCGTCCACTTACATTAACCGATCGTTTGGCCGAATGGACTGAGCTGAATAGGTTGTCCGTACTTGCCATGAAGGCTGTCGTGACTCGTTTGTGGCCGAAAAGGCCCGTGCCGAAGAGTTTTTTTGGCTTGGTGCAACAGTTCCTTGGTGCGGTGCCGCATATCGATGCAATGAAGCGGTCAGCATGCATAGAGGGTGCGTGGATGGATTTTGCCCATGTCAAGACATACTGGGCGGAGATGAAGGCCATCGACGTTGCATCCCAAGATTAGGACAGAAGCCGAGTACCTGCCGAGCACTATTTTGAGGAAGTCCTGCAGGGCGCTCGTTTAATAGAGACGCGATGCTTTCGAAGGATATTATGTTTTAATGACATGTATGATGTGTGGAAACAATGTTTCAATATAATATAAGAGCTTTTTATACTTGTGCGTTCAAGTATTAAAACACCTCTGTCTTGCCGTTGATGTATATGTGTATATAACTTTGAAAGATGGCAGTCTTGACTTCAGCCCCATGCACATAGTGCGGGGTGTTTGCAAAAGCGCATTTTCACACTTAATCCAACGTCTTGGTCCTATAAAGGAGGTGATAGCGTAGCAAACTAGGCAACCGGACTATAATGCTTTATCACTTTCACTTAGACATAGGAGTTCGATGGTGGGACTACCATATAGCCCCTAGGGGCACCGCACTCTCCCAAGTTCGGGGCGCGTATGTGCCTGACCGGGAAACGGTCCTTCGTTAATCTTGAAATTCTAAACATTCCGGTGGGTCATCGGTGGTTGACCAGTCTCACGCTATATCATGATGATCGGTTTTCGGCTTTCTCTCTTGAGGTGCTCACCTGGCGAACCGGGCACAATCGCAGTAGTTCTCCTGGTGCCGCGTTAGCCGATAGAACGGAACGTAAGGCAGCAAAACACAGGATCCGAGCAAACCCAACATTTGACCAAAGACATGATTCGAAGCTGATGCATATAAGGCCTAACTCGAGACGTCGAACACTCCCTAAGGTATTAGGTCTTTATGAAAACGGGCAGAATAATGCCCTAAGCCCCAGTGTCTGTGCACGCATAAAAATGCAGTGCGGCCGATGCCAAACGCATGACCTCCTCCTCGGTTATAGCAAGAAACCGGGATGTGTATCAACAAGAGACAGTAAAAAAGGTTTACACAGGGGTCTTAATCTGAAAAGAATCCTTGCAACGGATCCCTCTTGCGTCTGCTTTGTGTCTCCATTGTGCCGTATCACGGACGGGTGTAGCACGGTGTTCATCTGTAAAAGAGAAGAACTTAGTTGAAAAGAAAAAAAAGATCGTGCGAAAAATGTACTTTATATTAAATAAACAAAGTACGGTTAGAAAAGTGAATACAATTGAGCTTTATTATCTCTTGTTGTACATGCGTGCAACCCCTTGTACGGGGGTATGCCGCTAGTAGGCGTTTATATGTTTACGCCGGACTCGTCTAGCCATGTCCGGGGTTCGAATGACCTATTCAGGTGCTTTGATTAAGCGGAGCGGATTAGTGTGGGGCTGTCAAGGCAGTCTCACGTTCTTCCGTGCTCGAGTAACACTTGATACTCCCTTTTAATGAGATGATGCCGCGTGGACCGGGCATTTTAAGTGTAAGAGATGCATAATAAGGTATTGCGTTAAAGCGGGCGAAAGCTTCACGTCCGTAGTGCTTGATAGCTACTTTGAATGGGGCGATGTGGAAGGTTAACTTTTCATGACGAAGTTGTCGGATGAGCGAACACAACTTCTAGCAGTAGGGAGCCCGTACAATGGGCATATAGGCTGGCATTACCCCTTTGAAGGAGGTGTTCTTTGTGGCGAATTTTGGTTGGGTCTATCCCCATTTTGCGGATTGTGTCCTGATATAGCAGGTTTAGATCGCTACCTCCATCCATTAGGACTTGTGTAAATTGGAGTCTGTCAATTATAGGATCTAATATCAAGGTAATCCATCCTGCGTTCCAGATTCATCCGGAATAATCCTGATGATCGAAGGTTATTGGTTTTGACAACCATCGTTGGGACTCTGCTGGGATAGACCGTGCGTCGTGTGTTTCTATGGGCGCCGCTCTGTTTTTCCCTTTTGTCACTTGAAGTGAGTTCACTGTTTTGACTTTTTGTGGGAAATTCTTTTGTTTTCCGGTGCTCTGCTTGTGGGATTCGTCATCGTCCTCGCTTGGCGTGTCGAGCCTTGTGTTTGGCATTGAGTTTGCCGGACTGCTTGAAGACCCAACAATCTTTGTGGGTATGGTTTGCAGGCTTTCCGGGAGTACTGTGGATTTGGCATATTTTGTCCAAGATTGTGTTTAGGTTGGATAGCTCGTCGCTGTTGCCCTTGAGGGGCAGTTTTTTATCATTCTGCCGGGTGCTTCTAAATCCGGCATTGAATGCCGTGCTCTTCGGGCTGTTTCCCTTTGTCCGGCGCTGGTCCTTGCCGCGTCGTGGTTTTCCATTTCCATCCCTGACTTCGGATGTACTTGGGTCGCTGGTACTGCATCTTGCCAGCCAACTATCCTCTCCCACGCAAAAGCGGGTCATGAGGCTTATTAATGCAGCCATTGTTCTCGGCTTCTCCTGGCCGAGGTGTCTGGCGAGCCATTCGTCTCGGACGTTGTGTTTGAAAGCTACTAAGGCTTCGGCGTCCGGACAGTCGACTATTTGGTTCTTTTTGATGAGGAACCCGTTCTAGAATTTGCGGGCTGACTCTCCGGGTTGTTGAGTTATGTGACTTAAATCGTTTGAATCCGGAGGACGGACATCCCTTGAAAATTTGCCCGAAAAGCATCCTCGAGCTCTTCCCAACTTCCAATGGTATTTTCAGGGAGGCTTTTGAGCCAATGCCGGACTGGCCCTTTGAGCTTGAGGGGTAAGTATTTTATGGCGTGGAGATCATCTCCTCTAGCCAGGTGTATGTGGAGGATGTAATCCCCAATCCAGAACTCGAAGTGCATTGTTCCTTCGTATGCCTCTATGTTTACGGGCTTGAATCCCGCTGGGAATTCGTGATCCAGCACCTCATCGGTGAAACACATGGGGTGTGCGGCACCCCTATATTTGGGTGTGCCGTGATGTTCGGATGTTTGGCGTGTTGCATTGCTTGGAAGAGCTTGCTTTCTCGGCCCATAGATGGACCTAACTGGGCCATCCTTTTGGTGCGAATCCTTATGCGGATCGCGTGCCGGCTTGTGTGTGGCGCCGCTTGACGCTCCATGTTTGCCATGTGGTCGTCTATCCGGCCGGGCGGCCTCTTTGTTCTTTGATTGCGGGGCCCTACAGCCTCCTCATCGAATTCGGGCAGTAATTTGCGCTTCGGGTAGCTCTTTGTTTGGCGACTGTCGCCGTATTTCTCTGCGGTGTTGAGTACTTTGCTCCATCTGATTCTGAGTGCATCTTCCGCTGTTTTGAGGTTCCGCTTCTGCTTTTTCAGGCTATGTGCAGTGGAGACGAGCCTTTTGTGGAGGTTCTGATCCAACAATTTGTCCTGTTATCTTCGCCGGGGACGGGTTGTTTATCCAAGTTGTCCTGTTCGGACGGTTGCTCGATAGCATGTTCGTCGTCCATCGATTCGCCCTGCTCTATGGCTGGGTCTGTGTGGCTGCCGTCTTTGTCGAGGCGGGACTTGGTGCGGTGTTTACGTTGCCGTTTGACTGTTTTTGAAGGATTTATCCTTCGTAGTGTCCCGTTGTTCCTCGTCGTCACTTCCTTTAGGTGTATCCACCATGTATACATCGTGGGATGAGGTGGCTGTCCAGTATCCTATAGGTGCTGGTTTATGGTTGTCTCCTACATCGTCGTCCATACCATCGATGTCTTCGGAGTCGAAATCGAGCACGTCGTTTAAGCTTTCGACAGTGGCTACAAAGTGGGCAGTGGGTGGGCGTTGAATTTCTTCGTCGTCCGCATCCCAACCTTCTGGCGTAGTCGGTCGGGGCTCTCTGATAAAGAGAGAGACTTTAGTGAATTCAGGATGTCGCCAAAGGGCGAGTCCGAAAGATGTCATGATAGTGAACTCCATAACCGGTGCCCAATTGGATTCGATTGGCGGTAGCGGAGGGTTCTGAGTCCGGAGAGGAGTCCGGCACCTTGGAGTCACGGTCTTCGCAAAGGACAGGGATGGAGTTCGGCTCAATCGCCGTAGAGATCGTAGCCCCCGAGGCGGTGTCCAACCACTCGTCCTCGATCGGCGGAGTCGGCTCCGAGCTAAGGGTCGGAGCGACGCTGCACGGCCTCCGTGGCACTGCTCGTGGCAGAGCTAGATCGTGTCCATCGGGACGATCTTGGCAGCTTGGGCTGTGGCTGGAATCCGTCAAAGATCAAGTCTCCGCGGATGTCGGCCGTGTAGTTCAAACTCCCAAATCTGACACGATGGCGAGGCGTAGCTTCGATCTGCTCCAGATGGCCAAGTGAATTGGCATGATGCAAAGCCGCCGAATACAAAGATCTGTCCGGGGAGAAAAGTCTCACCCTGGACCGCGTCGTTGTCGATGATCGAAGGAGCCATTGGGCCTAAAGATGACCACACAGAGGAACTCTCAATGAAAGCACCAATGTCGGTGTCAAAACCGGCGGATCTCGGGTAGGGGGTCCCGAACTGTGCGTCTAGGCGGATGGTAACAGGAGACAAGGGACACGATGTTTTTACCTGTGTTCGGGCCCTCTCGATGGAGGTAAAACCCTACTCCTACTTGATTAATATTGATGATATGGGTAGTATAAGAGTGGATCTACCACGAGATCAGAGAGGCTAAACCCTAGAAGCTAGCCTATGGTATGATTGTTGTTCGTCCTATGAAACTAAAAACCCTCCGGTTTATATAGACACCGGATAGGGTTAGGGTTACACAGAGTCGGTTACAATGGTAGTAGATCTACATATCCGTATCGCCAAGCTTGCCTTCCACGCCAAGGAAAGTCCCATCCGGACACGGGACGAAGTCTTCAATCTTGTATCTTCATAGTCCAGAGTCCGCCAGCGGTGATAGTTGACTATCAGGACACCCCTAATCCAGGACTCCCTCACATATCCTTAGTCCTTTTCAGGTATTTCAGGATGTTCTTGACCGCAGTCCAGTGATCCACTCCTGGATTACTTAGGTACCTCCCTGCTAAACTAATAGCAAGGCACACATCAGGTCTGGTACACAGCATTGCATACATGATAGAACCTATGGCTGAAGCATAGGGAATGACCTTCATTTTCTCTCTATCTTCTGAAGTGGTCGGGCATTGAGTCTGACTCAACTTCACACCTTGTAACACAGGCAAGAGCCCTTTCTTTGCTTGATCCATTTTGAACTTCTTAAAAAATTTATCAAGGTATGTGCTTTGTGAAAGTCCAATTAAGTGTATTGATCTATCTCTATAGATCTTGATGCCCAATATATAAGTAGCTTCACCGAGGTCTTTCATTGAAAAACTCTTGTTCAAGTATCCTTTTATGCTATCCAGAAATTATATATCATTTCCAATCAATAATATGTCATCCACATATAATATTAGAAATGACCACTCACTTTCTTGTAAATACAGGCTTCTCCGAAAGTCTGTATAAAACCATATGCTTTTATCACACTATCAAAATGTTTATTCCAGCTCCGAGATGCTTGCACCAGTCCATAAATGGATCGCTGGAGCTTGCACACTTTGGATTGATAAAACCTTCGGGTTGCATCATATACAACTCTTCTTCCAGAAATCCATTCAGGAATGCAGTCTTTACATCCATTTGCCAAATTTCATAATCATAAAATGCAGCAATAGCTAACATGAGTCGGACGGACTTAAGCATCTCTACGGGTGAGAAAGTCTCATCGTAGTCAACTACTTGAACTTTTCGAAAACCTTTCGCAACAAGTCGAGCTTTGTAGACAGTAACATTATCGTCAGCGTCAGTCTTCTTCTTGAAGATCCATTTATTCTCGATGGCTTGCCGATCATCGGGCAAGTCAACCAAAGTCCACACTTTGTTCTCATACATGGATCCCATCTCAGATTTCATGGCCTCAAGCCATTTTTCAGAATCTGGGCTCATCATCGCTTCCTCGTAGTTCGTAGGTTCGTCATGGTCAAGTAACATGACCTCCAGAACAGGATTACCGTACCACTCTGGTGCGGATCTTACTCTGGTTGACCTACGAGGTTCAGTAGTAACTTGATCTGAAGTTATATGATCATCATCATTAGCTTCCTCACTAATTGATGTAGGAGTCACAAGAACTGATTTCTGTGATGAACTACTTTCCAATAAAGGAGTAGGTACAGTTACCTCAAGTTCTACTTTCCTCCCACTCAATTCTTTAGAGAGAAACTCCTTCTCTAGAAAGGATCCATTCTTAGCAACAAATGTCTTACCTTTGGATCTGTGATAGAAGGTGTACCCAACAGTCTCCTTTGGGTATCCTATGAAGACACATTTCTCTGATTTGGATTCGAGCTTATCAGGTTGAAGCTTTTTCACATAAGCATCGCAGCCCCAAACTTTAAGAAACGGCAACTTCGGTTTCTTGCCAAACCACAGTTCATAAGGTGTCGTCTCAACGGATTTAGATGGTGCCCTATTTAATGTGAATGCAGTCGTCTCTAAAGCATAACCCCAAAACAATAGCGGTAAATCAGTAAGAGACATCATAGATTGCACCATATCTAGTAAAGTACGATTACGACGTTCGGACACACCATTCTGTTGTGGTGTTAGGGTGGCGTGGTTCTTGAAACTATTCCACATTGTTTCAAATGAAGACCAAACTCGTAACTTAAATATTCTCCTCCACGATCAGATCGATGAAACTTTATTTTCTTGTTACGATGATTTTCCACTTCACTCTGAAATTCTCTGAACTTTTCAAATGTTTCAGACTTATGCTTCATTAAGTAGATATACCCATATCTGCTCAAATCATCTGTGAAGGTGAGAAAATAACGATACCCGCCACGAGCCTCAACATTCATTGGACCACATACATCAGTATGTATGATTTCCACCAAATCTGTTGCTCGCTTCATTGTTCCGGAGAACGGCGTTTTAGTCATCTTGCTCATGAGGCATGGTTCGCAAGTACCAATTGATTCATAATCAAGTGATTCCAAAAGTCCATCAGAATGGAGTTTCTTCATGCGCTTTATACCAATATGACCCAAATGGCAGTGCCACAAATAAGTTGCACTATCATTATCAACTCTGCATCTTTCTTGCTCATGAGGCATGGTTCGCAAGTACCAATTGATTCATAATCAAGTGATTCCAAAAGTCCATCAGAATGGAGTTTCTTCATGCGCTTTATACCAATATGACCCAAACGGCGATTACCACAAATAAGTTGCACTATCATTATCAACTCTGCATCTTTTGGCTTCAATATTATGAGTATGTGTGTCACTACTATCGAGATTCAACAAAAATAGACCACTCTTCAAGGGTGCATGACCATAAAAGATATTACTCATATAAATAGAACAACCATTATTCTCTGATTTAAATGAATAACCGTCTCGCATCAAACAAGATCCAGATATAATGTTCATGCTTAACGCTGGCACCAAATAACAATTATTCAGGTCCAAAACTAATCCCGAAGGTAAATGTAGAGGTAGCGTGCCGACGGCAATCACATCGGCTTTGGAACCATTTCCTACGCGCATCGTCACCTCGTCCTTAGCCAATCTTCGCTTAATCCGTAGTCCTTGTTTCGAGTTGCAAATATTAGCAACAGAACCAGTATCAAATACCCAGGCACTACTGCGAGCATTAGTAAGGTACACATCAATAACATGTATATCACGTATAACTTTGTTCACCTTGCCATCCTTCTTATCCGCCAAATACTTGGGGCAGTTCCGCTTCCAGTGACCAGTCCCGTTGCGGTAGAAGCACTTTCGGTCTCGTGCTTAGGTCCAGACTTGGGCTTCTTCACTCGGCAACAACTTGCTTGCCGTTCTTCTTGAAGTTCCCCTTCTTCCCTTTACCCTTTTTCTTGGCCCGGTGGTCTTGTTGACCATCAACACTTGATGCTCTTTCTTGATTTCTATCTCCGCAACCTTTAGCATTGCGAAGAGCTCGGGAATTGTCTTATCCATCCGTTGCATATTATAGTTCATCAGGAAGCTCTTGTAGCTTGGTGGCAGTGATTGAAGAATTCTGTCAATGACACTATCATCAGGAAGATTAACTCCCAGTTGAATCAAGTGATTGTCATACCCAGACATTTTGAGTATATGCTCACTGACAGAACTATTCTCCTCCATCTTGCAGCTGTAGAACTTATTGGAGACTTCATATCTCTCAATCGGGGCATTTTCTTGAAATATTAACTTCAACTCCTGGAACATCTCATATGCTCCATGACGTTCAAAACATCGTTGAAGTCCCGGTTCTAAGCCGTAAAGCATGGCACACTGAACTATCGAGTAGTCATCAGCTTTGCTCTGCCAGACGTTCATAACATCTGGCGTTGCTCCTACAGCGGGTTTGGTGATACGTCCATTTTGCATCATGCCTTTATATCGATATTTATTGCATTATGGGCTGTTATTACACATTATGTCACAATACTTATGCCTATTCTCTCTTATTTTAAAAGGTTTACATAAGGAGGGAGAATGCGGCTTGGAATTACCGAATTTGGAAAAGGAACAAATATTAGAGACCTATTACGCACAACTCCAAAAGTCCTGAAACTCCATGTAAGTTATTTTGGAAATAAAAAAATCTTGGCGGAAGAAATACGAGAGGGCCCACACCACAGCCATGAGGGTGGGGCGCCCGCCTCGTGGCCCCCCTGTTGGCCCTCCGGTGCCCATCTTCTGCTATATGAAGTCTTTTGTCCGAAGAAAAATCATAAGCAAGCTTTTGGGACGAGACTCCGCCGCCACGAGGCGGAACCTTGGCGGAACTAATCTAGGGCTCCGGCGGAGCTGTTCTGCCGGGGACACTTCTCTCCGGGAGGGGGAAACCATCGCCATCGTCATCACCAACGCTCCTCTCATCGGGAGAGGGCCAATCTCCATCAACATCTTCACCAACACCATCTCCTCTCAAACCCTAGTTCATCTCTTGTATCCAATTCTTGTCTCCAAGTCTAGGATTGGTACCTGTAGGTTGCTAGTAGTGTTGATTACTCCTCGTAGTTGATACTAGTTGGTTTATTTGGTGGAAGATCATATGTTCAGATCCTATATGCATATTAATACCCCTCTTATTATGAACATGAATATGCTTTGTGAGTAGTTATGTTTGTTCCCGAGGACATGAGAGAAGTCTTGCTATTAGTAGTCATGTGAATTTGGTATTCGTTCGATATTTTGATGAGATGTATGTTGTCTCTCCTCTAGTGGTGTTATGTGAACGTCGACTACATGACACTTCACCATTATTTGGGCCTAGGGGAAGGCATTGGGAAGTAATAAGTAGATAATGGGTTGCTAGAGTGACAGAAGCTTAAACCCTAGTTTATGCGTTGCTTCATAAGGGGCTGATTTGGATCCATATGTTTCATGTTATGGTTAGGTTTAACTTAATACTTCTTTTGTAGTTGCGGATGCTTGCAATAGGGGTTAATCATAAGTGGGATGCTTGTCCAAGTAAGGACACCACCCAAGCGCCGGTCCACACACATATCAAATTATCAAAGTACCGAACGAGAATCATATGAACGTGATGAAAACTAGCTTGACAATAATTCCCATGTGACCTCAGGAGCGTTTACCTTCATATAAGAAATTGTCCAGGCTTGTCCTTTGCTACAAAAAGGATTGGGCCACCTTGCTGCACTTTATTTACTTTTGTTACTTGTTGTTCGTTACAAATTATCCTATCACGAAACTATCTGTTACCTATAATTTCAGTGCTTGCAGAGAATACCTTGCTGAAAACCGCTTATCATTTCCTTCTGCTCCTCGTTGGGTTCGACACTCTTACTTATCGAAAGGACTATGATAGATCCCCTATACTTGTGGGTCATCAAGACTCTTTTTTGGCGTCGTTTCCTGGAAGTGAAGCGCCTTTGGTAGGTGGAATTTGGTAAAGAGAAATTTATATAGTGTGCTGAAATTTACTTGTTACTATGGAAAGTAATCCTCTGAGGGGCTTGTTCGGGGTATCTACACCCCGACTAGTAGAGCAAAGAGTTGCTCCTCAACCTACTGAACCTACTGAAAATGAAAATGTCTACTTTTAAATTCCTTCAGGTATGTTAGAAAAACTGCTAGCTAATCCTTTTGCAGGAGACGGAACAATGCATCCTAAGAGCACCTAATATATGTGGATGAAGTTTGTGGATTATTTAAGCTTGCAGGTGTGCCCGATGATGTTATTAAGAAGAAGGTCTTCCCTTTATCTTTGAGGGGAGATGCATTGACATGGTATAGGCTATGTGATGATATGGGATCATGGAACTACAAACGATTGAAATTGGAATGTCATCAGAAGTTTTATCCTATGCATCTTGTTCATCGTGATCGCAATTATATATATGATTTTTGGCCTCGCGAAGGAGAAAGCATAGCTCAAGCTTGGGGGAGGCTTAAATCAATGTTATATTCATGCCCCAATCATGAGCTCTAAAGAGAAAAGATTATTCAAAAAAATTATGCTCGGCTTTCTGATAACAATCGCACCATGCTCGATACGTCTTGTGCTGGCTCTTTTATGATGAAGACTATTGAATTCAAATGGGATTTATTGGAAAGAATTAAACACAACTCTGAAGATTGAGATCTCGATGAAGGTAAGGAGTTAGGTATGACACCTAAGTTTGATTGTGTTCAATCTTTTATGGATACCGATGTTTTCCGTAAATTTAGCACCAAATATGGACTTGACTCTGAGATAGTAGCTTCTTTCTGTGAATCTTTTGTTGCTCATGTTGATCTCCCTAAGGAGAGGTGGTTTAAATATCATCCTCCCATAGAAGTAAAAGTAGCTGCACCTATTAAAGTTGAAGAAAAGACTATAACTTATAATGATCCTATTGTTCCTACTGCTTATGTTGAGAAACCACCTTTTCCTGTTAGGATAAAGGATCATGCTAAAGCTTCAACTGTGGTTCGTAAAAGCAATATTAGAACTTATATACCTCCTGAGCAAGTTAAAATTGAACCTAATATTGCTATTGTTAAAGATCTCTTGTCTGATAATATTGATGGGCATGTTATTCATTTCTGTAATGAAACTGCTAGAATTGCCAAACCTTGTGCTAAAGATAAACATAGACCGGTGGTAGGCATGCCTGTTATTTCTGTTAAAATAGGAGATCATTGTTATCATGGCTTATGTGATATGGGTGCTAGTGCTAGTACAATACCTATTTACTCATACAAAGAAATTATGCATGACATTGCACCTGCTGAGTTAGAAGATATTGATGTCACAATTAAACTTGCCAATAGAGATACTATTTCACCCATGGGAATTGTTAGAGATGTTGAAGTCTTGTGTGGGAAAACTAAATATCCTGTTGATTTTCTTGTTATTGGTTCCCCACAAGATAGCTTCTGTCCCATTATATTTGGTAGACCCTTCTTGAACACTGTCAATGCTAGGATAGACTGCGAAAAGGATGTTGTTACTATTGGTTTAGGTGATATGTCTCATGAGTTTAATTTCTCTAAATTTCGTAGAAAACACCGTGAAGAGGAATTGCCTAGTAAAGATGAAATTATTGGTCTTGCTTCTATTGCCGTACCTCCTAATGATCCTTTCGAACAATATTCGCTAGACCATGAAAATGATATGTTTATGAATGAAAGAAGGGAAATAGATGAAGTATTCTTTAAACAGGAACCCATCCTGAAACACAATTTGCCTGTTGAAATCCTAGGGATCCTCCTCCACCCAAGGGTGATCCCGTGTTTGAGCTTAAACCGTTACCTGATACTCTTAAATATGCTTATCTTGATGAGAAAAAGATATATCATGTTATTATTAGTGCTAACCTTTCAGAGCATGAAGAAGAGAGATTATTGAAAACTCTGAAAAAGCACCGCGCTGCTATTGGATATACTCTTGATGATCTTAAGGGCATTAGTCCCACTCTATGCCAACACGAAATAAATTTGGAGAAAGATGCCAAACCAGTTCGTGATCACCAACGACGGCTGAATCATAAGATGAAAGAAGTGGTAAGAAAGGAAATACTAAAGCTCCTTGAGGCAGGTATAATCTATCCCGTTGCTGATAGTCAGTGGGTAAGTCATGTCCATTGTGTCCCTAAGAAGGGAGGTATTACTATCGTTCCTAATGATAAAGATGAATTGATTCCACAAAGAATTATTAAAGGTTATAGGATGGCAATTGATTTATGCAAATTAAATAAAGCTACTAAAAAGGATCATTACCCCTTACCGTTTATTGATCAAATGCTAGAAAGATTATCCAAACATACACATTTTTGCTTTCTAGATGGTTACTCTGGTTTCTCTCAAATACCCGTGTAAGCCAATGATCAATCAAAGACCACTTTTACTTGCCCTTTCGGTACTTTTGCTTATAGACGTATGCCTTTTGGTTTATGTAATGCACCTGCAACCTTTCAAAGATGCATGATGGATATATTCTTTGACTTTTGTGAAAAGATATGTGAGGTTTTCATGGATCATTTCTCTATTTATGGATCCTCTTTTGATGATTGCTTGAGAAACCTAGATCGAGTTTCGCAGAGATGTGAAGAAACCAATCTTGTCTTGAATTGGGAGAAGTGCCACTTTATGGTTAATGAAGGCATTTTCTTGGGGCATAAAATTTTTGAGAGAGGTATTGAAGTTGATAAAGCTAATGTTGATGCTATTGAAAAGATTCCATGTCCCAAGGACATAAAAGGTATAAGAAGTTTCCTTGGTCACGCCGGATTTTATAGGAGGTTCATTAAATACTTCTCAAAAATTTCTCGGCCTCTGACTAATTTGTTACAAAAAGATATACCATTTGTCTTTGATGATGATTGTGTAGAAGCATTTGAAATACTTAAGAAAGCATTTATCTCTGCACCTATTATTCAGCCACCCGATTGGAATTTACCTTTTGAAATTATGTGTGATGCTAGTGATTATGCTGTAGGTGCTGTTCTAGAGCAAAGAGTGGATAAGAAATTAAATTTTATTCAATATGCTAGTAAAACTCTAGACAATGCCCAGAGAAATTACGCTACTACTGAAAAATAATTCTTAGCAGTTGTATTTGCTTGTGATAAGTTCAGACCTTATATTGTTGATTCTAAAGTAACTATTCACACCGATCATGCTGCTATTAAATATCTTATGGAAAAGAAAGATGCTAAACCTAGACTTATTAGATGGGTTCTCTTGCTACAAGAATTTGATTTGCATATTATTGATAGAAAGGGAGCTGAGAACCCCGTTGCAGACAATTTTTCTAGGTTAGAAAATGTTCTTGATGACCCACTACCTATTGATGATAGCTTTCCTGATGAACAACTGAATGTCATAAATGGTTCTCGAACTTCTCCATGGAATGCTGATTACGCTAATTACATTGTTGCTAAATTTATACCACCTAGTTTCACATACCAGCAAAAGAAAAAGTTTTTCTATGATTTGAGACATTACTTTTGGGATGACCCACATCTTTATAAAGAAGGAGTAGATGGTGTTATTAGACGTTGTGTACCTGAGCATGAACAGGAACAAATCCTACGCAAGTGTCGCTCCGAGGCTTATGGAGGACACCACGCTGGAGACAAAACTGCACATAAGGTATTGCAATCCGGTTTCTATTGGCCTACTCTCTTCAAGGATGCCCGTAAGTTTGTCTTATCTTGTGATGAATGTCAAAAAATTGGTAATATTAGTAGACGTCAAGAAATGCCTATGAATTATTCACTTGTTATTGAACCATTTGATGTTTGGGGCTTTGATTATATGGGACCGTTTCACGCCTCTAATGGATATACACATATTTTAGTTGTTGTTGATTACGTTACTAAGTGGGTAGAAGCTATTCCAACTAGTAGTGCTGATCATAACACCTCTATTAAGATGCTCAAAGAAGTTATTTTCTGAGGTTTGGAGTCCCTAGATAT
This sequence comes from Aegilops bicornis, assembly GCA_021605145.1. Lineage (NCBI taxonomy): Eukaryota > Viridiplantae > Streptophyta > Magnoliopsida > Poales > Poaceae > Aegilops > Aegilops bicornis. Next base: position 570,243,795 of record CM038672.1, read on the forward strand.
TTAATGACCGATGGTGGTTCACATTTTATTCATGGTGCTTTCAGTAAAATGCTTGCTAAGTATGATGTTAATCATAGAATTGCATCTCCTTATCATCCATGATCTAGCGGTCAAGTAGAATTGAGTAATAGAGAACTCAAATTAATTTTGCAAAAGACTGTTAATAGATCTAGAAAGAATTGGTCCAAGAAACTTGATGATGCATTATGGGCCTATAGAACTGCATATAAAAATCCTATGGGTATGTCTCCGTATAAAATGGTTTATGGAAAAACATGTCACTTACCTCTCGAACTAGAACATAAGGCATATTGGGCTATTAAAGAGCTCAATTATGATTTTAAACTTGCCGGTGAGAAGAGGTTATTTGACATTAGCTCACTTGATGAATGGAGAACCCAAGCCTATGAGAATGCCAAATTGTTTAAAGAAAAAGTTAAAAGATGGCATGACAAAAGGATACAAAAGCGTGAGTTTAATATAGGTGATTATGTATTGCTATACAACTCTCTTTTAAGATTTTTTGCAGGAAAACTTCTCTCTAAATAGGAAGGTCCTTATGTTATCGAGGAGGTCTATTGTTCCGGTGCCATTAAAATCAACAACTTCGAAGGCACAAATCCGAAGGTGTTGAATGGTCAAAGAATCAAACATTATATCTCAGGTAATCCTATAAATGTTGAAACCAATGTTATTGAAACCGTAACCCCGGAGGAATACATAAGGGACACTTTTCGGAATGTTTCAGACTCCGAAAAGGAATAGGTATGTGGTACGGTAAGTAAACCGACTCCAAAACAGTTCTAATGGCAATTTTTCTCCGTTTTGGATATTTAGAAAAATAGAAAAATAAGAAGCAGTCCGGGAAGGACACGAGGGCTCCACGAGGGTGGAGGGCGCGCCCCCTGCCTCGTGGGCACCTCGTGTGCTCTCCGGACTCCGTTTTCTTGCACGTTACTTATTTTGGTCGGTAAGAAATCATTATATAATCTCCCGAAGGTTTTGACTCCTGTATCACGCAAATATCCTCTGTTCTTGTTTCGAGCTGTTTTCTGACAGATCTAGATCATCATGACGTCTCCAAGTGCCCCCAAGGACAAGTTCTTTGAGAAGGTCATCAACCCCTACCTCACGGAGGTGCTGCAACACCCTGAAACCATTGAGATGCATGAGGGGGTGCTGCACATCCGCGATGTTGAGGGACCGAGGAAGACCGGAAGCGTGGAGACAAGGCTCGAGGCAATGGAACAAAAAATTTTCAAGTGCCAGGAGATGGTGGAGCATGGACTTGACTCCAATCACATGATGATCGCGGAGTTCACCAACAACCACAAGTTGGATGCCAAGGACATTGGGGAGGCCATCTTCAAGCTCCACGAGAAAATCGAGCACCTCCAAGCCCAAATCTATGACCTGCAAAACCAAAACTGTGAGTATGAATATAGATTCAAGAGAATTAGTTTGGCTGCAGATTTGAGGATCCCGGAGACTCGATCTTCCTTCTATGATGGTGTGCCCATGCCTTGGAAGATGGATGACAAGCCTACTTCATCAACAACCCCATCACCACCACATCCGAAGAAGGAGATATAATCACATGGGTATGGGCACTCCCCGTGGCAACTGCCAAGCTTGGGGGAGGTGCCCCGGTATCGTATCACCACCACATCTCCTATATTTACCATTTTTCTTAGTTCGATCCCTTTTAGTATTATCTTGATCTAGTAGAATAAAAGTTTTGGTATGATCTAGTTTTGAGTTTTGCTTTATGATCCCTCTTTGTAATCGAGTCCGTGAGCTATATAATAAAGATTAGTGTTGAGTCAAGGGCTTGATTATTTTGCCATGATCTGGAGTGAATAAAAGAAAATAGAAAAGAATAAAAAGAAACATGAGATCATATTGATCTTATGGAGAGTAATGACTTCACATAGAAAGAGTATGATGATTAAAAGTTGTTGAGAGTTGACAAACATAGCTTTGGTCATCATTGCAATTAATAGGAAGTAATAAGGAAAGAGAGGTTTCACATATAAATATACTATCTTGGACATCTTTTATGATTCTGAGCACTCATTAAAATATGACATGATAAAGAGTTGATGTTGGACAAGGAAGACAACGTAATGGGTTATGTTTTCTTATATCTGAAATAAAGTATATTGTCATGGATCATCCAACATGTTGAGCTTGCCTTTCTCCCTCATGCTAGCCGAGTTCTTTGCACCAAGTAGAGATATTACTTGTGCTTCCAAATATCCTTAAACCCAGTTTTGCCATGAGAGTCCACCATATCTACCTATGGATTGAGTAAGATCCTTCAAGTAAGTTGTCATCTGTGCAAGCAATAAAAATTGCTCTTTAAATATGTATAATTGATTGGTGTGGAGGAAATAAGCTTTATACGATCTTGTGATGTGGAAGAAATAAAAGCAACGGACTGCATAATAAAGGTCCATATCACAAGTGGCAATATAAAGTGACGTTCTTTCGCATTAAGATTTTGTGCATCCAACCCTGAAAGCGCATGACAACCTCTGCTTCCCTCTGCGAAGGGCCTATCTTTCACTTTTATCTCTTACCTTATGCAAGAGTCATGGTGATCTTCACCTTTCCTTTTTACATTTTATCCTTTGGCAAGCATGGTGTGTTGAAAAGATCCTGATATATATATATATCTAATTGTATGTAAGTTAGCATGAGTTATTATTGTTGACATTACCCTTGAGGTAAAAGGTTGGGAGGCGAAACTATAAGCCCCTATCTTTCTATGTGTCCGATTAAAACTCCGTAACCACAAGTATTTCGTGAGTGTTAGCTATTGTGAAAGACTAAATGATAGTTGAGTATGTGGACTTGCTAAAAGGCTCTGACATAGACTCTTTCTGATGTTATGATAAATTGCAATTGCTTCAATAACTGAGATTATAGTTTGTTAGTTCTCAATAAAGTTTCTGATTCATACTATGCATTGTGAATAGATTATTACTTGAGTATAAGAGATCATATGACATTATCCATATATGTTGATGTTTTAAGAATAATCATGATGCCCTCATGTCCGTATTTTGTTTTATCGACACCTCTACCTCTAAACATGTGGACATATTTATCGTTATCGGCTTCCGCTTGAGGACAAGCGAGGTCTAAGCTTGGGGGAGTTGATACGTCCATTTTGCATCATGCCTTTATATCGATATTTATTGCATTATGGGCTGTTATTACACATTATGTCACAATACTTATGCCTATTCTCTCTTATTTTACAAGGTTTACATAAGGAGGGAGAATGCATAAATTTGGAATTCTGTCTTTGGAAAAGGAGCAAATATTAGAGACCTATTACGCACAACTCCAAAAGTCCTAAAATCCACGAAAGTTATTTTTAGAAATAATAAAAAATCTTGGCGGAAGAAATACGGAGGGGCCCACACCACAGCCACGAGGGTGGGGCGCGCCGTACCCCACAGGCGTGCCCCTGCCTCGTGGGCCCCTGTTGGCCCTTGGTGCCCATCTTCTGCTATATGAAGTCTTTCGTCCAAGAAAAATCATAAGCAAGCTTTGGGGACGAGACTCCGCCGCCACAGCGGAACCTTGGCGGAACCAATCTAGGGCTCGGCGTGAGCTGTTCTAGGGGACACTTCTCTTCGGGAGGGGGAAACCATCGCCATCGTCATCACCAGCGCTCCTCTCATCGGGAGAGGGCCAATCTCCATCAACATCTTCACCAGCACCATCTCCTCTCAAACCCTAGTTCATCTCTTGTATCCAATTCTTGTCTCCAAGTGCAGGATTGGTACCTGTAGGTTGCTAGTAGTGTTGATTACTCCTCGTAGTTGATACTAGTTGGTTTATTTGGTGGAAGATCTTATGTTCAGATCCTATATGCATATTAATACCCCTCTGATTATGAACATGAATATGCTTTGTGAGTAGTTATGTTTGTTCCTGAGGACATGGGAGAAGTCTTGCTATTAGTAGTCATGTGAATTTGGTATTCGTTCGATATTTTGATGAGATGTATGTTGTCTCTCCTCTAGTGGTTTTATGTGAACGTCGACTACATGATACTTCACCATTATTTGGGCCTAGGGGAAGGCATTGGGAAGTAATAAGTAGACGATGGGTTGCTAGAGTGACAGAAGCTTAAACCCTAGTTTATGCGTTGCTTCATAAGGGACTGATTTGGATCCATATGTTTCATGCTATGGTTAGGTTTACCTTAATACTTCTTTTGTAGTTGTGGATGCTTGCAATAGGGGTTAATCATAATTGGGATTCTTGTCCAAGTAAGGACAGCACCCAAGAGCCATTCCACCCACATATCAAATTATCAAAGTACCAAACGCGAATCATATGAACGTGATGAAAACTAGCTTGACGATAATTCCCATGTCTCCTCGGGAGCGTTTTCCTTCATATAAGAAATTGTCCAGGCTTGTCCTTTGCTATAAAAAGGATTGGGCCACCTTGCTGCACTTTATTTACTTTTGTTACTTGTTGTTCGTTACAAATTATCCTATCACAAACTATCTGTTACCTATAATTTCAGTCCTTGCAGAGAATACCTTGCTGAAAACCGCTTATCATTTCCTTCTGCTCCTCGTTGTGTTTGACACTCTTACTTATCGAAAGGACTACGATAGATCCGCTATACTTGTGGGTCATCATTTGGCACCTAGCGATGCTTCCAGGACGTAATTCTTCTATGCAGCCATGATGATAATCCTCAAGTTACGAACCCAGTCCGTGTAGTTGCTACCATCATATTTCAACTTAGCTTTCTCTAGGAACGCATTAAAATTCAACGGAACAACAACACGGGCCATCTATCTGCAACAACATAGACATGCAAAATACTATCAGGTACTAAGCTCATGATAAATTAAAGTTCAATTAATCAAAATTACTTAAGAACTCCCACTTAGATAGACATCCCTCTAATCATCTAAGTGATCACGTGATCCATATCAACTAAACCATGTCCGGTCATCATGTGAGATGGAGTAGTTTTCAATGGTGAACATCACTATGCTGATCATATCTACTATATGATTGACCCTCGACCTTTCGGTCTCAGTGTCCCGAGGCCATATCTGCATATGCTAGGCTCGTCAAGTTTAACCCGAGTATCCTGCGTGTGCAAAACTAGCTTGCACCCGTTGTATGTGAACATAGAGCTTATCACACCCAATCATCACGTGGTGTCTCGGCACGACGAACTTTCACAATGGTGCATACTCAGGGAGAACACTTGTACCTTGAAATTTAGTGAGAGATCATCTTATAATGCTACCATTGAACTAAGCAAAATAAGATGCATAAAGGATAAACATCACATGCAATCAACATAAGTGATATGATATGGCCATCATCATCTTGTGCCTTTGATCTACATCTCCAAAGCACCGTCATGATCACCATCGTCACTGGCGCGACACCTTGATCTCCATCGTAGCATCGTTGTCGTCTCGCCAACTATTGCTTCTACGACTATCGCTACCGCTTAGTCATAAAGTAAAGCAATTACATGGCGATTGCATTTCATACAATAAAGCAACAACCATATGGCTCTCGCCGATTGCCGATAACTCCGTTACAAAACATGATCATCTCATATAATAAAATTTAGCATCATGTCTTGACCATATCACATCACAACATGCCCTGCAAAAATAAGTTAGACGTACTCTACTTTGTTGTTGCAAGTTTTACGTGGCTGCTACGGTCTGAGCAAGAACCGTTCTTACCTACGCATCAAAACCACAACGATTTTTCATCAAGTATGTGCTGTTTTAACCTTCAACAAGGACCGGGCATAGCCACACTCGATTCAACTAAAGTTGGAGAAACTGACACCTGCCAGCCACCTGTGTGCGAAGCACGTCGGTAGAACCAGTCTCGCGTAAGCATACGTGTAATGTCGGTCTGGGCCGCTTCATCCAACAATACCGCCGAATCAAAGTATGACATGCTGGTAAGCAGTATGACTATTATCGCCCACAACTCACTTGTGTTCTACTCGTGCATATAACATCTACGCATAGACCTGGCTCGGATGCCACTGTTGGGAAACACAGTAATTTCAAAAAAATTCCTACGCACACGCAAGATCTATCATGGTGATGCATAGCAACGAGAGGGGAGAGTGTTGTCCACATATCCTCGTAGACCGAAAGTGGAAGTGTTATGACAACGTGATCGATGTAGTCGTACGTCTTGACGATCCAACCGATCCTAGTACCGAAAGTACGGCACGTCCGCAATCTGCACACGTTTGGCTCGGTGAAGTCCCACGAACTCTTGATCCAGCTGAGTGTCGAGGGAGAGCTTCGTCAGCATGATGGCATGATGACGGTGATGATGAAGCTACCAGCGCAGGGCTTTGCCTAAGCGCTGCAACGATATGACCGAGGTGGATTATGGTGGAGGGGGGCACCGCACACGGCTAAGACAATGTTTGTTGTTCTGTTCTAGGGTGCCCCCTGCCCCCGTATATAAAGGAGCAAGGGGGGAGGTCGGCCGGCCCTAGGGCGCACCAAGGAGGGGAGGAGTCCTCCTCCTAGTAGGAGTAGGACTCCCCCTTTCCTAGTCCTACTAGGAGGGGGAAGGGGGGGAGGAAGGAGAGGGAGAGGGAAAGGGAAAGAGGGGCCGCGCCCCCTCCCCTAGTCCAATTCGGACTCCCTTGGGGGGCACCTCCTGGCTTCTGCCCTCTCTTTCCCCTAAATCCCACTAAGGGCCCAATAACTTCCCCGGGGGGGGGGGGGGGTTCCGATAACCCTCTAGCACTCCGGTTTTATCCGAAACCTCCCGGAACACTTCCGGTGTCCGAATATAGCCGTCCAATATATCAATCTTTATGTCTCGACCATTTCGAGACTTCTCGTCATGTCCGTGATCATATCTGGGACTCCGAACTACCTTAAGTACATGAAAACACATAAACTTCGTATCTGTCGTCGCCGAGCGTTAAGCGTGCGGACCCTACGGGTTCGAGAACTATGTAGACATGACCGAGACACGTCTCCGGTCAATAATCAATTGCGGAACCTGGATGCTCATATTGGTTCCTACATATTCTACGAAGATCTTTATCGGTCAAACCGCATAACAACATACGTTGTTCCCTTTCTAATCGGTATGCTACTTGCCCGAGATTCGATCGTCAGTATCTCAATGCCTAGTTCAATATCGTTACCGGCAAGTCTCTTTACTCGTTCCGTAATGCATCATTCCGCAACTAACTTATTAGTCACATTTCTTGCAAGGCTTATAGTGATGTGCATTACCGAGAGGGCCCAGAGATACCTCTCCGACAATCGGAGTGACAAATCCTAATCTCGATCTATGCCAACTCAACAAACACCATCGGAGACACCTGTAGAGCACCTTTATAATCACCCAGTTATGTTGTGATGTTTGGTAGCACACTAAGTATTCCTCCGGTATTCGGGAGTTGCATAATCTTATAGTCATAGGAACATGTATAAGTCATGAAGAAAGCAATAGCAAATAAACTAAACGATCAAGTGCTAGGCTAACGGAATGGGTCAAGTCAATCACATCATTCTCTAATGATGTGATCCCATTAATCAAATGACAACTCATGTCTATGGCTAGGAAACTTAACCATCTTTGATTCAACGAGCTAGTCAAGTAGATGCATACTAGTGACACTCTGTTTGTCTATGTACTCACACATGTACTAAGTTTCCGGTTAATACAATTCTAGCATGAATAATAAACATTAGGAAATATAAATAACAACTTTATTATTACCTCTGGGGCATATTCTTTCATGAGCAAGGATGCGGACGAGAGGAACCAAAGCGGAAGGTACGCGACAGCGCTCGCCGCTGGCGCTGAGCCTAATTGCGGAATCTGCGTATCGTGGGGGACTGGGGAGATCGGCTTATGTTTTTATCTTTTGAGGGCATGGAGTATGCACACAACAGGTGGAAGAAATCTTTTGGATGTTTAGTAATAATGATGGTTGTTTAATCTTCAACTCAAGATGGCAACGGTTAACTCTTATCCGCATCCACTCTATCAGGGGATTGGGCTAATTCGATTTAAATATCCACGGAAAAGCTTTTGGATCAAATACATTACCCGTTAGGTAAAATGGGAAAACAGATTTGATTGCATTACTAGTACCCGTTACCCGGCTTATCCATGAAGGCCTTACACCGGAGCCCTAAATTTCCGCACATAGCCACTAAAAAAATCATACCATTGAAAACCTCTTTCTAATATGAATTCAACGGTATATTTTTTGTTCATATAACCCATTGGTCTAGTTTATGGTCAAAGTTTAATTTTGAAATGTGTGCGCGCCTTATTTATTGGAATGGAGAGAGAGTACAATCTTGATATTTCAGAGAAAACATTGCACCATCTCTATGAATTCAATCTTAAGATCCCTTTTTTGCGGGTAAGTTTTGAGATCCCTCCTTTAGAGGTGGCATGACCAGATATGTTTGGTGCGGATAGAAAACCATGCATAAAGGAGAAATTCATTTCAGAAAGAGAAAATCTCTCAACCTTTTAAATCAGACAATTTTGGTCTTTTGAAACGATTTGATGGATGAGATGGTGGTGCTTTTGTATGTTTGGCAGCACATCAACAAAAAGAAACAGAAATATACATAAAACTAAAAACACATGAAAATAGTAATAAAGCATTTAAATAAAGGTACTATTCTAGATTAGTTGAGTAAAGATGGAAATGTTTTTAAAATTCATGAAATTCAATGGAAAAACAAAAATATTATAGAAAACTAGAAATATAGGGAATAATCACGAATAAGTCATGCTTTTTCATGAGTGTTCCCAAACTTCCTTTCTCCTACTTTTTACTGACATTTTTCAACAGCCTGCATTTGCATTTTTTTTACTTTTAAGTGTTTTTGTTTTTTCCCTCATCATTTATCTTGATTGTTCTATTTCTTCCTTTGCAAATCCAACCTAGGCGCACAAAGCACTTTTGATAGGAGCTCGAACCCGATGGAGGCGTTCACGCCAAGGGTAGGGTGGCCTGATCTTCATGTCATAGATAGAATTAGAGTGGGTAACTAGCTGCAAGGAGTTGGGATAACTAGTTTTAACCTGCCAAGGTTGGATGAGACTGATACGTTAGGTATGGTGATCCGAAGCTACGAGAACTCTGACCCGCTGTCTGAACATTCACATGAGCACATACCAGAACTAATTCACAAGAAACTGCGGGAACCATAGAAAACGATTTTGCGGGAACCAGAGACATCTTCTCACAAATCCGGATGAAATTACAAGAGCAAAGGTGAGAAGAACTCTCGTAGTCTCGCCGCATAAGCTTGTAGCTGAATGATTAAACAAAAATCTCTAAAATGATGGGGGATATGGGGTTATATAGCCAGAGGCGACCCCTTGGATACGTGTGAAAGGTGTCCAAATCTTTGTCGGCCTCCCCCCTCTTGGAGGCGGTGCCTTCTCCAGCATCCTTGGAGCAACTACCCTCAACAACAACTTTGGGGCTAGCACCATCAAGGATCAGCTTGTTAGCAGAGCACTGCAAAAAATATGCCTTATAATTAGAACACTAACACAAATTTAAGTTTAATCAACGATTTAAGACCGAACATTGAAGTTTCGCCAAATCCGGCTAAGATAGGCCCTGACCAGGAAATATCCCCAAATCGGGCTAAGATGAAACCCTAAATCGAACCCTATCAATAGATCTGCACATTATCAATCATGCATGCCATCAATGACATCACTAGCCTTCAACACACAGATCTACGATCCTACATGTATTGTATGAGTGGGTTCATGGCTTACCACCACTAACAGAGGGATGGAGTGGATGTTACAATGGCGATGAAGCGCGTACGGATGGAAGGAGCGGAGGTCACCATCATGATCTTCCTTCCACCGATGGTCTACATGGTGCCGACATTGGTAGAGTCGCCAAAGGTGGCAGGCGAGTGAAAAGGAAGACATGGGAGACAATTGATGACATTCTCTATGGACTAATGGTTGCATTGAGTTATATTTGAAGGATTTGTCCATAGGCATTTCTTGAAGTCCATGCGTTGGTTTCAAGGAGTTTATGTGTTGACCAAGGTGCTATTAAGGAATTATCCAAAGATTGGTCATGTGAGTGTTGAGCTTATTGCAAGCATGTCTTGAAGAAGAAGATTGTGTGATCATTCATGTTTACCTTCAAGACATCATCCAAACTAAGAGAGTTGGAAAGATTCAAGGTTGATCAAGACTAAGTCAAGAGTGAATCAAGTTGATCAACTCACAAAGCGTAAAAGATGTACCGAGAGGGATCAAGTGATCCCATGGTATGGTAAGCATTGTCCACTGCACTTTGTGTACTAACCCATGGTCTATGTAAGAGTTCTATGTGCGGTTAGGTACATGTCCATGGGCTTGCGTCAAGAGGAAGATATAATACAACCCATGGAAAGGATGACATCAAGTAGTGATTGTCATCAAGATTGTCATGTGCAAGTTCAAGTGTAGCATCACGAAGAGATCAAGTGCTTGAAGCTTGCCATCCATTGTGGTGTCAATGGACTTGTGAAGATGTGTCGAAGAGTGGCTCACCCATAGTGGAGCATGTGGGAGCAATCATCTAGTCTCTATCGACCCAACGCAATCAAGAAAGGTGGTCCATTTTGCGGAGGACAAGATCGTCATCATCTAGCTCAAGTGGATCATGTGCAAGACAAAGGTTTGCCCTTGATAGGTTTTCTATTTTACCGGTCTCATGGTGGTAGTTGGGAGACCGGGTTATAGGATCGATAGCCGTACTATCAAGGGGGGCTCTTAAGTGAGTAGCTTGATCGTATCGCTCGTCGAGAGCTCAAACCATTGCATCCTTGCATCATGTTTCTTGGTTCTTCTTTGGTTCTCTTTGTGAGTCTTAGAGCTTATGGTTATCTTGATGACCAGCTTGAGTTCATCGAAAACGGAGTTTGCATGCGTCTTCTATGATGTTTTCGGTGTTGGAGGTTTTACCGGTCTTATCCGAGGAAGGGTTCTTACCATTTTATTTTGGGCCTTTTCTCATTTGCTTATTATTGGTATTTCTATCAAGATTGTGTTAGCCCTTGTCGCTAGCTTTCCAACAAACTTGGTTTCATCGAATTCGGAGTCCGAATGTAGAAGTTGTGGTAGTTTTGGTGTTCTGAAAAGGCTGCAGCGGTACTACCGCGGGTAGGAGCGGAAGTAATTTTTTACTACCGCCCTTGGGAGCGGTACTACCGCTCTTGGGAGCGGTATTACCGCTTGGAGCAGTACTACCGTGGCTACTTCGGAGGCTACTTCCGCTCGGGACCAAAAACTCGTCACAAGTCCAGCGGTGGTAGGCACGGATGTAATTTTTTTTTATTACCGCTCGCAAGCAGTAGTACCGCTTCCCTTAGCAGTAGTACCGCTACCCCTTGCGGTAGTACCTTGATGTCAAGTGGTACTACCGCTCGGTGCGGGATGTGAGCATAACAGTTGCATTTTTCCCCACCTATAAAAGGGGGCCTTCTTCCCCATTGAACCTTATCCTTTGAGCTTGTGTTCTTCCCCCATTGTTGACCTTCTTCGAGCTTGCTAACTCTCAATCCCTCCATGGATTCTTGCTAGTTTTTGAGGGAAAAGAGAGTGGAGATCTAGATCCACATTTCCACCAATCACTTTCTCCTCTATGTGAGGGGAACCCCTTGGATTTAAATCTTGGAGTTCTTGGTGTTCTCCTTCTTGTTCTTCCTCTCATTTTCTTCCCTAGTGTCGGTGTCAAAACCGGCGGATCTCGGGTAGGGGGTCCCGAACTGTGCGTCTAGGCAGATGGTAACAGGAGACAAGGGACACGATGTTTTTACCCAGGTTCGGGCTCTCTCGATGGAGGTAATACCCTACTCCTGCTTGATTAATATTGATGATATGGGTAGTACAAGAGTAGATCTACCACGAGATCAAGGAGGCTAATCCCTAGAAGCTAGCCTATGGTATGATTGTTGTTCGTCCTATGGACTAAAACCCTTCGGTTTATATAGACACCGGATATGTTAGGGTTACACAGAGTCGGTTACAATGGTATGAGAACTACATATCTGTATCGCCAAGCTTGCCTTCCACGCCAAGGAAAGTCCCATCCGGACACGGGACGAAGTCTTCAATCTTGTATCTTCATAATCTTGGAGTCCGGCCGTGACGATAGTGCAGCTATCCGGATACCCTAGTGCAGGACTCCCTCGGTAGCCTCGAACCATGCTTCAATGACGATGAGTCCGCGCGTTGATTGTCTTGACATTGCGAGGCGGGTTCCTCCCCCGAATACTTCATAGAAGGTTTTGAACACAAGGATAGTGTCCGGCTCTGCAAAACAAGTTCCACATAACACCGTAGAGAGAACAATTTTTGCACAGATCTGCTGACGTATTCCGTGGCGTGACATCACACCACGGCCAGGCCTTTATATGAATCTTTTTTTATTGTTACACCTCAGCGTGTTTAGCGAGGCGGTTTCCTTGGCACGTATTATCAAAGCATAGATCGTGCCCCCTTATTCCGGGATTCTCATCAATACGGACGTGGGTAACCCAACCGTGCCCGTTGGCCTGCCTTCTCTATCAAAGGCGAGTCCTAATCGACCACGGGGTGGGCTCTTGGTATTCAACCTCTTTATAATAAGACCAAGGCCCTCTTCTTTTTTACACCCTCCATCGAGTTCGCCTCACGCTTCGAGTTCCAACACCCAAAGCTTGATTCAGCGCCGGACTTTCGGCGATGTCCGGATCCGACCAAAGACGGCCGATGGATGTCTTCCTCCGTCACAGAAGAAGATGTGCTAAAGCTACGTGACCCCAGGTATCTAACCGGCGAGTTCTCGCATAGGCTGCCTGCTCCAGGGCAGGTCATTCCCACTCCTGAGCCCGGCGAGAACGTGGTGTTCGTGTCCCACTTCCTTCGGGGTTTAGGCTTCTGGACGGATCCCTTTGTGCGAGGGCTCATGTTTCATTATGGGCTTGATTTCCGTGACTTGAATCCGGAGTCCATCCTCCATATCTCGTCATTCATTGTGTATGTGAGGCCTTCCTCCATATTACCCCCCACTTTGGATTGTGGCTCAAGACCTTCAAGGTGGAGCCGAAGATGATCGAGGGGCAACAAGCAGAGTGGAGGGCGGTCATAAGCAAATGTGTTGATGCTCCGTGGCCCGAGGGCTCTTTTCAAGAGGAGCTTGGTTTGTGTAGCAGGGAGTGGTTTTATATCACCGCTCTGTGGGCACCAAATGGGCGGCGCTCACATCTTCCGCTCAGGTCCACCACAGCGGCTGGCATCATGGGTCAACAAGGGGCTCGACTGGGGGCCGTCCAAGGACGTTCCCTTGCTGCAGGGCCGCATTCGAGATCTCCAGGAAAGAGGGATCAATCTGGTTGCAGTGGCGCAGGTTATGGTGATCCGGCGCCTTCAGCCCTGCAAACGTCGCCCCCTCCGTCTGTGGGAATTCAATCCGGAGGGACCACGAGCTCTCCAAAATTTTATGGGCACGACGCCCGTGGAGATGTATAAACTGTTCTTCAGATCACAAGAGAAGTGTCCGGACTTGACCGAGGACGCCGGACTAAGCTGCAATCGCCCAGATACTCAAGTAAGTAGTCTTGTAACCGGACAAGCTGTTTATTCATTTTTTTATATATGCCCTTTAAAGGAGCCATTTTCTTGAACAGGAGTGGATAGCCAAGGCAAAGTTAATAAGGTGTCCGGCTCCCCTCCCAGAGACCACGCCGGATCCCATGCTGACCAAGATGTTGAAGGTCGCGCCTTTTGAAGAAGGCGAAGGGGAGCGGGAAGCAAGCTGCCTCTCTGAAGGAGGCTATCAAGGAAGGAGGGATTAAGAGTCCCACCTTCCGAGGAGAGAAGCGGACTGCTTGGAAGATCCGGAGGTCAAGGCCTCAAAGAGGGAAAGGAATCTTGGCAGAGAATCCGTATTTGGGAAGTAAGCCAGCCGCATTATTTCCCCGAGGGGATCAGCCCTCCAGCGAGCCGTAAGTAAAAAGAAGGGTTCTTGTAAATAAGGAACATCCCTGTATTTATTCATGAAGATAACCAAAACTGTACCTTGTAGTTCGGACCTCAGCCCTTCTCAGCAGAGCTCGTCTTCGGGGGATCTTCTTCCGGAGATGATGGAGAGCGAAACACCTCCACCAGTCGCACCATTATGTGAAGCGGATGACCCGGAGGTGTCGTCGCGGAGGGTTCCCCCAAGTCTGGCGGGGCCGGAAGTTCTGGCGCCAGGTGGTGTGCGGTCGGAGGAGCTGAAGGATCTGCTTGGGCGAGCGGCTATTTCAGAAGATCACCGTGCTCTAATGGGTACGGTGATTGAAAGAATTGCATCCGCGGAGAGCGGATTGCATGAAGCCGTCATAAGCCCTCTTGACGGGGTTTGAGTGCGTAAAAATGATGTACCTTCCGGCGATTATGCATATAGAATGCGCCCTGTATGGATAGTAGCCCCTGAGACTCGGTATGTTGTCAAAATTGACAACGTGCCGAGGATCAAATTCTCAGTTTTAACATATCGCCGCTTCTAAACAGGTGGCGGGGCGTCCGGAGGCCAGCCGGACTGATGAATATGTCGAACTAAAGCGGCAACTTGACGAGGCAGATCACGGACATCGCTATTTGGTTAATAAGCGATTTGACGAGTCACAAGGTATGCGACTTCTATGCGGACACACGGTAAGGGAGCTTGACGCCCATGTCTTACTATTCGTATGCTTAATGCAGATGGTGTCGCTGCCATGGAAGAGCTGCGGGCAGAACTCGCCCGAGCGAAAGAGCAAGCCAGAATTAGTAATGCGGCCGCTTTAAAGGCGGCCGAAGAGCTAGAAGCTGAACGGGCTTCTCACTGCCAAAGCAAACAGGAGATGGCCGATATGCCAAAAAAGTTAAGGAATACTACCGATCGCTGCGAGGTTCTGGAAAAAGAACGTCAAGCGGAACAAGAGGGCCTAAAAAAGGCCGCCGCCGAATCCAAGAATGCCCAGTCGGCTTTGAGAGCTGCCAAGGAGGAACTGAATCAGGCCGGGGCAATTGGGCTGGAAAACCGTTTCTACTGCGGAGGAAATATACAGATCCAAAGTATGCTCAGCTGGATAAGTTGTGGAGTTCGGAGGATGCTTATCTGGACTGGGCGGCGAAGCGCTATGACGCGGTGGAGCACTTCCGGGCGAAGGGGCATCGAAGGAAGAGCTATATTGGTCGCATAATTCCACAGTCCGGGCGTCCTCGCTGACCGATCGGTTGGCGAATGGGCCGAGCTGAATCGGCTGTTCGGATTTGCCATGAAGCATGTCTTGACCCACTTGTGGTAGGCGGACCCAGCCGAAGAGCTATTTTGGTTTGGTGCAGCGGTTCCTTGGTGCGGTATCAGCGTGTCGACGCAATGAAGCGATCGGCGTGTATTGAGGGAGCACGGATGACTCGCCCGTGTCAAGACATCTTTGGCGAAGATGAAGGCCACCGACGTTGCATCCCAAGATTCGGACCGAAGCCGAGTACTGCCGAGCACTACTTTGAAGAAGTCACAGCCGAGCGCTTCGTTTAATAGAGACGATGCTTGAAGGATATTATGTTTAAATGACATGTATGATTTGTGAAAACAATGTTTTCAATATAATATAAGAGCTTTTTATACTTGTGCGTTCAAGTAGTAAACTACTTCCTGTGCGGCCGTTTATGTATATGTGTATATAACATGAAAGATGGCAGTCCTTGGCTTCATCCCCCACGCACATAGTGCGGGGGTGTTTGCAAAGAAAGCGCTTTTTCACACTTAATCCAACGTCTTGGTCCTGTTAAGGAGGTGATAGCGTAGCAAACCAGGCAACCGGACTATAATGCTTTATCACTTTCACTTAGCCATAGGAGTTCGAGGGTGGGGCTACTATATGGCCTGCAGGGGCACCGCACTCTCCCGAATTAAAGTGCGTATGTGCCTGACCGAAAACCAGTCCTTCGTTAATGCGGAGGAATCCTAAACATTCCTATGAGTCATCGAGTGGTTGACCAGTCTCTCGCTATATCATGACAGTTAGTTTTCGGCTTTCTCTTCTGAGGTGCTCGCCCGGCCGAACCGGGGCACAATCGCAGTAGTTCTCCTGGTGCCGCGTTAGCCGTGAAAGCGGGCGTAAGGCAGCAAAACACGTGAGCCGGGCAACCCAACATTTGACCAAAGACATGATTGAGCTGATGCATATAAGGCCTAACTTTCGAGGCGCGAATACTCCCTAAGGTATTCGGTCTTTATGAGAATGGGCAGAATAATGCCCTAAGCCCTGGTGTCCAGTGCGCAAAAAATTCTGGAAGCGGCCAATGCCAAAGCACCAGCCTCCTCCTCGGTTATATTAAGGAACCGGGGGGATGTATATCAACAAGAGACAGTGAAAAAAGGTTTACGCAGGGTCTTAATCTGAAAAGAATCCTTGCAACGGGTCCCTACTGCATGTCTGCGCCTGTGTCTCCGTTGTGCCGTATCCTGGACGGGTGTAGCACGTTGTTCATCTGTAAAAGAGAGGAACTTAGTTTGAAAGAAAAAGGATCGTGCGAAAGATGTACTTAATATTAAATAAACAGAGTATGGTTCGAAGAATTGAATAAATTGAGCTTTATTGTCTCTTGTTATATAAGCATGCGGCCCCTCGTATGGGGGTATGACGCTAGTAGGCGCCGGACTCGTCTAACCGTGTCCGGGGTTTGAATGACCAATTCAGGTTCTTTGCCTAGCAGAGCCGGATAGCTGTGGGGCTGTCAAGGCAGTCTCCTGTTCTTCTGTGCTCGAGTAACATTTAATACTTCCTTTTAACAAGATGATGCCGCGTGGACCGGGCATTTTAAGTGTTAGAGATGCATAATGTTGTATTGCGTTAAAGCGGGCGAAAGCTTCGCGTCCCAATAGTGCTTGATGGCTGCTTTTAAACGGGGCGACATGGAAGAGTAACCTTTCACGACGGAAGTTGTCGGATGAACCAAACACAACTTCTAGCAGTATGGAGCCCGTACAAAGGGCATATGGGCCTGGCATTACTCCTTTAAAGGAGGTGTTGCTACGGCGAATTTTGGTTGGGTTTATCCCCATCCTGCGGATTGTGTCTGATATATCAGGTTTATGTCATCGCCGCCATCCATGAGGACATGTGTAAATTGGAATCCGTCGATTATAGGATCCAATATCAAGGCAGTCCATCCTGCGTTCCGGATATTTTCGGAATAGTCCTGATGGTCGAAGGTGATTGATTTTGACAACCAGTGTGCGGCGTGCCTTTTAGTGGGCGCCGCTCTGTTTTTCCCTTTGATCACGTGAAGTGAGTTTACTGTTTTAACCTCCTGCGGGAAAGTTTTTTGTTTTCGGGGGCTCTGCTTGTGGTGCTCATCGTCATCTTCACTTGGTGTGTCGAGCCCCTTGTGTTCGGCATTCAGTCTGCCGGACTGTTTGAAGACCCAACAATTTCGGTGGGTGTGGTTAGCAGGCCTCCCAGGAGTACTGTGGATTTGACATATCTTGTCCAAGATTTTGTTGAAGTTGGATAGCTCATCGCTATTGTCCTTAAGGGGCAGTTTTTTGTTGTTCTGTCGTGAGCTTTTGAATCCGGCGTTGACTGCCGTGCTCTTTGGACTGTTCCTTTTAATCCGGCGCTGGTCCTTGTTGCGCCACGGTTTCCCATTTCCATCCATGATTTCGGATGTACTTGGGTCGCTGGTGCTGCATCTTGCTAGCCAGCTATCCTCTCCCGCACAAAAGCGGGTCATGAGGCTTGTTAATGCGGCCATTGTTCTTGGCTTTTCTTGGCGAGGTGTCTGGCGAGCCATTCGTCTCGGACGTTGTGTTTGAAAGCTGCTAAGGCTTGGCGTCCGGACGATCGACTATTTGGCTCTTTTTAGTAAGGAACCTGTTCGAAATTTCCGGGCTGACTCTCCGGGCTGTTGAGTTATGTGACTTAAATAAATGCACGCATCCGGAGGCGGACATAAGTCCCCTGAAAATTTGCCCGAAATGCATCCTCGAGCTCTTCCCAGCTTCCAATGGTATTTTCGGGGAGGCTTTTAAGCCAATTTCGAGCTGGCCCTTTGAGTTTAAGGGGTAAGTATTTTATGGCGTGGAGGTCATCTCCTCTAGCCATGTGTATGTGGAGGATGTAATCCTCGATCCAGACTCCAGGGTCTATTGTTCCGTTGTATGCCTCTATGTTTACGGGTTTGAATCATTTGAAATTCATGATCCGGCACCTCATCGGTGAAACATAGGGGTGTCTGGCGCCCGATATTTGGGTGTGCCGTGATCTTGATATTTTGGCGTATTGCATTGCTTTGACGAGCCTGCTTTCTTGGCCCATAGATGGACCTAACTGGGCCATCCTTTTGATGCGAATCCTTATGCGGATCGCATATTGGCTTGTCTGCGGCGCCATTTGCCGCTCTCTTTTTGCCGTGGGGTCGTCCATCCGACCGGGTGGCCTTCTTGCTTTTTAATTGTGGAGGCTCTAAGGCCTCCTCGTCGAATTCGGGCAGTAGCTTTCTTTTCGGGTAGCTCTTTGTTCGGCGATCGCCGCCAGACTTTGTCTGCGGTGCTGAATACTTTGCTCCGTCTGATCCTGAGTGCATCTTCCGCTGTTTTGAGCTTCCGCTTTTGCTTTTTCAGGCTACGCGCAGTGGCAACGAGCCTTTTCTGGAGGTCATTTTGCTCATATTGTTTGTCCGGCGTGAGATCGTCCGGACTGTTGTCTTCACCGGGGACAGATTGTTTATCCAAGTTGTCTTGTTCGGACGACTGCTCAATAGCTTGTTCGTTGTCCACCGGTTCGCCCTGCTCTATGGCTGGGTCTTTGTTGAGGCGGGACTTTGTTCGGCGTTTACATTGCCGTTTTGACTGCTTTTCGAGGGATTTATCCTTCATAGCGTCCCGTTGTTCCTCGTCTTCATTTCCTTTAGGTGTATCCACCATTTATACATCATGGGATGAGGTTGTCCTGCATCCTATAGGTGCTGGTTCATTGTAGTCTCCTACATCGTCGTCCATATCGTCGATGTCTTCGGAGTCGAAATCGAGCACGTCGTGTAAGCTTTCGACAGTGGCTACGAAGTGGGTGGTGGGTGGGCGTTGAATTTCTTTGTCGTTCGTATCCCAACCTTCCTGGCCGTAGTCCGGCCAGGGCTCTCCGGATAAAGAGAGAGACTTTAGTGAATTCAGGATGCCACCAAAGGGCGAGTGCTGAAAGATGTCATGATCGTGAACTCCATAACAGGCGCCCAATCGGATTCGATTGGCAAGGGCACGGAGGGTTCGGAGTCCGGAGAGGAGTCCGGCACCCTAGAGTCAAGGTCTTCGCAAAGGACAGGGATGGAGTTCGGCTCAATCGCCGTAGAGATTGTAGCCCCCGAGGCGGTGTCCAACCACTCGTCCTCGATCGGGGAATCCGGCTCCGGATTAAGGGTCGGAGCGGATGCTGGTGCGGCCTCGAGGCCTTTGACTGCGAGCTAGATCTTGCCCATCGAGACTGTGCGGCGCGCTTGGCTGCGGCTCGATTCCGTCGAAGATCAAGTCTCCGCGGATATCGGCCGTATAGTTTAAACTTCCAAATCTGACCTGATGGCCAGGGGCGTAGCTTTCGATCTGCTCCAGATGACCAAGCGAATTGGCCCGCAGTGCAAAGCCGCCGAGTAGGAAGATCTGTCCGGGGAGAAACGTCTCACCCTGGACCGCGTCGCTGTTGATCGAAGGAGCCATTGGGCCTATCGGTGACGACACAGAGGAACTCTCAATGAAAGCACCAATGTCGGTGTCAAAACCGGCGGATCTCGGGTAGGGGGTCCCGAACTGTGCGTCTAGGCGGATGGTAACAGGAGACAAGGGACACGATGTTTTTACCCAGGTTGGGCCCTCTCGATGGAGTTAATACCCTACTCCTGCTTGATTAATATTGATGATACGGGTAGTACAAGAGTAGATCTACCACGAGATCAAGGAGGCTAAACCCTAGAAGCTAGCCTATGGTATGATTGTTGTTCGTCCCACGGACTAAAACCCTCCGGTTTATATAGAAACCCGGATAGGTTAGGGTTACATGCAGTCGGTTACAATGGTAGGAGATCTACATATCCGTATCGCCAAGCTTGCCTTCCACGCCAAGGAAAGTCCCATCCGGACACGGGACGAAGTCTTCAATCTTGTATCTTCATAATCTTGGAGTCCGGCCGTGACGATAGTCCGGCTATTCGGACACCCCCTAGTCCGGGACTCCCTCACCTAGCATTAGTTGCTTCGGTGGGATTTGAGAGAGAAGGACTTGGGCACTCCGTGTGCCCTTGCCATTGCATTTGGTGCATCGGTTTGAGTTCTCCACGGTGATACGTGGAAGTAAAGTTTGAGAAGCTTATTACTCTTGGGTGTTTGGGCACCCTAGAGCTTGTTCCTCTTGGGTGCCTTGGCGCCCTAGACGGTTGGTGGTGTTCGGAGCTCAATCATTGTGGTGTAAAGCTCCGGGCAAGTGTCGGGGTCTCCAATTAGGTTGTGGAGATCGCCCCGAGCAATTTGACGGGTACCGGTGACCGCCCCCAAGGGTTGCCAAAGTGTATGGGTTTGGTGACCGCTACAAGGGTTGCCATTTATGCGGGTTCGTTGACCGCCCTCAAGGGTCCCTTAGTGGAATCACGACATCTTGCATTGTCTTGGCGTGAGGAGATTACGGTGGCCCTAGTGGCTTCTTGGGGAGCATTGTGCCTCCACACCGCTCCAAACGGAGATTAGCATCCGCAAGGGTGTGAACTTCGGGATACATCGTCGTCTCTGCGTGCCTCGGTTATCTCTTACCTGAGCTCTTTACTTATGCACTTGACCTTGTGATAGCCATATTGGTTCTTGTCATATATCTTGCTATCACCTAGTAGTTTATCTTGCTTAGCATAAGTTGTTGGTGCACATAGGTGAGCCTAGTTGTTGTAGGTTCTGTGCTTGACAAATTAACCGCTAGGTTTATTCCGCATTTGTTCAAGCCTAAACCGTAATTTTTTTAAAGCGCCTATTCACCCCCCCCCCCTCTAGGCGACATCCACGTTCTTTCAATTGGTATCAAAGCCTCATCTCTCTTTGTTGGGCTTTACCGCCTAGAGAGTAAAGATGTCGACTAGGGGATTAGGATTCTCTGACACTCTTAGTTTCGATGGCACAAAGTTTGATGTTAGGGTAATTCGCATGCTTATTCTCTTTAGGGTCATGGACCCAAATTTGGAGCGAATTGTAGATATGGATTTTTCTCCTCCAAAGGATCCCCAAAGATTATCTTTAGAGGATGAGAAAAACTCTTGTCTCAATGCTCAAGCTTCTAATGTGCTTTTCGATGCTTTGAGCAATGTAGTTATATTTCAACTCATGCCGTTTCGGGATGCTCATGAGTTGTGGACGAAGCTTCAAGATAAATATGGTGTGTCCAAGATTTGTAGGGATGATTGTTCTCCCTCCACCTCCGGCCGTATAGTCTTCTCAACTTCTTCTACTTCACCTACATGCGGTTTGCCACAAGGTAATGATATGGTGAGTAGTGTCGGTCATTGCAATGATGATAGTGTGCTTTTTGTGGATGATTCTTCATCACTATATTATTGCAATGCTCCATCTTTGGGCCTTAGCACTTCGAGCACTCCGAATGTTTCACTTGCTTGTGTTGGTAGTCCTTGCATATCATGTAGAAATTGCTTGACTAAATCTCATGATGATATGCTTGCTATATCTTGTTGCCATGATAAAAGTGCATGTATTTCCTCAAGTTGTTGTGCTAACAATGTAGATGAAACCCAACACTCCAAGGAACAAGATGTGGTCTTGAATGGTGCTTCAAGGGATCCTATATCATCATCTATTGCATTTTGCCTTATGGCCAAGGCTTCAAAGGTATCTCCCACTTTCAATCCCAATATATCTTGTGATGATATTGATGATGGCAAGAGTGATGCTGATGTTGATTATGATGAAGAGAGTGATGATGTTGCCTCCTTAAAAATTAAGGGGGAAATGATTTTTAAAGCTCTTCTTAAGAATAAAATTGCTCGTTCCAACTTCATGGAAATCATGTCTAATGCTATTGAGGGCAAGAAATATATTGATGAGTTGGAATCTCGTCTTGAGGAGCATGAGGTCAACATTGATAAAATGGAAGGTCGTGAGAGTGATTACGCTAATGAGATTGCGGACCTCTCTCAAGCTCTTGAACTTGAACAAACCACCAAGGAATCTCTTGAGACTTTTGCTCTAGAATTATCTAGAGTGAGGGAATCTCGTGATAGAGCTCTCGAGGTGGCCAATGATTTTGAAACTAAAAATGAGGAGCTTGAAGTTGTGCATGCTAAACTCCTTGAGGACTTTGAGCACCTCGAAAATGGCTCAAGGGTCATTAAGAGTGAGCTCATCAAACTCACCAAGTCTCATGCTCAACTTAAAGCTTCATATTCAAAAGAGCTTGCCAAGTTGTCTTCTCCTCTTGTTGCTAATGATGATGCTTGTGCTACTAACTCTATCTCTTGTGAAGCATCCATATTGAAGGAGAATGTTGAGCTCAGGGCTCCACTTGAGTTGCTATCTAGCAATTATGGGATGTTGGAAGAAAATCATGTAAGGCTCACAAGCTCTCATGATGATCTTCTAGTATCCCATAATGTGCTAAAGATAGCTCATGAGGCCATGCTTGCTAAGGTAACATCTAGTGAGCCTCATGTGGATACTAGCACTCTTGCTAGTCAAAATGCTATATTGATATGTGCTAGTCCTTGTAATTCATCTACTCACAATGTTGGTACATCTTGTGATGAATTGCTTTCCTTGCCTTGTTGCTCTAACAATGAAGCTTATACTTCCTCTAGTACTTGTATTGAGACTAACCATGTAGAGGAAATCACAGAGCTCAAGGCCCAAGTCACTTCTTTGAAGAAAGACTTGGAAAAGAGTCATGAAGGGAAATCCACACTCAAAAATATCTTGAGTGTGCAAAAATCCCCCAATGACAAAGGTGGACTTGGATTCAACTCTAATAAGAAGAAGAAGTCCAAGATGAACAAAAAGAAGGGCCAAGAACAAGTCAAGAAATCGGCCAAGATTGTTTGCTTCAAGTGCAAAGTAGAAGGGCATCATGTTAGATCTTGCCCATTGAAGAAGAAGGCCATTAGTGTCAAGCAACAAGGGAAGAGGGCACAAGTTCAATCTCATGCTCAACCTCAAGTTGAAGAAAGGCCACTTCCCAAGAAGACTCAAGTTAATGCTTCTCTTGTTGAGAAATCAAGTGAGAAGAAAGTGAAGAGTAGACGTTGCTACTGATGTCGTGAGAAAGGCCACGTCGCTTCTTGATGCACTAGTGGTAACTTATCCAACCCAATTATTATTGATGATGTCTATTCTCTTGGGAAGGATAAGGTTGGCGATGTGTTTGCTAAGTTTTTTGGTACTCAAAGTGGTGTCAAGAAAAGAACCATTTGGGTGGCCAAGCCTGTTGTGATTAACCTCTTAGGACCCAACTTGGTTGGGGACCAACTAGCTCAAACTTGATCAATAGGTGTTGTTGGAGGTCATTGGAGACTTGGCTACATTATGAAGATTTAAGGGGTCATCATCATTCATATTGTGTCAAGCCAAGTCATTCGGATTATCTTTCTATCATATATACAATGTTCCTCCTTGCGGTAACTCGTGCTTAAATTTCTTACATTAAAAGTTACTTGTCCCTTAGCATGTTGTGGTTTTGTATCTTGCATGTGCTTGTATATGTTGTGCTTCCAAATTGCTTATCTTGAGAAATCAAGTATGTGCATGTTGGTTTGCACATCATGTACATGTGTGTTGTGTGTTGAGCCTTTTTGCATCTTGTTTATTTCTTAGTTGGCTCTTGTGAGAGATTGATGGAATATCCAATTATGGGGAGTGATGTGCTTTGTGCACCTCACAATCCTATAAATGTGTGTACATGAGTAATACCATCTAGTATTGATATTTCAAGAGTATCTAGTCTCTAGGTGGTATATCTCTCATGATAAATTCAAATTCTAAATTGTCCATTAATTATCTCTTGTTGGATCTTTTTAATTGCCTCTTGTCTATCTTTAATTGGTATCACATTATGGGGGAGTAATATGCTATGTGTGTATTACTAGCCTAGAAAATGTGTACATTTGAGATATTGTCACCTAGAATTGATATTGTAAATTATCTTGTTCCTAGGTGGCATGATAGCTCTACAAGTTGCAATTTGCTTGTGTTTGGTGTGAAGATGATGTCGGATATCCTTGCTATCTACCACGGGAATTATTTCCATTTACTTCTTGTCTTTTGACAATTGGTACTCACTTTTGTGGTAGAATTTATTGATCATCTTTACATCGGCTTTTGTTTTTATTTTGCCTTTTCTCTTGCCAAGGTTTGTGTCAACTCCCATTGTCTTCCCTACCACTTGTGGATCTTGTTTATTTCTCGTCCTTGTCTAGTGTTTTCTAGATATAGTGAAAGTGGTGATCCCACCTTGTGCATTTTGTATTCAAATGCAAATTCTCTATAATGCACTAGTCTTGGGGGAGCTATCCTATTCTCTATAGAACACTCTTCTTGCGATCCTTATCAATTGTGTGTTGGTGGAAGGCAAGCCGTTTCCATTTTGGTACTTTGTGCTATCATGAAACTTTGTAGAGAGCTTGGTTTGTTTGGAACCATCCTCTCTTTTGGGAGTTTGATATCTTTTATTTTGAGTGTATCAATGGATATATCATTCCTTGATGTATCTTTTATGGATATCCTCCAAGTGATGTTTTATTCATTTGTATCCTTTTCACTTGGCATTTCTTTGTCTTTTGGTTTCGGGTTTTGAAGTCTTGAGCATGCATGTTTTCTTCATGTATTTTATTTGGCATGTTTTCTTTCTTTGACTCAATATATGGGAGAAACTCCACCTAGTCTCAATTTGGATGAGATGTGCATGATATTCATTTTCATATCTATATGCACATATTTATGTGGAGTTTGTCATATGTATTGGTGTTTCTAACTATTTGGTCCCGATGAGTTTGGGTATCGTTTAGTTTGTGTTGTTCTTATAGTAACATTTGGAGATGCATTGGATGCTCGGCTCACTCACAAGGAAGGTGTTGTCACCATGTGCATATTGGAGTCAAGCTAGGATGATTAATGAACTACTATCTACCTTTAATTGGTATCTACTACATCCTTCCAATGGTATCTCGGTAATAAGTATCATCATCTACTACATGCACACATTACTTGCATCAACCTTGTGTAGGTTGTATCATGTCATGTATTTCATTCTTTCTTGTGATACTTGTTTCCTTTCTCAAAGCATCTCAACGATGATCTCATGTTGCTAGTTGTGATGTCTTTGATGTTCATGCGGTAGGAATTCATTTATATACAATAAGACCATATCTAGCCAAGTGCTATGCTTTCAAGCAAATATCTTATTGGTATATTTATGACTTCCTTGTGGATATCCTGTTCCTTCATGTTGTAACTATTTCGGGTGTACATCCCTCTTTGTAGATATATATCATCATGATTTTGTCTACCTACAACCTTATACACTTGAGAGAAATTACATCTCTAGTTGATATCCTTTCTTTCACGTCCACCTTGTCTTTCTTATGTTATTTCTTTGGTTGCTCCGTGAAAGCTTTTGCCTTGAGTGCGTGTCCTCTATCGTTGCATCTTGATGCACTCTTGTGTGGTGAAGATTATTTTCCTCTTGCTTATCTTTATGAGGCGTTTGCCATCTTAATTGGTACCCCTCGTCTCGATGAGCCTCTCATCGTCTATCTTCACCACGGGTTGTCACAAGCATAGGTTCTCTATTTTCTTATTAGTAAGCTTGTGAACCCATTTGCTAGTTGTGTGTGAGAATGAAAGGCTTTGCACCATGTATCTCATTCATTCGAGACTATTTTGATGCTTATGATCATCCGTATATTAGTCTTCTCATATGCTTTGCCATGACTCACACACATCATTTTGGTTGAGCCTATTCTTAAGTTGCCTCTTTTACAATGTTGCTCAACCATGTGCTTTTTGCAAGCGCTAGGCTTAGTTTCCTATATGCTCACTTGCACTTGTTGTAAGTTTCTATTGATTCTGGGGAGCTATGATCCTATTTTGTGCACTTTGTATCCTAATACAAAAATTCTTGATGTGCACAAATCATGGGAGCTTCTCTAGTTTCTTTAGAACACTCCTCTGCTCATATCATAATATCTTTATTCATGTGGCACGTAGGTTCATTGGTCTAGTTGTTTCAATTGGTATATTTTGATAGCTTGCTTCAATTGGTATCTTTTGATTGCTTGATTGCTTGCTTCTCTCTTTGTTATGTCTTTGTAGCATATCACTCTTTTGCAATCTTGGTGCCTCAATATAGTTGGTCTTCCTCCAAGTATTACCTTTGGATATGTGTATGGCATTCCACTCTCTTGTTGAGAAATACACAACTTTTGGAGGAACACATTTTATATTGGTCTTCTTAGCTTTTCGCCCATTTGTGGCAATCGATGCCAATGGGGAGAAGTTTCAGAGAGTTTTGTGGAGAAGTCTTCAGAGTTTTCACCTTGCTTTGGTTTTGTTCCTAAGCATTTGCATCTCATACGCATGCATTATTGGTTGTTGCATTGCATGGTGATGCATAATTCCTTATATAAACTCTCTTGAAAGTGATTGTCATCAATTACCAAAATGGGGGAGATTGAAAGGACATGCGGGGCCCCATGTGTGGTTTTGGTAATTGATGACATTCTCTATGGACTAATGGTTGCATTGAGTTATATTTGAAGGATTTGTCCATAGGCATTTCTTGAAGTCCATGCGTTGGTTTCAAGGAGTTTATGTGTTGACCAAGGTGCTATTAAGGAATTATCCAAAGATTGGTCATGTGAGTGTTGAGCTTATTGCAAGCATGTCTTGAAGAAGAAGATTGTGTGATCATTCATGTTTACCTTCAAGACATCATCCAAACTAAGAGAGTTGGAAAGATTCAAGGTTGATCAAGACTAAGTCAAGAGTGAATCAAGTTGATCAACTCACAAAGCGTAAAAGATGTACCGAGAGGGATCAAGTGATCCCATGGTATGGTAAGCATTGTCCATTGCACTTTGTGTACTAACCCATGGTCTATGTGAGAGTTCTATGCGGGGTTAGGTACATGTCCATGGGCTTGCGTCAAGAGGAAGATATCATACAACCCATGGAAAGGATGACATCAAGTAGTGATCGTCATCAAGATTGTCATGTGCAAGTTCAAGTGTAGCATCACGAAGAGATCAAGTGCTTGAAGCTTGCCATCCATTGTGGTGTCAATGGACTTGTGAAGATGTGTCAAGATTGGCTCACCCATAGTGGAGTATGGGGGAGCAATCATCTAGTCTCCATCGACCCAACGCAATCAAGAAAGGTGGTCCATCTTGCGGAGGACAAGATCGTCATCATCTAGCTCAAGTGGATCATGTGCAAGACAAAGTTTTGCCCTTGATAGGTTTTCTATTTTACCGTTCTCATGGTGGTAGTTGGGAGACCGGGTTATAGGATCGATAGCCGTACTATCAAGGGGGTCTCTCAAGTTAGTAGCTTGATCGTATCGTTCGTCGAGAGCTCAAACCATTGCATCCTTGCATCATGTTTCTTGGTTCTTCTTTGGTTCTCTTTGTGAGTCTTAGAGCTTATGGTCATCTTGATGACAAGCTTGAGTTCATCGAAAACGGAGTTTGCATGCGTCTTCTATGATGTTTTCGGTGTTGGAGGTTTTACCGGTCTTATCCGAGGAAGGGTTATCGCCATTTTCTTTTGGTTCTTTTCTCATTTGCTTATTATTGGTATTTCTATCAAGATTGTGTTAGCCCTTGTCGCTAGCTTTCCAACAAACTTGGTTTCGTCGAATTCGGTGTCCGAATGCAGAAGTTGTGGTAGTTTTGGTGTTCTTAAAAGGCTGCAGCGGTACTACCGCGGGTAGGAG
The DNA here is from genome assembly GCA_021605145.1 of Aegilops bicornis. Lineage (NCBI taxonomy): Eukaryota > Viridiplantae > Streptophyta > Magnoliopsida > Poales > Poaceae > Aegilops > Aegilops bicornis. The sequence goes on from CM038672.1 coordinate 570,271,817, forward strand.
CGGAAGTAATTTTTTACTACCGCCCTTGGGAGCGGTACTACCGCCCTTGGGAGCGGTACTACCGCTCTTGGGAGCGGTACTACCACTTGGAGCAGTACTACCGCGGCTACTTCCGTGGCTACTTCCGCTCGGGACCAAAAACTCGTCACAAGTCCAGCGGTGGTAGGCACGGATGTAATCTTTTAGTACCGCTTCATAGCGGTAGTACCGCTTCCCTTAGTAGTAGTACCGCTACCCCTTGCGGTAGTACCGTGATGTCAAGCGGTACTACCGCTCGGTGCGGGTTGTCAGCATAACGGTTGGATTTTTCCCCACCTATAAAAGGGGGTCTTCTTCCCCATTGAACCTTATCCTTTGAGGTCGTGTTCTTTCCCCATTGTTGACCTTCTTCGAGCTTGCTAACTCTCAATCCCTCCATGGATTCTTGCTAGTTTTTGAGGGAAAAGAGAGAGGAGATCTAGATCCACATTTCCACCAATCACTTTCTCCTCTATGTGAGGGGAACCCCTTGGATCTAGATCTTGGAGTTCTTGGTGTTCTCCTTCTTGTTCTTCCTCTCATTTTCTTCCCTAGCATTAGTTGCTTCGGTGGGATTTGAGAGAGAAGGACATTGGCACTCCGAGTGCCCTTGCCATTGCATTTGGTGCATCGGTTTGAGTTCTCCACGGTGATACGTGGAAGTGAAGTTTGAGAAGCTTATTACTCTTGGGTGTTTGGGCACCCTAGAGCTTGTTCCTCTTGGGTGCCTTGGCGCCCTAGACGGTTGGTGGTGTTCGGAGCTCAAACATTGTGGTGTAAAGCTCCGGGCAATAGTCGGGGTCTCCAATTAGGTTGTGGAGATCGCCCCGAGCAATTTGATCTGCAGTGACCGCCCCAAGGGTTGCCAAAGTGTATGGGTTCGGTGACCGCCCCCAAGGGTTGCCATTTGTACGGGTTCGGTGACCGCCCTCAAGGGTTCCTTAGTGGAATCACGGCATCTTGCATTGTGCGAGGGCGTGAGGAGATTACGGTGGCCCTAGTGGCTTCTTGGAGAGCATTGTGCCTCCACACCGCTCCAAACGGAGATTAGCATCCGCAAGGGTGTGAACTTCGGGATACATCATCGTCTTTGCGTGCCTCGGTTATCTCTTACCTGAGCTCTTTACTTGTGAAATTGACCTTGTGATAGCCATATTGGTTCTTGTCATATATCTTGCTATCACCTAGTAGTTTATCTTGCTTAGCATAATTTGTTGGTGCACATAGGTGAGCCTAGTTGTTGTAGGTTCTGTGCTTGACAAATTAACCGCTAGGTTTATTCCGCATTTGTTCAAGCCTAAACCGTAATTGTTTTAAAGCGCCTATTCACCCCCCCTCTAGGCGACATCCAAGTTCTTTCAAAGGGATATAAGATGCGCCTTCTGGAGCATCGTCTCATCTATCTTCCGTGTGCATGAAGTCACGTGCCTTTTTGCGTTCCACCGGGCCTGGCACCACGAAAATGGTCGATTCAGTCGTTCATCTGGAGATGGTATATGGGATGCAGTGAGAATCATGGCAACAGGCCCAACCAAACGCGCATGTAACCAGACAGCCGAGATTTGGCCATAGAGTCTCCATGGGTGTTATGTAGCAACCAAAAAAACCCTAGGTGCTTGGAACACAAAATTTCTCCATGGCATTCACTCACTACAACGACTGATCCGACCAAACCTATGCTTTCTATTGGGACCATGATAATCCCCAAGTGCAAGGAATGATCGTAGAAATTTCCAAAGATGGAAGTGATAAGTATGGGGTGTCGAACCCACAAGGAGCTAAAGGTAAGATCAATATTCTCTCAAGTACTATCTGCCACCGATACAACTCTACATACACCGAACGTTTGCTTCCAACTAGAAACGATAAATAAAACTATGTTGTGGGTATGAAGAGGATAGCTTTGCATGTTACCGGAGAACTAAAATATAAAAGTAGGTGCTGTTAATATAAAGTTAGAATATATTACTATATATTATAAATAGCAAGTGTGGAATAATGATGGATCGGTGTGCGGAATTGTCCTAGGCAATTATTAACAAGATCAGTACTCATCATTGCAATTTTATATGTGGGAGAGGCATAAGCTAACATACTTTCTCCTTGGATCATATGCACTTATGATTGGAACTCTAGCAAGTATCCGCAACTACTAAAGATCATTAAGGTCAAACCCAACCATAGCATTAAAGTATCAAGTCCCCTTTATCCCATACGCAACAACCCCCTTATTCGGGTTTATGCTTCTGTCACTCAAGCAACCCACTATAAGCGAATCATGAATGTATTCCAACACCCTACAGCAGGAATCCTTCATGTGTGTGCAGCACGGAAGGCACCATAGGACAGCACCAAAGTAAAACGTACAACTCAAACCAATCTAGATCATCAATCAACCCAAAAGACAAAGGAAATCTACTCAAAACATCATAGGATGGCAACACATCATTGGATCATAATATGTGGCATAAAGCACCATGTTCAAGTAGGGGATTACAGCGGGGTGCGGGAGATTGAACCGCGTAAAAGAGATGAGGAAGGTGATGAAGATGGCGATGTTGATGAAGACGATCACCGCGGTGATGGTTCCGCAGGTGGCACTCCGGCGCCACCAAGAGAGAGGGGGAGAGAGTCTCCCCCTTGTGCTTCCTCCTCCATGACCTCTCCCCCCTATATGGGGAGTGGTTCTCCCTCTGGTCCTTGGCCTCCATGGTGATGATGGCCTAGATTGACTTTTCATGGCTACAGAGGCTTGCGGCAGCGGAACTCCCGATCTAGGTTTCTTTTCAGAGGTTTGGGGATTTATAGGAATTTTTGGCGTCGGTCTCACGTCAACGGGGTCCACAAGGCAGCGACAAGACAGGGGGGCGCACCCTAGGGGGTGGGCTCCACCCTTGCCGCTTCCTCGTGAAGCTTCTAGTCCAACTCTTGTGCTTCGGGGTTCTCTTTTGGTCCATAAAAAATCACCGTAAATTTTCAGTCCATTCCGAGAACTTTTATTTCTGCACAAAAAACGACACCACGGTAGTTCTGTTGAAAACAGCGTCAGTTCTTTTTAGTTCTAATCAAATCATATCAAAACCATATAAAATTGTTGTAAACATGGCATGGATACTTCACAAATTATAGATACGTCGGAGACGTATCAGACCACAGTTGAGAAGTGGGCCCCGTTACATTGGAGGTGGTGACACGAGTTACAAGCGTCGATGCATGCACGAGAGTGCGTCTTTTTGGCATGCAGTCAGACACTGATTTCCTTGCCTAATCCCCCCCGCCTGAATTTCCATACACGTATCTTTATTTAGTTCTGAATAAGGTCTTCATACCAACAATAACAACAAAGCCTTTAGTCCCAAACAAGTTGAGGGTAGTGTCGTGGAATTGTCACGGCAGATGTCCTCGTGAAAGGACTTAGTCACAGGGCCATCGTACGGGTTAACTCAGAGGGGTTAAAGCGGACACAAAGACACGGGAGTTATACTAGTTCGGCCCCTTCGATGAAGGTAAAGCCTACGTCTAGTTGTGATGGGATTGATGTGATTTGGCGACTAGGGAGCAATAGCTTCGCTAAGCCTCGAATTATACGTCCCTAAACCGCCACGGGTCGTCCCCTTATATACACGGGTTGACGCCTCGGCCGCCTCTGAGTCCCGATCCGGCTCATACCAGGTCTCGGCTCGGTCTCTTCTTTCTTATCTTACGGTACAAGTTTACATGACTAAGGCGGTTTACACTTATGGATCCTAATCCGCCTCGGGCTCTGGGCCTCGTGCCTTCGTGGGCCCCGATCATGGACGAGGGTAACCTGCCCCTTCAGGGAGGTTTACATCCAGTAGTTATATCCCCAACATTAGGCCCTAGATTGACTTGAACCGGTTCATGTTAATCTTCAACATCTTCAGGAAGCTTTGAATCTCCCTTCATATTTCGTAAACCGCCGTCTGCTTGAACCGCCATGACGTCATCTTCCAACCACAAAGACAGGCGCCTTTGACGTCATCTTTAATTAAGAAATCCGAACAGTAAGATTCCCTTCATTTAATACCATCCCGGAAATCGAGGCGACCGCTGCGCCGTCCGCCGCTTTTGGCTCCTCGATTCTCGCGCTTGTTAATTATCCCGTCTCCTTATAAATAGACCGGCAGGCCCTTTCTCTTCTTCTTCAGCGCTTATTCTTCCTCGCGACGCCCCAGCTCCGAAGCTCCGCCGTCACCTCCGACCTTCGAGCGCCGCGTCAGTGCCAGGCTGCTGCATCAACCTGATCGTTCCAGAGGCTCTCGGCGCTCATCCGCGGTTCTGCGCATCAGGTAAGGTCCCTCTTTACGCCCTGGATCCGCATCTGAAGGTCCTGTTCATCTCATAGTTCATAGGTGTTCGTCTTAATTTCCTCATACCTGCCCTGCCATGGCCGTACGATTCAACCGTACCATACGTCCTGTGCGGCGACTGCTCCGCCATCAGTTTAACTCTTTATGCATCTTTCTTTTTGTTCAGACCCTCCAGTTTAGAACGCACGAACCTTCCTGCCCTTTATGAGGCTTGCATAGGTTGTAGAAGTTTTTCTTACTGAATCTTCGGTAGATCCAAATTTCCTCCATTTGAATGTGAAAACTGTTTCTGTCCATACTTAGTAGATTTCCCAGTTCTACTTCTTTGGGCGGTTTGACTTTTGATAGCCAATCCGTCACTCCATTAGTCCTCAGTTAAACCGGAATTGGAAACTGGCTGCCGAATCGCTGGTTTAACATTGTATAATGTGTCTCGAACCGTTTAACGGTGAATCATTTTCCTTTCCTTTCGCAGTTTAGTCTTCCGAATGGCCAAACAATTCTCGGCATGCAATTGGGCCGGTCTAAGATCACCGAGACGCAACTCAACGGATACGTCACCACCGGGCGCTTTAGCTTCTAAAAGCGTCCTCCTTGGCGGGTTCCGGATGACGAATGCCCTCCCAATCCGCAAGAAGGAGAAGTCATTGTGTTTGTGCAGCACTTAGACCGGGGATTCTGCCCGCCCGGATCAAAATTCTTCCGGGATGTCCTTGCAAGTTTTCAACTCCATCCACAGGATATTGGTCCGAACTCCGTATCAAATATATGCAACTTCCAAGTTTTACGTGAAGTCTATCTTCAAGAAGAACCATCGTGGAGCTGTTCCGGGATTTCTATCACTTGAACCGCCATACAGAATTTTCGGATGGTCCTAACACGGAGCTGGGCGGCGTTTCAATCCAGAAAAGGAAGGAAGTAGACTTTCCTCACGCCAAACACCATAGCCATCCGAAAGATTGGAACCAAACCTGGTTCTACTGCCGGAACACTGCTCCTGACAACGAGAATCCCTTGCCGGGTTACCGTCCTCACCGGCTTAGCAACCATCATCCGTTGCCTTTACGTTTGACCGCCGCGGAACGGAAGAATTTTGCGCCTCAAATCATTAAACTCCGGGCTCTAATGGCCAATGGACTAACTGGCATGGACCTTGTGTGATGCTAGGTTTCTTGGGGCATCTTGCCCTTAAGCCGCCGGCCCGGATTGATGCTCGAATACACTGGCAGGCTCCAAGACCCTCAAAGACGTCACAAGCTACCAATAACTGAGCTTGAAGTCACAGAGGCAGTAAAGAGGCTGCTTGATGAACCGATCTCTGTCTGCAGCCAAACCGGGTTGGCTCCGTTCTGTGTTGCCAACAAACCGCCAGCGGTAGGCTCTACTCACCGCTTTTCTGATATTAATACCTTGTTGATATATATATGTTAATCCTTGTTACTTCTCAGGCTAACAGCTCCTTCTGGAAGCGTACCAAACCGGCCCGGGCTCCGCGTGTAAAGTCCAAGGCTACCAAGAAGGCTGACAAGAGGAAAACCGCCGAGTCTTCTGATCCGCCGGAAGACGAAGAATCAGAAGATGAGGTAAAACTTGATATCCTCATGAGGGAGTCGTCGTAAACCGGCTCTCCACTTTGTGTTTCTTCTTACTTGTAGTTTGTCCCTTTTTATTTTTCCTTTTACTGACAATTTTAACTCCTGTGATGATGTCAAGTTACCATGCCGACCATGTCGAGGTAATCTTTCTTTCTTCCGAATCCGACCTCGTGCGGTTAAAAGAATTAAATCGCGCCATCCGGAAAGTGAAAAAATCTCATTCCTATGCTCATTTGAATCCAAATCTTTCCTTGAAGACACAGCAGGATGAAGAACGCCGTACGACCCGGCACAGTGGTCAACAGATTACCTCATCCGGTTTACCAGATACACCAACCCGGAAGCGTCGTCCAGTGGTGATTTATTCTCCTGAAAAGCGTTATGTAAAAATGACAGAAGGCTTCCATGCAAAAATGTCCCGATTCTCACGGACGAACTCGATGAGCGCGCTTTCCTATTTAGGATCCAAGTTAGCACTGATGGTGAACTGCTTGGACGAATCGCCGGGCACAAAATCAACAAGTTTAGTCTCAGCCGATTTAAACTTCAAATCCGGATCGTGCTCTGTAGTTGGCTTCTTCAAAGGGGTCATATCCGCGGATCAACATTGTCTTTATAATACTTTAGCTCTTCAAAGGCACAAACCGAATCTGCGTAGAAGCCGCATCACCTTCTTCGCACTCCAAAGCGATCCGGCGGCTCCCATGAACCGTTATCGTCCCTTTGTGACCCGGCATTTTCAGCTGCAAATAGACATAACAAGGCCGTGCCATAAATTTAGCATCGCCCGGCCGCCCAAACAGGGGCATGGTAAGGGCTTTGAATTTTCACCACTTCAAGCGTCAATGTTTCCGATCTGGAGTCATGTTCATCCCCAAAGGCCACCTCGAGCTATCTTACCGACTGGGTACGCTGACTTGCTGTGCACCACACCGTGAAACTCTTTGTCTTTGGGCGGCTGAGATGCCTATCTGTTAACCCCATACGTCGGAAGGTTTCAGTACAGGATGTTGATGCTACTCCCTCCGTCCCATAAGCACCTTGGTAAACTTGTATCCTCCCACGAGGTGCCACCACTAGGGCTAATGACCCGGATTATAAACCCGGGAGGATGATCCTCTCTGCTCCATACGATAGGCTGCTCGACCAGCGCAGTAATGCGGTGTAGCCGGTTCAACAACACCGACCGCCCGCTTACGAGTTTTCGGTCTACTTTGTCCAAGCTGGTGGTAAAGACATGGTACTCGCATCCACCGCTCAGCTGCTTGGGATTACTTTGGTAACCCGCTGCTATCGTTGTTGATTGTACCCCTTGGTTACGATCGCTCGATTGTTACGATTGTTACGATTGTTACGCCTACCGGATTACCACCTAACCCTGGGCCGGAATTTCCTCCACCGTAACCCGGGGCGGACCCTGAACCACCGCCGGGCCCTTGATCATACCGGAAAGCATTAGAAATTTTGAACTCCTGCATAATATAACAATCCTTCCAGAGGTGGTTCGCTGGTACCTCCTTCGTCCCATGCTTCGGACAAGGTTGATTCAACAGGTAATTCAAACGATCCGGATTGTGACCTTGCGCACCGCCCCGGTTTGATTGCTTACCCTTGCGCCGCTGACCCTTGTCCTGTGTGTTGGTGTTGGCTACGAAGCCCATGTTACCATTTGCCTTACGCTTGTTTCCTCCATTACACGCCGATCGATGTCTTTGGCCTCTGGAGTTGCGTCGCTTTCCCTTCCCTACTTCGTCATCCTCCTCGGACTCGGGATCCTTGGTACTATCAGAATCAGCATACTTTACTAAAACGCCCATAAGAGTGCCCATGTCATTGCAAAAATGCTTCATGCGACCCAGCTTCAACTTCAACGGTTTGAACCGGCAGTTGGCTTCTAGGGTTAAGATCGCGGAATCAGGGTTGATCCGGTCTGACGAATGTAAAACCTCCGAAACGCGGCGCACCCAATGGGTTGTGGATTCTCCTCTGCTGGACACAAGCCGCCAAATCCACCACAGACATGGGCTGTTTACAGTGTCTTTGAAATTTTGAATGAACCGGGTCATGAATCGGGCCCATGAACCGACGGAGTTAGGCGGCAAGTTCTTCAACCAAGTCACGGGCCGTACCTTCCAACATCATTGTCAAATATTTCGCACACGCAGCTTCATCCACATCCAGCATCTCCATGGCCATCTCATAGCTTTCTATCCACGCTTCTGGAGCCAAATCGGCGGTATAATTGGGCACCTTGCGTGGCCCCTTGAAGTCCTTGGGCAAACGCACATTGCGTAAAGCGGGGACGAGGCAAGGCACCCCCAAAGAGCCAGACGTGACCCCCGGTTCGAAGATGGTTGGACGAACCGGCGCGAGCTGATGATCCTCATGTTGTGCTGCTAACTCGGCCTCCCTACGTGCCCTGGCCCGGTCCACCACCACTTGAGCGTCTTCGAAGCCACCCGTCGGGTTGTTGCTGCGAGGCGGACCGTGCTGCGCGTTGCTTGATACGGCTGGTTCGTCGGCGCGCCGGCTATAACTCCGGCTTGGGCGAAGTGGATCCGATCCGATTGTATGAATACGCTTCTGTTGAGCCGGGCCGTCTGAGGAGCTCCTTTACCCGGCGTGTCTCTATCGCTGCGGTGAATCACCTTCAATTGGAATCGCCTCAACCGTGCCGCAGCCGCAACAAGATTATCCATCGGGCTGGAGTAGTGACCGGAGGTGTCTGCACAACACGGGCGCCCGGTATGATGGCGAGGCAGATCTATCGCCGGGGCTGGATCGGCGCGCCCGTCCCAGTGCTTCGGCGGTTCACCACCGGCGGCGGATTATCGTCCTCGCCGGGGTATTAAAGAGCTCTCTTCCCTCGAAAACCGAAGGCAAACGGGATCTGTACTTCCTTTTCATGACTTCGTGACGCGCTCGATCCAAAGCATGAGCCTATAAGCACATGCATCCAAAGCGGCCCGTTCGCCGCCATCCTCACGTCCGCGGCTGCCAGATCCGCTTTAGCTTTAGTGATTTGTTCCTTCACCTTTGCAATCTCCGCTGTGCAGGTAGTCCTGATCCGCGGATTAGCCTCTGCCATGAGCACAGCCAATGCGTCGAAAAGCTCCGATAAAACTTGAGCCGGCGGGCGCACAGGGCCTCCTTCCCTGGCTGCCATCACCGCTGCTGAACCGGCGACCATGGGCGCCGCGGTTGAAGAGTGAAGCGTTGTTTGTGTACCGGCCATGAAGATTCCAACCCGGTTGGGTAGATCAAAGGGGTCCGGAATACTCTCAGCGTCGGAACAGCCCCGATCCGCCATCTTGCACCGGTACAGAGACTCGGTTTCTCTGGTCGACGACTCGTCGCCAGAGTAGACGACGGTCTCGCTACCAGATGCTGATCCGCCCTCATAGTCTCCGTGGACGACTCCCACGAAAGCACGCTTGACAGCCGGTTTAGCCTGGGTAGGGCTCTTCTTCGCCCGCTGGGCCGTCTCGACGAGGTCGGTGCAGATGTCCGGCCCAGGCCCTGGCTCACCGATCTTGCCGATGAACACGTGTATGCTACCAAAGGGGACCCGGTACCCGTACTCAATCGAGCCGGCCTCGGGGCCCGATCCGCATCGTCGATGTAGAGTTTGCCGCGACGACTCTTAGTCATCCGCCCACAGCATAGCCTTCGAGTCCTTCCGAACTTGCCCTCTAAGATCATCAAACCATCGATGCGATAGCCCCACGGTGGGCGCCAACTGTCGTGGAATTGTCACGGCAGATGTCCTCGTGAAAGGACTTAGTCGCAGGGCCATCGTGACGGTTAACTCGGAGGGGTTAAAGCGGACACAAAGACACGGGAGTTATACTAGTTCGGCCCCTTCGATGAAGGTAAAGCCTACGTCTAGTTGTGATGGGATTGATGTGATTTCGGCGACTAGGGAGCAATAGCTTCGCCTAGAGCTGAAACCCATAAGATCTCGAAGCCAACTCTTGGTTCTGGCACATGCATAGCTAACTTCCACGCACCCGTGTCCATGACTAGTTATTTTGTGATATTCCAGTACATCCAATGTCCCATGTCAAGTTTGGTCTACCCCAACCACTCTTGACATTCTCAACATGTTTTAGCACCCGCTACGCACTCGAGCTTCTAGTGTCTATGTTGAATATGCCCAAATCATCTCATACGATGTTGGACAAGCTTCTCTTCAATTGGTTCTACCCAACTCTATCCCGTGTATCATAATTTCAAACGTGATCCTTGCTTGTGTGGCCACATATCCATCTCAGCATGCGCATCTCTGCTACCTAACTGTTGAACATGCCGCCTTTTAGTCATTCAACACTCAGGGCCATACAATATTGCGGGTCCAATCACTGTACTATAGAACCCGCCTTTTACCTTTTGTGGCACTTTCTTGTCATAGAGAACACCAGAAGTTTGGTGCCACTTCATCCTTATGGTTTTTATTCGATGTCTCACATGTTCATCAATATCACCATCCTCCTGCAACATCGACCCCACGTATCAAAAGGAGTTCTTCTGAGATACCACTTGCCCACCAAGGCACCTCCTCCTCCTTCTCGTGCCTAGTAGTACTAAAACCACACCTCATGTACTCAGTTTTAGTTCACCTAAGCCTAAAACCTTCGATTCCAAGGTTTGTCTCCAAAGCTCTTACTTTCTATTAACCCCCATCTGACTATCATCGACTAGCATCACTTCATCTGCAAAGAGCATACACCATGGCATATTTACTTGTATATCCCTTGTGACCTCATCCATCACCAAAACAAAAAGATAAGGGATCAAAGCTGACCCTTGGTGCATCCCTATTTTAATCGAGAAGTCATCAGTGTCGTCATCACTTGTTCGAGCACTTGTCACAAGATTATCGTACATGTCCTTGATGAGGGTAATGTACTTTGCTGGGAATTTATGTTTCTGCAAGGTCCACCACATGAAATTCCGTGGTATCTGATCATAGGCCTTCTCCAACTCAATGAACACCATATGCAAGTCCTTCCTTTTCTCCCTGTATCTCTCCATAAGTTGTCGAACCAGAAAAATGGCTTCCATGGTCGACCTCCCAGGCATGAAACCAAACTGATTTTTTGTCACGCTTGTCATTCTTCTTAAGTGGTGCTCAATGACTCCCAAAGCTTAATTTTATGGCTCGCCAGCTTAATTAATTTTATGGTAATTAGTACAATGTTGAACACCCCCCTTATTCTTGAAGATTGGTACTAATATACTCCGCCTCGATTCTTTTGACACCTTGGTTACCAGAAAAATGAGGGTGGAAAGCTTAGTTATCCATACTATCACTATGTCTTCGAGGCCTCTCCATATCATAATGGGGATGCAATCAGGGCCGCCTTGCCTCCTTTCATCCTTTTAAAGTGTTACTGGCCTCAGACTCCTGAATTCGCTACACACAACTCCTACTTGTATCGTCAAAGGAGTCATCTAGTTAAATGGTAGAACTCTCATTCTCTCTATAGAATAGCTTGCCGAAGTACTCCCGCCATCTATGCTTAATCTTCCCGCCCTTCACTAGGAGCCAATATGTTCTGTCGTTGATGCATCTGATTTGGTCGACATCCCTCATTTTCCCTTTCTCCTTCCTTCGTGTCTAAGCCCTGGTAGAGGTCGTCATACATCGAACCCCTTACTTCACTCATAATCTACTTTGTGGCCTTCTTTGCCACCATGTACTTATTTGTATTGTCTGCACTCCTATCCAGGTGTAGGTGTCTGAAAGAGTCTTTCTTCTTCTTAATAGCTTTGTGGACATCATCGTTCTATCATCAGGTATCTTTAGCTTCAGTTCTACTTGCCTTGGTCACTCCAGACTCCTCTGAAGCCACCTTGCGAATGCAAGTCACCAACTTCATCCAAATATTGTCCCATCACTTCCTCCCTCCCAAAGGCCCTCCTTAGTGAACCTCTCCTTGAAAGCCTGAGCCGCCTCCCCATTGAACTTCCACCACTTCATTCCAGCGACTTTGGCGTGCTTATCCCACTGGACACGAATTCGAAAGCGAAAGTCACCCACCACAAGCTTATGTTAAGGGACAACACTCTCTCTCCAGGCATCACAGGTATCACCTTAGAATCTAGGCAAGCACACCTGTCTTCTCATATCGAGAGGACGAAACTAATCTGGCTAGAGCGCTGACCACCACTAAAAGTCACTAGATGTGATTCTCTCTTCTAAAGAGGCTGTTAGCTACGATCATGTCATAGGCCAGAGCGAAGCTTAAGACATATTCTCCTTCGTGATTTCTTATGCCATAGCCAAAATCTCCATGCACTTCAAAACTTGTGTTAGATATATACCACGTGGCCATTGAGGTCTCCTCCTATCAAGAGCTTCTTGCTAATATGTACACTACTAACCATGTCCTTCATGCCTTCCTAGACTCTCTCTTGGTGTTCTCATTGTGCCCTACTTGCCAGACATACACGCTGATGACATTGAGAACTAAGTTCCCAACTACCAGCTTGACTAGGATAATTCGGTCCCCACGCCTCTTGACGTCTATTACTCTAGACTTGAGGCTCTTGTTGATCAAGATGGCCACCCTGTTTCTGTTTACAGTTGTCCCCATGTATCACAGCTTGAAGCCGGTATCCTCCACCTACTTTGTCATATGTCCTCTCCATTTGGTTTCTTAGACGCAAAGGATATCAATATCTCTCCTCGCCATTGTATCAACTAGCTCCCGTAGAGCCTACGTTCCAGCTACGTAAGCGGATCTATAAGGTCTTCATACCAAATATGTAATTTTCTTCTTATTTACATCCCTCATGTAACCTTCCATTAGGTTGAGATAATGTTTGTACAAGTCTGATGCATTATGGTGTAATTTTGTTTAGCATTCCGGCGTCAAGTTTAATGGTGTAGAAACCGTACAAACGGATTACAGCAATTCTATTGAGAACAATAATTTTGTTATCTGCATCAGTTGTGAGCAGTTGCTGTAGTTTGAGATCCCAACCGTCTTTCTGATTATCAGCTTTCGTTTGTTACTGCTTATAATGGCACACTAACCGATTCATTTCATGGGCAGATAGGTGCATTATTCAGTCAACTTCCGTACATAAACTATTTTGCTTATGACATGTGCAAAATAGTTGACGCATCTAATTCAAATAAGTTAGTCAGCAATCAGTGCTCTGGTCAGAGGCAATATATTCAACATAAACTGGTGATGAAATTCCAAAACACCTTAGGATTTGCCATGAAACTTTATATGCAATATCACAGAGTGTGGCACCATCGTGTTCTATCATCTGTACAAAAATCCTCCAGTCGCATATCATGTCAACCTATCAATGATGCTAGCCGCGCTCCTATCAATGCAACTGGAACTGCGACACGGAAACTGATTCCCGACAGGCGTGGATAAGCAGGAAGCCGACAGACCCCAAATCCCCAATGTCTGAAACAAAGCCTGTATCTCTATCTACTAACAAAAGAATTTGTAGTTTCTACAACGCCTGCAAAAGATGTTGCAAGAGTACTTTGGCCTTTCACCGTCTGATGATCTTCAGGAAACGCGGAGGCATATTTTTAGGTGAAGCCATTGCCGACACACCCTCAAGCTGTACAATGATCGAAAAAACAAATTCAAACAAAAAAGTTCGCGTGCAAAAGCCAAAAAACTGGGCATCTTACCTCGCGATCATTATACTTGACTTTGATGGCTTCTCCTTTCAGGCCCGGATACGTTCCATTCAACTGCAATTTGCGTATCATCAAGATGCAAGACTTGAGATCAGAGACCTTGTATTTCGTGTTCCTTTGCAGTGTCAGGTTCTGCAGAATAAACACAAGCTAATATCAGAAAACTATAAAGCATAATGTAGATTCAACAAACGAGTAGTCATGTCTTCTTACCCAAGGACGGGCAGTTGGGCTGATTGTGAACCTGGCCAAAAAAAGGCAGGCAGCAGCAACAACTGATGGATTGAACTTTATGCAGTCATAGTCCAGCAAGCTCAATTCTACAAGGTAGCTGCACAAAAACTCCAGCCTCTTCGCTTTTGCATGCTAAGGTTTGAAGAGGGTGTCAAACACAACATATTGTGTCACGTACATGTCACGCATGGGTTGAAGACTCCAAGGTGTCCAAGGCACAGGATATAGGATAGATTATCAGTTTAAGTTCTCTTCATATCTCCTGTAACCAATTCTATCTCTTCTTCTGCAAGATGTAAACCTCCTGTAATATCTCAACGATGTATGCGCTTCAGGGAGGTGAGCCCCTGCCTATAAACACGTAGCATGTTGCCTCAGGTCGAGGTAAGACGTTTCCGCCTAACGCACATGGTATCAGAGCCTCCTCTTCCAAACCCTAGCTCGTGATCTCATCTAGTGCCAGCCATGTCTTCCTCTAGTGCCACCCAATCCAACCTAAGCGGTCAGGTCACGAAGAAGCTCTCCCGGACGAACTACGTCCTGTGGCGCACCCAAATCTCGCCATGATTGAGGGAGCCGGCCTCTATGGCTACGTCGACGGCACCCTGACGGAGCCTTCCCGCCTTCTCATCACCAAGGACAAGGAGGGGAAGGAGTCGACCGAGCTCAACCCTCTCCATCCCATCTGGGTGAGGGAGGATCAGCAGGTTCTGGGCTACCTGCTCAACAACCTCACAAAAGAGGTGCTCGTCGCAGTCACCGCGGTCACCACCACGCATGCTCTGTGGACAGCGCTCGCAGGTATGTTCTCGTTGCAGTCCTTGAGCCGCGTCAACAACATCCGTACTGCCGGGAACCAATCGGTGGCCGCCTACTTCGGCGCCATGCGTGGCCTTGCTGATGAGCTCGCCACCGTCGGCAAGCCCATCCAGGACGATGAGCTGATCTCATATCTTCTTCATGGGCTGGACATGGATTACCAGCCACTCGTCTCGGCCCTGGATGCTCGCGTCACACCGGTGTCCCTCGATGAGCTCTACTCCATGTTGAGCAACCGACCAGCGTCGCCCGATTACCACAGCGTTGGCGGCGGCTTCAAGTCGTCGGCAAATGCAGCAACTCGCGGGCGTGGTGGCTACTCCTCACGTCACCGCGGTCCTCCTCGCGCCAAGGGCAAGCACAGCAGCGGCAACACCAACAACGGCGGCTCTCGTGACGGTCGCCCCATCTCCACCAACAACAGGGGTTGCCGCGGCGGCTCGGGTCGTTCATGTCCTGATGCCGTTCGCTGCCAAATCTGCGGGAAGCCAGGCCACACCGCCAAAGACTGCTGGTATCGTTTCGATGAAGACGATGCCTCCTCTGAAGATGATGACAAGGTTGCCGCTGCCGCTGAAGGATCCTATGGCGTCGACACCAACTGGTACCTTGACAGTGGCGCGACCAATCACCTCACGGGTGAGCTAGAGAAGGTGACCCACCGTGAGAAGTATCACAGGAAAGACCAGATTCACACCGCCGATTAGGTGCGGTATGAGCATCGTCACATTGGTCACTTTCGGTTATACGTACCCCTTCTCGTAAAATTCATCTTCGGAAAATCTTGCGTGTTCCTAGTGCCAACAAAAATCTCCTATCCGTTCATCGCATTACCATTGACAATAATGTCTTTATTGAATTCCATACTTTTTTTTTGATAAAGGATCAGTCCACAAAGAAGGTACTATATCGAGGTAGATGCATTCGAGGGCTTTACCCGTTGATTCCGGAGCTTAGGAGATTCAATAAACAAGCCTATGGTGTTGTCAAACTCTCGTCAACACATTGGAACGATCATTTAGGTCATGCTTCTTTTCCTCTTGTTGAATGTTTGCTTAGGAAAAATAAGCTCCCGTTTGTTGGTGAGCGAAATATTAAAACTATTTGTGATTCCTGCCAAAGAGCAAAAAGTCATCAATTACCATATCCTATTTCTACAAGTGTCTCTACTCAACCATTGCAATTAATATTTTCTGATGTTTGGGGCCCTGCTCCTAGTTCTGTTGGGAGACACACATACTATGTCAGTTTTATTGATGACTACAACAAATTCTCCTGGATCTATCTTCTCAAGAAAAGATCCGAAGTTTTTCAAGTGTTCAAAAATTTCCAAGCACTTGTTGAATGTAAGTTTGATAGCAAGATCATTGTTGTTCAATCTGACTGGGGAGGGGAATACGAGAAATTAAATTCCTTTTTCCAAACACTTGGCATTTCACACCATGTGTCATGCCCTCATGCTCACCAACAAAATGGTTCTGCCGAACGTAAGCATAGGCATATAGTTGAAGTTGGCCTCGCACTCCTAGCAGGTGCTTCCATGCCTCTAAAATTTTGGGATGAAGCGTTTCTCACTGCCGTTCATATCATCAATATGCTCCCAAGCCGTGTCATAAACAATGAAACTCCCACAGAACGGCTTCTTCATGTCAAGCCCAACTACACATCTCTACGTGTCTTTGGGTGTGCATGCTGGCCCAATCTCCGTCCCTACAACCCTCGCAAACTCATGTTCCGATCTAAACAGTGTGTATTCCTTGGGTATAGTGCACAACACAAGGGGGTTAAGTGCCTAATGTTTCTACAGGTCGTGTCTACATTTCTCGCGATGTTGTGTTCGATGAGAACAAGTTTCCTTTCGTTGATCTACATCCTAACGCCGGTGCTTTACTTCGTAAAGAAATCCTCCTTCTGCCATCCTCTCTTACTGGCCTCGATGAAGGGGAACGAAACCATGATGATCATATGTTGACTAACCCTCAAACCATTGTGCACGAGTTGTGTGATGTTGCAGGAGAAAAAGGATCAGAAAATGATGAAGAAAATGATGTACAAGGGCCATATTTCATGCTCCCCGAACCAGGGAGCAAATCAGCCTCGGCATCAGCTCCCGTGACAGCGGCAGACCTGCCCAGCGGATCAACCTCGGGATCTGGCGCTGCTGGCAGGGGGGCAGGATCTCCTCCTCGGGAATCCGCGCCGTCAGCGCCAACAACCGCGCGTGGGCCCGCGCTGACTGAGCGTGGGAATGGCGACATCAGCGCCGCGCCAGCGGCACAAGCCCGCGTCGCCACTGTCCGCCTCCGGCCGGTCCTTCGGGGCGGAGTTCCCGGGCCCGTTTGCTACAAACGGCGTGATCTGCGTCGGCCGACCGGCGCGGGACCCGCCTCTGGCGCAGCGGACGCTGGCCCCTCATCACGGCGCAATGATGAGTCCGGTCCGCTGGGATCTTCTGCGGAGCCGCGCCGTTGCACACACTGCCGCCATCGTCACAGAAGATCCACCGGCGGAATCTGCCGCTGAACCTGCTACTGCTTCACCCAGATCCGCCTCAGGATCAGTTACTGCTGCTCCTACAGGCTGCACGGGATCCTCTGCGCCACCAGTACAAGCTACACCACCACCGAGACGTACACGGCTACAACAGGGAGTAATTCAACCAATCAATTATAAGCACATTACGAAATATGGCATGGTGTGTTCTGCAGGTGAACCAGGTGAACCTTACACACTTGATGAAGCCCTAGCTGATGAAAACTGGAAGAAGGCTATGAATGAAGAATACATGGCGAAAAGAAACAAAACATGGCACTTGGTCCCTCCACAGCAAGGTAAAAATCTCATTGATTGCAAATGGGTGTTTCGTATCAAGAGAAAATCTGATGGCACCATTGATTGTTACAAGGCAAGACTTGTGGCAAAAGGCTTCAAGCAACGGTATGGTATTGATTATGAGGACACATTTAGTCCAGTGGTAAAAGCTGCAACCATTCGTCTTGTTTTATCCATTGCTGTGTCCAGGGGCTGGAGTCTCAGACAGCTAGACGTGCAGAACGCGTTTCTTCATGGTGTTCTGGAAGAGGAAGTGTACATGAAACAACCTCCTGGGTTTGAAAGCAAAAGTGCACCGCTGCATGTGTGTAGACTTGACAAAGCTTTATATGGGTTAAAGCAGGCTCGAGGGCGTGGTATTCACGTCTCAGTCAAAAGATGCAAACTCTTGGCTTTGTTCCATCTAAGTCTGACACCTCACTGTTTATTTATAACAAGTGCAATATTCATATCTTTGTTCTCATCTACGTTGATGATATTATTGTTATAAGCTCATCTGATGAAGCCATAACAGGATTGTTGAAGGACCTCAGTGCAGAGTTTGCTCTTAAGGATCTTGGAGATCTGCACTATTTCCTAGGGATAGAAGTGAAGAAACATAATGGTGGACTTTTCACTTGTCTCAAGAAAAATATGCAACTGATCTGGTAAGAAAGGTTGGTTTACAAGGCTGTAAACCTTCACCTACTCCATTGTCCAGTTCAGAAAAATTGTCTCTCACAGAAGGACAAGCCTTGAGCCAGGAAGACAATACTAAATACAGAAGTCTTGTAGGTGCACTTCAATATCTTACTCTTACAAGACCTGATATATCATTTGTTGTTAACAAAGTCTGTCAATTCCTTCATGCACCCACTACTGTTCACCTAACTGCTGCTAAGCTAATAGTTAGATATGTCAAGAACACTCTTAATATTGGTCTTAACTTCAGCAAGTCATCATCCACATTGCTTAGTGCTTTCTCAAACTCTGACTGGGCAGGCTATTTGGATGACAGACGTTCTACTGGGGGATTTGCAGTGTTCTTTGGTCTTAACTTGATTTCATGGTGTGCAAGGAAACATGCCACTGTTTCCAGGTCGATCTTGAAAGCGAGAATACAAGGCATTAGCAAATGCTACAGCTGAAATCATATGGATGCAGTCTCTCCTAAGGGAGCTTGGTGTAAAAGCAAACAAGCTCCATGCTTATGGTATGACAATTTGGGTGCAACTTATTTGTCTGCTAATCCTGTTTTTCATGCCAGGATGAAACACATTGAAATTGACTTTCATTTTGTCAGAGAGCGAGTGGCTCAAAAACAGCTTGATATTCGTTTTGTGCATTCCAAGGATCAGGTTGCAGATGGATTCACCAAGACTCTACCCATCAGAAATTTTGAAGACTTTAAACATAATCTCAACTTAATGAAGTTGTGATTAAGGGAGGGTGTCACACACAACATATTGTGTCACGTACATGTCACGCATGGGTTGAAGACTCCAAGGTGTCCAAGGGACAGGATATAGGATAGATTATCAGTTTAAGTTCTCTTCCTATCTCCTGTAACCAATTTTATCTCTTCTTCTGCAAGATGTAAACCTCCTGTAATATCTCAACGATGTACGCGCTTCAGAGAGGTGCGCCCCTGCCTATAAACACGTAGCACGTCGCCTCAGGTCGAGGTAAGACGTTTCCGCCTAACGCACAGAGGGGACAGACATTATAATAAAGAACATTAAGTGAATAGAATATCAGATGCTGCAACGGATACTTACATCACGTCCGCGGCAAACAGTTATGTATCTCCTACAACAGACATGCATTGAACATCAGGGTTAGGATCTTTTGAGTCCAGTGTGGCAATAATCATAAGACAAGATATATGTTATGCGAATTAAACATGGTAACTTTTGTAGATTGACGTGGTCGTGGGGATGGCTTGGCCATCGAAACTGTGTTCGGCGTACCTCACTAGATGTCGTGGAAAAAAATATATTTTCAGATGCTGCCCATGTGCTTGCTAAACATAGACAGACATGAATTCTGATAAGCTTTTCACTAGCCAGATCTAGGATTTATCTCATTTCAGAGTATTTTATTTGGCAGAACAGACATGTACCGAACGTTAGGCTTAGGAATGTATTTGAACACAATATAGCAGTAGTCATAATAGACGTGAATTTTTGGGACATGGTGGCACGCGAGGATGGTATCTGAGTTGTCCATCTGTGCTATAAGATTAGCACTTAATATAACAAATTAATGAATATGAAAGTCATATGATGGATTAATTTGCAGAATACACGTCTGTGATACGCGAAGTACGTGGGTTGAGCGACCTCATCTTAAATGGGTTTGTGGGCTATACATCTATTTTAATGGTATTGTATTAATGCGACTCAGGCCATTTAAAACAATGTTTGACGTTTAAACGTGTGTCTCGAACCTGTACACCTTGAATGACAATTAAGAAGTGTGGGCTTGCCGTTGTTGTTGTGTTTTGTTTTTCCAAGTTCATTTTTGTGTCAGTATAACTGAGGTGTACTAGTGTATCAATTCATCAGAGCCATGCGTTCATATTAATACTGCATTATTACTACTCACTCTACTGTTTCTTGCTGTCCATATGACATGCACTCACTCTAGGCTATCATTTTGCTATCCATGTAGGATGCACTGTGCTGTTTCTTGCTGTTGAAAATGTTGGGACAGAATACTATATGGGGCCTCGTTCACTTAATGGTGCCATTTGGATTCCGCTAATCATTGATTGTGCATGTTAAAAATGTATTAATGCTCCCTCCCAAGTGTGGCTGAGTGGACGATAATATATGGATTAGAGTGCTCACATGTTTAGCTTACAATGCATAAACAGTAACTCACATGACACTGGCATCAAATATGTATACAAATATTTATAATTAAATTAAAGGGAAATATTACATTTAGGCGGTTAGAACATTAGCGCTCGACAGAATCAAGAATGGTAAACTACTATGTCGCCCTAGATACATCTGCACGTTTGACTCCACAGCATGAACCTCAACTTGTGATAACTCGTGGCAGTAGAGCAACCTCATCGCCATGGGCGTCACTGGATGAGCTAAAGAACTGCTCTAGGACATTAGTGAACACATGAATGATACTAGACATGAACATAAAATACAAGTGATGGAGAAGCTGGTGCTATGACGGAGAGGATCGAGAGAGAGAGAGAAACAGAGGACGAGGAATATCGACTGCAATATAGCTAAGACTCTGCATCCCCATTTTTTTCAAGAGGAGCTTTATATATATCTCCATGGATGAGTTCTAGCTAGCTATGCATGTGAACAGTGTGCATGAACTAGAGAAGTAGGATGAACAGCGTGCATGAACTAGAGAAGGATAAGTGAGAGAGGAGCTGCTGGATGGAAAAAGGATTGGGAGAAAATGCAGGTGGTGGTTCAGTTATTGTCTCTTAACTGTAACGTGAAGAGAGATGCGGGTGGTACAGGTTGCTAATGTTGGATCAGTGCACTTATTGTCTGGTGGGGCATACACACTTATTGATCGTGGAATACATAAACTATATGACACTGATACGGTGCCAAGAAATCCATATACGGGGCTCATTGTATACAGACTGCACGAATCACGTGGCAACCGACGGGGGTGATACCAACCTCGCGTGGCACTTGCACTCATGCATTTTCGTAGTCATAAGTCATAACACTACTTATATTTCTGAACTTTCATGGTAACTGTTTTACTACAGAGGATATTTTATCTTCTGAATGTAAAAGTTTCAGCTAAAGCACATACCGTAGAAAAGTTCTTGCAGTGGGACTCCCCATCTCAAAGTTAAGAGATTTCAGTATGTCAGACTCCATCTTCACCACCTTTGATGCACAAAAACCACAAATGTTTCTCCACCATTCAAGGCCTGGAAATTTACTATGCTACTAAGTTAGCAGAAGCAAGGCTAACCTGCTGCCTGGTGTACGTGTTGGCAGCAACGTTCCTGTATCTTCGAACCTCATGCACAAATATGCCATCTTCATATTTCCTGCAACATTCCATTCATGCTAGTCAGATAGTCACGCTAAGAGATAAACAAAAAAGAGATAAGCAATGGTTTAGTTCCCTACGCAGCAACAAGCAATGCAGTCACACCAACTAATTGTAGCTTGTCCTGGCTAATGACATTTGCTGTGAGGAAGCGATCGACATATGAAACTGCAAGGTGAAGTGTGTCAGCAGGAAGCCTGAATGTCCAAGCCACGTACACCAGCCAGTCCACTAGGAACGCCCTCATTTTGGGATTGATATCTTCCTGTGTTGTCCGCATATAGTCATCCCTCGGCCTCCTCGATGCCTAGAAAATGTAGACAACAAAGTCGCCAAAAGAGCCTATTTACATCGACCCAAACAGCAAAAACATATTGCATTATGTCATAGTAACGATTGTATCTTCAGATAATTAAGATGCCATACACCCTGAAGAACGCACAGCTTCTGATTTGAAATCAGGATAAAAAGAGAAGCTAACATAGAATATACTTAGTGGGAAATTACAGAGGAGCACCTAGGTGCTCCCCCCACCCACATCAGTACCGTTGCTATGCGTGTAGATTCGGATTGATAGTGATTAATGCGATGTATTTAGTTTTGTATCGTTGGAGTACTGGTTCTAAAACATCTCGTATATGCATGCCCCCTTGTACGAGCTGGACCCACCGCATTAACTGCTCGTTCTGTGTTAGTATTCTACTAGCAAAAGAGCCCGTGCGTTGCAACGGATACAAAATAAAAAAAAATGCTTAGAAACCAGAAAATTAATGTATCACAGAAACAATTATGCAAGTAGATCAATAATATTGAAAGTACTCGAAAGTACCTGAACATCAACTCCAGAACAACCCTTCCAAAAGATGATCTATCATTCTCTTACGCCCGTCAATGTAATCTACTATGTCTGGCTTTTTTTCATATCAAATATGTACTTGTTTCTCATTCTTAGGCACACTTGGCGCAAGTTCTTCTGGTCTCCAAGTCAACATCTGCAACAATTTTTCCAAGAGATGTGACGCATGATATTTGCAAAAGTGCATCATACACTGTACACACCCTATTCGGCTTTATGTGGAATGCCCTAATTGATCAATTTGATACACGAGGAAGTAGGATTGTTTAGTCAATTTTAATGCCCAGCTGTGTAAAATGAAATCATACTATATGCATATTATGTTGGATGATTCTAGTTCAATCTTCCTCGTTGTTTTTGGATTTTCTCTCTTGCTTTCACACTTGTCGCTAGATAAATCTCCTTCTCAGCCATGCTAAAAATCAAAATAAGAACTCTGCATATATGTTTACAATGTGTAGAAGACTATAGGATGCAACTCAATTATATTCCATCGGAGTCGGTTACAATATATACAAGTGGTGTCTTGCGTGACAAGCCAACTAACCCTACAATATCTCTAGAGATCAATCTATACAAGGCTAGAGATAAGAGGAGAAACAGTCGGAAATAAATACAAAGATATCACGTTTCAACACCCCGGGCCGAAGTGTCGGCATCGGCGATGCAAAGACTGGAACGGAACTCCTGGAATGCAGCGGTAGGCAATTCCTTGCTCATGATATCGGCAAACTGTTGGGTGGTCGGTACATGAAGTACACGAAGCTAACCCAACTGAACCTTCTCGCGCACAAAGTGAACATCGAGCTCAATGTGTTTGGTGCGCTTGTGCTGCACCGGATTAGCCGTGAGATAGGTGGCCGATACGTTGTCACAAAAGACTACAGTAGCCTTCGGAAGAGAAATCCGAAGCTCACCAAGAAGATGACGAAGCCAACAAGTCTCCGCAACGACATTGGCGACAGCTCGGTACTCAGCCTCAGCACTCGAACGGGAGACAGTAGGCTGCCGTTTAGAGGACCAGGAGACCAGAGAGTCACCGAAGAAGACGCAATAGCCAGACGTGGAGCGGCGAGTGTCTGGACAAGCAGCCCAATCCACGTCAGTATAAGCAAGGAGCTCAGTCGAGGCGGATGCACGGAGACGAAGACCGTAGGTCGGGGTGCCACGAATGTACCGAAGAATGCGCTTGACCAAAGATCAGTGGACATCACGGGGCGAGTGCATATGCAAGCAGACTTGCTGCACGGCGAACTGAATGTCTGGTCTGGTGAGCGTGAGGTACTGAAGGGCGCCCACAATGCTGCGGTAAAGAGCAACGTCGGTGGCGGGCTGACCAGCGGTGGCGGAGAGCTTCGGCTTGGCCTCAGCAGGTGTGGCGGCTGGCTTGCAGTCAGTCATGCCGGCACGGTCCAGAAGATCAAGGGCGTACTGTCCCTGATGAAGAAAGAACCCGGTGGCATCACGTCGCAAATTAATGCCGAGGAAGAAGTGCAACGCGCTAAGATCCTTCAGCCGAAACTCGGAACCGAGACGACCAATGATGTCGCGAAGAAGATCCGTGCGGGAGGTAGTGATGACAATATCATCCAAGGTTGGAAAAAGTGGTAGGCGTAAGCAAGGCGGCTGGCCTTCGCCTAGTGCCTAGGCGGTGCTTAAGCGCCCTAGGCGCAGCCTAGGCGGTAATATAGATTCTACTATCATGGTGTATTTGTGGTTATTATATGTGTACTAATGTTAATTTAGGGTAGATAAATAAGTTAACTACCAGCTACTACCATTTGAATATGTGATGTTTGGCATTTCAGTGCAATATGGCATGATTTCTCGCTTGGGTAAACAATTTGTTGCATGCACTGCCTAGACTACCATTTATGCCCTAGGCGAGGCGTTTGGCCGTTGCCTAGCGCCTAGGCGTGCCTAAGCGCCTCCTAGGCACTGCCTTTTGCAACAGAGATATCATCAACGCCTTTTGCAACAGAGATATCATCAACGTAGAGCAGAAGCATAGCCACATGATCAGCCCGATGCAGCACGAACAGCGACGTGTCAGATGTGGTGCTGCGAAACCCAAGAAGACCAAGGAATCCGGCGATGCGCTGGTACCAGGCGCGCGGGGCCTGTTTGAGGCCATATAATGACCGGGACAACAGGCAAACATCATCCGGTCGCTGAGGGTCAATGAACCCAGTCGGCTGCTGACAGAGGACTCGCTCCTGAAGATGGTCGTACAAAAAAGCGTTGTTGATGTCGAGCTGATGTACGGGCCAGTGGCGAGATGTAGCTAGCTGAAGAACCACACGAATCGTGGCGGGTTTGACGACCTGAGAGAAAGTCTCTGAGAAGTCAACACCAGCGCGTTGTGCAAATCCTCGGACAACCCAGCGAGCCTTGTACTAATCCAGAGAGCCATCCGGGTGTAGTTTGTGACGAAAAACCCACTTTCCCGAGATGATGTTCGCTCCAGGGGGACGAGGAACAAGGGTCCAAGTCCGGTTGGCGGCAAGAGCATCATACTCAGCACGCATAGCGGCGGTCCAATGCGGATCACTCAACGCAGAACGCACCGATCGCGGAACGGAGAGAGGGTCGTGGACGCTGAGGTTGTGGTAGCGGAGTTCGGCCGGTGCACACCGGCCTTGCACGCGTCACCATATGATGGTGAGGCGGCGGAGGAGGAGGGCGTGGACCGCGGCGCCGAGGCGCCACAACAGCCGGCTCGGATGACGAAGAAGATACCGGTGATGCGACGGGTGTTGGTGTCGAGGGCAGCGGCGAGGCATGAGAGGGCCCGGCCGATGGGGCGAGAGGTCGGCTCCTCGAGCCGACGGGAGCAGGAGGCTCTGGCTCGGTCGTGAAGCGGCGATGAGGGCGTAGACGAGCCTGAAGAGCCCGCTCGCCCCGAGCTAACGAGGCGCGCTCGATAGTCGGGGTCGCGCCCGACTCCACCAGAGCCGGAAGGCGACGACCCGACGAGGCTGGGAAGCCGGGCTCCTCCAGAGCCAAGAGGCGGGGCCCGGCGTGGCTGGGAGGCCGACTCCTCTGAGTCGGCGGAGGAAGCGCCAAGGCGTCGAGGCGATGGGCGGCGAAGTCGCAGCCGCGCCAGCGGCGGCGGTGGGGCGCAAAGGGCTCCACGAGGCCGGGCGAGGAGAGGCGCCCAGAGGTGGCGAGGGCGTGATGCAGCCTGCTGAAACGGAAAAACAACCTCATCAAAATACACGTGCCTAGACACGATCACACGATGGGACTCCGGGTCGTAGCAACGGAAGCCTTTTGTGTTTGGTTGGTAGCCAAGAAAGACACAAGCGATAGAGCGATGCGCGAGCTTGTGTGGTGTCGTGGCGGTGATATTAGGATAACAAAGGCAACCGAAAACATGAAGATCATCGTATGACGGAGGTGACCCGAATAAGAGGTGATGAGGGGTGTAGTTCCATCGGGGTTTGCAGGGCCGGATGTTAAGGAGAAGAGTAGGCGTGGCGAGGGTATCGGGCCAAAACCGAGCAGGCATGTGTGCATGGAAGAGCAATGCGCGAACACTCTCGTTAAGAGTGCGGAGAACACGTTCGGCACGACCGTTTTGCTGAGAGGTGTATGGGCATGTGAGGCGAAAAATGGTGCCATGAGTGGATAAAAGAGTGCGAATAGCGAGGTTATCAAATTCCTTTCCGTTGTCGGTTTGAAGATGGGCAATGGTGCGGTGAAAGTGGGTGGCAACATAGGCGTAAAAGGCATGAAGGGAGGAAGCGACGTCGGATTTGCGGCGCAACGGAAAAGTCCAAGTGAAGTGAGAAAAATCATCCAAAATCACAAGGTAATATGATAAACCCGAATTGCTAGGCACGGGAGATGTCCATACATCACAATGAATAACATCAAAGGGAAAAGTAGCAATGGATGATGAAGTTGAAAACGGCAAACGAATGTGTTTTCCTATGCGACAGGCATGACAAGTGTGTGCTGCCGATTTATTACATGAAAAGGGAAAAGTCTGCAAAACTTTATGAAGAGCGTTGGCGCCGGGATGGCCAAGGCGAGCATGCCAGAGAGACACATCGGCGTGGAGTGCGACGGGACCACTGCTTGCCGTTTGGCCATACGGGTAAAGATCGTCGGGGGAATCACATCGGTGCAGAACCTTCCGGGAGTGGGCATCCTTGACAGAAAAACCATGTTTGTTAAACTCAACGGTAACAGGATGTTCACGAGTAAGAGTACGGACAGAACATAAATTTTTGATTAAGGATGGAGACACAAGTACGTTATTGAGAGGTAAGGAAGATGATGAGAGAGGGAGGAGGATGCGCCGTGGTGGGTGATGGGAAGCGTAGATCCATCACCGGCGGCGATCTTGAGAAGAAAGAGGGTACGGAGAGATATGAGAGAGGATACCGGGGTTCGACGCCATATGAGCAGCGGTGCCTGTGTCCATATACCAGTCCCAGCCGCCGGAGTAGTTGCTTGGGGAAGGGGCGGCGTGGAGGGCGGCGAGGAGCGCCGGGTCGTAGGTGTAGCCGGTCGGTGCAGCGCCGTAGGGTGGTGACGCGGCAGCGCCGTGAGCCATGGGCCCGGTGTACGCCGAAGAGCCGCCAGGGCCGGAGCCACCTGGCGCGGCCAAGAGAGCCTAATGAAGGCCCGGGCGAGGCCAAGTAAGCCCGAGCAGGTGCCGCGGAAGGGCATCGAGTAGGCGTGCACCACCCCCGTCCAGGGGTTGTACCCCGTGAGCCATGGCGGGGGTGCCGCGGCCTGAGCAGGAGCGGGTGGAGCCTCCTGGCGGGGCTGAGAGCCGCCATTGCGGCCACGGCCGTCGCGACCTCCCCGCCTCTTCTGGCGGCCCTGGTCAGGGGCGGCGGGCGGCTGTGGAGCCGGCGCGCGGGGAGGCTGCGGGAGGGCGGCGGGCCCCTTGGTGGTGCCGGCGTGGAGGGCGGCGAGAGGAGCTTGCCGCGCCGCGTGACGAAGACGCTTTTCCTCCATGCGAAGATCGTGACCGCCTTGGCATACGTCGGCGTGATGAGTGAGAGGTTGGCGGCGGATTGGCCGAGGTCGGGGTGGAGGCCGCGAAGGAGGTTGGTGAGGAGGACGGAGTCGTCGATGTTCATGCCGACGTCGCGGAGTTCGTCATAAGAACCTTCATCCGCGTGCGATGCTCGTCGATCGAGAGATCGTTTTGCTGCATGGTGAAAAAGTCACCTTGGAGGAAGACGCGGGCGTTGGAGTTGATTGTCGAGGAAGAGATCGCCGGCCGTGTCCACATAGTGTACGCCGACGGATCGCGGGAGTTCACCATGTTGAAGAGACCTGGAGAGATGGTGAGAAAAAGCCACTTGACGATGCAGGCGTCCACGGCGAGCCACTCGTCGTCGTCCTTCATGTCGCGGTAGTCAACGCTCCCGTCGACGTGCTCGATGAGACGGTAAGAGCGGAACAGCAGCGCGAAGTACGTGCGCCATGCGTTGTAGGACGGCGAGTCGAGGTCGAGGATGACCGGGACGTGGTCCTTGATGTGGATCTCGTTGAGGCGATCGGAGGTGAACATGGCACCGGAGAAGGAGCCGGCGTCGGATGCGGCGGCCTTGGCCATGGGGACGGCGGGTGGTTAGGGTTTTTGGGTGAGAAGAGGGGGGCGGCGGCGGCAACAGGAGGAAGGGAGGAGCGGCGGCCCTTAGGGTTTTGGGAGGGAGGTAGTGGCGGCGGGGAGAGGAGAGGCGGCGGCGGTGGCGGCTAAGGGAGATGGGAAGGAAGCGGCGGCGGTGGCTACGGAGGGGTAGCGACGGCGGCGGCAGGAGGAGTTGGCGCGGCGACGTCTAGGGCTAGGCGCGGCGGAGGAGAGGTCTTGAGCGAGAGAGGATCACGGTAAAACTGATACCATGTAGAAGACTATAGGATGCAACTCAATTGTATTCCATCGGAGTCGGTTACAATATATACAGGTGGTGTCTTGCGTGACAAGCCAACTAACCCTACAATATCTCTAGAGATCAATCTATACAAGGCTAGAGATAAGAGGAGAATCAGTCGAAAATAAATACAAAGATATCACATTTCAACACAATGAGCCGACATTTTGGCCGTTCTTTTCCGCCATGGTCAGTATGACATGGCTTACGTTAGGTGGCCTCTACTTCATATCCAGCTTTCTAGTGTGTGCTGCACTGTTGCCTGCTTGTAATAGCAGTTCTGCATCTCTGGTAGAACATCCACCATGGCTGTTAAACTCGTGCATTACATTTACAGGAGTGCCACGTTTACCTAACTCTCATCAAAATGTCAAGTCAACAAGCATGTACTTGCGGAAGTTTTCTGTTCATTGCAAGAATGCCGGCCACTCTTTATCGGAAAAAAAAAAAGAATGGCAGCCACCAGATGGCTATACTGTGTTTACTCACAGTTTAGATTATCTTGGAATAGTTACTGGCATCCTAGACAGAAACAACTAGAGAGGAACAGAGAGCCCTACAATGAGTAGTTATAAACCAAAAAATCAAACAAAAAGATTGCCAGCATACTATTTTGATGTTCTTTCATTGAAGATTTGGAGTACATTAGTATGACTGCCATCTGATTAGAGTTCTCAGTTTTCATACAAAGCCAACTCTTTAGTTTCGGCAGACAAAGAAAGAGAAGAAGAAAACTCAAATAGCCAAGAGAAGGAAAGACTAGAGGGCCAGTATGTCGTTACCGCTAGTCGACTGCCTCGAGTCTTCCATGCCCCCACTATTAGGGAAAACCTTATACACAGAACCTTACTAGCAGCGATCTTCAAAATACAACGCTACTGCTATTTAGCAGCAGCGCGCTCCAGGAAAACGCGCTGCTGATAAAAAAGTAGCAGTAGCGCGTTCCCACAAAACCGCGCTACTGCTCTAATTGCCATGACCTGACCGTCCAGCTAGTTATAGCAGTAGCGTTCATCCCAGCGCATCGCTACTGCTATTCTCCTTAGCTGCAGCGCGTTTTTCTTCCCGCGCTACTAGTAACTCTACCTTATCCCCACGCGTGCGGCCGACCCCTCTCGCTCGCTCACTCTCCCCCTCACTCTCGCGCGTGCCGATAACCGCCTTCGTCCGTCGCCGCCGCCGCCGTCGTCCATCCGCCATCGAGGTACTCCCTCCTTCCGTCCCTCCTCCTCCCATCGCGCCCTCCTCCCTCCTCCTCCCACCGCGCCCTCCTCCCTCCGCCTGCGGCCGCCCCCTCCTCCCTCCTCTGCCGGCAGCCCTCCTCCCACCGCCCCTCCCTCCCCCTCCTCCTCCGGCCAGCCCCTCCCCCTCCTCCTCCGGCCGCCCGCTCCCCCTCCTCTCTCCTCCCTCCCTCCCTTGTCTCTGTTCTTGCGAATCGTAGGTGTTTTGAATAAAATAGAAGTAAGAAAATTTAGGGTAGAACTAGGGTAGTAGAATTTTTAGCAGGTGTTTAATAGAAAATAGTTTATTTAGTAAGTGATTAATATAACTAGTTTATTTATATTAGGTACTTAATAGAACTAGTTTATTTGGTAAGTGCTTAATAGAATTAGTTTATTTATAGTAAGTGCTTAATAGAACTAGTTTATTCAGTAGGTAGTTAATAAAACTAGTTTATTTAGTAAGTAGTTAATAAAACTAGTTTATTTAGTGTTAGGATTATATATAAGATATTTTCAAATGTTTTTTTTCATATTTTGAACCATTGAAATGCAATGACCATCGATAAATGGCCTATGTTTTGCCTGAGTGTTGATTAATTTTCGTTCCGGCAAATTTCAGGCGCTCGATATGTCTTTTTTAGCAAAGGTCATGCCGGATTTTTTGGGTTTTGCCGTCGAGTTATAATCTTTGAATTTTGAACACAGGAGATGTCTGATGACGATGGGATCCCGGAGTGCGGGTACTGCTACGATGACCGTGGTGTGTGCGACAGGTTTCCTCACCTGCAAAATGATAGGTTTTTCACCGTGAAGCTGGAAGAGACCTTCGATGTTTGTACGGTACGCAACGACAAGCACTTCATCATAATAAATATCATCACTTGTGCTTCTTTTGTTCAACGTGTAATTTATGGATTTTTTTCAATACGACTAGTACATCCCGTGCCATCCTAGACCATATGTATTGGAGAAGCTTGGTTTTGGTTTACATGACTTTGAGAATGTGGAGACGAGGAGGGCTCACTTAAGAACTAAACATGGTTATGAGTTTCTGGTTAAGTTCTACAATGCGATTGATCGCTCCCATTTCGGTTGCTCTAATTGAGAAGCTCTTTGCAAGGCATATGGATTTGAGGAGGGAATGCGAATAAGATTTGATATTTGTCCCGAAGATTATGGTGACGATGATAATCGACATCTGGGTGGATGTGGATATGCCTCCAGTTTTACCTAGATGTGAGTTTGTCAAACTAATTTGTTAAGTTCAGTAATTTATGTTGTTAATTTAAAAATATTTGGTGTTAAATCCGTACTAAACTTATTTATTTATAATTGTCAGCTTATTTCTTATCTTCAAGAAATACTTTCGAAAGGTAGTAGACAACACATACTACAGCTATGATTCCAAGCTTAATTGTGAGGAGAAAGGTTATCTTGTCTCATTCATAGAAGATGTTGAGGCCTTCAAAACCAGTCACTCTATCAGCCCAAATTATACTAGATACGTGCCACTAGTCCATAAATATCTTGATGGTAACTTCATTGCCAAAAACTTGGTAAGATTTTGTTAATGATGGTAACTTCATTGCATACATTATTCTTAAGTAAACTACATTGCTAACTATATATGTTACTGTCGGAGTAAATGACCACGGGTAGCCTAGCCGGCTCACCCTGGGACTTCTGAAAAAATTATGAGCCAATCAAACTCTCCAACATCCAAGACGCAGGGCCGCCTTCCCCCGGCCGACTGTCTCTCAGGCCGGCTACTGGGAGGCGGCCCGGCCCCAAAACCTACAGGAAGAAGGCCACCAGAGGGCCGACTCCGCGAAGCCGGCCACGAGAAAGCCGGCCCCCCAGCGGGCGGCCAAGGCCGCACCCTCAGAATCTGCACCCACATAACGATGATGGGACGGGGCGTGGCTACAGTGAAGCCTGCCACCCCCACGTCCTGGGGCGTGCATGGCCACAGTACGCCGTACGGGGGGCCCATCACCCGTCCGGCGCGGCACTGTTGCCATGTTGACCATGATGTCACCCACGACAGGTTGTCAGTATGACCCGCAAGTGGCCGGCCCCTCCGGTCAAAGAGGTGCCCAAATGCGGCTCGGCCTCCCCCAGTCGGCCTGAGATATGGTCGGCTTCCCATAGCCGGCTTGCTCCCTCCCTCGAAGGAGGCGCCTCATTAAGGAGACAAGACGAGGTAAGGCTACAGTGATCGCCGCCAAAGCGGCTGCAATCGTAGCCATGCTTACCCGACAAAGCCCTCGCCATCGTGGATTGAGGCAACGATAACCAGCCCCGACAAGGCCCTCGGCCGGTGGGGCCAGCTTGTCGACCAAGCCGGCGGCCCGGCGGGACCCACAGTCAGCGGCCCGGTGGCGGCGAAGGCAGCGAACATAGACAACGACGGCTAGGGCCCGCGCCACCGGATTACCATTGTATCCTCGGGGGGTAGGCCTATATAAACCCCCCAGGGCACCCATGCAAAGGGTTGATCTCTTAGAGTTTTAGACACCACATAGAGGGAAGAATAGAGCTAGACTTGCCCTTCTTCTTCCCTTCACCGAACAACTCAAGGAGCCTCTTGTAGCTACTTGTTCATCTAGTGATCATGCAGAGACCCCGCAGAGCAGCAGTAGGGGTGTTATCTCCACGGAGAGCCCCGAAGCTGGGTAAGATTCGCCGGCGTGCATGTCTTTGCCTCATCCCGTTTCCAGGCACCGGCGACGTCTTATTGGCTCCCACAATGATAAGCCACCCGTTGACATATGTCGCACCTACCACCCGACATTTGGCGCCCACCGTGGGGCTCAGTGCACCGTCGTCCGGAGACCTGTTCTGGACGGGAACCCTCTTCCTTCCCAGCGAGCATAGCCAGCACGGCACGCCCGATGGTGCTTGCCCCGACGCGCTGCAAGGCGTCGCTGACGCCTGCGCGGCGAGCTGCCTCGCCGATCTTCTTGGCGAGGCTCGCATCTCCGACGAGCCCGCATCCGACGCGGGCACCGGCTGCCTCGAGAGCCACCTCGTCAGCCTCCTCGACCAACTCCACGTCTCCAGCGAGCCTGCTGTGGATTTGGAGTCGATTGGCTCCACCGATCCGATGCTTGTCGACTCCGACACGGCATCCCTCGACGCCTTCCCCACCAACGTTGTGATCTTCAACGACCCGCTCCCTCGAGCCGACAGCTGTGGCAGCGCGATCACCGAGGTGTTGGTCATCAGCCACGGTGCCGCCTCTGGCGAGAACGCCCGCGACACCCTACAAGCGGCGCCGCACGACCTGTCTGTCCTTCTCCCGGCCGACGCCGACGCCGAGACACTGGAGGCACACCGCCTCGCCCTCCATGCGGAGGGCCAGAGGATAGCTTCCATGAGGCGCCTCACTGAGGCTCACCAGCGCGAAGTCGACCGCGCCGCCTTTGGCACGCCGCCTCCTGACGGGCCGAGCCGAGTCGGCGTCGTCGAGAAACACGGCGCAGTCATCGCCGACATGCTGGGCGTGGACCGCCCAGTCTACGCCACGCCCCTCGAGAACCTACGCGCCGCCCAGGCGGCCGTAGACGAGCTGAATGGATTAGGGCCCGACGAGCTCCCCTACATGGCTAGACGCATCCAGCAACTGATCGGCGCGGCCACCGAGCGGCATGAAGACGGCGTCCGCGCCGAAAGCCCTCCCCCGCGCTGAGAGCACGGCGCGACGTCATGCACGCCAACTGCGGGCAACACCCGCGCACGGCAAAAAAAGGAGCCGGCCGCCAGCCACAGCCGGACTCGAATCTCCATCGAGCGCGACGCAGAAGGCCGTCCTCGAGCCGTGCAGCGACGAGGCAACCCCCCTCCTCCTCCGCCTCATGGGGAAAGATATCCCACCCCACCGCTTGTCACGCATCCGACTCTCAGCGGCCGACTAGGTCGCCGCCAAGGAGTCGGCGAGAACGACGTCCGCCATCGGATCGACCGCCTAGCGCGATCCCTGGCGTTAGAAGAAGAAGACGATGTCGGCCCGCCTTGCTTCGGCCCCCGCATCCGCGACGAGCCCTTCCCCAAAGGGTTCTCGCTCCCAAGAGATACGCCCAAGTACAACGGCTCTGTGAAGCCTGAGGATTGGTTGATCGACTACTCCACCGCAGTCAGCATAGCGAACGGCAATAGGCGCGTTGCTGTGAAATATGTGCCCCTCATGCTTCAAGGCACGGCGCGAACCTGGCTCAACAGCATCAAGCCGTATAGCATCAATAGCTAGCTAGACTTCACAGAAGCCTTCATCCGCAACTTCACCAGCACCTATAAGCGGGCTCCCAAGCCCAAACAGCTCTCCTTGTGCGTACAAGGACCTACTGAATCAACTCGCGACTACCTCACGCGTTGGGCCGAGCTCCGCAATTCCTGCGAAGGGGTGCACGAGGTTCAAGCCATAGAGTAATTCACCGCCGGGTACCGAGAAGGCACCCTCCTCAAGCACAAGCTCCTCTGCGACGAGCCGACTACCCTCGACGAGCTGCTAGTCATAGCGGACAAGTACGCCACCGCCGACTCCTTGATGAAAACCGAAGCTTGGTGGGCGCCTCGGGAAGGTACTCAACCCGGCTCCCAAGACGCCGGCTGGGGACTCCAGCCGACGCCCGTACCAGAACGACAACAAGCGCAAGGGCCCCCTGCTGCCTTCAACCAGTCTGCAGGTGGCCACAGTCGAAGACGAACAGCCCGAGGGGTGGCCCGCGCCCAAGAAGCAGAAGGGCGGCAGGCCGGCTTGGCAGCCGGCCTTATCCTACGAACAGACCCTTGACGCCCCATGCAAGTTCCTGGCGCTTGGCCGTCCAACTACGACCGGAAGTGCCACTGGCTCACGCGAACCTCCAAGGGCGAAGGGCTGGTGCCGCCTCCGCCTGCTGGTCAGCCGCCTCCAGCTCCTCAACAGCCGGTCGTTCGACCAGTAGTCGGAGTCGTTCAAGATTTCCCTGACGAGCATGCCACCTACGTCATCTTTACAAGCCAGCCCGGGGACCGGCGCAGCAGGCGCCGACAGCACCAAGAAGTCAACACGGTCTCCTCCAACACCCCCGAGTACATGCATCGGTCGAAGGCCCTGTCGGCCGAGCCGGGCCGACCACCTGCAGGTGATGCCGTCTCCGGCTCTTATGCATTGGTTTTGGGCGCCACGCAATGAGCAGGCGTGCTGCTCGTTTCTCCCTCGTGCTGATAGACGGCGGGAGCAGCGTCAACATCTTGTACCGTGACACCATGGAGAAGCTGAACATCAAGACGAAGCAGCTCATGCCTAGTCGGACCGTGTTCCATGGCATTGTACCCGGCCTGTCCTACTCACCAGTCGGCAAGATCAAGATAGATGTTCTCTTTGGGGACAAGGACCATTTCCGCCGAGAAGCAATCTAGTTTGAAGTGGTGGACCTTGAGAGCCCTTATCATGCATTGCTTGGCCGACCTGCTCTGGCCAAGTTCATGGCTGTGCCCCACTATGCCTACCTCAAGATGAAGATGCCAAGTACCAAGGGTATCATCACCATAGCCGGCGATTACAAGAAATCCTCCGAGTCTTGTGACGGCAGCCGACTGGCCGAGTCCCTTGTGATCGCGGAAGAAAAGAAGATGTTGGACCGAGTCGTGGCCATGGCTGGCAAGCAGCCAGCCCTGTCCCCCGACCCCAAGGAGTATGATGCCCAAGGTACCTTCCAGCCGGCCAAGGAAACAAAGAAGATACCTCTGGACCCAGAGCACCCAGAAAGGTTTGCCGTCATTGGGGCAAACCTGGACAGCAAATAGGAAGGCAAGCTCGTCGATTTCCTCCGTGAGAATCGGGACATCTTCGCATGGTCCCCCAAGGACATGCCGGGTGTTCCGAAGGAATTCGCCTAGCACAAGCTACACGTCCGAGCAGATGCAAAACCAGTCAAGCAGCCCCTCCGCCGACTATCGGAGGAAAAAAAGAAGGATTGTAGGAGAAGAGATAGCCCGACTTCTGGCAGCCGGCTTCATAATGGAGGTGTTCTATCCGGAATGGCTCTCCAACCCGGTCCTCGTGCTAAAGAAGAATAACAAGTGGCGCATGTGTATAGACTACACCAGCCTCAACAAAGCCTGCCCCAAAGATCCCTTCGCCCTGCCAAGGATTGATCAAGTGATAGACTCCACAGCTGGATGCGAGCTGTTGAGTTTCTTGGATGCTTACTCAGGCTACCACCAGATAAAGTTGGATCCAGCCGACCGCCTGAAGACCGCCTTCATCACGCCATTCGGGGCTTTCTGCTACCTGACTATGACATTCGGCTTGAGAAATGTCGGTGCCTCTTTTCAGCATTGCATGCAGAAATGCCTCCTCAAGCAACTCGGCAGAAATGCCCACGTCTATGTGGACGATATCGTGGTGAAGACGGAGAAGCGCGACACCTTGCTGGAAGACCTCAAGGAGACATTTGAGAATCTGCGCCGATTTCAGATCAAGCTCAACCCCGAGAAATGCGTGTTCGGAGTACCAGCCGGCCAGCTTCTAGGCTTCCTAGTCTCCGAACGCGGCATCGAGTGCAACCCTGTGAAGATCAAAGCCATTAAGAAAATGGAGATTCCCACCAAACTATGAGACGTCCAGAAGTTTACCGGGTGCGTGGCCTCCCTGAACCGCTTTATCAGCCGGCTTGGAGAAAAAGCTCTCCCCCTCTACCGACTCATGAAGAAAACCACTCACTTCGAGTGGAACGACCAAGCCGGCCAAGCTTTCCACGAGCTGAAGAAGATGCTGGCCACGTCGCCTGTCTTGGTGGCGCCGACTGATAAAGAGCCCATTCTCCTTTACATTGCCGCTACCAGCCGGGTGGTCAGCACCGTCATCGTGGTCCAGCGCCCGGAAGAAGGCCGAGCTCAGCCAGTCCAGAGGCCGGTGTATTATTTAAGTGAAGTACTGTCTGCCTCGAAGCAGAACTACCTGCACTACCAGAAGATGTGCTATGGAGTGTACTTCGCCGCCAAGAAGCTCAAGCCCTACTTTCAAGAGCATCCCATCACGGTCGTGTGCACTGCCCCGCTCGCCGAGATCATAGGCAGCCGGGATGCATCTGGACGGGTGGCAAAATGGGCCATTGAGCTAGCCCCCTACACGATCTTCTACCAGCCTCGCACCGCCATCAAGTCCCAAGCATTGGCCGACTTCCTCGTCGACTGGGCCGAGACCCAGTACCTGCCACCGGCTCCCGACTCCACTCATTAGCGGATGCACTTCAATGTGTCCAAGATGCGCACCGGCTTGGGAGCTGGCATCATCATCACCTCTCCCAACGGTGACAAGCTCAGATACACATTGCAAATTCATTTTGCCGCCTCCAACAATGTGGCCGAGTACGAGGCGCTCATACACGGGCTCTGGCTAGCCAAGGAGCTCGGCATCCGCCGGATCCTGTGCTATGGCGACTCGGATTTAGTAGTCCAGCAATCATCTGGCGACTGGGACGCAAGGACGCACACATGGCAAGCTACCGTTTCCTCGTTCAGCAAATCAGCGGGTACTTTGAAGGATGCGAGTTCCTCCACGTGCCACGGGCCGACAACGAGCAAGCAGATGCCCTAGCACGGATAGGCTCCACTCGACAAGCTATACCGACCGGCCTCTCTCTCCAACGCCTCCTCAAGCCGTCTATTAAGCCGTCTCCAGGATCCGATTCCATCTTCGTATCGCCTAACCCCGACGTAGCCGGATCCGACTTGGGGAATCAAGCAGGCGGCTCGGGGACTTTGATAGGCGGCCCGGGGACTTCAACAGGCGGCTTGGGGACTGCCATAGTCGCACCCGGCCCGGGGACTTCAGCACCCGGCCCAGGGACTACGGTAGTCGGCCCGGGGACTGCATCGACACAGCAGGCGGCGGCCGACTCCAGCTCTTCACCACCCAGCCCACCCGCCACAGTTGCGATGAGCCGTGTTGGCTATAGAAGAAGTCCTGACTCCATTATGGGCTTAGCCCATCCTCAACTTCTTTGTAAACAGAGAACTGCCGGCTGACGAGATCGCGGCAAGACAAGTCCAACGCCGAGCCGGAGCATACACAATTGTTAACAGAGAGCTCGTCGGTAGCGGTGTCACCGAGTCTTCAGTATGCGTCGAACCAGAGAAGGGTATAGCAATCCTCAAAGACATTCACCAAGGCGAATGCGGCCATCACGCGGCCTCAAGATCACTCGTTGCCAAAGCCTTCCGTCATGGATTCTTTTGGCCGACTGCTTTGGACGACGCCAAGGAGTTGGTTAAACATTGCAAAGGGTGCCAAGTCTTCAACTCCAAGCAACACCTGCCGGCTTCGGCACTCAATGTTGGAAATATGCCCTAGAGGCAATAATAAAATGGTTATTATTATATTTATTTGTTCATGATAATAGTCTATTATTCATGCTATAGTTTTGTTATCCGGAAATCGTAATACACGTGTGAATACATAGACCACAACGTGTCCCTAGTGACCCTCTAGTTGACTAGCTCATTGATCAACAGATAGTCATGGTTTCTTGACTATGGACATTGGATGTCATTGATAACGGGATCACATCATTGGGAGAATGATGTGATGGACAAGACCCAATCCTAAGCATAGCTCAAAGATCGTGTAGTTCGTTTAGCTAAAGCTTTTCCAAATGTCAAGTATCATTTCCTTATACCATGAGATTGCGCAACTCCCGGATACCGTAGGAGTGCTTCGGATGTGCCAAACGTCACAACGTAACTGGGTGACTATAAAGGTACACTACGGGTATCTCCGAAAATGTCTGTTGGGTTGGCACGAATCGAGACTGGGATTTGTCACTCCGTATGACGGAGAGGTATCTCTCGGCCCACTCGGTAATGCATCATCATAATGAGCTCAATGTGACCAAGTGTCTGGTCACGGGATCATGCATTACGGTACGAGTAAAGTGACTTGCCGGTAACGAGATTAAACGAGCTATTGGGATACCGACGATCGAATCTCGGGAAAGTAACGTATCGATTGACAAAGGGAATTGTATACGGGGTTGCTTGAATCCTCGATATCGTGGTTCATTCGATGAGATCATCGAGGAGCATGTGGGAGCCAACATGGGTATCCAGACCCTGCTATTGACCGGAGAGGCGTCTCGGTCATGTCTGCATGTCTTCCGAACCCGTAGGGTCTACACACTTAAGGTTCGGTGACGCTAGGGTTGTAGAGATATGAGTATGCAGTAACCCGAAAGTTGTTCGGAGTCCCGGATGAGATCCCGGACGTCATGAGGAGTTCCGGAATGGTCCGCGGGTAAAGAATTATATATAGGAAGTCAGGTTTCGGCCATCGGGAAAGTTTTTGGGGTCACCGGTATTGTACCGGGACCACCGGAAGGGTCCCGGGGGTCCACCGGGTGGGGCCACCTATCCCGGAGGGCCCGATGGGCTGAAGTGGGAGGGGAACCAGCCCTTGGTGGGCTGGTGCGCCCCCCCTTGGGCCCCCTGCGCCTAGGGTTGGGAAACCCTAGGGGTCGGTGCGCCTCCACCTAGCTTGGGAGGGAAGCCACCCCCCTGGCCGCCGCCCCCCTTGGAGATCCCATCTCCAGGGCTGGCGCCCCCACCCCTAGGGGGCCTATATAAAGAGGGGGAGGGAGGGCAGCCGCACCCATGCTATAGGCGCCTCCCTCTCCCCTTGCTACACCTCTCCCTCTCGCGGATGCTTGGCGAAGCCCTGCCGAGATCGCTGCTGCATCCACCACCACGCCGTCGTGCTGCTGGATCTTCATCAACCTCTCCTTCCCCCTTGCTGGATCAAGAAGGAGGAGACGTCTTCCCAACCGTACGTGTGTTGAACGCGGAGGTGTTGTCCGTTCAGCACTAGGATCATCGGTGATTTGGATCACGACGAGTACGACTCCCTCAACCCCGTTCTCTTGAACGCTTCCGCTCGCGATCTACAAGGGTATGTAGATGCACTCCTCTCTCTCATTGCTAGATGAACTCATAGATTGATCTTGGTGAAACCGTAGAATTTTTTTTATTTTCTGCAACACTCCCCAACAGTGGTATCAGAGCTAGGTCTATGCGTAGTTCTCTTTTCACGAGTAGAACACAATTTGTTGTGGGTGTAGATGTTGTCAACTTTCTTGCCACTACTAGTCTTATTTTGCTTCAGCGGTATTGTGGGATGAAGCGGCCCGGACCGACCTTACACGTACGCTTACGTGAGACAGGTTCCACCGGTGACATGCACTAGTTGCATAAGGTGGCTAGCGGGTGTCTGTCTCTCCCACTTTAGTTGGAGCGGATTCGATGAAAAGGGTCCTTATGAAGGGTAAATAGAAGTTGACAAATCACGTTGTGGCTTTTACGTAGGTAAGAGAACGTTCTTGCTAGAACCCTATTGGAGCCACGTAAAACATGCAACAATAATTAGAGGACGTCTAACTTGTTTTTGCAGCACGTGATTGTGATGTGATATGGCCAAAAGTTGTGATGAATGATGAATGATATATATGTGATGTATGAGATCATGTTCTTGTAATAGGAATCACGACTTGCATGTCGATGAGTATGACAACCGGCAGGAGCCATAGGAGTTGTCTTAATTATTGTATGACCTGCGTGTCATTGATTCAACGCCATGTAATTACTTTACTTTATTGCTAAACCGTTAGCTATAGTGGTAGAAGTAATAGTTGGCGAGCAACTTCATGGAGACACGATGATGGGGATCATGATGATGGAGATCATGGTGTCATGCCGGTGATGAAGATGATCATGGAGCCCCGAAGATGGAGATCAAAGGAGCTATATGATATTGGCCATATCATGTCACCACTATTTGATTGCATGTGATGTTTATCATGTTTTTGCATCTTGTTTACTTAGAACGACGGTAGTAAATAAGATGATCCCTCATAATAATTTCAAGAAAGTGTTCCCCCTAACCTTGCGCCGTTGCGAAAGTTCGTTGTTTCGAAGCACCACGTGATGAT
Source organism: Aegilops bicornis (assembly GCA_021605145.1). NCBI lineage: Eukaryota > Viridiplantae > Streptophyta > Magnoliopsida > Poales > Poaceae > Aegilops > Aegilops bicornis. The sequence goes on from CM038672.1 coordinate 570,312,296, forward strand.
CGGGTGTGATAGATTCTAACGTTCACATCCAACGGGTGTAAGACAGATTTACACATGCATAAACACTTAGGTTAACTTGACGAGCCTAGCATGTACAGACATGGCCTCGGAACACAAGAGACCAAAAGGTCGAACATGAGTCGTATGGAAGATACGATCAACATGGAGATGTTCACCGATGATGACTAGTCCGTCTCACGTGATGATCGGACACGGCCTAGTCAACTCGGATCATGTATCACTTAGATGACTAGAGGGATATCTAATCTGAGTGGGAGTTCATTAAATAATTTGATTAGATGAACTTAATTATCATGAACTTAGTCTAAAACCTTTGCAAATATGTCTTGTAGATCAAATGGCCAACGCTCATGTCCACCTCAACTTCAACGTTCCTAGAGAAAACCAAGCTGAAAGATGATGGCAGCAACTATACTGGATCGGGTCCTAACACGACGATCATCCTCATAGCTGCAAAGAAAGATTATGTCCTAGAAGCACCGCTAGGTGAAGCTCCCATCCCAGAGAACCAAGACGTTATGAACGCTTCTCATGCTGATGATTACTCCCTCGTTCAGTGCGGCATGCTTTATAGTTTAGAACCGGGGCTCCAAAAGCGTTTTGAGCAACACGGAGCATATGAGATGTTCGAAGAGCTGAAAATGGTTTTCCAAGCTCATGCCCGGGTCGAGAGATATGAAGTATCCGACAAGTTCTTTAGCTGTAAGATGGAGGAATATAGTTCTGTCAGTGAGCACATACTCAAGATGTCTGGGTTGCACAACCGCTTGACTCAGATGGGGGTTAATCTCCCGGATGATGCGGTTATTGACAGAATCATTCAGTCGCTTCTACCAAGCTACAAGAGCTTTGTGATGAACTTCAATATGCAGGGGATGGAAAAGACCATTCCTGAGGTATATTCAATGCTGAAATCAGCGGAGGTAGAAATCAAGAAACTTTTGGACAGCATTAAGGCCTACTTGAATAAGTGTTTTTTAATGAAGGACCTTGGAGAAGCTGCTTACATATTAGGCATCAAGATCTATAGGGATAGATCAAGACGCCTCATAGGTCTTTCACAAAGCACATACCTTGATAAGATATTGAAGAAGTTCAATATGGATCAGTCCAAGAAATGGTTCTTGCTCAGTATTGCAAGGTGTGAGATTGAGCTCGGCTCAATGCCCGACCATGGCGTAAGATAAAGAAGAGATGAGTGTCATCCCCTATGCCTCAGCCATAGGATCTATTATGTATGCCATGCTGTGTACCAGACCTGATGTAAACCTTGCCGTAAGTTTGGTAGGAAGGTACCAAAGTAGTCCCGGCAAGGAACACTGGACAGCGGTCAAGAATATCCTAAAGTACCTGAAAAGGAAAAAGGACATGTTTCTCGTCTATGGAGGTGACGAAGAGCTCGTCGTAAAGGGTTACGTCGATGCTAGCTTCGGCACAGATCTGGATGACTCTAAGTCACAAACCGGATACGTGTTTATTTTGAATGGTGGGGCAGTAAGCTGGTGCAGTTGCAAGCAAAGCGTCGTCGTGGGATCTACATGTGAAGCGGAGTACATGGCAGCCTTGGAGGCAGCGCATGAAGCAATCTAGGTGAAGGAGTTCATCACTGACCTAGGAGTCATACCCAATGCTGTAAGGGCATATTTATCCCGTAAGTGTTTTGGTGATTGATGACGATACTTTTGCTGACTAATCGTGTGCTTTGAGTTCCTCAGATGGTTCATCTCTAGGCACGTGACGATTCGGTGCCCCTCGGAGACTATTGAAGACGGCGTCGTCCTACGTTTCTTTTTGGTGCATTTGAGTCGTAGGAGAGCCGTACTATTAAGAGGGGGTCCGCGTCGGAAAGGTTTGGGCAGAATCAACATGTACACTTGTCCCTCCTTTCCCTGCACTTTGGAGCTTCCGTTCGTTATCTTGGTTGTGCGGAAATCTGACAACTACTACTGTACTTGCGGTAGTACCGCAAGTACACGCTGTGATAATGTCATTGGGTGCCACGGTAGTACCGCTCCTCAGGAGCGGTAGTATCGCGGCTCCCAGGCCTAGTGCCGCTCCGGTGCGGTAGTAGGGGCGAATGTAATTTTTTACATCCGCGCCCACCACGGTAGTACCGCTCATCCGGTAGCAGTAGTACTGGAGCCCACGGTAGTACTGCTCCCTATGAGCCGTAGTACCGTGGCCCTCCTACCTAGTACCGTAGTGTCACGGTAGTAGGCGCGCGCTACGGTAGTACCGCTCCTCGGGAGCGGTAGTACCGCGTCGGATTTTTGTACCACCGCAGATTCAGCGGAAGTTGGCACGGATGTAATTTATTTCATCCGCGCCCTTCCTAGGCCGTGACTCTCCTGCCTTGCGGTAGTATCGCAAGGGGGAGCGGTAGTACCGCTGCATAGCGGTAGTAATCGCCCTTAGTCGAGCTAGTTCCGGCCTGTCTTTGCTGCCGTGGTAGTACCGTGGTTGGCCACGGTAGTGAAGCGACCTCGTGATAATGCAGCGCCCTGAGCGGTAGTACTGCGGCGTCATGGCTGAATATGTGGATAATGGTTGGATTTTTCCCACGACTATATAAGGGGCGTCTTCTACCTCTAGTTGACTACCTCTTCTCACTCCAAGCTCCATTGTTGCTCCAAGCTCCATTTTGGCCCGATCTCTCTTCCTAGCCAATCAAACTTGTTGATTTGCTCGGGATTGGGTGACAAGGGCCCGATCTACACTTCCACCACAAGATATTTGATTCCCCCCACTTATTCCTTGCAGATCTTGTTACTCTTGGGTGTTTGAGCATCCTAGACGGTTGAGGTCACCGTGGAGCCATATTCCATTGTGGTGAAGCTTCATGGTGTTGTTGGGAGCCTCCAATTAAGTTGTGGAGATTGCCCCAACCTTGTTTGTAAAGGTTCGGTCGCCGCCTTCAAGGGCACCAATAGTGGAATCACGGCTCTTGCATTGTGCGAGGGCGTGAGGAGATTACGGTGGCCCTAGTGGCTTCTTGGGGAGCATTGTGCCTCCACACCGCTCTAACGGAGACGCATTTCCCCTCAAAAGGAAGGAACTTCGGTAACACATCCTCGTCTCCACCGGCTCCACTCTTGGCTATCTTATCCCTTTACTTGTGCAAGCTTATTTGTGTTCCTATCCTTGCTTGCTCTTGTGCTTGTGTTGTTTGCATCATATAGGTTGTCCACCTAGTTGCACATCTAGACAACCTTTATTATTGCAAAGTTTAAATTGGTAAAGAAAAGCTTAAAAATTGTTAGTTGCCTATTCACCCCCCCCCCCTCTAGTCAACTATATCGATCCTTTCGATTGGTATCAGAGCCTCGTCTCTTTTTAAGGACTTTACCGTCCAAAGAGTATGGTTGACGTCGTAGATGATGTGGGGGAGCACTCCGGTGCGAATCCGATATCATCTACGGAAGATGGGGGTACCTCGGTCTCTCGTGAGGAATTCAATGTGGTGTTGGACACATTGAAAAACTCCATGACGAGCGAGGTCAAGGACATGTTTAAGGAATTCCTAGAAGGGCTTAAACTTTCCACCGCACCCGTGAAAGTGGGTGATCCCGCCAACATGGGAGCGGATGCTAACTCCGATAAAGGGGAAGCTACTAGTGAGAAAGCCCCCTCGTCTAGTGGTAAGAATGGCACCGGCATCTTCGCCCATGTGCAACCTCCCGTTTATGGTGGACCGATTCCTTCCACTCATTTGAATCATGCCGGTCCACCACCTAAGATTGATAAAAGGAGGATTTTGATTCTTGGGTTTATCGTTTTAAGCGTCATTTAAATCATGTGAACACTAACCTTTGGAGAATCATTGAAGAAGGTTTCTATCCGCATGATCCGAGCAACTTTTCTCCAAGAGAGGTCGTGGACCATCAATTGAATGAGAATGCTCTCTTCATCATCCAAGAAGCAATCCTTCCTGAAGACCTCCCTCATCTCCGGCCTTACTCCCGTGCCAAAGATGCTTGGCTCAAGGTGGTTTCCCTTTATCAAGGAAGCGCAAGCATTCAACGTTCCAATTATGAAGTGGTCCAAGATGAAGCCGGTGAGTTTGCAATGAAGGAAGAAGAAGAACCTCGTGAGCTCTATCGGAGAGTAACCAAGCTTCTTTGTCTCCCTCCGGGATCATGGAAGTAAGGACACGGATGACAACCGGATCAAGCGCCAAATTCCTCAAGGCAATGATGCCCTACCACAAAGCCATGTCCTCCGTCATCCGTCAACGACCGGACTTCCACACCCTGTCCTCAAGTGATGTGTTGGATGAGTTTGTGGCTATGAGCATATTGGACAAGACCGCCGACAATGCGGTGCTTCGCTCCCAAAGAGCAAAGAAGCCCAACCTCGCTTTGAAGGCCAAGATTTGTGTCAAGAAGATGGAGAGGAGGAAGAAGAAGAGAGCAACCTCGAAGATACTAAGTATGATTATCATGAACACATGGCCCTTGCTTCAAGACAATTTTGGAGCAAGAAGAACTCAAGGCCCAACTTCAACAAGAGCAACTCAAGTGGCACTAAGGGCAAGCAACGAGTGAGGACTTGTTTCAATTGTGGCAATGTGAGTCACTTTGTTGCGGAGTGTCCATATGAGAAGAGGGAAGACAATGGTGGCAAGCTCATCCGTAAGGACAAGGCCAAGTCTTTCCCCAACAAGAGCAACTTTCCAAAGAAGACTCCTCACAAAGCCTTGGTGGTTCAAGAAGAGTACAATGAGGATGATGATGATGATGAGGATGGTGAATCGGTTGCCATGGCCTCCGTGGCCATTGCAATGACTCCTCGGTGTCTCTCTTGGTTCACCCAATGAAAGCATCACCGCCAAGTGCCTCATGGCTAAAGCCACCAACAAGGTAACCCCCAACATCAAAACTACCATCATCAATCATTCTTCTTTGATGGATGGCATTGATGAACATGAGGGGACTAATGTGGAGGAAAATGAATTTGAGATCTTTATGAGTAAACTCAAGGGCAAATCCAAGAAGCACTTCCTTGCTCTCTTGGAACAACTTGGTGAAGCCAATGTCATGATCGAGACTCATGAAGAAACCATCTCTAAGATGGAAGGGCATAGTCGTGACTATGCTGATGAGATTTTGGATCTTTCCAATGCTCTTGAGGAAGAGCGTGGTCTTTGTTTGGCTCTTGAGGAGTCATACAACGATGATCACGCTAAATTAAAGAAAGACCTTGATCATGCTCTTGTTGTGTCTCGTGTGCTTAGCTCCGAGAAGGCAAAGCTTGGAGTTGATCTTGCTAGACTCAACGAGGACTTTGACATTCTCGACAAGGCTCACAAAGTCTTGAAGGGTGCTCATGCCAGTCTCAAAGAGTCTCATGATCAACTCCAAGTGAAGCTAACCAAGGAGAAAGCCACCTTTCCTCATATGATATTGATTGATAATGCAAATGCTACTAACCCTTGTTGTGAGCATGTGCATCTTGTTGAGGAGAATGCTAAGTTGAAGGAGCAACTTGAAAAGGGCCTTGTCACATGCATTCAAGGTGAGAAGAACCTTAACGACCTTTTGAGTAATCAAAAGGAAGTTGTGGCCAAGGAGGGGATTGGGTTCGCTCCCAAGCCCAAGAGCGAGAAGAAGAATGACAAGACCAAGCAACCTCCCCCTCTCAAGCAAACTTTTGTGAGGGAGGGAGAGGGTGCTTCCAAGAAGAAGAAGAACCGTGCAAAGGGTGGCAATGTCAATAAGGACAACGTCATCCCCATGAACATAGCCGGCGACTTTAACCCCTCTTATGTGTTGTGCCGTGCTAGTGATGGGCATGTTTATGCTAAATTTGTTGGTTCTTCTTATGAGTACATTGAATGGTCTATTTGGGTTCCTAAGACCCTCGTTACTAACATCAAAGGACCCATTACCAAATGGGTACCTAAAACCAAGCATTGATCTCTTGTAGGAGTTTGCTTGGGTGGGGATCATGGTTGCTCGATAGTGGAGCAACAAATCATATGACCGGGAGCAAGGACATGGTGGTGGACGTGCAAGAGATTCCATCTATGCCCACCAATGTCGGTGGGGTGATGCATCACATTCTAAGGTATTGGGTCTCGGCAAGGTTGTCATTTCTCATGATCTTACGATCGAGAAAGTCATGCTTGTTGAGTCCCTTGCATACAATTTGCTTTCCGTTCGTCAACTTGCAGTCATGGGTTTTGCTACCTTCTTTGACATTGATACCGTGGCCCTCTTGTGGAGCAAGACTCTTAAAGTAGCCTTTGTTGGGCATGTCGAAAACGGTGTCTATGTGATTAACTTTTCGAGCGACCCACTAAGACCGCGACATGCCTAATGGCTAAAGTTGACGTGGGATGGCTTTGGCATCGCCGTTTAGCCCATGTCAATATGAGATCTTTGCAAAGTCTTCTCAAGGGGGACCATGTCCGTGGACTAATAAATGTTAGTTTTGCCAAAGACCGTGCTTGCAGTGCTTGTATTGAAGGAAAGCTGCATGAGAAGGCTCACCCTCCCACGACCATCATATACTCGAAGAGACCCTTGGAGCTCCTTCACATGGATCTCTTTGGGCCCCCATCATTTGATAGTCTTGGAGGTAGAAAGTATTGCTTGGTGATTGTGGATGACTATTCAAGATACACTTGGGTATATTTCTTCAAGAGGAAGAGTGAGACTCAACAAACCGTCATCGACTTTGCAAATGAAGCTCAACGTCAACATAATGCAAAGATCTTGACTATAAGAAGTGACAACGGCACCGAGTTCAAGAACTACACCTTGGATGAGTTTCTTAGCGATGAGGGAATCAAGCATCAATATTACGCACCATATACCCCTCAACAAAATGGTGTTGCGGAGAGAAAGAACCGGACGTTGATGGATGCGGCAAGGACCATGATGGCAGAGTTCAAGTCTCCATACAACTTTTGGGCGAAGCCATCAACACCGCATGTCATGCATCCAATCGGCTCTATCTCCGCAAAGGTTTGAACAAGACTCCTTATGAGATACTCACCGGCAACAAGCCCAACCTCAAGTACTTCCGGGTTTTCGGGTGTAAGTGTTTCATTCTCAAGAAAGGTGTTCGTTTGTCTAAATTTGAAGCTAGAGCTCATGAGGACATATTTGTTGGTTATGCTACAAACTCTCATGCTTACCGTGTCCTCAATAAATCCACGGGACTTATTGAGGAGACGTGTAACGTGGAGTTTGATGAGAATAACGGCTCCCAAGTGGAGCAAAGTGGCACTTGTGATGTAGGTGATGAAATTCCTCCCAAGCCATAAGAAGAATGGGAGTTGGCTTTATCCTACCCATTGAGGAACCCCTTGTGGCGAAGGAGAAGGACAATGCTCCACTCAAGTGGAGCCATCACCAACCCAAGGCCCACACGCTTCCGAAGAACAAAGTGAAGGCCCTCAACCTCATGAACAAGACCAAGGGCAAGATCGTGCTCAAAACGATGATATCACCTCAAATGATGCCCAAGGTCAAGTTCTCTCCCCCGAGCATGCTCAAGATGAAGATCATGCTCATGACGGCGCTCAAGATGATCAAGTGACCCCTCCTCATCTCACCTCCGAGGAGGAATTAGAGCGCCGTGCCGCCAAGATTGCTTCCAAACTCACCACCAAAGGCCATCTCATGGAGAATGTGGTTGGAAGCCTAAGAAAAGGGGTAAGCACTCAGAGACAATTGGCAAACTATTGTGAACATCACGCGTTTGTCTCTTGTGTTGAACCTCAAAAGGTCTATGAGGCGCTCAAGACTCGGATTGGCTCAATGCCATGCATGAAGAACTCAACAACTTCGAGTACAACAAGGTGTGGAGATTGGTGCCAAGGCCATCGGAGAACCACAACGTCATTGGAACCAAGTGGATTTTCAAGAACAAGCAAGATGCTCATGGGAACATCATTCGCAACAAGGCAAGATTGGTAGCACAAGGCTACTCCCAAGTCGAGGGTATCGACTACGGTGAAACCTTTGCTCCCTGCTGTTCGCCTTGAATCCATTCGTTTGTTGATTGCTTATGCTTCCCATCACAACTTTAAGTTGCAACAAATGGATGTGAAAAGTGCTTTTCTTAATGGTCCCATTAATGAGTTGGTCTATGTCAAGCAACCCCCCGGGTTCGAGGACCCCTACTTTCCGGATCATGTGTATCAACTCGATAAGGCACTCTATGGCCTTAAACAAGCCCCACGTGCGTGGTATGACCACCTTACCGAGTTGCTACAAGATCGCGGCTTTGAAGTGGGGCAAATCGATCCCACTCTTTTTTACTAAGAAGGTCAATGGGAGTTGTTTGTATGCCAACTATATGTTGATGATATTATCTTTGGTTCTCCTAACAAAGCTTTCAATGAGGAATTTGCCGCTCTCATGACCTCCAAGTTCAAGATGTCTTCGATGGGAGAATTGAAGTTCTTCCTTGGTTTCGATATCAAACAAAGAAGAGAAGGAACCTTCATCAACCAAGCCAAATACACTCAAGACATGCTCAAAAGATTCAAGCTAAGTGATGTCAAGCCGACTACTACACCAATGCCCACCAAGTGCCAACTTGACATTGATCCCAATGGTAAAGCGGTGGATCAAAAGGTATATCGCTCCATGATTGGATCCTTGCTTTACCTTTGTGCATCTAGACCGGATATCATGTTGAGTGTGGGAATGTGTGCACGGTTTCAAGCCGCACCAAGGAAAGTCACTTTGTGGCGGTCAGTTTAATCTTTCGATATTTGGCTCATACCCCAAACTTTGGCTTATGGTACCCAAGAGGAGCAAACTTCAAGCTTGAAGGATTTACTGATTCCTATTGGGCGGAGACAAAGTGGATAGGAAGTCCACTTCCGGAGGGTGCCAATTTCTTGGTTGCTCCTTGGTAAATTGGTCTTCCAAGAAGCAAAGTTGTGTGTCTCTCTCGTCCATTGAAGCGGAATATGTGGCGGCCGGTAGTTGTTGTGCTCAAATCCTTTGGATGAGGCAAACTTTAAAGGAGTACGGTGTCATTTGTGACAAAGTGCCTCTTTGGTGTGATAATGAAAGTGCCATCAAGATTTCTCTCAACTCGGTGCAACACTTCAAGACGAAGCACATCAAGATTCGGTATCATTTCATCCGGGATCACATTAGGCGAGGGGAGATCGAGCTCAAGTATGTCAACACTCAGGATAACCTTGCAGATATAATCACGAAGCCCTTAGATGAAGCAAGATTTCGCGAGTTAAGGCATGAGCTAAATATCATTGATTTGAGCAATGTGACTTCAAATAAGGCACTCCCAACCACACTCAACTTGTTATCTAGTTTAGGTGTAGGCATGGACATAGGGGAGTGTTGTTCTCTCAATGAACTCTCCTCCCCCATTATGCATAAATCGATCACCTCTTTCACATTAGCCATTTTTTATGGTACTTGTGTTCCAAAGACGAGTTTTGGTCATGGGCCCAAGGATAATCCTTCACGGTGCCATACCATCCCACTCAAACATAGGTGGCTTCGGCCACCGCCCTCTCTCCTTGAGAGGCCTTGTCGTTTGGTGGTTTCTTGTTGTCTTTGCCTCACGGTTTGTGATAGAGTTTGTGGTTCTTGTGTGTGAAAAGTTTCCTTGCAAAGGCCCTCTTTCGCTTTTTGAAACCTGCGGTGAGTTGAGATTCACGGTACTATCATGCCACCATGCGGTACTACCGCAGCCTGCCACGGTACTACCGCTTGCGGGAGCACGGTACTACCGCGACCTCACGACAGTAATTTTTTACTGCTGCCCGGTTGAGCGGTACTACCGCCTCGGTGCGGAACATCCGCCCGAGCGGTACTACCGCGATGATACGCGGTACTACCGCGACGGTTCGAGGGCGTGGGGATAAGGACGGGCAGGGGGGGTTCTAACTCCCCATACCCATTCGCAGTCCTCTCCCCACGTCGCCTCCTTCTCTCCCTTGCTCAAGAACGGAGCCGGCGTCCCTCGCCGGATCTCCTGCACCGGCTGCCCTCCCGTGATTCCGACCGGTGGGATCGTTCCCCACCATGTGCTCTTGCTATGGACCCAGGTTTTTCCCCAACTCCCTCTCCATGTTGATGGTGTTTGGTGTTTCTAGGTTTTGGGGGAGGCTTGTGTGTTCTTGAGATTGATAGGCTTAATCTCTGCAAGAATAGGATGAAGGAGTGTGGTATTGCATAGGATTTATATGTGTATTGTTGTCACACGTTAGATCTGATCACTGTAGCACCGCCGTTGTTTCGCGGTTCTTTTCAGATTCAAATCACGAGTTGGATCTGCTGCGACGCGGTACTACCGCCCGTATGGCACGGTACTACCGCTTGCACGGTACTACCGCCCTTCGGGTGCGGTATCATTCTGTGCGGCACTAAAGCTCTACTTCCGCTCCAACCATGGTACTACCGTGCCCTCGCACGGTACTACCGCGTTTGGAGCAATACTAATGCTTTAGTGCCGCAGGCAGTGGCAGTCCTACCATGACTCACACCTATCGCATGCCAATTTTCTCATATGTCTCCTCTGTGTTTCTTGTGCTTTATCGTGGCCTTTGCATTGATCTTCTTTGCGTCTTTGGTGCTTTGCTTGTGTGTCTCAGGTGGTGGCTCTCGCCGGTCCAATCCCAGCCGTGACACTGGCTCCAAGCGTCACAAGAACCCCGGTGAAGCACCGAGGGCTCCTCCTCCGCCCCCAAGCGCCATGTCAAGACTCATCGCTAACAAGTTCAAGGAGCCCTCCAAGGGCATGGATGAGATGCCCCAACTGACTACGTCCGTCTCGTGCAAATGGATTCGTGACGCGTGACCCCTCGCTCCTCCGCTGTGGGCTGTGAGCTGTTCTGGAACAAGCATCAAACCAACGTCTATCTGGATGTCATCAAGAACAAGCAGAATACCTATGTGGATGTGAAGTGGATTGACATGCATCACTTGAGGAAGGAGAAGTTCTGTGCCTACTTTGGAGAGGCTCTGGACTTGGTGGAGCAGTTTGGCATTGAGCATGTGATATCCTTTCACCTTGAATATGATCCTGAGCTCATTGGTCAGTTCTTTGCTTCTGTCTACTTTCACCCCAATGAGGAAAGGAGGATGACCTGGATGACAAATGGCCGTGAAGTCGATGCTACTGGAAGGAGTTCATGGATTTGCTCCAAGTTCCTGATGACGGGCTTGACTCCCCCGTGGGTGTTCGCCCCCATGCCAACTCTGACTCTCCCAACAAGGACAGGCTTGCACCATACTATGTTGAGAAGACGCTTCCAAGTGGCAACATAGGGTTGGTGCTCAACTCTTTCCTGGATATCATGTACCGCATCTTCCGCAACTCCTGGTTCCTCGCATTGGAGACAATGACAAGGTCCATGCCTATAATGGAGGGTATGATGCTCATCTGCGAGGATGCTCATTTGTCACATAATCAGCCACATGATGTCTCACACAACATGTGGTGTGAGCTTCAGTTTGCGGTGTTCAACCGCAAATTGCCTATTCACGGGCCCTATCTGTTTCTCGCTAATCTCGAGGACCCGGGAGAAGATGTTCCTGGTGAGGACTTCCTTGCTCGACCGGATACGCCATGATCCCATCTGCTCTGCGTGTCAAACCCAACCGGGCCAACACTACTACTCGTGCCGAGGCGTCTGCTGCTAGGGCTGCCGTTGGAGAGGAGGATGCTGGCGCCGAGAATGTTGCTGAGGGCCATGCTGCTAGGCCTTCCCAGAGCTCCTCTATGCCTTCATGGGCCACGGTGAAGGACAAGATGAAGACTCTTTCGCATGCAAGCCAAGGGGCAGACAGGACTCACGTGGCATCCAAGGAGAATCGTCACGGACAGGAAGATCTTGAAGCTCTATGGTGAGGATGTGTCCATGGGTCTCGAGGAGCACATCACTCTGAGGCCGAGTGGATGGCGAAGCAAGGCTACAGTGGACTGATTCTCGAGGAGGATGTCGAGGAGTCCATCCCCGCTGCCGAGGAGTCTGACGGAGAGGGTTGGGACGAGTTCCTCCCCGCTTGAGCCATCGCTTGTGTGTAGGTGTCCTCTCTGCCTTTTTGGCGCCTCGATGCCAAAGGGGAGAGAGCGAGGGATTCTTGAGTCTTGTGTCGTGTTCGTGTTTGGTGTGTTTATTGCGTCCTCGTTTGAACCTCGTTTTAGTTGCTTTTCCTTCATATGGTGTAAGACATATGCACTCTATCTATCTTAGCAAGCTTGTGTTATATCGTGCTATATGTAGCTTAGATGTTATTCTTCGGGACTTTGTCTCTAAAATATAGGGGGAGTGGTGATCCTAGTACGTGTGCTATGCAGTCCAAAGCATTCATCAAAAGTGCACACATCTAGGGGGAGCCCGTCTATATTTTGGAGAGGAGGGGTTTGCCCTTGCTCTATATTATTGTATCTTTGTGCAAATCCCGTATTGTCATCAATCCACCAAAAAGGGGGAGATTGTAAGGGCACATTTATCCCGCAAGTGTTTTGATTGATGACGATACATTTGCGGACTAATCGTGTGCTTTGAGTTCCTCAGATGGTTCATCTCTAGGCACGTGACGATTCGGTGCCCCTCGGAGACTATTTAAGACGGCGCTGCCCCACGCTTTCTTTTGGTGGATTTAAGTCGTAGGAGAGCCGCATTTATTAAGAGGGGTCCGTCGGAAAGGTTTGGGCGGAATCAACACGCACACTTGTCCCTCCTTTCCTCGCACTTTGGAGCTTCCCTTCGTTATCTTGGTTGTGCGGAAATCGACAACTACTATCAGCATTTGCGGTAGTAATCGCAAGTACACGCTGTAGTACCGCTGGGTGCCACGGTAGTACCGCCTCCTCAGAGCGGTAGTACCGCTGCTCCTGTGCCTAGTGCCGCCCCGCGGTAGTAGAGGCGGATGTAATTTTTTACATCCGCGCCCACCACGGTAGTACCGGCCCAACAAGGTAGTATCGCTGGAGCCCACGGTAGTATCGCTTCCCTATGAGCCGTAGTACCGTGGCCCTCCTACCTAGTACCGTAGTGTCACGGTAGTAGGCGTGCGCTACGGTAGTACCGCTCCTCGGGAGCGATAGTACCGCGTCAGATTTTTGTACCACCGCAGATTCAGCGGAAGTTGGCACGGATGTAATTTATTTCATCCGCGCCCTTCCCAGGCCGTGACTCTCCTGCCTTGCGGTAGTACCGCAAGGGGGAGTGGTAGTACCGCGCAAGCGGTAGTACTGCCCCTTAGTCAGGCTAGTTCCGGCCTGTCAGGCCGCTGCGGTAGTACCGTGGTCGACCACGGTAGTACCGCTGACCTCGCGGTAGTACCGTGCCTCGAGCGGTAGTACCGCTGCCGTCATGGCTGAATATGTGGATAACGGTTGGATTTTTCCCACGACTATATAAGGGCGCTTTTTACCTCTAGTTGACTACCTCTTCTCACTCCAAGCTCCATTGTTGCTCCAAGCTCCATTTTGGCCCGATCTCTCTCCCTAGCCAATCAAACTTGTTGATTTGCTCGGGATTGGGTGACAAGCCCGATCTACACTTCCACCACAAGATATTTGATTCCCCCCACTTATCCCTTGCGGATCTTGTTACTCTTGGGTGTTTGAGCATCCTAGACGGTTGAGGTCACCGTGGAGCCATATTCCATTATGGTGAAGCTTCGTGGTGTTGTTGGGAGCCTCCAATTGTTGTGGAGATTGCCCCAACCTTGTTTGTAAAGGTTCTCGCCGCCTTCAAGGGCACCAATAGTGGAATCACGGCTCTTGCATTGTGCGAGGGCGTGAGGAGATTACGGTGGCCCTAGTGGCTTCTTGGGGAGCATTGTGCCTCCACACCGCTCTAACGGAGACGCATTTCCTCAAAAGGAAGGAACTTGGTAACACATCCTCGTCCCCACCGCTCCACTCTTGGTTATCTTATCCCTTTATTTGTGCAAGCTTATTTGTGTTCCTATCCTTGCTTGCTCTTGTGCTTGTGTTGTTTGCATCATATAGGTTGTCCACCTAGTTGCACATCTAGACAACCTTTATTATTGCAAAGTTTAAATTGGTAAAGAAAAGCTTAAAAATTGTTAGTTGCCTATTCACCCCCCCCCCCTCTAGTCAACTATATCGATCCTTTCAAATGCGTCGGGGCCGATCGCACTCTTCTATGACAACACTGGAGCTATTGCACTTGCGAAGGAGCCCAGGTTTCACAAGAAGACCAGGTACATCAAGCGTCGCTTCAACTCCATTCGTGAAAATGTTCAAGATGGAGACATAGATATTTGTAAAGTACATACGGACCTGAATGTAGCAGATCCGTTGACTAAACCTCTCCCTAGGGCAAAACATGATCAACACCAGAACTCTTTGGGTGTTCAATTCATCACAATGTAACTAGATGATTGACTCTAGTGCAAGTGGGAGACTGTTGGAAATATGCCCTAGAGGCAATAATAAAATGGTTATTATTATATTTCTTTCTTCATGATAATAGTCTATTATTCATGCTATAATTCTGTTATCCGGAAATCGTAATACACGTGTGAATACATAGACCACAACGTGTCCCTAGTGAGCCTCTAGTTGACTAGCTCGTTGATCAACAGATAGTCATGGTTTCCTAACTATGGACATTGGATGTCATTGATAACGGGATCACATCATTGGGAGAATGATGTGATGGACAAGACCCAATCCTAAGCATAGCTCAAAGATCGTGGTAGTTCGTTTAGCTAAAGCTTTTCCAAATGTCAAGTATCATTTCCTTAGACCATGAGATTGTGCAACTCCGAATACCGTAGGAGTGCTTTGGTGTGCCAAACGTCCACAACGAATCGGGTGACTATAAAGGTACACTACGGGTATCTCCGAAAGTGTCTGTTGGGTTGTACGAATCGAGATCGGATTTGTCACTCCGTATGACGGAGAGGTATCTCTAGGCCCACTCGGTACTGCATCATCATAATGAGCTCAATGTGACCAAGTGTCTGGTCACGGGATCATGCATTACGCTACGAGTAAAGTGACTTGCCGGTAACGAGATTAAACGAGGTATTGGGATAACGACAATCGAATCTCGGGCAAGTAACGTACCGATTGACAAAGGGAATTGTATACGGGGTTGCTTGAATCCTCGACATCGTGGTTCATCCGATGAGATCATCGAGGAGCATGTGGGAGCCAACATGGGTATCTAGATCCCGCTGCTGGTTATTGACCGGAGAGGCGTCTCGGTCATGTTCAAGATGTCTCCGAACCCGTAGGGTCTACACACTTAAGGTTCGGTGACGCTAGGGTTGTAGAGATATGAGTATACAGTAACCCAAAAGTTGTTCGGAGTCCCGGATGAGATCCCGGACGTCACGAGGAGTTCCGGAATGGTCCGGAGGTAAAGAGTTATATATAGGAAGTCAGGTTTTGGCCATCGGGAAAGTTTCGGGGGTCACCGGTATTGTACAGGGACCACCGGAAGGGTCCCTGAGGCCACCTATCCCGGAGGGCCCCATGGGCTGAAGTGGGAGGGGAACCAGCCCCTGGTGGGCTGGTGCGCCTCCCCCTTGGGCCCCCCTGCGCCTAGGGTTGGGAAACCCTAGGGGTGGGGCGCCCACCGGCTTGGGAAGCCACCCCAGCCGCCCCTTGGAGATCCCATCTCCAGGGCTGCCCCCCTAGGGGGCCTATATAAAGAGGGGGGGGGGCCCAGCCGCACCCATGCTATAGGCGCCTCCCTCTCCCCTTGCTACACCTCTCCCTCTCGCAGACGCTTGGCGAATCCCTGCCGAGATCGCTGCTGCATCCACCACCACGCCGTCGTGCTGTTGGATCTTCATCAACCTCTCCTTCCCCCTTGCTGGACCAAGAAGGAGGAGACGTCTTTCCAACCGTACGTGTGTTGAACGCGGAGGTGCTGTCCGTTCAGCACTAGGATCATCAGTGATTTGGATCACGACGAGTACGACTCCCTCAACCCCGTTCTCTTGAACGCTTCCGCTCGCGATCTACAAGGGTATGTAGATGCACTCCTCTCTCTCGTTGCTAGATGAACTCATAGATTGATCTTGGTGAAACCGTAGAAATTTTTTTATTTTCTGCAACGTTCCCCAACACTCAAGACCATTCCCCTCACCTGGCCTTTTGCCGTCTGGGGACTGGACATGGTGGGCCCGTTCAAGATGGCGTGCGGCGGCATGACACATCTGCTCGTAGCCGTGGACAAATTTACCAAGTGGATTGAAGCGAAGCCGATCAAGAAGCTGAATGGGCCGACTGTCGTGACATTCATCGCAGATATTACAACCCGATACGGGCGTACAACAAAGATCATCACCGATAATGGCACGAATTTCGCCAAGGGAGCATTGGCACGCGTTCTGCGCGCGACACATGGCATCCGATCGACTTAGCGCCCGCTGCCCACCCGTAGTCAAACGGCCAAGTCGAGCGAGCAAACGGCCTCATCCTTTCCGACATCAAGCCCCGACCGTCGTAAGCATCGGAAGCGTTCGCCGGTTGCTTTGGCTCGACGAGCCGCCGCCGTCCTCTCGGAGTCTGCGCACTACCCCGAACAAGTCAACCGGCTTCACCCCTTTCTTCCTTGCATATGGTGTCGAGGCTGTCATCCCAACTGACATCGAGTTCGACTCGCCTCGGGTCACCATGTACACGGAAGCAGAGGCCAAGGAAGCACGAGAAGACGGCGTCGACCTGCTGGAAGAAAGCCGGCTGTTAGCCCTCAACCGGTCCGCCATCTACCAGCAGAGTTTGCGCCGCTACCACAGCCGGAAGGTCAAGCCAAAAACCTTCCAAGAGGGTGACCTTGTGCTCCGCCGATCCAAATAACAGCCCGGCCAAAGACAAGCTCCCGCCCTTGGGAAGGCCCTTCGTCATCAACAGAGCATTGGGAAACGACTCCTACTACCGATCGACGACGCACGTAGTCAAGGCACGAAAGAGAGATGATTCCAGCAAGGAGTCGGAACGACCATGGAACGCCAACCTCCTCCGAAGATTTTACAGTTAAAAAGCAGTATGTATCATGCTACCTTTTGTACTAAGTATTTGACAATAGGCCCCCCGAGGAGCACTCGGGGACTGCCATCTTTTATCTATGAATGAGGAGTATCATGCTTATGATTATGTCACTACATTCGTTCTTCTTGTCCGGCACCGGGTTCGCAAGTCGGCCCAGGGACTTGCCGCCTTGAGTTATATTCAAGTTCTACCTCTGATCAGGACAAGTAGTGTCTTTGGCACCCAAGCCCTCTCTTGTCGAAAAGTCGCATTTCGAAGAATCACCGTCCGGCTGGCAAGAGTCAAAGGCAGGAAAGGATGCCCACATGAAAAGCGGCCAAGGACTAACGAACTTATATAACAAAAGCCGGCTTCCCCCATCGCCGACCGGCTACCAGAGCAGCCGGCCGGCCGGCTTCCCATTCACCTTGCCACAGTCTAAGAAAGCTCAAGTACTTGTCTTCCCAAAAAATTGGCCAAGTTCCTCCCCAGCCACAGATCAGAGAGCAATTGTCCTACTGGGAAGGCGGCGACCAAAGGAAGGCAAAGAAAGGAAACAGCCTAAGGATAAAAGCAAATACGAATGGAAGCCAAACACATGCATGATTATATTTACAAAAAGCCTTGAAGGCCGGCATTCAACATAGTTTGAATACACCCAAAGGTGGAACTGCGAATTTAATAAAAAGTTGTTCAAAGAGTAACAACAGGAAAGCAAGGACGGCAGATCGTGCCAAGGGAACGACGGGCGAGTCGGGTGTCGGTGGAGTGAGTCTTGGCCGGAGGAGTGGCCGGTGGCGGGTCTCGCTTGATCATCACCTCTGGCGGAAGGCGCTCGCCGCAACGCCGTTCTTTGGAGGCACGATCAGGCTGAAGCTGGCTGGTCGCTTCGGTGTCTGGCACGACGTCTTCGCTACCCTTCCCTTCCTCGTCCTCGCCTTCGTCGCTGGAAGCGATCTCTTCCGCCGAGTCCTCTCCTTCCGCCGGGTTCAGCACGAACCACTCCTCCGACTGGGCGACGCCGTTGTCATTCACCTCAGGAGCAAAAACGCTGGTGTCGGTGTAGTCGGCGATTGCCGAGGCACACTGGATGATAGCCGGCCGCACCGCCACCAGCTCCTCGTCGGCCTCCGCCGCCAGTGCTCACCGGGCGGCTTCAGCCAGATACCAGAGCTCGACGAACTCCGGCCGCTGGCGCCGGACCGAGCGGCGGAAGGCTTCAGGCCTCGGCGGCCAACCGCAATCTCCGGCCGGTCGGCGATCCGGTGGGTGCGAGAATCGCCTCGCCGGGCCAGAGGGCGGTCAGCACTTGCGCCCCGGCACGCTGAAGGCGGCGGAGCATGCGGTGAGCCGGCTGCAGTCGGGCCTGGATCGCCAAAAGCTGCTCCTCAAGCGTCCGGCTGGCATCTGGCGCGATCTCGACCCCTGCCTGCCGTCGTGCCTCGCGGCGGGCCTCGATGGCTTGGCTGGCGGCGACGGAGTAACCAGGAAAGTAGTCTGCGCGAAGAACAAAGGAACAACAGAAAGTTAGAAGATAAAAAAGAGGGCAAGGGGCAAGCAAAGGGGCGAAGAGGAAGGCAGCTTACCGTCGATCGGATCCTTAACCCGTCCGTAGCCCTCGCTCAACTCCTGCTTCGCCTCAGCCCAACCCGCCGCCTCGGTCTCAAACTCGGCTTTAAGGGCGGCCTCGCTATCCTGCGCCTTCTTCAAGGCCGCCTTATGGCTCTCCTCCTGGTCGGCCAGTTTCTTGGCCAGGCGGTCGCGTTCCTGGACCAAGGCGCTGCATTCAGCCTCCTTGGCTCGAAGGGCGATGCAGGCCCGCCTAGCTGCTCCCTCAAGTCGGCGTTGGCCCCTGCAAGCACGAAGAAAAATGAAAAAGCCATAAGGAAAAAGTTGTCAGGGAAGATCCGACCCGACTGCTCAGCGGTCGGCCCGAATCTCAGGGACTACACCCAATGGGTGCGCTGACGTGCCCCCACGTGAGATAAAAAGAAGCACTCACTCCATTAGTCAGTCGGCCGCCTATACAGCTCGGCTCTGGGCACAGGAGTTGAAAGGCGATTCTGCGGAGATTATGATATTCCCGGAAATCGATGGGGTGCGAATAAGAATAAGATAGCCGCCAAAGTCTACTAAAAGTTCCAAGCCGCTGCTTTCGGTCGACTCGAACTCGGGACTACACCAGTGGAGCAGGTACTGACGCCCCATGGAAAAAATCAAGAGAGCAATCGATCAAGGCTAGAGGACTCATCCGGATGACCGCTCGCGTCGAGAGAAACTCTTGGGTGTACCGTTGCAGCGAGGCGGCCTGGGCCTGAAGCCGGCGCCGAACCTCCTGTGCCGCCACGTTTAGCTCGGTTGTTCCACCGCTGGGCATCCACTCGGACGTGCTGGCGCTGGCTGCCTCAGATCTCGAGCCGCCGAGCCGGGCGCCATGCCTCTCAGGCTCCGGCGCCGAGGGCGCTTCTCCGCTACGGGCGAGGCGGGCGATCGCACCACAAGATCCGCCTCCGCCCGACTCGCTTACCGGCCGCTTTCAGCGCCGCAGCAGTCGGCCGCCTTGGTTCGCTCTGGCCGGGCGCCGATCGTGGCACCTCCTCCAGATGATGATCACGTCATCCTCCTCCTCTCCATCACCGCCGGCCGTGGGTCGGCTTCCTCCGACGGGGCACGGGATGTTGGGAGCCACGGCGCGGAGGGGAATGACGAGCTGCGGAGGCTGATTGCGCAGAGCCTCCGCCTCCCTCTCCGCGGCCGTGGCCTCCGCCTGAGCCTTGGCCGTCGCATCGACTTGCGCCACGGCCGACATCTCCTTCGCCTCCTGGGCGGCCCTCCGCTCCTCCGCTTCCCGCTCCTCCCGCGCCTCTCGCGCTTTCCGCTCCGTTGCCTCCATGAGGTCGGCGCGGGGATCCACGCGCGGAGCTCAAGACCCTCCGTCCGGTCCGACTATGGAGGCGTGCAGAACCCCGCCGAGGGAAAGCGGCGCTCGATCGGCAAATCAAGAAGAAGGTTGAAGAGCCTCAACCAAAGAAGACAATAAAAAAGCACGAGACATTCAACACTTACGCCGAGACCGCTGCGGCTGCTTCACCACCACTGGAAGCGGGCCGCTTCGCCGCCTCGTCCCGCTTGGTTGCCGCCGTGGAACCCTTGGGTTTCTTCGGCCGGTTGCCGAAGATAGTCGGCGCGGCCCGACGTTTTATCGCGCCACCCCGAGCAGCTGGCGCGGCAGAAGGTCCCGCGCCTTGGCGATCGACCGCCGGCTGGCGACGCGGGATGGCCTCGGCTTCATCATCATCCGGCCAGTCCCCGAAGTCGGCCGCGAGCTCGTGGCCGCCTGCCTCTCCGCCGGCTCCGGCAGCGGCGTCGTCCATAGCGGCCGCCCCCAGATCTGGGTCGCTGTGGTCGCCCATCGTGGCGGTCGGCCATGAATCGCGCCCGCCCTACGCCCCGCCACGGCCGAAGAAGGGGATTCTGTTCAAGACAAGCCGACTAGTCAAGAGTCGGCCGTCACAAGCCCGGCAACAAGAGAAGAAGAAAAGAAGGAAAACTCACCACGGGCGGGGGATCAGCCCGAGAATACGGCGCCTTGCCGTACCGCCACTCCTCGGTGAGCTTGCAGTTGGAGATGTAGTTCACCATGTAAGATACCTCATCACGAGGCATCTCCTTGGTGCTCAAATGACATATGGGTCAAGCGCCGCTCATCTGGCAGATCATGTGCGGCCGGCCTTGGAGCGGGAGCACCCGGCGCTCCACGAAGGCGGCAACCAGGTCAGCCCCGACCAAGCCCTCCGATAGGATCATCACCCGGAGCCGGGTGACGGCCGCGTTCCTAGCCAGGGAGAGCGACATGGCTCGGTAGGACCAAGACGGCTGCCTCCCAGCCGGCGGGCCGGCTACGTAAGCCGGCAGATTGACGAAGTCGCCTTGCGGTGCGATGTTCTTCACGTAGAAGTACGATTGCTGCCAGAGTTTCACCGACTGGATCAGCGGGATAGGCGGAAACGGGTTGTTGTCGGCTGACCTCCGCATGGCGATGAAGGCGCCACAGGGGGCGGGCACGCCCGCGGAGACGGTGCCGAGCTTGCACTGAAAAAACTCCCCGAAGAGCTCAAGGGTCGGGAGGACGCCAAGAAAACCTTCGCACAAGGTGACGAAGGCCGACAGCAGCATCACCGTGTTGGGTGTGAGATGATGCGGCTGGAGGCGGTAGAACTCGAGGAAGGAGCGGAAGAACCCGCTCGCCGGCAGGCCAAGGCCGCGCAGGCAGTGCGAGCGGAAGATGACCCGCTCGCCCTCCTCCGGCACCGGCGAAACCTCCGCCTCCGGTGCGAGGCAGGTCTTCACGAAACCCTCGCCCGGCAGCCGCCGCGTCTTGCGAAGCCAATCGATGTGGTCCTCGTGGACGTTGGAACCGTCCCAAGAGCTAGAGAGCGCCATGGGAGCGAGGAGGAAGCGAGAGAGGCGCGGCAGCGGAGGGAACAAGGCTGCGGGCGGTTACTGGCGAGCCAAGAAGGTCGATGGGCGTAAACGGGCGCTGGGCGGTGAGTGAGGGCGCGGGCGACGGAGGAAAGGAGAAGGAAGTAGAAGGAAGGGTGGAGCGAGGGCGAGCGTGCGAGCGTCTGCCGCTCCCCCTCCTCCCCCTACTTATAGGCTCGTGCGACGGAGCCGAGGAGGCGAGGCGTGGGGGGACGCGGGATTAACTGCGCCCACTCCCCCATGTCCCGCGATTATTGCGCCCTAAAGGCGTGCTGAAACCGCCACAGGAAGGCGAGCGGTCCGTTCGGGCCACAGAGGATCTGCACATGGGCCGAGGCCTAGGTATGGCGGGCCCCGGCCTGCGGCGACGTCCCGTCGCGCGCGTGGGTTGGCAGGCCTTTTTTGCCATGTGGCGCGCGGAGTGGCGCGCGGTCAACGCGCAATTCGGCCCGCGTTATCGCCTTCGAGCTGCCGAGCTTCCCGAAGACGGCGCACTCGCTCAAAGCCAGCTCCTAGCTGCCGACCCCTCTAGATAGGAAGTTGATCGAGCTTCTCGTCCTCTCTTCAGCTTCGATACTCGACCAGCTTCGGGGACTACTGTCGGAGTAAATGACCACGGGTAGCCTAGCCGGCTCCCCCCGGGACTTCTGAAAAAATTATGAGCCAATCAAACCCTCCATCCAAGACGCAGGGCCGCCTTCCCCGGGCTGCCTCTCGTGCCGGCCATCGGGAGGAGGCTCGCCCCAAAACCCTCTGGAAGAAGGTTACCAGAGGGCCGACTCCATGGCCGCCACGAGAAAGCCGACTCAGAAGCCGCCCTCAGCCGAAGTGCCAAGGCCGCACCCTCAGAATCTGCACCCACATAACGATGATGGGACGGGGCGTGGCTCCAGTGAAGCCTGCCACCCCCACGTCCCGGGGCGCGTGTAAGGGCATATTTATTCCCTAGTGGTTTTGGTGATTGATGACAATGCGTTTGCGGACTAATCGTGTGCGTTAAGTTCTTTCAGAGGATCATCCATTGGCACGAGACGATTTCCTCCCTCGGTGTTTTTATTCAAGACGGTGTAGCTCCTGCTTCGTTGTTGGTGGACTAGTTTTGTAGGAGTCACCGTACTATTAAGAGGGGATCCGCTTTGGTAAGTCTTAGGTGGAATCACACGCACATCATTTTCTCACCCATCGCCTTCTGCCGCTTCTTTGGAGCCGCTCCGATAGTCCGTTTCATCTTCGCCTGTGTTGCGGTGAGTACGCGACCTATCATGTAGTACCGCGAAGCCTCCCGGTAGTATGCGCTCCACGAGCGGTAGTACCGCTCTCGGTAGATACCGCTCGGTTGAGCGCTACTACCGCTCTCATTTCGGCTGTAGTACCTCGAGTTCCGCGCCTACTACCGCCTCGATTCGAGACGATGTTTTCTCGTGTCGGGTTTTGCGGCACTAGCAATGCAGAAGGCAGTAGTACCGGCCAGAGCGGTAGTACCGCTTCGCCCCGCTGTAGTACCGCCTGGGCCTTTGGCCTGCCCTTCTCTTCAAAGACGGTAGTAACGCTGGGTAGGGAGCGGTAGTACCGCCCTCGGCCGTAGTACCGCCTTCCCTAGCGGTAGTACCGCCTCAGGTGGCTGCATAGTGGGGCAACGGTTGGATGTGTTCCCCACTATATAAAGGGTCTTCTTCCTCCTTGTTGACTTACCTCTTCCCCAAGCTCCATTGTTGCTCAAAGCTCCATTTTCGCCGATCTCTCTCCCTAGCCAATCAAACTTGTTGATTTGCTCGGGATTGGTTGAGAAGGCCCAGATCTACACTTCCACCAAGAGAAATTTGATTCCCCCCACTTATCCCTTGCGGATCTTGTTACTCTTGGGTGTTGGGTACCCTAGACGGTTGAGGTCACCTCGAAGCCATACTCCATTGTGGTGAAGCTTCGTGGTGTTGTTGTTGTTGTTGGGAGCCTCCGGTTGTTGTGGAGTTTGCCCCAACCTTGCTTGTAAAGGTTCGGTCACGCCTTCAAGGGCACCAATAGTGGAATCACGGCATCTTGCATTGTGTGAGGGCGTGAGGAGAATACGGTGGCCCTAGTGGCTTCTTGGGAAGCATTGTGCCTCCACACCGCTCTAACGGAGACGCATTTCCTCAAAAGGAAGGAACTTCGGTAACACATCCTCGTCTCCACCGGCTCCACTTTTGGTTATCTCATCCCTTTACTTGTGCAAGCTTACTTGTGGTCTTATCCTTGCTTGCTCATGTGTTAGTGTTGTTAGATCATACAAAGTTGTCCACCTAGTTGCACATCTAGACAACCTTTATTATTGCAAAGTTTTAAATTGGTAAAGAAAAGCTTAAAAATTGTTAGTTGCCTATTCACCCCCTCTAGTCAACCATATCGATCCTTTCTAGCACAAGATGGCCACAAAGACGTGCACGGGGGCCATCACCCGTCTGGCGCAAGATCATGCCATGTTGACCATGACGTCACCCACGACAGTTGTCAAGACGACCAAGAAGTGGCGGGCCCTCCCACGAGAGGTGCCCAAAGGCGGCTCGGCCTCCCCCAGTCGGCCTGAGATATGGCCGGTTTCCCATAGCCGGCTTGCTCCCTCCCTCGAAGGAGGAGCCTCATTAAGGAGACAAGACAAGGTAAAGCTACAGTGATTGCCGCCAAAGCGGCGGCACTGTAGCCATGCTTACCCCGACAAAGCCCTCACATCGTGGATTGAGGCAACAAGAATCAGCCCGACAAGGCCCTCGGTGGTGGAGCCAGCTTGTCGACCAAGAAGCCGGCAGCGGGACCCACCAAATGGCGGGTTCAGCCGCATGGAGAAGCCATGAACGTAGACACTAACGGCTAGGGCCCGCACCCAGCCGGATTACCATTGTACCCCCTGAGGGTAGGCCTATATAAACCCCCCAGGGCACCCATGCAAAGGGTTGATCTCTTAGAGTTTTAGACACCACATAGAGGGAAGAAGAGAGCTAGCCTTGCCCTTCTTCTTCCCTTCACCGAACAGCTCAAGGAGCCTCTTGTAGCTACTTGTTCATCTAGTGATCATGCGGAGACCCCGCAGAGCAGCAGTAGGGGTGTTATCTCCACGGAGAGACCCGAAGCTGGGTAAGATTTGCCGGCGTGCATGTCTTCGCCTCATCCCATTTCCAGGCACCGACGACGTCTTATTGGCTCCCACAATGATAAGCCACCCGTTGGCATATGTCGCACCTACCACCCGACAATTACTATTTCGGTTTTGAACAGAGGCTCTCGAAGCAGGTTGTGCCTGACATGCTATGTACCGAAGGTGATATGCATATGGTTAGCTTACGACCAACTCCTTCGGAGGCTTACCATACTGCATACTCGATTTCTTCAAATGATGGAAGGCTCAAAATCAAAGAATGGAGCAAAGTGATGAATGCGCACACGCAAATAATTGGAGACAAAATGAATGTGCGGAAGCCACAAGTTGGAGATAGGTTTATGTCCATTCTCCATTATGGTGAAGGACCGGTTTATCTGTTTTATGGCATTTTAGCTAGGAGAGAGGAGTAGGTCCTAACTATTAAGAACAATTAGTTAGTGTTGATTATATATGACTACAATGTCTTAGACTTGATGGTGATGCTTGAGTAGGAGTAGTTATTATGAGTACTATGATGATGATTATGAGGAGTTGTTATTATAACTAGTGACGAAGTTGTTATATGATGTCTCATCATGGACGAAAATGATGATTATGAGGAGTTATATGACAATGATATATTATGATGATAAGTTGTTAATGATATTATGATGATGATGATAAGTTATTATGTCATTGGGTGAAAGAACCGCGGATTAGTTTCAAATGGATGGATCCAAAGTGACCATTATATTGGTTACTTTGGATCCATGCACTTGAAACTAATCCAAAGTTCTTTCACCTAGTGATTTAATAACTCATTATGATGTTAAAACAATCTCTAAATTGCTACTGTATGAAAAATTGTATACAGGTGTATGAATACGACCTAAAAGAAAAAAGAAATGAAACTAGGAATAATAGTAGTAGCGATTGTTCTCGAAAGCGCTACTAGTAATTAGCAGTAGCGCTCGTTTGGAAAAGCGCTACTACTAAGGCACGCGCTACTGCTAAGCTTTAGTCAGAAGCGCTTATATCAAGAGCGCCGCTTCCCACGCCATCGATAGTTAAAAACCAGCGCTACTGCTAGGCTTTTCCCTAGTAGCGCCCTGCCGCCCATGCTCCCATGTTTCTTATTATACGTATACCATGGAAAAAAGTTCATAAAATCTGTCAATCAAGCGAAATGTCAGGTAGAATTATTCTTTATACGGAGGCATGGAGAAGAGCAGTAGTATGATGAGAAAGCAGAAAGAAAAGGATTCCATGAAAATGTAATGCAACCACATCCACCAAAAAGCACAAGAAATAAAGTCACTACATCATATCATAGTATGTGCCAAGAGAGACTTGTGCCAAGCCCATCTGTACTTTCTTGGTGCTTCTGATATGCATTATATTTCTATCTCAATTACACTTCACGGATAAGAGCAAACTTAACAATTTTGTGATATATATATGTGGCCATCAACATAGAACCCATGATTCACAAATGAGGTGTGGAGATGGTGCATTGGTGATTTCAGCTTATCGTAGCAAAAGGTAAAAAAAAAATGAACCTTGTACATGACATTCTAGCTATTTAGGAGTCCAAATTGGAGCTAAAGCGAGCAACATGAAGCTAAGACCTTTCTAATTAGTTTATAGAAACTTATCATTACAACATGATGCATCTACTAAACCTTATAAAAGAAACTTACGATTTTTCATAGCGAGCTTAAGAATTTGTAAAATAAACAAAGATAACAATATGTGGATCGTAATAAAAACATATTTAAAAAAATAAAAACTACTTTGTTACTGCTACCTTTTTTGAGAATGTAGATTTATGGGTTTAAGAATGTGAATTTTTCATGAGATGCTGAAGCAAAGATTAGTAAATCTATTCTAATACGCAATCTGTGCAGGCAGCGTAACTTACAATTTAATTCACCAGAATTTGATTCTACATGAAAACTAAACTAAGCAAGAATTTGTATGTAAAGCAACGGATAAAATCAGGCAATTTGAAAGTTCTACACATAAAAGCAGAGCCACTACCCACAAGCAGGTTGAAGCCAATAGATTTTAGACTTCGATTCATACCATCCAACTGTGAAATCATTGGTTTTGTAGCTGCCGCCGCTTCCAATATTGCCGGCATTTGACACCACCGGGAGAGCTATGTGAGTCAAATCTGGCCGATGCACCGTGATCAGGTATTCGCCACTACATGCCTGTACTGGCTACCACTGTGCGCCTTTGTGCAGACCTGAGACGATGCAGGATGAGAGAAGAATCTACCCGGACCACAGCTAGAACTACAATGATATTTGAGGACAAATTTTCACCACAACGAATCAGATGGTACTGAATCAAAGAGAAATAGTACAGAGGAAAAGAGAGATTGCATAGGCATGTACTTACATATCCATGTTGACCTTTACACAAAACAAAACGCGTGCGGTCGAGAGAAGCAAGTCTTCGAGTTGGGCATCAGTTCAGAAACAATTGGATGCAATTCAGTACACCACAGAAAAAGAGATACCAAAAACAACACAAGGACACAGGTTCAGCAACTGCAGTTCGGCAACTTCAATCTCAAACTGAAGGGGATGCTCGACTCTCCGTCCCAGTAACAATGTAATCTTGCATTCAATTCGTTCATTCCCTAACAAACAAAATTTCTTGCTAGTGCTTGCCGCATGGTTGGAGGCTTGAGGAGGGGGATCTCGTGCTCACCATCCTGCTCGGAGAGGAGATCCCGCCTGAGGAGGGGATCCAACCAGATGAGGGGAGCATGGGTCTCCGTGCTTCAATCCAGCGCCTTTGCCGCCGATGTAGCACGTTGTGCTCAGAGATGAGAGGGATGGTGGCGCGGGGGGGGGGGGGGGGTCGACCCGCCACTGGTCGCCTCCGGTGCGCGGCTAAGCGAGTCGGTCGGCGGGCCGGCCTGCCGCCGGCGCCGAGCGAGGCGAAGCCATAGGGCGATGCAGGAGATGTTCTGGTGTAGGCGTACGGGACACCTTTTTTTCCAACGACGAACCGTTATTTCACCTACGGACATGACTGCGGGTTAATTTTTAAAAAGTACAGGGGCTTTTTAAAAAAAAGACACGACAGTGAACCTGCAGACCCAATCCGTGCTTTATTATTATTAGGGAGCACCGATACGGGAACGGGGATACGGCGATATGGATATGGGGCTACGGGATACGGCAATTTTTAAAAACAGCAATACGGCTATACGGCGAGCATATATAAATAATTAATATAAATATTATGCAGTAACGATAAAAACTATTGCTTGGATCAAAATGCTGCTTCGTTTGTTGCCTCCGTGCCTTTTTTCAAGGCCATGCGGTATGTGCCCACATATTTATGTTGATATGTCAATCACTAGTCTGAACAATAGCACCATTAGTACGTCAGTGGCAGTAATCAACAACATTATCCAGCAAAGCAGAGCAGCCAAGCACTAGAGCGGCAGCAAGCCAGCAACCAGCTTACGTGCACGTAGTCAGCAAGCACGAACGCAACAACAAGCAAGCGCCCATCGGCGACCACGACGGAGGAGCACGACATGCAGGAGGCAACAGCACGATCCAATCTTGTGCCTGCTCAATCGAGCGATAGAGAGAGAGAGAGAGCACGCACACGCGCTAGGCTACGAGGTGGGCTTCTACTGGGCTGGTTGCGCTCCCGTATCTCCCCGACGTGTCGAGGGCGTACCGGTGGCGTACCAACTTTATTTTCTTTTCCTCAAAAAAAAACCAACTTTATTTTCTTTTACTTTTAAATCATAAAATAGGATACTTCAAGAATACGGGTATTGGCCGCGTATCGGGCGTATCGGCGTATCGGCCACGTTCTGTACGCCGATACAGCAGATTTTGAAGTATCGGTGCTTCATAGCTAACATTTGCAGCCGCCTTGCACTGTTCTCTACTCTCCTCGCTGTAGTCGTTCCCATCGTTATCTCCTCCCCACGCCCGCACCACCGCGAGTTATTAGCCCCGCCCCACACCACAATCCCTCTGCTTTCCTCCGTCCCAGCGAGCAACGGCCGTGCTCCGGCCCGCGCCGCCATGCCCCTTCTCTTGACCCACGGGGCTAACCGCAGCTCCCCCTGCCTCCTGTACGTCCTGGCACCGCCTCCAATGCCACCCATGCGTCGCCGGTCCTCGGGACGAAGCTCTGCTGCCACATCGCCCCCATCCACCGACGGATCCGACCTCCCACGCCACCTCGCACACGGTCGTCGATGAGTCCAGGTATTGTGGAAGCATGACGGTGACGAGCTGTCATTACAGATCTGGCACGGGCTGAGACTTCGGGGATGAAGGCCGGCGACCAGGCAAGGACCAATCCGGCGAGCTCTTCACCAAGTCATTTTGTTTCCTCGTTTTTTCTCTCTGAAATATTTCTTTTCTTGTTTTTTCTCTCTGAAAACTGTATCTCTTTCCTCGATTTTTCTCTGGAGGTTTCCTGGAATTCTTTTTAAGAGATAAGATTGTTGTGGCGAGCTCTTCTCCAAGTCATTTTATTTCCTCTTTTTTTTTCTCTCTAAAAAGTTTCCTGGACTTTTTTTTGTAGGAGATTAGATTTGTGGTGTTCAAATCTGGTTTTATTACGGTGACAAATCTGAGAAATTAGTAGTTTTCTCATGACTGTGATTTGCAATTTTCACCTTCAAAATTTGGGCATCTTGGATTTTGGGGTGAATTGTCCTCTTCTTATTAGAAATTTCGGTTACTAGTAAGCGTGTGCGTTGCACGTATTATCATGTGAAAACAATCAACATTCACCTTATGAAGAAACATATATCAATAAAATAAACAAAATATAGTGATGTACCAACATAAGAGAAGCAATAGAGATTTTTAGCAATGTTGTAATACAAAAAACTTTGTTGGACTAAAATTATAGTGAAGATATTGGAGAACCCTGGCATTCACTTGTTTTGCTCGAGTAGGTAATGCTGAGAACCGGATCTTTCATAATTATTACACAAATATAAATTTGGTAAAAAAGACTATAAACATTTTCAGTGGAGCGCATCATTCATCGTAATCAACTTCATAGTATAAGACAAAAATCTAAAAGGCTGGAAACATAAACCAATGGATCCATCCAGAAAATAAGATCTGCTTCATGACAACAATCAGGAATGTACCTTGTAATCAAGTTATTTGCTCCCTTGATGTCTGGTTTGAAGCATAGCTGAGACT
This sequence comes from Aegilops bicornis, assembly GCA_021605145.1. Classification (NCBI taxonomy): domain Eukaryota; kingdom Viridiplantae; phylum Streptophyta; class Magnoliopsida; order Poales; family Poaceae; genus Aegilops; species Aegilops bicornis. The sequence continues at coordinate 570,342,080 of CM038672.1, forward strand.
GCTCAGTCGTATGAAAGATGACATATGATATTGAGTGTAAGAAAGCCTTGAAAGTAGTAGGAGACACCTTAAAACGCAATAGCAGGAAGACAAAGTTAAAATAGTGAAGTGCATGTTGCCTCCAGAAATCGAGACTGGTCTTCGTCCCCACATTATATATGTCAATAGATACTAAGCATATCATTGACCCATTTAGTTGTCCAGATGACCAGATTAAATCGTAAGCATTATGTGGTTCTTATTTCAGTAAAAATGAATTTTGTTGAATAATTAACTTAATTGGTATAAAAGAACTATACTATGGGTTGTGCTTAAACAGTAAAAGATTTGTCTAGAAGATAGGAATAAAATACATGCAATTACTCACTAAAATCTTCTTTGCTCTTACTATTGGGGATACCAGCTACTTGACTAACAGGGTAATAATGGGACATATGGTGGGATGAAAGCAATGGGTGGGATGAAATTCTCGACAACAGCATGCAATCAGGAAATAAGGACCGTTTGATGACTATAGAATTGACAGTAAAGATGTCTCTTTTTCACAATTGGTTGCTCCATTTTTAGTATTGGTTATCCAACCAGTATTTTTGAAGTTTTATTTTGATATGTGTTTGTAGCCCAAAGATCTTTGCCTTGCCAATTTATTCATATTCAACACATATTACCTTTTGCACCAGCTACACCAGAAACATGCATCCTACTGTCAAGTTTTCATTGTAGTGTACACAGTCTTTTACAGTGAAGTGTGTATCAAAAACTTTTATGGTGCTTAATTCTGCTAGGTTGCTTTTCTTCGCTTGAGTTGCTCCTCCCTTTTTATTTTCATTCTCCGTTCGAATACTTGTCATCAAAATTAATAAAAGAGGGTGTATCTAGATGTATTTTAGTTCTAGATACACCCCTTTTTGTCCATTTTGATGACAAGTTTTTTCGGACGAAGGGAGTATTAATTACCCAGCCGTGAATCAAAAGAGTATTTAGGTGCGCCAGACTTACAGAACTTAATTCTGAAGCCAAGTGTTTGTTTGATGTTGTAGGGTATCTTTTCCAATGCCCGAGATCTGATTGATTATCACAAAAAATGGAAACGTGAGGATCCCTTGTACTCTACTACTTACCATGGAAGCTGATTGATAACACACCAAAACAAAATCACCACAAAATGGGAACTTGAGGATTCATTCCTCTCTAGTGGAAGGGAAAAAAGTCATTAACCATGCAAGTTGATTGATAATGCAGACAAAAGGAAAACAACTGCGGGATACTAACTCTGTAGTAAGAAGGAAAAAAATCATCGTCAAGTATTCTTGCACCATAGCTCGAGGGTGAGACTTGCCTGCTCCCTTCCCATGCTCACATCCGTGCTCCCGCATACGTAGCTTGATTTGATTGGAAGAAAATAAGGCCTGGCCCCACCCCCTAAAAATCGTGTGGGGGGGGAGATGATTAGATTAGAAAAGAAAAAGGGAAAAGAATAGCCGTAGGATGATGAAGTGGGAAGCGGATGGGAGGCGTGGAGAGGGAGGCAAGCTGGATCCATAGCTCGATGGTCGTAATGGGATATTAAAAGATTGTTTGTGGTTAACTTCTATCTCAACATGAGGCCAGCCTGTAAAGCTGATTATACTTCCATCTCAACATGAGTCCATGGAAACTGAGTTTTTGGCACGGAGGGTCTCGGATCAAATCCAAACAGCCTCATACTGACCTTGTAAGTGATGAAGCCGAATGTGTATGCGTACTCGTGTCGAACACTTCGTTTCTGTACAGCTCAAGCGCAGTGTAGTAACCTAAATTACAGAAGAATATAATTAAGTTTGTCAATGAAGGATTATTATTTGTATAATATTTCTAATTTTGATGTTACTAAAAGTGGAGAAGCGCTTCGGTACACCCCCCTACAAAACGTATAAAAGGTAGTATGAACCTTTCATAAATTGTACGCACTTTCATATGTACTAGTAGAACGTATACGATGTATGGTTCGTACAATTCCCGTCGCACAACACTCCCTCATGGGCTCAGCCCGTTTAGCTTTTTTTGGTTTTAAGCTTCAAAAAATTAGATGTCATACGTGTGATTCGAACGGCAGGTCTCATGCACCATGCGTGAGTGCGCTAACCAGCTGGGATAGCTAATGTGATGTGCTTACTAACCTTGTTTTAATCTTCTTGTCCGAGACAGATAACGCTAAGGAAAATATGCACCAACTCTTTGGTTTTACTTTGTTTTATTTATTTTCTTCACGGTTTTTTAGTTTTCTTTTTGTTCATAAAATACAAATATTCGAATTTTAGAAAATTGCACAGAAATTTTGAAAAAATATTCATGTCTTTCAAACTTGCTCAGAATTTCAAAAAACAAACATTTTTTAAAATGATCGAACAAAATTTTGAAACACGTATTAAAAAAACAGTAAAAAATTTGGAATTAAAAAAAATCAGAAAACACGAACAAAATTTGAATTGTGAAAATTTTGTATTTATAAGAAATAGAAATAATAAACAAAAAAATGAAAATTCAAAGAAAACGAAAATGGAAACGAAGAAACAGAAATAACGTGGTTCACGGCCTTTGAGAAGGTTCCCAAAGCCAGGAAAAAAATGGCTGGGAAGCAGAGATTCCCAAATCCGAGAACATACTGTTTTCAGTTTTATCCCTTTGTATTTATTTTATGTTTACAATTCAAAATAACAATTTTAAGTACCTATTCAAATTATTATTTTAAATACTTTTTTCCTTCAAACGTACCATGGATGTCTATGATGGGCAATGCCCACTGGCTGGCAAAAGTTGGAATCATATCAAGAATGTCCAAAAATATCATGTTCAATGTACGATGTCTGGATAGGCCAGAAAGTTCAGTTTGAGAGCATGTTGTTTCTTGAAATCCCTCAAAAAGAGGCGATAAATGGTCGAACGTGTGACAACTTACATACACTGTGGACAATGGCTCAAGCTTAGCATGAATACCTAGCATGGGCATGCCCATCTGCATGCAGAAGTTTGGATCATTTCAAGGATGTCCACAAAAATTCATGTTCAACAAAGATTGTTCGAGTAAGGTGAGAAGGTTCGTTTGAGGACATATCGTTTTTCAACATCCTTGAAATGGTCTCAATTTTTTCCATGGCCTTTGATGACCAATTCCAGACACCATGCCAAATTGATTTGGTTTTCAACAATTTCTGCAATTTCTAGATTTTTCAAATTGATCATGGTCTAAGTTTTTCTTTTTCCATCTTTTGTAGTGCGTCAGATATAACGCTAAAAAGAAAGACTTTGATTTTCCTTTTCAATCGGGCTGGTTTTTTCTTTGGTTTTTACGCGGGTTTTTCTATAATTTTGTTTTTGCTTTTGTTTTCTTGTTTCTGTTTCTGTTTCTTCTATTGATTTCGAAAAAAGCTCATCAAAAAATTTAAAAGAGTTCATCGATTTAGAAGAAAAGCTCATTGATTTGGAAAAAAAGTTCACAGATTTAAAAAAAGTTCATTGACTTAGAAACAAAGTTCATTACTTATATAAATTTAATTTTAAAAAAAATCGCCTATTTTTTAAATAATTCACAAATTTGTGAAAACAGGAACAATTTTGAAAAAAAGGAGTTCACCAATTTGGAAAATAATTGAAATTTAAATTTTGTCATCTTTTTGAAAAAATAAATCATGAAAGTTAAAAAGTTCACGCATTTAAGAAAGAAAAAGGAAAGAAAAAAGAAAAGGAAAAAAACTAACAGGAAATATTACGCTTTTCCAGTATTCTATTTTAAGTTTAAAAAAACGTTCTTAACACCTGAGGTCTGATTGTCCAGTTGGACAGTGCGGCTGTGCTAATACGTGAGGGACCTGGGTTCGAATCGTGCAGCAAACAACTTGTTTTGCGGTTTCTAAAAAACCGGATGAATGGGCTGAATAGGCCAGCCCAGCGCGCGTACGTATATGGCGGACGTTTTTAAAGAAAACGTATATGGCAGATGAATAGTTTATAAAATATGACTATCATGCCCTTACTTATGAAGAGGTATGAGCTAATCTGAGCCGTTCTTGTGTTTAGGGGGGTGTACCGAAGCAGAAGTGCTAAAAGTGGGCTTACTGAAGCTGTTGACAATGGCCTTGTGGTTCACCAGTTTCACCTTCTCAGGAACGACAACCTCACCAAGCAGAATCACTCGGCCTCCATTATCACCGAAAAGATATTTCTTGCACCTTACCAAGATTCAAATAGTAAAGTAGAGCATAACCTTACAAAGGCTTGCGTCCGGATATGCAAGTATTTATGATTCCCAGAGAATGCAGCAAGAGAACAGAGAAGACCAAGTTGCGCCATTTCCTCTTCTTGAAATTTGGCTTTAGGTCACAGTAGATGATGGGGTATAGGTTGCAGATAAGTCATGCCTCTGAACACCCAGATATAGCGGCAACATCATGTTCAAATTATTGGGAGCATCTACAAATATTATCTCCTGCAACAATTAGACTTTAGTTTTTTATATCATATAAAAACTGGTACTGAAAGAATGAGAGTATCATTGGCAGTGGCGACAAAATTCAGTACTTTGTAGTGAAGAACCAATACATATCCTATTGTAATCATGCATAAACTTTCCACTTCAATATCATGACATTGTTGCAGCACGTGTTGACGTGTACCATGATTGGGATCTGAAAACCATCCACACAAGTGCATCCTGGCCACATTGACTGTGAGACAACACTGCTTCTCCACACCCAGGAGCGATTTGATTGTGTTGAGGCTGCATCCGTGTCTCACCACCATGTTCACGACCTGTCAACGACTACAAAATACAGTAGTAAGTAACAGCAGTTGCAGTCAGCAGGCACAAGCAAGCAGAGGCCGCCGCGCATGCATCATACAAACAGAGCACACGCAACATGGACGCCGGAGCAACGATACTACCATGCAAGAACGCACACAAGACACGCATGCGGCACAGAGGCATCATCCAGAGAATATGAACGGAGCCGCCGCTCCATGGATGCACTGCTGCCGGCTTCCGCTACCTGCGTTGGCAGAGGGAGAGGAGCATATGAGAGTGGCACAAACATGGTGGGTCAGCGAGAGCATCTAGCACCACTCCGGCGAGAAGCCGAGAGACACCCTCACGTGGTCGTCGGCATCATTAGCGAAGTAGGAGGGCCAACTGCCTCGGATGCGTCACCAGCTTGGTCGAGCTGGGCAACCGCTCGCCAGTGCGCCTCGTCCCGCAGGTTAGCTAACCTACGCACGTGACGCGAGTTGTGGCCAAGCTCACCGTCTGCGGCACGCCGACCGCTGTTGCCGCGATGCGCGCTTAGCCGGCGCTGGCTGCCGCCTGCCGCACCGCCGCTGCCTGCTGTCCGAGCCCCACCCGCCGCCGCCGCCAGTCTCTGGTCGCCCATGCTGTCGGGGCACAGCTGCCATGCGCTTCTGTGCCATGCGCATGTGCGGGTGATGCGCTGAGCCCTGGCCCTCCTGTCCACACATAGACGCGTTCCCACCAGCGCCCCAGCGTACGTCCCACCCGCTGCCCGCCGCCGGCATGGATGGGAACAACAGGGGCGACGGCTAGGCGGCGAGGCGCGCTCGATGGGCGGCGCCGTTCTCGTCGAAGTGGCGGCCGATGCGGGAGGATTGGTGAGGAAGGAAGAACATCGGCACCGCCGTCGCATGTAGGAAGCGGCGGCGGCGCAGCGCGGCGCCGATCTGATCGAAGAAAGAAGCGGAAGAAGCGGCGGTGGTGCGGTCGGGTAGTCGTCGCGAGCAGCGTAAGCAGGCGGTTCTTCTCGATCCAGGACTCCTCGATCTGGTAGTCGTGCAAAGGCGAGGCGGAGGATTCCAAGACGCCTCGCGATCCGGGGCGGAAGAAAGAAGAGTCGGGGATGAACGATTCGGGTGAAAACCGTTCCGTAAATCGTGGTAGACAGCGGGGATCAAGGGATGCGGAGTCTAGGAGGATCGGCAGACGCGACAGACGACGACGTCTGCTGGCAGAACATTTGATCCGAGACGTTGATCTTGATGATAGGCTATTAGAGTAATATGGACGGTAGGATGTATTTAAGTTGATTTCATCTAAGGTCCTGGTTATTCTGTGTACAGTTTGTTGCGTGACTTTAGGAGAATTTATGTTTGCTCTTTTAATAGTAGTAGAGATTAATAAGTGCATTTTTATCAGTGAAATTCCACAGTGATTTTTCGTGTAGTTATATTGCTCGATTAATGAGTTGTTAATGGATATGTAATTATAGTTATTTTTGTTGCATCACAGAATAATCTCATCAAGTATTATCACTGTCAAAGTTGTAAATTGTTGATGGATCTACCGTCTTCGAATGTATTTGCTGACAAAACTATGTTATCTGAAATCAGTGTGTCAAGATTCATTGTCAAGTTAATTTTGTGAATCATGTATGGGCAGTATTCTTTTGTGCATGGATGGGCCTGATGAAGGGAGTTGTTTCCAACTAGTGAAGATATGGCAGTGAATTTTCTTGCCAGCTCCAACTTGGCTGTTCTTGCATGCCAATTTGCAGTGCTAATTCCGTACAGTGGCTAATTAACTACTCCCTCTGTAGACTAATATAAGAATGTTTAGGGAGAAATACACTTGTGTTCCTGGTTGTATATGCAACCTGTATGGGGATTTATTTTTAACATTTTAATAAAAAGTCAAAATAGGTAAGAACTATTTTGACAAAATACTTGACTTACTTTTGCACTACTACATAAATCTCGACGAAAAAAAAATTGACCTCACAGCAAAAAAGACAAAAATTATTTGCTATTATAGGTCACTATTCACACTATTTTAGCCAAAAATTTATCTTTTTTGAAAAGAAGTCAAAGTGATATTTTTTTTTCATGGATTTTTTTTCTCATGAGTACAATAGAAGGTCAAGTTTATTTCAAAAATATTTTCAGAAATTTTCGACTTTTTATTTAATTACTAAATTTATTTTTTATATAGGGTGCATATGTCCTCATAGACCAAAAGTTTCCCTCCAACATTTAGGTCACTATTTTAGTAATCTGAACGCTCTTATATTAGTTTACAGAGAGAGTACTCAGAAAGCATGATCACTGATATAAGCTGAATCTATGTTGTCTGTAGTTGGTAATGTATTGTCAGTTTTAGGATCGAGGCATAGCTAATTAACGATCCACGAAGCTTTATACACTGACCTTCTAGGTAAGCTTGCCCCCTGCAATTTTCAAATGTGTTGTTGACGCGGTGTACTGTCAGGTCTATACTACTGGCCCATGCAATCCTTGGTTTACAGAAGTGTGTTGTAGATGAAATACACTGTCAGTGCTAAACACTATCGTTTCCAAATTTTAATCTTTATGCCGGCACCAATCTCTCCACAATTTCACACGGAAGTACATTGCAATATTCAATGCCATGGCATTGATTGATTGTAACCAGGTCATCTAAGGCTGGTCATAGTGAGGAGTAACTTAGACTAGTAACATGCATATGTTATTAGTCTATGTTACTGCCTCTATATTGCATAGTATCATAGATTAGTATCATAGGTGATCTTATTTATTGTCATGCATGATACATAGTAGCATCATATTTATTATGTTACGGTATCTATCTATGTTACTATAACCATCTCTTTCTTATTTAATTGCCTGCCATATAAGTATGTTTACAAGTCTCAAGTGCATGATACTACTTATGTTACTCCCACTATGGCCAGCCTAAAAACACTTCCAGCAGTCTCTGCTTCACTGCACAGGTCAATAAATCCATGGACCCACTTTCAGGTATTACTTTGCTATATATCCAATGTATCTATCTCGCGAAAAATGATTCGGTCATTTAATGGCTCGATCTGAGGAGAGTAACGGCCGGGTAAGATTTCAATGGGTGGAGCACCTATGTGCTACAAATCCGCGTCCATACTTAGTGCTGTCTTGCTATGCATACTGCTAGGTTTGGCATGTAGTAATCCCATAAATGTGTAACCTGCTTCTGGTTTATTAATAGAGTAGCAAAAATTAAATGAAGTCTGTTTTAAACCTTGAATTCATAGAGATGGTCCTAATCAAACCCTAAACTTCGAATCCCTGAAATCGGTACCCTGTATTCAGTGATCCCGTACAATCTTAACCCAAAATCTGTTTGATGTTGTTTGGTGCACCAGGAAAAAGACGATCCCGGTCGGGATCCCACACTACCCTCACTGACTATTTTGGCCCACATGTCATACCTATCTTCTTCCCTCAGCGGCTCAGCCCCGTAAATAACTCCATTAAGAGGAAAAAATCGGCCACGCTGGTCCTAAGAGGATGCGGCTGTAGCTGGTCTCTTCGCCCGCGCCCCCTTGCATCAGCCATGCCCCATGCTCCAGCGGTACAGCCTCGGCGGCGAGACACGATCCTGCACCGCACCACACCAGTCTTCACCAACGACGGGGGAGAGATAAGTAGCAGCAGCGTGTTCTCCGACGCGATCTATCGATCTACACCAGGCGTATATGTGCAGTCGTTGGCTAGTGCAAAGCTAGCTACATACGTGTGCCTGTGTTTCGAGCTAGGAAATCCATCCAGCTGCTTGGCACTAGTTAGGCACTATGCAAAGGCGGCGGCGAGCGCCTGGTCCGAGCGTCGCGGTCGGGCTTGCGCCAATATCGGCGTTCGCGGCCAGCCCAAGCACATGCGCGCGCCCTTCGCTGCCCGTCGTCGTGCTGACCATAAAGGCCGAGACGTACACCTCGGCGTCAAGCTGCCACGGAGGCGTAAGGCAGGAAGTTCCGGTTGTACAGTCCGTGTGGACAGCACCTGCTCGGTAGCTCAGTGTCGAGATCGAGCTGCACACCACGCCCCGACGTTCCTCTCCGGCAACAGCCGCACCTCATCGGCGCTCTTTTCCTCTCTTCATCAGCGCTCCTCTCAGGCCACAGCCGCACACCGGCTCCCGCTGAGCCACCTCTCTAGCTACCACGCCTGCGCCAGACCCGAGCAGGGATGCACACATCAAACGTTATTCCTGATGTAGGAAGATTTTTAGATGAATCTGTTGTCTGATGAGAGAAAAGGGAAAGAAGACGAATATGAAGTGTGGGTCCGAATAGTCTGTGAGATAAGCTAGGTATCCCGGTCGGGATTGTTACTTTCTCGGTGCGACAAATAGGCCTAGGGTCGAAACTAGCTGGGATTGTTGAATACAGGGTACCGAATTCAGGGATTTGGAGTTGAGGGTTTAGTTCTGACAGCATCTACAAATACAAGGTTTAAAATAGATTTTACTCGCAAAAATTCATTGCTCGGCAGAGATGGAAACTCACTATTGCCCAATGCCAGTGTACTAATTTCACCATTGCCTTAGCTACAACTAATATCCCACATTCATAACAAAAAAAGCTGAATAATTCACTCCAGTATACCGAGATGTATCCACAACACAATACAGTCCCCAAAATTCCAGAAACTCATGCGCACAACGTGATCACGCCCCAAAATTCCTCGATTCTATCCAATGCAACCTCGCCTCGACTACCAGATGCGACTAATCCGACCGCAAAACCATGTAAACCCGACCGCTAGCGAAGCCGACTTGGAGAACGAACTCGTACCTCCACACGCAGGATCGGACGAGAAGGGGAATCGAGAAGCCCCTCACCTCCAGGGACCGCATGTACCGGTCGATGTCCCCGAGGTACGGCGCCATACCCGACCGGAGCGCGGCGGGGTCCGGCTGCTCCGAGTCCGAGTCCAGCAGGCGGGCGAGGTCGGCCGCGGTCTCGTCGTCGATGTCCCCGGGGTACGGCGCGATAGCCGCTGGGGCCGCGGCGGGGTCCGGCTGGTCCGGCTCCAAGTCCGTGTCCGGCGTGCGGGCGGGGCCGGTCACGCCCTCCTCGTCGCTGACCTCCATCCTCTTCCGGTTGCGGGTTCTCCCTAACCGGCGGCCGCGTCGTGTGCTTCGGAGCCCTCGGCGACGGTTGCAGCGGCGCCGTAGCGTTGTTCGGGGTCGAGACAATCGGTGGCCTGGCGGTTCGTGGCTGGCCTTTTAAGGGGCGGGAAGACGCGGCCGGTGCTCTCCATCGCCTCCGGCTCCGCCCTCCTCTGTTGTCGCTGGCCGCGTAGCTACATTTCGTTTCTTCGTGCTGGGTTTTGGAGTGGGAGATGGAGAGAGGAAAGCTAAAAGCATCCCTAGCACACCCGTAAAAGGGCCGAACCCGTGTAGCGTATCCCGAGTTCGGTCCGTAAAAAAATTATCGTGCCCCAGAAAAAGACCCTCTTCATCGCTATTTATGCGGTTTCACCGCTCGGTTATGGGTCAAACCCCATTTGCCTTCTCTGTCGCTCCGCGCGATTCTCCTCCCCCTCCGCCCTAATTTCTCACTGCCGGCGAGCCTAAAAAAGGCCTAGCGACTCTTCCCAACCCATGGACAGCTACGAAAGTGGTGGGGATGACGCAGAGCACCGTCGTCGCCGCATCTTCGACGCCGCGCACAAGCGGGGGGCGCGGAAATGGCTCAACTACGGGAGCCGGCCGCCGCCGGCGTTCGAACGCCGCGAGCTCGCGGTCCGCCGACGCGCCTCCTCCGGCTCCTCTGCCGTTGGGAGCTCGTCCGCAGGCGCCTCGAGCTCGTGGCTCACTCCGGTCAAGAGAGAGCCGAAGGAGCTCGGGCCGCTCGCCGTCAAGCTCGTGGCGACGCGGACCCGCCGCGTCGAGGCATCATCGGCCGCGGAGACTACCTCCCCCGGGGGAGGAGGACCATCTCGAGCGCGCCATCATGGAGCGCTCGGCGAGGGAGGAGGAGCAGGCCGACGCGCGCCGCCGCCGCGAGCTCGAGATCGAGGAGATCTTCCTCGAGCAGGGCGTCGCGGCATCACAGGCGCACGCGTCCAAGGAGGCGGACCTACGCGTCATGAAGGCCGAGCAGGGCAAGGTCTGGATCGACTTCGACTCCGACGAGGACGGAGCTACTCCGGCTCCTCCGCCGCGTCGTCGCCGCCGCACCCGTCGATTTTGGTAGCCTAGGCTCGGGTACGCTGCACGGCCCACAGATCCCCCTTATGTACTACTATGATGTAGTATGATGAATAACTATCTATGATGTAGTATGATGATCAACTATGTATGATGAATGTCGTTGCAAGTTTCTCCCGCGAATGTTTTTTTTTATTTTACAGTTTCATATACGGGGTCTGATCTGCAGCGCACGAATTCGCCCTGCAAATCTGATCTGCAGCAAACTGTAAACGCGTTTTCTGGGTCCGACTTTTACGGGGTCTGCTAGAGATGCTCTAAGGCTTGGGAAGCCCGTTATTTTGACGTTGTTTGGCTTTTTCTTTGGCCAAGATGCCCTAACACGCAAATAAATCCCAACCGTTGAGACTCAAACTGGCAAGGGAGATTATTCAGGTAGGTATTAGACTCACATCACCGTTTCCGTACCAGACTCTTCATGCCCATCACGCATCCCATCCTCGCCAGGGTTTTCATCGTCGTGGAAAAACCCATGTCTGTAATCAGTAGAAACATTCAGAGAAAAAACATTATTTCAGCACAATAAACATGTAAGTCATTCTAGGAAGTATATGAAGGAAATATGCCCTAGAGGCAATAATAAAGTTTTTATTTATATTTCCTTATATCATGATAAATGTTTATTATTCATGCTAGAATTGTATTAACCGGAAACTTAGTACATGTGTGAATACATAGACAAAATAGAGTGTCCCTAGTATGCCTCTACTTGACTAGCTCGTTAATAAAAAATGGTTATGTTTCCTGACCATAGACATGTGTTGTCATTTGATGAATGGGATCACATCATCAGAGAATGATGTGATGGACAAGACCCATCCGTTAGCTTAGCATTATGATCGTTGAGTTTTATTCCTATTGCTTTCTTCATGACTTATACATGTTCCTTTGACTATGAGATTATGCAACTCCCCAATACCGGAGGAACACCTTATGTGCTATCAAACGTCACAACGTAACTGGGTGATTATAAAGATGCTCTACAGGTGTCTCCGAAGGTGTTTGTTGGGTTGGCATAGATCGATATTAGGATTTGTCACTCCGTGTATCGGAGAGGTATCTTTGGGCCCTCTCGGTAATGCACATCACTATAAGCCTTGCAAGCAATGTGACTAAGAGTTAGTTGCGGGATGATGCATTACGGAACGAGTAAAGAGACTTGCCGATAACGAGATTGAACTAGGTATTGAGATACCGACGATCAAATCTCGGGCAAGTAACATACCGATGACAAAGGGAACAACGTATGTTGTTGTGCGGTTTGACCGATAAAGATCTTCGAAGAATATGTAGGAACCAATATGAGCATCCAGGTTCCGCTATTGGTTATTGACCGGAGATGAGTCTCGGTCATGTCTACATAGTTCTCGAACCCGTAGGGTACGCACGCTTAACGGTCGGTGACGATCGGTATTATGAGTTTATGTGTTTTGATGTACCGAAGGTTGTTCGGAGTCCCGGATATGATCACGGACATGACGAGGAGTCTCGAAATGGTTGAGGCATAAAGATTGATATATTGGATGACTATGTTTGGACATCGGAATGGTTCTGGGTGAGTTCAGGCATTTACCGGAGTACCGGGAGGTTACCGGACCCCCCCGGGAAGTATATGGGCCTTATTGGGCCATAGTGGGAGAGAGGAGAAGGGAGCCTTGGAGCGCCCCCCCCCCCAAGCCCACTCCGAATTGGGCTTGGGGGGGCTTTCCTTCCCCCTCTCTCCCCCTTCCTTCCTCTCGTAATCCAACTAGGGAAGGGGGGAATCCTACTCCCCGTGGGAGTAGGACTCCCCTTGGGCGCGCCATAGAGGGCCGGCCCTCCCCCTCCTCCACTCCTTTATATACGGGGGAGGGGGCCACTGATACGTCCATTTTGCATCATGCTTTTATATCGATATTTATTGCATTATGAGCGGTTATTACACGTTATGTCACAATACTTATGCTGATTCTCTCTTATTTTACAAGGTTTACATAAGGAGGGAGAATGCCGACAGCTAGAATTCTGGGCTGGAAAAGGAGCAAATATTAGAGACCTATTCTGCACAACTCCATAAGTCCTGAAACTCCACGAAAGTCATTTTTGGAAATAATAAAAAATATTGAGCGGAAGAAGTATATCGAGGGAACCCACACAGCCACGAGGGTGGGGGCGCGCCCTACCCCTAGGGCGCGCCCCCCTGCCTCGTGGGCCCCCTGTTGGCCCTCCGGTGGCCATCTTCTGCTATATGAGGTCTTTCGTCCAGAGAAAAATCATAAGCAACCTTTCGGGACGAGACTCTGCCGCCACGAGGCGGAACCTTGGCGGAACCAATTTAGGGCTCCGGCAGAGCTGTTCTACCGGGGACACTTCCCTCCGGGAGGGGGAAATCATCGCCATCGTCATCACCAACGCTCCTCTCATCGGGAGAGGGAAATCTCCATCAACATCTTCACCAGCACCATCTCCTCTCCAAACCCTAGTTCATCTCTTGTATCCAATTCTTGTCTTCAAGTCCGGGATTGGTACTAGTAGGTTGCTAGTAGTGTTGATTACTCCTTGTAGTTGATGCTAGTTGGTTTATTTGGTGGAAGATCATATGTTCAGATCATATATGCATATTAATACCCGTCTGATTATGAACATGAATATGCTTTATGAGTTGTTACGTTTGTTCCTGAGGACATGGGAGAAGTCTTGCTATTAGTAGTCATGTGAATTTGGTATTCGTTCGATATTTTGATGAGACGTATGTTGTCTACCCTCTAGTGGTGTTATGTGAATGTCGACTACATAACACTTCACCATTATTTGGGCCTAGAGGAAGGCATTGGGAATTAATAAGTAGATGATGGGTTGCTAGATTGACAGAAGCTTAAACCCTAGTTTATGCGTTGCTTCGTAAGGGGCTGATTTGGATCCATATGTTTCATGCTATGGTTAGGTTTACCTTAATACTTTTGTTGTAGTTGCGGATGCTTGCAATAGAGGTTAATAATAAGTGGGATGCTTGTTCAAGTAAGAACAGCACCCAAGCACCGGTCCACCCACATATCAAATTATCAAAGTACCGAACGCGAATCATATGAACGTGATGAAAACTAGCTTGACGATAATTCCCATGTGTCCTCGGGAGCGCTTTTCTCTATATAAGAGTTTGTCCAGGCTTGTCCTTTGCTACAAAAAGGATTGGGCCACCTTGCTGCACTTTATTTACTTTTGTTACTTGTTGCTCGTTACAAATTATTCTATCACAAAACTATTTGTTACCCTTATTTCAGTACTTGCAGAAAATATCTTGCTAAAAACCGCTTATCATTTCCTTCTGCTCCTCGTTGGGTTCGACACTCTTACTTATCGAAAGGACTATGATAGATCCCCTATACTTTTGGGTCATCAAGACTCTTTTCTGGCGCCGTTGCCGGGAAATGAAACGCCTTTGGTAGGTGGAATTTGGTAAGGAAAAATTTATATAGTGTGCTGAAATTTACTGTCACTTGTTACTATGGAAAGTAATCCTCTGAGGGGCTTGTTTGGGGTATCTTCACCCTGCCCAGTAGAGCAAAGAGTTGCTCCTCAACCTACTGAACCTATTGCAAATGAAAATATTCCCTTTGAAGTTCCTTCAGGTATGTTAGAAGAACTGCTAGCTAATCCTTTTTTAGGAGATGGAACAAAGCATCCTGATGAGCACCTATCTTTGTGGATGAAGTTTGTGGATTATTCAAGCTTGCAGGTATACCCGATGATGTTGTTAAGAAGAAGGTCTTTCCTTTATCTTTGAAGGAAGATGCATCGACATGGTACAGGCTATGTGATGATACGGGGTCATGGAACTACAAACGATTGAAATTGGAATTTCATCAGAAGTTTTATCCTATGCATCTTGTTCATCATGATCGCAATTATATATATAATTTTTGGCCTCGCGAAGGAGAAAACATTGCTCAAGCTTGGGGGAGGCTTAAATCAATGTTATATTCATGCCCCAATCATGAGCTTTAAAGAGAAATAATTCTTCAAATTTTTTATGCTCGACTTTCTAAAAACAATCGCACCATGCTCGATACTTCTTGTGCTGGCTCTTTTATGATGAAGACTATTGAATTCAGATGGAATTTATTGGATATAATTAAACGCAACTCTGAAGATTGGGATCTCGATGAAGGTAAGGAGTCAGGTATGACACCTAAGTTTGATTGTGTTAAATATTTAATGGATACCGATATTTTCCGTAAGTTTAGCACTAAATATGGACTTGACTCCGAGATAGTAGCTTCTTTCTGTGAATATTTTGCTACTTATGATGATCTCCCCAAGGAGAAGTGGTTTAAATATCATCCTCCAGTAGAAGTAAAACTAGCTGCACCTACTAAAGTTGAAGAAAAGGCTGTCACTTATAATGATCCTATTGTTCCTACTTCTTACGTTGAGAAACCACCTTTCCCTGTTAGAATAAAGGATCATGCTAAAGCTTCAACTGTGGTTCGTAAAAGCAACATTAGAACTTATACACCTCCTGAGCAAATTAAAGTTGAACCTAATATTGCTATTGTTAAAGATCTCTTGGCTGATAATATTGATGGGCATTGTCGGTGTCAAAACCGGCGGATCTCGGGTAGGGGGTCCCGAACTGTGCGTCTAGGAGGATGGTAACAGGAGACAAGGGACACGATGTTTTTACCCAGGTTCGGGCCCTCTCGATGGAGGTAAAACCCTACTCCTGCTTGATTAATATTGATGATGTGGGTAGTACAAGAGTAGATCTACCACGAGATCAGAGAGGCTAAACCCTAGAAGCTAGCCTATGGTATGATTGTTGTTCGTCCTACGGACTAAAACCCTCCGATTTATATAGGCACCGAATAGGGTTAGGGTTACACAGAGCCGGTTACAATGGTAGGAGATCTGCATATCCGTATCGCCAAGCTTGCCTTCCACGCCAAGGAAAGTCCCATCCGGACATGGGACAAAGTCTTCAATCTTGTATCTTCATAGTCCAGGAGTCCGGCCAAAGGTCATAGTCCGCTATCCGGACACCCCTAATCCGGGACTCCTCAAGAGACCCCGAACCAGGCTTCAATGACAACGAGTCCGGCGCGTAGATTGTCTTCGGCATTGCAAGGCGGGTTCTTTTCCAAATCCTGTGTCCCTGTTTGAATAGTGTCCGCTTCTTGTAAACATTGCGCTTCTTGGCTTCCACGCCCAATAATGGCTATCTTTCACATGTTGAATGAATGCGAAAAGCCAGGGTATTTTTACATTTATCCCCCTAGTTGCGCAAATGAGCTGCCTATATAAGAGACGAGGATCTAGATCCAAATCACACCACCTTCCCTTCGCGAGCTTTCATCGGAGCGCATCTGACAGAAACCCATTCCATCATGGACAGTCGACGCGGCTCCTCCTCTTGCCCTCCTAGTCCTCAGCCTGGAGATTGTGAGAGATGCTTCATCCCGCACAGCGAGTTAGTGACGCTCCAAACCAAGGGGTTTCTTCCCCCAGCCTTCATGGTTCCGGTTCGAGCCAGACTCGCCACCTATAAGGGCGGAAAACAGGCGGAGAGTGTCCCCAGTCCCTCCCGAGGAGAGCGGGTATGTCTTGTCCCTTATTTGATAAGAGGGCTCGGATTTCCAATTCATCCGTTTCTCCGGGGGCTCCTGGAGTTCTACGGCCTCCAGTTGCACAACCTTACGCCTGCCTCCATTCTGCATATTGCGGGCTTTGTGGCCCTTTGCGAGCTGTTTTTGGGCATCGAGGCTCATTTCGCGCTGTGGAAGAGGCTGTTCTGCCTCGTACCCCGTTCTCAGGAGGGGTCTATATATCAAGTTGGTGGGGCCGAACTATGGCGCATCGCCGGGACCGGATATCTATCCGGAACCCCGAAGAAGGCGTCCGAAGACTGGCCTTCGGAATGGTTTTACATAGAAGACGTCCCCTTGCCGGACCCTGTTCGGATCGGCCTCCCGGAGTTCAGTACTGCTCCTTTGAAGAAACGCCTAAGTCAAGGCCCACGAAGCCCCCAGAGGGAGAATGACAGGGACGTCCTTTACCTGATGAGCCGAATAAGGTTGTTGGCTCACTCCGGATTGACCATGATCGGAGTCATGGCCATATGCATCATGCGGGGGGTGCAACCGCTTCAATATAGAGGCCACCCCATGTGGGATTTCAATGGGGAGTGTCGGTGTCAAAACCGGCGGATCTCGGGTAGGGGGTCCCGAACTGTGCGTCTAGGCGGATGGTAACAGGAGACAAGGGACACGATGTTTTTACCCAGGTTCGGGCCCTCTCGATGGAGGTAAAACCCTACTCCTGCTTGATTAATATTGATGATGTGGGTAGTACAAGAGTAGATCTACCACGAGATCAGAGAGGCTAAACCCTAGAAGCTAGCCTATGGTATGATTGTTGTTCGGCCCCTACGGACTAAAACCCTCCGATTTATATAGGCACCGAATAGGGTTAGGGTTACCTGAGCCGGTTACAATGGTAGGAGATCTGCATATCCGTATCGCCAAGCTTGCCTTCCACGCCAAGGAAAGTCCCATCCGGACATGGGACAAAGTCTTCAATCTTGTATCTTCATAGTCCAGGAGTCCGGCCAAAGGTCATAGTCCGGCTATCCGGACACCCCTAATCCAGGACTCCTCAAGAGACCCCGAACCAGGCTTCAATGACAACGAGTCCGGCGCGTAGATTGTCTTCGGCATTGCAAGGCGGGTTCCTCCTCCGAATACTTCATAGAAGGTTTTGAACACAAGGACAATGTCCGGCTCTGCAAAACAAGTTCCACATACCACCGTAGAGAGAATAATTTTCGCACAGATCTGCTGACGTATTCCGCGGCGTGACATCACACCACGGCCAGGCCTTTATACGAATCGTTTTTTACTGTTCCACCTTAGCGCGTTTAGCGAGGCGGTTTCTTTGGCACGTCTTATCAAAGCATAGATCGTGCCCTCTTATTCCGGGATTCCCATCAATACGGACATGGGTAACCCATCCGCGCCATTGATTACGGCGCTTGGGAGATAAGCGAGTTTTACCAGGCTGGTGGGGGACGATAGCCGTCCGTCCATATAAGGGGATAAGAATCCACCTTTTTCACCCACGCCTTCTTCCTCCTTTGCTCATCCACTTCACAAGACTCGAGCTCCAGCGCCCAAGTTCGCACATCCCACCTCAACCTTCTCCAACTATGTCCAGAGCGGGAGGCAGGTGGATGGCCTCCTCCGTCACGAAGGGGCACATCACAAAGTTGCGGGAGGCCGGATACTTGTCCGGCGACATCGCGTGTTGGCTCCCCAACAAGGGGCAGCTCACTCCAACCCCCAGTCCCCATAAGAGGGTGGTGTTTCTCCCCCACTTCCTCCGCGGACTAGGTTTTCCACTTCACCCATTTGTCCCGGGGCTCATGTTCTACTAAGGCCTGGACTTCCACGATCTGGCCCCGAATTTCATCCTCAATATTTCAACGTTTATCGTCATGTGCGAGGCTTTCCTCTGCATCCAACCCCACTTCGGTTTATGGTTGAAGACCTTTAGCGGCAAGCCAAAGATAGTGGGCGGCCGACAGGCGGAGTGCGGAGGCGCCATGGCGGGCAGGATGCCCAATGTTCTATGGCTCGAGGGCTCCTTCGTGGAGACAGTAAAGGGGTGGCAATCGGGGTGGTTCTACATCACCGAGTCGCGCGACTCCAAATGGGCGGCGGCCCCTGAATTCAGATCTGGCTCCCCCACACGGCTCTCATCATGGAAAGAGACGAGCCTGACGTGGGGTGATTCGGAAGAGCTGACCGGACTCCAAACATGTGTCCGAAACACGGTGGACAAGAAGCTCAAGCTTGTCAACGTAGTCTGTGTTATGCTCATCCACCGGATTCTCCCGTGCCAGCAACGGGCCTTCAATTTGTGGGAGTTTGATCCGGCACAGCACCAGACCTTGAGCCGGCTCTTCGACACTACGTACGAAGATGCCTGGAAGGTGCTGTTCAAGGGCGCCGAAGCCCCCGCATCCGCTACCGAAGATCGCAGATTCAGCTCGCAGCGTCAAGCCAACGAGGTAAGTTATTTTACCCTTTACGGGACTCTTTTTTCATAGATTGACTCTATGTGGGATCTAAAACTCCCTAACCTTTGACAGGACTGGCTGAAGACGTCCGGACAGATTAACTGTCCGGCTCCTTTGCCAGAAGACCCAGCGGACGCCCGATTGACGGGACTGCTGGCTCCGGCACCTCACGTGGTGACAGAGAAGAAGGCCAAGAAGGAGGCCACGGGAACTCAAAGGAGCTCCCGGCGCCAAGCGCTGTCAGATTCTGAAGCAGAATCCTCTCCTGAGAACGAGGAGGAGGAAAAAGAAGCCTCTCCCCCAGCGGGGAAGAGAGGAAAAGGAAGGCCGCCCCAACTGGGGAGGCTGGAGAGTCCAAGAAGGGAAGGACCCTTCCTCCGGACTTCTCCACCAACGCCGACAACGACGAGGAGGAGTGGCCAACAAGGGCCAAGCCCCTGTCGAGACAGTAAGTGTCTGGATACCCATGGCTTTTTCCCATTGCATAGTGTTCTCTAATGCCGAACAATCATGCAGCCCGCCCAAGGGCGAGCTCGCCGCTTCGTCGAGCGGGTCCCTTTGTTCGTCAGAAATGGAGAGTACTTCACTTCCGGCCGCCTCCTCACCTCACGCTGCGGATGACGCCGAGGTGGGGCCCCAAGAGGGGCCTGGTCAAGAGGAGGTGGCGCAGGAGGCGCCGCAAGGCAGCCTCCCGGACTTCAGGCGCGTGGGGGGCGAGACCCCCAGGGGCTCTAAGCCCGACCCTAGTCCGGAGTCCATACCGGAACCTTTAGCGGTTTCGAAGTCCGGCAAGCGGCCACTTCGTAGGAAGGGTAAGACGCTGGTGTCCTCCGTCCAACCGGAGGCACCGGATAGCTTACTGGAGGCGCTTAACGGCGCCTCCATCGACGAGGAGCACCGCACTGTTATGAGTGTGGTGATCCAGAAAGTTCGATCCGCCAAGAGCGGGCCGATCAAGCTCGTACCAGCCTTCTAACAGGCTTTGAGGTAAGTTTAGAATATGTAAAAATATTGCCGCATAGACAGTAGCCCCTGATGCTTAGTTCGGTGTTCGGAAAGAAAAGACGGACTAAGGATCTAAAAAGATATACGCAGGAGTCTAACATAAGTATGTCAATATGGGAATGCAGCTATTGGCCGACCTCTGTCGCACTAACTGCGGAGGTCAATGCATTAAAGAAGAGCCTCGAGCCGTCCGAGAACGAGCTCGGCCTTGCCAAGAAGCAGCTCGAGGACAAGGAAGGTAAGTAATACCTTATTAAAGAAATACCTTATAGAAAGGATTCGGTTGCAAAAAATGACAGGAATAACGTGGGTATTGTAGGGGCCGCGAACGAGGTGGCAACCCTGAAGGAAGCGGTGTCCACGACCAAAAGCAAATCGGCCGCGGAGCGCACCGAGCGAGATAAGCAGGAGGAGCGGGTGGCGGATGTGTGGCAAGACCTCCAAGCTCTCGTGGAAAAACAGGAGAGTTTGGAGCGTGACTCGAAGACTCGAGAGTCCGAGCTCGCCTCGGCTCTTGAGAGTGCCAAAGCCGCTAAGGTCGAAGCCCAAAAAGCCCTCCAAGAGATTGAATCATTAAAGAAGATAGCGGCGGGTAAGGCATTCTTTATGCAAAGCAAGCATGTGAAAGTGAATTACCTATTACTTACCAGGATTCGGAGCTCTCCAGGAGCATTCTCAGATCTTCCCCGTAGTGTGTCTGATGCTGCCGCGTTCTACCGCGCCAAGGAGGGGAGCTCGACGGAGAAGGTGTTCTGGTCTCGATATCGAGGCCGGACATCCGGTGCCCCTAAGCGACCAGCTGAAGCAGCTGGTCGAGCTCCACAAGGTCGCCGAACAGGCCATGAGGGGCCTCATAGTTCGGTTGTGGCCATTGGAAGCCATGCCTGGGAGCTACTTTGGGCTAGTGCGGCGGCTGGTGAACACCTGTCCATGGATTGAAGTCATCAAGCGCTCCGTCTGCATTGAAGGTGCCCGTCGGGCACTTGCCCATGCTAAAGTGCACTGGGGCAAGCTGGATGCGGAGAAGCTTGTGACGACCAGACCACCGAAGGGCAAGGAGCATCGCACGCCCAAATGTACTATGAGGGCGTTGAAGGGTGCACCGCCAGATAGCGGATGAGTGCTCCAAAGATGTAATTTTGAATAGACTCGCATTTGTTATCACAGACGCTGAAAACTTGTTCATATGCGCTAAGCAATGCTTGTTAATTTAAAATATTACCTTACATGCGGCCGTTTATCAAATTTGAGAGATGGCAAGTCATTGGCTTCACCCCCATGCCATGAGTCTTTGGGGTGTTCGGGATAAACTTGAGCGCTCTTGTTCCCATTCTTGGGTCCATCGAGGGAGGCGCTCAACGCAACGAACAAGGCAACCAGACTTATAATGCTTGAACACTCTCACTTAGCCATAGAATTCTATAATTTTAAACTTCGGTGAAGCCCCTAGTATTCAGAAGACCGAGTTCGGGGCGCTATCCACGCCTTGGACGGACAATGCCGGTTCCTCGCTCTAAGTGGCATAAGTCTTTAGGGACCCGAAAAAACCTCTCGAACAGCGACCGGCTCTCGCCCTATCATGACGGTCAGTTTTAGCTTTCTCCACTGGGGTGCTCAACCCAGCTCAACGGGGCACAATCGCAGTGGTTCTCCTAGTGCTACCTTAGCCGATATAACGGAACGTAAGGTACCAAAACATAGGAGCCGGGCAAACCCAACTATTGACCCAAGACATGATTCGGAGCTGATGCATATAATGCTATAAGTTCGGGTGCCGCACTTGTGAAAGTGTTCGGACTTATCACACCATAATTTTGGGGTACTTAAGCCCACGTGTATTGGCCGTACCAAAGTGTATGGGTGCAACATGTCATGAAATGAACATATATATAGATAAAGAAAGGAGTGCAATAATAGGCAAACGCTATGTATTGTTTATTCAAAAAGGTACTGCAATGAAAGCAGAACGATACAAATAGTGCGATAAGCAAGGGATGGGACTATTTAACATGTCCCCTCCGGGGTAAGCTGCAGGATGGTATGTAAAACAGGTATAATGCTCGTAATAGAGACCACACGAACACTCGGCGTAGCTTTACGCTTCCACGGCTGTTGCATCGTGAGTTCGACGATTCTAGTGCTGGGCAGGACTTACGGAAAATGGAGTCACGAAAGTAAGAAAAAGAAGAAAGAAAAAGAATGACACAATTGGGAGCCACAGTGCGGTTGAGCCGCGTGCAGGCGTCTTGTGGTCGTGCCCTCCCCTTATGCCCATGGTATCTCGGGCGTAGTTATGTACACGTAGTAATCGGGCTTCACAATTTCGCGAGGGCTGGGGTTGGGGCCGGATTGCTACGCGTGCTTGGATCGTGCCAGGCGGTCTTGTTGTAGGTTACTCCGGGCGCGCTTGACAGTGTCCGGACGTTTAGTGGCCGGACTCGAGAGTTGCTGTGAGAGGCTGCTTTGCACCTCCGCCGCGAGGGCCGCTGTGTGCTCCTCCGTTCGGAGAGAGCGTTCGGTGTTTCCATTGACCGTGATTACTCCTCGATGGCCTGGCATCTTGAGCTTGAGGTATGCGTAGTGCGGCACCGCATTGAACTTTGCAAATGCGGTTCGTCCAAGCAGTGCGTGATAGCCACTGCAGAACGGGACTATGTCGAAGATTAACTCTTCGCTTCGGAAGTTATCCGGGATCCGAAGACCACTTCGAGTGTAAGGCGAGCCTGTACATAATTGGCCTCTACACCTGGTATGACGCCTTTAAAGGTCGTCTTTGTGGGTTTAATCCTTGAGGGTCTATGCCCATTTTGCGCCTGTATCCCGATAAAGCAGGTTCAGTTGCTACCGCCGTCCATCAGGACTACGGTGAGGTGAAATCCGTCAATAATTGGGTCAAGAACCAATGCGGCGAAACCGCCGTGGACGGATGCTAGTGGGGTGGTCCTTCGATCGAAGGTGATCGGGCAGGAAGACCATGGGTTGAACTTCGGGGCGACTGGCTCCATCGCATATACGTCCCTTAGTGCACGCTTCCGCTCCCTTTTGGGTATGTGGGTTGCGTATATCATGTTCACCGTCCGCACTTGTGTGGGAAAGCCCTTCTGTCCTCTACTGTTCGGCTGTCGGGGCTCTTCCTCGTGCAGCCCCTTGTCATTGAGTTCGGCACTGAACTTGCCTGCTTGCTTGAACACCCAACAATTCCTGTTGGTGTGGTTGGCTTTCGGGGTGCCATGTATCTGGCACAAGCGATAGAGTATTCGGTCCAAGTTGGACGGGCCCTGGGTATTTCTTTTGAATGGCTTCTTCCGCTGACCGGGTTTAGAGCCTCTGAATCCGGCATTGACTGCTGTATCTTCATCATTGTCGCCGTTAATGCGGTGCTTGTTCTTGTTGCGATGTGACCTGTCAATGCTGTCCTTGGTATCCAAACTACCAGGGTTTTTGGCCAAGTTGTTGCTTCGAGCTAGCCAGCTGTCCTCTCCCGTGCAAAAGCGGGTCATGAGTGTTGTGAGGGCTGCCATGGATTTCTGCTTTTCCTGTCCTAGGTGCCGGGCAAGCCACTCGTCCCGGATGTTATGTTTGAAGGCTGCAAGGGCCTTTGCATCCGGACAGTCAACGATTTGATTTTTCTTTGTTAGGAACCGTGTCCAGAATTGTCCGGCCGATTCTTCCGCTGTTGAATTATATGGCTAAGGTCATCGTGGCGGTGGTCGCACAAATGTGCCTGGAAGTTATAAAGGAATGCGGCTTCCGTGTCCTCCCAACAACCAATTGATTATGCTGGCAAGCTGTTGAGCCAATGCCGAGCTAGTCCTTTAAGCTTGAGTGGGAGGTATTTGATGGCATGTAGATCATCACCGTGGGCCATGTGGATATGGAGGAGATAGTCCTCGATCCAGACCGCAGGATCTGTGGTACCATCGTATGGTTCGATGTTTACGGGTTTGAAGCCCTCAGTGATTTTATGATCCATTACTTCATCTGTGAAGCATAGTGGGTGTGCGGCGCCTCTGTATTGGGCTATATCACGACATAGCTCATATGAGCTTTGTCTCATCGTGTTCGCCCGGCCGGGTTTGTTGTATCCGCGCCGACGGTAATCATCCCGAGTCGTTAGGCGCCACGCGATCCGTAGATCGATCTTGTATGTTTTGCCTTATCCTCCAATATATCTCGCAAAGTCCGGCGTGTTTTCCCGTGCCTTGGTAGTTTTTGAGCGGCGCCGAGTGCGGCTTGAATGGAGGGTCTAGAGGCCTCTCCGTCGCGGCCGCTGTGGTGGCCGGTCGGCCGCATCATGCGCCGGGTGATGTGGGTGCTTCCTCCTCCGATCGAGGCAACGACCTGCGTTTGGGGTAGCTTTTGAGGGGCGTTCGAGTTCAGACTCTTCGGCTGCAAGGACTTCAGTCCATCTATCCGCTATCCGGTATTGATCAGTTCTAAGTTGTTGCTGCTTTTTCTTGAGACTGCTTGCCGTGTCTATAAGCCTGCGTTTGAAACGCTCCTGTTCGGCCGGATCCTCAGGCACGACGAATTCTTCGTCGTTGAGGCTTGCCTCATCTTCGGAGGGAGGCGCATAATTATCGTCCTCTACCTCTCTTTCTGTCGCACTATCGTGCGGACTTGCTTCTCCTTCCTCCTGCGCCGAGTCCCGCTGGAGGGGTTGTCTTCAACCTTGTCCAGGGTGTTATTATCTCCGTGCGGAATCACCATTTTTGCCGTGGCGGGATTTAGAGCGGCGCCACCGACGCCGGGCGCTCGGTTGCTTCTTGGAGGGTCATCCTCCGTTGTTCCATCGCCGTTCCCATCTTTTGGGATGTCCACCATGTATATGTCGTATGACGAGGTGGCCTTCCAGTGCCCTGTAGGCGCTGGTTCTTGGTCGTCTCCAGCATCGTCGTCCATACCGTCGATGTCTTCGGAGTCGAAATCGAGCATGTCGGTTAAATCATCGACAGTGGCTACAAAGTGGGTGGTGGGTGGGTGTTGAATTTCTTCGTCGTCCGCATCCCAACCTTCCTGACCGTAGTCCAGCCAGGGCTCTCCGGATAAAGAGAGAGACTTTAGTGAATTTAGGATGTCGCCAAAGGGCGAGTGCTGAAAGATGTCCGCGGCAGTGAACTCCATGACCGGCGCCCAATCGGATTCGATTGGCAGGGGCGCGGAGGGTTCGGAGTCCGGAGAGGAGTCCGACACCTTGGAGTCAGGGTCTTCGCAAAGGACAGGGATTGTGTTCGGCTCAATCGCCGTAGAGATTTCAGCCCCCGAGGTGGTGTCCAACCAACCATCCTCGATCGGCGAGACCGGCTCCGAATCAATGTTCGGAGCGGACACTAGTGCGGCCTCCAGACCGCTCGGCGGCAGAGTTAGATCATGCCCATCGAGATAGTGCGGCGCGCTTGGCTGCGGCTCGAATCCGTCGAAGATCAAGTCTCCGCGGATGTCGGTCGTGTAGTTTAAACTTCCAAATCTGACCTGATGGCCAGGGGCGTAGCTTTCGATCTGCTCCAGATGGCCTAGCGAATTGGCCCGCAGTGCAAAGCCGCCGAATACGAAGATCTGTCCGGGAGAAAAGTCTCACCCTGGACTGTGCCGTTACTGATGATTGAAGGAGCCATCGGGCCTATAGGTGACGACACAGAGGAAATCTCAATGAAAGCACCAATGTCGGTGTCAAAACCGGCGGATCTCGGGTAGGGGGTCCCGAACTGTGCGTCTAGGCGGATGGTAACAGGAGACAAGGGACACGATGTTTTTACCCAGGTTCGGGCCCTCTCGATGGAGGTAATACCTACTCCTGCTTGATTAATATTGATGATATGGGTAGTACAAGAGTAGATCTACCACGAGATCAGAGAGGCTAAACCCTAGAAGCTAGCCTATGGTATGGCTGTTGTTCGTCCTACGGACTAAAACTCTCCGGTTTATATAGACATCGGATAGGGTTAGGGTTACACAGAGTCGGTTACAATGGTAGGAGATCTACATATCCGTATCGCCAAGCTTGCCTTCCACGCCAAGGAAAGTCCCATCCGGACACGGGACGAAGTCTTCAATCTTGTATCTTCATAGTCTAGGAGTCCGGCCAAAGATGATAGTTCGGCTATCCGGAAACCCCCTAGTCCAGGACTCCCTCAGGGAGGATGACGCCACCCGCTGCGGCCGTAAGGGGCTGGGATCGGTTGCTGTTCTAACGGAGGCCTTGTCCGCATTATACAAGGGAGAAGAGGAAGAATTTCGTCGCGTCAATCCTCAGGACGCGTTTTCTATGAACAATCCTTCGAGCTAGGTAAGCGGACATTTCTTTATGCCCATCCGTTCCATATTCCCATAGTTACGTACCTTATCTTGTGATTTTGACGCAGGAATTGCGCCGGGCCGTAAAGGATATAAAAAGCCCACCTCCACAACCTGAGGTTCCGGAACGGTCCCTCGATCCGGCCTCCCAAGAGGATCTGGACATATCTGTGGAGCTGATCGATGGGGTATTTTACCAACTAAGCATCGACAATGCCTTGGTCGCCATTACGGCCGATTACCCCGAAATATTTCCAGCCTCACAGGTAATTGAGACCGAAGTCCCAATACTTTAGAAATGATCCCTCCACGCTTATCTTTGACCACCGTATATCAACGGTGTTTTGCAGGGAGAGCCCTTGAGGCGAAGGCGAACCTCATGTGGCTAGCCAACAAGGGGCAGCAAGGCCCAAAGAGCTGAAAAGAAGTGTGGTCCGGATCGAGACGCCGGCGCCACGGTATGGCATGTCGCCTTATTCCCAGGTTTTTATTCCCGGAAGGTATACTAACGCTCGTGCTCTCTTCCGAAAAAAGAGCGCTCGCCGGACTATATCCGGAGAGGCTGCCAATCGAGCCCCCACCAGCCAGGCTCCAAAGCCAGGTCCAGAAGCGGAGGCGAACACGAAGCGTGTGTCGGACACTCCTCCGACAGAGGATGCCGACGGGCTATCTGCCACCAATTCCGAGGTGGAGAGTGCCATGAATCACAGGCGTCGCCGGACTGTTCTTCGTGACGCATGTTTCTCCCAAGAGGCATTGGATGTCTTCAATTCGGGAGATGCGCACCTCCGTGCTGCTCAAAATTGTCTAGCCAGAGCCATGGAGCAGTATGTGAAAGACATAAGGGTGAGAAAATTTGATGGTTATATATACCAGTAGCCCCCGAGACTTAAAATAGTTAGAATAACTGATTTAAGGATCATTTGTTGTGAGGATCTTCTGAAAAGAATACCCAATTGTCCCGGGGAGCTCGAAGAGTGCAAAGCCCAACTTGAGGCCGCACAAGCCGCTGTGGGGAAGCCAAGGAGACCCCTGTGGTAACATGCGCTTTTAAAATATAAGTATGTTATGAAGTGCGGCGTGTGTATAGATCGACAATGACATTGCAGATGGCACTGGTAGATCCGGACAAACAACAGCTCTTGCGCGGTTAAAGGCGGCGAGAACGTGCTTACGAGGGTGAGGCGGGAGAAAAATAATCTCCAAGATGCCAACACCCAGCTGGGTGAGGAGCTAAAAGATGTTCGTGCCCGGTATGCGACTCCGTTAAGGAGAATCTGCCGCTTCGACGCGACATTTTTAGTAAGTGCTTAAACGCACTTTGAAAAAAGAGTTCGGCGAGGAAGTTGACTAACAGAGTTATGTCTGTAGGTATGCTCACAGGCCGTCCTACAAAGGAAATGCCCGGTTCTACGGGTGACCTTCTTCCCGAGCTCTTACAACTGCACGAACGAGTTCGGCATGTGATGAAAGGCGTCGCCAAGACCTTGTGGCCATCTGTCTCCCTGCCCGAAGGCCTTGGGGAGCTTGCAGAGAGGCTCCAGGGAGCGCGGCGGTGCTTCCAGTTATGGAAGATATCGGCCTGCCGTCAAGGCGCCAGGGAGGCCTGGGCCATGGTGAAGACGCGGTACACGAAGGCTGACCCAAACCACATGGCCGAGGTGGTACCTGTGGGGCCAGATGGGAAGGAGCTCCTGTGAGCTTAGTGTGCGGCCAGTGGAATTGGCCGCAAAGTATTCCCAGCAGGATCAGTAAACTAGACAGCTGTTAGATGGCATTGAAGAGGAATACAATCAGTCAAATTGACTATATAATTTAAAGTGACATGTAAAATGCCTTCTAGCCGGATTGTAGATCGTTTGTCTTAGCGGACCTTTTCGCTTCAACCTCGGGACCCGATAGTCCGGAGTGTGTCCGAATACCCTCGCGGTTATATAAAAACCGGGGCATGCGTGGAGACCAGGCGTAGGGGTCATTAGTGCTTTATCAGACAAGTGCCCAACTAGTTATGTTATATTACATGGTTAGTAAGAAACATCTTCCAGGGAGAATAGTTCCGTTAGGGGTTCCTTTCCCTGGGAGGCATGCCCTAAAGTAAATGTCCGGACTGCGAAAAAAGCAGAAAAAAATCTGGGGGCAGATAAATAAATAGGTAAGAAATCTTCTTTTAGTTCACCGACCGAATATTCTCTTAAGAACGCTAGCTTTCGGCTTCACCCAGTCTGAGGTACACATCCGGTGACCCGCAATAACAATCGCAGTGGTGCTCCCTTTCCCACCAAGCCGAACAATCGGGAACGAGGGTAAGCACAGAGCCAGGCAACCCAGCTTGGACAAAACTTAAGTCATATCGATGCATATAATGGCGAATAAAAGGTACATGCGGAAGTGTGACACATGTATTGGGCATGAAGCCCTTATAATTAAGCTTCTGTGAAAGAAGCCCCCAGGTAGAATGAGCGCGGATAGCGCGTCAAGGGTGTGCAAAAAATGCGCTAGCGAGCCTTCCAAGGCTTGAAAGAAAAAAGGAGGGAGAAGGAGAAAAATAGAAGACAGATAAAATGTAAAATATGGACAGAGGAAGGAGACGAACTCAGAATCCGGCGCTAGGCGTAGAATCTTCGGAGACGTGCTGCGTTCCATGGGTTCGGCTCGAGTCGGTTATCCGATGCATCTCGCAGCAGACGCTCCACCGGTCAGGACTTGGTCGATGATAAAGGGACCTTCCCATTTGGGCTTTAGTTTGTCCTTTTTCTTGTCCGAAAGGCGTAGAACTAGCTCACCAACATTGTAAGTTTTGGCCCGTACTTCTCTGCTTTGATATCTTCGAGCCTGCTGTTGATAGAATGCGGAACAGGCTTTTGCTACGTCACGCTCCTCCTCCAAGGCGTCCAAACTGTCCTGCCGATCGAGCTCGGACACATTTCTTCATTACATGTGCACGCGAGGTGAGTCATGAATTATGTCGCAGGCAGAACTGCCTCTGCGCCGTATACCATAAAGAATGGTGTGAATCCGGTCGATGCGATTCGGAGTGGTCCGCAACCCCCGTAGAGTACGGAGTCGAGCTCCTCTACCCAAAGGCGTGTTAGATTCCTTGAGGACCGCACTAATGCGGGTTTGATGCCGCTCATAATTATAACATTTGCTCGCTCAACTTGACCGTTAGTTTGAGGGTGATAGGCTGAGGCGTGGTCGAGCTTAATGCCCATGTTTTTGCACGAGTTTGACCTTGTCGGCCGTAAAGTTCGTGCCGTTATCGGTGATGATCTTTGTGGGGGACACCGTAGCGGTGTACGACCCCTGATATGAAGTCTATCACCGGTCCGGATTCGACCGTCTTGACAGGCTTGGCCTCTACCCATTTGGTGAATTTATCCACCATGACCAGTAGGTATTTTAGCTTGTGGGTTCCCCCTTTAACGGGTCCGACCATGTCAAGCCCCCAGACCGCGAAGGGCCAGGTGATGGGTATAGTTTTGAGAGCGGTGGGTGGCATGTGGCTCTGATTAGCAAAGAGCTGGCATCCGACGCATCGTTGGACTAAGTCCTGAGCATCTGCCGGGCCGTCGGCCAATAAAATCTTGTACGGAAGGCCTTGCCTACAAGGGCCTGAGCTGCGGCATGGTGCCCGCCGAGTCCAGCATGTATTTCAGCCAGAAGATTCCGCCCTTCTTCTTCAGAGATACACCTTTGAAGGACTCCGATTGTGCTTTTCTTATAAAGCTCTCCCTCATGGACTTTGTAGGCTTTAGATCGCCGCACTATGCAACGGGCCTCGTTTTGGTCCTCAGGGAGTTCCTGCCTGGTTAGGTAGGCTAGGAATGGTTCTGTCCACGGGGCAATGACTGCCATTATTACGTGGGCTGAGGATGTTATTTCGGTGGTAGAACCACCAACTGTGTTAGAATGTTCGGTGTGGGGCAGTGCGGTTGGGTCCGGATTGTTATTTGTGGACTCTCCCTCCCATAATACAGATGGCTTGAACAGCCTCTCTATGAAGATGTTGGGGGGGGGGGGGGGACAGCATCGCGCTTTGCACCGATGCGTGCCAACACGTCTGCTGCCTGGTTGTTGTCCCGGGCTATATGGTGAAATTCGAGCCCCTCAAACCGAGGACATTTTTAGGACTGCATTGTGATAGGCTGCCATTTTCGGATCCTTGGCATCAAAGTCTCCATTTATTTGTGATATCGCGAGGTTCGAATCCCCGCACACCTCTAGGCGTTGAATGCCCATGGAGACTGCCATCCGGAGACCATGTAGAAGGGCCTCGTATTCGGCTGCGTTATTGGAGTCCGTATACATTATCTGGAATACGTATTAAACTGTATCTCCGGTTGGGGACGTCAGAACGACGCCAGCTCCCAGGCCAACCAACATTTTGGAGCCGTCGAAGTGTATTATCCAGTTGGAATATGCGCCGTACTCTTTAGGGAGTTCGGCTTCGGTCCATTCGGCGACGAAGTCGGCCAAAACTTGCGACTTAATAGCTCTCCGTGGCTTATAGGTTATGTCGAACGGGAGGAGCTCAATGGCCCATTTGGCAATCCGGCCTGTCGCGTCGCGGTTGTTTATAATGTTGTTAAGGGGTACTTCGGAGGCTACTGTTATTGAACACTCTTGAAAGTAGTGTCGCAGCTTCCGGGCTGCCATAAACACCGCCAGACGCTATCTTTTGATAATGTGGGTACCGTGACTTGCGTGGAGTTAGGACAAGGGACACGTAGTAAACTGGTTTTTGAAGAGGGACTTGTGTCCGTCCGTTTCTCGTTCGACAACGAGCACCGCGCTTACGACTTGATGAGTTGCGCCGATGTATAATAGCATTGGTTCGCCCATGTTGGGCGCGGCCAGGACCGGGTTTGTTGCCAATATGGCTTTTATTTCTTCGAGTCCGGCCGTGGCGGCATCCGTCCACTCGAAGTGTTCGGTGCGTCCGAGGAGGCGATAAAGGGGTAATGCCTTTTCTCCCAGACGGGAGATAAAGCGGCTTAGAGCCGCCACACATCGATCAATTTTTGTATTTGTTTGAGGTCTTTTGGGATATCCAATTGTGACAGAGCTCGGATCTTGGTTGGGTTTGCTTCGGTTCCTCTACCGGATACGGTGAAGCCCAAGAGCTTTCCGGCGACGCCGAAAAACGCATTTTTCCGGGTTGAGCTTAATGTCATATGTTCGGAGATTATCGAATGTGAGCCTCAAGTCGTCTACTAGATTTTCGACGTGCTTGCTTTTGACGACCACATCGTCTACGTATGCCTCCACTATTTTGCCGATCTTGTTTGCCAGACATGTCTGAATCATGCGCTGATATGTTGTGCCGGCATTTTTGAGCCCGAAGGGCATTGTGTTGTAGCAGAATGGGCCGTATGGAGTGATGAATGCCGTTGTGGCTTGGTCATGCTCTGCCATCTTAATTTGGTGGTAGCCGGAGTATGCGTCGAGGAAACACAACGAACCACGTCCTGCGGTAGCGTCGATGATTTGATCGATGCGGGGGAGGGGGAAGGGATCTGAGGGAGTCCTGGATTAGGGGGTGTCCGGATAGCCGAACTATCACCGTTGGCCGGACTCCTAGACTATGAAGATACAAGATTGAAGACTTCGCCCCGTGTCCGCATGGGACTTTCCTTGGCATGGAAGGCAAGCTTGGTGATACGGATATGTAGATCTCCTACCATTGTAACCGACTCTGTGTAACCCTAACCCTATACGGTGTCTATATAAACCGGAGGGTTTTAGTCCGTAGGACGAACAACAATCATACCATTGGCTAGCTTCTAGGGTTTAGCCTCTCTGATCTCGTGGTAGATCCACTCTTGTACTATCCATATCATCAATATTAATCAAGCAGGAGTAGGGTTTTACCTCCATCGAGAGGGCCCGAACCTGGGTAAAAACATCGTGTCCCTTGTCTCCTGTTAATATCCGCCTAGACGCACAGTTCGGGACCCCCTACCCGAGATCCGCCGGTTTTGACACCGACATTGGTGCTTTCATTGAGAGTTCCTCTGTGCCGTCGCTATCAGGAAGGATGCCTCATCCCGTCTTTAAAGACGGCACCGTTGCTAAAGGAGCTTTGGCCACCGGCGAAACTCTCTGGCTAGGCGGTTTTCTTATGACCGCTTTGTTCCGCCGTCGACGATGACTTCTCGGGTCATCGAAAGCAATCTTCACATTAACTCGGAACTCGCCGAGCAGTTAGATCCGATGGAGCTCTCTTCCTTAAACGAGCTCTTGGATCGCATCGCCGCCCTGGGAGTCGCTACAGACTACGATCAGATTGGGCCTAAAACCGATCTGAGAGAGATCAACTCTCCCCAGGCTACCCACCACGTTGCTTTGTGGTAGAGGAACAATCTGGCGACTCTTCTCCTACCTTAAGGACCAGCTATGTCCGGATTCTGACCCCTCCATGCCGGATTCCCGCGGAGGGAGGACACCACTCAAGCCACGAAGTTAAAGTCGAGCAATGGGCTAGATTCATTGGACAACCTCCAAGAACCCAAGCTTCCAAGTTCAGAAACTTTTTGGCCCCTGAATCTTAGATCGGATGGGGTTCGGAATTTAATTCCACCCGCCCACCCGAACATAAGCGATCTATTCCAAACCCGTCAAGAGCCCGGTGAAACAGTACATCATTACTAGGCCAGATTCCTCCTGGTTATAGACAGGATAAAGGATTGCCGCGAGGAGGACGCAATCTCATTCTTCTGCAATAATTGCACGGACAAGGGAATCCTAAACGCCATAAGTCGTCGTGACATTACACGCTTCGCTGACTTGGCATCCATAGTACGAAAATCTTTAGCGATGGAGAGCGCTGGAAAACCGAAATCAAATTTTGGGATAATCCGCCCCGAATACGACCCTAGTCCGAAATAAAAGGGTGCATCATCACCAGCACTGGGTTACATACCAAAAAGCAAAAACCCCCAAAGGGCATGGAACCGTCTTTGGAGGGATGGCTCAATGGACCCTGCAAAATTCATAGCACAGAGGGCGCCACTCCAACTCATAGCCTTAGAGCATGTTGGATACTACGGCAGGTGGCCAAAAGTGGCGAAGAGCTTTTAGCTCTAGAGCACCAGCCCAGCAATACCAGTACGGTATTAACAGTCTTCGAGACTTTCGCATCAAATAATATGCGGAAACGAACACTCCGCAGCCTTGCGAAGTCTACGGATAGCAACAATAAATCCATGGGTGACACGGCTATTACCTTTAACGCCAAAGGATTTAACCTAAATTCCGAACAGCCCGAGCACCAGCCGCATTGGTCCTCAGTCCAATAGTGGACGGCTTTCGCCTTACCAAGGTACTCATGGACGGCGGCAGCGGATTAAACCTCATCTACGAGGAAACCCTGCGAAAAATGGAAATATACTGGAGCCGCATTGAGCAAAGCAGCACAACCTTTAGAGGAATAATCCCCAGTCATGAAGCATGCTGCACAGGAAAGATCACACTGGATGTGGTGTTCGGCACGCTGGACAATTATAGGTCCGAGGAGGTCACATTCCAAGTGGCCCCGTTCAGCAGCGGATACCACGCTCTATTAGGGCGAGAGGCATTCACAATTTTTCAAGCTATACCCCATTACAGGTACATGAAGCTCAAAATGCCCGGACCCAACGGAATCATCACTCTCGCTAGTGACCCGGACATAGCGCTCCGCGCCGAAAACAAAACAGCCGCACTTGCCCTTGAGGCACTATCCGAAGCTCTAGCGGCAGAGGAACTCACTGCGTTGCGCTCCACGGTGAACAGGGACGACGTGATACTCGATAAGAGATCCAACTCCACCTCTTTTAAACCGGCAGACGAAATAGTCAAATTCCAAGTCCATCCAACGGACCCTACAAAAACTGCCTCCATCGGGGCACAATTAAACCCTGATGTGGACTCCGCAATACGAGAATACATACTCGAAAATTGGGACATTTTTGCTGGCACCCTTCGGACATGCCAGAATCCCACTCCGGCTGGCCGAGCACGACCTAAATATCCTAAAAGGATTCAAGCCCGATCAAACAAGCTCTTGGCGTTTCTCGAACCCAAGAGACAAGCCATGGGAGAGGAGCTAGCCAAACTATTGGAGGCCGGATTCATCAGAGACATTAAACATCCGGACTGGCTAGCAAACCTGGTAATGGTACCAAAGAAGGACAAATCCTGGCGCCTATGTGTCGATTTTAAGGACCTTAACAAGGCTTTCCCAAAGGATCCCTTCCCCCTCCCCCGCATCGATCAAATTATCGACGCTACCGCAGGACACAATTCATTGTGTTTCCTCGACGCATACTCCGGCTACCACCAAATTAAGATGGCAGAGCCAGACCAAGCCGCAACGGCATTCGTCACTCCATACGGCCCATTCTACTTCAACACAATGCCCTTCGGGCTCAAAACGCCCAGCGCAACATATCGGTAGCATGATTGAGACATGTCCGGCAAACCAGATCGGCAAAACAGTAGAGGCATACGTGAGCGATGTGGTCGTCAAATCCAAGCATGTCGAAACCCTAGTCGACGACTTGAGGCTCACATTCGATAACCTCCGAACATATGACATCAAGCTCAACCCGGAAAAATGCATTTTCGGCGTACCAGCCGGAAAGCTCTTGCGCTTCATTGTATCCGGTAGAGGAATTGAAGAAAACCCATCAAAGATCCGAGCTCTGCCACAATTGGATATCCCCAAAGACCTCAAACAAATACAAAAATTGACTGGATGCATGGCGGCCCTAAGCCGCTTTATCTCCCGCTTAGGAGAAAAGGCATTACCCCTTTATCGCCTCCTCCGGCACACCGAACACTTCGAGTGGACGGATGCCGCCACGGCCGGACTCAAAGAAATCAAAGCCATATTGGCAACAAATCCAGTCCTGGCCGCGCCCAACATGGGCGAACCAATGCTATTATAAATCGCAGCAACCCATCAAGTTGTAAGCGCGGTGCTCGTTGTTTAACGAGCGAAAGCAGACGGACACAAGTTCCCTCTCCAAAACCAGTTTACTACGTGTCCACTGTCCTAACTCCATGCAAGTCACGGTACCCGCATTATCAAAAGATAGCATACGCGGTGTTCATGGCATCCCGGAAGCTGCGACACTACTTCCAAGAGTGTTCTATAACAGTAGCCTCCGAAGTACCTCTTAATGACATTATAAACAACCGCGACGCAATGGGCCGGATTGCTAAATGGGCCATTGAGCTCCTCCCGTTCGACATAACCTACAAGCCACGGAGAGCTATTAAGTTGCAAGTTTTGGCTGACTTTATCGCCGAATGGACTGAAGCCGTACTCCTTAAAGAGTATGGCGCATATTCCAACTGGATCATGCACTTCGACGGCTCCAAAATGTTGGCCGGCCTAGGGGCTGGCATCATTCTGACGTCCCCAACCGGAGATACAGTCCAATACGTACTTCAAATAATGTACACGGACTCCAACAACGCAGCCGAATACGAGGCCCTTCTACATGGTCTCCGGATGGCAGTCTCCATGGGCATTCAACGCCTAGAGGTGCGCGGGGATTCGAACCTCGCGATATCCAAAATAAATGGGGACTTTGATGCCAAGGATCCGAAAATGGCAGCTTATCGCAATGCCGTCCTAAAAATGTCAGCTCGGTTTGAGGGGCTCGAATTTCACCATATAGCCCGGGATAACAACCAGGCAGCGGACGTGTTGGCATGCATTGGCGCAAAGCGCGATGCCGTCCCCCCCAACATCTTCCTAGAGAGGCTTTTCAAGCCATCCGTATTATGGGAGGGAGAGTCCGGAAATAACAACCCGGACCCACCAACACTGCACCACACCGAACATTCCGACATAGTTGGTGGTTCCGCCAACGAAATAACACCGTCAGCCCACGCAATAATGGCAGTCATTGCCCCGTGGACATAACCTTCCTAGCCTACCTAACTAGGCAGGAGCTTCCCGAGGACCAAAACGAGGCCCGCTGCATAGTGCGGCGGTCTAAAGCCTATAAGGTCAATGAGGGAGAGCTTTAAAAGAAAAGCACAACCGGAGTCCTTCAAAGGTGTATCTCTGAAGAGGAAGGGCGGAATCTCCTGGCTGAAATTCATGCCGGACTCGGATGGCACCACGCTGCAGCCCGGGCCCTTGTAGGCAAGGCCTTCCGTACAGGATTTTATTGGCCGACGGCCCGGGCAGATGCTCAAGACTTAGTCCAACGATGCGTCGGTTGCCAGCTCTTTTCTAATCAAAGCCACATGCCACCCACCGCCCTCAAAACTATACCCATCACGGCCCTTCATGTGCAGGGCTTGACATGGTTGGACCCTTAAGGGAGGAACCCACAAGCAAAAAACCTATTGGTCATGGTGGATAAATTCACCAAATGGATAGAGGCCAAGCACAGAACACGGCCGAATCCGGACCAGTGATAGACTTCATATCAGGGGTAGTACACCGTTACGGCGTCCCCCATAGCATCATCACTGATAACGGCACGAACTTCACGACCGACGAGGTCAAACTCTGGTGCAAAAACATGGGCATCAAGCTCGACTACGCTTCAGTCTATCACCCCCAAACTAACGGTCAAGTCGAGTGAGCAAACGGTCTAATCATGAGCGGCATTAAACCCAGACTAGTGCGTTCCCTCAAGGAATCTAACACGCACTGGGTAGAGGAGCTCGACTCCGTACTCTGGGGGCTGCGGACCACGCCGAATCGCACTACCGGATTCACACCATTTTTATGGTATATGGCGCAGAGGCAGTTTTGCCCTGCGACATAATTCATGACTCACCTCGCGTGCGCATGTACGAAGAAAGAGAAGCCGAGCTCGATCGGCAGGACAGTTTGGACGCCTTGGAGGAGGAGCGCGACATGGCAAAAGCTCGTTCCGCATTCTATCAACAATGAGGCTCGAAGATATCAAAGCAGGGAAGTACGGGCCAAAGCTTACAATGTTGGCGAACTAGTTCTCGCTGCCGGACAAGAAAAAGGACAAACTCAAGCCCAAATGGGAGGGTCCCTTCATCATCGACCAAATCTTGACCCGGAGTGTACCGTCTGCGAAACGCATCGGATAACCGACTCGAGCCGAACCCATGGAACGCAGCCCGTCTCCGAAGATTCTACGCCTAGCGCCGGATTCCGAGTTCGTCTCCTTCCTCCCTCTATATTTTATACTTTAAGCTGTCTTTTATTTCTCTCCTTCTTCCTCCTTTTTTTCGGAGGCCGTTAAAGGCTCGTTTGTGCATTGTTCGCACACACTTGACGCGCTATCCGCGCTCATTATACCTGGGGGCTTCTTTAACAGAAGCTTTATGCCCAACACATGTGTCACACTTCCGCATGTACCTTTTATTCACCATTATATGCATCGATATGACTTAAGTTTTGGCCAAGCTGGGTTGCCTGGCTCCTGTGCTTACCCCTACGTTCCCGATTGTTCGGCTAGGTGGTAAAGGGAGCACCTCTGCGATTGTTACCGCCGGGTTAGCCGGACGTGTACCTCAGACTGGGTGAAGCCGAAAGCTAGCGTTCTTAAGGGAATATTCGGTCGGTGAACTAAAATACGATTTTTTATTTTTCATTTATTTGCCCCTAGATGCTTTTCTGCTTTTTTCGCAGTCCGGACATGCACTTTAGGGCATGCCTCCCAGGGAAAGGAACCCCTAACGGAACTATTCTCCCTGGAAGATGTTTCTTGCTAACCATGTAATATAACATAACTAGTTGGGCACTTGTCGATAAAGCACTCATGACCCCTACGCTTTGGTCTCCACGCATGCCCTGGTTTTTACATAACCGCGAGGGTATTCGGACACACTCTGGACTATTGGGTCCCGAGGTTGAAGCGAAAAGGTCCGCTACGACAAACGATCTACAATCTGGCTAGAAGGCATTTTACATGTCATTTTAAATTACATAGTCAAATTGACTGATTGTATTCCTCTTCAATACCATCTAACAGGATGTCTAGTTTGCAGTTCTGCTGGGAATACTTTGCGGGCAACTCTACTTGGCCGTACACTAAGCTCACAGGGATCTCCTTGCCGCCGGGCCCCATAGGTCCGACCTCGGCCATGTGGTTTGGGTCCGCTCT
Organism: Aegilops bicornis; assembly: GCA_021605145.1. Classification (NCBI taxonomy): domain Eukaryota; kingdom Viridiplantae; phylum Streptophyta; class Magnoliopsida; order Poales; family Poaceae; genus Aegilops; species Aegilops bicornis. Next base: position 570,380,532 of record CM038672.1, read on the forward strand.
CGTGTACCGCGTCTTCACCATGGCCCAGGCCTCCCTGGCGCCTTGACGACAGGCCGATATCTTCCATAGTCGGAAGCGCCGCCGTGCTCCCTGAAGCTTCTGCAAGCTCTCCAAGGCCTTGAGCAGGGAGATAGATGGCCACAAGGCTCAGCGACGCTTTTCATCACTGCCGAACTTCGTTAAATGCAGTTGCAATAACTTCGGGAAGAAGGTCACCCGAGAACCAGGCATTTCCTCTGCGGGGCGACCGTGAGCATACCTACAGACATAACTCTGTTAGTTTACTTCCTCGCCGAACTCTTTTTCAAAGTTCGCTCAAGCACTTACTATAAATGCCGCGACGAAGTCGCCGATTCTCCTTCACGGAGTCAGATAGCTGGGCACGAACATCCTTTAGTTCCTCACCCAACTGGGTGTTGGCATCCTGGCGATTATATTTCTCTTGACTCACTCTTGCAAGCACATTCTCGCCGGCCTTCAACCGGCGCAAGAGCTGTTGCTTGTCCGGATCTAGTCCGGCGCCATCTACAATATTATTGTCAGATTTACACACACGCCGCACTTCACAAACTACTTATCTTTTGAAGTATATATTACGGAGGGGTCTCTGTGGCTCCCCTCATGGCGGCTAGTGCGACCTCAAGTTGGGCCTTGCATTCTTCAAGCTCTGGGGCAGTCGGGTATTCTTTTTGTAAGATCCTGCATAACAAATGATCCTTAAATCAGTTATTCTAACTACTTTAAGTCTCGGGGGCTACTGGCATATATAACTGTCAAATTTCCTCACCCGTATGTCCTTTACATACTGCTCCGTGGCTCTGGCTAGACCATCTTGAGCGGCACGGAGGTGCGCATCTCCCGAATTGAAGGCATTCAATGCCTCTTGGGAGAAACATGCGTCACGAAGAACTGTCCGTGGCCTTTGTGATTCATGGCGCTCTCCACCTCGGAGTTGGTGGCGGACAATCTGTCGGCATCCTCTGTTGGAGGACCATCCGACGACGCCTCGTGCTCGCCTCCGCTTCTGGACCCGGCTTTGGAGCCTGGCTGGCGGAGGCTCGATTGGCAACCTCTCCGGACACAGTCCGGCGAGCGCTCTTTTTCCTGAAAAGAGTACCAGCGTTAGTACGCCTTCCATGAATCAATCCTGGGAATATGGTGACGCGCCATACCGTAGCGGCAGCGTTTCGATCCGGACCGCACTTCTTTTTAGCCTACGGGGCCGTGCTGGCCCTTGTTGGCTAGCCGCCGCGGGCTCGGCCTCCTACCTCGAAGGCACCCCCTGCGAAACACCATTGGTATACGGTGATCAGAAATAAGCACGGATGGGTCATTGTCAGAGTATTGGGACCTCGGTCTCAGTTACCTGTGAGGCTGGAAGTATTCCATGGTAATCGGCCGTAATGGCAACCAAGGCATTATCGATGCTCAGTTGGTGAAATACCCCATCAATCAGCTCCACCAATATGTCTGGATCCTCTTGGGAGGCCAGATCGAGGAGCCGTTCCGGATCCTCGGGTTGTGGAGGCGGGTTGTTTATGTCTTCTGACTGGCGCGGTTCTGCGTCAAAATCACAAAATGAGATACCTAACCATGGGAATACGGATCGGATGTGCAAAAAAAAATGTCCGCTTACCCAGCTTCGAGGATTGTTCATAGAAAATCTGTTCAATGGACCGACGCGAGAAAATCCTCCTCTTCTCCCTTATGCAGTAGCGGACAAGATCTTCACCAGTCGGTGACCGATCCGGCCCTTACGGCTATGACGGGTGGCATCGTCCTCCTGTTGAAATCCCACATGGGGTGGCCCCTATCTTTGGGCGGCTGCACCCCCCGCATAATACATGTGGCCATGACACCGATCATGGTCAGTCCGGAATGAGCTAACAATCTTATTCGGCTCATCAGGTAAAGGACGTCCCTGTCATCTTCCCTCTGGGAGCTCCGCCAGCGCCAACTCAGGCGTTTCTTCAAAGGAGCATTGCTGAACACCGCGAGACCGATCCGAACAAGATCCGGCAGCGGGGCGTCTTCTATATAAAACCATTCGAAGGCCGGTCTTGGACGCCTTCTTCGGGTTCCGGATAGATATCCGGTCCCGGCGATGCGCCATAGCTCGGCTCCGCCCACTTGATATATTGACCCCTCATGAGAACAGGGTACAAGGCAGAATAATCTCTTCCACAGCGCAAAATGAGCCTCGACGCCAAAGAACAGTTCGCAAAGGGCCACGAAGCCCGCGATGTGCAAAATGGAGGCAGGCGTAAGGTGGTGCAGCTGGAGGCCGTAGAACTCCAAGAGCCCCGGAGAAAGCGGATGAATTGGAAATCCGAGTCCTCTTACTAGATAAGAGACAAAGCGTGCCGCTCTCCTTTGGAGGGATCGGGGACACTCTTCGCTTGCTTTCCGCCCTTATAGGTGGCGAGTCCGGCTCGAACCGGAACCATGAAGGCCGGGGGAAGAAATCCCTTGGTTTGGAGTGTCACTAGCTCGCTATGCTGGACCGAGCATCTCTCCCAATTTCCAGGCTGAGAGCTGGGAGCGCGAGAGGAGGAGCCGCGTCGACTGTCCATGATGGAATGGATTTTTATCAGAGGCGCTCCGATGAAAGCTCGCGGAGGGGGAATGGTGTGACTCAGATCTAGATCCTCGTCCCTTTATAGGCGGCTCATTTGCGCGGCTAGGGGGATAAGTGTAAAAATACCCTGGCTTTTCGCATTCATTCAAACACGTGGAAGATGGCCATTATTGGGCGTGGAAGCCAAGGACCGCATCATTTATCAGAAGCCGGACACTATTCGACAAGTATATGGAATTTAGAGAAGAACCCGCCTCGCAATGCCGAAGACAATCTACGCGCCGGACTCGTCACCATTGAAGCCTGGTTCGGGGGCTACTGAGGGAGTCCTGGATTAGGGGGTGTCCGGATAGCCGAACTATCACCGTTGGCCGGACTCCTGGACTATGAAGATACAAGATTGAAGACTTCGTCCCGTGTCCGGATGGGACTTTCCTTGGCGTGGAAGGCAAGCTTGGCGTCTGGATATGTAGATCTCCTACCATTGTAACCGACTACTGTAACCCTAACCCTATCCGGTGTCTATACAAACCGGAGGGTTTTAGTCCGTGAGACGAACAACAATCATACCATAGACTAGCTTCTAGGGTTTAGCCTCTCTGATCTCGTGGTAGATCCACTCTTGTACTACCCATATCATCAATATTAATCAAGCAGGAGTAGGGTTTTACCTCCATCGAGAGGGCCCAAACCTGGGTAAAAACATTGTGTCCCTTGTCTCATGTTACCATCCGCCTAGACGCACAGTTCGGGACCCCCTACCCGAGATCCGCCGGTTTTGACACCGAGAGGATCCTTTGGGAAAGCCTTGTTGAGGTCCTTGAAATCGACGCATAGGCACCAGGATTTGTCCTTCTTTGGTACCATCACCAGGTTTGCTAGCCAGTCCGGATGTTCTATATCTCTGATGAATCCGGCCTCCAATAGTTTGGCTAGCTCCTCTCCCATGGCCTGTTTCGTTGGTTCGGAGAAACGCCGAAGAGCCTGTTTGACTGGCATGAATCCTTTTAGGATGTTTAGGCTGTGCTCGGCTAGCCGGCGTGGGATTCCTGGCATGTCCGAAGGGTGCCAGGCAAAAATGTCCCAATTTTCGCGTAGGAATTCTCTTAGTGCGGCGTCTACATCAGGATTTAACTGTGCCCCGATGGAGGCCGTTTTGGTAGGGTCCGTTGGATGGACTTGGAATTTGACTATTTCGTCCGCTGGTTTGAAGGAAGTGGATTTGGATCTCTTATCGAGTATCACATCATCCCTATTCACCGTGGAGCGCAACGCAGTGAGTTCCTCGGCCGCTAGGGCTTCGGATAGTGCCTCAAGGGCCGGTCTGGCTGTCTTATTTTCGGCGCGGAGTGCTATGTCCGGGTCACTAGCAAGAGTAATGATTCCGTTGGGCCCGGGCATTTTGAGCATGTACCCATAATGGGGTATAGCTTGGAAAATTGTGAATGCCTCTCGCCTTAATAGAGCGTGGTATCCGCTGCTGAACGGGGCCACTTGGAATGTGACATCCTCGGACCTATAATTATCCGGCGTGCCGAACACCACATCCAGTGTGATTTTTCCTGTACAGCGTGCTTCCCGACTAGGGATTATTCCTCTAAAGGTTGTGCTGCTTCGCTCAATGCGGCTCCAGTCTATCTCCATTTTTTGGATGGTTTCCTCGTAAATGAGGTTCAATCCGCTGCCACCGTCCATGAGTACCTTGGTAAGGTGAAAGCCGTCCACTATCAGACTGAGGACCAATGCAGCCGGTGCTCGGGCTGTTCGGAATTTAGGTTCATCACTGGCATTGAAGGTAATAGTCGTGTCACTCCATGGGTTTATTGTTGCTACTTGGTAGACTTCAGCGAGGCTACGGAGTGTTTGTTTCCGCATATTATTTGATGTGAAGTCTCGAAGACTGTTAATGTCGTACTGGTATCCTTGGGTTGCTGCTCTAGAGCTAGAAGCTCTTCGCCACTTTTGGCCACCTGCCGTAGTATCCAACATGCTCTAAGGCTATGAGTTGGAGTGGCGCCCTCTGTATTATGAATTTCTGAGGTCCATTGGGCCATCCCTCCAAGACGGTTCCATGCCCTATAGAGGGTTTTTGCTTTTTGGTATTTAACCTGTGCTGGCGATGATGCACCCTTTTATTTCGGACTAGGGTTGTATTCAAGGCGGATTGTCCCAAAACCTTGATTCGGTTTTCCAGCGCTTTCCATCGCATACGATGCTAGTACTATGGACGCCAAGTCGGCAAAGCGTGTAATGTCACGGCGACTTATAGCGTTTAGGATCCCGTTGTCCGTGCAATTGTTGCAGAATAATGAGATTGCGTCCTCCTCACGGCAGTCCTTTATCCTGTCCATAACCAGGAGGAATCAGCCCGATAATGGTGTCTTGTTCTGCGGGCTCTTGCCGATTTTTAGATAGGTCGCTTATGTTTGGGTGGGCGGGTGGAATTAAATCCGGAACCGCGCCCAATCTGAAATTTAACGGCCGAGGAGCTTCCGTACTTGGAAGCTTGGATTCTTGGATGTTGTCCAATGAATCTAGCCCGTTGCCTGACTTTAGGTTCAGGGCTTGAGTGACGTCCTCTCCTCCGCGGGAATCCGGCATGGAGGGATTGGGAATCCGGACGTGGCTAGTCCTTAAGATAGAAGAAGGGTCGCCGTATTGTTCCTCCACCACAGCAACATGGTGGGTAACCTGGGGAGAGTTAATCTCTCTCAGATCAGGTTTAGGCCCAATCTGATCATAGTCTGTAGCGACTCCCAGGGCGGCGATGCGATCCAAGAGCTCGTTTAAGGAAGAGAGCTCCATCGGATCTAACTGCTCGGCGAGCTCCGAGTTAACGTGAAGATTGCTTTCGATGACTGAGAAGTCATCGTCGGTAGCAATGACGAACAGGTGGTCATAAGAAAACCGCTTAGCCGGAGAGTTTGGCCAACAGCCAAAGCTTCTTTATAACAGTCCGTCTTTAAAGACGGGATGAGGCATCCTTCTGACGGCTGACGATCTGCAGAGGAACTCTCAATGAAAGCACCAATGTCGGTGTCAAAACCTGCGGATCTAGGGTAGGGGGTCCCGAACTGTGCGTCTAGGCGGATGGTAACATGAGACAAGGGACATGATGTTTTTACCCAGGTTCGGGCCCTCTCGATGGAGGTAAAACCCTACTCCTGCTTGATTAATATTGATGATATGGGTAGTACAAGAGTAGATCTACCACGAGATCAGAGAGGCTAAACCCTAGAAGCTAGCCTATGGTATGATTGTTGTTCGTCCCCACGGACTAAAACCCTCCGGTTTATATAGGCACCGAATAGGGTTAGGGTTACACAGTCGGTTACAATGGTAGGCGATCTACATATCCGTATCGCCAAGCTTGCCTTCCATGCCAAGGAAAGTCCCATCCGGACACGGGACGAAGTCTTCAATCTTGTATCTTCAGAGTCCAGGAGTCCGGCCAAAGGTCATAGTCCGGCTATCCGGACACACCCTAATCCGGGACTCCCTCAGGCATGTTATTCAATTCTGCGGTGAAACTGCTAGAATTGCCAAACCTTGTGATAAAGATAAACATAGACATGTGGTGGGCGTGCCTGTTATTTCTGTTAAAATAGGAGATCATTGTTATCATGGCTTATGTGATGTGGGTGCTAGTGCTAGTGTTATACCTATTGCCTTATACAACAAAATTAAGCATGATATTGCACCTGCTGAGTTAGAAGATATTGATGTTACAATTAAACTTGCCAATAGAGATACTATATCACCAATGGGAATTGTTAGAGATGTCGAAGTCTTGTGTGGGTAAACTAAATATCCTGCTGATTTTCTTGTTCTTGGGTCCCCACAAGATAGCTTTTGTCCCATTATTTTTGGTAGACCCTTCTTGAACACCGTTAATTCTAAGATAGACTGCGAAAAGAATGTTGTTACTATTGGCTTGGGTGATATGATTCATGAGTTTAATTTATCTAAATTTAGTAGAGAACACCGTGAAGAAGAATTGCCTAGTAAGGATGAAATTATTGGTCTTGCTTCTATTGCCGTACCTCCTAGTGATCCTTTAGAACAATACTTGCTACACCATGAAAATGATAAGTTTATGAATGAAAGAAGGGAAATAGATGAAGTATTCTTTAAACAGGAACCCATTCTGAAACACAATTTTCCTGTTGAAATCCTAGGGGATCCTCCTCCACCCAAGGGTGATCCCGTGTTTGAGCTTAAACCATTGCCTGATACTCTTAAATATGCTTACCTTGGTGAAAAGAAGATATATCCTGTTATTATTAGTGCTAACCTTTCAGAGCATGAAGAAGAGAGATTATTGAAAACTCTGAAGAAGCACCGAGCTGCTATTGGATATACTCTTGATGATCTTAAGGGCTTTAGTCCCACTCTATGTCAACATAAATTAAATTTGGAAGAAGATGCCAAACCAGTCCGTGATCATCAATGAAGGCTGAATCCTAAGATGAAAGAAGTGGTAAGAAAAGAAATACTAAAGCTTCTGGAGGCAGGTATAATGTATCCCGTTCTTTGATAGTCGATGGGTAAGTCCTGTCCATTGTGTCCCTAAGAAAGGAGGTATTACCGTCGTTCCTAATGATAAAGATGAATCGATTCCGCAAAGAATTATTACAGGTTATAGGATGGTAATTTATTTCTGCAAATTAAATAAAGCTACTAAGAAAGATCATTACCCCTTACCGTTTATTGATCAAATGCTAGAAAGATTATGCAAACATACACATTATTGCTTTCTAAATGGTTATTCTGGTTTCTCTCAAATACCTGTGTCAGCCAATGATCAATCTAAGACCACTTTTACCTGCCCTTTTGGTACTTTTGCTTATAGATATATGCCTTTTGGTTTATGTAATGCACCTGCTACCTTTCAAAGATGCATGATGGCTATATTCTCTGATTTTTGTGAAAAGATTTGTGAGGTTTTCATGGATGACTTTTCCGTCTATGGATCCTCTTTTGATGATTGCTTGAGCAACCTTGATCGAGTTTTGCAGAGATGTGAAGAAACTAATCTTGTTTTGAATTGGGAAAAGTGTCACTTTATGGTTAATGAAGGCATTGTCTTGGGGCATAAAGTTTCTGAAAGAGGTATTGAAGTTGATAAAGCCAAGGTTGATGCTATTGAAAAGATGCCACGTCCCAAGGACATCAAAGGTATAAGAAGTTTCCTTGGTCACGCCGGATTTTATAGGAGGTTCATTAAGGACTTCTCCAAAATTTCTCGGCCTCTGACTAATTTATTACAAAAAGATATACCATTTGTCTTTGATGATGATTGTGTAGAAGCATTTGAAATACTTAAGAAAGCATTGATCTCTGCACCTATTGTTCAGCCACCTGATTGGAATTTACCCTTTGAAATTATGTGCGATGCTAGTGATTATGCTGTAGGTGTTGTTCTAGGGCAAAAATTAAATGTTATTCAATATGCTTGTAAAACTCTAGACAATGCCCAGAGAAATTATGCTACTACTGAAAAGGAATTCTTAGCAGTTGTATTTGCTTGTGATAAGTTCAGACCTTATATTGTTGATTCTAAAGTAACTATTCACACGGATCATGCTGCTATTAAATATATTATGGAAAAGAAAGATGCTAAACCTAGACTCATAAGATGGGTTCTCTTGCTACAAGAATTTGATTTACATATTGTTGATAGAAAGGGAGCTGAGAACCCCGCTATGCATAACTTGTCTAGGATAGAAAATGTTCTTGATGACCCACTACCTATTAATGATAGCTTTCCTGATGAGCAATTAAATGTTATAAATGCCTCTCGTAGTACTCCGTGGTATGCTGATTATGCTAATTACATTGTTGCTAAATTTATACCACCTAGTTTCACATACCAGCAAAAGAAAAAGTTTTTCTATGATTTGAGACATTACTTTTGGGATGACCCACATCTTTATAAAGAAGGAGTAGATGGTGTTATTAGACGTTGTGTGCCTGAGCATGAACATGAATAGATCCTACGCAAGTGTCACTCCGAGGCATATGGAGGACACCACGCTGGAGACGGAACTGCACATAAGGTATTGTAATCCGGTTTTTATTGGCCTACTCTCTTCAAGGATGCCCATAAGTTTGTCTTATCTTGTGATGAATGTCAAAGAATTGGTAATATTAGTAGACGTCAAGAAATGCATATGAATTATTCACTTGTTATTGAACCATTTGATGTTTGGGGCTTTGATTATATGGGACCTTTTCCTGCCTCTAATGGATATACACATATTTTAGTTCTGTTGATTACGTTACTAAGTGGGTAGAAGCTATTCCAACCAGTAGTGTTGATCATAACACTTCTATTAAGATGCTTAAAGAAGTTATTTTTCCGAGGTTTGGAGTCCCTAGATATTTAATGACTGATGGTGGTTCACATTTTATTCATGGTGCTTTTCGTAAAATACTTGCTAAGTATGATGTTAATCATAGAATTGCATCTCCTTATCACCCACAGTCTAGTGGTCAAGTAGAATTGAGTAATAGAGAGCTCAAATTAATTTTGCAAAAGACTGTTAATAGATCTAGAAAGAATTGGTCCAAGAAACTTGATGATGCATTTTGGGCCTATAGAACTGCATATAAAAATCCTATGGGTATGTCTCCGTATAAAATGGTTTATGGAAAAGCATGTCACTTACCTCTCGAACTAGAACATAAGGCATATTGGGCTATTAAAGAGCTCAACTATGATTTCAAACTTGCCGGTGAGAAGAGGTTATTTGATATTAGCTCACTTGATGAATGGAGAACCCAAGCTTATGAAAATGCCAAGTTGTTTAAAGAAAAAGTTAAAAGATGGCATGACAAAAGGATACTAAAGCGTGAGTTTAATGTAGGTGATTATGTATTGCTATACAACTCTCGTTTAAGATTTTTTGCAGGAAAACTTCTCTCTAAATGGGAAGGCCCCTACGTTATCGAGGAGGTCTATCGTTCCGGTGCCATAAAAATCAACAACTTCGAAGGCACAAATCCGAAGGTGGTGAACGGTCAAAGAATCAAACATTATATCTTTGGTAATCCCATAAATGTTGAAACCAATGTTATAGAAACCGTAACCCCGGAGGAATACATAAGGGACACTTTCCGGAACGTTTCAGACTCCAATAAGGGACACTTTCCGGAACGTTTCAGGTACGGTAAGTAAACCGACTCCAAAAACAGTTTTTAAGGCAATATTTCTCCATTTTGGAATATTTAGAAAAATAGAAAAATAAGAAGCAGTCCGGGAAGGACACGAGGGCCCCACGAGGGTGGAGGGCACGCCCTACCCCCCTGGGCGCCCCCTACCTCGTGGGCACCTCGTGTGCTCTCTGGACTCCGTTTTTTCTTGCACGATACATATTTTGGTCGGTAAAAATTCATTATATATTCTCCCGAAGGTTTTGACTCCCGTATCACGCAATTATCCTCTGTTCTTGTTTCGAGCTATTTTCTGTCAGGGTTGTCAAGGCCAGGCATCATGTCGTCCCCCTCCTCCAACAATGGTGACAACGATTCTTGGCTAATGAAGATAGAGCTGAAGAGGGAAGAACCCATGGAGATCAACAAGGATGAAGGGATCAAGAAGACCACGGAGGATCAAGCTCCAGCAGCAGAAGACATCCTTCAACTTGATCATAACCTTCTTACCCCAACTGAGATTGAAGCTTTCAAGATGATTGAGTTAGCTCGCATACAGAACAAGTATCTCACACGTGAAAATATTTTGTTGAAGGAGCATATTGTTGCACTCAAGGGCATTATCCGCAAGCTGGAGGACCTCTTACGCTCGATGTGCGACTATCCATCATCACCATCTTCTTCACCAACAAAGAAGGAGACATAATCACATGGTTATGGGCACTCCCCTTGGCAACTGCCAAGCTTGGGGGAGGTGCCCCGGTATCGTATCACCATCACACTCCTTTCTTTACCGTTTTTCTTAGTTCGATCCTATTAGTAGTATCTTGATCTAGTAGAATAAAGTTATGATATGATCTAGTTTTGAGTTTTGCTTTATGATCTCTCTATGTAATCGAGTCCGTGAGCTATATATAATAAAGATTAGTGTCGAGACAAGGGCTTGATTATTTTGCCATGATCTTGATTGAGTAAAAGAAAAGAGAAAAAGATAAAATGAAATAAAGAGTTCATATTGATCTTATTGAGAGTAATGACTTCACATAGAAAGAGTATGATGATTAAAAGTTGTTGGGAGTTGGCAAACATAGCTTTGGTCATTGTTGCAATTAATAGGAAGTAATAAGTAAAGAGAGGTTTCACATATAAATATATTATCATGGACATCTTTTATGATTGGGAACACTCATTAAAATATGACATGCTAAAGAGTTGATGTTGGACAAGGAAGACAATGTAATGAGTTATGTTTTCTTATATCTGAGATAAAGTATATTGTCATGGATCATCCAACATGTTGAGCTTGCCTTCCCCCTCATGCTAGCCAAATTCTCAAAGACCAAGTAGAGATACTACTTGTGCTTCCAAAAACCCATAAACCAGTTTTGCCATGAGAGTCGACCATACCTACCTATGGATTGAGTAAGATCCTTCAAGTAAGTTGTCATCGGTGCAAGCAATAAAAATTGTTCTCTCAATATGTATGACTTATTAGTGTGGGAGAAAATAAGCTTTATACGATCTTGTGATGTGGAAGCAATAAAAGCGACAGACTGCATAATAAAGGTTCATATCACAAGGGGCAATATAAAGTGACATTCTTTCGCATTAAGATTTTGTGCATCCAACCATAAAAGCACATGGCAACCTCTGCTTCCCTCTGCAAAGGGCATATATTTTATTAATATCTTCTACCTTATGCAAGAGTCATGGTGATCTTCACCTTTCATTTTTATATTTTATCATTTGGCAAGCAGAGGGTGTTGGAAAGATCCTGATAGATATATCTAATTGGATGTACGGGAGCATGAGTTATTATTGTTGACATTACCCTTGAGGTAAAAGGTTGGGAGGCGAAACTATAAACCCCTATCTTTCTCTGTGTCTGACTAAAACTCTGTAACCACAAGTATTGCCTGAGTGTTAGCAATTATGAAAGACTAAATGATAGTTGAGTATGTGGACTTGCTAGAAAGCTCTGACACAGACTCTTTCTGATGTTATGATAAATTGCAATTGCTTCAATGACTGAGATTACAGTTTGTTGGTTCTCAATAAAGTTTCTGACTCATACTTTGGCATTGTGAATAGATTATTACTTGAGCATAAGAAATCATATGACAATATTCATATATGTTGCTGTTATGAAAATAATCATGATGCCCTCATGTCCGTATTTTATTTTATCAACCCTCTACCTCTAAACATGTGGACATATTTATCGCTATCGGCTTCCGCTTGAGGACAAGCGAGGTCTAAGCTTGGGGGAGTTGATACGTCCATTTTGCATCATACTTCTATATCGATATTTATTGCATTATGGGCTGTTATTACATGTTATGTCACAATACTTATGTCGATTCTCTCTTAATTTACAAGGTTTACATAAGGAGGGAGAATGCCGGCAGCTGGAATTCTGGGCTGGAAAAGGAGCAAATATTAGAGACCTATTCTGCACAACTCCAAAAGTCCTGAAACTCCATGAAAGTCATTTTTGGAAATAATAAAAAATATTGAGTGGGAGAAGTACGTCAGAGGGGGACCCACCTGGCCACGAGGGTGGGGGCGCGCCCCCTGCCTCGTGGGCCCCCTATTGGCCCTCCGGTGGCCATCTTCTGCTATATGAGGTCTTTTGTCCAGAGAAAAATCATAAGCAACCTTTCGGGACGATACTCCTCCGCCACGAGGCGGAACCTTGGCGGAACCAATCTTGGGCTCCGGCGGAGCTATTCTGCCGGGACACTTCCCTACGGGAGGGGGAAATCATCGCCATCGTCATCACCAATGCTCCTCTCATCGGGAGAGGGCAATCTCCATCAACATCTTCACCAGCACCGTCTCCTCTCCAAACCCTAGTTCATCTCTTGTATCCAATTCTTGTCTTCAAGTCCGGGATTGGTACTAGTAGGTTGCTAGTAGTGTTGATTACTCCTTGTAGTTGATGCTAGTTGGTTTATTTGGTGGAAGATCATATGTTCAGATCCTATATGCATATTAATAGCCCTCTGATTATGAACATGAATATGCTTTGTGAGTAGTTACTTTTGTTCCTGAGGACATGGGAGAAGTCTTGCTATTAGTAGTCATGTGAATTTGGTATTTGTTCGATATTTTGATGAGATGTATGTTTTCTAGCCTCTAGTGGTGTTATGTGAATGTTGACTACATAACACTTCACCATTATTTGGGCCTAGAGGAAGGCATTGGGAAGTAATAAGTAGATGATGGGTTGCTAGAGTGATGAAGCTTAAACCCTAGTTTATGCGTTGCTTCGTAAGGGGTTGATTTGGATCCATATGTTTCATGCTACGGTTAGGTTTACCTTAATACTTTTTTTGTAGTTGCGGATGCTTGCAATAGAGGTTAATCATAAGTGGGATGCTTGTTCAAGTAAGAACAGCACCCAAGAACCGGTCCACCCACATATCAAATTATCAAAGTACCGAACTCGAATCATATGAACGTGATGAAAACTAGCTTGACGATAATTCCCATGTGTCCCTGGAGCGCTTTTCTCTATATAAGAGTTTGTCCAGGCTTGTCCTTTGCTACAAAAAGGATCGGGCCACCTTGCTGCACTTTATTTACTTTTGTTACTTGTTGCTCGTTACAAATTATCCTATCACAAAACTATTTGTTACCACTTATTTCAAGATTTGCAGAAAATACCTTGCTGAAAACCGCTTATCATTTCCTTCTGCTCCTCGTTGGGTTCGACACTCTTACTTATCGAAAGGACTACGATAGATCCCCTATACTTGTGGGTCATCAGGCACGCCATAGACACACAAGTTGACAGTTGTCTTAGCCGTGTTCGGTGCCCCCCTCTACAGATTCCACCTCGATCATATCGTTGTAGTGCTTAGGCGAAGCCCTGCGTCGGTAACTTCATCATCACCGTCATCACGTCGTCGTGCTGACGAAGCTATCCCTCGACACTCAGCTGGATCGAGAGTTCGTGGGACGTCACCAAGCCGAACATGTGCAGATCGCGGAGGTGCCGTACTTTCGGTACTAGGATCAGTCGGATCGTGAAGACGTACGACTACATCAACCGTGTTGTCGTAACGCTTCCGCTTAGGGTCTACGATGGTACGTGGACTACACTCTCCCCTCTCATTGCTATGCATTACCATGATAGATCTTGCGTGTGCGTAGGATTTTTTTTGAAATTACTGCATTCCTCAACAGTGGCATCCGAGCCAGGTTTATGCATAGATGTTATATGCACAAGTAGAACACAAAGAGTTAAGGGCGATAATAGTCATACTGCTTACCAGCATGTCATACTTTGATTCGGCGGTATTGTTGGATGAAGCGGCTTAGACCGACATTACGCGTACGCTTACATGAGACTGGTTCTACCGACGTGCTTTGCACACAGGTGGCTGGCGGGTGTCAGTTTCTCCAACTTTAGTTGAATCGAGTGTGACTATGCCCGGTCCTTGTTGAAGGTTAAAACAGCAAACTTGACGAAAAATCGTTGTGGTTTTGATGCGTAGGTAAGAACGGTTCTTGCTCAGCCCGTAGCAGCCACGTAAAACTTGCAACAACAAAGTAGAGGACGTCTAACTTGTTTTTGCAGGGCTTGCTGTGATGTGATATGGTCAAGACGTGATGCTATATAAATTGTTGTATGAGATGATCATGTTTTGTTAAAGTTATTGGCAACTGGCAGGAGCCTTATGGTTGTCTCTTTATTGCATAAGATGCAAGCGCCATATAATTGCTTTACTTCATCACTATGCGATAGCAATAGTTGCAAAAGCAATAGTTGGCGAGACAACCATGTAATGACACGTTGATAGATATCAAGATGATGGAGATCATGGTGTCATGCCGGTGACGATGGAGATCATGACGGTACTTTGGAGATGGAAATCAAAGGCACAAGATGATGATGGCCATATCATGTCACATATTTTGATTGCATGTGATGCTTATCTTTTATACATCTTATTTTGCTTAGTTCGGCGGTAGCTTTATAACATGATCCCTTACTAAAATTTCAAGCTATAAGTGTTCATCCTGAGTATGCACCGTTTCGATAGTTCTTCGTGCTGAGACACCACGTGATCATCGGTGTGATAAGCTCTACGTTCACATACAACGGGTGCAAGCCAGTTTTGCACATGCAGAATACTCGGGTTAAACTTGACGAGCCTAGCATATGCAGATATGGCCTCGGAACACTGAGACAGAAAGGTCGAGCATGAATCATATAGTAGATATGATCAACATAGTGATGTTCACCATTGAAAACTACTCCATCTCACGTGATGATCGGACATGGTTTAGTTGATATGGATCACGTGATCACTTAGATGATTAGAGGGATGTCTATCTAAGTGAGAGTTCTTAAGTAATATGATTAATTGAACTTTAATTTATCATGAACTAGTCCTGATACTATTTGCATAACTATGTTGTAGATCAATAGCTCACGATGTAGCTCCCCGTTTATTTTTGATATGTTCCTAGAGAAAAACTATGTTGAAAGATGATAGTAGCAATGATGCAGACTAGGTCCGTGATCTGAGGATTATCCTCATTGCTGCACAGAAGAGTTATGTCCTTGATGCACCGCTAGGTGACGGACCTATTGAAGGAGCAAATGCAGACGCTATGAATGTTTGGCAAGCTCGGTATGATAACTACTTGATAGTTTAGTGCACCATGCTTTACGGCTTGGAACCGGGACTTCAAAAACGTTTTGAACGCCATGGAGCATATGAGATGTTCCAAGAGCTGAAATTGGTATTTCAGACTCATGCCCGAGTTGAGAGGTATGCGATCTCTGACAAGTACTTTGCCTACAAGATGGAGGAGAATAGCTCAACCAGTGAGCATGTGCTCAGATTGTCTGAGTACTACAATGGCTTGAATCAAGTGGGAGTTAATCTTCCAGATAAAATAGTGATTGGCAGAGTTCTCTAGTCACTATCACCAAGTTATTGGAACTTTGTGATGAACTGTAATATGCAAGGGATGACGAAAACGATTCCCGAGCTCTTCGTGATGCTAAAATCGGCGAAGGTAGAAATCAAGAAAAGTATCAAGTGTTGATGGTTAGCAAGACCACTAGTTTCAAGAAAAGGGCAAAGGGATAGAAAGGGAACTTCAAGAAGAATGACAAAAAAGTTGTCACTCCCGTGAAGAAGCCCAAAGCTAGACCCAAGCCTGAAACTGAGTGCTTCTACTGCAAAGGAAATGGTCACTGGAAGTGGAACTGCCCTAGATACTTGGCCGATAAGAAGGATGGCAAAGTGAACAAAGGTATATTTGATATACATGTTATTGATGTGTACTTTACTAGTGTTTATAGCAACCCCTTGATATTTGATACTGGTTCAGTTGCTAAGAGTAGTAACTCGAAACGGGAGTTGCAAAATAAACATAGACTAGTTAAGGGCGAGGTGATGATGTGTGTTGGAAGTGATTCCAAGGTTGATAAGATCACCATCGCACACTCCCTCCACCTTCGGGATTAGTGTTGAACCTAAAATAAATGTTATTTGGTGTTTGCGTTGAGCATGAATATGATTGGATCATGTTTATTGCAATACAGTTATTCATTTAAGTCAAACAATAATTGTTTGTTCTATTTAAATGAATAAAACCTTTTATGGTCATACACTCAATATAAATGGTTTATTGAATCTCGATCATAGTGATACACATATTCATAATATTGAAGCCACAAGATTCAAAGTTAGTAATGATAGTGCAACTTATTTGTGGCACTGCCGTTTAGGTCATATTGGTGTAAAGCGCATGAAGAAACTCCATGTTGATGGGTTTTTGGAATCACTTGATGCTTGCGAACCATGCCTCATGGGCAAGATGACTAAGACTCCGTTCTCCGAAACAATGGAGCGAGAAACTGACTTATTGGAAATAATACATACTGATGTATGCGGTCCGATGAGTGTTGAGGCTCGCAGCGGGTATCGTTATTTTCTGACCTTCACAGATGATTTATCTACTTGATGAAACATAAATCTGAAACATTTGAAAAGTTCAAAGAATTTCAGAGTGTAGTGGAAAATCATCGTAACAAGAAAAAGTTTCTACGGTCTGATCGCGGAGACGAATATTTGAGTTACGAGTTTGGTCTTCATTTGAAACAATGTGGAATAGTTTCGCAACTCACGCCACCTGGAACACCACAGCGTAATGGTGTGTCCGAACGTCATAACCGTACTTTATTAGATATGGTGCGATCTATGATGTCTCTTACCGATTTACCATTATCGTTTTGGGATTATGCATTAGAGATAGCTGCATTCATGTTAAAAAGGGAACCATCTAAATCCGTTGAGACGGCATCATATGAACTATGGTTTGGCCAGAAACCTAAGCTGTCGTTTCTTAAAGTTTGGGATTGTGATGCTTATGTGAAAAAGTTTCATCCTGATAAGCTCAAACCCAAATCGGAGAAGTGCGTCTTCATAGGATACCCAAAAGTAACTGTTGGGTACACCTTCTATCACAGATCCGAAGGCAAGATATTCGTTGCTAAGAATGGATCCTTTCTAGAGAAGGAGTCTCTCTCGAAAGAAGTGAGTGGGAGGAAAGTAGAACTTGATAAGGTAATTATACCTTCTCCCGAATTGGAAAGTAGTTCATCACAGAAATCAGTTCCACTGATGCCTACACCGATTAGTGAGGAAGTTAATGATGATGATTGATACGTCTTCATCGTATCTACTTTTCCAAACACTTTTTCCCTTGTTTTGGACTCTAACTTGCATGATTTGAATGGAACTAACCCGGACTGATTCTGTTTTTAGCATAATTGCCATGGTGTTATTTTTGTGCAGAAATAAAAGTTCTCAGAATGACCTGAAACTTCACGGAGAATATTTTTGGAATTAATAAAAAATACTGGCGAAAGAATCAACACCAGGGGGACCACACCCTATCCACGAGGGTGGGCCCATGCCCCTGGGGCGCGCCCCCTGCCTTGTGGGCCCCCTGAGGCTCCACCGACATCAACTCCAACTCTATATATTCACGTTCGGGGAGAAAAAAAATCAAAGAGAAGGATTCATCGCGTTTTACGATACAAAGCCGCCGCCAAGCCTTAATCTCTCTCGGGAGGGCTGATCTGGAGTCCGTTCGGGGCTCCGGAGAGGGGAATCCGTCGCCGTCGTCATCATCAACCTTCCTCCATCACCAATTTCATGATGCTCACCGCCGTGTGTGAGTAATTCTATTGTAGGCTTGCTGGACGGTGATGGGTTGGATTAATCGAGTTAGTTTTGTTAGGGTTTGATCCCTCATATCCATTATGTTCTGAGATTGATGTTGCTATGACTTTGCTATGCTTAATCCTTGTCACTAGGGCCCGAGTGCCATGATTTCAGATCTGAACCTATTATGTTTTCATGAATATATGTGAGTTCTTGATCCTATCTTGCAAGTCAATAGTCACCTACTATGTGTTATGATCCGCAACCTCAAGTGACAATAATCGGGACAACTCCGGTGATGACCGTAGTTTGAGGAGTTCATGTATTCACCGAGTGTTAATGCTTTGGTCCGTACTCTATTAAAAGGAGGCCTTAATATCCCTTAGTTTCAATAGGACCCGCTGCCACGGGAGGGTAGGACAAAAGATGTCATGCAAGTTCTTTTCCATAAGCACGTATGACTATTTCGGAATACATGCCTACATTACATTGATGAACTGGAGCTAGTTCTGTGTCACCCTATGTTATAACTGTTGCATGAGGAATCGCATCTGACATAATTATCCATCACTGATCCAATGCCTACGAGCTTTTCACATATTTATCTTTGCTTAGTTACTTTTCCGTTGCCATTCTTACAATTACTACAAAGTTGCTACTGTTACCTTTGCCACCATTACCGTTACTTCCATACTAGTTTGCTACTAAATACTTTGCTGCATATTAAGTTTTCCAGCTATGGTTGAATTGACAACTCAACTGCTGATACTTGAGAATATTCTTTGGCTCCCCTTGTGTCGAATCAATAAATTTGGGTTGAATACTCTACCCTCGAAAACTTTTGCGATCCCCTATACTTGTGGGTTATCAATGATCATGAAACTTCAGATCATGTCACTAGTGAACCTCGTAGGTCAACCAGAATACATTCCGCACCAAAGTGGTACGATAATCCTGTTCTGGAGATCATGTTACTAGACCATGATAAACCTACGAACTATGAGGAAGCGATGATGAGCCCAGATTCCGCAAAATGGCTTGAGGCCATGAAATCTGAGATGGGGTCCATGTATGAGAACAAAGTATGGACTTTGGTTGACTTGCCCGATGATCGACAAGCAATAGAAAATAAATGGATCTTCAAGAGGAAGACGGACGCTGATAGTAGTGTTACTATCTACAAAGCTAGACTTGTCGAAAAAGGTTTTTGACAAGTTCAAGGTGTTGACTATGATTAGATTTTATCACTCATAGCGATGCTTAAGTCTGTCCGAATCATGTAGCAATTGCCACATTTTATGAATCTAGAAAATCGATGTCAAAACTACATTCCTTAATGGATTTATTAAAGAAGAGTTGTATATGATGTAACCAAAAAAAGGTTTTATCAATCCTAAAGGTGCTAAAAAAATGTGCAAGCTCCAGCGATCCATCTATGGACTGGTGCAAGCATCTCAGTTGGAATATACGCTTTGATGAGTTGATCAAAGCATAGAGTTTTATACAGACTTGCGGTGAAGCCTGTATTTACAAGAAAGTGAGTTGGAGCGCTACAGCTTTTCTGATAAGTATATGTGTATGACATATTGTTGATCGAAAATGATGTAGAATTTTTCCGGAAAGCATAAAGGAGTGTTTGAAAGGAGTTTTTCAAAGAAATAACTCGTTGAAGCTGCTTACATATTGAGCATCAAGATCTATAGAGATAGATCAAGATGCTTGATAAGT
This sequence comes from Aegilops bicornis, assembly GCA_021605145.1. NCBI lineage: Eukaryota > Viridiplantae > Streptophyta > Magnoliopsida > Poales > Poaceae > Aegilops > Aegilops bicornis. The sequence continues at coordinate 570,400,188 of CM038672.1, forward strand.
TTTTTCAATGAGTACATACCTTGACAAGTTTTTGAAGTAGTTCAAAATGGAATAGTCAAAGAAGGAGTTATTGCCAGTGTTGCAGGGTGTGAAGTTGAGTAAGACTCAAAGCCCGACCATGACAGAAGATAGAGAGAGAATGAATGTCATTCCCTATGCCTCAGCCATAGGTTCTAGAAAGTATGCCATGCTGTGTACCGGACCTATTGTATACCCTGCCCTGAGTTTGGCAAAGAGTACAATAGTGGTCTAGGAGTAGATCATTGGACATTGGTCAAAAATTATCCTTAGAGGACTAAGGAAATATTAATCGGTTATGGAGGTGATTAATAGTTCGTCATAAAGAGTTACGTCGAGGCAAGCTTTCACACCGATCTGAATGACTCTGAGTCTCGATCTGGATACATATTGAAAGTGGGAGCATTTAGCTAGAGTAGCTCCGTGCAGAGCATTGTAGACATAGACATTTGCAAAATACATACGGATCTGAATGTGACAGACCCATTGACTAAGCTTCTCTCACAAGCAAAACATGATCACCCATTAGTACTCTTTGGGTGTTAATCACATAGCGATGTGAACTAGATTATTGACTCTAGTAAAACCCTTTGGGTACTAGTCACATGGAAATGTGAACTAATCACATGGTGATATGAACTATTGGTGTTAAATCACATGGCGATGTGAACTAGATTATTGACTCTAGTGCAAGTGGGACACTGAAGGAAATATCACTACAAAAAAAAAAGACACATCCGTGACATTTTGGGCCGAACGAATTTTTTTCTGTCATACATATGACACTTCTATGATGATAACTGTGACAGAACCCCGTATCATCATAGATGTGGTGGGCTCCTACTTCTATGACAAAAAATCATGACAGAAAATGGGCTTTTCGTCCTGGGCGAGCCGGAGACACAGCTGCATGACATTCTTTGGGCCGTCCATGACGGAAAAAACCGTGGTAGAAGCGAGGGGTAGGAAAATTTCGGGAGTTGCGGTTACGGTGGGAGGTCGGGCCGAAGCGATGCGCTTTCTCGTGACACGACGCTGGCGTGTGCGAGGCGTTGGCTCTAACTGAACCCGAGCAAGGCGTTGGGCTCTAACTGAACCCGAGCGATTGCTATGCAGGCTATGCGTTGAACCCGAGCGATCGATCGATGGGTGTTAACTGAACCCGATGGAGCGATTCCTTCGCTACTGCTGCTAACTGAAGCCGATTGATTGGATGAACAGGAGCGCTATGGGGGAGGGGGTTGGATGAGCGATGGAGCGGTGGCGTTGCCTCTGGATGAACAGGACCCGTGGTGTAGAGGGTCGGATGAGCGATGAGACGGTGGAGGGGTGGCCGTGGACGGGTGGTTGAACAGACCCCGTGGTGTGGAGGGCTGGATGAGCGAGAAGCGGTGGAGGGTGGTTGAGCGATGAGCCGGTGGAGTAGCACGCGGTGGAGGCTGGATGAACAGGAGCCCGTGGAGGCTGGAGGAGGTCGACGGTGGAGATGAACAGTATCCCGTGGAGTCCCGTTTTGCGGTACGCCACACCCCTCCCGATGAACAGGACCCCCGTTTCGACCGTAGGAGGTCTGTTTCCTCCGTTTTGTGGTACGCCACACCCCTCCCGATCAACAGGACCCCCTTTTCAACCGTAGGAGGTCCGTTTCCTCCATTTTCTGGTACGCCACACCCCTCCCAATCAACAGGACCCCCGTTTTGACCGTAGGAGGTCCCTTTCCTCCGTTTTGCGGTACGCCACACCCCTCCCGATCAATAGGACCCCCGTTTCGACCGTAGGAGGTCCGTTTCCTCCGTTTTGCGATACGCCACACCCCTACCGATCAACAGGACCCCGTTCCGAACGTGGCCGGTCGAACACAAGGTCGTTTCCTCTGTTCTCCGGTACGCCAGGCCTCGTTTCCATCGCCTGTTCCATCCAAGCCGGTTGGCTCCCACACGTTCTGTTGCCTCCCAATGAACACGACGCATTACGTTGCCTCCCCATGAACACGACGCATTCTGTTGCCTCCCCATGAACACGAGCCCTCGCCGTACGTATGCGCGACTAGGCATTCGAGACCCCACCCGTGTGTACATATACGTGGCCGTATTCTCTTTCTTGCACCCTGGCCGTTGTACGTACGTGTACATGTTACGTGCGCGCCTCTACTACGACACGTGCGCGCTTCTACTACGACACGTGCACGCCTCTACATCGACCAGTATGTACGTACACGTTCGCGACCAGGATGACAATGCTACGTACGCTTCGACCAGGTGGGTCCCGACTGTCAGGCACTTCCTTGCCTGCGAAGGTCCCAGCAGTCAGGGGGCAAATCCTTTTTTTATTGCCCGGACGCACTTCCTTGCGTGCGAAGGTGTAGCTGTTGGGTCCCAGCAGTCGGGGGGTGAATTGTTTTTTCGTACGCACTTCCTTGCGTGCGAAGGTGTAGCTCTTTGGGTCCCAGCAGCCGTGGGGCGAATCATTTTTTTGCCCGGACGCACTTCCTTGCGTGCGAAGGTGTAGCTGGTGGGTCCCAGCAGTCGGGGGGTGAATTGTTTTTTCGTACGCACTTCCTTGCGTGCGAAGATGTAGCTGGTGGGTCCCAACAGTCAGGGGGGCGAATCGTTTTTTTCGGACGCACTTCCTTGCGTGCGAAGATGTAGCTCGTGGGTCCCAGCAGTCAGGGGGCGAATCATTTTTTTCGCGAAATACGGTGGCCCGTCCGGTAAGTCCCGGCTGTGAGGTGGAGGAATAATTATTTTGCGCGTAATAAGGAGGCACTTCCTTGCGGCTGCCGTGGACCCAGCTGTCAGACTCTCCACGTACAGTCCACGTCCGATGGAAGTCGTTCCTTGACCACGTTGACCACGCCGCGCCGAGAGCACCACGGCGGTGGACGACGGCGAGGCCTAGGAAGGGGATGACGCGGAGCCGGGGAAGACGCGGCAGTGGATGCACACGCGGAGAGGAGTACGAGGGTTCACTGGTTCGGCTGCTTATTTGTCGCCCTTGCAGAATAACAGGGTGTGGGTGAGTGGAGGGATGGCCCGCCAGCGGTGGGAGTAGTAGGGGGGTGAGGCCTCTGGGCAAAGACACAGCCACCACGGGAGGCGGAGCAAAGCGGCACGACCGACGCTGCTTTGGGCGGCTGGAGCAAGAAGACCAGAGGTTGAAGAAGAACGACGGCCGTTGGATGGACATCGTACGGTCACTGCAGCTAGAATCATTTATATTGACTAAAGTTGACAAAGCCCTTGGTACGTCAACTTAGTAGGCCCACAGGTCAGCTTCCGAAACGATGCGCCCCAGATGTCAGGGGGAGGAATCATTTTTTGGGCGGGTGAAGCTAGAATATCCGAGATTGAAGAATAAGCACGGCATCCGTTGGATGGACATCCAACGGCAATCGCTTCTAGAACCATGTGTTGACTATAAGTTGACAAAGCCTTGCATACTGGCGTCAACTCTGTTTTTTTAGGGACGCGTCAACTTAGTAAGGCCGTAAGTGTGTGGCGAGAACTTATAGCCCATTTGAGATTTGTAAGAATGTGTAGCCCATTTTGAATTCAAATGGAATTTACTACAGCCCATTTACGGTTTGTTAAAACTACAGCCCATTTCAACCCAATTGCTCAAAACAGAATTCAATAAAATTTCCCACATTTTGATGGGATCCGAATATTTTATCCCGAAATTTCTAGTCAGATTAAATACAATTTCAATATAAATTTATATTACGTAAAAATCCAACGAAACATTGCGCATAAAAATTAATGAAATTAAAATTTTCAATATTCCAAAAATAATATTTTATAAAGTAATCACTGTTTGGTGCATTTTTTAATAGTTACTACCCATTTTTTATAATTACATCCCATTTATTATTTCTTAAAGCCCATTTTTTTGTCAAGCCTAATGCATCCCTCCTAGGAAAGATTTGCAGCCAGTGAGCGGTGAATAACAACTTGACCTTGCCTGGGTATTCCTAAAAAAAGTATAGCTGGGCTAGCAATTTTCAGCTTGAAAAAAATTAATATCTGGGCTGGATATCTGGCCTGGGCTAGATGGGCCACAGCCCGCCCAGTTAATACCTGCAGCAATGTTTTCGTTGTTGTTCAGAGGAGAAAAATTAATATCTGGGGTAAACATCGATAAAATCTGCAGTGCTCACACCTCAAAAACACAAATACTACTCGAGCTGCTTGGTCCCAGCTGTCGGCCGCTTCTTGTGCAATTCTCTCGTTTATTGACTAGAGTACATAGGTTGACAATGGTGTGGGACCGTGATGTCAGGAAACCAGGAGGAAGCAAAATAAATTATAGTTTTATATATATAATAAGGAGGCACTTGCGTACGTGAGGCTATGGACCTGGTGGGTCCCCATTGCCATCCTATCCAAGTAAAGTCATCTCCTCGCCCGCGCGCGCTTTCCGCCCGAAACAGTCAGCGCCAGCCGCCCCGCTTCTCGGTGCAGGCGATTGCTCCGCCTTCAAACGACACAAGTGTCGTCCGTCCGTCCATCTGCCGCACACATTAATGATACGCGGTTGCCGAGGCGGCTACTCCGGCGCCACACGTCCGTCCCTTCGCCCGCCCACCATTGCTATATAAACTGCTGCGCCGGCCATAGCCGCAGTCATCCGCATCCGTTCCCTTTCTCCTGTCCACACCACTACTGCCCACCATGGCTTCCATGCGCTCCAGCGCTCTTCGACACGGGCGGACGACGGACCACAAGGAGATGGCAGCCATTGCTGCCGACCGGGTAGCCGGCAGGCAGCCGGAGGACGACGACGTCCTAATGGAGAACATGGTAGTCGAAGATCCGGCACCAACCCCCTCCTCCGTGCCATCCTCGTCGGTGCATTGCACCATGACCATCGGCGAGGCCCGTGCCCAATATATGGACAGGGTGAGGGCGATGCGTGAGGAGCAGTTCCGGGAGGCGCAGGCCGACGCCGCCTACAACCACCATCTCCTCCAGGAGCACTGCAGCGGAGGAGCAGATCACCATGAGCGGGCGGAGCAGGAGGCGCTACTCAACTCGTACTGCTCCGCCCGCAAGGGCCGCCTCGAGCGCTGGCGGTACCGCATACGGGTGGCGGAGGCTGTGGTCGCCTACAAAGAGGCTAGCAAAGAGGGCGATGAAGCGGGTGAGGCGCTATTTGGCGAGACCGAGGACGAGGCAGAGGACAATGTCGGCTCCGACGAGTCCCCGCTCCGCTGGCGTCGACGATGCCCTGCTCCGCAGAGGCCCCGCGACGCCAACAACGAGGCAGAGGACACCGCCGGCTCCGCCGAGGCCCCGCCCGCCAACAACGAGGCAGAGGACATCGCCGGCTCAGCCGAGGCCCCACCCTGCCATCAACGTGGGGGAGGATTTCCCTTTGCTCCCGAGGCGCCGCCCTCGCAACGAGATAGAGGACATCGCCGGCTCGCCGAGGCCCCGCCACGCCAATGAGGCCACGCCACACGTAAAACAAGGAAGAGTAGAACACGGTAGGTCGCCCGCTCTGGTCCAAGTAAGGCTACCGCTGCTACCCTCCGGTTGAAGCCAAGCTAGGCGGGTTGACCATTGACGGCCGGTTAGCTTCTTGGCGGCGACATGGAGTCGGAGAGCTGCGCTGGGGAAGAACGCTGCTTCTACTTAGCTAGCTCGTGCAGTTGGTTGATCGACACGTGGGCCCAATAGGCCACATGTCGATGACGAATCGCACCTGCAGTTAAGTCATCAAGCTTCTGTTCGGCTCAGCGGGACACAGGTGGGTAGCTTCGGTTAATTAATTATACCTCCAGCGCACCCCTTTTTAGTTTTTTTCGAAAAGGGGATGACCCCCGGCCTCTGCATCTGGGAGATGAATGCAGCCACAAACACCCCTTTTTAGTTGAAGAATGTATGAAATGTAATGAAATCCGGCATGTTTATATGAAATCCGACCGTGTATGAATGAATTTATTTTGATTAGTTCAAATTCCTGTATCACTGGCATTGGATGAACATGCAAAACAATACGTACTAGCATTATTCCCAGGGTGATCACCATGTTTGCAGCAGTTTCACATGTACTCCCTCCGGTCCTTTCTAGTCTGCATACAAGTTTTGTCTGCAGTCAAAGTATCTCTACTTTGACCAATCTTATACAAAAAGTATGCACTTTCACAATGTGCTAAGTAAAAGGAGCAGAAGGAGTACAAAGAGTTTGAGCAGCTTTTAGCGTTTACGTACATTGCAATCAAACACACGATCCTGGCAATTCATAGAGAACATTCAAAACAATCGATGATTATGCATCTCGGCGACTCACGTGTCGAGAGGCAATATTTACTTCACAACTAAAGAATAAAGAAAAATTAATCACCGGCTAGCGACAAAGAAAGGCGTCCCATTCGAGAATATCAAACACATATCTTGCTAAAATTAATGAGCAAAATTTGACAAGGTTGTCCCATTCCAAAATATCAAATGCCTACGATTGTGGAATGGGCAGGGTTTGCCATCAGTTCGGACATTGACATGGCACCTCGTGCTAAATAAACCAGCTGTTCTTTTGTGCAGTTCCACCAAAATCAACCAAATTCGGCCGTAGCTTGTATGATTTCGCCCTTATATGTTGCAACGCCTTGAACTTATGGGCACCTCCTTTCTTGTGGTGGAAATGAATGATTCAATGTATTCATGAACATTTTGTGCAGTTCCGTTGAAATCAAGCTGAGCACCCTGTTTGCACAAATACAAAAAAGTGATTAGTATAAAGCAAACTCTACTATGAATTAGCGGTTTCAACAGGCACATACATGGTCCATGTAGAGCACACTTTTAGAAAAATGGAACTCACCAGAAAGAATCCTAGAACAACATTGTACTCAGCATCACAGCAAAAATGGAGATTTGTGGGTCCTACGAGCTGAAGTTAGTTTGGTCTTGTGGGGAGTAATGTAACCATCCTTCAACTGCTCCTTCCGATGAGAAGATACACAGGGCTTCTTCATCCTGGCATAATCGGAACTAGTCACTTCACGTACTCCATATTCTTCTTCAGAGGAAGATGATCCCTATTTGCTCGAAAAAAAGGAAAGGAAATATTTAAAACAACACAGATGAAGCACTTCTCAAGGACAATACCACTTTTTCATGATAGTATCTAAACAGTGGCACAAAACCAATAGAGATGACAAAGCTCAATCATATGGATGAAATCAGTGGGTGAGTACCAACATTTGTCAGGAGGCTGATTGTGTAGAGCATACAGATGAAGCACTTCTCCGGAACCATCTGTTGCTATCTACGGGGTTGGCCATGCTTACTATATACTCCTCGATTAGTTTAATGTTTCCAACATCTTCTTGTGCAGTTCCACTAAAATATATAGTATCTTCAAAGAAGATCCTTGTTTGCACAAGTAGAGATAATTACGTATGGCATCAAATCAGTGGCAAAACAATTGCTAGTTCCAGCCATAGCAATAAATTAAGATGCAAAACTATATCATTACTTGTCTCATCACAGTTCGATTAACTTCATTACAAAGACCGGGAGTTGATTTTTGTTTCTCCGCTTGTTCTTCCCCTTCATCACTTGATTCAATAACAGACAAGCTTCGCCTTCAATGTAAGATTTGGCATGTCAATTAGGGAGCAAAAGTATAGTACTAAACTTAATTTTCTGATGAAAGTGGCAAAATACAGGCCAGCAGTTGTGAAATATCCTTATCTTACCTCAATGGGATATTACGGTGCACATACAGATTGGAGGACTTGTCTCCATTTGTGCAGTTCACTAAAATCAAGCAACATTGTCGTACAAGTAGCACAACATATGAAAGCACACTGCAGAATCATGTGAAAGAAGGCTAGTACTGGCCTCTCATGATGCGGAATTCAAACAACTCACAAGAAGAAGATCTGAACCAAATTCGCCTTAACGGATAGGAAGTAAGATCTCCTCTTATGCAGTTCCACTAAGATCAAGCAATCAAGCTAACGTTGTCGGTGTGACATTTTGGTTGAACTGCACAAAACACTCTTAAGACAAAAGTGTTTTGTGCGATTGCAACAAAAGGTCACAATGGCAACGAGGTGAAGTAGATAACCCTGTTTACATAGAGGTGCAAAGGAAACAATTAGTGGTCAATAACGGTGGATGACACAGAAGCCAACAAAAAGAAGCATCGACCTTATCTAAATGGAAAAGAAAGCAAGAGAGTAGCATTTCTCAAACGGTGGTATTGATTAATATTAACATAGAGATTATATTAACAATAAAATTCATTAAACATGTAATTTGCTTTTAATTGTGGCATTACATCAATTTTCCAGCGGCATTATTAGAGGGTGTTTGTTTACAGGGACATTTTGGTGTAGGGACTAAAAATTCCGTGTCGGTCACATCTAAACCAAACAGGAGGGACTTTTCGGGACTAAAAGTGGGCATTTGGGACTAAAGAAAGAAGACCCCGAGGGGGTCTTTTGGGACTTTTCCAACGATTGCCCGCCACGCATCACACCTTGTTTCTATTAGTTCATTACTAGGGGTAACATGGTCTTTTATCATGTCATTTAATAACCTCTAGTCCATGTTTAGTCCCTGGAATCAAGCAGGTAGGGACTAGGGTGTTTTTAACCAACCAGGGCCTTAGATTAACAACAGCTAATGAGTTGCACGGGACAGTGGACGCACCGGCACCATGTGCATCTACCGATGTACTGTGGTCATGCACACTCTGTTGCAACAAAGAACAAACAACCAAGGAGCATATTTGTGTTGGTCCCAGTTTTGTTATCTTTAGACACCTTTCCCTATGTGAGTGCAGCAAATCTAGTCTTGCTCAAACTCTACAGCCTTGTCCCTTCCTTTCCTTTTTGAACTAATACTTTCGCCCCTTCCTTTCCTCTTTGAACCACGTCCTAGATTTATGCGATACAACTTTCCCCACTACTTTCCCCCATTCCTTTCCTCTTTGAACCACGTCCTAGATTCATGCTATACAACTTTCCCCCTTCATTTCCTCTTTGAACCACGTCCTGGATTCATGCTATATACAACTTTTCCCACTACTTTCCCACACTCCTTTCCTCTTTGAACCACGTCCTAGATTCATGGTATACATGCAGCTAGAGCAATGCATGTGGAGTAAGTAAAATATACCTTAAGGTTCTTGGGGCGTGGTTCGGTGGGCGACGGAACGACAGCGAAGAAGAAGGGGTCGGAGGCCCTCCGCCGGGCCACTGGGTGGAAAGTGAACAGCAGCGCCGGTAGTGGATTCCCTCCCTCGCCGATGGCGACAGCGTTAAACCTCCTTCCCTTCCCAGTGGACGGATCCTGCCGGCTCTTTGAGCAGCAGTGAGGGGAGAGAGAGGCCAACGAAGTCTTGTTTAGATCTGGAGAGGGCGAGAGAGTGTGAAGAGAGCAACTACAAGCGCTGAGGCTCCAGCGGAGAGGGCGAGAGAGTGTGAAGAGAGCAACTACAAGCGCTGAGGCTCCAGCGTGTATATATATATACTGGAGAGAGAGTGTGAAGCGCGCAAACCCTAGAAAACATTTTGACCAGTCAAAGAATCCTCCTGGCAAAAATTATGCTCAAGTGTAGTTATCGAACCCGAGGCCTCAAGTTTGATGAGCGAACAGGCTAACCAACTACACAACCCTCCTGTTATGTTCAACGAGAGGAAAATAACCTTTTATACATTTCTGCATTCGTGTGACAGGCATGCCGTGTTTTTTGTGTGTGTGGGAGTCATTAGGATTTCAATCATAATCGTGTCATGTGGCTTTGGTGGTAAGACTATCCAGAGTGGTGTAGAAATAATGCAACCTTAGTCACCTTACCTCTCTCCACGTAGTAATGCTGGGTCCCACCAGTTAGAGGGTGAAACAAACAAATTAATAAGAAAAATTAAAAGCGCCCGGTGTATCTTACTACCTCACACATCTCGCTACTGCTCGGAACACTTGTCCAATTGATCCTCTGCTCGCTCACATACTATTTTAAGTGAATCCTTATTATAACATGCACACAAATTTTGGGCACTTGTATTCGACTTAAGTCGATTGTGCCACCGTATCTCGTATACTGACTACTCCCTCCGTCTAGGTGTAATAAGTCACGTTAGAAGGTGCAACGGGACCAAGGTGCGTGCGTGTGCGTGTGTGTGTTTAACAACATGTATGTGTTAGAGAGTGCGACAGATCGACCTACTCCTATAGAGATATGGTGTGTAGTGTATGATTTTAGCCGCAAGAGTCGGTGCATCCTCTCGTTTCCGGGCGTGTTCGGTAGGGACATGTGGACAGCTGCCACGCCCGCTCCTGACCAGCCTGGCCCACCCAAAGCCCCTCCATCGCCAAGGCTTCCCGCCTCGAAACGGTCAAGACCGCCCAAAGAATCGGTGCCACATTCATGCCCGGCAGAGCGGAGGCGACCTCTCACCGGGCGCAAGAGTGATGGTTGCTTCGTCCGTCCAACTTATCACTGGGTCTATGTGATTTGACGGCTCATTGGTCTTTATGCGAGGTGGTAGGACTGCTTTGGATGTCCCACGCTTTTGGCGAAAGGAGGTAGTAGATTACAACTTTCTCCATTCTTACAGCGGGAGGAGTGCAAGAGCAGTGAAAACACGCAGGCTCGGTGATTACATGGCCCACCTCACACTATCACCGCGACACCTAACTCTTTACATAGTACTCCCTCTCGTTCTTAAATATTACTAGATGAGTCCTCGGCGTTGTCATGAACATCGGTATATCTCTCTGCATAAAATTATCGATTTCATAGAACTAAAAAAATCTATAACCGCATGACAAATGTGGTAGCCAAACTAAATAAACTCCCATCATCATTTAGATCATCCCACGTAAGGAAAAAAGATCAGCCAACTCCTCTTGCATAATGGGATTATATTTTCTTTTTGACATGTTAATGGGACTTAAAAGCTCACTTACATGCATGCTACCGGTGCATGCTTGCATGCAGACATGTTGATGTGATTTAAAACCCACTCACATGCATGTGCCACGGTATTTCTGCATGCTTGCATGTGGCTTACTAAGACTGATTTACTTCATCTAACGGCTACGTCAATTTTGATGATGTGGCTCAAGGAGAGGATAGAGAATTCCTAGTAGTGGGGGCTAACTATTACTAGTAGATAAGTCTTTGTAGAGATTCCACTAGGTGAACTACATACGGAACAAAATAAATGAATCTACACTTAAAATGCATCTATATACATCCGCATGCGGTTAATGGTGACATCTTACAAAGACTTATATTTAGGAACGGAGGAAGTACTAGTATAGTACTAGTACATACTGTAATTTATCAGCGAGATAAATTTGTACAATGCTATGAAGCTTCCAGCTTCTGTTACATGTATCTTGCGTCCAAGGTTGCCCGTTGCAACATTTCATCAAATACAAAGGAGACTAACATGCATGCTATTGCATCTCAATGATTGAGATCATAGCAAATATGTACTCCCTCCGTTCCAAAATAAGTGTCTCAACTTTGTGCAAACTTTAGTACAAAGTTGTACTACTACTAAAGTTGACACTTATTTTGGAACAGAGGCAGCTAAAGAAAAAAAGATACATGCAGTCCCTAGCCCTTGAACCGTGAACCCTGTTCAGGCTTCAATTTGCTGGCAACGTTCGAGCTTCCTAATAAATGAAGTTTGCAACCTTTTGACCATCGGATCATTTTGTGCAGTTTCACCAAAATCGAGATGAGCATCCTCGTGGCAAAGAAATTGAAGAAGCATGATTAGAATAAGATTACTAGGACTAGTTGATGAGACATAAACTCGTCACAAATACAGTACGTAGAAGCCAGTAGAGGTATCAGGTATGTGCAGAGTAGAGAAATATCCACAAGGAGTGATGTGGGCAGCTGGAGCAGTGGTGCAAGTCGGCTGTAAAGGGAGTTGTACCTGAGGGACGTAGCTCAACCTTGAGGAGGGCGGCGGGAGGTGGCAACTGCCCACGTCGTGGGAGTGAGCAAGGGGCTAAGGCAACCTCACCGGCTTTGTGAGAGAGAACGACGGGACCCCTGATCGGACGTGCCGACGGTGGGTTTCGCCCGTCGGCGGCGACGCCACCGCATCTACACTAAGCATCCACCCCTTCCCCAAGGGACGTGATCCGCCGGGATGTTAGAGACGTGGCCACAGTTGTTTTGTGCGAGAGAGTGTGAAGAGAGCAACCCCAGCAAGCAACCGTGTAGGCTGGCCCGTCCTGACTATGTATATAGTGAAGCGGTTTCCTTTTCTCTCCATATGAACCTATCATATTGTGTATGTGCCACTGAAGAAAAAAAATATTTATAAATGACGCGGCACCTACTAACCTTGCGATTGGATCTTCGCCTCTTCGGGAAATCGAGCAATAATGGTAGTGCAGTATATATCGTTCTAGCTATATGAGACCGAATGAATTGCTGCACGTCCACCACGTGGGCGAGGGTCGAGGGGCGAGGGAGAGTGCTACTACATACGGAGCAAAATGAGTGAATGTACACTCTAAAATACGTGTATATACATCAGTGTTTGGATATGTACTGGTAGTTCATATTGAAATCTACTAAAGGACATATATATTACAAACAATATGATATAATCTCTATAACCAAGGTTGTAGGGATGAGGAGTAAACGGAGGGAGTAGTAAATTTTTCTCCTCGTCCTACGAGCCACCGCGCGCATGGGCGAGGGAGGAGCAAGCTTCACCTCATCCTGCGAGCCACCGCGCCTGGGGCGGGAGACGGCGTACTAAGCAAGCTTCTCCTCGTTCTACGAGTTGACAGGACACATCAAAAGTACTCCAGTGCATAGAGCCTTGCCACTAAGGTAGGCCTCACATGGTTTGCCTCTTTTTTTTAATTTAACATAACGCGTCAAGTCGCAATTTGTTTGTTCACTCGTGGTAGACGATCCTCCCTCCACCAAGTGGACAACCAGTACACGTGCCAAATTACCACGTGGGTTGCCTTTTTCGTACAGAAATGAGCTCCACCGTGTACCCGCGCGGGTGTGGTTGGGAAAGAGACGGGAGTACGTGCGCCGTGCATGCACCTCTTCTCTTCGTGCACGCCCCCCACCTACGTGGGTGTGTGTGAGAGATACAAACCGCGTTCGTGAGTGTTTTTTTGTTTTGGGGTGGGGGTGGGGGGGGTTGATTTCGTGAATTATTTGCGGGAATATGTGTCGATGACATCTCAAACAAAATTTTGCATGCAATGTGTGTGAAATGGAGGCCTATCCATATCATACATAGAGGGTCAGGCAATCCACTAGAAGAGAGGGAGGGGTCATAGCTATTGATAGAGTCGAAGAGAGGATCAAGTGGGTGGGTGCGAGATTGATGAAGAGAGCCATTGAAATTGTGTGTGTGTGTGTGTGTGTGCAAGTCAAAGATATAGGGTGACTGGCCTACCGGAACGTTAGAGGGCACATGTCAAGTTTGTGTGTGGCAGGGAGACATGAATAGAGCGCTTGATGTATCGGTGTGTGTGGGGGGGAGGGGTAGGCAGAGGCCTAACTATAGAGGTAGAACGACTCGTATATGTGTTGAGAAGGAGAGACACAGCTATGTCTTGAGGGAGATCGGTCGATATCCATACATAACTGAAGGACGGGAAATATGATGGGACATAGAGAGAGAGAGAGGGAGGGAGAGGGAGGGAGAGGGATAGAGTGCTGGATGGGTGATGGAGTTGCTTCTCGGAGATGTTGGGAGAGGCCTACTAGACAAACTGAGGGTGGAACTGCAATGTTATCAATAAGAGTGGGGATGTGTTTCGTGTGTGCACATGCGTGATAGATCTGTCAGTACGCATCCATGGATGATGAAGGGGAACCATGTGTTTGGTAAGCAAACCTAACTAGATCGATGGATCAATTGTTGTTTGTCGGAGGAAAGGGAGAGACACAACTAACGAGGTAGATCGATCGATGTGTGGATAAAAATGAGTTATAAGGACCTAGCTGGCTATATGTATAGCGAGAGATCGGTCGGTGTACGTCCATTTGTTAGAGGCAAATAAGGCCCAGCGAGACGGATAGACAGAGAGAATGGAGCTAGGAGGTGGTGCGAGAGGCCCACCTACTAGCTAGATAGGGGGAGGAGTGTGCGGTTGAGAGATCGATGAAAAGAGGGGCGAGAGTTTACACGTGTGTCTGACCATATGAGAGACACGAGGAAAGGACACATAAAGGAGGAGATTGAAGCTGTGTGTGTATGCTATAGGTAGGCATCGCTGGAGAGGTTTATCTATCGGTGTGGGTCGGAAAGGAGTTGTGGAGACTCTGGGAGAACGACCTAAAGAAAAAAATGAATGTGCCCGATGGATAGAATGCCGAGGGAGGAGGAGGGCGAGGAGGGCGTGTGCATGCACGAGAGAAAGTTAGTGGTAGCTACAAAGGCTAGAGGATTGTGTGGGTGTAAGAGACTAACAAAGATCATAATTTGATATGAAAGCGGATTCATATATTTGAATATGAGATCATAGTGTTTTAAACATTGCATGCATGAATATAGCGGTGATACACGTGTTGTGCACATGTTATACCATAATGTGATAATGCATGGCGTTCGCAACTCACAGCTAAATGCCGAACAATCTAAACCATACTATACATCAAACAATCTCACATTTTATTTGAATTTCTAAAAATGTGCGGCGTTTGCAGCTTACAACTAAATATCGAGCAATCTAAACAATACTATATATCGAACATTCTCACATTTTATTTGAATTTGTGGTAATGTGTGGTGTTTGCAACTCACATCTAAATACTTGTAGGCGTAGGGGGCGGGGCACCATACATAACGTGATAAACACATTATACATATGAGACATGGTTTAGATTATGAAGATCTAGCTAGAGCTAGAAATGTAATGTGATTTGAAATCAAAATAAAGTGGATTCAAAAAATCTAGTTCGAGTTCATATAGTACACATAGTTCATATGTAACTCGAGACTAATCATGTGGTGTGCTGTGAAGATAATACACAAATGATGGTTTAACTTGACAATAATGATGATTGTAGATCTTATTAAAACAGAGAAACGAATTCAAATGCTTTGACTTCACAACAATCGTTACTGTAGATCTTATTCAAATTTAGTTCATATTGAAGCGGAGTATATACGTTTGGAATGCACTAAAACGTTCATTTGAGTAGTAGGTTGCATGCATTATACACGTAGCAAAATATTTTAATTGAACATAACATGAATTCAAAGTTTTGACTGACATTTGTAGTGCATGTTGATTTGGTACATTACACGTTAGGCTTGTCCGGAAATTTCAACCCGCGCCTTGTTAGCCCGAAATATTTAAGATATATCTTTGTCTCACAGCTCCGACAAGTCCCTCCATCTCAACCCGCGCCTTGCTATTCCGAAATTACAACGCGCGCAAAAACTCCCACCTCCTGTGAAATCCCGACACGCAAAATGCCCGTGGTACCCCTGAACCGAAAGAACCGCCTCAAATCGGTGGGGGTACTGTCGGTGTCAAAACCGGTGGATCTCGGGTAGGGGGTCCCGAACTGTGCGTCTAGGCGGATGGTAACAGGAGACAAGGGACACGATGTTTTTACCCAGGTTTGGGCCCTCTCGATGGAGGTAAAACCCTACTCCTGCTCAATTAATATTGATGATATGGGTAGTACAAGAGTGGATCTACCACGAGATCAGAGAGGCTAAACCCTAGAAGCTAGCCTATGGTATGATTGTTGTTCGTCCTACGGACTAAAACCCCCCGGTTTATATAGACACCGGATAGGGTTAGGGTTAAACAGAGTCGGTTACAATGGTAGGAGATCTACATATCCGTATCGCCAAGCTTGCCTTCCACGCCAAGGGAAGTCCCATTCGGACACGGGACGAAGTCTTCAATCTTGTATCTTCATAGTCCAGGAGTCCGGCCAACGGTGATAGTTCGGCTATCCGGACACCCCTAATCCAGGACTCCTCAAGAGCCCTGAACCAGGCTTCAATGACGCATTTATTCCGGCGCATATTGTCTTCGCATTGCAAGGCGGGTTCCTCCTCCGAATACTTCATAGAAGATTTTGAACACAAGGATAGTGTCCGGCTCTGCAAAACAAGTTCCACATACCACCGTAGAGAGAATAACCTTTGCACAGATCTGCTGACGTATTCCGCGGCGTGACATCACACCACGGCCAGGCCTTTATACGAATTGTTTTTACTGTTCCACCTCGGTAGCGTTGAGCGAGGCGGTTTCCTTTGGCACGCCTTATCGAGCGGAGATCGTGCCCCTTATTCCGGTATTCTCATCAATACGGGCGTGGGTAACCTGATCGTGCCCGTTGGCACGCCTCCTCCATCGAAGGCGAGTCCTGAACGGTCACGGGGAGGGCTCTTGGTATTCAACCTCTTTATAACGAGACCAAGGCTCGCTCCTTTCTTTCAATCTCAATCGAATCCGTCCCTTGCCTCGAGTTCCAACACCCAAAGCTCCAGATTCAGGCGCTTCGGACCTTCAACGATGTCCGGCTCCGACCTGCATGGCCGGTGGATGTCTTCCTCCATCACGGAAGAAGATGTGCTAAAGCTGAGAGACACCAGGTATCTAACTGGCGAAATTTCGCATAAGCTGCCTGCCCAAGGGGAGGTTATTCCCACTCCCGAGCCTGGTGAGAGCGTGGTATTCGTGTCTCACTTCCTTCGGGGTTTAGGCTTCCCGACGGACCCCTTTGTGAGGGGGCTCATGTTTTATTATGGGCTAGAATTCCATGACTTGGATCCGGAGTCCATCCTCCACATCTCGTCGTTCATTGTCATATGTGAAGTCTTCCTCCGCATTACCCCTCACTTCGGATTGTGGCTCAAGACCTTCAAAGTGGAGCCGAAGATGATCAAGGGGCATCAGGCAGAGTGCGGAGGGGCTGTTATAAGCAAGAATGTGGACGCTCCATGGCCCGAGGGCTCTTTTCAAGAGGAGCTCAATTTATGGCAACAGGAGTGGTTTTATATCACCGCTCCCAGGGGCACCAAATGGGCGGCGCCACCTGCCTTCCGCTCGGGTCCTCACAAGCTTGGCGTCATGGGTCAATAAAGGGCTCGACTGGGGACCGTCCAAGGACGTACCTCTGTTGCAGGGCCGTATTCAAGACCTTCGAGAGAGAGAGAGAGAGAGAGAGAGAGAGATCAATCTGGTCGTAGTAGCGCAGGTCATGCTGATTCGTCATACCTTGCCCTGCAAACGTCGCCCCCTCCACCTGTGGGAGTTTAATCCGGAGGGACCATGAGCTCTCCAACATTTCATGGGCGTAACGCCCGTGGAGATGTACCAACTGTTCTTCGGATCACAAGCAATGTGTCCGGACTTAACCGAGGACGCAGGTCCGAGCTGCAATCGCCTTGGATACTCAAGTAAGTAGTCCCAGACCGGACATGCTATCCGCATATTTATCATACACTTGCCCTTAAAAGAGCTATCCTTAAACAGGAGTGGATAGCAAAAGAAAAACTGATCAGCTGTCGGCCCCTCCACGAGACCACGCCGGATCCTCAGATAACCAAGATGCTAGAGGATGTGCCTTTTGAAGAAGGCGAAGGGGAACAAGGAACTACAACCTCCGTGAAGGAGGCTATCAAGAAAAGGGGATCGAGAATCCCTCCCTCCAAGGGGAGAAGAGGACCGCTTCTGAAGATCCGGAGACCAAAGCCTCGAAGCGGGGGAAGAAATCTTCACCAGAGGGTCCTGCGGCGGGAGATGTCCCGGCCGCACTATTTCCCCAAGAAGATCAGCCCTCCAGGGAGCCGTAAGTAAAGGGGGTTGTTTTTTTTAAAAGAGAGGCATCCCCGTTTTATTTCTGAAGGTAACCGAAACTAGTTCGGATCTCAGCCCTTCACAGCAGAGCTCGTCTTCAGGAGATCTTGGTCCGGAGATGATGGAGAGCGAAACGCCTCCGCTTGCCATACCGTTATGCGAGGTGGACGACCCTGAGGTGTCATCGCGGAGGGCTCCTCCAAATCCGGCAGGGCCAGAAGGCAGCCGTATGTCCCCTCAAAGCCCTCCGTGTCCGGCCTCCAAAAAAGGCCACCAGACGAGTCCGGCACCAACGGGTGTATGGTCGGAGGAGCTGAAGGATCTGCTCGGGCGAGCGTCTATCTCGGAAGATCACCGTACGTTAATGAGTACGGTGATTGAAAGGATTTCATCTGCTGAGAGTGGATTGCATGAAGTCATCGTAAGTTTACTGACGGGTTTTGAGGTACGCAAAATGATGTACCTTCTGACAGTTTTGCATATAAAATGCGCCATGTATAAATAGTAGCCCCTGAGACTTGGTGCGGTGTCAAAAATGACGGCGCGCCGAGGATCATAACCCCAGGTATAATATGCGCTCTTCCTATGTAGGTGGCGAAGCGTCCGGTGGCTAGCCGGGCTGATGAATTTGCCGAACTGAAGCGGCAACTTGACGTGGCGGATGTGGACATCACGCTTGTTAATAAGCGGCTTGACGAGTCACAAGGTATGTAACTTCTCCGCGGACACCTGGTAAGGGAGCTTGACGCCCATGCCTTACAACATGTATGCTTAATGCAGATGGTGCCGCTGCTATGGAGAGCCTTCGGGTGGAGCTCGCCCGAGCCAAGGAGCAAGCCAGAAAAAGTGATGCGGCTGCTTTAAAGGCGGCCGCAGAGCTAAAAGCCGAACAGGCTGCTCACTGCCGAAGCAAGAAAGAAATGGCCGAGATGGCCGTGAAATTGAAGAATGCTACTGACCGTTGCAAGCTTCTTGAAAAAGAAGATCAAGTGAAACAAGAGGACCTAAAAAAGGCCGCCACCAAGGCCAAGGATACTCGCTCTACAATGAGAGCTATGAAGGAGGAGCTACGTCAGGCCGGAGATATTGCGGCTGGAAAGCCCTTTCGCTATGGAGGAAATTCACGGATCCTAGGTACGCTCAATTGGACCGTTGTGGGGTGCGGAGGATGCATATCTGGACTTGGCGGCGAAAAGCCGCAGACGCGCCGAACACTTCCGAGGTCAAAAGGATCACGAAATGGAAGAGCTTGTTTGGTCGCAGTTCCATAGTCCGGAGCATCCACTTTCATTAACCGATCGTTTGGCCGAATGGGCTGAGCTGAATAGGTTGTCCGGACTTGCCATGAAGGCTGTCATGACTCATTTGTGGCCGAAAAGGACCAAGCTGAAGAGTTATTTTGGCTTGGTGCAACAGTTCCTTGGTGCGGTGCCGCATATCGATGCAATGAAGCGGTCAGCATGCATAGAGGGTGCACGGATGGATCTTGCCCGTGTCAAGACATACTGGGCGGAGATGAAGGCCACCGACGTTGCATCCCAAGATTCGGATGAAGTTTAGTACCGCCGAGCACTATTTTGAGGAAGTCCTGCAGGGCGCTCGTTTAATAGAGACGCAATGCTCGAAGGATATTATGTTTTAATGACATGTATGATTTGTGGAAACAATGTTTTCAATATAATATAAGAGCTTTTTATACTTGTGCGTTCAAGTATTAAAACACCTCCTGTGCGGCCGTTGATGTATATGTGTATATAACCTGAAGGATGGCAGTCTTCATTTCAGCCCCACGCACATAGTGCGGGGTGTTTGCAAAAGGCGCATTTTCACACTTAATCCAACGTCTTGGTCCGGTAAAGGACGTGATAGCGTAGCAAACCATGCAACTGGACTATACTGCTTTATCACTTTCACTTAGCCATAGGAGTTCGATGGTGGGGCTACTATATAGCCCCTAGGGGCACCGCGCTCTCCCGAATTGGGCCAGTATGTGCTCGACCGGAAACGGTCCTTCGTTAATGCAGGGGAATTCTAAACATTCCGGTGGGTCATCGAGTGGTTGACCAGTCTCACGCTATATCATGACAGTCAGTTTTAGCTTTCTCCACTGAGGTGCTCAACCCAGTTAACCGGGCACAATCGCGATGGTTCTCTCAGCGCTACCTTAGCCGATATAACGGAACGTAAGGTACCAAAACATGGGAGCCGCAAACCCAACATTTGACCAAAGACATGATTCGGAGCTGATGCATATAAGGCCTAACTCGAGACGCCGAACACTCCCTAAGGTATTCGGTCTTTATGAAAACGGGCAGAATAATGCCCTAAGCCCCTGGTGTCAGCGCAAAATTCTGGTGCGGCCAATGCCAAAACGCCAGCCTCCTCATCGGTTATAGCAAGAAACTGGGGGATGTGTATCAACAAGAGGCAGTAAAAAGGTTTACGCAGGGTCTTAATCTAAAAAGAATCCTTGCAACGGGTCCCTACTGCACGTCTGCGCTACCGTGGTTCCGCGCAGCCGTATCCTGGACGGGTGTAGCACGGTGTTCATCTGTAAAAGAGAAGAACTTAGTTGAAAAGAAAAAAAAGATCGTGCGAAAAATGTACTTTGTATTAAATAAACAGAGTACGGTTCGAAAAGTGAATAAAATTGAGCTTTATTGTCTCTTGTTGTACATGTGTGTAGCCCCTTGTACGAGGGTATGCCGCTAGTAGGCGTTTATATGTTTACACCGGACTCGTCTAGCCATGTCCGGGGTTCGAATGACCTTTTCAGGTGCTTTGATTAGCGGAGCCGGATTAGTGTGGGGCTGTCAAGGCAGTCTCACGTTCTTCCGTGCTCGAGTAACACTTGATACTCCCTTTTAATGAGATGATGCTGTGTGGACCGGGCATTTTAAGTGTAAGAGATGCATAATGCGGTATTGCGTTAAAGCGGGCG
The DNA here is from genome assembly GCA_021605145.1 of Aegilops bicornis. NCBI lineage: Eukaryota > Viridiplantae > Streptophyta > Magnoliopsida > Poales > Poaceae > Aegilops > Aegilops bicornis. The sequence continues at coordinate 570,420,933 of CM038672.1, forward strand.
AAAGCTTCACGCCCCAAAGAGTGCTTGATAGCTACTTTCGAATGGGGCGATGTGGAAGGTTAACTTTTCGCGGCAGAAGTTGTCGGATGAGACGAACACAACTTCTAGCAGTAGGGAGCCCGTACAATGGGCATATTGGCCTGGCATTACCCCTTTGAAGGAGGTGTTGCTATGGCGAATTTTGGTTGGGTCTATCCCCATTTTGCAGATTGTGTCCTGATATAGCAGGTTTAGATTGCTACCTCCGTCCATTAGGACTTGTGTAAATTGTAGTCCGTCGATTATAGGATCTAATATCAAGGCAGTCCATCCTGCGTTCCTGGTACTTCCGGAATAGTCCTGATGATCGAAGGTGATTGGTTTTGACAACCATCGTTGGGACTCTGCTGGGATAGACCGTGTGGCGCGTGTTTCTATGGGCGCCGCGGTGTTTTTCCCTTTTGTCACTTGAAGTGAGTTCACTTTTGACTTTTTGTGGGAAATTCTTTTGTTTTCCGTGCTCGCTTGTGGGGTTCGTCATCGTCCTCGCTTGGTGTGTCGAGCCCTTGTGTTCGGCATTGAGTTTGCGGACAGCTTGAAGACCCAACAATCTACGTGGGAATGGTTTGCGTGCTTCCCGGAGTACCGTGGATTTGGCATATTTTGTCCAAGATTTTGTTTAGGTTGGATAGCTCGTCGATGTTGTCCTTGAGGGGCAGGTTTTTATGATTCTGCCGGGAGCTTCTGAATCCGGCGTTGACTGTCATGCTCTTCGGGCTGTTTCCCTTTGTCCGACGCTGGTCCTTGCTGCGTCGTGGTTTGCCATTTCCATCCCTGACTACGGATGTACTTGGGTCGCTGGTACTACATCTTGCCAGCCACCTATCCTCTCCCGCGCAAAAGTGGGTCATGAGGCTTGTTAATGCAGCCATTGTTCTCGGCTTCTCCTGGCCGAGGTGTCTGTCGAGCCATTCGTCTCGGACGTTGTGTTTGAAAGCTACTAAGGCTTCGGCGTCCGGACAGTCAACTATTTGGTTCTTTTTCATGAGGAACCTGTTCCAGAATTTGCGGGCTGACTCTCCGGGTTGTTGAGTTATGTGACTTAAATCGTCTGCATCCGGAGGACGGACATAAGTCCCTTGAAAATTTGTCTGAAAAGCATCCTCGAGCTCTTCCCAACTTCCAATGGTATTTTCAGGGAGGCTTTTGAGCCAATGCCGGGCTGGCCCTTTGAGCTTGAGGGGTAAGTATTTTATGGCGTGGAGATCATCTCCTCTAGCCATGTGTATGTGGAGGATGTAATCCTCAATCCAGACTCTAGGGTATGTTGTTCCGTCGTATGCCTCTATGTTTACGGGTTTGAATCCCGCTGGGAATTTGTGATCCAGCACCTCATCGGTGAAACACAAGGGGTGTGCGGCACCCCTATACTTGGGTGTGCCGTGATGTTCGAATATTTGGCGTGTTGCATTGCTTGGAAGAGCTTGCTTTCTCGGCCCATAGATGGACCTAACTGGGCCATCCTTTTGATGTGAATCCTTATGCGGATCGGCGTGTCCGGCTTGTGTGTGCGGCGCCGCTTGCCGCTCCATGTTTGCCATGTGGTCGTCTATCCGACCGGGCGGCCTCTTTGTTCTTTGATTGCGGGGGCTCTATGGCCTCCTCATCGAATTCGGGCAGTAATTTGCGCTTCGGGTAGCTCTTTGTTTGGCATCGTCGCCGTATTTGTCTGCGGTGTTGAGTACTTTGCTCCATCTGATTCTGAGTGCATCTTCCGCTGTTTTGAGCTTCCGCTTCTGCTTTTTCATGCTACGCGCAGTGGCGACGAGCCTTTTGTGGAGGTTCTTCTCCTCCAACAATTTGTCCGGCGTGAGATCGTCCGGACTGTTATCTTCGCCGGGGACGGGTTGTTTATCCAACTTGTCCTGTTCGGACGGTTGCTCGATAGCATGTTCGTCGTCCACCGGTTCGCCCTGCTCTATGGCTGGGTCTGTGTGGCTGCCGTCTTTGTCGAGGTGGGACTTGGTGCGGCGTTTATGTTGCCGTTTTGACTGCTTTTCGAGGGATTTATCCTTCGTAGTGTCCCTTTGTTCCTCGTCGTCACTTCTTTTAGGTGTATCCACCATGTATACATCATGGGATGAGGTGGCTGTCCAGTATCCTATAGGTGCTGGTTGATGGTTGTCTCCTACATCGTCGTCCATACCGTCGATGTCTTCGGAGTCGAAATCGAGCGACGCGTTTAAGCTTTCGACACTGGCTACAAAGTGCGTGGTGGGTGGGCGTTGAATTTCTTCGTCGTCCGCATCCCAACCTTCCTGACCGTAGTCCGGCCAGGGCTCTCCTGATAAAGAGAGAGACTTTAGTGAATTCAAGATGTCGCCAAGGGGCGAGTGCTGAAAGATGTCCGCGGCAGTGAACTCCATAACCGGCGCCCAATTGGATTCGATTGGCAGGGGCGCGGAGGGTTCGGAGTCCGGAGAGGAGTCCGGCACCTTGGAGTCACGGTCTTTGCAAAGGACAGGGATGGAGTTCGGCTCAATCGCCGTAGAGATCGTAGCCCCCGAGGCGGTGTCCAACCACTCGTCCTCGATCGGCGGAGTCGGCTCCGAGCTAAGGATCGGAGCGGACGCTGCGCGACCTCCGTGGCAATCGCTCGCGGCAGAGCTAGATCGTGCCCATCGAGACAAGGCGCGCGCTGGCGTGGCTCGAATCCGTCCAAAGATTAAGTCTCCGCGGATGTCGGCCGTGTAGTTCAAACTCCCAAATCTGACACGATGGCCAGGGGCGAAGCTTCGATCTGCTCAGATGGCCAAGTGAATTGCCCGCAGCAAAGCTGCCGAATACGAAGATCTGTCCAGGAGAAAAGTCTCACCTGGACCGCGTCGTTGTTGTTGATCGAAGGATCCATCGGGCCTAAAGATGACGCATACGGAGGAACTCTCGGTGAAAGCACCAATGTCGGTGTCAAACCGGCGGATCTCGGGTAGGGGGTCCCGAACTGCGTCTAGGCGGATGGTAACAGGAGACAAGGGACACGATGTTTTTACCCAGGTTCGGGCCCTCTCGATGGAGGTAAAACCCTACTCCTGCTCGATTAATATTGATGATATGGGTAGTACAAGAGTGGATCTACCACGAGATCAGAGAGGCTAAACCCTAGAAGCTAGCCTATGGTATGATTGCTGTTCGTCCTATGGACTAAAACCCTCCGGTATATATAGACACCGGATAGGGTTAGGGTTACACAGAGTCGGTTACAATGGTAGGAGATCTACATATCCGTATCGCCAAGCTTGCCTTCCACGCCAAGGAAAGTCCCATCCGGACACGGGACGAAGTCTTCAATCTTGTATCTTCATAGTCCAGGAGTCCGGCCAACGGGGATAGTTCGGCTATCCGGACACCCCCTAATCCAGGACTCCCTCAGGTACTTTCGTAACTTACCCCACATTTCGGACAAGCGCGTCTCTAAGCCATGGTTCCCCACTGCCATCCCATCCGCCCACCCATTTTGTTGGAGATATGCCCTAGAGGCAATCATGTATGATGATATTTCCTATGTTTTTATGAATAAAGATAGTCCTTGGACATTATCAATGATGTGTATCAGCAAGTACGTGACTTGTTTGTGGGACTATGCATTGTATGATGACTGTCCTAAAAGGTCCCTAGTTGAAAGGGCTGTGTGGACGCGCAGCCGACTAGACTAGCATATGACACGGTCGATGGCTTGGTCTCACTAGCCATGGAGCATTGGATGCTAACCGGATAATATGGACTTGGAAAGGTCTGGTCGGATTCGACGTAGTCGGATCCGAGTCGAGATAAGGTCCGAGTCGGACAGACCCAACTATGAGACGCAGCGATATGTCATCTGTGAGTCTCTAGTACAACACACGTTCTATGTCTTAAGACCTGAGTGAAGCATGTACTCGGGATGGTGATGACTTGCTTTGGGCCGACCAAACGCTACTCCGTGGATCGGGTAGTTACAAAGGTAGGTTTCGGTTTGTCCAGTCCCATCTTTGCGAGACATGGTCGAGCAAGATGGGATTTGCCTTCGATCGGAGAGATATACTGGGCCCCTCGTGTGATCCGACCAGGATAAGCATGGCCATGCGACAAGGATTATGAGATAATCCAGTTTGTGGTCGGTATCACTGGAACGAGAAAGAGGTCGGGCTAGCACAAGGATGACAGTCTCGCCTTGAGCCCGACAACATATATCGTGCGGCAAAGGGAACAGAAGTGTGACACGTTGTTGTTGGAAATATGCCCTAGAGGCAATAATAAAAGCATTATTATTATATTTCCTTGTTCATGATAATTGTCTTTTATTCATGCTATAATTGTATTATCCGGAAATCGTAATACATGTGTGAATACATAGACCACAATACGTCCCTAGTAAGCCTCTAGTTGACTAGCTCGTTGGTCAACAGATAGTCATGGTTTCCTCGACTATGGACATCGATGTCATTGACAAGCGGGGTCACGTCATTAGGAGAATGACGTGATGGACAAGACCCAATCCTAAGCATAGCACAAGATCGTGTAGTTCGTTTTGCTAGAGCTTTCTCAATGTCAAGTATCTATTCCTTAGACCATGAGATCGTGTAACTCCCGGATACCGTAGGAGTGCTTTGGGTGTACCAAGCGTCACAACGTAATCGGGTGACTATAAAGGTGCATTACGGTATCTCCGAAGTATCTGTTGGGTTGACACGGATCGAGACAGGATTTGTCACTCCAGACACGGAGAGGTATCACCGGGCCCACTCGGTAGTGCATCATCATAATGAGCTCAAAGTGACCAAGTGTTTGGTCACGGGATCATGCATTACTGATGCGAGTAAAGTGACTTTCCGTAACGCTTGGTGAACAGGTATTGGGATACCGACGATCGAGTCTCAGGCAAGTAACATACCGTCTGACAAAGGGAATGGTATACGGGGTTGCTTGAATCCTCGACATCGTGGTTCATCCGATGACATGATCGAGGAGCATGTGGGAGCCAACATGGGTATCCAGATCCCGCTGTTGGTTATTGACCGAGAGCTCGGTCATGTTCAGATGTCTCCCGAACCCGTAGGGGTCTACACTTAAGGTTCGGTGACGCTAGGGTTATTAGGAAGACTTGTATGTGATTACCAAATGTTGTTCGAGTCCCGGATGAGATCCTGACGTCACGAGGAGTTCGGAATAGTCCGGAGGTAAAGATTTATATATGGGAAGTTGTCAAGCGGACAGGAAAGTTTCGGGGCATACCGGTATTGTCTGGGGCCACCGGAAGGGTTCCGGGGTCCATCGGAGGGGCCACCCTCCTGTGGGGGCCACTTGGCTGCGTGGGAAGGGGCCAGCCACAGTGGGCTGGGCGCACCCTCCCTTGGGCCCTTGCGCCTAGGGTTGAGGGGGGAACCCAGAGGGGCGCCTGCTTGGGGGGCAAGCCCTCCCTGCCCCCCTCTAGATGCATCTAGAGGGGCCCCTCTCCCTTCCCCTATAAATAGAGGGGTGAGGGAGGGCTGCACACCCCAAGCCAAGGCGCAGCCCTCCCTCCCAACACCTCTCCTCCTCCCGTGCGTGCTTGGCGAAGCCACAGCCGAGATCTTGGGGCACCAACAACACCACGCCGTCGTCTGCCGTTGGAGCTGTCTTCCTCAACCTCTCCTTCCTCCTTGCTGGATCAAGACGGAGGAGACGCCGTCTGCACTGCACGTGTGTTGAACGCGGAGGTGCTGTCCGTTCAGCACTTGGTCATCGGTGATCCGAATCACGGCGTAGTAATGACTCCATCATCACCATCCCTTGAACGCTTCCGCACTCGATCTACAAGTGGTATGTAGATGCAAACTCACTCCCTTGACTCGTTGCTTAGATGAACTCATAGATGGATCTTGGTGAAACCGTAGGAAAAATTTTAATTTTTTGCAACGTTCCCCAACAGTTGTACAGGTTCGCCTAACCAGCTTCATAGTCTGCTTGGTGGTCCGCACGCCTTGCTAGAGGCTACTACCAACTGTGCAGGTCGGAGGTGATCCGAACTGTGACCAAGCCGACTTGAACCTAAGGGGTCCCGCGCTTAAGGGAAGGAACCTACGAGGTCGGTTCATAGGACACTGGTCGGATGTGATCCGAACTGGACTAGGAACGTGACCGAGTAGACTTTAGCTTTAGGGTCCGTGCAAGGCCCAAGTATTGAGCCCGCGACGGACGCCTATATAAAGTGGAGGTGCGGCACACTCAAAGCGGTTGATCGCTTGGCGCCGCGACTAAGGTTTGCATGTGTTGCGAATAGCCACCTCCACTCGCCGATCGTGGTGATCGGACCTACCAGTCCGCCGCACAGTGTTCCTCCTGCACGCGCGGATACCGTTAGAGGCGGTGCACTTGCGCCGCTCCGGCGAACTCGTACGTGGGATCGGACGACCGGCTGTTCGAGGGAGATCAGAACAAGGAGGAGACGATCCACGCGAACGCGCTGCCCCAACTCTTCTTCCGCTGCACGGCACTGCGCGTCTAGTGGTAACGAACTGTGATCCATCTCCCGTAGCATGTTCCTGGATGTTCTGCGCGTAGGAAAATTTTAATTTGCAGTCTACGCACCCTACCGTAGAACCCAACACATTCGTACACCGAGGCTGCGAAAACCCGCGACGAAACCCCACACCCTGCTCCGTCCGCCACCCAGCCGGAGCCTCTTCCCCGACGACGTCATCCACAGCAACACCTCGACGTCCCTCATCCACCGTACCGGATGAGGATCCGCCGTTGATCTCATCGTCCCGCCGGTTCAGCCACCCCGTCCTCCACCTCCAAGGAGCTACCCAGACGTTCCCCTCGTCTTTCGCGCCACCTCCATTCCCACACTGTCGTCTTCACCTGCACCACCGGAAGAGCATCATCATCACTGTTTCCTCGGATGAAGCTGCGGCCTAATCGGCGCCACCAAAGAGGTTGTACACTAATCGCCACATTTTCTTCTTGATTCGATCTCACGGTGCTCCCGGCGCTCGGTCCCGAGCTAACACGGCGCGGCTCCATCCACGGCGGCGTCGCCGGCCACTTCCTCCACGGCGTCGCTCCCTCGGCGGCGAGGTCCACATCGAGAGGAGCTATCGCTGCTTTAGCTCTCGCTCGCCGCTGCTCTGCTCTTGCTCTCGGTCCCTGCACAGTCTGCTCTTGCTATTGCTCTTGCTGTTCTTTGCTCTCGCTCTTGCTCTTGCTTGCGATCTGCTCGATTTGGCTACACTTGATCGTTGAATCGACTTTTGGGTCAGTCAATTTTCAAGGGGTGGGCTCGCCGGGGTGAAGGAAGAACCAGCCGCAGCGGGGGGGGGGGCTCATCGGATAGGTACCCCACTATCTATCTTAGGGTTCAGGATGGGGGCGGTGGTCGCCGGCGGTGGCGGGGTGTTGGCGGGGCGGTGGCGTGGGATCGCCGGAGAAAAAGCTCGGCACGTGGGGGCCAGAGGGATGGCCGGGGCGGCGGCGGACCGGCGGTGGGGTGTGTTTTGCAGGCGGGCGGCGACGCTTGACATGGCGGCGGGGGCTGCTTGTTTGGGCGGTGGTGGTGGCGGCTCGGGTGGAGGTTGAAGATGAACCGCAGGCCCTTGATTTCAGATCCAACGGCTGCAAAATCGGTGACCAGAGATGAAAAAGTCGATCGACCGACGTAGCCTCACCTTGCTAGTGCGTTTAGTTTCGGCAAGAAAATTCAGTTTCAACAGTTAGGTTCGGGCCGGCGCTTAAGTTCAGTTTGACGCTTAAGTTCAGAGATGAGCGGCTGATGTATTTTACATCTAGCACTTTGTGGTTATGTATTTTACGTCATGTATTGGAGATGCTATTAGAATTCCACTCAGGTTAACGTTGTTTGTTGTCTTTCTTGTCCTGCTTCAGCCTCGGCGTCGTACAACTCACCGGAGCTACTCCAACGACGAAACCCTCCATCACAGCGGAGCAGTACCTCGGGCTCCATCTCCAGGCGCATAAGATCTTATTCCCCTCATCCGACATCAAAGTCAGCCGGAGCATCCTCAACGGCCAACCCAATCACGCTGAGATCGACATGGCTTCGCCAAAGAGGTTGTACACTTGTTGCATCTCTTTTTACTCTACATGTTATATATATTGTCCATCGAGCACACTGATTTGTTCCTTTAGTGTCTCCTTGAAAGAAAAAACGTAGGAATTTTAATTTTCACTTGTCCTCCTTTTCAAATTCCTATTCATGAAGCACAAGACTAAGAGATAGTAGCATAATAGCATTATAATCGTACATTTTCTTGTGGTTTGACTTAATCTCACCATGCTTCTTTAAGGCCCCTGTGATCTTCCAATTGTTGTGAATCAAACACCAGCATTGACATAAATCCTGTGTTTTTAAATTCTCTGTTTTACACGTGCATTCCTATCCTATTCCCGTCTATTTCCTATCCCTGCATTGTTGGAATCCTCCAATTCAAACGAGCCCTTATAGAATTACTTCTATTACAGATAGTTGTCAAAGAAAATCTTGCGTGGTTTGTCCCGCTCCTGCTGCGCCGTCATCCACCCATTTCAAATTGCTCCAACGACGAAGGATCTAGCACAGCAGGGATCCGGCCTCCGGACTGTCTTTTGTCGTCTCAGATCTTCTTCCCCGCCGCTGGCAGCCATGAAAACTGCATTACCATCATCAACCGAGCAGATGACCTCGAGGACTACACGGGTCCGCAAGAGAGGTCGCACTCTTTCGTGGTTCGCCACGTTATGCATCGCTTAATATTACAAGCTACTTTATCATCCTGTTCACCGATTAGACTCTGAGTCAGCTCCAAACTAATGGTCAAACTTGAGTTTTTAAATGGTTTTGGGGTACATATCGGGGCCGCTATCAATAGTATCTATCTACTATCTGGTTAATCTCCGGTGTGTACTATGAGTTTCATGTTGGGTGGGAAACAAGCAGTAAAGAAGCCATTATCTGTATTTATTAATCAAGCCATTATCTGCACGCTATTATTGGTTTTGGGTCTATCCAAAGGTTGCTACCATCACTCTGGATTTCGCATGCACTCCTTACATAATCTCACTATGTTTTATTCCTATGCATGATGCTTATTGTAAACAATGGAACTGAACATGTAGAGCAACAGAGACGAGCCTTGTGTGGCAATATAATTTCATGCAGACGTTGCTCCATGGTAGGCGCAAAGGCAGCCCCCCTCCACGCATTTCGGATTGTAATCGAGAGGAAGATATCTGTTCTGAGGGGGATTCAGAAGGAGAAGATAACTCCTATTTACCCCCTGAGGTCTTCGCTCTAACTTGGCATGCTGATGTTGGTTATATCATGCATATGGTGTCTTGCATTGCTTACTTTATACATCAAATATGTCATCTCCTTAGATTAGACATCCTTTGTGCGAATGCCATCTGTTTAGTTTATTCATCGTTTATGTGAATTATGCAACGCCACCTTGTTTAGCCGTGCATCATATATGTGAATTTTGCAATGCCATCCTGCTTAGCCAGTCATCTTATATGTAAATTATATCAGGCCATCCTTTTTTTTTGTTACATATTACATTTGTCAACAATGTTAGTACATTCAACTACTCTTCGTGTGCATCAGCCATTTGACACGGTGATGGCAAATTCTGGAGTGAAAACAAGGTCTTCTGAGCAGACTATGCTATCTGGCGAAGCGCATATCTCGCTGGTTACGGATAGCTCCTCAGAGGAGGATTCAGAGACAGATGACCAGTCCTATCCCCCCCCCCCCCGAGGTGTATGCTCTAACTTGGCAAGGTGGTTATGTTGCTCATATCGTATGTATGGTGTTTCGCATTGCTATGCCATTTGATTAGTTTAGACATGCTTTGTGTGAATGCCACATTGCTCAAAGGTCTAATTATCATATATGTGAATTATGCATTGCCATCTTGTTGCAAGACATTATATATGTGAATTATACAATGTTGTCTTGTTGCAAAGGCATTATATATGTGAATTATGCAATGCCATGCTGTTTAGCCAATCATCATGTATGTGAATTATATCATGCTATCATTTTTTGTATTACGTGTTCCATTTGTCGACAACGTTTGTATATTCAACTACTCTTCCTGTGCATCAGCCATTTGAAGCGGTGATGGAAGTATCTCGAGTGAAAACAAGGTATTCAGAAAGCATAATGCTACCTTTCAAGCAGACATCTTGGCTCAGAGAGCTCCTCGAGAGGAGGATTGAGACCGATGACCAGTCCTATTTCCCGAGGTCTATGCTCAAACTTGGCAGGTTATATTACCCATGTCATGCATGTTGTCTTGCATTGCTTAGTTTTTACATCATATATGGATTGCCATCTGCTTACTATATAAATCATATATTTGAATTATATCATGCCATCATGTTTACATAGTACATACACATCATCTATCTGAATTATGGCATGGCAACCCATTTAATAAAGACATCATATAGTTATATCATCTCATCCTGTTTAGTGTTTACAGTCATCATATTTAGAATTATGGCATTCTATCCATGAATGTATGTGAATTATTGCATGCCAACCTATTTAATAAACACATTATATAGTTATGTCATGTCATCCTGTTTACATAGTCTCATATTTTGAAATATGTCTTTCTATGTTTTTTAGTTAGCCATCATAATGTGAAATTGTGTCATGCTATCCTGTTTAGTTAGCCATCATATATGTGAAATTGTGTCATGCTATCCTATTTGGTTAGACAACATAAATATGAATTATTTCATGCCCTCTTTTATTCCCCACTATCCATTGCACTGTCTATCATACAATGTCTATACTTTCAATTACTTTTCTTGTTTATCAGCCATTTGAATTGGAGAGCGTGATGGCAGTATCTAAGGGAGTAACAACACGGTCTTCAAAAAAGATAGTGCTACCGGTTGATGCAGATAGAACCACGGTTGTACTTGCCCAAGGACCAGATCCACCACACATAACCCAGACTCTCACAGATTGTACCCCTACCCAGTTAGACAGAGAACCAGCTACACCCCTTCTAACCCCAACCCCGGCAGATAGTAACCCAGTTCCAGTTGACACAACACCGTCTCCACCACAGAGCACCCAAACACGAGCGGTTAGTAAGGGAACTGCAGTGCCCAAAGCACGAGGACCACCACTCCGAATCCCAACTCAACGCTTAAAGGAGAAGAAGATTTGTTCTCGTGTCAGTTCAGTAGCTATGGTTCATACTCCTTTGCTCTTGCATTCTTGTATTTACTCATACCAACTATTTTCAAATTTGAAGGATGGAATTGAAACTCCAATGGCGCAACAGGTATGTTTTAAACCTGTTTCTTTAACTAGTTTGCTATTGTAACCTACTCTATGTTGATTTCAGTTTCAATTGAATAAACAGTTATGTTCTCATGTCATGCACATTACAAGTGTTGTTATTGCTCTATAGTTACCCACACTTATATTCTGTCTATTCTGCTTTGTCTTGAACAAATATTATTTGAACTGTGTCTCTATCTTGATTTGGCAACAAAAACTAGAATGATATAGACCATAAAGTAACCATGGTACATAGATATATGTTTGTTTCATGTTGTTATCCTGTCCACTTTACTACTGAACTCATTTACCAAAATGAGTTTCATATACAACATGGTAAACATGTGATGTGTCTGCTTGTTTCTCTTTTAGAATGCAGAAAAAATATTGGAGAACAGTACCACGTTATCCAATGGTAAAGGAAGTAATGCAGATAAGGTTCAAGATAGTGAGACATCCCTGTTGGTCTCCAAGAAAGCTGATAAAAACTATCTTGACGACAGTGAGGGAACCCAAAAGTCCTATCTTGATGTAGTGTTCGAAGTTATCGGCCACTCATCACCGGGCACAAGCTCTTGAACTTCATTTGCTGAATCAGTTCGTCTTATTGAGTCTCAACTTCAAGTTGAAAGACATCGATCGATGTGTCTTGAAGCAGAAGTCAAGGATCGAGGAAGTCCTGCATAATTCAGATGCATATTTTCCGGTGCAACAAAGAAGCGTTGGAGGATTTAAGCGCCAAACAAGAGAAAGTTAATAAGCTTGCCAAGCATCTTGCGACATTATGGGTACCTGTGATATTGTTTCTTGAGATCTTCGAAGTGGGTTCGACCTGGATTTGTTTTGTCATGCGGCGTTTATTTGCGCTGGTCGCCAACTTTGACAACCAATGTATATGATATGTCGCTTTGTTCCCTATATTTGCAATCGGTGGCGAACTTTGATGCCCATGGATGTAATATGTGTAATACCGTGATAGCCTAGCATAAGTTGCTTGCTTATTTATTTCCTTGTTGTCTTGTTTATTTGTTTGCTTGTAGTCGATGCGGTCTTTTTTAAAACTAGGCCACAATAACCATGGGCTAATATTTACTATAGTGACACCGGCTTCCCTACGGGCCGTAGAAATAGTGGGCCTTCTACGGACGTAGAAAGCGATGAGACCTTCTACGGGTCAGAAACAATGGGCCTTCTACGGGCCATAGAAACAATGGGCCTTCTACGGGCCGTAGAAACAATGGGGCTTCTACGGGCCGTATCATCAATGGGCCTTATACGGGTCAGATGACCATAACGGCCATCGTTAATAGGCCGATTTGATGACGCTATGAAAACGCTCCAACGTATTAATGGACCACAAACGGGCCGATGTAACCACGAGCTGAATTTGGCCCACAAGCGTAAAATGACGAACGGGTCGTAAGTAAACGAATCGCCGGAAATGAGCCCAAGAATAAATGGGCTCGAGAAGGCGTAAAGATAACATTTACCGGAAACGGCCCAATCGAATAACGGGCCCTTAATGGGTATAAAGTGATATATCGTTCATTACGGGCCGCCACCACGGGCCGTTAAAAGGTGTAAAGTGATACACGTTCATTGCGGGCCGCTTTCACCACGGGCCGTTAATAGGCCAAGAGTTACATAGGGCCTCATATGGGCCGAAGACGTCATGGGCCATACATGGGCGGAAGTGAAAATGAAATGGAATCATATTGGATGGCCCGGATGACGCCATCGGGCCTAATTCAGATAGGGCGAACGGGCCTTGGGTTAGCGGGCCGTAAATGGGCTATATGCTAACAGGCCGTTAACAAGCTTTCCATGGGCCGCCCGCCACCTTTTGACCAAGTCAAACGGGCCAGCCTTTTCACGTGAATGGGCCTCTGTTGGGCCGTGCACGTGTCGACGTATCATAGGCGCCTTCGTCCAATGAGTGGATGACATCCGTCCCAACGATGAGTCGACACGTGTTTCCTCCGACCAATGATGATTTTACACGTGGAAAATCCCCACCGGTCGGGCTGTTAACGGGTTATCGGATCTAAAACCCGACCCGATAGCTTAACGGCGTTCGCTACGGTGGATGCCATGTGTCGGTCACCCTTGACGAAAGCACTTCAGGACGCGTGATTTATCGTCATGGAAGTGGACACTTCCGTGATGATAATTTTGGTAATATCATGGAACACTTCTACGACAAAGATGTATGACTATCTTGATTTTGTCATAAATTTGTCATGGATGTACATGCATGACAAAAAACGCGACCTACTGTGACAAACACGTATCATCACAGAAGTGTATTTTTTTGTAATGTATGCCCTAGAGGCAATAACAAAGCTGTTATTTATATTTCCTTATATCATGATAAATGTTTATTATTCATGCTAGAATTGTATTAACCGGAAACTTAGTACATGTGTGAATACATAGACAAAACAAAGTGTCCCTAGTATGCCTCTACTTGACTAGCTCGTTAATAAAAAATGGTTATGTTTCCTGACCATAGACATGTGTTGTCATTTGATGAACGGGATCACATCATTAGACAATGATGTGATGGACAAGACCCAACAGTTAGCTTAGCATTATGATCGTTGAGTTTTATTCCTACTGCTTTCTTCATGACTTATACATGTTCCTTTAACTGTGAGATTATGCAACTCCCGGATACCGGAGGTACACCTTGTGTGCTATCAAACGTCACAACGTAACTGGGTGATTATAAAGATGCTCTACAGGTGTCTCCGAAGGTGTTTGTTGGGTTGGCATAGATCGAGATTAGGATTTGTCACTCCGTGTATCGGAGAGGTATCTCTGGGCCCTCTCGGTAATGCACATTACTATAAGCCTTGCCAGCAATGTGACTAAGAGTTAGTTGCGGGATGATGCATTACGGAACGATTAAAGAGACTTGCCGGTAACGAGATTGAACTAGGTATTGAGATACCTACGATCGAATCTCGGGCAAGTAACATACCGATGACAAAGGGAACTACATATGTTGTTGTGCGGTTTGACCGATAAAGATCTCCGAAGAATATGTAGGAACCAATATGAGCATCCAGGTTCCGCTATTGGTTATTGACCGGAGATGAGTCTCGGTCATGTCTACATAGTTCTCGAACCCGTAGGGTGCACACTTAACGTTCGGTGATGATCGGTATTATGAGTTTATGTGTTTTGATGTACCGAAGGTTGTTCGGAGTCCTGGATATGATGCGGAACGGTATAATTTTTGTCCCATATAACTCATTGGTCTAATTTATGGTGAAAGTTTAATTTTAAAATGTGTATGTGCTTTATTAATTGAAATAGGGAGAGTACAATCTTGATATCTAGGAGAAACGTTGCACCATCTTTATGGATTCAATCTCGAGATCCCCTTTTTGCAAGTAAATATTGGGATCTCTTATAGGTGGTATGGCCAGATATTTTTTGCGTGGACAGAAACCATGCATAAAGGAGCAATTTATTTCAGAACGAGAAAAACTCTCAACTATTTAAATCAGACAATTTTGTTCCCTTTGAAACGGTTTGATGGATGAGATGGTGGTGCTTTTGTACGTTTGGCAACACATTAAGAAAAGAGGATAGAAATATACATAAAACAGATAACACATGAAAACAAAATAAAGGATTTACATAAAGATACTATTCTAGATAAGTTTGGAAAATTATGGAAATGTTTTGAAAAATCATCAAATTCAATAACAAAAACAAAAGTATTATAGAGAACAATGAATCTAGGGAATTATCATGAATAATTCATGCTTTTTCATAATGTTGCTAAACTTCCTTTCCCCTATTTTTTACTATTTTTTTCAATAGTATGGATTTGCATTTTTTTTACTTTTATGTGTTTTTTTCTTCTCATTTATCTTGATTATTTTATTTCTTCCTTTACATTTATTGCTGAAAAAGCCTGTGCTGCCACATGTGCAAAACCACTGACACATTATACGTGAACCACTTTGAGTCAAGGGGTGAGATCAAAATTATCAACTTTAGAAAGTTGATGAGTCATTCGGGGCAAAATTACACTTTTCCCTGGAAAAGTAGAAGCACAAATGTTCTATTATCCACTCTGGAAAAATCATGGAAGCACTAGCTAACTGCTAAATTCAAGAGACTATAGTTGTTGTTATGCATGATGAGCATGACCCAGAGCACTCGAGCATCAACAAAAGGTTACCATTTTTTAAAGGGTTAGGCACTATTGTTCCAACTGAAGACCTTCTTCATCTCAACATTTTGATTCGGAGAGCCCATTTAGGACAGTAAAACTGAGTGAGCCCTTTCTGCAATTTGCGTTTTTGGCTATCTATTTTCATGATTTGAATGTTTCTAGCCGTCAGATCTAGCCATATGTCCACATGTATCTAGTAGTAGCCCGTTTGTCCTATGGGCTACTGCTCTGGAAGCCGAAACGAAGGCCACTGGTTCACTGGGCCGTCGACCAACCCATTACACCGCTTCACCGAAGGAGGTCCACTGCTGGGCTTCGCTAAGGGCATCCACAGTGTAGTAATTTGCTGCCTCTAAGCCATTAGAGGCTGATGCTATACACTGCATGCCGGAGCCTCTTAACCAAAATGGCTAGCGACGCCTCTTAGCTAAGGCCTTGTACAATGGGAGGTGCTTAGAAAGATGCTTAAAAAAATAAATCGGATTTTTCTGAAGCGTCGGTGCCTATTTCTAATAAATTAGCATCGGTGCTTAAAAAAAGCTAGTTTATTTCTCTAAGCACCACCCATAAGCATCTTTCATTGTACAAGGCCTTAGAGGCTCCCTCCAAGCTTTATCTTAGAGTAAAATATTTTTCTGGTCTTACTTGTCATCCTGCGATGTACAGGGGGATTGGAGCATGCATGTCCATCCAACGAGGGTAGCTGATGTACAGGTGGGGTACAAGCTTAGAGGCAATCACGTGGGACCCATGTTAGAGGTAGTGCTGCCTCTACACGGCTAAATTTCGTGTTTTGACCCTTTTCCCAAACCTATTTGAGATCTGACTCTAGTTTAAATTTTTTTGGGACCCATGTTAGAGGTAGGGTTGCATGCCTTACCACCAAAAACCTTCTAAGTATTGAACACAGTGCGTGCTTCTGCCTACCGCCAAGCACCTTGGCGGTAGGGTTGTGCAGGCTACCGCCAACTCGTTTGGCGGCAGTGATGTTCCCTACCGCCAAAGCCCCTGGCGGTAGGCTGTTAGACCCTACCGCCATGGACTCTGGCGGTAGCAAAAGGGTCAGATATCGAAATTTTTTCGAACTAGGGTCAGATCTCGAATAGGTTTGGGAAAAGGGTCTTGTGTTTTGACCCTTTTCCCAAACCTATTCGAGATCTGACCCTAGTTCGAATTTTTTTCGATATCTGACCCTTTTGCTACCGTCAGGAACCATGACGGTAGGGTATAACAACCTACCGCCAAGGACCCCGGCAGTAGGGTTGCATGCCCTACCGCCAAAAACCTTCTAAGTATTGAACACAGTGCGTGCTCGTGCCTACCGCTAAGGTGCTTGGCGGTAGGGTTGTGCAGGCTACCGCCAACCCGTTTGGCGATGACGATGTTTCTCATCGCCAAAGCCTTCGGTGGTAGAACATGTTGAAACCCTACCGCCATAGACTCTGATGGTAGCAAAATGGTCAGATCTTGAATTTTTTTTAATCTAAAATCAGATCTTAAATAGATTTTAAAAAAGAGTCAAAACACGAAATTTTGCCAGAGCGGTCGCTTCCATCCACTCCGGATGTGAGGCGACCGGTGTGAGGCGATCGGTGCGGGATCGAGTCAGGTCGATGCTTGCGCTGGGAGCCTGGTGATGCCTACTCTTTCCCGTCTTCTGTGGGATCCAGCGCGAGGAATCCAACGGGGTGCCCGATACTCGCGTGTGATGCGGCGCGGAGCCTCCGAGCATCGTGTAGGCGCCCGAACAGTCGACCTATTCTTCTATCTCCCATGCCGATTGGTTGTACCACACTTTGACATTATGATCCTGCAGCTCTATTTCCATTATTACTGTTGTAAATCTTGATCCTATTTCTATAATATCCAATTATTCTACCGCTTTCTTATCCACGTATATGCATGTGTTTATATTAAATTATTGGCCTATAGATGTACAGACAATTGTCCTATTACCAGCCCTTTTTCTTCTTTGTACGGATGGGCAGCTGCTACCTCTTTATCATGAAGGTCTCTTGTATTATACTTTCACTTTGCGCATCCTACATTTTCCCTATCTCCATTTTCTTGTTTGACTTGCTACAAAAATAATACCACCAATAGTATTAATGGGAATGCTTTCTTGAATTTGTCACAAGATCATGTGGATAGTTCTATAGGTGTATATTTTACAAGCTGGATTATTACGGGCCATATTTAGCCTTGAGGTTTCCACTTCAAAAGAAACTTCTTTGAAATTACCTATAGGTGGAAGAGGGTGCGTTATCGATGTGAAATGGACCCAAAGGGACCGCTCGACACCGGGCTTTCTTTCCGCACTATTAAGGTTAGTCAAATAATGGGAAAATTTGGATTCAATTGTCAACTGGTCCTATCGAAAGTAGGATTGACTATGGATTCGAGCCATCGCACATGGTTTCATAAAATCTGTACGATTTTTTCGATCTAAATCGAGCAGGTTTCCATGAAGAAGATCTTGTTCAGCATGTTCTATTCGATACTGGTAGGAGAAGAACCCGACTCGGTATTCTTAAAAAAAGAGGGGAAGCAATATATTATCCCATTAAAATTGATTATTTCCTGCTCAGGCTCATTTTGTTTCTTTTCTTTTGTGGGGCCTCATTTTGTTTCATAAAGAACACCATGTTGAAGTGACTTTGATTGTGAGACGAATGATGGATATGAAGCTCACATCGTGCTTGATACATAGTAAGTTTCTTTTCTTCGACGAAGATGAATACTGAAATGCAATTCACTATGCGGCTGACTTTTAACACTTTCACTCTCCTAGACATGCGCGCGCTCTCGCGCACACATACCAACTTCTTTCAGTTGTACAAAAATTTGTAAACCTTATCATACAACATTTCAAATAGATGGGCGCAGCAACGCACGCCATCATGGATCTAATGAGTTGCAATGCTTGGAAGAACTTTTGATCGGTGAAGTTGTTAAGCTTTTACCTATTGATAAAGCTCCTTGACCTAATTAATTTAATGCCACATTTATTAAAGCTTGGTGGGATATGATTGCTCAATATTTTTACAAGCTCATTCAAGGTTTCTATCATGGAAGAGTTAATCTTCAAAGTATGAATTCCTTTTTCCTCTCTCTAATCCCAAAAAAAGAATGCTCGGCCATGGTGACGAAGGTTGAAGACGACGTGACCTAGATGCGATGGAAGAGGCTAGCTTTGTATAAACCATGTGAAAAAAGGCCAGGCTTAAGCCTATGCGTCAGCAGGGACGCATGTGCGTTGATATACGGCTCCAAGGCCGATAGGATTTACACGGGAGTTAGGCCAAGGATTGATCCGCAAGTTAGCTAACAACCTGGATCACATCTCTTCGGCCTAACAGTATTTACAACAACCAAACACAACACGCACACAATCCCTACACATATACAATGTTTAACATCATCGACAGCCAGACTCACTCAAGAAGCCTCGGTGGCGTGGAAGAACGGCTGGAGGATCCACTCGTTCGCTACGTGTGCGTCGCTCTCATCGTGTACTCTGCCACAAGCTTCGAGAACAGAGACGACTTATCCTCCAGCAGCTTGGCCGGCGTGTCACGCTCCACGGCCACACCTGCAAAGATTAGGCACGGTTTGTGTCAGACCAACAAGAACAGATATGCCAAACACATGGGATCATAGAAGAATTAACAAGGCGCGATTGCTATTTGTTTCAAAGGGCTGATGGCTGACCGTCGTCGAGGAGCAAGACCATGTCGCTGTCAAGGACCGAGGTGATACGATGCGCAATCGTGATGACCGTCGCCTCCGAGAAATTCTCACGCACTGTTCTCTGAATCATGTTGTCTGTCGCGGTATCCACTGAAGCGGTGGCTTCGTCCAGAACCAGTATCTTGGTTCGTTTCAGAATCACCCTACCAAGACACACAAGCTGGCGCTGGCCCACGCTCCAGTTCTCTCCATTCTCTATCACTGCAAGGCAATATAGCATGATTTTCAGTTTATTACAGAAGCAGTAGCACGTGTTATAGTTTTCGAATCTTGGAAGAAAAGAGCTGATGCTGGGAAATGTGCAAAAGATGAGCAAGTTAAGTTTCAGACTTTCAACTGCATGACTGAAAATGAACATATCACACATCAGACCTGGTGAGTCAAGTTTCAGCTCCTTCTTCCTGACCTCATCTCCCAGCTGACAGTTATCCAATGCCTGAAATGGAGCAAAAGATTCAGACTACAACTTCTCACAACTACTGTGAAAGTATTTGACGGCTGGCAAGAAATGAAGCATGTGAAAGTGAAACTACCTCCCAGATCTGATCGTCGTTGTATTCGTTAAGAGGGTCAAGGTTGCTCCTCACAGTTCCCTCGAACATCGTTGGATCTTGTGGAATGATGCTAAGTCTAGATCTCAGATCATGCAGCCCGATGGTGCAGACGTCAACACCATCTACCAGTATCTGACCCACAGTAGGCTCGACAATACGGAATAGGGCCTGTATGAGTGTTGATTTACCACTGCCCGTTGTTCCAACAATACCAGTCTTCATGCCTCCAGGAAAAGTGACTGAAAGGCCCTTGAGAACAAATGGTAGTTGTGGAGCATACCTCACCTGCAGAAATTTGAGAAGTTAAGGATCTGCACTATCTAGCATAAATTGTTCATTTCTCATTTGGCAAAACACTGAATCTGCAATTCGTTTCCTGTCAGACTGTATTTCTAACAGTTCACTCACAATGGCAAACATATGAAATTTCTGTGCAACAACACGGTAAAAGAAAAGGAGAACATAATTAAACAAGAGGAAAAAGAAAAGGGTATTTACATGGAGATTAAGAAGCTGAATTTCTCCCTCTGATGGCCAGTTATGGGGCAACTTATCTCCTGACGTTGAAAGTGGAGGCTCTTCAGGAATGCTTATGTATTGCAGAATTCTTTCTACTGATACGATCTTGTTCTCCAAATTGCACATGCTCCGGACAACCCATGCTTGCAACGTGTTCAAGTTAAGCCCATATGTGACGGCGAGACCAGCAATACCTGAAAGCAGGACGTAGATTTAGTTGCAAGCCCATATCAAGTCACATCTAATCTGCTACCATCACTCGAATATTTTTCCAAACTAGTAACATTCTAACCTGGATCAATGATACCAGTTGGTAGACTGATCAGAAATATTAAAGCGAATGCAAACGTAAAGGACGACAGCGTATCCAAGCGGAAACAAAGCCACTCCATTGCTGCAGCATTGTAGAATTTCGGTCGAGAGTCGGCATCTATTAGATGGCTATTAGTTAATACAAACTGATTTTCTTTGCCAAAACTTCTGATGGTTGTTGATCCACTAATTGATTCTGCAAAATGTTGTATGATAGGAGCTTTGCAAACCCCTACCAGCCTTTGCAGCTCTCTGGCCGTCTCAATGTAATAGCGCTGCAAAATTTTATATATGTGTAAGTAAGGTGCTGATCTTGCAGTTAAAACAACATGAAGAATAAATATTAATAAATAGATTAAATTACCTGGTAGCAGAAGAAGATAATGATTACAGGAATGAAAACAACGAGCACCTGCCATGCTACCTGAGACATCACCACAATAATTCCAACTAGTTGTATGATGGAAAACGCAACATAACCCATCTGGTTAGCTATATATGTATCCACTTCGCTTTGATCAGTTGAAGCCTAAACAGTTCAATCTTGAGTGAGCAATATTCGACGTAAACAAATCAAACTTCCCAGGAAATTTGAGGAGATGCAAATGACTTACTCTATTCAAGATGCGCCCACTTGGAGTGGAATCGAAGAAAGACATAGGAGCTCTGAATATGGCCATATGCATCTTGTTGAACAACAGAGTTGCTGTTTTGTATGCAGCTGTGACAACAAACAATGCCCTTACGAGGATGCACAGGGAACTTGCAACAGCCAATGCCACAAAGACGTAGATCAGTGTCGACATGCTCACTGGAGGCTCAGCGTCTTCTGATACAGGGGAAGCCCAAGCCATCCAGTAATTGCTAGCAATCTGAAGTACTTGGAAAAGTAGCTGTGCTATCAACACAAATGGTACGAGAGCTCCGCCGTAAGCCAATGTGAGGTACTTCCAATAGACCCAGAACCCCACCCTGCCTTTTTCCCTTTCTTCTGCCTGCACCAGCTGCCCACTTTGAACCTTGTCACTGTCTTCTTTGCCATTTTGTTTATCTTTCTCTTCAGCTGATGACAATGAGCTGGATAGGCTTGAAGAGAATTTCTCACTGCCTCCATTAGCAACATCAATCACATCCAATGCTGCGAGAGCTTCCTGGTGAGCACCAACCAGTTCCATTAGCTCTTCGCCTGAACCAAGTATATCGTTGTATTTGCCTGCTTGTGCTATTCTCCCGCCTTTCATTACCTACATTAAAAATTACCTTATAAGGAGAGCCGAACAATTTATGGCAATAAAATTTACATGAAACATTTGCCAATGAAATTCTCACCAGAATAAGATCAGCTGCAGGCAGGAATTCAATCTGGTGAGTGACATAAACCACTGTTTTTGAAGCCAAAGCCCCAAGCAAGCATTCCTGCAAATGGAAGGAACCTTAAGCAACGTGTTCTCAAACTCCTATCGAACAAAAAAAAGAATGTATTATACCTTGAAAAGGTGGGATCCTGTATGAGCATCGACTGCGCTGAACGGATCATCGAACAAATAGATGTCGGCATCCTGATACAAAGCTCGGGCTATCTGAATCCTTTGCTTCTGCCCGCCACTAAGATTAATGCCTCGCTCTCCAATGACTGTCTTGTCACCGAATGGCAAGATCTCCAAATCTTTCTTCAGCGAACACCACTCAAGGACATTGTCATACTTCTCATTGTCCATCTCCTTGCCGAACAGTATGTTATCCTGAATTTTGCCACTCTGTATCCATGCCGTCTGGCTGACATACGCCATCGTTCCGCAAGTCTTTACCTCTCCTGATAGCTTTGGCACCTCACCAAGAATGCAAGAGAGCAAGCTTGATTTTCCAGAGCCGACCGTCCCACAGACAGCAACACGCATGCCTTGCAGAGCTTGAAAATTCAGGTCCTTCAGCGTTTGCAGCTCAGGTGAGCCGTCCCAGGAGAAGCACCCATTGCTGACCTCAATTGCAACATTGGAGCTACCACTTGGTAGCCTCTCCACAGCATCCTTCGGGAACTCCTCAAGGCATAGGAAAGATGCTATCCTGTCAAGAGACACCTTGGTCTGAATCATCATCGAGATCGTGTCAGGAAGGTTGTATATTGGTTCTTGAAGCACCCGAAACGTGGCCAATGCAGACAGCACCTTCCCTGACTCCAATGGTATCCCTAGGAGCATGCAAGCTCCAAAGGTTGCCACAGCGACGAAGGTCGGGGCACCCCAGAACACGAAGGTGGCCGCGGTCCATGTGTAAAGGTACTTCTTGAGCCAGCTTGTCTCTGTGGTCCTGAGGTCACTGATCTTGGACAAGAACTTCATTTCCCACCCTTGCAGTTTAAGAATCCTCATGTTGCGCAGGATCTCAGACGTCGCCTTCATCCTCACATCCTTGCAGTCCATCAGCTTCTGCTGGAACTTCTCCTGCATTTTCATCGGAGGCACATTTGCAAGCATGACCGCAATGGTGGCACCCAGTGCTGCAAGCGAGGCTACCCCGAGGGTGGAGTACAAGATGAACAATGCCAGGCCTACTTGGAGAGGTACCAGCCAGGGATCGTGCATGTACCATGAGAAGAGCCCGACTCGGTCGGCATCCACGCTAATGATGTTGATCATGTCCCCGCCTGTGCAGCTCTGTCTCGAGGTGCTGGACAGAGAGAGCCCTTTCTGGTACACGACGGAGACAAGCGCGGCCCGAGCGCGAATCCCGGCTTGCTGTAGCCGGAAGAACCAGTGCCGTTGTGACAAACACTCAAACACCTTGGCTACGATGAATGTGACAACGAGGAGCTTCCCCTTGCCGGCGTACCTCTCGTCGCCGTTGAGGTACTGCACCAGGGAGTCTATGAGGTATGGGCCAACGTAGGTGGCCAAGTTGTAGATGAGCGCGTAGAGCGCGGTCACCGCGATGTGCCACCACACGGTGCGCACAAGGGCCCTGGTGAGCTTGAACGCAGTGAACTTCGGGGCAGAGCCAGGGCCAGAGCCGTCGCCGGCGAACGCCTCCAGGTTCGTCTTGAACGAGGGGAGCAGGCCGGCCACGCTGTCGCCGTGATCGAGGTCCGGGACGTCGTCGAGGCCGAGGGTTTTCCTGTGGCCGACTGCGAAAAGGGGGCCCATCCAGGAGAAGGTGAGGACGCTGAGAAACCCGGCGCTCGTGAAGAGGGAAGCGTCGACGGTATCGTCGCTCGCGCCGTTGAGCAGAGGCTCCTCGGAAGCAGAGCCGGCCGTCGTCGCCGCCCTCTTGGCCGAGAACCCGGCGACAAGTAGCGTCACGGCTGCGAGGACCTCAACGGCGTCGCGCGCCCACGGAAGCGCGGGCACGGGAAGCCCGTAGCAGAGGCTGGTCGCGGCGTGGACGGCGACGGCGAGGACGGAGAGGAGAAGGAAGAGCCCCCACCAGAGCCTGAGCGGCGCGGGGAACCGCTCCTCCCCGCGGCCGCGGTACTGGAGCTGCAGGTACGCCGCGAGCAGCAGCCACGCCACCGCGCGCGCCGCGGCGTCCGCCTGGTCCGCGATCTCGGCCCCGCCGCTGCTGCTGTCATCGAGGTACCACGAGACGAGCGAGTACGCGCCGAGGACGAGCTCGGACGCCGCCAGCGCCCACGTGGCGCGCACCGCGACCTGGCCCCACCGGAACCGGATGCCGGGGGCGGCCGTGTCCTTGCCTCGGCGGCCGGAGGCGAAGAGGGGCCGGGCCGCGACGGCGAGCGCGAGCAGGAGGTGGGCCCCGGCGCCAACGCCGTGCAGGAGCAGCGGCCGCAGGAACAAGGGGAGGGCGGGCTGCTTCTGGCCCGCCATCGCTGCCGCGGTGGGCATGGATGGGTGCAGGCTGATGGCTGAGTGAGTGGAGCCCGGAGCGGGCGGGCGAGGGTTATATAGGCGGGCCGGCGGCACGTGCGTGGAAGAGTCGTGACGGCGACGGGGCGGCTGCAACACGCTCCAGTCCAGTGCACCACCCCCCGTGGCCCTACGCCCCTACCCCGGGCGGGCTGCGCTTGAGTCTATTTGCAAGTTTAAAGTCCTGCTCTTTTGTCTCAAATACTTTTTGATTTGTTGCAGGAGTAAAATGCACTAGTGATCATTAAACTTATCGTGTACACTCACTTTGATCACTGTACTTAAAAATACGGTTAATACAGTCACAATGTACATGCTAAGATAATTATACGGTCACTGTGAAACTGTATAACTCCGTATTCCATCCATTTGACTGGTCAAACAGGTCAACAATCCACATGGCGTGCGGCCCTACCTGTCAGTGCGTGGAAGTAAGAAGTAGAGGGAAAATAAAAATGCTGCTGTGGGGATTGGAACCCCATACCTCAAGCTAATATGCGCGCAGGCTGACCAGCCTCTTTGGTTCCAATCTTGTGTCTAATTAGAGGACAAACTCTTTTATATCTTCTAGTCATTCACGTGACAGCGTTGGGATATTTCTTTTTTGCATATGTTCATATAAGACCATTCTATTGGTTTAGATGATATGCATTCTAATTCATAGTGATTTCTTCCATATCAGTTTTAGCGTACCAAATTGCATCATCGCAAGCGTAATTTGGCTAACATATATATTTCTGTTGATAGCATTTATAACCATAATTTGGAGTACTTAACACGTGTATATTACTTTTATGCATTTAAATGTTTATTAATAAAATTTTATATATACATGTATTAACAATTTTGGTAAGTACACTCCGCCACAATTAGCTAGTACAAGATGACCGCAGGCCAAATCCCTGGTCGTCTCGTGCTAAAAACAGAGCAACGACGCCCACCAAATCTACTGGAGCTGCCGCTGCCGCTGCAGCCAGGTCATTGTCGAGCCACCGTCCACGCGTGCATATTGAACAAAAGAAATTGAAGTGCTAATCCAATCTTGTTTTCTTGCGAGGGAAGTGCTAATGCAATTTTGGCCGTGAATCATATGTACGAGTACACAGTACTGCTAAAACAGCCTTTTAAATCCTAAAAGGCCCGACCACTGAAGTCGAAAAGATTATGATTTAAATGCCAAATGGCTCGCGCGCAAAAGAAAAAAAATGCAATGGCAGTCACATGAATCCAGTAGAATATAAATGGAACTTTTGCTCAAGTTAGACAAGAAGGGAGACAGTTGGAGCTGGTTGTCCTGCTCGAGCAATAGACGCGAGGGCCTGGTTTCGACTCCACAAAGGCGCATAATTTTATTTCCTCCTACTCCTTTCCTCCACCCACTGAAAGGTAGGGCCCACACAGTCAGAGAAAAAAAACTGACAAGGCCTTGTTTGACCGGTCAAATAGATGAAATAAAAAGCTATACAATATGGCAGTGACCGTGTAATCACCTCAACACGTATATAGTAACCGTATTGACCATATTTTTAAATACAGTGACCAAAGTGAGCGTATACGATAAGTTCAATGACCACTAGTGCATTTTACTCCCCCCCCCCCCCCCGGCCCTACGCTCCTACCCGGGGCGGGCTGCACTTGAGTCTGATCCTCTATTTGGAAGTTTAAAGTCCTGCTCTTTTGTCTCAAATACTTTTTGATTTGTTGCAGGTAGGGAAATCAAGAAGAGCAGTTCAGTCTGATCCTGCATTTTGTCTGAAAGAAGAGCTGCTAAGGTGAAGGCTGCGAGCAGGGTTGTCAAGATGCCAAGGAATGGTGATGTGTCGTACACATATGCTAAAATCAGTTTACAGGGTTGTTTAGTTCTAGCAATACTAGCAAAAGAGTCTGTGCGTTGCAGCGGGAGAAGTAAAAAATGAAAAACAAAGAATGTAAAACGTAAAAAGAAACAGGGTGTGGCCTCTCGCGCACCTGGGCCGGCCCATCTCCCCCTCCTCTGGGGTGCCCGTCCTATAGGGCGCCTTTTGCGATGGTTGAGCGTCTTGGCGCCCACACGCCCCCGTTCGTGGGCTGGCCCAAAAATAAGACCAGCGACCAGCTGGTTTCCCTAAAAAAAACTCGATCGCGTTGATCGGTCAACTATTGACTTCCTTTTAGAAAAGAAAAGGAAACAAAATAGCAAAAAAAAAACCGGGAATTAAAAAATGTCCAGATTTGAAAGAGAAAATCACAAACTTTGAAAAAGTTCACAAATTTTTACAAAAGTTAATTGATTAAGAAAAAGTTAATAGAATTTGAAAAGACCATCAAATTTGAAAAAACTTCGTCGAAGTTGAAAAAATAATCATCAAATTTCAAAGTCGTTCATTCTTTTATAAAATCACCAAAATTGAAAAAACTTCATTAATTATGAAAATAGGTTCATCTAATTTGAAAGAAATTCATCTAAGTTTGAATTTTTTATGCATTTAGGAAAAGAAAAAAGGAACAGGAAAGCAAAAAGCAAAATAAAATGTAGAAAACATAGGAGGGGCATTTCCTGTACATAGAAAACGAAGAAAGGTATGTATGCATAAGCGTCAAGATGGCCTAGTGGTTATTGCAGTTCCCTCGCAACGAGGAGGTCCCGACTTCGAACCCTGTCGCTTGCACTCGCGCGCACCTTTTTAGAAGTTTAAGCAGGAAAAAAACCGTAAATAGGCCGACCCAAAGTTGGGGTGTATGCGCCGGCTTGCAGAATGAACTGCAACCGGCATTTAAGGCGTCATATAGGATTTTCTCATCTGGCTCGCACCTTTTTAGAAGTTTAAGCAGGAAAAAAACCGTAAATAGGCCGACCCAAAGTTAGGGGTGCGCTTGCGTAATGAACTGCAACCGCATTTAAGGCGCCATATATAGGATTTCCTCATCCGCTCGCAGAAAGGTAGGGGAAATTGGTGCTACCAGCGACCCGCTTGATTTAATCATTTTATGAATGTCAAATAAATCGGAATCTTTTTATGTCATAATAGTAACAAGAATACATATTATTATAATTTTTCCAAATCCATCGTCAAAACATAATATGAGAAACGAAAATGACAATTTTTATGATAAGAAAATGGGATATTGACGCGCCGCCTCAACGCGGACACGGTGACCAACAAGGCTACTACGGTCGTTGCAACACCGGCCCGACTACCCCGACTATTTAAAGCAGCCAGGGCTCGCCGACAAAGCCAATCTCCTCTCCTCCACACATCGCCACCTATCCTCCTCCCCACTCCTCTTCTCTCATCTGCATGTCGCATTGATGGGCAAGTACGACAGCTGGTAATCGGCGTCGGTGGGTGGATCTACGGGGAGCTCCTGATCGTGGCGCCATCGCCCATGGTTTCCGGCCCGTCGACATCCACCACTTTGATGGTCGAGGAGGAGGTGCTGCTCTTTGACGATAACAAGAGTAGTAGCAGTTGCCCCTCCTCGGCTACGCACACGGATGTCGACGGGCCGGAAAAAAACCGTAAATAGGCCGACCCAAAGTTGGGGTGTGTGCGCCGGCTTGCAGAATGAACTGCAACCGGCATTTAAGGCGCCATATAGGATTTCCTCATCTGGCTCGCAAAGGTAGGGGAAATTGGTGCTACCAGCGCACCCGTTTGATTTAATCATTTTATGAATGTCAAATAAATCGGAATCTTTTTTATGTCATAATAGTAACAAGAATACATATTATTATAATTTTTCCAAATCCATCGTCAAAACATAATATGAGAAACGAAAATGACAATTTTTTTGATGATAAGAAAATGGGACAGTTGACCGCGCCGCCTCAACGCGGACACGGTGACCAACAAGGCTACTACGGTCGTTGCAACACCGGCCCGACTACCCCGACTATTTAAAGCAGCCAGGGCTCGCCGACAAAGCCAATCTCCTCTCCTCCACACATCGCCACCTATCCTCCTCCCCACTCCTCTTCTCTCATCTGCATGTCGCATTGATGGGCAAGTACGACAGCTGGTAATCGGCGTCGGTAGGTGGATCTACGGGGAGCTCCTGATCGTGGCGCCATCGCCCATGGTTTCCGGCCCGTCGACATCCACCACTTTGATGGTCGAGGAGGAGGTGCTGCTCTTTGACGATAACAAGAGTAGTAGCAGTTGCCCCTCCTCGGCTACGCACACGGATGACAAATTCACGACGCAAAACAGAGTTGTTGTTTGCATTGTCGCTCCGCGATCTCGATCCGGTGTTGCACTAGCCGCCGCACAACCGCGACATCAAAATCGGACGCAGCGTCAAGGAGGAGCCGCTGCATACGTAACCGCGGCGTTCAAATCAGACTCGCGTCAAGGAGGAACCAGCCTTTCGCCTCACAGCTAGGCCGGCCGCTTCATCCAGTTGGCGTCCCCCACACGTCGTTTCTAGCACGACAAGGAGGTGGCGCCATCACCGCCCTGACAGTTGTCCGGAAGCCAGGGCGCCCGGTGAAGGAGGAGGAGGTGCCCGACCCGATGATCGCCAACGTGCACAACCACCTCCTCTACTACCTTGGATGTGGCGGCAACGCCTCCTCCTTGCGCGATAGTAGCTGAAGGCGTCATCCGAGTAGGCGCGCTGAGAGCGGCATTTGATGCGTCCAACATGACGCCGGACTAAGTCCGCGATGGCCGGGACCTCACGTTGCCCTGGGCTGAGGATCGGTCTAGGATCACCGCGGAGACGCCCGCTCTCAACTCCTCAAAGTGGGGATGAAGGAGTCCAAGCGTGTCACGTGCCCTCGCCGACAATGGCAATGTCAAGAGCATGTCCACGGGCCGACTGTCACCACCAGGAGGACGCTGCCCAGCGGGGCGCCAGATGGAGGCGGCCGAACAACTACATTCGAAGACCTTCCGCTGTTGGAAGGATGACGATGTCGACGAAAGGGACAATGGCGAAGGTACCGGCGGTTTAGGAGGCCATGCCTAAAAGGTCACTTTTCATACTTCACTTAGTTTAGTTTAGGTTTACTTTACATATTAAAATTTGCTTCTTTTGATTGTAAATATATCAAAACTTTAAAAAATATTCTTCAGTTTACATGAATTTCGTCCGTCTTAAAATTGTTCATTTGAACTAGTGTGAATATTCGATACATGTGGTTGGATTGTGGTCAGCTCTCGCTGTCAGCCACATTGGAGTTATCTTTACTTCATCATGGTTGGATAATCGAATTTCACTATCAACTGCTTTAAAGTTATTTTTACTTCATCATAGTTGGATGGTCGGTTCTCGCTGTCAACCGGATTAGAGTTGTCGCCCCTGCCCTTACTCCACGACATCACTAAATCCGCGGTACAGCTGCATTTACTCCGCGATGATCGATGGCGCACTACAAAGATCCGCGGTCCGCGTCACCTGTCCCGTGACCGCTTGCTTGCAGCTGCACAACTTGCTCCCTCTCAGTCCTCGCTCCTCTGGGCTAGCTGTTTCCCCATGGACGGCGATGGTCGCAGCGACGACTGCGACGCCGGCGGCGAGTGGATCTGGGTGCGTCGACCGCAGGAAGCGGAAGCTGCGGCTGCGGCGGCGGGGTGGCCGGCGGAGGAGGCGCCGCCTCTGAAGGTGGTGTTCGCGTCCCAAGCGAGGTACTTCACCGACGCGGCGCCGATCGGGAATGGCCGTCTTGGCGCCTTGGTCTGGGGCGACGTCACCTCCGAGAAGCTCCAGCTCAACCGTAACTAAACAGACCCCCTTCTCCTCTTCTGAATGCTTATTAATTACTCTGCTATAATATCCCCAAATTCGGTGAAAATCTTGTCTTGGGGTTTTTGGTCGGGAAGCGCTCTCGTTCCAGCTCGGGAATCAAATTCACCCAGAAACACCACAGCAATAACAATGCTCTTAACAGATGATGATTTAGAACCTCGATTTTAAAACTATGACATCTTGAATAGCAACAAAACAAGACAAGATATATAGCACTTTTACTGAAAGTAGTATGATTTGAAGTCTGGAGTACACTGTCGGAATGTGTGCATGGTTTTGCAGATCCTTCATGCCAGGATTCATCTTTACACTTTTTAAATGAAAATGATAGGGATCATATTTATTGATCTTGCATGTGTTCTCCAGAAGTACAATCATACCACTTTTCTGAACAGATGACGTGAAAATTAGGAAGCTTCTTTTTCATTATTCTGTTACTGTTTCCCTATAAGTGAGGGCCTCTTTGATTCGCAGGATTTTCAAAATACAGGAACAAGAAAAATGTAGGAATAGAGTGTCATGTCTTCTTATATCCTATGGGATTTGGAGAAGTGTTTGATAGCACAGGAAAAATAAAGGAATTCTACAAAGAAGTTTGAGTGGATGGAAAGTTTCCTTCAAAATGTAGTACAAATGAATCCTATGGAAAAAATCCTAAGGATTCCAATCCTACAAATCAAACGACCATCACAAGAAAAAAATCCTAAGAATCCAAATCCTGTAAAAATCCTATGAAATTCCTTTGTATCAAAGGAGATTTGTAGGATTGGAATCCTTAGGATTTTTTCCATAGGATTCATTTGTACTACATTTTAAAGGAAACTTTCCATCCACTCAAACTTCTTTGTAGAATTCCTTTATTTTTCCTGTGCTATCAAACACTTCTCCAAATCCCATAGGATATAAGAAGACATGACACTCTATTCCTACATTTTTCTTGTTCCTGTATTTTGAAAATCCTGCGAATCAAAGAGGCCCTGTCTTTTTTGTCTCCTTTCCCCACTCATGTACACCTTTCACTGTTTCACATACACCTTCACTCATATTAGCTTCCTTTAATACTACCTATCTGATTATTTTTGTAGAGTTTACTGCTTCATATCAAAACTGTTGATGCAGATGATACATTATGGACGGGCGGACCTGGTAATTATACAAACCCCAAAGCACCTACTGTTCTTTCTGAAGTAAGGAGGCTTGTTGATAAGGGACTGTATCCTGAAGCTACAGCTGCTGCTTATGGCCTGTCTGGTGACGAGACGCAGGTACACATTTTATTTTAGGTTGATGGAAGAGTTGTGCTGCTATATCGACGTTGAAACATTGCTTATGTTTTAACTGTAGAGTTACCAGCCTCTCGGTGATATTGATCTTGCCTTTGGTGAGCATATCAAGTATACAAATTATAAAAGATACCTTGATTTGGAAACTGCAACAGTTAATGTCACATACAGTGTTGGGGAAGTATTGTACTCAAGGGAACACTTCTCCTCAAATCCACATCAAGTAATTGCGACTAAAATCTCTGCAAACAAACCAGGAGCTGTCTCCTGTACAGTATCTTTAGCTACACCACTAGATCACCGGATTCGTGTAACAGATGCAAATGAAATAATCATGGAGGGCAGCTGCCCAGGAGAAAAGCCCGCGGGAGATGGCAATGCATCTGATCATTCTCCGGGGATGAAATTTTGTGCTATTCTCTACCTGCTGATGAGCGGTGCCAATGGCCAAGTGCAAGTATTAAATGATAAGATGCTGAAACTTGATGGTGCCGACTCAGCAGTTTTGCTCCTTGCAGCTGCAACCTCATTTGAAGGGCCATTTGTCAAGCCTTCTGAATCTACACTTGATCCAGTGACATCAGCATTCACAACATTAAATATGGCTAGGAGCATGTCATATGCACAGCTAAAATCTTATCACATGGATGATTACCAGAGTCTTTTCCAGCGCGTGTCCTTGCAACTTTCACGAGGCTCTAATGGTGGTGTACTTGGAGGTAGCACTTTGGCTCACTTACCTGAGAATATCTCTCAGGATGCTGCGGTATCTGATTGCACTGTACAGATGGTTGACTGTTCAAGGTTAAACGAGCTTAATAATTCAGAGAAGCCTACTGTAGACAGAATTATAAGTTTTAGACATGATGAAGATCCTTCTCTGGTAGAACTTCTGTTTCAGTTTGGGCGCTATCTACTCATTTCTTGTTCGAGGCCTGGAACTCAGGTTTCCAATCTGCAAGGAATATGGAACAACGAGATTAATGCACCATGGGGGTATGTTTTTATACCATATCTTGTCTTGTTTTGTTGCTTATGCCAGCTATATATCTTGGGGTATTATTTTTTAGACTATTGAATAAGAAAACGGCTGCAACTGTTCGTCTGGGTCACACTTTGTAGAACTTGTGTATTCAGAGCATACGTCATATAAATATCATCCTAATGGGGTCACAAACGACCAACTCTGTGAAATGGATTGTCGTTGCATGCAGTCTGGTGTTACATGACCATTTTTGCTATGACAAGCAATAATTTTAGAAGTTTGAAAAGTCTCATAACAATCCGTAGCTGTTCTGCATCAAAATGAGGAAAATATAAGTGGAAAACATGACAAGTGGCCCTTTCTCTTAATATGTTTTAAAACTATCATGTAGAAGTTAATCTAATTTGCACATTTTACAAGCTAAGACTAGTCTTTCTTTTCAACTGAAGAGACTCGCCTTTGGCTTCAGTTTTAAGGTTTAAAGCTGTATTCATTTTTCTGTAGATTAATTAAGGATTCTCGTGTACACACATTGTGATCCTATTACTTGCAAAAGTAACACACGTTTGGCCTTTTCGATGCAAAGACACCGAAGTAATTGAGGCCAACATTTTGTGTATCCAGTTGATGTTAATACATACAGGCATGCTCATTCCCTTGAACACATTGGATAATCAGTTACCAAATAACCATATTGATTAACGCTCATATTCCCATTATTTTTATGTTATATTAGGCATATGGATTGACACAGCATGACAAAACACTGAGTACATATGAAGAAATCCACAAAAAGTTTAAATTCCCCGCATTAGTTTCTCAAATATAGGTTTTGGGATTCTTTATATAAAGAATGTAACTTGAATTTTTTTTATGATGTCAAAAAAATGTAACTTGAATTTTTGGGAAGATGATAATTTAGTATATTTTCCCTTAATTTCTGGTGCATTCTGAATAGTTGATCTACTAAAGGGGTTATCCATCTTTTATTCAAGTAAATTTTGTTGTGGGTAATACTGATTCTCTTGCCATTTGTAGCAACTTAATGCTGATTTACTGCAGCAAATACCTTAGTGTTTGTAATGTAAGTTATTTGAGAGTATATTGATGATAGTCCTATTTACACTATTTTCTGGCAGTCCAAGTTTGATAACAATATGTCATTCCTTTCACTTTCCAGTACAGCTCCCCATCCAAATATAAATCTACAAATGAATTACTGGCCATCACTTCCTTGCAACCTTAGTGAATGCCAAGACCCACTATTTGACTTCATTGGATCCCTTTCGGTCAATGGGGCTAAGACGGCAAAAGTAAGTCTACTTTCATAAAAGTGCGTCTCTGGAAACTGTGTGTTCTCTACCCTGTATACTCGTGAGTGTTCCAACATATCTTTCTACTTCCTAGTGAATTGAACTTTTATGAATACTATTTCTTGTGGCCATGGCCCATAGCCTTGGATCCTACTCCTAGCAGCATCACTGAGGCCTGACAACAAAGGAGTAGCAGTGATGCCACTAGAAGCCTGGGACCTGCCAGTTTGCACAAGGGACAATAGTTAGCTGTTCAGTT
Source organism: Aegilops bicornis (assembly GCA_021605145.1). Lineage (NCBI taxonomy): Eukaryota > Viridiplantae > Streptophyta > Magnoliopsida > Poales > Poaceae > Aegilops > Aegilops bicornis. Next base: position 570,454,989 of record CM038672.1, read on the forward strand.
TCTTCTTTCTATAGGATTTTGATTGCATATGTACATGTCTATAATCTGTCCCTTTTGCCCAATAGCAATACGAAGGTCGTTCTGTCGACAGTGTACTACATGAGGATGGAAACAGACCAATCTAACAAGGCAATTAGTTATTCAAATATCTCATTTCCACATGATACTGCATGCTACAGTACCACGACAACACTTGCTCCACGACATTATAAGCATATCTAGATGATAGGGTCTTTCCTCAGTCATTCTTAGTGTCACCGAGTATCGACTATTGAGTATTTACTGTTAACGCGACAACGTAAATGTGAATACAAAATTTAAAGTTTGAGAAGCACTTTCCCTTGATCACTCAAGGATAAAGAATTGCAACTTTGTGCATCTTCTTGGTGAATCATTTGGACAACTCTATTTAATGGTTTGTGTGTATTAGATTCTTGATGAATTCTACTTCGTGTTTAAACATATTACTAGATTTTATTTTATTCAGTTTGGAACCTTGTATTTCATGGGAACTTTTTGAGGTAATGATATGTTTTCTTGACAGGTGAATTACGGAGCTAATGGCTGGGTTAGTCACCAAGTCACAGACTTGTGGGCAAAAACATCACCGGATGCTGGTGATCCTTCATGGGCTCTATGGCCAATGGGTGGGCCATGGCTTGCTACACACCTGTGGGAACACTACAGTTTTACAATGGACAGAGTGAGTGATGACATAATGCAATGCCATGCAGTACTTGTATGCATTACTTTCTTGTATCACCTTTAAGCACAGATTGTGATCATACGTCATAGGCAGATATGAAAATTACTGTCACCGCTTGCTTATGTTGGAGCCTAATCTCCCTTTATGTTTATGTGATTACACTCTTATTTGAAGAATTGGTGGTAAAAGGTAAGCTTAAACCAAATATGAGCGATAAGGCAAGCACTAACAAATTTGGATTAGACACTGGTTAACTGTACTAAAAGATAACGATGTTTAGCAGCAATGACTGGCCAATAGTTTCTAACTATCCTGTTGAATAGATTGTTGGTTCATCTACCTTTTTCATGTGTTCTGATTGATGGATAATGTCCTAGAGGATGTCATGAATATATGGTGAATTCCATACTGATAGCTTTGCCGCAAAGTGCAAGCTCATCTTCTGGAGATTGGAGAGACATAAATGTGATCTAGACAAGATCAAGTTACATCAGATGTGATATTCTGTTCTTCTTTTGCAGGAATTTTTGGAGAGAACAGCATATCCACTTTTGGAAGGATCTGCCTCCTTTCTGTTGTCCTGGTTGATTGAAGGCCAAAAAGGCTATCTGGAGACCAATCCTTCTACTTCTCCAGAGCATTATTTCATTGCTCCGGATGGCAAGAAAGCATCTGTGAGCTATTCAACAACTATGGACATGTCAATTATTAGAGAAGTATTCTCAGCTGTTCTTCTGTCTGCTGATGTAAGTCTTCATTTCTATTTACTGTTGTTGAAAGAGATAGGTTTCATTGAATATGCAGATACTTTGGTGATACTATAATTGAAGCATGCAGATTTAAAACGTTATACTAGAGTTATAGTTAAGTCTTATCATTCTAGCATGTATTTATTTGAATGTTTATGTGTTTGAAGTATTCATACGTGTCTTATCAGATTTTAGGAAAATCCAGCACTGATGTTGTTCAGAGGATAAAAGCGGCACTACCAAGGCTCCCACCAATAAAAATTGGTAGAGATGGTACAATCATGGAATGGGTCTGTATATACTTTTTATTTTTTTATCTCTCAGAGTGATTTGCATTAGTCTGTTCAGTTTCATAATACTTGTTTTTTATGCATAGGCACAAGATTTTAAGGATCCCGAGCCTCAGCACAGGCATGTATCTCATCTGTTTGGTCTTTATCCTGGACATACCATGACACTTGAGCAAACACCTGACCTCTGCAAAGCTGTTGCAAATACTCTTTATAAAAGAGGTAGCTTTTTTGCATATCAGAAGGGCAGTATTATAATTTGATCCTTATTTGAAGTTATCAGTAAAGCTTGGGTTTGTTTCAAAAGAAACTATGAGCTCAGAGAACTTATAGTTAGATGATGACCGCCCGATATTCCTTCCCATGACGGTTACTTTTTGCTGATCTGAGTCTTTTTTTGGATTTTGAGGGTTAACTGTTGAAGATAAGAGGAATTGAAATATAGCACAAAAGAAAAATGAAAAAGGAGGAAGGCCATTCAGTGACATACTGTAATTGCATTCATCAAAAGCAGTATATGTATAAACACAATTGTTTTAGTAGAGCAAAAATACAAACAACCCACAGCGACTTAAAAACCTCTTAAAACAGATGTTATACACTTATGCAACGGGGATGCTCTACAATATTCGTAGTAGAAGGATAGCAAGGTTTAATGGGATTGGATCGACCACTGTTGTTCTCATGTAAAATTGAAATAGGCAGTAACCATGTTCTAAGAGGATAATTCAGTGTTGTCTGTGTCAGAATTTTTTAAACTTCTTACAAAGGTTGCTGATCTTATTTCCCCATGGTCATTTTCTTTCAAATGGCAAACAGTCTAGTGGTATTATTAAGTTGATTTTTTTCTTATGCGGTTTGCTTTCATGACCAGCTGTTATATTCATTTTTCCCACCTTTCAGTTTGATCTGAAAAATACTGTTCTTTGAACAACTGCATGACACTGTTAAGAATGTCAAATTAATTGTGTCTAAGGTCAAGGTCTAGCTGTTAGCCATCACTTTCTCTGCCTTCTCTGCTTGGCACTGAATTCTCTCTATTGTGTAGGTGATAAAGGCCCTGGGTGGTCTACTTCATGGAAGATGGCCCTGTGGGCTCATCTTCACAACAGTGAGCATGCATACAAAATGATTCTGCAGCTAATCACTTTGATAGATCCAAAGCACGAGCATGAAAAGGAAGGAGGTCTATACAGCAATTTGTTCACAGCGCATCCACCATTCCAGATTGATGCAAATTTTGGGTAAACCAGATCACCTTCAACCTAATCAATCATGATCCGTTATGTTTACCATAGTATAATTACCTTGAACTGTGACACATGAAGTTCCAGCTCTATTTGGCAAAACCATTCAATTCACCACAGCCAGCTCTGTTTACCATAGTATGATTACCTCGTGGTGACTCTAAGCTGTAAATTGTTAACCACTTAAAAGAGGTCTAATAATAGTGACTGCTACTTAACTGCAACGATCGATTCACAAACATCACAATGATCGTCTTCTCTTGCAGATTCCCAGCTGCATTGTGCGAAATGCTTGTGCAGAGCACCGGGAGTGATCTGTACCTGCTCCCTGCTCTGCCCCGCGACAAGTGGCCCCACGGCAGCGTTAAAGGTTTGAGGGCCCGAGGCGGGTTGACGGTTAACATTTGCTGGAAAGAAGGTAGCCTGCATGAAGCTCTTGTATGGTCTGCCAGCAGCGGGAATTCGCTTGCGCTTGCGAGGGTCCACTATGGCGACCATGCTGCCGTGATCAGCGCCTCTCCGGGTCAAGTTTACAGGTTCAACTCGGAGTTGAAGTGCTTGGGGACTTGGCAACTGTGAGAATGTGCGTGTGCTGGTTCTGCAGTCCGAAGGCACAATCTGTTGCGACAAAATTTATTGAATTCTCAGTGAGAACAATAATAGAGCTATCCTAAGGCAGAACCTGTTGCGACAAAATTTACTGAATTCTCAGTGAGAACAATAATAGTAATGAATTCTCAGTGTGAGCAATAATGGAGCGATCTCGTTAAACCTTTGCGCTGATTAAACTTCTGTATTCCATTGAGTTTTCTTAAGTTGTTTTCCCCTTTGAGAAACAACGGGCGCCTGTTGGTTGCCTGTATGAAGTCCTAGAAAAACATTGGTGAACTTGCCCGATGTAGTCGCTTTGCAGCACATATTTTTGAATTTACCAAGCCCACCTGACAGCCATGATGGTGGTCTAAGGTGAGAAGAGGTCACATCAATCCGCGGCGGAGACGTGGCCGGGTGCTCTGTCCTCGCCGGAGCCGCGGCCTGCGTTGCGCCTTCCAAACTCCCCGGCGTTGAGCTTCGAGCTTGGGCTCGGCAGCCTCGTCCCATCGCCTTTTAGCAGCCATCCTAGCGGAGGCCCCGCAATGCGTATGGTGTCCCGGCCAAGAGGTGGACGAGACTTTTAGCGGCTCGCGGCCCAGATGCTCATCGCTGGGAATCAGGGCCACGAGGTACTCCCAGTACCTCCCTGTGCATCGACGTAGCCCCCGGTAGCAAGATGACTTTATTTAGATTCGTGGAGAAACACGAGAACTAGTTCATTGTGTTTCTATTTTTGCAATTTTTTTGATTGATTTTAGCTAGCTTACTAGCTATGTGCTGTGTGTGCTAATTAGTTTGGTGCGCTAACTAGTTCCGTGCACGAGAAATCGAAGAATGGGTTTGTTGATGTCCAGTGAATGTCAAATTGCCTCACGCAAAACTCCCTCGCTTGCCATTTAGAAAACTAACAAACAGGAAAAATGTGAATGAAATATAGAAATAATGAGTTCAAATTATTTTTGCCTTGTTTTTTGTGATGGCAAGTTCACACTTGTCGCCACAGTATTTTTGCCATGTTCTTCTAAGAGGGAACAACAAACTTTGCTAATTTTTTTGAAAATATGTCCTAGAGGCAATAATATTGTATTATTTATTTTCACATTTATAGTAAGAGTTTATATTCTATGTTATAACTGCTATGATTCTAGAATACGTGGTACGAAAAAAAGTCATAAATACGTGTGGAATAACAAACGGTAAAAACCTGATTCTTAGTCTTGCCTTTAGGACTAGCTCAAATGTTGTATGTCGATCATATTTTCCGGATCTTGGAATTTTGATAAGTGTAATAATAATCCGAAAACAACATTGAGAGTATGATATTAGGAATGATCATACTGAATTGACCCAACTTGTTTGTTATACTTTGAGATGTAATCTTCACAAGTCTATTGATATAACACAGAGAGTTTATGTATGCTTTAGTTCCTTAGACCATGAGAGTATCATAGTCACGTCATATCAGAAGACGGACTTTGGGGTTGCTCAAACGTCATTTGTAACACGGTGATCATAACAACAACTTTCAGGTTCATTGAAAAGTGTGACAAGAGATTAGATAGCTCAAGAGCGGGATTTGCTCCTCCGACGATGGAAAGATATTCTTAGGGCCTTCTCGGCGTCACGACATCCACCATCGTCTGGCCAGACACGGGTGACTAGATCAAAGGGATCCCGGAACATGACAACCAGAAAGAAGACCAAAACCTGTAATGAGGAGACCGGATAATGAGCATGAGAATGACTCAAGATGATACCGATAAATCTCATATCGGGTTTTGTAAAGTATCGTGAAGAAAATGAAATAGCATATGATAATCAAAGGTTCACTTGAATATCATTCGTGTATTCATAAGGGTCAATATGGATGTCCATGGTTCCGATATTGATCATTGAATGAAAGGTAGTTTCGTTCATGTCTATGTTTTATTGTTTTACCGAACCTATAGGGTCATACGCTTAAGGGAATCACAATCTGTTGAGTACTAGTGGACTGAGGTTTATGAGAAAATATTCTTGGAATAGTTTCGGGAACATAAGAAATAGTTTTGAGGGAAACCGAAAGCATTTCGGAGTTACCAGAAGAGTTTCTGGGAATACCGGGTAATACCAGGAAATGATATATAGGCGGAAAATATTTCCGAAGACTTTAAATAAATGATAAAAGGTTCTATATTGATTAGAAGGCTTTTAGAATTTATTTAATATCAACGGGCTAGAGAAAATACTAAAATGCCTAATAGTGCAGAGTTGGTGGGCCCTAAGGCCCATAAGTGGAGGTGCCCCAGGGGAGGCCGAATTGGGAGGTGGAGTTGGACTCCACCACCCCCCTAGGTCGGCGCAAGGGGAGGGGAAACCCTTCCCCAAGTCGGCCACCCCTCCCTCTCCCCTCAACCTATATATACTAGAGGATTTTGGCCTTTGGAGACATAAGTTTTGGAGCCTCCTCTAGTTCTCTAGTTCTAGTTCCAATTTAGAGTTGATATAATTAGAGCTAGATTTAGTTCTCTATAAATCCTCATTTGATGGGCAAGTACGACATTTGGTAATCGGTGTCGGTGGGTGGATTTGCAGGAAGCTCCTGATCGTGGTGCCACCGCGCATGGTTTCTGGCCCATCGGCATCCACCACTACGACGACCAAGGAAGAGGTGATGCTCTCTGACGACGACAAGAGCAAAGAGTAGCTGCCCCTCCTCGATTCTGGCGCACAGACAACAAATTCACGACGCAAAATAGAGTTGTTGTTTGCATTGTCGCTCCGCGACTGCGATCCAGCGCTGCACTAGCCGCCGCACAACCGTCGACATCCCACTACTAGAGAAAAGCCTAGCAGTAGCGCGGGTTTTTGGCCTAGCGGTAGCGCGGGTAACCGCGCTATTGATACGACGCTACAGCTAAAGGTTAGTAGTAGCGTTTGTACACCCGTGCTACTGCTATATCTACTTAGTAGTAGCGCTTCACGCGAAAGGCGCTACTTGTCGGATTTCAGGTTCTGGCAGACCCTTTAGGTTCGAACACTGGGGTGCGCGCGGAGATCTCGCCCTCTACCTACCTGCACCCCGCCGCCTCGCTAGGATCTAAGCTACGAAAGGAACAACACAAGAGACACAAGGTTTATACTAGTTCGGGCCACCGTTGTGGTGTAATACCCTACTCTAGTTTGTGGTGTGGTGGATTGCCTCTTGGGCTGATGGTGATGAACAATACAAGGACGAACAGCCTCGCGAGGGTCTGTTCTTGGCCGAGGCGATGAACTGCTTGGAGGAGTTCAGTCGCTCTCTCTCTCTCTTGATCTATCTAGCTCTGCTTGTTCAAGACGCAACTCTCTCTCTTGATCTCTCTTGTGAGAGGCTAGTCCTATTTATATCTGAGGGCCCCTGGGCCTCTTCCCAAATATTGAGCGGGAAGGCGCCAACAATTGGCCATTTTGAAGGGGAACATCTGGTACACTTATCCCGACTAAAGTTGGTCCTCGCCGCCAAAGGCTCTCGTGGTGACGCCTTGGCTTGGGCTTCAATGACTTCCTTCCTGCCGTTGGGCTGGTCTTGGTCTTGTTGCACCGAAATGGACGCCTTTGCTTGATGCTCTCGCTGCGCTTGCTCCCTTTGCACCAAAGGGGAAAGGAGGACAACTGCTGGCTGGCACCGGGCGCCCTTGGTCGTCATGGCTTGCGTCATGGGCACCTCGTGAGGTACCCCACCTTGATCTCTCCGCCTCCTCGCGAGCCAGCCTGATGAGGCCGTGCCTGAGGAAGTTCCCTGTCGTCCGCCCCGCGAGGCTTGGCCCCTCGCGAGGGTCTTGAGCTTGTGTTGATGAAGACGGGCCGTGATGCCCCCCCCCTTTGAGCCACGCCGCAGGCCGCAGACAGGCAAGTCTGGGGACCCCCGTTCCCAGAACGCCGACAGTAGCCCCCGGGCCCAAGGCGCGCCCGTGAAGGAAATATGCCCTAGAGGCAATAATAAAGTTATTATTTATTTCCTTATATCATGATAAATGTTTATTATTCATGCTAGAATTGTATTAACCGGAAACATAATACATGTGTGAATACATAGACAAACAGAGTGTCACTAGTATGCCTCTACTTGACTAGCTCGTTAATCAAAGATGGTTATGTTTCCTAACCATAGACATGAGTTGTCATTTGATTAACGGGATCACATCATTAGGAGAATGATCTGATTGACATGACCCATTCCGTTAGCCTAGCACTTGATCTTTTGGTATGTTGCTATTGCTTTCTTCATGACTTATACATGTTCTCGTAACTATGAGATTATGCAACTCCGTTTACGGAGGAACACTTTGGGTGCTACCAAACGTCACAACGTAATCGGGTGATTATAAAGGAGTACTACAGGTGTCTCCAAAGGTACATGTTGGGTTGGCGTATTTCGAGATTAGGTTTTGTCACTCCGATTGTCGGAGAGGTATCTCTGGGCCCTCTCGGTAATGCACATCATTATAAGCCTTGCAAGCAATGTGACCAATGAGTTGGTTACGGGATGAAGCATTACAGAGCGAGTAAAGAGACTTGCCGGTAACGAGATTGAACTAGGTATTGGATACCGACGATCGAATCTCGGGCAAGTAACATACCGATGACAAAGGGAACAACGATGTCGTTATGCGGTTTGACCGATAAAGATCTTCAGAGAATATGTAGGAACCAATATGGGCATCCAGGTTCCGCTATTGGTTATTGACCAAGAATAGTTCTCGGTCATGTCTACATAGTTCTCGAACCCGTAGGGTCCGCACGCAACAAGGTTTCGATGCGATTATATTATGAGTTTAAATGTTTTGATGTACCGAAGGAGTTCGGAGTCCCGGATGAGATCGGGGACATGACGAGGAGTCTCGAAAAGGACGAGACGTAAAGATTCATATATAGGATCATATGATTAGGCCAAGGCGTCAAGCCCAGGAGGCTTTAGGTCGGTGCAAAAGGAGTTTTATGGAGGCGAGGGCCAAACGTCGGAGACCTCGGCGTCGGCCTGGGCCAGACGCCGAGGCCCATGGCGTTCGGGCCAGACGCCAAGGATTGTGGCGTTTGGTCCCGGAGTCAGTGGGACTCTTGCCTTTCGGGCAAAACCGACTTTGAGGAGGCTTTTGCTCCAAGTTTCGACCCCGGGGCTCAACATATAAATAGAGGGGCAGGGCTAGCACAAAAGTGACAACAATTGATCCCTTGGATCTCTTAGCCGTGTGCGGTGCCCCCCTCCACCATATTCCACCTCGGTCATATCGTCGCAGAGTTTAGGCGAAGCCCTGCGCGGTAGAGCATCATCATCGCCACCACGCCGTCGTCTTGTGAACTCATCCCGACACTTTGCCGGATCGGAGTCCGGGATCGCCATCGAGCTGAACGTGTGCTGAACTCGGAGGTGCCGTGACGTTCGGTACTTGGATCGGTCGAATCGTGAAGACGCACGACTACATCAACCGCGTTGTCATAACGCTTCGCTTACGGTCTCACGAGTGCGTGGACAATACTCTCCCTCTCGTTGCTATGCATCACCATGATCCTTGCGCAGCGTAGGGAATTTTTTGAAATTACTACGTTCCCCAACATGGCATCCGAGCCTAGGTTTTTATGGTTTGATGTTTTGCACGAGTAGAACACAAGTGAGTTGTGGGCGATACAAGTCATACTGCCTACCAAAGCATGTCATACTTTGGTTCAGCGGTATTGTGAGATGAAGCGGCCCGGACCGACATTACGCCAGACGCTTACGCGAGACTGGTTTCACCGTTACGAGCACTCGTGCTTAAAGGTGGCTGGCGGGTGTCCATCTCTCTCACTTTAGTTGAACCGAGTGTGGCTACGCCTGGTCCTTGAGAAGGTTAAAACGGAGTCTAATTGACGAAGTATCGTTGTGGTCTTGATGCGTAGGTGAGATTGGTTCTTACTTAAGCCCATAGCAGCCACGTAAAATTTGCAACAACAAAGTAGAGGACGTCTAACTTGTTTTTGCAGGGCATGTTGTGATGTGATATGGTCAAGACGTGATGCTATATTTTATTGTATGAGATGATCATGTTTTGTAACCGAAGTTATCGGCAACTGGCTGGAGCCATATGGTTGTCGCTTTATTGTATGAAATGCAAACGCCTGTAATTGCTTTACTTTATCACTAAGCGGTAGCGAGAGTCGTAGAAGCAATAGATGGCGTGGCGACAACGATGCTACGATGGAGATCAAGGTGTCGGCGCCGGTGACGATGGTGATCACGACGGTGCTTCGGAGATGGAGATCACAAGCACAAGATGATGATGGCCATATCATATCACTTATATTGATTGCATGTGATGTTTATCCTTTATGCATCTTATTTTGCTTTGATTGACGGTAGCATTTTAAGATGATCTCTCACTAAAATTATCAAGTAGTGTTCTCCGAGTATGCACCGCTGCCAAAGTTCGTCGTGCCGAGACACCACGTGATGATCGGGTGTGATAAGCTCTACGTCCATCTACAACGGGTGCAAGCCAGTTTTGCACACGCAGAATATTCAGGTTATACTTGACGAGCCTAGCATATGCAGATATGGCCTCGGAACACAGAGACCGAAAGGTCGAGCGTGAATCATATAGTAGATATGATCAACATAAGATGTTCACCATTGAAAACTACTCCATCTCACGTGATGATCGGTTATGGTTTAGTTGATTTGGATCACGTGATCACTTAGATGACTAAAGAGATGTCTGTCTAAGTGGGAGTTCTTAAGTAATATGATTAATTGAACTTTAATTTATCATGAACTTAGTCCGGGTAGTATTTTGCAAATTATGTTGTAGATCAATAGCTCGCGTTGTTGCTTCCCTATGTTTTTATATGTGTTCCTAGAGAAAATTGTATTGAAAAATGTTAGTAGCAATGATCCGGATTGGATCCGTGATCCGAGGTTTATCCTCATTGCTGCACGTAAGAATTATGTCCTTAATGCACCGCTAGGTGATGGACCTATTGCAGGAGCAAATGTAGACGTTATGAACGTTTGGCTAGCTCAATATGATGACTACTTGATAGTTTAGTGCACCATACTTAACAGCTTAGAATCGGGACTTCAAAGACGTTTTGAACGTCATGGACCATATGAGATGTTCCAGGAATTGAAGTTAATATTTCAAGCAAATACCGAGTTGAGAGATATGAAATCTCCAACAAGTTCTATAGCTAAAAGATGGAAGAGAATCGCTCAACTAGTGAGCATGTTCTCAGATTGTGCAGGTACTTCAATCGCTTGAATCAAGTGGGAGTTAATCTTCCAGATAAGATAGTGATTGACAGAATTCTCTAGTCACCATCACTAAGTTACTAGAACTTCGTGATGAACTATAGTATGCAAGGGATGACGAAAACGATTCCCGAGCTCTTCGTGATGTTGAAATCAACGAAGGTAGAAATCAAGAAAGAGCATCAAGTGTTGATGATTGACAAGACCACTAGTCTCAAGGAAAAGGGCAAAGGGAAGAAGGGGAACTTCAAAAGGAACGGCAAGCAAGTTGCTGCTCGAGTGAAGAAGCCCAAGTCCGGACCTAAGCCCGAGACTAAGTACTTTTGCTGCAATGGAACTGGTCACCGGAAACGGAACTACCCGAATATTTGGTGGATAAGAAGGATGGCAAAGTGAACAAAGGTATATTTGATATACTGATTATTGATGTGTATTTTACTAGTGTTCATAGCAACCCCTCGGTATTTGATCTCGGTATAGTTGCTAAGAGTAGTAACTTGAAACGGGAGTTCTGAGAATGAACAGAAACTAGTTGAAGGGGAAGTGACGATGAGTGTTGGAAGTAGTTCCAAGATTGATATGATCATCATCGCACACTCCCTATATTTTCGGGATTAGTGTGGAACCTAAATAGGTGTTATTTGGTGTTGAGCATAAATATGATTTGATCATGTTTATTGCAATACGGTTATTCATTTAAGTAAGAGAATAAATTGTTGTTCTGTTTACATGAATAAAACCTTATATGGTTACACACCCAATGAAAATGGTTCATTGGATCTCGATCATAGTGATACACATATTCATAATATTGAAACCAAAAGATGCAAAGTTAATAATGATAGTGCAACTTATTTGTGGCAATCGCCGCTTAGGTCATATTGGTGTAAACGCATGAAGAAAACTCCATGTCGATGGACTTTTGGAATCACTTGATTATGAATCATTTGATGCTTGCGAACCGTGCCGTTTGGGCAAGATGACTAAAACTCCGTTCTCCGGAACAATGGAACAAGCTCTGACTTATTGGAAATAATACATACCGATGTATGCGATCCAATGAGTGTTGATGCTCGTGGCAAGTATCGTTATTTTCGACTTTCACAAGATGATTTGAGCAGATATGGGTATATCTACTTGATGAAACATAAGTCTGAAATAGTTGAAAGGTTCAAAGAATTTCAGATTGAAGTGGAAAAATCATCGTAACAAGAAAATAAAGTTTCTGCGATCTAATCGCAAAGACGAATAATTGAGTTACGAGTTTGGTCTTCAATTAAAATAATGTGGAATAGTTTCACAGCTCACGCCACCTGGAACACCACAATGTTATGGTGTGTCCGAACGTCGTAACTGCACTTTATTTGATATGGTGCGATCTATGATGTCTCTTATCGGTTTACCACTATCATTTTGGGGTTATGCATTAGAGACAGCTGCATTCACGTTTAATAGGGCACCATCTAAATCCGTTGAGACGACACCATATGAACTATGGTTTAACGGTAAACCTAAGCTGTCGTTTCTTAAAAGTTTGGAGTTGTGATGCTTATGTGAAAAAGTTTTCACCGATAAGCTCAAACCCAAATCGGAGAAGTGCGTCTTCATAGAATACCCAAAGGTAACTATTGGGTACACCTTCTATCACAGATCCGAAGGCAAGTTTTTCGTTGCTAAGATGGATCCTTTCTAGAGAAGAAGTTTCTCTCGAAAGAAGTGAGTGGGAGGAAAGTAGAACTTGATGAGGTAATTATACCTTCTCCCTTATTGGAAAGTAGTTCATCACAGAAATTAGTTCCAGTGATTTCTACACCAATTAGTGAGGAAGTTAATGATGATGATCATGAAACTTCAGATCAAGTTGCTACCAAACCTCGTAGGTCTTCCAGAGTAAGATCCGCACTGTGAGTAGTACGGTAATCATGTTACGGAAGTCATGTTACTAGACCATGATGAACCTACGAACTATGAGGAAGCGATGATGAGCCCAGATTCCGCGAAATGGCTTGAGGCCATAAAATCTGAGATATGATCCATGTATGAGAACAAAAGTATGGACTTTGATTGACTTGCTCGATGATCAGCAAGCCATGTTAAATAAATGGATCTTCAAGAGGAAGACGGACAACGATAGTAGTGTTACTATCTACAAAGCTCGACTTGTCACAAAAGGGTTTTCGACAAGTTCAAGGTGTTGACTACAATGAGATTTTCTCAACTGTAGCGATGCTTAAAGTCTGTCCGAATCATGTTAGCAATTGCCACATTTTATGAAATCTGGCAAATGGATGTCAAAACTACATTCTTTAATGGATTTATTAAAGAAGAGTTGTATATGATGCAACCGTAAGGTTTTTGTCAATCCTAAAGGAGCTAACAAAATGTGCAAGCTCCAAATGATCCATCTATGGACTGGTGCAAGCATCTCGGAGTTGGAATAAACGCTTTGATAGTGTGATCAAAGCATATAGTTTTATACAGACTTGCGGTGAAGCCTGTAATTACTAGAAAGTGAGTGGGAGCACTACTGACATTTCGATAAGTATATGTGAATGACATATTGTAGATCGGAGATAATGTAGAATTATTCGCAAAGCATAAAGGAGTGTTTGAAAGGAGTTTTTCAAAGAAAGACCTCGGTGAAGCTGCTTACATATTGAGCATCAAGATCTATAGAGATAGATCAAGACGCTTGATAAGTTTTTTCAATGAGTACATAACTTGACAAGATTTTGAAGTAGTTCAAAATGGAACGAGTCAAAGAAAGAGTTCTTGCCTGTGTTACAAGGTGTGAAATTGAGTAAGACTCAAAACCCGACCACGGCAGAAGATAGAAAGAGAATGAAAGTCATTCCCTATGCCTTGGCCATAGGTTCTATAAAGTATGCCATGCTGTGTACCAGATCTATTGTATACCCTACAATCGAAGTTTGGCAAGAGAGTACAATAGTGATCTAGGAGTAGATCATCGGACAACGGTCAAAATTATCCTTAGTGGAATAAGGATATGTTTCTCGATTATGGAAGTGACAAAAGGTTCGTCGTAAAGGGTTACGCCGATGCAAGTTTTGACACCGATCTGGATGACTCTAAGTCTCGATCTAGATACATATTGAAAGTGGGAGCAATTAGCTAGAGTAGCTCCGCAAGAGCATTGTAGACATAGAAAATTGCAAAATACATAACGGATCTGAATATGAAAGACCCGTTGACTAAGATTCTCTCACAAGCAAAACATGATCACACCTTAGTACTCTTTGGGTGTTAATCACATAGCGATGTGAACTAGATTACTGAATCTAGTAAACCCTTTGGGTGTTGGTCACATGGAGATGTGAACTATGGGTGTTAATCACATGATGATGTGAACTATCGATGTTAATCACATGGTGATGTGATCTAGATTATTGACTCTAGTGCAAGTGGGAGATCAAGGAAATATGCCCTAGAGGCAATAATAAAGTTATTATTTATTTCCTTATATCATGATAAATGTTTATTATTCATGCTAGAATTGTATTAACCGGAAACATAATACATGTGTGAATACATAGACAAACAGAGTGTCACTAGTATGCCTCTACTTGACTAGCTCGTTAATCAAAGATGGTTATGTTTCCTAACCATAGACATGAGTTGTCATTTGATTAACGGGATCACATCATTAGGAGAATGATCTGATTGACATGACCCATTCCGTTAGCCTAGCACTTGATCTTTTGGTATGTTGCTATTGGTTTCTTCATGACTTATACATGTTCCTGTAACTATGAGATTATGCAACTCCCGTTTACCGGAGGAACACTTTGGGTGCTACCAAACGTCACAACGTAACTGGGTGATTATAAAGGAGTACTACAGTGTCTCCAAAGGTACATGTTGGGTTGGCGTATTTCGAGATTAGGTTTTGTCACTCCGATTGTCGGAGAGGTATCTTCGGCCCTCTCGGTAATGCACATCATTATAAGCCTTGCAAGCAATGTGACCAATGAGTTGGTTACGGGATGAAGCATTACGTAACGAGTAAAGAGACTTGCCGTAACGAGATTGAACTAGGTATTGGATACCGACGATCGAATCTCGGCAAGTAACATACCGATGACAAAGGGAACAACGTATGTCGTTATGCGGTTTGACCGATAAAGATCTTCAGAGAATATGTAGGAACCAATATGGGCATCCGTGTTCCGCTATTGGTTATTGACCAAGAATAGTTCTCGGTCATGTCTACATAGTTCTCGAACCCGTAGGGTCCGCACGCTTAAGGTTTCGGCGATGCTTATATTATGAGTTTACATGTTTTGATGTACCGAAGGAGTTCGGAGTCCCGGATGAGATCGGGGACATGACGAGGAGTCTCGAAATGGTCGAGACGTAAAGATTCATATATTGGATGATATGTTTAGGTCAAGGGGTCAAGCCCATGAGGCTTTAGGTCGGTGCAAAAGGAGTTTTGGGGAGGCCAGGGGCCAAACGCCGGAGACCGGGCGTTCGCCCTGGGCCGACGCCGAGGCCCATGGCGTTCGGGCCGACGCCAAGGATTGTGGCGTTTGGTCCTGGAGTCCGAGTGGGACTCTTGCCTTTCGGGCAAAACCGACTTTGAGGAGGCTTTTGCTCCAAGTTTCGACCCCGGGGCTCAACATATAAATAGAGGGGCAGGGCTAGCACAAAAGTGACAACAATTGATCCCTTGGATCTCTTAGCCGCAGCGGTGCCCCCTCCACCATATTCCACCTCGGTCATATCGTCCGCAGAGTTTAGGCGAAGCCTGCGCCGGTAGAGCATCATCATCGCCACCACGCCGTCAGGCCGACGGAACTCATCCCGACACTTTGCTGGATCGAGTCCGGGATCGCCATCGAGCTGAACGTGTGCTGAACTCGGAGGTGCCGTGACGTTCGGTACTTGGATCGGTCGAATCGTGAAGACGCATCTGACTACATCAACCGGCGTTGTCATAACGCTTCGCCACGGTCTCACGAGGGTACGTGGACAATACTCTCCTCTCGTTGCTATGCATCACCATGATCCTTGCGCATGCGTAGGAATTTTTTGAAATTACTACGTTCCCCAACGGTGGCATCCGAGCCTAGGTTTTTATGGTTTGATGTTTTGCACGAGTAGAACACAAGTGAGTTGTGGGCGATACAAGTCATACCGCCTACCAGCATGTCATACTTTGGTTCAGCGGTATTGTGAGATGAAGCGGCCCGGACCGACATTACGCCAGACGCTTACGCGAGACTGGTTTCACTGCTACGAGCACTCGTGCTTAAAGGTGGCTGGCGGGTGTCTGTCTCTCACTTTAGTTGAACTGAGTGGCTACGCCTGGTCCTTGAGAAGGTTAAAACGGAGTCTAATTGACGAAGTATCGTTGTGGTCTTGATGCGTAGGTGAGATTGGTTCTTACTTAAGCCCATAGCAGCCACGTAAAATTTGCAACAACAAAGTAGAGGACGTCTAACTTGTTTTTGCAGGGCATGTTGTGATGTGATATGGTCAAGACGTGATGCTATATTTTATTGTATGAGATGATCATGTTTTGTAACCGGTTATCGGCAATCGGTCGGAGCCATATGGTTGTCGCTTATTGTATGAAATGCAAACGCCTGTAATTGCTTTACTTTATCACTAAGCGGTAGCGAGAGTCGTAGAAGCAATAGATGGCGAAACGACAACGATGCTACGATGGAGATCAAGGTGTCGCTACCGGTGACGATGGTGATCACGACGGTGCTTCGGAGATGGAGATCACAAGCACAAGATGATGATGGCCATATCATATCACTTATATTGATTGCATGTGATGTTTATCCTTTATGCATCTTATTTTGCTTTGATTGACGGTAGCATTTTAAGATGATCTCTCACTAAAATTATCAAGTAGTGTTCTCCCTGAGTATGCACCGCTGCCAAAGTTCGTCGTGCCGAGACACCACGTGATGATCGGGTGTGATAAGCTCTACGTCCATCTACAACGGGTGCAAGCCAGTTTTGCACACGCAGAATATTCAGGTTATACTTGACGAGCCTAGCATATGCAGATATGGCCTCGAACACGGAGACCGAAAGGTCGAAAGCGTGAATCATATAGTAGATATGATCAACATAAGATGTTCACCATTGAAAACTACTCCATCTCACGTGATGATCGGTTATGGTTTAGTTGATTTGGATCACGTGATCACTTAGATGACTAAAGAGATGTCTGTCTAAGTGGGAGTTCTTAAGTAATATGATTAATTGAACTTTAATTTATCATGAACTTAGTCCTGGTAGTATTTTGCAAATTATGTTGTAGATCAATAGCTCACGTTGTTGCTTCCCTATGTTTTTATATGTGTTCCTAGAGAAAATTGTATTGAAAAATGTTAGTAGCAATGATGCGGATTGGATCCGTGATCCGAGGTTTATCCTCATTGCTGCACGTAAGAATTATGTCCTTAATGCGCCGCTAGGTGACAGACCTATTGCAGGAGCAAATGTAGACGTTATGAACGTTTGGCTAGCTCAATATGATGACTACTTGATAGTTTAGTGCACCATACTTAACAGCTTAGAATCGGGACTTCAAAGACGTTTTGAACGTCATGGACCATATGAGATGTTCCAGGAATTGAAGTTAATATTTCAAGCAAATACCCGAGTTGAGAGATATGAAATCTCCAACAAGTTCTATAGCTAAAAGATGGAAGAGAATCGCTCAACTAGTGAGCATGTTCTCAGATTGTCTGGGTACTTCAATCGCTTGAATCAAGTGGGAGTTAATCTTCCAGATAAGATAGTGATTGACAGAATTCTCTAGTCACCATCACTAAGTTACTAGAACTTCGTGATGAACTATAGTATGCAAGGGATGACGAAAACGATTCCCGAGCTCTTCGTGATGTTGAAATCAACGAAGGTAGAAATCAAGAAAGAGCATCAAGTGTTGATGATTGACAAGACCACTAGTCTCAAGGAAAAGGGCAAAGGGAAGAAGGGAAACTTCAAATGGACCGGCACGCAAGTTGCTGCTCGAGTGAAGAAGCCCAAGTCTGGACCTAAGCCTGAGACTAAGTACTTTTGCTGCAATGGAACTGGTCACTGGAAGCGGAACTACACCTGAATATTTGGTGGATAAGAAGGATGGCAAAGTGAACAAAGGTATATTTGATATACAGATTATTGATGTGTATTTTACTAGTGTTCATAGCAACCCCTCGGTATTTGATACTGGTATAGTTGCTAAGAGTAGTAACTTGAAACGGGAGTTACAGAATGAACAGAAACTAGTTGAAGGGAAGTGACGATGAGTGTTGGAAGTAGTTCCAAGATTGATATGATCATCATCGCACACTCCCTATATTTTCGGGATTAGTGTGGAACCTAAATAGGTGTTATTTGGTGTTGAGCATAAATATGATTTGATCATGTTTATTGCAATACGGTTATTCATTTAAGTAAGAGAATAAATTGTTGTTCTGTTTACACGAATAAAACCTTATATGGTTACACACCCAATGAAAATGGTTCATTGGATCTCGATCATAGTGATACACATATTCATAATATTGAAACCAAAAGATGCAAAGTTAATAATGATAGTGCAACTTATTTGTGGCAATCGCCGTTTAGGTCATATTGGTGTAAAGCGCATGAAGAAAACTCCATGTCGATGGACTTTTGGAATCACTTGATTATGAATCATTTGATGCTTGCGAACCGTGCCGCTTTGGGCAAGATGACTAAAACTCCGTTCTCCGGAACAATGGAACAAGCTACCGACTTATTGGAAATAATACATACCGATGTATGCGATCCAATGAGTGTTGATGCTCGTGGCAAGTATCGTTATTTTCGACTTTCACAAGATGATTTGAGCAGATATGGGTATATCTACTTGATGAAACATAAGTCCGAAATAGTTGAAAGGTTCAAAGAATTTCAGATTGAAGTGGAAAAATCATCGTAACAAGAAAATAAAGTTTCTGCGATCTAATCGCAAAGACGAATAATTGAGTTACGAAGTTTGGTCTTCAATTAAAATAATGTGGAATAGTTTCACAGCTCACGCCACCGAACACCACAATGTTATGGTGTGTCCGAACGTCAGAATCGCACTTTATTTGATATGGTGCGATCTATGATGTCTCTTATCGGTTTACCACTATCATTTTGGGGTTATGCATTAGAGACAGCTGCATTCACGTTTAATAGGGCACCATCTAAATCCGTTGAGACGACACCATATGAACTATGGTTTAACAAAGAAACCTAAGTCTGTCGTTTCTTAAAAGTTTGGAGTTGTGATGCTTATGTGAAAAAGTTTTCACCGATAAGCTCAAACCCAAATCGGAGAAGTGCGTCTTCATAGAATACCCAAAGGTAACTATTGGGTACACCTTCTATCACAGATCCGAAGGCAAGTTTTTCGTTGCTAAGATGGATCCTTTCTAGAGAAGAAGTTTCTCTCGAAAGAAGTGAGTGGGAGGAAAGTAGAACTTGATGAGGTAATTATACCTTCTCCCTTATTGGAAAGTAGTTCATCACGTAAATCAGTTCGATGATTTCTACACCAATTAGTGAGGAAGTTAATGATGATGATCATGAAACTTCAGATCAAGTTGCTACCAAACCTCGTAGGTCTTCGAGTAAGATCTGCACAGAGTAGTACGGTAATCATGTTACGGAAGTCATGTTACTAGACCATGATGAACCTACGAACTATGAGGAAGCGATGATGAGCCCAGATTCCGCGAAATGGCTTGAGGCCATAAAATCTGAGATATGATCCATGTATGAGAACAAAAGTATGGACTTTGATTGACTTGCTCGATGATCAGCAAGCCATGTTAAATAAATGGATCTTCAAGAGGAAGACGGACACTGATAGTAGTGTTACTATCTACAAAGCTCGACTTGTCACAAAAGGGTTTTCGACAAGTTCAAGGTGTTGACTACAATGAGATTTTCTCAACTGTAGCGATGCTTAAAGTCTGTCCGAATCATGTTAGCAATTGCCACATTTTATGAAATCTGGCAAATGGATGTCAAAACTACATTCTTTAATGGATTTATTAAAGAAGAGTTGTATATGATGCAACCAGAAGGTTTTTGTCAATCCTAAAGGAGCTAACCAAATGTGCAAGCTCCAGCGATCCATCTATGGACTGGTGAAAGCATCTCGGAGTTGGAATAAACGCTTTGATAGTGTGATCAAAGCATATAGTTTTATACAGACTTGCGGTGAAGCCTGTAATTACTAGAAAGTGAGTGGGAGCACTACAGCATTTCTGATAAGTATATGTGAATGACATATTGTAGATCGGAGATAATGTAGAATTATTCTGCAAAGCATAAAGGAGTGTTTGAAAGGAGTTTTTCAAAGAAAGACCTCGGTGAAGCTGCTTACATATTGAGCATCAAGATCTATAGAGATAGATCAAGACGCTTGATAAGTTTTTTCAATGAGTACATAACTTGACAAGATTTTGAAGTAGTTCAAAATGGAACAGTCAAAGAAAGAGTTCTTGCTCGTGTTACAAGGTGTGAAATTGAGTAAGACTCAAAACCCGACCACGGCAGAAGATAGAAAGAGAATGAAAGTCATTCCCTATGACTTGGCCATAGGTTCTATAAAGTATGCCATGTGTGTACCAGATCTATTGTATACCCTACAATCGAGTTTGGCAAGAGAGTACAATAGTGATCTAGGAGTAGATCATCGGACAATGATCAAAATTATCCTTAGTGGAATAAGGATATGTTTCTCGATTATGGAAGTGACAAAAGGTTCGCCGTAAAGGGTTACGCCGATGCAAGTTTTGACACCGATCCGGATGACTCTAAGTCTCGATCTAGATACATATTGAAAGTGGGAGCAATTAGCTAGAGTAGCTCCGCAAGAGCATTGTAGACATAGAAAATTGCAAAATACATAACGGATCTGAATATGAAAGACCCGTTGACTAAGATTCTCTCACAAGCAAAACATGATCACACCTTAGTACTCTTTGGGTGTTAATCACATAGCGATGTGAACTAGATTACTGAATCTAGTAAACCCTTTGGGTGTTGGTCACATGGCGATGTGAACTATGGGTGTTAATCACATGATGATGTGAACTATCGATGTTAATCACATGGTGATGTGATCTAGATTATTGACTCTAGTGCAAGTGGGAGACTGAAGGAAATATGCCCTAGAGGCAATAATAAAGTTATTATTTATTTCCTTATATCATGATAAATGTTTATTATTCATGCTAGAATTGTATTAACCGGAAACATAATACATGTGTGAATACATAGACAAACAGAGTGTCACTAGTATGCCTCTACTTGACTAGCTCGTTAATCAAAGATGGTTATGTTTCCTAACCATAGACATGAGTTGTCATTTGATTAACGGGATCACATCATTAGGAGAATGATCTGATTGACATGACCCATTCCGTTAGCCTAGCACTTGATCTTTTGGTATGTTGCTATTGGTTTCTTCATGACTTATACATGTTCCTGTAACTATGAGATTATGCAACTCCGTTTACGGAGGAACACTTTGGTGCTACCAAACGTCACAACGTAATCGGGTGATTATAAAGGAGTACTGGTGTGTCTCCAAAGGTACATGTTGGGTTGGCGATTTCGAGATTAGGTTTTGTCACTCCGATTGTCGGAGAGGTATCTCTGGGCCCTCTCGGTAATGCACACCATTATAAGCCTTGCAAGCAATGTGACCAATGAGTTGGTTATGAGATGAAGCATTACAGAACGAGTAAAGAGACTTGCCGGTAACGAGATTGAACTAGGTATTGGATACCGACGATCGAATCTCGGGCAAGTAACATACCGATGACAAAGGGAACAACGTATGTCGTTATGCGGTTTGACCGATAAAGATCTTCAGAGAATATGTAGGAACCAATATGGGCATCCAGGTTCCGCTATTGGTTATTGACCAAGAATAGTTCTCGGTCATGTCTACATAGTTCTTGAACCCGTAGGGTCCGCACGCTTAAGGTTTCGGCGATGCTTATATTATGAGTTTACATGTTTTGATGTACCAAGGAGTTCGAGTCCCGGATGAGATCGGGGACATGACGAGGAGTCTCGAAATGGTCGAGACGTAAAGATTCATATATTGGATGATATGTTTAGGTCAAGGGTCAAGCCCATGAGGCTTTAGGTCGGTGCAAAAGGAGTTTTGCGAGGCCGGGGCCAAACGCCGGAGACCTGGCGTCGCCTGCCCGGGCCGACGCCGAGGCCCATGGCGTTCGGGCCAGACGCCAAGGATTGTGGCGTTTGGTCCTGGAGTCCGAGTGGGACTCTTGCCTTTCGGCAAAACCGACTTTGAGGAGGCTTTTGCTCCAAGTTTCACCCCGGGGCTCAACATATAAATAGAGGGGCAGGGCTAGCACAAAAGTGACAACAATTGATCCCTTGGATCTCTTAGCCGTGTGCGGTGCCCCCCTCCACCATATTCCACCTCGGTCATATCGTCGCAGAGTTTAGGCGAAGCCCTGCGCCGGTAGAGCATCATCATCGTCACCACGCCGTCAGGTCGACGGAACTCATCCCGACACTTTGCCGGATCGGAGTCCGGGATCGCCATCGAGCTGAACGTGTGCTGAACTCGGAGGTGCCGTGACGTTCGGTACTTGGATCGGTCGAATCGTGAAGACGACGACTACATCAACCGCGTTGTCATAACGCTTCGCTTACGGTCTCACGAGGGTACGTGGACAATACTCTCCCCTCTCGTTGCTATGCATCACCATGATCCTTGCGTGTGCGTAGGAATTTTTTGAAATTACTACGTTCCCCAACAAAGGGCATCCGAGCCTAGGTTTTTATGGTTTGATGTTTTGCACGAGTAGAACACAAGTGAGTTGTGGGCGATACAAGTCATACCGCCTACCAGCATGTCATACTTTGGTTCAGCGGTATTGTGAGATGAAGCGCCCGGACCGACATTACGCCAGACGCTTACGCTGAGACTGGTTTCACTGCTACGAGCACTCGTGCTTAAAGGTGGCTGGCGGGTGTCTGTCTCTCTCACTTTAGTTGAACTGAGTGTGGCTACGCCTGGTCCTTGAGAAGGTTAAACGGAGTCTAATTGACGAAGTATCGTTGTGGTCTTGATGCGTAGGTGAGATTGGTTCTTACTTAAGCCCATAGCAGCCACGTAAAATTTGCAACAACAAAGTAGAGGACGTCTAACTTGTTTTTGCAGGGCATGTTGTGATGTGATATGGTCAAGACGTGATGCTATATTTTATTGTATGAGATGATCATGTTTTATAACCGAAGTTATCGGCAATCGGTCGGAGCCATATGGTTGTCGCTTTATTGTATGAAATGCAACGCCTGTAATTGCTTTACTTTATCACTAAGCGGTAGCGATAGTCGAGAAGCAATAGATGGCGAAACGACAACGATGCTACGATGGAGATCAAGGTGTCGCTACCGGTGACGATGGTGATCACGACGGTGCTTCGGAGATGGAGATCACAAGCACAAGATGATGATGGCCATATCATATCACTTATATTGATTGCATGTGATGTTTATCCTTTATGCATCTTATTTTGCTTTGATTGACGGTAGCATTTTAAGATGATCTCTCACTAAAATTATCAAGTAGTGTTCTCCACGAGTATGCACCGCTGCCAAAGTTCGTCGTGCCCAGACACCACGTGATGATCGGGTGTGATAAGCTCTATGTCCATCTACAACGGGTGCAAGCCAGTTTTGCACACGCAGAATATTCAGGTTATACTTGACGAGCCTAGCATATGCGAGATATGGCCTCGAACACGGAGACCGAAAGGTCGAGCGTGAATCATATAGTAGATATGATCAACATAAGATGTTCACCATTGAAAACTACTCCATCTCACGTGATGATCGGTTATGGTTTAGTTGATTTGGATCACGTGATCACTTAGATGACTAAAGAGATGTCTGTCTAAGTGGGAGTTCTTAAGTAATATGATTAATTGAACTTTAATTTATCATGAACTTAGTCCCGTAGTATTTTGCAAATTATGTTGTAGATCAATAGCTCGCGTTGTTGCTTCCCTATGTTTTTATATGTGTTCCTAGAGAAAATTGTATTGAAAAATGTTAGTAGCAATGATGCGGATTGGATCCGTGATCCGAGGTTTATCCTCATTGCTGCACGTAAGAATTATGTCCTTAATGCACCGCTAGGTGACAGACCTATTGCAGGAGCAAATGTAGACGTTATGAACGTTTGGCTAGCTCAATATGATGACTACTTGATAGTTTAGTGCACCATACTTAACAGCTTAGAATCGGGACTTCAAAGACGTTTTGAACGTCATGGACCATATGAGATGTTCCAGGAATTGAAGTTAATATTTCAAGCAAATACCGAGTTGAGAGATATGAAGTCTCCAACAAGTTCTATGGCTAAAAGATGGAAGAGAATCGCTCAACTAGTGAGCATGTTCTCAGATTGTCTGGGTACTTCAATCGCTTGAATCAAGTGGGAGTTAATCTTCCAGATAAGATAGTGATTGACAGAATTCTCTAGTCACCATCACTAAGTTACTAGAACTTCGTGATGAACTATAGTATGCAAGGGATGACGAAAACGATTCCCGAGCTCTTCGTGATGTTGAAATCAACGAAGGTAGAAATCAAGAAAGAGCATCAAGTGTTGATGATTGACAAGACCACTAGTCTCAAGGAAAAGGGCAAAGGGAAGAAGGGGAACTTCAAAAGGAACGGCAAGCAAGTTGCTGCTTGAGTGAAGAAGCCCAAGTCTGGACCTAAGCACGAGACTAAGTACTTTTGCTGCAATGGAACTGGTCATCGAAGCGGAACTACACCTGAATATTTGGTGGATAAGAAGGATGGCAAAGTGAACAAAGGTATATTTGATATACTGATTATTGATGTGTATTTTACTAGTGTTCATAGCAACCCCTCGGTATTTGATACTTGGTATAGTTGCTAAGAGTAGTAACTTGAAACGGGAGTTACGTAATGAATGTAAACTAGTTGAAGGGGAAGTGACGATGAGTGTTGGAAGTAGTTCCAAGATTGATATGATCATCATCGCACACTCCCTATATTTTCGGATTAGTGTGGAACCTAAATAGGTGTTATTTGGTGTTGAGCATAAATATGATTTGATCATGTTTATTGCAATACGGTTATTCATTTAAGTAAGAGAATAAATTGTTGTTACATTTACACCTAATAAAACCTTATATGGTTACACACCCAATGAAAATGGTTCATTGGATCTCGATCATAGTGATACACATATTCATAATATTGAAACCAAAAGATGCAAAGTTAATAATGATAGTGCAACTTATTTGTGGCAATCGCCGTTTAGGTCATATTGGTGTAAAGCGCATGAAGAAAACTCCATGTCGATGGACTTTTGGAATCACTTGATTATGAATCATTTGATGCTTGCGTAACCGTGCCGTTTGGGCAAGATGACTAAAACTCCGTTCTCCGGAACAATGGAACAAGCTACTGACTTATTGGAAATAATACATACCGATGTATGCGATCCAATGAGTGTTGATGCTCGTGGCAAGTATAGTTATTTTCCGACTTTCACAAGATGATTTGAGCAGATATGGGTATATCTACTTGATGAAACATAAGTCTGAAATAGTTGAAAGGTTCAAAGAATTTCAGATTGAAGTGGAAAAATCATCGTAACAAGAAAATAAAGTTTCTGCGATCTAATCGCAAAGACGAATAATTGAGTTACGAAGTTTGGTCTTCAATTAAAATAATGTGGAATAGTTTCACAGCTCACGCCACCTGGAACACCACAATGTTATGGTGTGTCCGAACGTCAGAATCGCACTTTATTTGATATGGTGCGATCTATGATGTCTCTTATCGGTTTACCACTATCATTTTGGGGTTATGCATTAGAGACAGCTGCATTCACGTTTAATAGGGCACCATCTAAATCCGTTGAGCCGACACCATATGAACTATGGTTTAACAAAGAAACCTAAGCTGTCGTTTCTTAAAAGTTTGGAGTTGTGATGCTTATGTGAAAAAGTTTTCACCGATAAGCTCAAACCCAAATCGGAGAAGTGCGTCTTCATAGAATACCCAAAGGTAACTATTGGGTACACCTTCTATCACAGATCCGAAGGCAAGTTTTTCGTTGTTAAGATGGATCCTTTCTAGAGAAGAAGTTTCTCTCGAAAGAAGTGAGTGGGAGGAAAGTAGAACTTGATGAGGTAATTATACCTTCTCCCTTATTGGAAAGTAGTTCATCACAGAAATTAGTTCGATGATTTCTACACCAATTAGTGAGGAAGTTAATGATGATGATCATGAAACTTCAGATCAAGTTGCTACCAAACCTCGTAGGGTCTTCCAGAGTAAGATCCGCACTGCAGTAGTACGGTAATCATGTTCGGAAGTCATGTTACTAGACCATGATGAACCTACGAACTATGAGGAAGCGATGATGAGCCCAGATTCCGCGAAATGGCTTGAGGCCATAAAATCTGAGATATGATCCATGTATGAGAACAAAAGTATGGACTTTGATTGACTTGCTCGATGATCAGCAAGCCATGTTAAATAAATGGATCTTCAAGAGGAAGACGGACAACGATAGTAGTGTTACTATCTACAAAGCTCGACTTGTCACAAAAGGGTTTTCGACAAGTTCAAGGTGTTGACTACAATGAGATTTTCTCAACTGTAGCGATGCTTAAAGTCTG
This sequence comes from Aegilops bicornis, assembly GCA_021605145.1. Classification (NCBI taxonomy): domain Eukaryota; kingdom Viridiplantae; phylum Streptophyta; class Magnoliopsida; order Poales; family Poaceae; genus Aegilops; species Aegilops bicornis. Next base: position 570,481,546 of record CM038672.1, read on the forward strand.
TCCGAATCATGTTAGCAATTGCCACATTTTATGAAATCTGGCAAATGGATGTCAAAACTACATTCTTTAATGGATTTATTAAAGAAGAGTTGTATATGATGCAACCAGAAGGTTTTTGTCAATCCTAAAGGAGCTAACAAAATGTGCAAGCTCCAAATGATCCATCTATGGACTGGTGCAAGCATCTCGGAGTTGGAATAAACGCTTTGATAGTGTGATCAAAGCATATAGTTTTATCTGAGACTTGCGGTGAAGCCCGTAATTACTAGAAAGTGAGTGGGAGCACTACAAAGATTTCGATAAGTATATGTGAATGACATATTGTAGATCGGAGATAATGTAGAATTATTCGCAAAGCATAAAGGAGTGATTGAAAGGAGTTTTTCAAAGAAAGACCTCGGTGAATCTGCTTACATATTGAGCATCAAGATCTATAGAGATAGATCAAGACGCTTGATAAGTTTTTTCAATGAGTACATAACTTGACAAGATTTTGAAGTAGTTCAAAATGGAAATACCAAAGGAAGAGTTCTTGCCTGTGTTACAAGGTGTGAAATTGAGTAAGACTCAAAACCCGACCACGGCAGAAGATAGAAAGAGAATGAAAGTCATTCCCTATGCCTTGGCCATAGGTTCTATAAAGTATGCCATGCTGTGTACCAGATCTATTGTATACCCTACACCGAGTTTGGCAAGAGAGTACAATAGTGATCTAGGAGTAGATCATCGACGATGATCAAAATTATCCTTAGTGGAATAAGGATATGTTTCTCGATTATGGAAGTGACAAAAGGTTCACGTAAAGGGTTACGTCGATGCAAGTTTTGACACCGATCTGGATGACTCTAAGTCTCGATCTAGATACATATTGAAAGTGGGAGCAATTAGCTAGAGTAGCTCCGCAAGAGCATTGTAGACATAGAAAATTGCAAAATACATAACGGATCTGAATATGAAAGACCCGTTGACTAAGATTCTCTCACAAGCAAAACATGATCACACCTTAGTACTCTTTGGGTGTTAATCACATAGCGATGTGAACTAGATTACTGAATCTAGTAAACCCTTTGGGTGTTGGTCACATGGCGATGTGAACTATGGGTGTTAATCACATGATGATGTGAACTATCGATGTTAATCACATGGTGATGTGATCTAGATTATTGACTCTAGTGCAAGTGGGAGATCAAGGAAATATGCCCTAGAGGCAATAATAAAGTTATTATTTATTTCCTTATATCATGATAAATGTTTATTATTCATGCTAGAATTGTATTAACCGGAAACATAATACATGTGTGAATACATAGACAAACAGAGTGTCACTAGTATGCCTCTACTTGACTAGCTCGTTAATCAAAGATGGTTATGTTTCCTAACCATAGACATGAGTTGTCATTTGATTAACGGGATCACATCATTAGGAGAATGATCTGATTGACATGACCCATTCCGTTAGCCTAGCACTTGATCTTTTGGTATGTTGCTATTGGTTTCTTCATGACTTATACATGTTCCTGTAACTATGAGATTATGCAACTCCTGCTTACGGAGGAACACTTTGGTGCTACCAAACGTCACAACGTAATCGGGTGATTATAAAGGAGTACTACAGGTGTCTCCAAAGGTACATGTTGGGTTGGCGATTTCGAGATTAGGTTTTGTCACTCCGATTGTCGGAGAGGTATCTTCGGGCCCTCTCGGTAATGCACACCATTATAAGCCTTGCAAGCAATGTGACCAATGAGTTGGTTACGGGATGAAGCATTACTGAGCGAGTAAAGAGACTTGCCGGTAACGAGATTGAACTAGGTATTGGATACCGACGATCGAATCTCGGGCAAGTAACATACCGATGACAAAGGGAACAACGATGTCGTTATGCGGTTTGACCGATAAAGATCTTCGTAGAGAATATGTAGGAACCAATATGGGCATCCAGGTTCCGCTTATTGGTTATTGACCAAGAATAGTTCTCGGTCATGTCTACATAGTTCTCGAACCCGTAGGGTCCGCACGCTTAAGGTTTCGGGCGATGCTTATATTATGAGTTTACATGTTTTGATGTACCGAAGGAGTTCGGAGTCCCGGATGAGATCGGGGACATGACGAGGAGTCTCGAAATGGTCGAGACGTAAAGATTCATATATTGGATGATATGTTTAGGTCAAGGGTCAAGCCCATGAGGCTTTAGGTCGGTGCAAAAGGAGTTTTATGAGGTTGGGGGCCAAACGCCGGAGACCTCGGCGTTCGCCCTGGGCCGACGCCGAGGCCCATGGCGTCTGGGCGACGCCAAGGATTGTGGCGTTTGGTCCCGGAGTCCGAGTGGGACTCTTGCCTTCGGGCAAAACCGACTTTGAGGAGGCTTTTGCTCCAAGTTTCGACCCCGGGGCTCAACATATAAATAGAGGGCAGGGCTAGCACAAAAGTGACAACAATTGATCCCTTGGATCTCTTAGCCGCAGCGGTGCCCCTCCACCATATTCCACCTCGGTCATATCGTCGCAGAGTTTAGGCGAAGCCTCGCCGGTAGAGCATCATCATCGTCACCACGCCCGTCGTGTTGACGGAACTCATCCCCGACACTTTGCTGGATCGGAGTCCGGGATCGCCATCGAGCTGAACGTGTGCTGAACTCGGAGGTGCCGACGCTCGGTACTTGGATCGGTCGAATCGTGAAGACGCACGACTACATCAACCGCGTTGTCATAACGCTTCGCTTACGGTCTCACGAGGGTACGTGGACAATACTCTCCCTCTCGTTGCTATGCATCACCATGATCCTTGCGTGTGCGTAGGGAATTTTTTGAAATTACTACGTTCCCCAACGGTGGCATCCGAGCCTAGGTTTTTATGGTTTGATGTTTTGCACGAGTAGAACACAAGTGAGTTGTGGGCGATACAAGTCATACCGCCTACCAACATGTCATACTTTGGTTCAGCGGTATTGTGAGATGAAGCGGCCCGGACCGACATTACGCCAGACGCTTACGCGAGACTGGTTTCACTGCTACGAGCACTCGTGCTTAAAGGTGGCTGGCGGGTGTCTGTCTCTCTCACTTTAGTTGAACCGAGTGTGGCTACGCCTGGTCCTTGAGAAGGTTAAACGGAGTCTAATTGACGAAGTATCGTTGTGGTCTTGATGCGTAGGTGAGATTGGTTCTTACTTAAGCCCATAGCAGCCACGTAAAATTTGCAACAACAAAGTAGAGGACGTCTAACTTGTTTTTGCAGGGCATGTTGTGATGTGATATGGTCAAGACGTGATGCTATATTTTATTGTATGAGATGATCATGTTTTGTAACCGGGTTATCGGCAATCGGCTGGAGCCATATGGTTGTCGCTTTATTGTATGAAATGCAAGCCGTAATTGCTTTACTTTATCACTAAGCGGTAGCGATAGTCGTAGAAGCAATAGTTGGCGAAACGACAACGATGCTACGATGGAGATCAAGGTGTCGCGCCGGTGACGATGGTGATCACGACGGTGCTTCGGAGATGGAGATCACAAGCACAAGATGATGATGGCCATATCATATCACTTATATTGATTGCATGTGATGTTTATCCTTTATGCATCTTATTTTGCTTTGATTGACGGTAGCATTTTAAGATGATCTCTCACTAAAATTATCAAGTAGTGTTCTCCACGAGTATGCACCGTTGCCAAAGTTCGTCGTGCCCAGACACCACGTGATGATCGGGTGTGATAAGCTCTACGTCCATCTACAACGGGTGCAAGCCAGTTTTGCACACGCAGAATATTCAGGTTATACTTGACGAGCCTAGCATATGCAGATATGGCCTCGGAACACAGAGACCGAAAGGTCGAGCGTGAATCATATAGTAGATATGATCAACATAAGATGTTCACCATTGAAAACTACTCCATCTCACGTGATGATCGGTTATGGTTTAGTTGATTTGGATCACGTGATCACTTAGATGACTAAAGAGATGTCTGTCTAAGTGGGAGTTCTTAAGTAATATGATTAATTGAACTTTAATTTATCATGAACTTAGTCCTGGTAGTATTTTGCAAATTATGTTGTAGATCAATAGCTCGCGTTGTTGCTTCCCTATGTTTTTATATGTGTTCCTAGAGAAAATTGTATTGAAAAATGTTAGTAGCAATGATGCGGATTGGATCCGTGATCTGAGGTTTATCCTCATTGCTGCACGTAAGAATTATGTCCTTAATGCACCGCTAGGTGATGTACCTATTGCAGGAGCAAATGTAGACGTTATGAACGTTTGGCTAGCTCAATATGATGACTACTTGATAGTTTAGTGCACCATACTTAACAGCTTAGAATCGGGACTTCAAAGACGTTTTGAACGTCATGGACCATATGAGATGTTCCAGGAATTGAAGTTAATATTTCAAGCAAATACCCGAGTTGAGAGATATGAAATCTCCAACAAGTTCTATAGCTAAAAGATGGAAGAGAATCGCTCAACTAGTGAGCATGTTCTCAGATTATGCAGGTACTTCAATCGCTTGAATCAAGTGGGAGTTAATCTTCCAGATAAGATAGTGATTGACAGAATTCTCTAGTCACCATCACTAAGTTACTAGAACTTCGTGATGAACTATAGTATGCAAGAGATGACGAAAACGATTCCCGAGCTCTTCGTGATGTTGAAATCAACGAAGGTAGAAATCAAGAAAGAGCATCAAGTGTTGATGATTGACAAGACCACTAGTCTCAAGGAAAAGGGCAAAGGGAAGAAGGGGAACTTCAAAAGGAACGGCAAGCAAGTTGCTGCTCGAGTGAAGAAGCCCAAGTCTGGACCTAAGCATGAGAATAAGTAATTTTACTGCAATGGAACTGGTCACAGGAAGCGGAACTACACCTGAATATTTGGTGGATAAGAAGGATGGCAAAGTGAACAAAGGTATATTTGATATATGATTATTGATGTGTATTTTACTAGTGTTCATAGCAACCCCTCGGTATTTGATTCTGGTATAGTTGCTAAGAGTAGTAACTTGAAACGGGAGTTACAGAATGAACAGAAACTAGTTGAAGGGGAAGTGACGATGAGTGTTGGAAGTAGTTCCAAGATTGATATGATCATCATCGCACACTCCCTATATTTTCGGGATTAGTGTGGAACCTAAATAGGTGTTATTTGGTGTTGAGCATAAATATGATTTGATCATGTTTATTGCAATACGGTTATTCATTTAAGTAAGAGAATAAATTGTTGTTCTGTTTACATTAATAAAACCTTATATGGTTACACACCCAATGAAAATGGTTCATTGGATCTCGATCATAGTGATACACATATTCATAATATTGAAACCAAAAGATGCAAAGTTAATAATGATAGTGCAACTTATTTGTGGCACTGCCGTTTAGGTCATATTGGTGTAAAGCGCATGAAGAAAACTCCATCTTGATGGACTTTTGGAATCACTTGATTATGAATCATTTGATGCTTGCGAACCGTGCCGTTTGGGCAAGATGACTAAAACTCCGTTCTCCGGAACAATGGAACAAGCTCTTGACTTATTGGAAATAATACATACCGATGTATGCGATCCAATGAGTGTTGATGCTCATGGCAAGTATCGTTATTTTCCGACTTTCACAAGATGATTTGAGCAGATATGGGTATATCTACTTGATGAAACATAAGTCTGAAATAGTTGAAAGGTTCAAAGAATTTCAGATTGAAGTGGAAAAATCATCGTAACAAGAAAATAAAGTTTCTGCGATCTAATCGCAAAGACGAATAATTGAGTTACGAAGTTTGGTCTTCAATTAAAATAATGTGGAATAGTTTCACAGCTCACGCCACCGGAACACCACAATGTTATGGTGTGTCCGAACGTCAGAATCGCACTTTATTTGATATGGTGCGATCTATGATGTCTCTTATCGGTATACCACTATCATTTTGGGGTTATGCATTAGAGACAGCTGCATTCACGTTTAATAGGGCACCATCTAAATCCGTTGAGACGACACCATATGAACTATGGTTTAACAGTAAACCTAAGGCGTCGTTTCTTAAAAGTTTGGAGTTGTGATGCTTATGTGAAAAAGTTTTCACCGATAAGCTCAAACCCAAATCGGAGAAGTCGTCTTCATAGAATACCCAAAGGTAACTATTGGGTACACCTTCTATCACAGATCCGAAGGCAAGTTTTTCGTTGCTAAGATGGATCCTTTCTAGAGAAGAAGTTTCTCTCGAAAGAAGTGAGTGGGAGGAAAGTAGAACTTGATGAGGTAATTATACCTTCTCCCTTATTGGAAAGTAGTTCATCACAGAAATTAGTTCCAGTGATTTCTACACCAATTAGTGAGGAAGTTAATGATGATGATCATGAAACTTCAGATCAAGTTGCTACCAAACCTCGTAGGTCTTCCAGGAGTAAGATCCGCACTTTGAGTAGTACGGTAATCATGTTCGGAAGTCATGTTACTAGACCATGATGAACCTCACGAACTATGAGGAAGCGATGATGAGCCCAGATTCATGAAATGGCTTGAGGCCATAAAATCTGAGATATGATCCATGTATGAGAACAAAAGTATGGACTTTGATTGACTTGCTCGATGATCAGCAAGCCATGTTAAATAAATGGATCTTCAAGAGGAAGACGGACAACGATAGTAGTGTTACTATCTACAAAGCTCGACTTGTCACAAAAGGGTTTTCGACAAGTTCAAGGTGTTGACTACAATGAGATTTTCTCAACTGTAGCGATGCTTAAAGTCTGTCCGAATCATGTTAGCAATTGCCACATTTTATGAAATCGGCAAATGGATGTCAAAACTACATTCTTTAATGGATTTATTAAAGAAGAGTTGTATATGATGCAACCAGAAGGTTTTTGTCAATCCTAAAGGAGCTAACAAAATGTGCAAGCTCCAAATGATCCATCTATGGACTGGTGCAAGCATCTCGGAGTTGGAATAAACGCTTTGATAGTGTGATCAAAGCATATAGTTTTATACAGACTTGCGGTGAAGCACGTAATTACTAGAAAGTGAGTGGGAGCACTCTGACATTTACGATAAGTATATGTGAATGACATATTGTAGATCGGAGATAATGTAGAATTATTATGCAAAGCATAAAGGAGTGTTTGAAAGGAGTTTTTCAAAGAAAGACCTCGGTGAAGCTGCTTACATATTGAGCATCAAGATCTATAGAGATAGATCAAGACGCTTGATAAGTTTTTTCAATGAGTACATAACTTGACAAGATTTTGAAGTAGTTCAAAATGGAACAGTCAAAGAAAGAGTTCTTGCCTGTGTTACAAGGTGTGAAATTGAGTAAGACTCAAAACCCGACCACGGCAGAAGATAGAAAGAGAATGAAAGTCATTCCCTATGCCTTGGCCATAGGTTCTATAAAGTATGCCATGCTGTGTACCAGATCTATTGTATACCCTACACTGAGTTTGGCAAGAGAGTACAATAGTGATCTAGGAGTAGATCCGGACAGACGATCAAAATTATCCTTAGTGGAATAAGGATATGTTTCTCGATTATGGAAGTGACAAAAGGTTAAAGTAAAGGGTTACGTCGATGCAAGTTTTGACACCGATCTGGATGACTCTAAGTCTCGATCTAGATACATATTGAAAGTGGGAGCAATTAGCTAGAGTAGCTCCGTGCGAGCATTGTAGACATAGAAAATTGCAAAATACATAACGGATCTGAATATGAAAGACCCGTTGACTAAGATTCTCTCACAAGCAAAACATGATCACACCTTAGTACTCTTTGGGTGTTAATCACATAGCGATGTGAACTAGATTACTGAATCTAGTAAACCCTTTGGGTGTTGGTCACATGGCGATGTGAACTATGGGTGTTAATCACATGATGATGTGAACTATCGATGTTAATCACATGGTGATGTGATCTAGATTATTGACTCTAGTGCAAGTGGGAGACTGAAGGAAATATGCCCTAGAGGCAATAATAAAGTTATTATTTATTTCCTTATATCATGATAAATGTTTATTATTCATGCTAGAATTGTATTAACCGGAAACATAATACATGTGTGAATACATAGACAAACAGAGTGTCACTAGTATGCCTCTACTTGACTAGCTCGTTAATCAAAGATGGTTATGTTTCCTAACCATAGACATGAGTTGTCATTTGATTAACGGGATCACATCATTAGGAGAATGATCTGATTGACATGACCCATTCCGTTAGCCTAGCACTTGATCTTTTGGTATGTTGCTATTGGTTTCTTCATGACTTATACATGTTCCTGTAACTATGAGATTATGCAACTCCCGTTTACCGGAGGAACACTTTGGGTGCTACCAAACGTCACAACGTAACTGGGTGATTATAAAGGAGTACTACAGGTGTCTCCAAAGGTACATGTTGGGTTGGCGTATTTCGAGATTAGGTTTTGTCACTCCGATTGTCGGAGAGGTATCTCTGGGCCCTCTCGGTAATGCACACCATTATAAGCCTTGCAAGCAATGTGACCAATGAGTTGGTTACGAGATGAAGCATTACAGAACGAGTAAAGAGACTTGCCGGTAACGAGATTGAACTAGGTATTGGATACCGACGATCGAATCTCGGGCAAGTAACATACCGATGACAAAGGGAACAACGTATGTCGTTATGCGGTTTGACCGATAAAGATCTTAAGTAGAATATGTAGGAACCAATATGGGCATCCGAGGTTCCGCTATTGGTTATTGACCAAGAATAGTTCTCGGTCATGTCTACATAGTTCTTGAACCCGTAGGGTCCGCACGCTTAAGGTTTCGATGACAGTTATATTATGAGTTTACATGTTTTGATGTACCAAGGAGTTGAGTCCCGGATGAGATCGGGGACATGACGAGGAGTCTCGAAATGGTCGAGACGTAAAGATTCATATATTGGATGATATGTTTAGGTCAAGGGTCAAGCCCATGAGGCTTTAGGTCGGTGCAAAAGGAGTTTTATGGAGGCCGGGGCCAAACGCCGGAGACCTGGCGTCGCCTGCCTGGGCCGAGGCCCATGGCGTCTGGGCCGACGCCAAGGATTGTGGCGTTTGGTCCTGGAGTCCGAGTGGGACTCTTGCCTTTGGGCAAAACCGACTTTGAGGAGGCTTTTGCTCCAAGTTTCGACCGGGGCTCAACATATAAATAGAGGGGCAGGGCTAGCACAAAAGTGACAACAATTGATCCCTTGGATCTCTTAGCCGTGTCGGTGCCCCCTCCACCATATTCCACCTCGGTCATATCGTCGCAGAAGTTTAGGCGAAGCCCTTGGTAGAGCATCATCATCGTCACCACGCCGTCGTCGACGGAACTCATCCCCGACACTTTGCTTTGGATCGAGTCCGGGATCGCCATCGAGCTGAGCGTGTGCTGAACTCGGAGGTGCCGTGACGTTCGGTACTTGGATCGGTCGAATCGTGAAGACGCACGACTACATCAACAGCGTTGTCATAACGCTTCGCCACGGTCTCACGAGTGCGTGGACAATACTCTCCCCTCTCGTTGCTATGCATCACCATGATCCTTGCGTGTGCGTAGGAATTTTTTTGAAATTACTACGTTCCCCAACAGCCCGGGCTTGGCCGAGCAGAGAGGCGAAGGGGCAAGTGCGAAGCGCCGCGGGCCCTAACAGCCTATGGCCTTGGGCGCCGCGTGGCGGTTGATTGGACGTGGGTGCCTCCACTTCCCCACGACGCCTCGGCGACTGCACGAATTGACAAGTCCCTGCATGCAAAGCGGGTCATGATTACCTGCGATCGTGGAGGTCGGCGGTTGGCCTCCCCTGGCTTTAAGTACGGAACGGTGAGCGCTCCTCTAGTCCGTTTCTTCTTGCTTCTCCTTCTTCCCGGTCCTTGCTCCGTCTTGCTACAATGGCTCCAATTCGCAGTTCTCCATGGCGGAGAAGGAAAGGCTCCCGAGAGGGTCTGACCCGCTCCCGCCGAAGAAACGGCTAGCCCTCTGCCATCAGAATGAGGGTGCCCACCAGGTGGTGTCGAGGCCCTGGTGCGAGCGGCCACCACCGGGGTTCCCGCTTCCCTTGTACGCCTAGATCGAGGGCTCTGAAGGGGTTGATGCCGAACACCATGGGCGACGCCGGCGCCGGCGCCGGCGGGTCACGAAGGTGCGCGTCGTTCCCCCTGGAGTCCACGCCGAGGGCTCCTCCCGAGAGTTTGTGCTCCATGCCGCCATGTCTCCTCGGTCTTGGATTCGCCTTCCTCCCTTCTTCGCCTCCGCGATTCCGTGGGGAGGATCCCTAGAGCTCTGGCTGCAGCCGCGGCTGCGGCACCCTTGGCGACAGGCGGAGGTTGCGGTCGTTGCCCCGGGCGAGGTCTTCATGACTCGAGGCTGGGGCGAGATCGCCCGGGTCTGCAGGACAAGGGGCGCCCTCGCGATCCACCTGGAGTACGATGGCGCCTCGGTCATGCTCTTCAAGGTCTTCGATGCGGAAGGGCGCCGGCTGGAGTGCTGCCCCGGGAGAGGTGATCGAGGCCCCGCCATGGCGAGGGCTAGGCTCGCCGACCGCTCCCTCGGTAGCTCCTCAGGCGGTGGAGGCGTCGGAGGATCCAGCGACTCCACCGAGCTCTTCGCAACTCCAGAGACGAGCGACGACAGCAACGAGCCCCCGAGCCTGCGCCGCTCTCGGGGCAGGGCGGGCTCAGCAGGCCGTCGCCGCCTCTGATCTGGATGGGGTTGGCGCCGGTGCCCGGCGGCCCACTGTTGATGATGGCGTCTTTTGCAGGAGCGCGTGTAGTTAGCGTTCTTTAGGACCTGCTCCCTGCGAGGAATCAAAAGCGCATCCCGTGGGGGCTTGTAAGGTGCCTGTGGTCCTGTTTGTTAATATGATCCTTGTTGTGAAACAGTGCGAGTTGCTCATTCCGCCTTAGCTCAGTTCTCCCTTTCAAACCTTGCGAGGGCTTGACGCTCTGCGCCGATAGGTCCCAGTCCCAAGGCAAGCTTCAGCCGTCACTGGTATGCCAGGTCGCGATGCCATGGTCAAGGCCAGGAGGTGAGCGGCCCGGGGTCCGGTAAGAGCCCCTGAGTCGCGATGCTCAGGAGGTCCCCCTTAGCGCTCAAGCAACCATCATTCGGTGAGAAAGGAGAGCGACGTTGCTAACACGGGATTGCGTTGGGTAAGGGGACGGTGCCGTGTTAGTTAGTGCCTCCGGAGGGTGACTTATCTCGAGAATCAGGAGTCGCTTCCTGGTATGTTGCCGGGTCCGTGCATCGGCAGGCGAGGGGTCGCTTGGCGAGGTCCTCACGTGTCCCTCCCCTCTCGCCTTTGCTCCCCTTTCTGCTCTACGTCCTCGGGTCCCGGCCCTCGAGCTGGTCTCAGCCATCGCTGGTATGCTAGGTCGCGATGCCGTGGTCAAGGCCAGAGCGTGAGGGCTGGAGAGCCAGTAGGAGCCCTGAGTCGCGATGCTCAGGCACCCCCTTTAACGTGCAAGCGGTTCGCGCAGATGAGAGTGAAGGAGACACCATGGGGGCCTCGCCTGACGCTGCTCCTTGAAGAGATCCTGCAGGCTCATCACAGAAAGAACGAAAGTTCGCCGTGACAATCGACAGTCAGCCGTTAGTTGCCCCGGAGGGGTGACGAGGCACTGAAGGCTTGACAAGGTGGCGCTATGCGGGGATGCCGCGGCCAGAGCTCAGACATTCAGGTTTGTCGGCGTTGCAGGGACGGACCCATGCGCAAGCGTCGTGTCGTTAGGGAGCAGCTCCTGCAGTTGGTGTCAGTTGAGGAGGCAACTAGGTCAAGCATGTTAATCATGAAGGAGCAAGTCCATTTAGATAAGCGCAAAGAAGACGAACATCGTCGGGCGGACCCGGCGACACAGGGATGATGCAGCCACAGGCGCCCCAACAAGATAAGCTAGGAACATGAAGTAAAAGGGATACACGCCGCAGAGACGGACCCACGCGGCCTGGGAATAATGCAGCCCTGGGGGGCGCTCCCAGCTGGAAATGAAACTTGAAAGATGTCACCTGATAGCGTTGAAGACGAAAGGGTGTTGGTGCAGCAGATTCGGTGGGCTGCGGGAGCCGATCCTCACGAGCCCCCAGGCTCGAGGGCCTCGGGAGGCTCCGTAGGCGCTGGTGGCTCCTCGTGGACCATCTCCATCTCTACCAGGGCTGCGGAACGCCTAGCCTCTTGAGCCTCCAGGATATCCCTCATGAGGTGCTGGTACGTGGCGGCTGCGTTCAGCAGGCTGTCGGGCATGCGAACGTAGCTGTGGGGTGGACCTTCGCATCGCCCCACACGGGAGGGCCAGAGGTGCTCCTAAGAGGCAGCTTGGTTGAGCCCTGGTATGTCGATGTAGATGCGCAACCCACCATCCTCGTTTGGATGGGGAGCAACGGCAGGTAAGCGACGGCTGCCACTCATGACTCTTGACTCCTGCAGCTCCTGAATGATCTTGCTGATGAACTCCTAAGGGTTTGGCCCTCCTTGCCTTGCTCCTTCTTGAGGGAAACATGCTTCGAAACACGCCTCCAAGTGGTGCCCAAGCGCCTTCCTCGTGACCTTAGCAAGGTCGGTGGCCCTCCAGGGAGGAGCCCCTAAGCCCTGCCTGAGGAGGGCGCCAGGCGCGCTTTCCTATGCGATAGAAGGAGGTTCCCCCTGAGCAGGCGCGGACCCTGAGGGGCCTGCCTCCTGAGGGGCCGGGCCGTACGATGTCTTCTTCTTCTTGGGGGCGGTCTCGGGAAGCCTCCTGCTTCATGATCTGGGTCTTCGGTGATGCGGCTGAAAGGCTCGCTCAGGGAGCACACCGTCTTTCTCTTCACAGGGCACCGTGATGACTCCGCCAGTTCCTGGCATCTTGAGGACGTTGTAGCCGTGGTGGGTTACGACCATGAACTTGGCCAGCGCTGGGTACCCGAGGATGGCGTTGTGTGGCAGGCGAATGTGGGCAACGTCGAAGTCGATGAGCTCGGTGCGGTAGTTTTCGCGCGCGCCGAAGGTGACAGGGAGGCAAACCTGCCCAATCGGGACCGGGGAGCCGTCGGTGACCCCAGAGAAGGGCTTGGTTGGCTGAAGCTGATTGTAAGGCACTTGGAGATTGTTGAATGTCTCTACGGACAGGACGTTGAGCCCTGCCCCGCCATCGATGAGGGTCTTGGTGACTAGCACGCTGTTGATGATTGGGGAGCAAAGCATCGGGAGGACTCGGCCGTGGCAGCACACTTGAGCTGATCCGCCGAATCGAGCGTGATGGTGCACGCCGACCACGAGGGGCGCGTGGCTTCGAGCTTGGGGAGGACTGCATTCACTTTGGGCGAACTGCTTGAAGATGCGTTGAGAGGCTGGGGCTTGAGCTCCGCCAGGATGCGTGCAATCGCAGCAGTTCTGGAAGCCCCAGCCCCCTCGTCCTGATGATGGTCTTCATTTCTCCTTGGCTGCGGTGGCAGAGGAGGGAGGCATGTGTTGCCTTGCGGGCGGTCCTCGCGAGGCTGATCCCTCCAGCCTCCCTCGCGAGGCGGGTCCCGCCAGCGATCCTCGCGAGGTTGGTCGCGCCACCCTTGGCGAGGGCCGCGGTCTTCCCAGCGTCCTGCGTTCCTTCCTCCTCCTCGGTCGTAGCCCCAGTCACTACGGTCGGGACGTCGGCCGATCCTCCCTTCTCGCACGGCTCGGAGCTCTTGACATTCATTGCTGTTGTGGGTGTGGAGGTCGTGGTACACGCAGTACCGGCTGCCCTTGGAAGACTCGGGCTGATCTACGCCCGCTTGGTGTCGAGTTACGCCATGAGCACGGCGGCCCCTTTGCGCTTCACGTCCTTGGCCTTGGATTTCTTCTCTTCCGGTCTCAGTGCAGCTCGAGGAGGGAGAGACGCCCTTCCTCGGCCCTGGCGCACTTGGTCACCAAGTTGAACAGATCCAAGGAAGTGCACAGATCTTCATGCATCGCCAGCTCCTCCTTCATCTTGACGTCGCGCACACCGTCGGAGAAGGCGGAGATGATGGCCTCCTCTGTCACCCTTGGAATCTTGAGGCGTGCGTTGTTGAAGCGCTGGATGTACTTGCAGGGTCTCCACAGTTGCCTGCTTGATGCGGCGCATGTCGCTCACGGCGGGTGGCCGGTCACGAGTACCTTGCAAGTTGGCGATGAAGTGGGTGCACATTTCGTCCCAGGAGGAAATCGTGCCCGGAGGCAGGTTCAGGAGCCAGGTGCGGGCCCGTCCTTGAGCGCCATGGGAAACCAGTTCGCCATGACCTTCTCGTCTCCGTTGGCGGCTTCGATGCCCAGCTCGTAGAGCTGGAGGAACTCTGCGGGGTCGGCAGTACCGTCGTAGCGAGGAGGCAGGTCCAGCTTGAACTTGCCGGGCCACGCGACGCTGCGCAACTCGGTGGTGAAGGCACGGCAGCCTGCTGTGGCCACGGGAGGCCTTGGATGACGAAGAGCTTGGTCTTGCGGGTCCCCATGCGCAGCAGCTGGGAGCAGCGCGGGGTCTTGACGTGCGGAGCAGGTGCGTGGTCGCTGACGAGCTGGAGCGGGGAGCACTCGGGCAGCTTCTTGCGGGCGAGGACCTCTGGCAGCTCTGCTCTTGCTACCTTGGCGCCGGACGGAGCGGTTCCACCCAGGGACCACGCGCTTGGGGCAGGCGCCTTCTTGAGGGGAGGCGGTGGCGCCCGGAGCTTCGTCGCCAGCGCAAGGCGGGTGCGGTGGCCAGGACGGACGGCGCAGGGAGCCCCTGCAGCGCCGGACGAAGCTCGACGACGTGGTCGAGCCACTCTTAGGAGAAGTCGTCGACTGGACGATAGCGCAGGAGCTCTAATGCCTCGATGAGCGCAGCGCGAGCCTCCATGGGCGCGCGGAATGCGCGAGAGGGCGAAAAACAGCCGGGCGAGTGAGGGGTAGCGATGCGGCCGTCTTGCCTCACGGAGGAATCTTTGGGGACGATGCTTGCTGCTCGTTCCCGCCGGGCCGATGGCGGCGTTGACGGCAGGTGACGAGGAGCAGCGAGGGCTCTGCCGACGGAGCCGTCTAGGCGACGCTGAAGGAAGCGAGCGGCTCGGCGCTTCAGCGCGGACCTGGCGTCGAACATGGATGTGGTGGTCGACGGAGAACAGGGCGGCGGAAGACGAATTCCGGCGCACCCCTACCTGGCGCGCCAAATGTCAGATTTCGGGTTCCGGCAGACCCTTGAGGTTCGAACACTGGGGTGCCTGCGGAGATCTCGCCCTCTACCTACCTGCACCCGGCCGCCTCGCTAGGATCTAAGTACGAAAGGAACAGCACAAGAGACACAAGGTTTATACTAGTTCGGGCCACCGTTGTGGTGTAATACCCTACTTAGTTTGTGGTGTGGTGGATTGCCTCTTGGGCTGATGGTGATGAACAATACAAGGACGAACAGCCTCGCGAGGGTCTGTTCTTGGCCGGGGCGATGAACTGCTTGGAGGAGTTCAGTCGCTCTCTCTCTCTCTCTCTTGATCTATCTAGCTCTGCTTGTTCAAGACGCAACTCTCTCTCTTGATCTCTCTTGTGAGAGGCTAGTCCTATTTATATACAGGGGCCCTGGGCCTCTTCCCAAATATTGAGCGGGAAGGGCGCCAACAATTGGCCATTTTGAAGGGGAACATCTGGTACACTTATCCTGACTAAAGTTGGTCCTCGCCTGCCAAAGGCTCTGGTGACGCCTTGGCTTGGGCTCCATAATGACTTCCTTCCTGCCGTTGGGCTGGTCTTGGTCTGGTTGCACCGAAACGGACGCCTTTGCTTGATGCTCTCGCCTGCGCTTGCTCCCTTTGCACCAAAGAGGAAAGGAGGACACTGCGTGGGCTGGCACCCGCCTGGCGCCCTTGGTCGTCATGGCTTGCGTCATGGGCACCTCGTGAGGTACCCCGCCTTGATCTCTCCGCCTCCTCGCGAGCCAGCCTGATGAGGCCGTGCCTGAGGAAGTTCCCTGTCATCCACCCCGCGAGGCTTGGCCCCTCACGAGGG
Source organism: Aegilops bicornis (assembly GCA_021605145.1). Classification (NCBI taxonomy): domain Eukaryota; kingdom Viridiplantae; phylum Streptophyta; class Magnoliopsida; order Poales; family Poaceae; genus Aegilops; species Aegilops bicornis. Next base: position 570,497,473 of record CM038672.1, read on the forward strand.
TTTTGAGCTTGTGTTGATGAAGACGGGCCGTGATGGCCCCCCCCCTTCGAGCCACGCCGCAGGCAGGCAAGTCTGGGGACCCCCGTTCCCAGAACGTCGACACTACTGGTAATTACTAGTAGCGCGTCTCGCTACCCGCGCTACTACTATTATTCCGTATTCTATTTCTTTCCTATTTTATGTCGTATTCATACACCTTTATACAATTCATACAGTAGCAATTTAGAGATTGTTAGTTTCAAGTGGATGGACCCTAAGTGACCAAGTCATGGATTATCATGATAATCCATGACTTGATCACTTAGGATTCATCCACTTGAAACTAATCCGCAGTTCTTTCACCCAATGATATAATAACTCATCATCATCATCATCATATTAATATAAAAACTCTTGCGTCAAATCATTACCAACAACACTAGCTAATAATTATCATAGTCATTACCACCAACACTATTTAATCATCATAGTCATAGTGTAGCTATCTAATCACCACCAACACTAGCTAATAATAATCATCATAGTCATTACCACCAACACTAGCTATTTAATCATCATAGTCATAGTGTAGCACATCATCATCTTCAAACTCATTCTAGCTAGCTAATCACTCCTGCTGCTGCTCTCTCTCATGTAAAATAGCATAGAACATGTGTAGCACTCCTGCTTCATCATATTGGAGCATGCAGATGAAACTGTCTCCTAATTGTGGGTTGCGCTTCTAATTGCTGCCCCCTAGTACTTCTCTGCGATCCTTCACAATTTTGCTCCAGTCTTTGACTGTTAAGACTTGCTCGCTTTTAGAAATCCCGAATGCACTAAAGTGCAATGTAGGATGTCTTGGCCATAAGCTAACCATGGGCATGCGACCTTTTGTCTCAATCCAATGAGGCACAACTATCATCAGGAGTCCCTGTTGAAGAACATCGTAGTAACATACTCCCTCCGTCCCACAATGTAAGACGTTTTTTGACTCTAGTCTAGAGTCAAAAAACGTCTTACATTGTGGGACGGAGGGAGTACTTAGCAATGAAGTTTAGCTTAAAAAATAATGTATGCAAAAGATGCACTGAGGACAAATAGTAAAAATCTTACCATCTTTCCTAAATAGATGTGACCATAGTTCAATACGAACACTATTGGTCGCATGTTTTGAGTACTAAGATTTTCAAGTCCAGAAAAATAATTTGTCTTGACAGTATCAAGATCCTCAAGCCATGAAACATAATGACTTATCTCCTCGCAGTTTAGTTTAGCCCCGGGACAGTAGTAGGTCATGTATACCAAGCGCCGGACATGTTTTCTTGAATGGAAATAAGCTGTCAATAGAAATTAGTTGTCAACTATTTTTAAATAAACAATATCCAAGACATAAATATGGTTGAGAAACTCACATAATGGTAGAACTGGAGGCGTCTGCACATCGACCCAGATGTCGATATTACCTTCAATATCATCTTTCGGACGAATATCAAAGGTGATAAGCATATCAGGCTCAAATGCATAAGCCTTGCATAGTGATCTCCAATTTTTGCATTCAAAATAGGTGTATGTGTCTGCATTGTATAATTTTGCGGCAAAAGTATAACCATGCTCGGTCCTCAAGTGAACTCTCTTTACCTCCATAGTTTCCATAGGACTGAAACCAATCTTATCCAAGACATAAATTCTTGCATGGCAGGGGATATGCTGGTAGAATAGTAAAAAAAATTATAAGTTGAAGCAAAAGAAGCAGAAGTCATGCTTAATTACGAGAAAATACTTGTCGTTATGACTTACAGTATCCATTTCGAAGGTCTCATCCAGCTTGATGTTGAAGCGCCTACCACCAACTAAGAAATTTCTGTCGCACATGCCGTGCTCGTCTTTGCAGTATTCGCACATACCGAAATCCTTTTCGTCTTCAGACATTTCCTATGTTCATAGTTGAAACATTAATTGAAAATCGATGGAAGGCAACTAACAGGAAATTGAACACACAGATCACTATTACTCAATATGCAACGGGTTGACTTTAGGTCTGTCGAGTCTTCCTTCCTAAACTCTCACCTCACGTATATGGTGGGCACTCCCTCTCTGATATTGCAACCGTCGGTGATGGTCGCTACTCTTCCTTTCCCTAGTGCATTACAAATATCTAGCACAAGGAAAAGAAAGATAAGCGACCCCCACGACAACAGTCGACATTCTTCTTCTCTCATATATGGTGGACACTCCCTCACGGATTTTTCGACCGTCGATGATGGTCGCTACTCCTTCTTTCCCTAGTGCGTAAAAAAGGTCTAGCACAAAGAGAAGAAGGAGAAGCGACCCCCCATGACAACAGTCGGCATTCTTCCTCTCTCAAATATATATATGGTGGACACTCTCCCTCAGTAAAAGACACACAAGGAGCCGAAACAGACCCAAAGTCAACCCGTTCCATATATCGAGCAATGACATAGAAAAAATGCCCTATGTTTTGCCGAAATATCATTGAATTCCCGTTCTGGTAAATCACAAGCACTCGATATGCCCTACCTTGTAGCACAAGTCATGCTAAAATGTTGGGGAACGTAGTAATTTCAAAATTTTCCTACGCACACACAGGATCATGGTGATGCATAGCAACGAGAGGGGAGAGTGTTGTCCACGTACCCTCGTAGAATGAAAGTGGAAGCGTTAGCACACTGCGGTTGATGTAGTCGTACGTCTTCACGATCCGACCGATCCAAGTTCCGAATGTACGGTACCTCCGAGTTCAGCACACGTTCAGCTTGATGACGTCCCTCGAACTCCGATCCAGTCGAGTGTTGAGGGAGAGTTTCATCAGCATGATGGCGTGGTGACGATGATGATGTTCTACCGACACAGGGCTTTGCCTAAGCACCGCTACGATATTATCAAGGTGGATTCTGGTGGAGGGGGGCACCGCACACGACTAATAGATCAATGATCAATTGTTGTGTCTCCAAGGGGTGCCCCCTCCCCATATATAAAGGAGTGGAGGAGGGGGCGAGCCGGCCCTCTCTATGGCGCGCCCTAGGAGGAGTCCTACTTGTTGGGGAACGTAGTAATTTCAAAATTTTCCTACGCACACGCAAGATTATGGTGAAGCATAGCAACGAGAGGGGAGAGTGTTGTCCACGTACCCTCGTAGACCGAAAGCGGAAGCGTTAGCACAACGCGGTTGATGTAGTCGTACGTCTTCACGGCCCGACCGATCAAGCACCGAAAGCACGACACCTCCGAGTTCTTGCACACGTTCAGCTCGATGACGTCCCTCGAACTCCGATCCAGCTGAGTGTCGAGGGAGAGTTCCGTCAGCACGACGGCGTGGTGACAATGATGGTGTTCTACCGCCGCAGGGCTTCGCCTAAGCACCGCTACGATATTATCGAGGAGGACTATGGTGGAGGGGGGCACCGCACACGGCTAAGAGATCAATGATCAATTGTTATCGCTTTGGGGTGCCCCCCTGCCCCCGTATATAAAGGAGCAAGGGGGAGGCCGGCCGGCCCTCTATGGCGCGCCCCCAAGAGGGGAATCCTACTAGGACTCCAATTCCTAGTAGGTTTCCACCTAAAGGGATAGGGGGGGGGGGAAGGAAGGAGAGGGAGAGGGATAAGGAAAGGGATGCGCCGCCCCCCCTCTCCTAGTCCAATTCAGACCAGAGGGGGAGGGGCGCACGGCCTGCCCTGGCCGCCCCTCTCTCTCTCCACTAAGGCCCATCGAGGGCCTTTAGTTCCCCCGGGGTTTCCGATAACCCTCCGGCACTCCAGTTTTATCCGAAACTTCTCCGGAACACTTCCGGTGTCCGAATATAGTCATCCAATATATCAATCTTCATGTCTCGACCATTTCGAGACTCCTCATCATGTCCGTGATCACATCAAAACTCATAAACTCATAATATAACTGTCATCGAAACCTTAAGTGTGTGGACCCTACGGGTTCGAGAACTATGTAGACATGACCGAGAACCATTCCGGGTCAATAACCAATAGCGGAACCTGGATGCTCATATTGGCTCCTACATATTCTACGAAGATCTTTATCGGTCAAACCGCATAACAACATACGTTGTTCCCTTTGTCATCGGTATGTTACTTGCCCGAGATTCGATCGTCGGTATCTCAATACCTAGTTCAATCTCGTTAACGGCAAGTCTCTTTACTCGTTACATAACGCATCATTCCGTAACTAACTCATTAGCTACATTGCTTGCAAGGCTTATAGTGATGTGCATTACCGAGAGGGCCCAGAGATACCTCCCCGACAATCGGAGTGACAAATCCTAATCTCGAAATACGCCAACTCAACAAGTACCTTCGGAGACACCTGTAGAGCTCCTTTATAATCACCCAGTTATGTTGTGACGTTTGGTAGCACACAAAGTGTTCCTCCGGTAAACGAGAGTTGCATAATCTCATAGTTGTAGGAACATGTATAAGTCATGAAGAAAGCAATAGCAACATACTAAACAATCAAGTGCTAAGCTAACCGAATGGGTCAAGTCAATCATATCATTCTCCTAATGATGTGATCCCGTTAATCAAATGACACCTCATGTCTATGGCTAGGAAACTTAACCATCTTTGATTCACGAGCTAGTCAAGTAGAGGCACACTAGTGACACTATGTTTGTCTATGTATTCACACATGTATTATGTTTCCGGTTAATACAATTCTAGCATGAATAATAAATATTTATCATGAAATAAGGAAATAAATAATAACTTTATTATTGCCTCTAGGGCATATTTCCTTCATTCTCCCACTTGCACTAGAGTCAATAATCTAGTTCACACCGCCATGTGATTTAACACCAATATTCATATCTGTATATGGTTAACACCCATAGTTCACATCGTCATGTGACCAACACAGAAAGGGTTTACTAGATTCAATAATATAGTTCACATCGCTATGTGATTAACACCCAAAGAGTACTAAGGTGTGATCATGTTTTTCTCGTGAGAGAAGCTTAGTCAACGGGTCTGTCACATTCAGAGCCGTATGTATTTTGCAAATATTCTATGTCTACAATGCTCTGCACGGAGCTACTCTAGCTAATTGCTCCCACTTTAAATATGTATCCAGATTGAGACTTAGAGTCATCTAGATCGGTGTGAAAGCTTGCACCGATGTAACTCTTTACGACGGGCTCTTTTATCACCTCCATAATCGAGAAATATTTCCTTAGTCCTCACTAAGGATATTCTTGACCAATGTCCGATGATCTACTCCTAGATCACTATTGTACTCCTTGCCAAATTCAGAGCAAGGTATACAATAGGTCTGGTACATAGCATAGCATACTTTATAGAACCTATGACTGAGGCATAGGGAATGACTTTCATTCTCTTTTCTATTTTCTGCCGTGGTCGGGATTTGAGTCTTACTCAATTTCACACCTTTGCAACACATGCACGAACTCTTTCTTTGACTATTCCATTTTGAACTATTTCAAAATCTTGACAAGGTATGTACTTATTGAAAAACTTATCAAGCGTCTTGATCTATCTCAATAGATCTTGATGCTCAATATGTAAGTAGCTTTACTGAGGTCTTTCTTTTAAAGAATTCCTTTCAAATACTCCTTTATGCTTTCCAGAAAAATTCTATATCATTTTTGATCAACAATATGTTACTCACATATATTTATCAGAAAGGCGGTAGTGCTCCCACTCACTTTATTGTAAATACAGGCTTCCTTTGCAAGTCTCAGTATAAAACTATATGCTTTGATCAACTTATCAAAGCGTATATTCCAACTACGAGATGCTTGCACCAGTCCATAGATGGATCACTTGGAGCTTGCACATTTTGTTAGCACCTTTAGGATTGACAAAACCTTACGGTTGCATCATATACAACTCTTCTTTAAGAAAACCATTAAGGAATGCAGTTTTGACATCCATTTGCCAGATTTCATCAAATGTGGCAATTGCTAACATGATTCGGACAGACTTAAGCATCGCTTCTGATTGAGAAAATCTCATTGTAGTCAACACCTTGAACTTGTCGAAAACCTTTTTGTGACAAGTCGAGCTTTGTAGATAGTAACACTACTATCCGAGTCTATCTTCCTCTTGAAGATCCATTTATACAATATGGCTTGCCGATCATCGGGCAACTCCACCAAAGTCCACACTTTGTTCTCATACATGGACCCCATCTCAGATTTCATGGCCTCAAGCCATTTCATGAATCTGGGCTCATCATCGCTTCCTCATAGTTTGTAGGTTCATCATGGTCTAGTAACATGACTTCCGAATAGGATTACCATACCACTGCAGTGCGGACTGTACTTTGGAAGACCTACGAGGTTTTGTAGTAACTTAATCTGAAGTTTCATGATCATCATCATTAGCTTCCTCACTAATTGGTGTAGGAATTCATCGGAACTGATTTCTATGATGAACTACTTTCCAATTCGGGAGAAGGTACAAATTACCTTATCAAGCTCTACTTTCCTCCCACTCACTTCTTTCGGGAGAAACTCCTTCTCTAGAAAGAATCCATTCTTAGCAACGAATGTTTTTCCTTCGGATCTGTGATAGAAGGTGTACCCAACAGTTTCCTTTGGGTATTCTATGAAGACGCACTTCTCCGATTTGGGTTCGAGCTTATCAGGTTGAAACCTTTTTCACATAAGCATCGCAACTCCAAACTTTAAGAAACGATGACTTAGGTTTCTTCGCTAAACCATAGTTCATACGGTGTCGTCTCAAAGGATTAAGATGGTGCCCTATTTAAAGTGAATGCAGCTATCTTTAATGCATAACCCTAAAACGATAGTGGTAAATCGGTAAGATACATCATAGATCGCATCATATCCAATAAAGTGCGGTTACGACGTTCAGACACACCATTACGCTGTGGTGTTCCATGTGGCGTGAACTGTGAAACTATTCCACATTGTATTAAATGAAGGCCAAACTCGTAACTCAAATATTCTTCTCTACGATCAGATTGTAGAAACTTTATTTTCTTGTTACGATGATTCTCCACTTGTAACGCCCCCGATGCGGCTATATCTCCCACGTGTCGAAGCACGACTTAGAGGCATAACCGCATTGAAAGCAATGTCGCAAGTGAGGTAATCTTCACACAACCCATGTAATACATAAGGGAAAGAGATACATAGTTGGCTTACAAATGCCACTTCACACAATACATAAATAAACATCCATCATCGAGAATACACTCAAGGTCCGACTACGGAACCAAAATAAAAGAAGATACCCCAAATTCTACACAGATCCCCGATCCTCCCAACTGGGCTCCACTACTGATCATCAGGAAAAGACACATAGTAACGACCATGTTCCTCATCGAACTCCCACTTGAGCTCGGTTGCGCCACCTGCACTGGCATCGTCGGCACCTGCAACTGTTTTGGCAGAATCTGTGAGTCACGGGGACTCAGCAATCTCACACCCGCGAGATCAAGACTATTTTAGCTTATAGGAAGGACAAAGTTGTGAGGTGGAGCTGCGACAGCGACTAGCATATATGGTGGCTACATTCGCAAAAGAGAGCGAGAAGAGAAGCAAGGCACGGTCGTGAAGCTAGTAGCGATCAAGAAGTGATCCTGAACTACTTACGTCAAACATAACTCCAACACCGTGTTCACTTCCGGACTCCGAGAAGAGACCATCACGGTTACACACGGTTGATGTGTATTTTAATTAAGGTCAACTTCGGGTTTTCTACAACCGGACATCAAGAAATTCCCATCCGCCTCATAACCGCGGGCACGGCTTTGAAAGATAATACCCTGCAGGGTGTCCCAACTTAGCCCATTATAAGCTCTCACGGTCAACGAAGGATATTCCTTCTACCGGAAGACCCGATCAATCTCGGAATCCCGGACTACAAGACATTTCGACGGCAATAAAACAAGACCAGCAAAGCCGCCGAATGTGCCGACAAATCCCGATAGGAGCTGCACATATCTCGTTCTCGAGGCACACCGGATGAGCCAAAGGCCGGGTTGGCATAGACCACGATTGCTCAAGGGGCGCCGGACATCGCTCAAATTGGACCAGCACTTTCGAAGGAGAACTGCCCGGGGTTAAAATAAAGATGACCCTCGGGCTCGCGAAACCCCGGGGGACAAAGGCTTAGGTGGCACATGGTAAAACCAAAGTTGGGCCTTCTTTGGAGGAGTCTTATTCAAAGCGAACTGTCAAGGGGTTCCCATAAATCACCCAACCGTGTAAGGAACGCGAAATCAAGGAACATAACACCGGTATGACGGAAACTAGGGCGGCAAGAGTGGAACAAAACACCAGGCATAAGGCCGAGTCTTCCACCTTTACCAAATATATAGATGCATTAAATATAGCAGATATATTGTGATATCCCCAACAAGTAAACATGTTCCAAAAAGGAACAACATCTCCATGTTCCAACAAGGAACAAACTTCATCTTCACCTGCAACTAGCAACGCTTATAAGAGGGCCGAGCGGTAACATAGCCAATCAACGGTTTGCTAGGAAAAGGATGGTTAGGGGCTGACATGGCAATATGGGTGGCATGATAAGCAAGTGATAGGCATCGTAGCATAGACATAGCAAAAGAGCGAGCATCTAGCATAGCAAAGATAGAAGTGATTTCGAGGGTATGGTCATCTTGCCTGCAATGTTCTCAGAGTTGTCGAAAGCTTGATCCTCGTAAGCGTTCTCAACAGGTTCCTCGTTCACGAACTCGTCTCCCGGCTCTACCCAAAGCAAGAACACAAAAAAAGGAACCACAATAAATCACGGTGCAATGCACAAGCAACATGATGCAATATATGGCATGATATGCGTGATGTGATATGCAATGCGTATGCGTGCTCCGGAAGGAAAATGATGAACCAGGCATCAACTTGGAAAACCAAGTATGCCGCTGGAAGGATGAGATGATTTCGGTTGAAATCGATATAAAGATCACCGGAATCGGATGCACGGTTTGCAAATGACAAGCAAAACAAGAATGGCACAAATCTGCCATTAACAGCATGATGCCACTTAGCAAGCAACAAGAAATTAAGCTACTGCACCCAAACGTACCAACAAAGTATATATGGAAGTGATCTACTCAAGATGCTTGACAAAAGATGAACACTGAGCTACGGCTAAATCACAACATAACAGGTTCAAACAAGCATGGCAAAAGTGCAAAAAATATCAGGCTGGACATGGCAAAAACAGCATCAGGTAGCAATGTTCAGAGCAAGAAAACTACATGCTACAGGAACTTATAATAGCAAAACATGGCATGGCATGAATCTACTCAAATCATAGAACAAAAGTCCCTTACTGACCATAAGCCAAAAAGGATCAGACAATACAATATCACCCATGTCAAAATCGCAAGTTTCGTTAACAGATTCAGCAACATGGCATGTCAAAAACAGATAACAAGTAGGCATGTTTAAGAGCTCGATGCACTCGCTACAGAGCCATTAATGATAAAAAAAGCATCCATACATAAATAAGACATGGCATAGAAGACATACATGGCAAGAACAACATCATAGCCTACACGGATCAACCACAACAACCTTGGCAAAATTGAATAACAGGTAAACAATCTGCCAGGAAACATTTTATAGCAAAAGTAGAGCTCGATTGACTCAAGCTATGGCACTCCATAATTGCAACCAAAGGCGTGGATGGTTAGAGCATAACCATATGTTCAAAACATCCTTACTGAAGTATCTCAAAATATGCATGGATCTCTCGGTAGCATCAAGTTAACATGGCATCAAAATATCAGCTAAACAGGGCTGAAATCAGCAACATCAGGAAGCCTACTTTGCATGCTTGTTCTAGTCACCACATAGATCACAAAAATACATGGAATACACCCCTGGAAAGATGGCATGACATATTACAAAACATATGTAGGTCACAAATTCATAGGGTGCACACATCAATCATAGCAGAAATAACAGAAGTGCATGTTCTGTTAAGAAACAGAAACTAACATCACATAGCCCTTTTCCAACAGCATTTCTGGCGTCAAGATGAGCTCAAATGAAAATGATGCAATGAGATGAAATGATCTACTCTTCGAGGCGAACATTTTTACATATTACACGCACGAAACGGAGCTACAGATGCAAATTTATGATGCGTTGAAAATGCCACAAATCAATCACCGAGATAAAAACTTGGACGAAAATTAAGGGGAAGAAGTCAACCGATCGGGACCTCAGATCCGGATCCGAGGCGGCTGGCGGGGCTCGCCGGAGCCCGGGCCGGGGAGGAGAGGAGGCGGGGCCGGGGCCGGCCGGCGAGGTCCGGGCGGCGGCGGCGGCTCGGGCGCCGGTGGTCGAGCGGGCTGGCGGATGGCGGCGGGAGGGCCGGGCAAGGCTGGCGGCTGCGTCGTCTTGGGAGGGAGACAAGGCTGTTCGGGCGGGCGGCGCGGGCGGCGGCAAGGCGGACAGGTGGCTGAGTGGTCAAAGGGGCGTTTCGTCTGCCGGACCGGACGTGTCCGGGGGCGCGAGGTAGGGGAAGGCTAGGGTTTGATCCGGATTTGGACGGGGGAAGACATATTTATAGGTAGAAGGAGCTAGGAAGCTCCAAAAGAGGTGCGGTTTTCGCCCACACGATCGTGATCGAACGACGGAGAGCATGGAAGTGACTTAGATGGGTTATTGGACTATTTTGAAAGGGTGTTGGGCTGCAACTTAAAAGAGGCCTTTGCGAGAGTGCGGTTAACCGTTGGAGTACCAAACGAGCTCCAAATGACCCGAAACTTGACCGGTGGTCTACCGGTGGTATACCAAGGCCACTTGACAAACCTCGGTCCATTCCGAAAAAGTTTAGTACCCGCTCACGGAAAAACGTAAAAGGGGATGCCGGGGGACATAGGAGCGCCAGATTGCAAAACGGACAACGGGAAAAATGCTCGGAATCATGAGACGAACACGTATGCAAATGAGATGCACATGATGACATGATATGAAATGCATGACATGGACAAAATGCAAAAGAAGAAAAACCCAACCACGGAGGGAATATCATATCACAATGCCGAAAATGGCAAGAGTTGGAGTTACACATATGGAAAGTTACATCCGGGTGTTACAACACTCCACCACTACAAGAGGATCTCGCCCGAGATCTAGGACTGAAAGAACTCCGGATATTCGAACGGAGGTGATCCTCGGCGCTCCCAGGTGGCTTCTCGGTCGAATGGTGTGACCACTTCACTTTCGTGAATTTGATTGACTTGTTGCGAGTCTTGCGCTCGGTTTCTTCAAGAATAGCAACAGGGTGCTCATGATAAGAGAGATCTTCTTGAAGGTCAATTTCTTGAAGTTGATAGTGCGTTCAGAGTCTTGAAGCACTTATGGCTGTGACACGTGAAACACATCGTGCACATTTGGCGAAGTTGGAGGAAGCTCAAGTTGATAGGCGAGATCGCCTCTTTTGCCAATGATCTTGAAAGGACCCACGTATCTAGGGGCAAGCTTCCCTTTGATACCGGGTTGACGAGTGCCTTTCATTGGAGAGACGCGGAGGTAGACATGGTCTCCGATTTCAAAAGCCACATCACGGTGCTTGTCATCATAATAGCTCTTCCGGGCGCGATTGCGGCGGCTTTGAGATTCTCACGAATGACTTTGCACATTTCTTCGCTTCGTGATCAAGTCGTTGCCAAGAAGTTGGCGTTCACCTGTCTCGGACCAATTGAGAGGAGTACGGCACTTTCGCCATAGAGAATTTTGAATGGGGCCATGCAGAACTCGCTTGGAAGCTGTTGTTGTAGGAGAACTCGGCATATGGAAGACAATCTTCCCACTTCATACCGAAGGAAATGACACAAGCCGTGAGCATATCTTCAAGGATTTGATTGACTCGCTCGACTTGGCCACTTGTTTGAGGATGGAAAGCTGTGCTGAAACGAATGTTGGTGCCCATGGCCTTCTGAAAAGAATCCCAAAACTTGGAGGTAAAGATGCTGCCACGGTCTGAAGAGATCAATTGTGGAATGCCGTGCAAGGAGACAATCCTAGAGGTGTATAGCTCTGCCAACTGAGCTGCCGTGATAGATTCTTTGATACGAAGAAAATGAGCCACTTTAGTAAGCTTGTCAATGACAACGAAGATAGCATCATTTCCACGCTTGGACTTAGGAAATCCAGTAACGAAGTCCATTTCGATATGATCAAACTTCCATTCCGGAATAGCAAGAGGTTGAAGGAGACCAGCTGGTCGTTGGTGTTCTGCTTTCACCCTTCTGCAGACATCACATTCATTCACGAATTGAGCAATTTCTCGCTTCATTCGAGTCCACCAATATGACTGCTTGAGGTCATGGTACATCTTTGTACTTCAGGATGAATGGATAGAAGCGAATTGTGTGCCTCGTTCATAATGACTTTACGTAGATCACCCTTTGGAACCACAATCCGGTCCTCGAAGAAAAGAGTATCTTTGTCGTCAACGTGGAAGCACTTGTACTTGGAAATGTCCTTGTCGATACCACGTTTCACCTTTTTCACCATGGTATCCAGGAGTTGAGCCTCACGAATCTGATCTTCCAAAGTAGGAGAGACTATGAGGTTGGCAAGAAAGCCTTGAGGAACAACTTGAAGATTCAGCTTATGGAAAGCTTCACAAAGATCCGTTGGAAGGGCTTGAGGATTAAACTGCAGTAAAGAAGCCTTCCTGCTCAAAGCATCTGCAATGACATTGGCCTTGCCCGAGTATATTCAATACTTGGTTTGTACTCTTGAATCATTTCGACCCATCGAGTCGGCCTGAGGTTGAGGTTGGGTTGAGTGAAGATATACTTGAGACTCTTGTGATCGGTGAAAATGTCCACTTTCCTTCCCAACAAGAGATGTCTCCACGTTATCAATGCATGGACAACTGCCGCCAGCTCAAGATCGTGAGTGGGGTAGTTCTTTTCGTTGGGCTTCAATGGCGAGAGGTATAGGCCACAACTCTCTTCTCTTGCATTAACACAAAGACCGAGACCTTGAAGAGAAGCATCACAGAAAACTTCAAATGGCTTGGATTCATCAGAGGAGTCAAGATAGGAGCTGTGACGAGTTTCTCTTTGAGAGTATTGAAAGCAACGTCACACTCGGAGACGGACATACTTCACATGCTTCGGAGAAGGTTGGAAAGAGGCTTTGCAATCTTGGAGAAGTTCTCAACGAATCTTCGCAATAGCTTGCAAGACCAAGAAAATCATGAGCTGCTTGACATTCCGAGGAGGTTCCCAATTCACAAGCTACGGACACCTTCTCGGGGTTAACAGCGATGCCCTTGGCGGAGATGATATGACCAAGGTAAAGAACTTCATCAAGCCAAAATTCACATTTGGAAAACTTCGCATAGAATTGATACTCTACGAGCTTGTCTAGCACCAATCGCAAATGTTTGGCATGATCCTTCTTATTCTTGGAGAAGACCAAAATATCATCAAGATAGACCAAGACGAATTCATTGGTGTAGGGGTTGAAGATGAAATTCATCATCCGAGAGAATGTTGGAGGAGCATTGACAAGGCCGAAAGACATGACAGTATATTCATAAGAACCAAAGCTTGTTCGAATGCTGTCTTGGGAATATCTTGTTCACGAATGCGAATCTGATGATAACCCATACGAAGGTCAAGCTTGGAGAACACTTTAGCACCTTTGAGTTGCTCGAAAAGCTCATTGATGTTGGGAAGTGGATACTTGTTCTTGATTATCTTCTTATTCAATGGACGGTAATCGACGCAAAGTCGGTCCGTGCCATCCTTCTTCTGGACAAAAAGAACGCCACAACCCCAAGGAGATGAACTCGGTCTGATCAAACCCAGACGCTCTTGTTCATCGAGCTGCTTCTTCAATTCCTTCAGCTCATTAGGTCCAAGCTTGTATGGACGCTTGCAAACGGGTTCGATGCCGTGCTCAAGATCGATAACGAACTCAACTGGCGGTGAGGAGGCATACCGGAAGCTCTTACGGAAAGACATCTTGGTACTCACAAACGATCGGAATCGAGAGATAGCATCCAATTCGACCTTCTCATTGAGAGAAAACAACCGAATGGTTTCATCACGAGCATAGATGATCACATCATTAGAAGAGTGAGTCAATTGAATTTCCTTGGCAGCACAATCAAGCTGAGCTTTGTCTTTGAGAAAGCCAGTCCATCCCAAGAATAAGATCAATATCCGAGTCACCAAGAACAATTGGTTTAGCCAGAAATCTATAATCGCCCATCTTGATAGAAACATCCGGAACCAAGGAGCTTGCATGCATGAATTTACCCGGAGAGACAACCGATAACGGTTTAGGAAAATCTTGAAAAACCAACTCATGTTTAGATGCAAAAGGTCTTGAAATGAAAGAATGCGATGCACCAGTATCAAATAAGACTTTTGCAGGAATATCATTAACTGGAAGATTACCCATTATCACATCAGTAGATTCCTTCGCTTGAGCTGCATTCATCATATTCACCTTCGCAGACTTGGGATTATGCTTGACCACTGCATTGCTGGAAGATTTCACAGGAGGAGGAGGCGGAAGGCGCCTTTGGTTGAAGCACTTGTTCGCATAGTGACCTTTGGCTGACATTTGTTGCAAGTCACCTCGAGAGCGGACGGTGATAAGGAGCATTTGACCTTGGAGCTTGAGAATTTGACTTGTTCTCGATAGCTTTGGGTTGGGTGGGTGGGAAGATCCACGACCACCGAAGTTCTTCTCACGATAAGGCCGACGGAACGGAGGAGGAGGAAGGTAGAACTTTTGCTGCTTAGCTGCCACTTGAGAGGAAGAAGAAGACTGAACTGCATCCCCGATTCTCTTCTTAGAAGCCTCACATTTGAGCTGGGCAGCTTCTTGCTTGATGCCATGTTGTAGAATTCATCATACTTTTACGGCTCAAAAAGCACAAGAGCTAATTGCAGATCTTCTCCGAGACCACCTCTGAATTGATAGATCATACTCTTTTCATCGTGGACGTCTTGCTTAGCAAAACGAAAGCGAAGTTCTCGAATCGGATATTGTATTGATAGACAGACATGTTGCCTTGCTTGAGATTGCGGAACTCCTCATGCTTGCTCTCAACAACACTTTTGAATGTGGTGAGCTCACGAAGTCTCGTGGAACTCATCCTGTGTAATGACACGACCTCCTCTGGAATCTTTGTATTGCTGGTACCACTCGGCAGCTTGGTCCTTGAGTTGAAACGAAGCAAACTTGACAAAGTCCTCGTGTCCGACATTGCTACATTCAAAATGTTTGCAGATGTCCACAAGCCAATCGTCGGCGTCTGTGGCCTCGACACAGAAACTGAAAGACTTCGGCTGATTAGCGAGGAACTGGTTGAGGGTAGCAAAGTGCGGTTGGTTGTTGCCTTGACCTTGATTGCCTTGCCCTTGAGTACGCTCTTGCAAGAGCTGCAAAATCATCTGAGCATTGGCATTGGTGGCTGCCATGATAGCTTGTCATGCCTCCGTGGCGGAGGTGGAGGTGGAGGTTCTGACCGATTCTCATCATTGCGATCCGGATTCGAACGCGTTGGCGGAGCCATCCTGAAGAGGGTGACATCTGTTAGCACTTTGATAGACAGATAGACAAGTTGAATCAACGGATAGAAATTGCAACATATAGTCTTCACAATAAACATTCGAGCAAGGATGAACGAATGAATTCCAAAGTTAACATCACACGTCCATTAAGGTGAGAAGCCACTTAGATAAAGGTATGGAATCATCATCTGCCTTTGAAACAATTCGAATATCACAACTGAAAACAAAAGATTGGCTTCTAGAATAAGCCGGAACAAACACATGATAGAGATTTCGCCCAAAGTGTTCGTGGTGGGGCCCACACGGACACGACGTATAGCGGCCGTCATGAATGACAAACAAGACGTCGCCGAATCAGCATAGCCAAGGATTCTTTAAGACGCCTCGCTACCCAGAATCGACCGTGAATGGGCGGACCACTAGACGTTGGACCCCAATCTCAAATCATACATCTGTCGGAAAGATATCCTGTAAGCTACTAGAATTCCCACCTATAAACTCCGAAACTTTCTCGGTTATGCAATCTGGTGTTGGGGATACAGGGGACACAAAATATATTACCCAAACTAACAATACCTAGATCCAAATTGTATCCATCCGTCAACACATAACCAAGAAACCTTCGGAAATCGTGTACCTCGACCTTCGAAAAGCATCCGTTATACGAGTCATGGCAATACCCGAGCTCGCCCCAGTACTGGGTTATCGGGGTTCTCTCACCAACAACTGCACAAAAGAGATTTCGATGTCGGCAAAACTCAGGTATTCCAGAACTGCAACGATAAAATTGTGACGACAACACCTCAGAGCTCAACTCCCCGGGACACTGCCACAACCCCTAAATGTCAGGAGGCACCAAGAACAATGTTCTCGTCACAAAACCATCGGAACGATCCCAAGATACCCGCGTGATCCTAAATTTTTTTTAGTGAAATTTGAGGAGAGGAGAGTCAAAACTTCTACGTCAGGAGACCTCACAGAGCGACGAAGGGACTGGGGAGTAAAAGGAATCCTACTCTCCGATATATATAATCCTAAGACTCAAAACATTTTCCGTTCTAGACTCAACAACGCCAAAGACAAACAATCAAGTAGGGGCTCCTAAGTCGGGATGGCTCGATTACCAACTTGTAACGCCCGATGCGGCTATATCTCCCACGTGTCGAAGCACGACTTAGAGGCATAACCGCATTGAAAGCAATGTCGCAAGTGAGGTAATCTTCACACAACCCATGTAATACATAAGGGAAAGAGATACATAGTTGGCTTACAGTCGCCACTTCACACAATACATAAATAAACATCCATCATCCAGAATACACTCAAGGTCCGACTACGGAACCAAAATAAAAGAAGATACCCCAAATGCTACACAGATCCCCGATCGTCCCAACTGGGCTCCACTACTGATCATCAGGAAAAGACACATAGTAACAACCACGTTCCTCATCGAACTCCCACTTGAGCTCGGTTGCGTCACCTGTACTGGCATCGTCGGCACCTGCAAGAATCGCTTTTGGTAGAATCTGTGAGTCACGGGACTCAGCAATCTCACACCCGAGATCAAGACTATTTAAGCTTATAGGAAGGACAGAGTTGTGAGGTGGAGCTGCAGCAAGTTTACTAGCATATATGGTGGCTACATTCGCAAAAGAGAGCGAGAAGAGAAGCAAGGCACGGTCGTGAAGCTAGTAGCGATCAAGAAGTGATCCTGAACTACTTACGTCAAATATAACTCCAACATCGTGTTCACTTCCGGACTCACGAGAAGAGACCATCACGGTTACACACGCCGTTGATGTGTATTTTAATTAAGGTCAACTTCGGGTTTTCTACAACCGGACATCAACAAATTCCCATCTGCCTCATAAATCATGCACGGCTTTCAAAAGATAATACCCTGCGGGGGTGTCCCAACTTAGCCCATTACAAGCTCTCACGGTCAACGAAGGATATTCCTTCTACCGAAGACCCAATCAATCTCGGAATCCCGGACTACAAGACATTTCGACAAAGAATAAAACAAGACCAAAGAAGCCGCCCGAATGTGCCGACAAATCCCGATAGGAGCTGCACATATCTCGTTCTCGAGGCACACCGGATGAGCCAGACGTCGGGTTGGCATAGACGCTGATTGCTCAAGGCGCGGACATCGCTCAAATTGGACCAAAGCACTCGAAGGAGAAGCGCCCGGGGTTAAAATAAAGATGACCCTCGGGCTCGCGAAAACCTGTGGGGAAAAAGGCTTAGGTGGCAAATGGTAAAACCAAAGTTGGGCCTTGCTTGGAGGAGTCTTATTCAAAGCGAACTGTCAAGGGGGTCCCATAAATCACCCAACCGTGTAAGGAACGCGAAATCAAGGAACATAACACGGTATGACGGAAAACTAGGGCGGCAAGAGTGGAACAAAACACCGTGCATAAGGCCGAGTCTTCCACCTTTACCAAGTATATAGATGCATTAAATATAGCAGATATATTGTGATATCCCCAACAAGTAAACATGTTCCAAAAAGGAACAACATCTCCATGTTCCAACAAGGAACAAACTTCATCTTCACCTGCAACTAGCAACACTATAAGAGGGGCTGAGCGCGGTAACATAGCCAATCAATGGTTTGCTAGGAAAAGGATGGTTAGGGGCTGACATGGCAATATGGATGGCATGATAAGCAAGTGATAGGCATCGTAGCATAGGCATAGCAAAAGAGCGAGCATCTAGCATAGCAAAGATAGAAGTGATTTCGAGGGTATGGTCATCTTACCTGCAATGTTCTCAGAGTTGTCGAAAGCTTGATCCTCGTAAGCGTTCTCAACAGGTTCCTCGTTCACGAACTCGTCTCCCGGCTCTACCCAAAGCAAGAATACAAACAAAGGAACCACAATAAATCACGGTGCAATGCACAAGCAACATGATGCAATATATGGCATGATATGCGGGATGTGATATGCAATGCGTATGCGTGCTCCGGAAGGAAAATGATGAACCAGGCATCAACTTAGCAAACCAAGTATGCCGCTGGAAAGATGAGATGATTTCGGTTGAAATCGATATAAAGATCACCGGAATCGGATGCACGGTTTGCAAATGACAAGCAAAACAAGAATGGCACAAATCTGCCATTAACAGCATGATGTCACTTAGCAAGCAACAAGAAATTAAGCTACTGCACCCAAACGTACCAACAAAGTATATGGAAGTGATCTACTCAAGATGCTTGACAAAAGATGAAAACTGAGCTACGGCTAAATAACAACATAACAGGTTCAAACAAGCATGGCAAAAGTGCAAAAAATATCAGGCTGGACATGGCAAAAACAGCATCAGGTAGCAATGTTCAGAGCAAGAAAACTACATGCTACAGGAACTTATAATAGCAAAACATGGCATGGCATGAATCTACTCAAAGCATAGAACAAAAGTCCCTTACTGACCATAAGCCAAAAAGGATCAGACAATACAATATCACACATGTCAAAATCGCAAGTTTCGTTAACAGATTCAGCAACATGGCATGTCAAAAACAGATAACAAGTAGGCATGTTTAAGAGCTCGATGCACTCGCTACAGAGCCTTTAATGATAAACTAAGCATCCATACATAAAGAAGACATGGCATAAAAGACATACATGGCAAGAACAACACCATAGCCTACACGGATCAACCATAACAACCTTGGCAAAATTAAATAACATGTAAACAATCTGCCAGGAAACATTTTATAGCAAAAGTAGAGCTCGATTGACTCAAGCTATGACACTCCATAATTGCAACAAAAGGCATGGATGGTTAGAGCATAACCACATGTTCAAAACATCCTTACTGAAGTATCTCAAAATATGCATGGATCTCTCGGTAGCATCAAGTTAACATGGCATCAAAATATCAGCTAAACAGGGCTGAAATCAGCAACATCAGGAAGCCTACTTTCCATGCTTGTGCTAGTCACCACATAGATCAAAAAAATACATGGCATACACGCCTGGAAAGATGGCATGACATATTACAAAACATATGTAGGTCTCAAATTCATAGGGTGCACACATCAATCATAGCAAAAATAACAAAAGTGCATGTTCTGTTAAGAAACAGAAACTAACATCACATAGCCCTCTTCCAACAGCATTTCGGGCATCAAGATAAGCCCCAATGAAAATGACGCAATGAGACGAAATGATCTACTCTTCGAGTCGAACATTTTGACATATTACACGCACGAAATGGAGCTACAGGTGCAAAGTTATGATGCGTTGAAATTGCCACAAATCAATCACCGAGATAAAAACTTGGACGAAAATTAAGGGGGGGGGGGGGAAGAATTCAACCGATCGGGATCTCAGATCCGGACCCGAGGCGGCCGGCGGGGCTCGCCGGAGCCCGGCCGGGGAGGAGAGGAGGCGGGCTGGGCCGGGCCGGGCGAGGTCCGGGCGGCGGGCGGCGGCTCGGGCGCCGGTGGTCGGGCATGGCGGCGGCGGGCCTACGGCAGGGCGCCTGAGTGCTGGCGCGGGCGACGGGCGCTTGCTGGGTTGAGGGCTGTCGCTGGCGGGCTGGCGGCGCGGGGCGGGCGAATGTGGTGGCATACAAGTGGGTTGGGCGCGGCGGTTTCGTTCTACGGACCGGACGTGTCCGGGGGCGCGAGGTAGGGGAAGGCTAGGGTTTGATCCGGATTTGGATGGGGGAAGGCATATTTATAGGTAGAAGGAGCTAGGAAGCTCCAAAAGAGGTGCGGTTTTCGCCCACACGATCGTGATCGAACGACGGAGAGCATGGAAGTAGATGGGTTATTGGACTATTTTGAAAGGGTGTTGGGCTGCAACTTAAAAGAGGCCTTTGCGAGAGTGCGGTTAACCGTTGGAGTACCAAACGAGCTCCAAATGACCCGAAACTTGACCGGTGGTCTACCGGTGGTATACCAAGGCCACTTGACAAACCTCGGTCCATTCCGAGAAAGTTTAGTACCCGCTCACGGAAAAACGTAAAGGGGACGCCGGGGACATAGGAGCGCCGGATTGCAAAACGGACAACGGAAAAATGCTCAAATCATGAGGCGAACACGTATGCAAATGAGATGCACATGATGACATGATATGAAATGCATGACATGGACAAAATGCAAAAAGAAGAAAAACCCAACCACGGAGGGAATATCATATCACAATGCCGAAAATGGCAAGAGTTGGAGTTACACATATGGAAAGTTACATCCGGGGTGTTACACCACTTCACTATGAAATTCTTTGAACTTTTCAAATGTTTCAGACCTGTGCTTCATTAAGTAGATATACGCATATCTGCTCAAATCATCTGTGAAGGTCAGACAATAACAATACCCGCCACGAGCATCAACACTCATTGGACCACATACATCGGTATGTATTATTTCCAACAAGTTAGTAGCTCATTCCGTTGTTCCGGAGAACGGAGTTTTAGTCATCTTGCCAAAAAGGCACAGTTCGCAAGCATCAAATGATTCATAACCAAGTGATTCCGAAAATCCATCTTTATGGAGTTTCTTCATGCGCTTTACACCGATATGACCTAAACGGCAGTGCCACAAATAAGTTGCACTATCATTATTAACTTTGCATCTTTTGGCATCAACATTATGAATATGTGTATCACTATGATCAAGATTCAATAAACCATCACCATTGGGTGTATGACCATAGAAGGTTTTATTCATGTAAACAGAATAACAATTTATTCTCTATCTTAGATGAATAATCGTATCGCAATAAACATGATCTTATCATATTTATGCTCAACGCAAACACCAAATAACATTTATTTAGGTTTAACACTAATCTAAAAAATATAGGGAGTGTGTGATGATGATCATATCAATCTTGGAACTACTTCCAACACTTACCGTCACTTCCCCCTCAACTAGTCTCTGTTTATTCTGTAACTCCTGTTTCGAGTTACTAATCACAACAACCGAACAAGCATCAAATACTCAGGGGCTACTATAAACACTAGTAAGGCACACATCAATAACCTGTATATCAAATATACCCTTGTTCAATTTGCCATCCTTCTTATCCACCAAATATTCAGGGCATTTCCGCTTCCAATGACAATTTCCTTTGCAGTGTAAGCACTTAGTTTCAGGCTTTGGTCCAGCTTTGGGCTTCTTCGCAGGAGTGACAACTTGCTTGTCATTCTACTTGAAGTTCCCTTTCTTTCCCTTTGCCCTTCTCTTGAAACTAGTGGTCTTGTCAATCATCAACACTTGATGCTCTTTCTTGATTTCTACCTTCGTCGATTTTAACATCACCAAGAGCTCGGGAATCGTTTTTGTCATCCCTTGCATACTATAGTTCATCACGAAGTTCTAGTAACTTGGTGATGGTGACTAGAGAACTCTGTCAATCACTATCTTATCTGGAAGATTAACTCCCACTTGATTCAAGCGATTGTAGACAATCTAAGCACATGCTCAATAGTTGAGCGATTCTCCTCCATCTTTTAGCTATATAACTTGTTGGAGACTTCATATCTCTCAACTCGGGTATTTTCTTGAAATTAACTTCAATTCCTGGAACATCTCATATGGTCCATGACGTTCAAAACGTCTTTGAAGTCCCGATTCTAAGCCGTTAAGCATGGTGCACTAAACTATCAAGTAGTCATCATATTGAGCTAGCCAAACATTCATAAGTGCATCTGCTCCTACAATAGGTCATCACCTAGCGGTGCATTAAGGACATAATTCTTACATGCAGCAATGAGGATAAACCTCAGATCACGGATCCAATCCGCATCATTGCTACTAACATCTTTCAACACAATTTTCTCTAGGAACATATCAAAATAAACATACGAAAGCAACAACGCGAGCTATTGATCTACAACATAATTTGCAAAATACTACCAGGACTAAGTTCATGATAAATTTGAGTTCAATTAATCATATTACTTAAGAACTCCCACTTAGACAGACATCTCTCTAGTCATCTAAGTGATCACGTGATCCAAATCAACTAAACCATGTCCGATCATCACGTGAGATGGAGTAGTTTTCAATGGTGAACATCACTATGTTGATCATATCTACTATATGATTCACACTCGACCTTTCGGTCTCCGTGTTCCGAGGCCATATCTATATATGCTAGGCTCGTCAAGTTTAACCTGAGTATTCCGCGTGTGCAACTGTTTTGCACCCGTTGTATTTGAACGTAGAGCCTATCACACCCGATCGTCACGTGGTGTCTCAAAGACGAAGAACTTTCGCATAGCGGTGCATACTCGGGGAGAACACTTCTTGATAATAAGTGAGAGATCATCTTATAATGCTACCGTCAATCAAAGCAAAATAAGATGCATAAAGGATAAACATCACATGCAATCAATATAAGTGATATGATATGGCCATCATCATCTTGTGCTTGTGATCTCCATCTCCGAAGCAATCGTCGTGATCACCATAAATGCCGACGCGACACCTTGATCTCCATCGTAGCATCGTTGTCGTCTCGCCACCTATTGCTTCTACGACTATCGCTACCGCTTAGTGATAAAGTAAAGCAATTACAGGGAGCTTGCATTTCATACAATAAAGCGACAACCATATGGCTCCTGCCAGTTGTCGATAACTCGGTTACAAAACATGATCATCTCATATAATAAAATATAGCATCACGTCTTGACCATATCACATCACAACATGCCTGCAAAAACAAGTTAGACGTCCTCTACTTTGTTGTTGCAAGTTTTACGTGGCTGCTACGGGCTGAGCAAGAACCGTTCTTACCTACGCATCAAAACCACAACGATAGTTCGTCAAGTTAGTGTTGTTTTAACCTTCGCAAGGACCGGGCGTAGCCACTCGGTTCAACTAAAGTTGGAGAAACCGACACCAAGAAGCCACCTGTGTGCAAAGCACGTCGGTAGAACCAGTCTCGCGTAAGCGTCTGGCGTAATGTCGTTCCGGCCGCTTCATCCAACAATACCGCCGAACCAAAGTATGACATCTTTGGTAAGCAGTATGACTTGTATCGCCCACAACTCACTTGTGTTCTACTCGTGCATATAACATCTACGCATAAAACCTGGCTCGGATGCCACTGTTGGGGAACGTAGTAATTTCAAAATTTTCCTACGCACACGCAAGATCATGGTGATGCATAGCAACGAGAGGAGAGAGTGTTGTCCATGTACCCTTGTAGACCGAAAGCGGAAGCGTTAGCACAACATGGTTGATGTAGTCGTACGTCTTCACGGCCCGACCGATCAAGCACCGAAAGCACGACACCTCCGAGTTCTTGCACACGTTCAGCTCGATGACGTCCCTCGAACTCCGATCCAGCCGAGTGTCGAGGGAGAGTTCCATCAGCACGACGGCGTGGTGACGATGATGATGTTCTACCGTCGCAGGGCTTCGCCTAAGCACCGCTACGATATTATCGAGGAGAACTATGGTGGAGGGGGGCACCGCAGACGGCTAAGAGATCAATGATCAATTGTTGTCGCTTTGGGGTGCCCCCCTGCCCCCGTATATAAAGGAGCAAGGGGGAGGCCGGCTGGCCCTCTATGGCGCCCCCAAGAGGGTAATCCTACTAGGACTCCAAGTCCTAGTAGGTTTCCACCTAAAGGGAGAGAGGGGGAAGGAAGGAGAGGGAGAGTGAGAAGGAAAGGGGGGCGCCGCCCCCCCTCTCCTAGTCCAATTCGGACCAGAGGGGAGGGGGCGCGCGGCCTGCCCTGGCCGCCCCTCTCTCTCTCCACTAAGGCCCATCGAGGCCCATTAGTTCCCCCGGGGTTTCCGATAACCCTCCGACACTCCAGTTTTATCCGAAACTTCTCTGGAACACTTCCGGTGTCCGAATATAGTCGTCCAATATATCAATCTTCATGTCTCGACCATTTCGAGACTCCTCGTCATGTCCGTGATCACATCCGGGACTCCGAACAAACTTCAGTACATCAAAACTCATAAACTCATAATATAATTGTCATCGAAACCTTAAGCGTGCGGACCCTACTGGTTCGAGAACTATGTAGACATGACCGAGAACCATTCCGGGTCAATAACCAATAGCGGAACCTGGATGCTCATACTGGCTCCTACATATTCTACGAAGATCTTTATCGGTCAAACCGCATAACAACATACGTTGTTCCCTTTGTCATCGTATGTTACTTGCCCGAGATTCGATCGTCGGTATCTCAATACCTAGTTCAATCTCGTTACCGGCAAGTCTCTTTACTCGTTACGTAATGCATCATTCCGTAACTAACTCATTAGCTACATTGCTTGCAAGGCTTATAGTGATGTGCATTACCAAGAGGGCCTAGAGATACCTCCCCGACAATCGGAGTGACAAATCCTAATCTCGAAATACGCCAACTCAACAAGTACCTTCGGAGACACCTGTAGAGCTCCTTTATAATCACCCGGTTACGTTGTGACATTTGGTAGCACACAAAGTGTTCCTCCCAGAAGCAGGAGTTGCATAATCTCATAGTTGTAGGAACATGTATAAGGCATGAAGAAAGCAATAGCAACATACTAAACGATCAAGTGCTAAGCTAACCGAATGGGTCAAGTCAATCACATCATTCTCTTAATGATGTGATCCCGTTAATCAAATGACAACTCATGTCTATGGCTAGGAAACTTAACCATCTTTGATTCACGAGCTAGTCAAGTAGAGGCACACTAGTGACACTATGTTTGTCTATGTATTCACACATGTATTATGTTTTCGGTTAATACAATTCTAGCATGAATAATAAACATTTATCATGAAATAAGAAAATAAATAATAACTTTATTATTGCCTCTAGAGCATATTTCCTTCACTACTCCCACCGGGAGTAGGATTCCCCCCTTCCAAGTAGTAGGAGTAGGAGTCAAGGAAAGGGGAGAGAGAAGAGAAGGAAGGAGGGGGCGCAGCCCCTCCCCCTAGTCCAATTCGGACTAGGCCTGGGGGGGGGGGTGCCCAGTCTCTCCTCTCTCTTTCCCCTAAAGCCCAATAAGGCCCATATACTCCCCGGCGAATTCCCGTAACTCTCCGGTACTCCAAAAAATACCCGAATCACTCGGAACCTTTCTGATGTCCAAATATAGTCGTCCAATATATCAATCTTTACGTATCGACCATTTCGAGACTCTTCGTCATGTCCCCGATCTCATCCGAGACTCCGAACCACCTTCGGTACATCAAAACACATAAACTCATAATATAACCGTCATCGAACTTTAAGCGTGCGGACCCTACGGGTTCGAGAACTATGTATACATGACCGAGACACGTCTCCGGTCAATAACCAATAGCGGAACCTGGATGCTCATATTTGCTCCCACATATTCTACGAAGATCTTTATCGGTCAAACCGCATAACAACATACGTTGTTCCCTTTGTCATCGGTATGTTACTTGCCCGAGATTCGATCGTCTATATCTCAATACCTAGTTCAATCTCGTTTCCGGTAAGTCTCTTTACTAGTTCTGTAATACATCATTCCGCAACTAACTCATTAGTTGCAATGCTTGCAAGGCTTATAGTGATGTGCATTACCGAGTGGGCCCAAAGATACCTCTCCGACAATCGGAGTGACAAATCCTAATCTCGAAATACGCCAACCCAACAAGTACCTTTGGAGACACACAGAGAGCACCTTTATAATCACCCGATTACGTTGTGACGTTTGGTAGCACACAAAGTGTTCCTCCGTAAACGGAGTTGCATAATCTCATAGTCATAGGAACATGTATAAGTCATGAAGAAAGCAATAGTAGAATACTAAGCGATCGTGTGCTAAGCTAACGGAATGGGTCAAGTCAATCACATCATTCTCCTAATGATGTGATCCCGTTAATCAAATGACAACTCATGTCTATGGCTAGGAAACATAACCATCTTTGATCAACGAGCTAGTCAAGTAGAGGCATACTAGTGACACTCTGTTTATCTATGTATTCACACAGGTATTATGTTTCCGGTTAATACAATTCTAGCATGAATAATAAACATTTATCATGAAATAAGGAAATAAATCATAACTTTATTATTGCCTCTAGGGCATATTTCCTTCATAAAATTCATGAAATTTTTTGGCATGACCTTTTCTAAAGACAGGACATATCGAGCGCCTGAAATTTTCCGGGACGGAAACAAATCAACATTCCGGCAAAACATAGGCCACTCGGAATGCATCATCATCATCATCATCATCTATATTCAGAATGCATCATCATCGACATCAATGACATGGCGACTAGCACTAGCATTTCCATCATCGACATTTACAACACATTATCATCTATATCAACAACATGGGGATTTGGCTATTCTCACCTAGAGGTCTTAAGGGGTCGGCGATGGGGATGACTGCGGGGATGAGGTAGGGGCAAATACTTAATTTCTGCATAAACAAACTAGTTCTATTAAGCACTTACTAAATAAACTAGTTCTATTAACTACTTATTAAAATAAACTAGTTCTATTAACTACTTACTAAATAAACTAGTTCTATTAAGAACTTACTATAAATAAACTAATTCTATTAAGCACTTACTATAAATAAACTAGTTCTATTAAGCACTTACTATAAATAAAATTTCTAATCAAAAGACCTAAAATTTCCTATTCTATTCAAAACACCTAAAATAATCTAAAATATATTCTATTAAGAAACCTACATTCTAAATATACAGTTGAATTACCTACATTCTACAAGACTAGAGACAAGGGAGGGCGGGAGGAGGGTATGAAGGAGGGAGGAGGCGGGAAGGAGGGGGAAGGAGGAGGAGGAGGGAGGAGGGGAGGAGGCGGGAAGGAGGGGGGGAGGAGGAGATACCTCGGTGACAAGTGTGGGGGGCGAGAGGCGGGATGGAAGAGGAGCTAGGGAGGGAGGGGCGGCGGTGGCGGGATGGAGGGAGGGATGTAGGAGGGAGGCGGCGGCGGGGGCAGCAGCTAGCGGCAATCTGGCAACTCAACAAGAACCGGGGCAGACGACGGGGTGAAGGAGGGGATGGAGGAGGGAGTGGAGAGGGGAGAGTGAGGCGCGGGCGGCCAGGCGGATAAGAGAACCGCGTTGCCTTATCAGTAGCGCTCTTTAGGGAAAAGCGCTACTGCTAGAAGCCATAGCAGTAGCGCCCTCCACGCAAAGGTGCTACTGCTATGCCTGTAGCAGTAGCGTCTTCTAGGCAAAACGTGCTACTGCTAAGCATGTAAAATTAAACATAAAAAATACATTGCTCATCGATGATCTTTTTGTGTAGAATCTGAATTGTCAATAGAAATCTTCCCCGGTTTAAGGCCACAAATCCTATACATAGAGTTCAATGAAGACCAAGTGCTTGTGATGGTTTGAGAAGTAACGTATTTAAGGTGGTGAACACCCTGTTCGCTTAGCAGTATGAGACTAAGCGTAGGTGCGAGAGGGGATGATACGTTAGCAGTAGCGTGTGTTAGTGAAACACGCTATTGCTAAGTTCGTTAGCAGTAGCGCGTCTATAGAAAGGGCGCTACTACAATATATAGTCTGGGGTAACGCCCTGGCAATTGTATAGTAGCGCTCTTTTCTCCTAGGGCGCTACTGCTACTTGGGTATTAGCAGTGTGGTCTTTCGCAGCGCGCTACTGCTAACAACAACTCTTGTTTTTAAACCGCGCTGCTGGTAATATTCTGTGTATAAGGTTTTTCCTAGTAGTGTCCAAATCCGATGCAACATCAGGGAGGATCCGCCGCGCAACCACGCACTATGATAGCAGCTGAAGGGCGGCATCCGAGCAGGCGCGTCGTGAGCGGCATTTGCTGCGTCCGGCCTGGCGCCGGGCTAAGTCCGCGCTGGCCGGGACCTCCCGTTGCCCTGGGCCGAGGATCGGTCTAGGACCACCGCGCAGATGTCCGCTCCCCGTCGGCGCCGGACGAGTGATCAACTCCTCAAAGTTGGAATGAAGGAGTCCGAGCACGTCTCTTGCCCTCGTCGACAATGGCAATGTCAAGAGTGTGTCCACGGATCGATTGTCGCCGTCAGGAGGACGCTGTCCGGCGGGGTGCCAGATGGAGGTAGCCAAGCAACTACATCGAGAGACCTTCCGCCGTTGGTAGGACGATGATGTCGACGGAAGGGACAATGACGAAGGTACCAACAGTTTAGGAGGCCATGCCTAAAACGTCACCTTTCATACTTTGCTCAGTTTAGTTTAGTTTTAGTTTAATTTTATTCGGTAGTTGAACTTTGTTAATTTGCTTCAATATATCAAAATTTTAAAAATATTGTTCCGTTTACATGAATTTCGTCCGTCTTTTTAAATTATTTATTTAAACTAGTGTGAATATTTGATGCATGTAGTTGGATGGTCGGCTTTTGCTGTCAGCCGCGTTGGAGTTGCCTTTACTTCATTATATGGTTGGATGGTAGGCTCTCGCTATCAACCATGTTTGAAGTTATCTTACTTTATTATGGCTGGATGATACGCTCTTACTGTCAACCGCATTGAAATTGTTGCGATTACTCTTACTCTACGACACTGCTAGATCCGCGGTAGGGTTGCATTTACTCGACGATGATTGATGGCGCACTACAAAGATCCGCGGTCCGCGTCACCTGTCCTGTGACCGCTTGCTTGCAGCTGCACAACTTGCTACTCTCAGTCCTCGCTCCTCCTGGGCTAGCTGTTTCTCCATGGACGGCGATGGCCGCAGCGACTGCGACGCCGGCGGCGAGTGGATCTGGGTGCGTCGACCGCAGGAAGCGGAAGCTGCGGCTGC
Organism: Aegilops bicornis; assembly: GCA_021605145.1. Lineage (NCBI taxonomy): Eukaryota > Viridiplantae > Streptophyta > Magnoliopsida > Poales > Poaceae > Aegilops > Aegilops bicornis. Next base: position 570,526,720 of record CM038672.1, read on the forward strand.
GGCTGCGGCGGCGAGTTGGCCGGCGGAGGAGGCGCGGCCTCTGAAGGTGGTGTTCGGATCCCCAGCGAGGCACTTCACCGATTCGGCGCCGATCGGGAACGGCCGTCTCGGCGCCATGGTCTGGGGCGGCGTCACCTCCGAGAAGCTCCAGCTCAACCGTAATTGACAGACCCCGGTTCCCCCTCTTCTGAAGGCTTGATTACTCTGCTATAATATCACCAATTTTAGTTCAAATATTGGGTTTTTTGGTCGGGAAGCGCTCTCGTTCCAACTCGGGAATCAAATTCACCCAGCAACACCACAACAATAACAATGCTAACAGATGTGATTTAGAGCCTCGATTTTAAAACTATGACATCTTGAATTTTCGATTTTAAAACAAATGTGTTCACTTTTTGGAATAAATTATGGGTGTCACTGCAGTGGCAACCCGCACAACTTTTCCTGCTCACGTTACCTCCTCCCATGCGCGGCCATGCTCATGCCATCGGTGAGAGCACACTCGAGGCAGAAAGCAAAATGGCTGGAATTTAATAAGGAGAAATTACCGAAAAAGGCTTCCACCCTACTTTATATATAAAGCAACCACGAGAGCCAAGGTCCAACAATGTTCAACAAGGTTCACGCTGCACACACCGCACACACAACCGGTAGCACAAAATGGGGAGAAATTTAGCGAACGAATGGAGAGAGAAGCATTATCGTTAGAGCATGGTTGTTTCTGTGTGTTGTTAGATGAGGGGAAATCGATGGTGAGAGCGTGTCCAACACAAGCATTGTATCGACCCGTAGATGGAGATGTCAATTGGCCACGTATCTATCTTTTGTGTTGTGTTCAATGTAAGACATCTTGATAAATTCTAATCCTTTTCACATTACGTCGCTGGTGGTCTGGTGGATACTGGGAGGTTCTGATAGACTAATACACATGTTTGAGCTGAATAGGTGCATGCATATCAAAATACAATGAAACAAAAACAGCGGATGTGGGTAATTTTCTATTTGAATCATCGTCATAGTTAGCACTTTTACTGAAAGTAGTATGATTTGAAGTCTGGAGTACACTGTCGGAATGTGTGCATGGTTTCGCAGATCCTTCATGCCAGGATTCATCTTTACACTTTTTAAATGAAAATGATAGGGATCATACTTATTGATCTTGCATGTGTCTCCAAAAGTTAAGTACAATGAGATGATTTTGTACCACTTTTCTGAATAGATGACGTGAAATTAGGAAGCTTCTTTTTCATTATTCTGTTACTGTTTCCCTATAAGTGAATGATCTCAGTCTTTTTGTCTCCTTTCCCCACTCATGTACACCTTTCACTGTTTCACATACACCTTCACTCATATTGGCTTTTTTTAATATTACCTATCTGTTTATTTTTGTAGAGTTTATTGCTTCATATCAAAACTGTTGATGCAGATGATACATTATGGACGGGCGGACCTGGTAATTATACAAACCCCAAAGCACCTACTGTTCTTTCTGAAGTAAGGAGCCTTGTTGATAAGGGACTGTATCCTGAAGCTACAGCTGTTGCTTATGGCCTGTCTGATGACAAGGCGCAGGTACACATTTTATTTTAGGTTGATGGAAGAGTTGTGCTGCTAAATCGATGTTGAAACATTGCTTATGTTTTAACTGTAGTATTACCAGCCTCTTGGTGATATTGATCTTGCCTTTGGTGAGCATATCAAGTATACAAATTATAAAAGATACCTTGATTTGGAATCTGCAACAGTTAATGTCACATACATTGTTGGGGAAGTAGTGTACTCAAGGGAACACTTCTCCTCAAATCCACATCAAGTAATTGCGACTAAAATCTCTGCAAACAAACCAGGAGCTGTCTCCTGTACAGTATCTTTAGCAACACCACTAGATCACCGGATTCGTGTAACAGATGCAAATGAAATAATCATGGAGGGTAGCTGCCCAGGAGAAAGGCCCGCGGGAGATGACAATGCATCTGATCATCCTCCGGGAATGAAATTTTGTGCTATTCTCTACCTGCTGATGAGCGGTGCCAATGGCCAAGTGCAAGTATTAAATGATAAGATGCTGAAACTTGATGGTGCCGACTCAGCAGTTTTGCTCCTTGCAGCTGCAACCTCATTTGAAGGGCCATTTGTCAAGCCTTCTGAATCGACACTTGATCCAGTGACATCAGCATTCACAACATTAAATATGGCTAGGAGCATGTCATATGCACAGCTAAAAGCTTATCACATGGATGATTACCAGAGTCTTTTCCAGCGCGTGTCCTTGCAACTTTCACGAGGCTCTAATGATGTACTTGGAGGTAGCACTTTGGCTCACTTACCTGAGAATATCTCTCAGGATACTGCGGTATCTGATTGCACTGTACAGATGGTTGATGGTTCAAGGTTAAAAGAGCTTAATAATTCAGAGAAGCCTACTGTAGACAGAATTATAAGTTTTAGACATGATGAAGATCCTTCTCTGGTAGAACTTCTGTTTCAGTTTGGGCGCTATCTACTCATTTCTTGTTCGAGGCCTGGAACTCAGGTTTCCAATTTGCAAGGAATATGGAACAACGAGACTAATGCACCATGGGGGTATGTTTTGTTTTTTACAACATATCTTGTCTTGTTTTGTTGTTTATGCCAGCTATATATCTTGGGATATTATTTTTTAGACTATTGAATAAGAAAACAGCTGCAACTGTTCGTCTGGGTCACACTTTGTAGAACTTGTGTAGTCAGAGCATACGTAATTTAAATATCATCCTAATGGGGTCACAGACGACCAATTTTGTGAAATGGATTGTCCTTGCATGCAGTCTGGGTGTTACATGACCATTTTTGCTATGGCAAGCAATAAATGTTAGAAGTTTGAAAAGTCTCATGACAATCCTTAGCTGTTCTGCATCAAAATGAGAAAAATATAAGTGGAAAACATGAGAAGTGGCCCTTTCTCTTAATATGTTTTAAAACTATCATGTAGAAGTTAATCTAATTTGCACAGTTTACAAGTTAAGACTAGTCTTTTCTTTTGAACTGAAGAGACTCGCCTTTGGCTTCAGTTTTAAGGTTTAAAGCTGTATTCATTTTTCTGTAGATTAATTAAGGATTCTCGTGTACACATTGTCATCCTGTTACTTGCAAAAGTAACACACATTTGGCCTTTTCGATGCAAAGACACGAAGTAAAAAAAATCGAATGAAAGACAATCGAAGTAATTGAGGCCAACATTTTGTGTATCCAGTTGATGTTAATACATACAGGCATGCTCATTCCCTTAAACACATTGGATAATCAGTTACCAAAGAACCGTATTGATTAACACTCATATTCCCATTATTTTCATGTTATATTAGGCACATGGATTGACCCTGCATGACAAAACACTGAATACATATGAAGAAAGCCACAAAAATTTAATTCCTTGCATTAGTTTCTCAAATATAGGTCTAGGGATTCTTTATATAAAGAATGCAACTTGAATTTTTTTTATGATGTCAAAAAATGGAACTTGAATTTTTGGGAAGATGATAATTTAGTATATATTTCCTTAATTTCTGGTGCATTCTAAACAATTGATCTATTATAGGGGTTATCCATCTTTATTCAAGTAAATTTGTTGTGGGTAATACTGATTCTCTTGCCATTTGTAGCAAATTAATGCTGAATTCACTGCAGTCAATACCTTAGTGTTTGTAATGTAAGTTATTTGAGATTATATTAATGATAGTCCTATTTACACTATTTTCTGGCAGTCCAAGTTTGATAACAATATGTCATTCCTTTCACTTTCCAGTACAGCTCCCCATCCAAATATAAATCTACAAATGAATTACTGGCCGTCACTTCCTTGCAACCTTAGTGAATGCCAAGACCCACTATTTGACTTCATTGGATCCCTTTCGGTCAATGGGGCTAAGACGGCAAAAGTAAGTCTACTTTCATAAAAGAGCGTCTCTGGAAAACTTTCATGAGTGTTCCAACATATCTTTCTACTTTCCAGTGAATTGAACTTTTATGAATACTATTTCTTGTGGCCATGGCCCATAGCCTTGGATCCTACTCCTAGCAGCATCACTGAGGCCTGACAACGAAGGAGTAGCAGTGATGCTACTAGAAGCCTGGGACCTGCCAGTTTGCACAAGGGGCAATAGTTAGCTGTGCAGTTTCTTCTTTCTATAAGATTTTGATTGCATATGTACATGTCTATAATCTGTCCCTTTGGCCCAATAGCAATACAAAGGTCGTGCTGTCGACAGTCACTACTACATGAGGATGGAAACAGACCGATCTAACAAGGCAATTAGTTATTCAAATATCTGATTTCCACATGGTACTGCATGCTACAGTACCGCGACAACACTTGCTCCACGACATTATAAGTATATCTAGATGATAGGGTCTTTCCTCAGTTCATTCTGAGTGTCACTGAGTATCGACTATTGAGTATTGACTGTTAACGCGACAACGTAAATGTGAATACAAAATTTGAAGTTTGAGAGGCACTTGCCCTTGATCACTGAAGGATAAAGAATTGTAACTTTGTGCATCTTCTTGATGAATCATTTGGACAACTCTATTTAATGGTTTGTGTGTATTAGATTCTTGATGAATTCTACTTCGTGTTTAAACATATTACTTTTTATTTTATTCAGTTTACGTGTTCCAAATGTATTTATAGCAAAAGTTTGGAACCTTGTATTTCATGGGAACTTTTTGAGGTAATGGTATGTTTTCTTGACAGGTGAATTACGGAGCTAATGGCTGGGTTAGTCACCAAGTCACAGACTTGTGGGCAAAAACATCACCGGATGCTGGTGATCCTTCATGGGCTCTATGGCCAATGGGTGGGCCATGGCTTGCTACACACCTGTGGGAACACTACAGTTTTACAATGGACAGAGTGAGTGATGACATGGGCATGGAATGCAATGCCATGCAGTACTTGTATGCATTACTTTCTTGTATACCTTTAAGCACAGACTGTGATCATACGTCATAGGCAGATATGAGAATTACTGTCCACGATTGCTTATGTTGGAACCTAATCTCCCTTTATGTTTATGTGATTACACTATCTTATCTGAAGAATTGGTGGTAAAAGGTGGGCTTAAACAAAAGATGAGGGATAAGGCAAGCACTAACAAATTTGGATTAGACAAACTGGTTAACTGTACTAAAAGATAATGATGTTTAGCAGCAATGACTGGTCAATAGTGTTTAACTATCCTGTTGAATAGATTGTTGGTTCATCTACCTTTTTCATGTGTTCTGATTGATGGATAATGTCGATCTTGTGAATATATGGTGAATTCCATACTGATAGCTTTGCCGCAAAGTGCAAGCTCATCTTCTGGAGATTGGAGAGACATAAATGTGATCTAGACAAGATCAAGTTACATCAGATGTGATATTCTGTTCTTTTTTTGCAGGAATTTTTGGAGAGAACAGCGTATCCACTTTTGGAAGGATCTGCCTCCTTTCTGTTGTCCTGGTTGATTGAAGGCCAAGAAGGCTATCTGGAGACCAATCCTTCTACTTCCCCAGAGCATTATTTTACTGCTCCGGATGGCAAGGACGCATCTGTGAGCTATTCAACAACTATGGACATGTCAATTATTAGAGAAGTATTCTCAGCTGTTCTTTTGTCCGCTGATGTAAGTCTTCATTTCTATTTACTGTTGTTGAAAGAGACAGGTTTCATTGAATATGCAGATACTTTGGTGATACTATGAATGAAGCATGCAGATTTAAAACGTTATAGTAGAGTTATAGTTAAGTCTTGTCATTCTAGCATGTATTTATTTGAATGTTTATGTGTTTGAAGTATTCATATGTGTGTTATCAGATTTTAGGAAAATCCAGCACTGATGTGGTTAAGAGGATAAAAGCGGCAGTACCGAGGCTCCCACCAATAAAAATTGGTAGAGATGGTACAATCATGGAATGGGTATGTATATACTTTTTATTTTTTTTATCTCTCAAAGTGATTTCAATTGGTCTGTTCAGTTTCATAATACTTGTTTTTTTATGCACAGGCACAAGATTTTAAGGATCCCGAACCTCATCACAGGCATGTATCTCATCTGTTTGGTCTTTATCCTGGACATACCATGACACTGGAGCAAACACCTGACCTCTGCAAAGCTGTTGCCAATACTCTTTATAAAAGAGGTATCTTTTTGCATATCAGAAGGGCAGTATTATAATTTGATCCTTATTTGAAGTTATCAGTCTTTAGTTTGGGTTTGTTTCAAAAGAAATTATGATCTCAGAGAACTTATTGTTAGATGATGACCTCCCGAGATTCCTTCACATGACGGTTACTCGATCTTGCACGAGCTCCTTTTTGCTGATCTCATCATTTTTTAGATTTTGAGGGTTAACTGTTGAAGATAAGAGGAATGGACATATAGCACAGAAGAATAAAGGAGGAAGGCCATCCAGTGACATACTGTAATTGCATTCATCAAAAGCAGTATATGTATAAACACAATTGTTTCAGTAGAGCAAAAATACAAACAACCCACAGCAACTTAAAAACCTCTTAAAACATATGTTAGCTATACACTTATGCACACCAGCATCAGCTTGGGTGCTCAACAATTTTATTTTGTTTTTGAAACGGGGGTGCTCAACAATTTCGTAGTAGAAGGATAGCAAGGTTTAATGGGACTGGATCGACCACTGTTGTTCTCATGTAAAATTGAAATAAGCAGTTACCATGTTCCAAGAGGATAATTCAGTGTTGTTTGTGTCAGAATTTTGTAAACTTCTTACAAAGGTTGCCGATCTTATTTTTCCATGGTCATTTTCTTTCAAATGGCGAACAGTCTAGTGGTATTATTAAGTTGATTTTTTCTTATGCAGTTTGCTTGCATTTTTTCGATAAAGTGCGCTTTTATTATCTCAAAATGTAGCATCAAAATGATACAAAGCATTAAAAGTATCACCCGGCCTCTGCATAACTAGGATGCACACAGCCAAACACCAGTAGTCTGATAAATAGAAAGATAAAAGACCGACAATTCGGCAACAGTAGAGTCCATAGACCGACACTATGCCTATGTCGAAAGAGATGGTGGACCGAGCCGGAGATTATGTTGCCATCCATGTTGGGTAAAAACCTCCGTAGCCACCTGCTCCAACAGCGTACACACCGCCTTGAACAACGGTTGGTACTCCGCTCGTTGCAGCGTACACCACATACGAAGCGAGTGCGTACAACGGAAAATAACCTGCAAAGGAGAAACTGTTTTGTCATTAAAAACAACATCATTTCTACATAGCCAAAGCGACCATAGTAAGGCATACGCTCCCACCTTTATTAGCGTTTTGTACCTATTTGAAATGCCGTCCAGCCAATGACCAAAAATATTGGCAACACTTGTGGGCGGATACAAATTTGACGCTATTTGGATGGCTGACCACATACAACGCGCAAACTTACAGTGAAAAAAGAGGTGTTTAATTGTCTCGTCATGAGTACAAAAACAACACTTCTTACTTCCCAACCAGTTGCGTCGTGCGAGGTTGTCTTTTGTTAGCACAACTCCCCTACGGAGATACCATATGAATATTTTGACTTTAAGTGGTACCTTCGCTTTCCAATTTATTTTGTTATTACTCACCGGTACCTCAGAATGCGTGAGTGCACGATACATAGAGTCTCTTGTGAAAGACCCGATGCAGTTTGCTTGCATGACCAGTTGTTATATTCTTTTATGTCACATTTCAGTTTGATCTGAAAAGTACCGCATATTTATATTTTCAACAATTGCAAGGCACTGTTAAGAATGTCAAATTTATCACGTTTATGGCAAGGACTGTCTGGAACCACACTTTCTCTGTCTTTGCTGCTTGGCACTGAGTTTTTTTTCTATTGTTTAGGTGATGAAGGCCCTGGGTGGTCTACTTCATGGAAGATGGCCCTGTGGGCTCATCTTCACAACAGTGAGCATGCATACAAAATGATTCTGCAGCTAATCACTTTGAGAGAACCGAATGACAAGCCTGACAATAGAGGAGGTCTATACAGCAATTTGTTCACGGCGCTTCCACCATTCCAAATCGATGCAAATTTTGGGTAAATCAGACCATCTTCAGCCTAATCAATCATTTCAATCCAACATGTTTACCATAGTATGATTTGTTGAATTGCGAGACACGAAGTTGCAGCCAGTAGGCATAACCTCGATGATGACTCTAAGCTGTCAACTGTTAACCACTTAAAAGAGGTCTAACAATAGTGACCGTGTTACTTAATTGCACGATCGATTCGCAAACATCACAATGGGTGTATTCTCTTGCAGATTCCCAGCTGCATTGTGTGAAATGCTTGTGCAGAGCACCGGGGGTGATCTGTACCTGCTCCCTGCTCTGCCCCGCGACAAGTGGCCCCACGGGAGCGTTAAAGGTCTGAGGGCCCGAGGCGGGATGACGGTCAACATCTGCTGGAAAGAAGGTACCCTCCATGAAGCTCTTGTATGGTCTGGCAGCAGCGGGAACTCGCTTGCGAGAATCCACTACGGCGATCGCTCTGCCGTGATCAGTGCCTCCCCAGGCCAAGTTTACAGGTTCAACTCGGAGTTGAAGTGCTTGAAGACTTGGCTACTGTGAGAATGTACGTGTATGTGCTGGTTCTGCAAAATCTGAAGGCATTATCTGTTGCAACAAAATTTACTGAAATCTCGGTGAGAACAATAATGGAGATATCCTAAGGCACAGCTTGTTGTGACAAAATTTACTGAATTCTCAGTGAGAACAATAATGGAGCTATCCTAAGGCACAATCTGGTGTGACAAAATTTACTGAATTCTCAGTGAGAACAATAATGGTACTGAACTCTCAGTGTGAACAATAATGGAGCGATCTCGTTAAACCTTTGTGCCGATTAAACTTATTTATTCCACTGAAGTTGTCTTGGGTTATTTTCTTTTAAAATAACGGGCGCATGTTGGTTGCCTGCATGAAGTCCTAAGAAACCATATGGTGAACTTGCCCGATGTAGTCGCTTTGCACCCCGTATTTTGAATTTACCAACCCAATTATCATTCAAATCTAGCACTCACTCCTCTTCTCTCTATAGTGCCTAGCCTTATTCTTCCTCCAATTGTACGCTGCCCGTGGAGATTAAAAATTGCAGTGAACCAACAGTAAAAGAAAGAGACAGTTACAAACGCCCTACCAAGGTTTAAAGACTGCAATAGGCACTCGTCGCTTGATATGAGATTTGAGATTTAGAAATCACTGAAGAATTTTTGGTTGGAGCATCACACAATGCAGAACAGGCTTGCAATTCATCACCACCGGTCTATAGAGTAGGAGAAACCCAAAATAACAACATGAAAGATGTCGAAATCACCGCACAAGTAGCCAGCCAAGTGCTCTCCTTGATAGACACACCAACTACCAAGATCCGAAGAGAGCCAACATATCTGGCGACACAAGTTCTCACAGGCCCTTTATCGACGTCGGATTGGACATCATCGATGTAGGGAGGGGTCGGAGTGACCTTATTCCAATATGTCATCGCCGCGACCACCTCATCGATGCCATCAGGAAAATAAAACCTAAGGAAAAGAAAATCAAAACAAACGAGTCTCCACTCCTCTTGCTACATACGAGGTTCTGAGACAGGGGAGAGGAGAGGGGTCTATACATGCATGCCTACTGAGCTCATGATATAGTATTTAATTTAATTTATGCTAATTTCTTTGATATCTGTAGAGGTTTGATTACACTTTTGTTGTACGGTTTAGTATTACACATTAGGCCAAAATCTCATGAAAACTAATAACTGTAGCCTGACAAAGCAAACTCTCTAAAGTGGATTGACCAATATTTGGATGTGTTTACAAAATTGGGGTATATGATGTTCTTTATCTCTTTTCAGTCTGTACATAATTTTATTTTAGTTTTTGTTTATTGAACTGACAATTCATTGATGGTTACTTGGTTATACATGCCTATGCAGCTGATTTTTTTTAGAAAAAGAGGAGGACCCCCGGCCTCTGCATATCGACGATGCATGCAGCCACTTTATTAATTATTCACACAAGACCTTACAAAGTCATACAACAGTAAGACCAAAGCCATCGTCTAGGCAACATCTGTCGCTACTCCTATCCAGTTGATGTAGGGATGCTGATAGTCTGGGCCTAATACCAAACAGACCTTGCAGCCAAACCTAACATCTAAGACCTAAGGTCCCAACCAGGACGCCTGCCGGGTATGGGGCATCCACCAGTCCGGCGCACTCCTCAACCAGGACGCCTACTGGGTATGAGGCCGCCGCAGCCACCTGCCACCAATCCATCTTCAGTGATGTATTGTTGCATCTACCTTCCCCGGTCTAGCTGCTGCCGACGCCACCACGGCGCCAGACAACGCCACCATCCTACACTCGTCCATCATAACACGCCCACCAGCGAGACCCCACTGCTCCATGTCACTGAGACCTGCCATTGCCGACGTGCCAGATGCCACGCCGCTCCTCCGACACGAAACACCACATGTTGCCACTGGTCCCATCCCCTCCGCCTGCAGTTCCTCAAACCGAGCACCCAAACGCCCCATGAGGTGCCTCCAAGAAGGGTACGACACATGCAGTGCCGCCGCCGCCCAATCTAAGGAGATTTAGGGTTTTCACCCGGACATGGGGTCGGGGTGGAGGGCAGGGACCTCGACGGCGCCTGCAAGGAGGAGAACGACAACCCTGGTCGTCGCCACCGTCGGGATGAACAAGTCATCCAGAATTTCCTCTGGTCTGATGTCACCTCTACCAGCCCCCGCGAACGCACCGAGGCCGACGACCGCGATCATGAGCCACCAAGTGCAGCGGGAGAGAGCCTGCAGCACGGAGGAGATCCACCGGCGACTCACCGCCCACGCGGTCAAGACACCGTCCATCCACCCCCGCGAACGCCGTCAGCCGAGAGCGCCGTCACCATGCCTAACGGGGCCGCCGCCCCTGGTCCAGGTTCCTCCACGAAGGCCGGAGTGGCGATATCTGCCACGAGCGACGAGATATGGCACCGTGCGGCCGACGCCATCGCCCAAGCCCGCCGTCGACCGATCCCGTCGCCGTCGGGAGCCCGCCCGCTGCCGGGAGTCCCACACCCATGGATCTGGGCACCCCTGCACCTCCGCGAGTCCGCCGCCTCCGGGATCCGCCACATCGTCGGGAGGGTCGCACCCCACGGATCAGGACGCCCGCGCCGTTGCGGATCCGGGAGCGGGAGTAGAGACCCTCCGCTGCCGCCGCCGCACGCACGGGCTTTGCCTGGTGCCGACCATTGGCAGCGGCGGAGGGGGAGAAGGGCGCTGGAGGGACTAGGCGGCGGCGGCTGAGCCCTCCTATGCAGCTGATGATAGCTTAAATTCAATTTATGCCAACAACAACACTTATGTTAGAGACTGTTGGATAAATAGAATGAACAACTACTACTAAAGTCACTGAAACACACAATCAACAAGTTTAGGGCCTGTTCGGTCCGCTCCGCTTAGCGCTGGAAGCGCTCCAGCGAGCGAGGTTTTTTTTTAGACAAACTCGCAAAGCCTTTATTCACTCGTCACAATGTTTACATGGACGAAATCCAAATTTCCTGGGTGACCTAACCAAACATGGCGGCCAAAACCTAGGGATAACGCATGCTTTGCAAGCTTGTGAGCCTCAACATTCGAGGTTCTGAATTCATGATTGATAAAATAGGAAGAAAATATACTAGAATGGTCTATGATTTCATGCACCACAGCCCCATATTGTGCACTTGTGCCTTTCTTGATTGCTTCATTGCCAACTTACTCCGACGCCATCGAAATACGATCATGAGCAAGTCATCCGCAAGTGCCAGAGCTTCACGAATTGCCAAGGTCTCCAAAGTCTCTGGATCATCGATGTTGTTGAAACGAATCACTGACGCTCCCTGGTACTCCCCGGTACCGTCTCTGCAGATATCTGCTACTGCACCAAACCCACCATGTCGCGAAACTGCCCCATCAACATTAATTTTCACATGATATTCTGGAGGTGGGATCCACTCCGTCGACCTGGGAGCTGGGGCATGCTTCTCCTTCTCTGGCTTCTCCAAAACTGAATCTACGAAGATAGCTCGATATGAAGCCATGTGTTGCAAATGGTGTTTGGAAGATACCCTCGTGTATTAACTTCCTTCAGGATTTACCAAATCACCCAAAGGGTGACAATCATGGTAACTAGCTCACTTTGGGCATCGATTCGAGCATGGAAAATAACCATCGCTTTGCATCATCGCTCGTTCATCGCCATATGCTGCACCATCTCTTCCTTCGATAAGGCCCAAGTGCTCTGGACAAGGCGCAATCGAGTAGTGAGTGCCGCCAGATTATCCTGAGCTCCACATATACCACAAACGTCTGTGGTGGACATATTATGTGTCTTGTAGGAGATCTCCCATTGGTAGCGAATCTTTGGGCGATCTCCACGTGAACACTTTCGGTTTGATGGCACCCTTAGCTTCGTGAGTGATGACCAGCTCTTCATTAGTCCCTGGAGGTTGGATGTATGCTCTCCCTCCTCTAACCATGCCTCTCTTCCATTTTTTATACGGTAAATCATGTTGTACGCCGTCCTTACAGAGAATTGACCCCTCGGATCCTTGGCCCATGCCCAGAAATCGTCCACCTGACGAGTGCATATAGGGATCCTCAGGATGGCTTCGGCATCCATTGGGACAAAGACTTGCCGAACCACCTCTTCCCTCCAGGAAGCAGTTGAAGCATCGGTTAAGTCTGACACGCGTTCAGGAGGGTCATGAACCAGAGATGTAATGGGCCTCATCATCCCCGATCTGGGTATCCAGTTGTGCTGCCATATGTTCGTTGAGTGCCCGTCCCCTATACGCATAATTACACCGAGTTTTAGTATGTCTCTCCCATCAAGAATCGCCCTCCATATTTGAGAAGGGTTTGATCCCAACTCTGCCTCTAAGATGGACGAAGTTGGGTAGTAGGCTGCCTTCAATATGCGTGAGCTCAAGGACAACGGCTCACAACACATCCACGCCGCCTACAAAGTAAAGCCAGGTTAAAACTTCTATGTCCTTAAAACCGAGACCTCCCAAGTTCTTGGGGTTCGTCATGATGTCCCAAGAAACCCAAGCAGGTTTCCTCTTCCCTCTTTTGGATCCCTACCAAAACTGCCGAATAATTGAAGTTACACTGTCACACAGTCCCCTCGGGAGACGGAAGCACGGCATAGAGAAGACCGGAATGGCCTGAGCAACCGATTTTATCAACACCTCTTTGCTGCTTGCCGACAAAGGTTTTACGCATCCAACCCTTAACTTCCTCCCACACTCATTCCTGAGATAACGAAATGTGCCATTCTTTGACTATCCAACCGCTGTGGGCATACCTGGTATTTCTCACTCAAAGATTCATTCTGTACTTGTAAGATGCTCTTGACCTGGTTTCTCAAACCCTCGGGACAACCTTCTTGAAAAAGATTGAAGACTTTTCTGTATTTATTCGTTGGCCGGATGCTTCACAATAGGATCTAAGCAGGTTTGACACCGCATTTGCTCCCTCCACGCTAGAATTAAATAGCAACAGGCTGTCATCCGCAAACAAAAGGTGATTCACCACATGAGCTGTGGGTGCCACCTTAACACCGCCAAGTACCGATGACTGAGAACTCGATTCTAAGAGGCACGAAAGGCCCTCTGCTGCCAATAAGAATAGGTAAGGGGAAATGGGATCTCCCTGTCTTATACCTCTTGATGGTTTGAACTGCTCCAGTCTCTCTCCATTGAATAATACAGAGAAAGATACTGATTTTACCATACCCATAACAATTTCAGTCCAAGCTGGAGAGAATCCTAACTTTAGCATGATCGCTTTGAAGATAAGCCCACTCAACCCTATCGTATGCTTTCATCATATCAAGCTTTAGGGCACATAAACTGTTGGTCTTGGACTTGTTCCTTTTCATGAAATGCAAGCACTCATAAGCACAAATAATATTATCAGTGATCAGTCTCCCAGGCACAAAAGCAGATTGCTCTTCAGATATGATATCAGGCAAAATTAACTTCAACCTGTTGGCCACAACCTTTGAGGCGATTTTGTATAAAACATTGCAAAGACTTATTGGCCTGAATTGAGATAAGAGAGTCGGGCTAGCTACCTTTGGGATCAAAACCAATACCGTGTCATTAACCCCTTCAGGGCTATCCTCTCCTTTTATGATGCGCAAAACCACTTCAGTCACTTCCTCCCCACAGAGATCCCAATGCCTTTGGTAAAAATGAGCCGGAAAGCCGTCGGGGCCCGGGGCTTTTGTTGGGAACATTTGAAAGAGTGCCGTTTTCACCTCAACATTGGTGTAGGGAGCACATAACATGTCATTCATCTCCTGCGTGACCTTTCGGGGAACATGTTGAAGCACTTCTTCCATGCCGCTTACTCCCTTCGAAGTATACAGAGATTTATAAAAATCTTGTACCATGGCCCTCAATTCTGCCAGATCATCTGTGATGACGTCGAGGGAGTTGGATAAGGCCCGTATCATATTCTTTTTTCGTCTTAAGCTCGCACGCATATGAAAAAAATTTGGTGTTCCTATCTCCCGCTGATAGCCATTCTAACCTGGATCTCTGTCGCCACATAAGTTCTTCCCTGTGTAGGAGTTCTACCAGCCGCTCATTTAGCTTCAGCTCAACATGCGTAGGGCCAGTGCGGATTGGGTCATCCCGCAGCTGCTCCAACTTGGCCTTGATCAGCTTCATCTCCTTTCGGACACTCCCGAATGTGTCTCTGCTCCATGTGGACAGATCCATGCTAATTCTAGCAGTTTATCACGAAAATCACCAACCCCATAGCCTGGTGCGAGGGTGCTCCAGCTATCAGTTATCTTGTCTCTCCATGCCTCATGTGATTCCCACATGGTTTCGTATCTGAACACCTTCTCCTTCCTTGGGTCGTGTTGAGTGCCATCAAAGATCAACAAGATCGGCCCATGATCTGAAGTAGCTCCATCTAGGTGATAAAGTGTGGCTAATGGGAACCGAGCAGTCCAGCTCGCCGAAGCCAGGGCCCTGTCAAGACGGACCCTACAAAAACTACCTCCAGCAACTTTCTTCTCAAAAGTCCAAGAATTGCCCTGGTATCCAAGGTCCATGAGCATGCACACGTCAACAGCGTCATGAAATGATTGAATCTGTGCATTGCTCCTCTCCGTTACTCCATCATGCTCCTCTGGGCGAAGAACTTCGTTAAAATCTCCAAAACAAAGCCATGGTAAATCACTCATCATACTTATTCCCTTCATAACATCCCAAGTTTGGTGTCGTAGATGTGTTTGGGACTCCCATACACGCATGTGATTCGCCACGGATCGTGGCCCATCTCTGTAACCTTTGCATCGATGTGATACACCGAGTCTCCCAAGATCTCCACATTGCAGTTATTATTCCAGAACATCCCAAGTCCTCCGCTTCTCCCTTGACTGCTTATTGCAAACGAGTTATCAAAACCAAAAGTTCCAGCTAAAGCTTCTACACGTGCTCCACTTATCTGAGTCTCAACAATGCAAAGCACGGTAGGGGTAACTTCATCGCGAACTCGCGAATTTCTCGAACTGTCGCAGGTTTACCCACTCCACGACAGTTCCAAAAAAAGGCACTCATTGGACTCGGCAACTCTCCTCTAGGGAGGCCGCCAGATTCTTAACAGAGTTGTTGGAACCTTCCTGTCCTGTGGTCACCATTTTTGTGCGCTTGGAGTCTCTCTTTGGGGGCGGGCTGATCACTTGAGCACTTCCCATGGGCACTATTGCCAGTTGATAGGATCCCAAAACAGAGTCATGTGTGGAAGCTAAAGCGCTGTTTGCATGTTCTGCGCCACTTGTTCTCTTACGAGAGGCATCTTCCATATTTATATCTAGGGCTGGTTCTGAGTGTTCGTCCTCGTATGCCTGCTTCTCCCACCCTTCCTCGGCAAAGAATTCATCGCCTGAGCTCCTTCATCTTCCGCCTGTACGTCCTCCTCTCCGACCCCCTCGGCGGCCACGACCCCCACCAGGTCCTCTTCCGGTTCTCAAATACCATCCTGCCCTCAGATCTTTGAACACTAAGGCAGAAGGTGGATGCACCCCTGTTCCGTGTTCTTTGTAGAGATGACCCAACATACCACATACCGCACACCAATCGGGCAACTTCTCATATTTAACCCGGTAGATCTGACGCTTTCCTCCCCTCACCAATGACACAGCGTTCTTCAGCGGCTTTGTCACATCAATTCTTACCCAAATCCTATGAAAATTCCCGGCAAAATCCTGAGAAGGGGGCTCGGCATACAAAACTTCCCCTACCCTGCCAGCAAGTTGTTTGATAAGGTGCGCAAACAAATCGGGAACGTCATGGATCTGAGCCCAAATATCTATTGTGTCCAGCTTGATGGTGGTTGGTTTCGTCACCCCATCATATGGCTTGATGATGACTGCATCCCCCCTGAAGTGCCATGGCCCTTCTTGCATCACCCTCTCCCAGTCACCCAGGCAAGAAAATTGGATGGTGTACAGATTATCTTCCAAAGGCTTGAATTTCACCTCCTGTGCAAGATCCCAAGCTGATCTCATGTTGCGGAAAAACCACGTCTAGCTGTATGTCTTGACTGAATTCACCCGTGCTATAGCAACCCAACGAACAATATCAGGGATCTTGGCCTCATCGAGTACTACATCGTCCAGGTCCTCTTCCTTGAGCCCAAGTTCTTGCATCATCTTCTCTACGTCACTAACCCCCGCGTCGTTAGGGTTTTCATCTGAAGCCATGTTGAAATCTCACCCGATGGAGATTGGATCGGGTTGGAACAAGGGAACCCTAGGACCACTCCGATCCCCCACGGCTCGCCCCGGCTCCCACGGGTGGAGGAACCGGGATAAGCAAGGGGAGGTGATCGGCGGCGGCAGGGACGACCAAAACTCCAGAAGGCGGCGGATCGCCTCGGAGAAACAGAAACCCTAACGTGAGGGAAAGTTCCAGCGAGCGAGGTGAGCGGTCATGGAGCGTTCGGCTCGCTCCGCTCCAGGAAAGCGTGGGCTGCCAGCCCATTCGAGACAAATACAGCCCATTCAAGTGCGATAGAGAGAGAGAGAGAGAGAGAGAGAGAGAGAGACGAGATAAATGAGAGCATACCGGTTCGGGTTTCTCACTTGGTGGTGGCATTTTCTGTAATTTCGAGCCGATCCGGATTCTGCCGAAACGAGGAGTGGCAGAAGGGCTCCTCCGAGAAAATGAAATGTGCGCCGCTCCGCTCCACCACTTCAGCTGCGCAGATTTGGCGAGTTCGGGGCCACTCCGCCCGCTCCCGCAACGGAGTTGGGAGCGGGAGTATTGCCGAACGGGCCCTTAATGCTGCAATATCAAACCGTTAGGTCTTTGTAATTGCACCTAATTAAATAAATTGTAATCGTTAAATCTATATAACTACTACATCTAGACCAATCATATTAATCAAATCTACATGCCGTACCTAATATGTTAGGCATTTATAATTGTACCTAACCAAATCATAATTCATTATATATCCATATTTCCAAAAGAGAGTAATCTTATCCGACAGACCATCATATCGCACTTAGACAGATAGTGTGCATATGTCTTGTCCGTGGAGGAGATTTCAGCTCTCTAATACTCTCTCTCCTCCCGTTATAGAGTTAGTATATCACTTTGGTGGCTGTGTTGATTTCATAGTTGGTGACATCGTACGAGTATCAGTATCCCCATGGTTCTGTCATTCTGTGTACTGACGATGCAAACACCTGGACTTTTGCCCACTTCCCAGTAGCATTTGGTGCTTATGAAGGCAACCTATCAAGGACTTAAACTAGTTAGACCGGAAGCTGACCGTTCTTATAGGCCGGGCCAAGGAGAATGGCCAAGTTGGCGGACTCGATCCCCATCTAGTCGACGGGGGAGTATCCATTTTACAATATGCCGATGACACTATTCTTTTCATGAAGCATGATCTTGCAAATGCTCGAAATATGAAACTGGTGTTGTGTCTTTTTGAACAATTGTCAGGACTAAAAATAAATTTTTACAAGAATGAATTGTTCTGCTTTGGAAGAGCCAAAGAGGAACAAGATGCATATAGACAATTGTTCGGATGTGAATTGGGATCTCTGCCTTTCAGTTATCTAGGCATCTCGATTCATCATCGTAAACTTACTAATAAAGAATGAAAATGCATCAAAGATCGATTTGAAAAAAAAATAGCTGCTGGAAGGTGATACGTCCATTTTGCATCATGCTTTGATATTGATATTTATCGCATTATAGGCTGTTATTACACAATATGTCACAATACTTATGTCTTTTCTCTCTTATTTTAAAAGGTTTACATGAAGAGGGAGAACGCCGGCAGCTGGAATTCTAGGCTGGAAAAGGAGCAAATATTAGAGACCTATTCTGCGTAACTCCAAAAGTCCTGAAACTCCACGGAAGTTATTTTTGGGAAATATAAAAATACCGAGCGAAGAAAATATCAGAGGGGGCCCACACCCTGGCCACGAGGGTGGGGGTGCACCCTACCCCCTGGGCGCCCCCTGCCTCGTGGGCCCCCTGGTGGCCCTCCGGTGCCCATCTTCTGCTATATGAAGTCTTTCGTCCGAGAAAAAAATCAGAAGCAAGCTTACGGGACGAAACTCCGCCGCCACGAGGCGGAACCAATCTAGGGCTCCGGTGGAGCTGTTCTGCCGGGGAAACTTCCCTCCAAGAGGGGGAAATCATCGCCATCATCATCACCAACGATCCTCTCATCGGGAGGGGGTCCATCTCCATCAACATCTTCACCAGCACCATCTCCTCTCAAACCCTAGTTCATCTCTTGTATCCAATTCTTGTCTCTAAGTCTGAGATTGGTTTCTGTAGGTTGCTAGTAGTGCTAATTACTCCTTGTAGTTGATGCTAGTTGGTTTACTTGGTGGAAGATTATATGTTCAGATCCTATATGCATATTAATACCCCTCTGATTTGAACATGAATATGATTTGTGAGTAGTTACGTTTGTTCCTGAGGACATGGGAGAAGTCTTGCTATTAGTAGTCATGTGAATTTGGTATTCGTTCAATATTTTGATGAGATGTATGTTGTCTCTCCTCTAGTTGTGTCATGTGAACGTCGACTACATGACACTTCACCATTATTTGGGCCTAGGGGAAGGCATTGAGAAGTAATAAGTAGATGATGGGTTGCTAGAGTGACAGAAGCTTAAATCCCAGTTTATGCGTTGCTTCGTAAGGGGCTGATTTGGATCCATATGTTTCATGCTATGGTTAGGTTTACCTTAATACTTCTTTTGTAGTTGCGGATGCTTGCATTAGGAGTTAATCATAAGTGGGATGCTTGTCCAAGTAAGGGCAGCACCCAAGCACCGGTCCACCCACATATCAAATTATCAAAGTACCGAACGCGAATCATATGAGCGTGATGAAAACTAGCTTCACGATAATTCCCATGTGTCCTCGGGAGCGTTTTCCTTTATATAAGAAATTGTCCAGGCTTGTCCTTTGCTACAAAAAGGATTGAGCCACCTTGCTGCACCTTATTTACGTTTGTTACTTGGTGCTCGTTACCATCTACCTTATCACAAAACTATATGTTATCGATAATTTCAGTGCTTGCAGAGAATACCTTACTGAAAACCGCTTGTCATTTCCTTCTGCTCCTCGTTGGGTTCGAGACTCTTACTTATCGAAAGGACTACGATAGATCCCCTATACTTGTGGGTCATCAAGACTCTTTTCTGGCGTCGTTACCGGGGAGTGAAGCGCCTTTGGTAAGTGGAACTTGGTAAGGAAAAATTTATATAGTGTGCTGAAATTTACTGTCACTTATTACTATGGAAAGTAATCCTTTGAGGGGCTTGTTCGGGGTATCTTCACCCCGTCCAGAAGAGCAAAGCGTTGCTCCTCAACCTACTGAACCTACTGAAAATGTTTACTTTGAAATTCCTTCGGGTATGGTAGAGAAACTGCTAGGTAATCCTTTTGCAGGAGATGGAACATTGCATCCAAATTTACACTTAATCTATGTGGATAAAGTTTGTGGATTATTTAAGCTTGCAGGTATACCCAATGATGTTATTAAGAAGAAGGTTTTCGATTTATCTTTGAGGGGAGACACATTGACATGGTATAGGCTATGTGATGATATGGGATCTTGGGACTATAAACGATTGAAATTGGAATTTCACCAGAAGTTTTATCCTATGCATCTTATTCATCGTGATCGCAATTATATATACAATTTTTGGCCTCGCGAGGGAGAAAGCATCACCCAAGCTTGGGGGAGGCTTAAGTCAATGTTATGTTCATGCCCCAATCATGAACTCTCGAGAAAAATGATTATTCAAAAATTTTATGCTCGGATTTCTGACAACAATCGCACCATGCTCGATACTTCTTGTTCTGGCTCTTTTATGATGAAGACTATTGAATTCAAATGGGATTTATTGGAAATAATTAAATGCAACTCTGAAGATTGGGATCTCGACGAAAGTAAGGAGTCAGTTATAACACCTAAGTTTGATTGTGTAAATCTTTTATGGATACCGATGTTTTCCGTAAGTTTAGCACTAAATATGGACTTGACTCTGAGATAGTAGCTTCTTTTTGTGAATCATTTGCTACTCATGTTGATCTCCCTAAAGAGAAGTGGTTTAAATATCATCCTCCCATAGAAGTAAAAGTAGTTGAACCTATTAAAGTTGAAGAAAAGACTATCACATACAATGATCCTATTATTCCTACTACTTATGTTGAGAAACCACCTTTCCTGTTAGAATAAAGGATCATGCTAAAGCTTCAACTGTGGTTCGTAAAAGTAATATTAGAACTTATACACCTCCTGAGCAAGTTAAAGTCGAACCTAATATTGCTATTGTCAAAGATCTATTGGCTAATAATATTGATGGGCATGTTATTTACTTCTGTGATGAAACTGCTAGAATTGCTAAGCCTAGTGCTACGATAAACGTAGACCTGTTGTAGGCATGCCTGTTATTTCTATTAAAATAGGAGATCATTGCTATCATGGCTTATGTGATATGGGTGCTAGTGCTAGTGCAATACCTATTGACTTATACAAAGAAATTATGCATGATATTGCACCCGCTGAGTTAGAAGAAATTGATGTCACCATTAAACTTGCCAATAGAGATACTATTTCACCAATGGGGATTGTTAGAGATGTTGAAGTCTTGTGTGGAAAAACTAAATACCCTGCTGATTTTCTTGTTCTTGGTTCCCCACAAGATAGCTTTTGTCCCATTATATTCGGTAGACCCTTCTTGAACACTGTTAATGCTAGGATAAACTATGAAAAGGATGTTGTTACTATTGGATTGGGTGATATGACTCATGAATTTAATTTTTCTAAATTTCGTAGACAACATCATGAAGAGGAATTGCCTAGTAAAGATGAAATTATTGGTCTAGCTTCTATTGATGTGCCTCCTAATGATCCTTTAGAACAATATTTGCTTGACCATGAAAATGATATGTTTATGAATGAAAGAAGGGAAATAGATGAAGTATTCTTTAAACAGGAACCTATTCTGAAACACAACTTTCCTGTTGAAATCCTAGGGGACCCTCCTCCACCCAAGGGTGATCCTGTGTGTGAGCTTAAACCATTACCTGATACTCTTAAATATGCTTATCTTGATGAAAAGAAGATATATCATGTTATTATTAGTGCTAGCCTTTCAGAGCATGAAGAAGAGAGATTATTGAAAACTCTGAAGAAGCACCGCGCTGCTATTGGATATACTCTTGATGATCTTAAGGGCATTAGTCCCGCTCTATGTCAACACAAAATAAATTTGGAGAAAGACGCCAAACCAGATCGTGATCACCAACGACGGCTGAATCCTAAGATGAAAGAAGTGGTAAGAAAGGAAATATTAAAGCTTCTTGAGGCATGTATTATTTATCCCGTGGCTGATAATCAGTGGGTAAGTCCTGTCCATTGTGTCCCTAAGAAGGGAGGTATTACTGTCGTTCCTAATGATAAAGATGAATTGATCCCGCAAAGAATTATTATAGGTTATAGGATGGTAATTGATTTCCGCAAATTAAATAAGGCTACTAAAAAGGATCATTACCCCTTACCTTTTATTGATCAAATTCTAGAAAGATTATCCAAACATACACATTTTTGCTTTCTAGATGGTTATTCTGGTTTCTCTCAAATACCTGTGTCAGCTGACGACTCTATCAAAAACCACTTTTACTTGCCCTTTCGGTACTTTTGCTTATAGACGTAGGCCTTTTGGTTTATGTAATGCACCTGCTACCTTTCAAAGATGCATGA
Organism: Aegilops bicornis; assembly: GCA_021605145.1. NCBI lineage: Eukaryota > Viridiplantae > Streptophyta > Magnoliopsida > Poales > Poaceae > Aegilops > Aegilops bicornis. Next base: position 570,549,066 of record CM038672.1, read on the forward strand.
CGGCTATATTCTCTGACTTTTGTGAAAAGATATGTGAGGTTTTCATGGATGATTTCTCCGTTTATGGATCCTCTTTTGATGATTGCTTGAGCAACCTTGATCGAGTTTTGCAGAGATGTGAAGAAATTAATCTTGTCTTGAACTGGGAGAAGTGCCACTTTATGGTTAATGAAGGCATTGTCTTGGGGCATAAAATTTCTAAAAGAGGTATTGAAGTTGATAAAGCTAAGGTTGATGCGATTGAGAAGATGCCGTGTCCCAAGGACATCAAAGGTATAAGAAGTTTCCTTGGTCATGCCGGTTTTTATAGGAGGTTCATTAAGGACTTCTAAAACATTTCTCGGCCTTTGACTAATTTATTACAAAAAGATATACCCTTTGTCTTTGATGATCATTGTGTAGAAGCATTTTAAATACTTAAGAATGCTTTGATTTCTGCACCTATCGTTCAGCCACCAGATTGGAATTTACCCTTTGAAATTATGTGTGATGCTAGCTATTATGCTGTAGGTGCTGTTCTAGGGCAAAGAGTTGATAAGAAATTAAATGTTATTCAATACGCTAGTAAAACTCTAGACACTGCCCAGAGAAATTATGCTACTCCTGAAAAAGAATTTTTAGCAGTTGTATTTGCATGTGATAAGTTCAGATCCTACATTGTTGATTCTAAAGTAACTATTCACACTGATCATGCTGCTATTAAATATCTTATGGAAAAGAAAGATGCTAAACCTAGACTTATTAGATGGGTTCTTTTGTTACAAGAATTTGATTTGCATATCATTGATTGAAAGGGAGATGAGAACCCCGTTGCAGACAACTTGTCTAGGTTAGAGAATGTTCTTGATGACCCACTACCTATTGATGATAGCTTTCCTGATGAACAATTAGCTGACATAAATGCTTCTCAGATCTTTGCTCCATGGTATGCTTTGATTATGCTAATTATATTGTTGCTAAATTTATACCACCTAGTTTCACATACCAGCAAAAGAAAATGTTTTTCTATGATTTAAGACATTACTTCTGGGATGACCCACATCTTTATAAAGAAGGAGTAGATGGTGTTATTAGACGTTGTGTACCTGAGCATGAACAGGAACAGATCCTGCGCAAGTGTCACTCCGAGGCTTATGGAGGACACCACCCTAGAGATAGAACTGCACATAAGATATTGCAATCCGGTTTTTATTGGCCTACTCTCTTCAAGGATGCTCGTAAGTTTGTCTTGTCTTGTGATGAATGTCAAAGAATTGGTAATATTAGTAGACGTCAAGAAATGCCTATGAATTATTCACTTGTTATTGAACCATTTGATGTTTGGGGCTTTGATTATATGGGACCGTTTCCTGCCTCTAATAGATATACACATATTTTAGTTGCTGTTGATTACGTTACTAAGTGGGTAGAAGCTATTCCAACTAGTAGTGCTGATCATAACACTTCTATTAAGATGCTTAAAGAAGTTATTTTTTTGAGGTTTGGAGTCCCTAGATACTTAATGACAAATGGTGGTTCACACTTTATTCATGGTGCTTTCCGCAAAATGCTTGCTAAGTATGACGTTAATCATAGAATTGCATCTCCATATCACCCACAGTCTAGTGGTCAAGTAGAATTGAGTAATAGAGAGCTCAAGTTAATTTTGCAAAAGACTGTTAATAGATATATAAAGAATTGGTCCAAGAAACTTGATGATGCGTTATGGGCTTATAGAACTGCATATAAGAATCCTATGGGTATGTCTCCATATAAAATGGTTTATGGAAAAGCATGTCACTTACCTCTCGAACTTGAACATAAGGTATATTGCGCTATTAAAGAGATCAATTATGATTTCAAACTTGCCGGTGAGAAGAGGTTATTTGACATTAGCTCACTTGATGAATGGAGAACCCGGGCTTATGAAAATGCCAAGCTGTTTAAGGAAAAATTTAAAAGATGGCATGACAAAAGGATACAAAAACGTGAGTTTAATGTAGGTGATTATGTGTTGCTATTCAACTCTCGTTTAAGGTTTTTTGCAGGAAAACTTCTCTCTAAGTGGGAAGGCCCTTACGTTATCGAGGAAGTCTATCGTTCCGGTGCCATAAAAATCAACAACTTCGAAGGCACGAACCGAAGGTGGTGAACGGTCAAAGAATTAAACATTATATCTCAGGTAATCCCATAAATGTTGAAACCAATGTTATTGAAACCGTAACCCCGGAGGAATACATAAGGGTCACGTTCCAGAACGTTTCAGACTCCGAAAAGGAATAGGTACGTGGTACGGTAAGTAAACCGACTCCAAAACAGTTCTAAAGGCAATTTTTTTTCCGTTTTGGAATATTTAAGAAAATAGGAAAATAAGAAGCAGTCTGAGAAGGACACGGGGCTTCCACGAGGGTGGGAGGCGCGCCCTACCCCCCTGGGCGCGCCCCCTGCCTCGTGGGCACCCCGTGCGCTCTCCGGACTCCGTTTTCTTGCACGATACTTCTTTCGGTCGGTAAAATTTCATTATATAATCTCCCAAAGGTTTTGACCACCGTATCACACAATTATCCTCTGTTTTCGTTTTGAGCTGTTTTTTGCCAGATTTGTGAAGGCCAAGCATCATGTCGTCACCCTCCTCCAACAATGGTGACAACGATGCTTGGCTAATGAAGATAGAGCTGAAGAGAGAAGAACCCGGGGAGATCAACAAGGATGATGGGATCAAGAAGGCTATGGAGGATCAAGCTCCGACAGCAGAAGAAGAAAACATCCTTCCACCTCTCTTTACCCCGACTGAGATTGAAGCTTTCAAGATGATTGAGCTAGCTCGTATACAAAATAAGTATCTCACAAGTGAAAATATTTTGTTGAAGGAGCATATCGTCGCACTCAAGGGCATTATTCGCAAGTTGGAGGGTCTCTTACGCTCGATGTGCGACTATCCACCATCACCACCATCCTCTCCGTCCCCGAAGAAGGAGATATAATCACATGGGTATGGGCACTCCCCTTGGCAACTGCCAAGCTTGGGGGAGATGCCCCGGTATCGTATCACCATCACACTCCTATCTTTACCATTTTTCTTAGTTCGATCCTTTTGGTAATATCTTGATCTAGTAGAATAAAGTTTTAGTATGATCTAGTCTTGAGTTTTGCTTTATGATCCTTCTATGAAATCGAGTCCGTGAGCTATATAATAAAGATTAGTGTTGATTCAAGGGCTTGATTATCTTACTATGATCTTGGGTGAATAATAAGAAAAAAAAGGTAAAAAGAAATAAAGAGATTATATGGATCTTATGGAGAGTAATGACTTCACATATAAAAAGTATGATGATTAAAAGTTGTTGAGAGTTGACAAACATAGTTTTGGTCATCGTTGCAATTAATAGGAAGTAATAAAGAAAGAGAGGTTCACATATAAATATACTATCTTGGACATCTTTTATGATTGTGAGCACTCATTAAAATATGACATGCTAAAGAGTTGATGTTGGACAAGGAAGACAACGTAATGGGTTATGTTTTCTTATATTTGAAATAAAGTATATTGTCATGGATCATCCAACATGTTGAGCTTGCCTTTCCCCCTCATGCTAGCCAATTCTTTGCACCAAGTAGAGATAATACTTGTGCTTCCAAATACCCTTAAACCCAGTTTTGCCATGAGAGTCCACCATATCTACCTATGGATTGAGTAAGATCCTTCAAGTAAGTTGTCATTGTTGCAAGCAATAAAAATTGCTCTCTAAATATGTATGATTTATTAGTGAGGGAGAAAATAAGCTTTATACGATCTTGTGATGTAGAAGTAATAAAAGCGACAGACTGCATAATAAAGGTCTATATCACAAGTGGCAATATAAAGTGACGTTCTTTCGCATTAAGACTTTGTGCATCCAACCCTTAAGCACATGACAACCTCTGCTTCCCTCTGCGAAGGGCCTATATTTTACTTTTATCTTCTACCCTATGAAAGAGTCATGGTGATCTTCACCTTTCCTTTTTACATTTTATCCTTTGGCAAGCACATTGTGTTGGAACGATCCTGATATATATATATATATATATATATATATATATATATATATATATATATATATATCTAATTGGATGTGAGTTAGCATGAACTATTATTTTTGACATTTAACCTAAGGTAAGAAGTTGGGAGGCAACACCATAAGCCCCTATCTTTCTCTGTGTCCGATTAAAACTCCGTAACCACAAGTATCGTGTGAGTGTTAACAATTGTGAAAGACTAAATGATAGTTGAGCATGTGGACTTGCTGAAAAGCTCTTACATAGGCTCTTTCCGATGTTATGATAAATTGCAATTGCTTCAATGATTGAGATTATAGTTTGTTAGTTCTCAATAAAGTTTCTGATTCATACTTAACATTGTGAATAGATTGTTACTTTATCATAAGAATTCATATGACAATATTCATATATGTTGCTGTTATAAGAATGATCATGATGCCCTCATGTCCGTATTTTATTTTACCGGCACCTCTATCTCTAAACATGTGGACATATTTTTTGATTTCGGCTTTCGCTTGAGGACAAGCGAGGTCTAAGCTTGGGGGAGTTGATACGTCCATTTTGCATCATGCTTTGATATTGATATTTATCGCATTATGGGTTGTTATTAAACATTATGTCACAATACTTATGCCTTTTGTCTCTTATTTTACAAGGTTTACATGAAGAGGGAGAATGCCGGCAGCTAGAATTCTGGGCTGGAAAAGGAGCAAATATTAGAGACCTATTCTGCGTAACTCCAAAAGTCCTGAAACTCCACGGAAGTTATTGCTGGGAAATATAAAAAATACCGAGCGAAGAAAATACCAGGGGGGCCCACACCCTGGCCACGAGGGTGGGGGCGCGCCCTACCCCCCTGGGCGCGCCCCTTGCCTAGTGGGCCCCCTAGTGGCCCTCCGGTGCTCATCTTCTGCTATATGAAGTCTTTCGTCCGAGAAAAAAAATTAGAAGCAAGCTTACGGGACGAAACTCCGCCGCCACGAGGCGGAACCTTGGCAGAACCAATCTAGGGCTCCGGCAGAGCTGTTCATCCGGGGAAACTTCCCTCCGGGAGGGGGAAATCATCGCCATCGTCATCACCAACGATCCTCTCATCAGGAGGGGGTCCATCTCCATCAACATCTTCACCAGAACCATCTCCTCTTAAACCCTAGTTCATCTCTTGTATCCAATTCTTGTCTCTAAGTCTGAGATTGGTACCTGTAGGTTGCTAGTAGTGTTGATTACTCCTTGTAGCTGATGCTAGTTGGTTTACTTGATGGAAGATTATATGTTCAGATCCTATATGCATATTAATACCCCTCTGATTATGAACATGAATATGATTTGTGAGTAGTTACGTTTGTTCCTGAGGACATGGGAGAAGTCTTGCTATTAGTAGTCATGTGAATTTGGTATTCGTTAGATATTTTGATGAGATGTATGTTGTCTCTCTTTTAGTGGTGTCATGTGAACGTTGATTACATGACACTTCACTATTATTTGGGCCTAGGGGAAGGCATTGGGAAGTAATAAGTAGATGATGGGTTGCTAGAGTGACAGAAGCTTAAACCCCAGTTTATGCGTTGCTTCGTAAGGGGCTGATCTGGATTCATATGTTTCATGCTATGGTTAGGTTTACCTTAATGCTTCTTTTGTAGTTGCGCTTGCATTAGGAGTTAATCATAAGTGGGATGCTTGTCCAAGTAAGGGCAGCACCCAAGCACCGGTCCACCCACATATCAAATTATCAAAGTACCGAACCCGAATCATATGAGCGTGATGGAAACTAGCTTGACGATAATTCCCATGTGTCCTCGAGAGCGTTTTCCTTTATATAAGAAATTGTCCAGGCTTGTCCTTTGCTACAAAAAGGATTGGGCCACCTTGCTGCACCTTATTTATGTTTGTTACTTGTTGCTCGTTACCATCTACCTTATCCCAAAACTATCTGTTACCGATAATTTCAGTACTTGCAGAGAATACCGTACTGAAAACCTCTTGTCATTTCCTTCTGCTCCTCGTTGGGTTCGACACTCTTACTTATCGAAAGGACTACGATAGATACCCTATACTTGTGGGTCATCAGAAGGGCAAGCTAATGTCTTATAAAGGTCGATTAGTGCTCATTAATTCAATACTAATTAATATGCCGATGTTCCTGTTACCTTTCTTTGAAGTACCTAAAGGGGTACGGAAGAGACTTGATTTTTATGGATCTTGATTTTTTTTGGAAGTCAGATGATGTTAAGATAAAATATCGCCTGGCAAGATGGGATATCATTTGCCGACCCAAGGACCGGGGGGTCTTAGAATTGAGAACCTAGAGATTAAAAATAAATACCTAAGGAGTAAATGGCTATATAGATTATCAGTAGAGACTGATGGTATATGGGCACAAATATTACGAAACAAATATTTACAATCAAAATCTCTGGCCCAAGTCACCGCAAGACCTAACGATTCGCCATTCTGGAATGGACTTATGAGAATGAAAGATATGTTCATTCGTAGGGCCAAATTCTTTGTTGGCAATGAGATGACAACAAGATCTTGGGAGGATACATGATTAGGGGAGACGCCTCTAGTCGTACAGTACCCCATCTTATATAATATTGTACAACGTAAGGAGGATTACGTGGCTACTGTACTATAGGAGGTGCCCGTAAATATACAGTTTAGGAGATCTTTAGTTGGGGAGCGCTGGAACTCCTGGCTACATTTGGTGCGGAGGTTGATGGAGATTCAACTATCCGATCAACCTGATTCCTTTCACTGGAATTTAACCAGAAGCAGTGTGTTTATGGTCAAATCTATGTATATGGATCTAATTAATTCTGGCCCAATCTCAAGATCGATACATATCTGGAAAATTAAGGTTCCCTTGCGTATTAAAATTTTCATGTGGTTTGTCCACAAGAAAGTGGTCCTCACCAAAGATAATTTACTAAGGCGACGTTGGGTAGGTAGTGCATGGTGTTGTTTTTGTTATCATGACGAAACAATACAACACCTATTCGTAGATTGCGCTCTCGCGAAGTTACTTTGGCGAACGGTCCATATAACCTTTAACATTATTCCTCCAGTTAGCATTGAAGCGTTATTTGGGACGTGACTAGCTAGAGTAGATCATATTACTGCGTCTCGTATTCGAATTGGAATATGTGCGCTTATTTGGATTATATGGAACTGTAGGAATGATATGATTTTAACAGACAACATATTTCAAATTTCTTGCAGGTCATCTTCAGAGCTACGACATGAATCCGTACGTGGTCCTTACTCATTCCTACGGACTCCAGAGAGCCTTTGGTTACTGGGTGCAACTAGTGAGAGATGATAGCACGGGCTATATTCAACCGGTTTGGGGTCTCATAATAGGATAGGCGTCTAGTGTTCTAGTCCTATTATCCTGGCGGTTGTGGCAACGAGTTTAATTTTTTATTTTTGCTCCGTTTGCGAATTGTAATGGAGCTAAAACTGTTTTTATTCAAACTATTTATTAATATGGCCGTATGCATCTTTCAGATGAAGAGGCCGGGGGTGAGCCTTCCTTTAAAAAAAAGTTAGACTGGAAGCTAGTCACCGTTAGAATTTGTACGACTAAGACGCTACTCGACCAGGCGAGTACCACGCCCACTTCCCAGTAGCGTTTGTTACTTATGAAGGCAGCCTATCGAGGACTTGAACTAGTTAGACAGGAAGCTAGTCACCATTGGAATTTGTACTATTTTTTCTTTGAGAGTATGCGAATGCGAACCATATTTTTTGTAGAAGTCAGAATTTCAATTACAAAACGACTACAACTTATTGCGAACAACAAGCATAGCATAGACTTCACACCAGATCTAGTTCGAAGACAGCCACCAACAGCAACACAACTACAAAGCAAAAAGAGCCTGACCAAAACTAAGCAACATGGTCGCGTCTCGACCAGCGGCGGTCACCTCCGAAGACAACACTAATTCCACCTGTACTTCCCTCGTTGACACGTACGCCATCCGCCCTTGATGTCGGCAAGTAGATGGCGGAACTTGGTCAGTACACTAAAGCCACGGTCTTGGACTCACCGACTGCGACGTACATTGCGCCTCTAAAGCTAACCTTGGACAACAGCGAGAACCGGAAGTAGCGCAACAAGGAACCTCAAGACCTGGCCTTCAAGCGCGATGCTACCAACAGAGTAGCGACAATGAGGACACCATCATCACGCCGGTTCAACTACTACTAGGAAAAGGCTAATTAGTGGCGCACCTATTTTTGTCATTAATGGCGCATTATATGTGCGCCACTAGTAACAAATAGTAATAGCGCACATTTGGTGCGCCATTACTATGCCTAGAAGTGCGTCATTACTATCTGACTTAGTAATGGCGCACCACATAGAAGTGCGCCATTACTAACAAAAAAATTTTCAATTTTTTTTAAAATTTTTTCAATTTTTTTTGTTTTTTCTTAATCTCGGGTCACTATGGCTTAATCTCAAGTCAAATCGCACTCCGTGGTCAAATTTTCCGGAAGGTCACCCATCCTCACACTACTCCAGCCCGAGCACGCTTAACTTCGCAGTTCTATCCAACCCCAGCACCAGCTCACTTAACAGGCACTTGTTGATATATCTATCATATCAATCCTATTAAACCTTGTTGATGTCTAGGACTTTGTTCATATTCATGAGTGATGAAATTTTGAAAAAATATTTCAAACTTCCCAGTCATATTACATATCATATTTTGAACATTTCTTTCAGAAAAAATTCAAAACCAATTTTTTTTTCTGTTACTAGTGGCGCACCTAGCAAATGGTGCACCACTACTAAGTTTGATTTTTTTTTCATTTCCCCCCTCCTCTAGATATTAAAAGCCCCGTATCTTTTATTCTGTTAGGTTTTTGGGGATTCTGAAAATCTTCAACGGGGTTCCCCCAGTTGAATTCGGATGTAACTTTTCGAGTAGATGCTTTTTCATATAAAAAACTTTTTAATCCGAGTTCGTATGCAAAAGTTATGCCCATTTTACTAAATTCCAGAGAGATTTTGCAAATAAAGTCAAAATTCATATTTGTAAATTTTTCCAACAACTAGAGCACATATCACGTGGGAAACTTATTTTCTTTTTATTTTTTTGACATTTTCATCATTTTCTTTTTTTTTTAACTGAAAAGGCGGTCCGGGGGGGTGCATTTGGTTATAGTAATAGTGCACCTGTACATATCAAATTATCAAAGTACCAAACGCGACCTAGAGCAGGCACCGCGATAGAGGCATCCGAGGATGCAGCATACTCGGCCGCTTCAAGGCAGCCACTCCTGGCCGAGCTCCGCCACGCCGCCATGGCCTCATTGTGCCGCCGCTTGCTTATCCCGCGCTCTCACCTCCTGGAGAATCCACCGCGCCGCGACCATCTACTCCCGCGAGCCCCAGCCTCCTCCTCTCTATGCACGCCATTAGCTCCACCATGCGCTATCAGATATGCCCTACGCCGCCCGGATGGCGCCGCTCCCCCGCGCGAGGGAGGCTCGTCGAGGCGCGCCGACCGTGCCCGCTCCCTTCGGTGGCCGGGCGCCGCCACCATCTCCAGCGCTGGCAGCGGCGTCGTCTAAGGGGCTCGGGTGGGTGGGAAAGCTACAATTCATTTCAATTTGTATTATTAGGCCTTGTACAATGTGAGGTGCTTAGAAAAATAAACCGGGTTTTTCTGAAGCACCAGTGCCTATTTCTACAAGAGAGACGCCTAGTTAAGCGTTTATCGTGTATAAATAAGCACCGGTGCTTAAAAAAAGCCTGGTTTATTTCTCTAAACACCTTCCCTAAGCATGTCCCATTGTATAAGGCTTTAAGATGATACTCAACTAGGTGAGTACTAGGGGAGATGACATGACTCTAGTGCATACTTATAATTATTGGCATTATTTTTATTTCAATACTAAGACTGCACGTCAGCATCTTTCTAACAATATTATTTATGAACTAAAATAAATAAATAAAATAAAATTATGTTTTCAGCAAGTTTCAGCCACAAAAACTTACTAACTTATTCCATTAGTATTAAGTATAATTACATGTAACTTGAATACGTAAAGCTACTGGCCGCCTTTTTATTTGCATTGTAATATTCCACATCAGAAAATTTTCATACTAGCCTTATGAGTAAAAGCTTTTGATATGCCTCTGCTCCTCTTTCAATTGCTTAGAACAGCAGCGGTCATCTCCTTTTTCTTTTACATTACACGATTGCTGGTCCAACAGGCGAGTAAAAGAACAGAGACAGTAAAGGAACAGAAAGAAGAAGAAGAACTAGACGAAGACAGAATGAATCATTTTTGCACATAGCTACTATATATGAGTACATTACTTCGTGCATCCAATGTATATCTAAATATCTGTAACCACTAATCTGACACCACACGAACAGCTATATCATTTCCACATTTACGAAGGCATCACAGTCACAGACATCTCTACACCTAATGTTTCAGTTGGTAGGTCGCGTTTCGAGTTTTATTTTCGTCCCATCTATCATGGTTTTTTTTGGTACCTACTCCCATCTCGCGCTCAGCCGCAATGAACCAAGAAAAACCCTCCAGCCGAGTCCCCCACCCGCCACCACGCGCCTAACCTCCGGTAGAACCCATCTGTCACGAACGAAAACAAACCGGCGAAGATTAACCAGCGAAAAAAAATTGCTGACCAAACTCCCGCACGTACGACCGAGGTATCGTGCCCTCGAGCGAGAAACAGTCGACTGACTCTCTGCCCTCGTTCGCCCGCCGTCGCCCTCCAGATCCCTTCGCCGCCGCCCGGCGCCGCCAGCCCCGACCTCCTCCCCGGCTCCCGGCGCCACCCGCCCCCACATCTCCTCCCCCGATCCCGGCGCCGCCCCGCCCCCACCTTCTCCCTCACTCCCGGCGCCGCCGACCCCAACCTCCACGGATCCCGGCCGCCCCACCTCCTCCCTCGCTCCCGCCCTCCCATGCCGCCTATCCGCGCCCCACCCACACAATCTCGACCTCCTCCCGGCGTGCCACCGCCCCTGCTCCTCCCTCCTCCAGGAGGACGCGCCGCCGCCCCTGTTCTTCCTTCCTCCTGACGGCATGCGCGCCGCCGCCCCTCTGGCCGTCGCCGGCATCCCGTTCGAGCCCGTGGATCCGAGGAAGATGGAGACGATGGATGATGGGAAGGAGCAGCGGCTGCCTCGTGGAAGCAGACGGTCGACAAAGACCATCATCGAGGCTGCTACTGGTATGTGTTGTGCAATCTTCAGAGATGAAAAAAAGATAGCACAGAGAGGAGGGAGGATTGCAATTCAGACAGATTGGCTGGTAAGGTTCAGAGATGTTGCTGAAGATTATTTTTGTTATGCAAATGCACTTCTCCTTGCTTTAGGTTTTATGCATATGTGACCGCGATTGCTAGAAGTTGTAACAAAAGACGTAGAAGTGGTTCTGCTATTGCTGTTTTCGTGTATTATCATTGGTTCGAAGTGGAAGAGGATTAGAGCATAGCATGCAATCTATAGTAATCCCAAAAAAAATCTGTTTTGTAGGAGTTCAGCAGAAGGATTCACATCAGTGCAAATCTCCGGTGGGAGTAAGTTCAGAGGGGGAAAATGCATCTGGCCCAACCGCCTCGACCTCAACAAGCCCCGTCAAGATTCGGCACCGTGGGCTGCATGGCCTCTCTTCCTTCACAACTAGGAGTTGTGGAGGAGCATTGATTTGTTGTCTACTCGGAAAGAAAAGAAGATGAAGTATGTGACCATCGTAGCTACTGTTGAAGAGACGTTGTGCGGCTGGTTGTGGATGAGAATTGTCTAGCCGGCAATGGATTTCCAGCAAGGGCGGCAGAGAAAAATCCATGACGAGATGAACACCACCACGACAACATCATGGATGTGATCGAGGTACCTCTGTTTCCACAGTCCTACCAGGAAAGTTTTCAGGTTATCCTGGTTCCAGGTTCAGATTGTTTATAGAGTAATCATACATCGATAGTGTGTGCGTAGTCTGTACAAAATGGATAGGCGTAGTTTTTATTAACCAACTTGTTGCGCATTATTGGTTCTAGCTGAAATATATTTTCCCCTGCATCTTACACCAAGAGAGATTCAGGGAAGAAGTGAGGTGCATAAGTATAACAACAAGGCAGGCAAGATACCAGGGTGCATGCTTCAACATTCAGTCGTTGTGGCCATCATTCACTCTTATTTCATAATCTACCTTGCATGTCTTATATTTGAGAGGGAATTAGATTTAGCCTAGCCGTGCCATCCATCCCGGATGCTACTAAATTGTGTAACTACCTAAGTTCTTTTTTGACTGTGCAGAAATAGCATTGGCTGCAATGATGGAGTATGTTTTACATGTTTTTTTGTTGATGAAAAAAGTATGCGTTTCATCTTAACCATACACTCGATTTAAAAATGCTATTTTGCCAAAGAACGTCTTGTCAGCTATGGTATTTAACCTCAGAGTTACTAACTCAATGAGGTGTATTATATGTTTGGGGCTACTATTTTTTTCCATATACATAAATGTATTTGACACCTCTGAGCATCTAGAAATCTTGCAACTGGTAGATAGCATTTGCCTTCTGAAAATTTTCCTTGAGACCATGAGAGTCTGAAGAAAAATTGATTAATTATTAATGTTGTTATATTTATTCTTTGTACTTATTTGCTCAATCTTTGTAGTGAAATAGTGCAAGATGAGGAACTGGCTCAACTTCAGAGTTTCAGTTAAGTGCATAGTTAAAGAAAAATTGTAACAACTCGGATGCAGCTCAAAGGTCAAATATCATGATGCAGAGTAGGCACTAAACCTAATGTATCTACTTGATTTTGTTGTTGCAGATTAAATGGTTATCTTATCTGTACACAGCTGATTAGGCAGTATAGCAGTACCCGCGCGTTTAGTAGTTGTTAGATAGTTTTTGTGCATAGTTGAACTGTGTATTGAGATGGGAAGCCAAGTTGTTTAATTTATGGATTCCATTTGTCGACTGGTGGCATTCCTTAATTTCTGATCCCTGGTTATGATTTGATTCTTATTTATATTGTCCTATGGAAAGAGCATTAGGATAGGACAAGCAAACAAGCCTTTCGACATTCATGGTGTATATTTTGTTTCACCGAGCCGTGTTGCTTATGATTTTGAATTCGAACAGATCTGCTTCTGTTCAGTAAAGAAATAAATGCATGGACAGACGAGGTATGCTCTAAGCTGTTTTCCCTTAGTTTGAAGGAAGGATTAGTAGTACATGTAACTGTCTTTTCTTTTCTTGGTATTCAAACAAGAACAAATCACTGTTGATGTTTAAACTCTCTAGAATCTCATAAATTTTATTATTCCTCTTATACTTCTGATACAAAATTGGAGTTGTAAATTATTTATTCTGGCACAACCAACTGCTTCTTCTTCTGCCTAGCTTGCTTTCGATGAAGTATTCCTGGTGACCTGGTCAATAGACTGCACTTGCCTATTCCAAGCACATACATGCCTAAGGATGTCCTGTAAGAAAAGCTTTAACGAAATCACTTTGGTTTGTAAATGTCCTTGAGGATTGAATTAATAGAAACTAGCAATTCTTCTGCCTAAACTGATTCCTGCAAATTTTCTTGCCGAACTACTACTCCCTCCGTTCGGAATTACTTGTCACGAAAATGGATGTATTTAGACGTATTTTTGTTCTAGATACATCCATTTTCGAGACAAGTAATTTCGAACGGAGGGAGTACATGCTAATACCCCCTCCATTCCATATTCTAATGCACATAGTTTTTTGCCTAGATTCCGAAATGTAGTGCGCATAAGCTGCTTTGGACTAAAGTAGCCCTGGACTGCTCACAGGAACGCAGCAGCAGACACCCACGTGCTGTGACAGAGCGAGCAGCTGGAGGGCAATTCCTGTCCAAATGAGAATGCCAGCTCATGCATTGGTATAAACGCTACACACAAAGGCGCATTATAAAGTGGAACAGTGGGAGTACTAAATTCATATGTAATACTAAATTCCTACAGGTCATAAATTAGATTTTTCGACAATAAGTACCTAAGTCTATGTTATGTTTAAGTTAAAAAGCAATGTCGATGTGAGCCATACATACACCGATTAATAAAGCGGTTAGTACTTAAATTGACCGTCATGTCCTATGTGCCTTAGGGGTAAGTTTTCATCTCCACCATTGACCCGCTTAAGGTGGCTATACTGAAGCGGACCCCTTTTAATTATGAATGGTTTATGAAGTTGAAGGATGAAACTTGAACGAACACAATGTTGAGGTTTGTAAAGTGAAGCCTAAGACAAGTTTGAGGGGGTAATATGGACTTCTCTCAAACTATATTACCAGAGGACAATGAGGGCCTTGAAGACAATGACAGCGATGAGTTTACTTTGGTTACATTTTTGTTGTAGGCGAAGTTCTTAATTATAATTATCAATGCGTTTGTTTTCCTTAAGGATGCAGTGACATGCAAGGCGAGGCAAATTGAAGCCAAAACAGCAGGACGGTCGGAAGTGTGCCATTTTTTTCTATATAGGTTAGTGATTTTATCCTTTTTGTATTTTTACATTGCTAGGTACAGTAGTTTATATGAAATGATTTGTTAGGGCAGGGGGTGGTTCTTCAATCTTCAGGGAATCAAGCGGTAGCACCGGATGCTGACATGCTTGGAAGGTAGGAGTGATGGATTATATGTATTTGTAGCAATTCATCATCGCCCATAAATAAACCATCTTTGCCCCGCTTCCTCTGTCCGTCCGTCAACTCAAATTGCTTTGGTTCACAAGTTCGTTTCATCGTACATCTAGGTACACTAGAACAGAGAGACTACTTTCCTTGAATGGCTCATGCGAGTAAACTGACAATAGTGTTCATCCAAGATGCAGTTGTATATGTATCTTCATAGAGATGTAGATGCATAGGTAGTTCAATAGTGCACATGTTCATCGACAGGGATGTAGATGTAGTATACAACCGAGGTTACATTGACAAGTTAGCCCATTATGCTCCCATGAAAAATAAAATATGGTATATTGTTTCACACTATCATCAATAGTGAAGCTTGTATTTAATATTTCTTTGTTTTGCAATGCTGAATATTTGGGGAACACACAGTGAGGTGTAATATGTAGAGTATAGACTACAGATTCACCGAACCAGCTTGAACGTTGTTATATCATGCTTCATATGATTTGGTAATGATTTTAAAACATGGAATGGGGCAAATAAAGTTGAAACCTGGTACTGTTCGTCACAGAAATAACAGTTACTATCGAGAGGTTTCATACTGACATTATTTCTTACCAACTAATGGTGCATTTCTCCGGCCATGATTACATCAGCTAACTACTCCATGATTACAACAGTAAACATGGATAGGAATACAAGCATTGGAGTACTCGCCATGTTCGAGGAATTCGTAGCTGACGGTGGCATCATCATGGAGCAGGAACCATCTTCTCCTCTATTTAAACTGTAGTACTTCATGTACTCCCACTTGTAAACTTTCTGAAATGCAAATCCACTCCAAGAATGTGCTCTGAAATGGAGAAACATGGAGTATACTCTAAAAATCAGTTTGATGCCTGCCCAGTAGATCCATCAAAGTACTCCGGGCATGATAAAAAGAATACCACAACATGAGTACTACAACAGAATCAGTTTGGTTTGAGCCAAGCAAGAGTACTAAAATCCTGATAAAAAGAATACTACAACATGATAAACATGATTTCAGAGATGTTGATTTATAGTACATGCAACCCATTGATAAACATGATTTTCAGAAATGTTGATTTCAGTTAAACTACTACATTTACTCCAAGCAAATACTCTAAAAAACAATACAAGTACTACAGTACTGAAAGTACTCATGTAGTACAATACTCTAGGCTGAATGTACTCCTACAAGATCGGAAGTGTACTCCTGTGAGTACTGAGTTTACTGAATTCATAGGCATCAAAATTTCACACCCAAGTTCAGTCATCTACACATGGAGTAGTGCAACCGAGTGGTCTTTACCATGCCCGAATCGACGAGAGGCGTGGCGGCAGCAGCAAAGAAAGATCGTCTAGGAGCAGCAGCAGCCTTTCCAATCTCTCCTTGCGCCTTGCCTTTCCAATCTACTCCCTTGGCAGAGAGCAGTTCTTGGCCACATCACATCTGCATCCATATTCCATCCACAACAACAAACAGTCACAATCAGCTCCAGAATCTCTTCTTGCCTTTCCCCGAATCCTAGGCTCTACAGATTGGAAATGTGTGGGGAAAATTAAGAATGCAAACCTTGCAGGTCGAGCGTGGGGAGCTCGACTTAGGGGGCGACCTGGGAGCAGGTGAGAGGTAACTCGTAGCGGACCTGCAGCGTCAGGGATGGCAACGTCCAACACGGCGCTCCTCCTTGCAGGTCGACGGTGACGAGGAGCGGTAGCGTTCGTCGCAGCCGTCATCGAGCATGACAAGGTCGTCGTGCCCACACTCCTCACGCTCCTACTCGACCTCGCTAAAACAATCTACTTTGGCTCAACCGTGGCGCAAAGGATGTAGGTGAAATGAAGAGGCGACGCGGACAAGAAGACTAGGCGGCGACACCTGAGGAGAAGGGCACCGATGCGGCCGAGTCACCGGCTCAGGTGAGGGGGAGGTGCGTCGCCGCCGCGAGCTAGGGATTTGGGGGAGTGGGTGAGCGAGGGGAATGAGCTTGAGGAGGCGACTGAGCGAGTGGGTGTGAGTGAGTGAGTGAGTGAGTGAGCGAGGAGCAAAAACTGAAAACCACTGAAATTTCATAATGTTCTGACAAATGTACTACAAAACCTTCGACATTCAAAATACAAGCATTTATTTTTGTTATCACTATATTCAAAATAATACTAATTTAGGAAATTGCAGGGAGGTGTCTAACTATTATGATTTTTTATGCTTTATTTATGCTCTGGTGGAATGGTAAAGAATTAGTTCGTCCGGTTAGCACCATGAGAATTCTCCATTACACATTTTAAGACCTTAGATGTGAAGTATGCTCCGTTACACGTTGCTTGTGCAAGATGTGTATAAGCTAAGGAAGAAGTTTTTACTATACTCCATCCGGTCCTTTTTACTCTGCATATAAGAATTGTCTGAAGTCAAACTTCGTATATTTTGACCATATTTATACGAAAAAATATTAACATCTACAATGCTAAATTTATACAATATGAAAACTAATGTTACGACGCATCTAATGTTGTTGATTTCACATTCTGAATGTTAGTATTTTATTCTATAAACTTGATTAAAGTTTATTTTGTTTGACTTCAGACAAATCTTATATGCGAACTAAAAAGGATCGGAGGGAGTACTTACTCAAATGTGCGAATGAAGCTAAAGACAACATTCCTGATATTGTGTGAGAATTTCTTAATCGCAACAACTAGATATTAATTTGTAATGAATTTGTAGTTAGATCATCGCTCTATATGTATATATCATTAATTTTTTATCAATTTACATTGCAACTGAATTGGAATTCAATAAATACCCGATTGTGCCCGTGCTATCTTGTCTCTACATGTGAAATTTGATGCATGTTTACATAAATTCAACAAAAATCTCTATATGTAAAAAATAAACATGCATTATGTTCTCAACAAAAATATTTCAAAAGCCCGTGGCAACGCATGGGCATTTTACTAGTATATATATAGAGAGAGAGCTATACCACAGGAAATAGGCCATATACACAACTATCTTTCTGAATCACTAGACCGGAGATGCACGCGTTGCCGCGCCCGCTCAGGAATTTAAAATGTGTAAAAACATAGATAAAATAGAAGAACAACTTACTCTTAAGACAGCCCGCAGTAGCTAGAAATACTTGTGTAAACTACTACCTCCGTTCCTTTATATTAGGTGTATTTATTTTTTGATAAAATTCCGCAATGTAAAGGTGCATTTGTTCTAATTTCTCATAATTCCGTTCTTGGCCCTCCAGAAAAGGAAAGTATCTCACCTGATTGCATGTATCTCCTCTTGTAGAGAAAATAAAGGAAATTATATCTCTTCCGATTGCATGCATCTCTTTCTTCCTAGCCTAAATGATTTACTTGTCAATAAACAATGAGTTAGACAAGGGTAATTTCGTCCGAAATTATCTATAATTATGTGCCTTGGTCACCGTGCCGAAAATTATACACCTTATATAAAGGAATGGAAGGAGTACAAAACAGTTCATAAAGAGCAGAGATGTAACCATAATTTAGTGATTGATGAAATCCGGGTGGCCTAAACATGTTATCATAAAAATAAAATTACATGCGGTCATTGTCAAATTTATTTCCTTGTTTTTTTTTGTGGGGAATATTTATTTCCATTGTTGTGCAAGAAGCATTTTCCCGCCGCGTATACAATAGAATGTTCTGCAGAAAGAGCACACTATCTTCTATCCTTTGCTGTGATTAAAAAACGTTTAAGAGAGATTCAGAAAGCATGTACTTTGGAGCTCATGTTGATTTCACATCAGGTATGGCTTGTAGCTGCCACCCCTAAAATCGAGAATTCCAGAAAAGCCCTAACTTGATTTGGGCGATAATGTAAATCTTGTAAGGCCAGGTTAGCATCTCTTTTCATAGGGGCGTCTCCACCAAGATGTTGCACGTAATCTAAGTCAGTATTCACAGGATGCCCAACGTCTTTGATCAACAAGTGGTGCCGATACTTGAAAGTGTTGCCGGCTGGAGGCAACCCGGATCACACCCTAAAGCAGACATCAACAATGGATAATGTGAACCCTAAAAAAATGGATAATGTGTTAAACGGGCAGCAGAAAACTACAACCAGTCAGAAAAATTAACAACTCACCAAAAAAAGACGGGTGATAGCAGGAGACCAAAAAGTACAGACGCTATATGCCAATCTGTTCTATGGCATGCACGAGCCTCAAGTCAGGCATGTGTGTCCCGAACAGATTAAACCACGGCAGCTGCCTGTCTCAAACTCCCAATAGGTCAACCCGGATCAACTTCGTGAAACAAGCACGCATTTAAAAGGAGGCGAGGACCCATGGATCAGTGCCCAGGCGGGAGAGAGGTGTACCTAAACCATCCCCAACCCTAACGAGTGAACATAGAAGGCGAGAGCCATGCGCGAGGTGCGTTTGGTTATCCAACAAGCGCTGGCTTAGCCTGGCTCAGCAAGGAAGCAAGGGATTTGGTTCCCAAGCGAGCCTGCCTCGTATCCTGCGGTTTCCAGCTTTTTCTTCGGTTGACTGAGCTAGCCAAATCGGCTCGCCTGCGTCGGCAAGGATGGCCTTGCCTAGCGAGGTAAGCTGGCGAGCGATCCAAACGCTCCCTAATATCGTCGCCGCCGGAAAGACGAACAATGACGAAGGAGAGTACAGATTGATCTTTTTTTGTCTGTTTTTTTTTGAGGAGGTGGAAGGGGAACGGAGTGTGGGGTTATGTGCAACACTAACTGGGCTGTTTCTTGGCCCAATTGACGACAGGCCGCCTAAGTTGCTCCCCGGAGTAGCAGCCCTTTTAGGTTGGGCAGGCCGTCACGCAGGCTGGGGCGCGGTGAAACTGACCAGAAACGCTAGGTGGGAAAATTAGAAGATCTAAGACATCAAATGATGCCATCGAACGGCTGAAAGTATTGAATCGCTGTGGTGGCTCGTAGCTGGCTCAGTTATACTGTTTAGTAATGACCCGGATAGACGGCCCAAGATCTGCGTGCCCCCATCCACGGCCATAAGACGATAATGCAACACCGAAGCTTCACAACATGCGTCATCTTGCAAAGGAGCTTCGCAGCATGCGCCATGTTGCCAGGGGAGCTGCAGCGCTGGGCCACACGATCGTGCCGATCCAACTGCTCGCGACTAGGCCGATTTTGCAAAAGATCAGTTGGCCGACGAGTAGCGCGCGTGGGCCTTCCCTCGGGGCTAATGATGGACCTTTGGTGGCTTACACTATTTAAGGACATGGGCACACCGGCCTCTTCTCACGCATGCTCAACATGGCTTCCCACCTCACCTCTGCATCTCTAGCTACGCTACTCACGGCCGGCATGGCCACCGTCCTTTTTGCCTCTGCCGCCCACGGCGTGGGCACGCAGGGTGCCCCCAGACATCTCCACTTCTACATGCACGACTCCAGCATTGGCCCCAAACTCACCACCGTTCTAATCGCCAACGGGACCGGCCAGCCGCTGAAGGGCTCCGGCGGCAGCGCCCGGTTCGGTGACACAATGTCAACGCACATGACAAGTAGGACCCGCAGGGCAGCGACTCAACCAACGATAGGGCTGCCCAGCGGCCCACTCGGCGTTAAGGCCCACCACGTCACTACAAGTAATGGGCGATCAGGAGAAGACCGGCATCCAAAGGATCAGGCGACTACCAGGCGGCGGCAACCCTAGTTCCTCTGTTCTTCGTGTATCTCATCTAGCTACCACAATTCCCTAATTCTTGTAATCGATATATACTGCTACTACTTCAGAGAGTGAATAGATCGATCCAGCACCACCTCCGTTCGCCACTCTAACATCTGGTATCAGAGACCAAAACCACCTCTCCTCTTCGATCCGGTCTGGCGCACCTCATCGAGACAAGAGGCTTGCGACAAGCACGCGAGGCCATGGACCCGAGCGTTTTGGCCTTCCTCACCCGCTTCGAGACCAAGATCAAGGCCGCCATCGACAGCCTCACTAAGGCCCAGCAGTCTACGGCGACGAAGATCGACGATCTGCTCTCCTCGCGCCTCGATCTCGAGCGCCATGTGGCGGATCTGGCGACGCCATCACGACACTGCAGCGAGCACGAGCGCCTCCACCATCCCGATCCGACGCGGATCCGATGTCGGAGGGCGCTGACGCAGTGATCCAACCTCAAGGCCCGATGGCCACGGCGAATTCCAGCTCAAACGGGGCCCACCGGCGGCGTCCCTCACGACGCCGCCGCCGCTCCCGGCTAACGGTACGACCACCGACCCCATTACTCCAGTCTTGTTATCTCCTTTCGGCCACGCTAGCCAGATGCTCGCCGGCCTGGGTCAGGCACATCCATCTATCACGTTTCCCCAGTTTTCAGGCAAAAACCCAAACCTGTGGAAAACCTTATGTGAGCAGTATTTTACCATGTTTGGGATCACACCTTCTTTCTGGTTACCCATGGCGGCCCTCAATTTCACCGGATCGGCAGCCGTGTGGTTGCAATCGATCAAAAAACACCTAGGCGAGTTCGACTAGGATTCGTTCACTACCCTGCTGAGCACTCGTTTTGGCCGCGATCACCACCAAATGCTCATACGCCAGTTTTACACAATTCGCCAGACAACTTCTGTAGCAGACTATATTGAGAAGTTTGAGCTGATTATCAATTATTTGAATTCTTATTCCGATTCAATTCACCCTTATTACTTTCTTACTCGTTTTGTCGAGGGCTTGAGGAACGACATACGAGCAGTGGTTCTGGTGCAGCGGCCATCCGACCTGGACACAGCCTGCGCCCTGGCTTTGCTTCAGGAGGAAGTGGCTGACGGCCCATTTGGTACTCTGCCACGACCGCCAGAAGTGCCACCTCGCGCAGGGGTGCCTCTACCGCTTCCACCGCCACTGGCGCGCCACACCGCGCCCACGGTGGCCACCGATTGCCGTGGCACGGACGCTGCACAGGCTGATACGTCCAAGCTCAAGATGCTACGAGACTACAGACAAGCCCGCGGCCTCTGCTTCAAGTGCGGCGGGAGGTGGGGCCATGACCATGTGTGTCCCACTTCTGTGCAACTGCATGTCGTCGAGGAGATGCTCGACCTGTTTGGCATCGACAACTTCATCGATACTCGAATTCCAGCAACGAGCGGCGCCGACGACGCAGTCATGGCGATTTCTATATCTACCGTGACAGGCGAGTCTCCGCCAAAGCATTCCAGGTGCGCGCCTGGATTCAAGGCTGCGAGGTGGTGCTGCTAGTGGATTCTGGCAGCTCCAACTCTTTCATCGACGCCAAATTCGCCGAATCTCTCGCTGTGGTCTAGCCGCTACCACAACCTGGATATGTTTTAGTCGCCGACGGCGGCGAACTGGTGTGCTCATCATTTGTAACCAGTTGCGCCTGGTACTCTCAAGGCCAAGAATTCTTCACCGACATGAAAGTGCTCACGCTGGGCACCTACGACGCCATCTTTGGGATGGACTGCCTCGAGGAGCATAGTCCCATGACCGTGGACTGGTGCGCGCGCTTCATCAAGATTCCCACCCCGGCAGGACCATTACGCCTCGTCGGGCGCGATGCTGCATCAACGGTGTGTGAAAACATCATCAACATCCAACTGCAAGGTCTATGCAGCAAAGGGGTCGTATTGCACATCGTCCATCTCTGCGTGGTCACGCCAACAACACATGCGTCTGTTGTGGAACGTAGTAATTTCAAAAAAATTCCTACGCACACGCAAGATCATGGTGATGTATAGCAACAAGAGGGGAGAGTGTTGTCCACGTACCCTCGTAGACCGAAAGCGGAAGCGTTAGCACAACGCGGTTGATGTAGTCGTACGTCTTCATGATCCGACCGATCCAAGTACCGAACGTACGGCACCTCCGAGTTCAGCACACGTTCAGCTCGATGACGTCCCGCGAACTCCGATCCAGCAGAGCTTCACGAGAGAGTTCCGTCAGCACGACGGCGTTCGTCTTGAAGTTCCCCTTCTTCTTCCCTTTACCCTTTTTCTTGAAACTGGTGGTCTTGTTGACCATCAACACTTGATGCTCCTTCTTGATTTCTACCTCCGCAGCCTTTAGCATTGCGAAGAGCCCGGGACTTGTCTTATCCATCCCTTGCATATTATAGTTCATCACGAAGCTCTTGTAGCTTGGTGGCGATGATTGAAGAATTACATCAATGACACTATCATCCGGAAGATTAACTCCAGTTGAATCAAGTGATTGTTATACCCGGACATTTTGAGTATATGTTCACTTGTGAACTATTCTCCTCCATCTTGCAGCTATAGAACTTATTGGAGACTTCATATCTCTCAATCCGGGCATTTGCTTGAAATATTAACTTCAACTCCTAGAACATCTCATATGCTCCATGACGTTCAAAAGCGTCGTTGAAGTCCCGGTTCTAAGCCGTAAAGCATGGCACACTGAACTATCGAGTAGTCATCAGCTTTGCTCGCCAGACGTTCTTAACATCGTCGATTGCATCTCTGATGAGCACGGCACCCAGTGGTGCTTCCAGGACGTAATTCTTCTGTGCAGCAATGAGGATAATCCTCAAGTTACGGACCCAGTCCATGTAATTGCTACCATCATCTTTCAACTTTGCTTTATCAAGGAACACATTAAAATTCAACGGAACAACAACACGGGCCATCTATCTACAATTAACATAGACAAGCAAAATACTATCAGGTACTAAGTTCATGATAAATTTAAGTTCAATTAATCATATTTCTTAAGAAATCCCACTTAGATAGACATCCCTCTAATCATCTAAGTGATCACGTGATCCAAATCAACTATACCATGTCCGATCATCACGTGAGATGGAGTAGTTTTCAATGGTGAACATCACTATGTTGATCATATCTACTATATGATTCACGCTCGACCTTTCGGTCTCAGTGTTCCGAGGCCATATCTGCATATGCTAGGCTCGTCAAGTTTAACCTGAGTATTCTGCGTGTGCAAAACTGGTTTACACCCGTTGTATTAGATGGACGTAGAGCTTATCACACCCGATCATCACGTGGTGTCTCGGCACGACGAACTTTAGCAACGGTGCATACTCAGGGAGAACACTTTTATCTAGAAATTTAGTGAGAGATCATCTTATAATGCTACCGTCAAACAAAGCAAAATAAGATGCATAAAGGATAAACATCACATGCAATCAATATAAGTGATATGATATGGCCATCATCATCTTGTGCTTGCGATCTCCATCTCCAAAGCACCGTCATGATCACCATCGTCACCTGTGCGACACCTTGATCTCCATCGTAGCATCGTTGTCGTCTCGCCAACTATTGCTTCTCGACTATCGCTACCGCTTAGTTATTAAGTAAAGCAATTACAGGGCGATTGCATTGCATACAATAAAGCGACAACCATATGGCTCCTGCCAGTTGCCGATAACTCAGTTACAAAACATGATCATCTCATACAATAAAATATAGCATCATGCCTTGACCATATCACATCACAACATGCCCTGCAAAAACAAGTTAGACGTCCTCTACTTTGTTATTGCAAGTTTTACGTGGCTGCTAGGGGCTGAGCAAGAACCGTTCTTACCTACGCATCAAAACCACAATGATAGTTCGTCAAGTTAGTGTTGTTTTAACCTTCTCAAGGACCGGGCGTAGCCACACTTGGTTCAACTAAAGTTGGAGAAACAGACACCCGCCAGCCACCTGTGTGCAAAGTACGTTGGTAGAACCAGTCTCGCGTAAGCGTACGCGTAATGTCAGTCCGGGCCGCTTCATCCAACAATACCGCCGAACCAAAGTATGACATGCTTTGGTAAGCGATGACTTGTATCGCCCACAACTCACTTGTGTTCTACTCGTGCATATAACATCTACGCGTAAACCTGGCTCTGATGCCACTGTTGGGAAACGTAGTAATTTAAAAAAAATTCCTACGCACATGCAAGATCATGGTGATGTATAGCAACGAGAGGGGAGAGTGTTGTCCACATACCCTTGTAGACAGAAAGCGGAAGCGTTAGCACAACGCGGTTGATGTAGTCGTACGTCTTCACGATCCGACCGATCCAAGTACTAAACGTACGTCACCTCCGAGTTCAGCACACGTTCAGCTCGATGACATCCCGCGAACTTCGATCCAGCAGAGCTTCAAGAGAGAGTTCCGTCAGCACGACGGCGTGATGATGGTGATGATGTTGCTACCGACGCAGGGCTTCACCTAAGCATGCTACGATATGACCGAGGTGGAATATGGTGGAGGGGGGCACCGCACACGGCTGGGAGAGATCAACAGATCAACTTCTGTGTCTAGAGGTGCCCCTGCCCCCGTATATAAAGGAGCAAGGGGGGAGGCCGGCCGGCCCTGTAGGGCGCACCAGGAGGAGGAGTGCTCCTCCTCGCGGGAGTAGGACTCCTCTTTCCTAGTCGCACTAGGAGGGGGAAGGAAGGAGTGGGAGAGGGGAAAGGCAAGGCCCCCCCCTTCCTTGTCCTATTCAGACTCAAGGGGAGGGGGCGCGCGGCCTGCCCTGGCCGGCCCCTCTCTCTCTCCACTAGGGCCGGTAACCCCTCCGGCACTCCGGTTTTCTTCGAAATCACCTGGAACACTTCCGGTGTCCGAATATAGTCGTCCAATATATCGATCTTTATGTCTCGACCATTTCGAGACTCGTCGTCATGTCCATGATCATATCCGGGACTCCGAACTACCTTTGGTACATCAAAACACATAAACTCATAATACCGATCGTCACCGAACTTTAAGCGTGCGAACCCTACGGGTTCGAGAACTATGTAGACATGACCGAGACACGTCTCCGGTCAATAACCAATAGCGGAACCTGGATGCTCATATTGGTTCCTACATATTCTACGAAGATCTTCATCGGTCAAACTGCATAACAACAAACATTGTTCCCTTTGTCATCGGTATGTTACTTGCCCGAGATTCGATCGTCGGTATCTCAATACGTAGTTCAATCTCGTTACCGGCAAATCTCTTTACTCGTTACTTAATGCATCATCCCGCAACTAACTCATTAGTCACATTGCTTGCAAGGCTTATAGTGATGTGCATTACCGAGAGGGCCCAGAGATACCTCTCCGACAATCGGAGTGACAAATCCTAATCTCGAAATACGCCAACTCAGCAAGTACCTTTGGAGACACCTGTAGAGCACCTTGATGATCACCCAGTTACGTTGTGACGTTTGGTAGCACACAAAGTGTTCCTCCGGTAAACGGGAGTTGCATAATCTCATAGTCATAGGAACATGTATAAGTCATGAAGAAAGCAATAGCAACATACCAAACGATCAAGTGCTAAGCTAATGGAATGGGTCAAGTCAATCACATCATTCTCCTAATGATGTGATCTCGTTAATCAAATGACAACTCATGTCTATGGTTAGGAAACATAACCATCTTCGATTAACGAGCTAGTCAAGTAGAGGCATACTAGTGACACTATGTTTGTCTATGTATTCACACATGTATTATGTTTCCGGTTAATACAATTCTAGCATGAATAATAAACATTTATCATGATATGAGGAAATAAGTAATAACTTTATTATTGCCTCTAGGGCATATTTCCTTCAGCATCTGCTCCAACTCCGGCCTGTATCCAGCAAATTCTCGACGACTTACCCGACGTCTTCGCCGAGCCAACCGGCCTACCACCTCAGCGCGCCTGCGACCACCAGATTCCCCTCATCCCTGGTGCGCAACCCGTGAACATACGCCCGTATCGTCACAAGCCGGAGCTCAAGTCGGAGACTGAAGCACAAGTGGAAGAGTTGCTGCATTCTGGGATCATTCAGAGAAGCACCAGCCCCTTCTCGTCCCCAGTCATCCTCGTCAAGAAGAAGGACGGGACATGGCGCTTGTGCATCAATTACAGGCATCTCAATGCCCTAACGGTGATCGCCAAGTACCTGGTCCCCATCATTGAAGAACTCCTCGATGAACTCCACGGTGCAGCATGGTTCTCTAAACTGGATCTCCGTGCCGGATATCATCAAATCCGATTGGCCCCCAGAGAGGAGTACAAGATCGCGTTCCAAACTCACCAAGGCCACTTCGAGTTCAAAGTGGTCTCTTTCGGACTCTCAGGCGGCCCGACTACTTTCATTGGAGCCATCACGACAACTCTCAAGCCTCTGAACCGCGTCTGCGTGTTGTCTTTCTTCTACGACATCCTCGTCTTCAACAAGTCACTGCAGGAACACGTCGACCACCTGCGTCAAGTGCTAACATTCCTTCGAAGAGATAGCTAGAAAGTCAAATGCACCAAGTGCGCTTTCGGGCAGCAGCAGATCTCATACCTTGGCCACACCATTAGTGTGCACGGCATCTCCACTGATCCATCCAAGATTACTTCAGTGACGAATTGGACGACTCCCACTAACGTTAAAGAGGTGCGCAGATTCTTGGGGCTGGCAGGTTACTACCGTCGTTTCGTCAGGAACTTCGGGGTCATAGCTCGACCATTATTCAATCTTCTCAAGAAGGGGGTCCCATTACTTTGGACATCAACCACGGAAACAATGTTCCAAGTACTCAAGCAGCAGCTGGTCATAGCTCCTATCCTCGCGTTGCCCAACTTTCAGCAACTGTTCATAGTTGAGACTGACGCAAGCGACCGCGGCATCGGGGCCATCCTACAGCAGCAAGGGCACCCGATTGCGTTCATGAGCAAGGCGCTCAGTCCTCGCTACCAAGGACTGTCCACATACGAGAAGGATTACTTGGCTATCATTGTAGCTATCGATCAGTGGCGCCTGTATCTATAGCATGCAGAATTTGACATTCTTACTGATCAGAAGAGCTTGGTTTACTTGGAAGAGCAACGCCTAACGACTCCCTAGCAACAGTAGGCATTCACCAAGCTCCTCGGCTTGCGCTACCGCATCCTTTACAAGGGCATCGAGAATGTGGGGGCAGACGCCTTATCAAGAGCCAACCCGACTAATACTCTGGCTGTAGTGACCTCTTGCCTACCAGCGTGGTTAGATGACGTGATCAGCAGCTACAACAACAACCCCCAGGCCACATGACTTCTGGAATAGCTGGCTATCAAGGAGGACCCAAAGAAGCGATTCACTCTTCAACAGGGCATCATTAGTTTCTATGGCAGAATCTGGTTGGGGGAGCACACAAATTCAGCAAAGGATCATCACAGCTTTCCATGACAGCGCCCTTGGTGGGCACTCAGGATTTCCAGTGGCATACAGGCGCATCCGACGGCTGTTCACCTGGCCAAAAATGAAAACGCAAATCTTGCAGTATGTGCGGTGCTGTCAAGTGTGTCAACAAGCCAAGCCGGACCGTGCTACATCTCCAGGTCTACTCATGCCATTCCCTATCCGAAATCAGCCATGGGACATGATTCCCATGGATTTTGTGGATGGTTTCCCTCAGTCCAGCAAATTCAACTGCCTGCTTGTCATCGTCGACAAGCACACCAAGTTCGCATACTTCCTGCCTCTCGCGCATCCGTACACTGCTGTATCAGTAGCCCAGTTGTACCTACACCAAGTTTACAAAATTCATGGCCTACCGAATCATTTCAGACAGAGACCCGGTCTTCACCAGCCATTTCTGGCAGGAACTGTTCCGAGGTGTAGGTACGGAACTCAAACTGAGCACGGCAAACCACCCTCAAACGATGGCCAGACGGAGCGCGTTAATCAATGTGTCAAGACATTCCTCCGCTGTTTCACACAAGCATGTCCGCGTAGATGGAGTTTCTGGATTCCTCTTGCTTAGTTCTGGTACAACAATGCCCACCACTCTGCTATTGGTATGACGCTGTTCAAAGCTATGTTCGGATACGAGCCGTGCCACTGGGGCATCACAGATAACAACACATTTTCAGTCCCCGCCCTTCAATCGTGGCTATACGGGTGCACCACTGTCCAAGACTTGTTGCAGCAACATTTTAACAGAGCACGGCAAGTGATGAAGGAACAAGATGATAAGAAGCGTTCTTTCCGAGCATTTGAGGTGGGTGGTGTTGACGCTCGAAAATGGCATGATCGCAAAGAGTGACTTGAGGCTATAATGAGATGAGGTTAAAATTATGATTTCATGTCACCAATTGATGGCTCTCTTCAAGATGATTGAAATAGATATGAAGATGGTCCAAAACGGAGCTCGGGTGCAAAAGATATGACAATTTTGGAGATACCCGTGCTGACATCAGAATAGAAAATTGCATGAAACCTAATTAAGGTGGCCTCGGATGGAAAAAGTTACAACTGAAAAGTTCTCCGTCTCGTCAAAACGGATGATTTTGATGTAAAAATCGTCTTAATCCAAGGTCGTATGCAAAAGTTATAGCCAAAACTGTGTGCTGCAGTAATATTTGGCCGGATCATCCGGGCCATGGTCCAGATCATCCGGAAAATCGAAGTACCAAAAACAACAGAAGGTTTATAATGAAACCGGATGATCTGGGTCCAGTCCCGTATGATCCGGGTGGAGGCCGGACAATCCGGTTTGAAGTCCGGACGCCCGGACAGTTTTTTCTGCTGCAGATGTTAGAAAACAGCCCGAAACTCCCTCAAGATGACCTCAAATCGGAAAGTGTTCAACATGAAAGTTGTGCGTCTTGTCAAGGAGGTTGATTTTAATATAAAATTAGTCTAAATCCGAGGTCGTATGTGGATTCGAGATCCAAAACAGCAAGCTGTTGTCTAAAAAATGGGCTAGGTCGGATCATCCGGGCCTTGAGCCGGGCATCCGGGCCAGAGGTGGTGAATAGTCCGTGTTTTGATAGGTTTTGATGATTTGGACGGCTAGGCAAGTTCTTTTCTTGTACGTAAAGTCCATCCGCCTCTTATGTAGACAAGAGGCGACGGCTGATTGAACAACACACAATCACAAAAACCATCTACTTTTTACCCTAGTTTTACATCCCTCCCTTGTTCTTTCTCTTTCGTTCTTCGTTCGTTCTTCGTGTTGAAGGGCAGCGGTCCTCGAGGCTCTAGGGGAAGGCAAACCGGCCTAGGGCAACCCATAGTCGCCGCACGTCCAGACGGGGTCCCTCCCGGGCGCGTGGTGTTTCGGGTCCTGAAAAGCACCCGCCGGATTGCTTGCGTACCGCGCTTCCGGACGGGTCTCCTTCAATGTGAGCTGCGGTGCACCACCCTCGGTGTTGGAGGTACACGGTGACGTGTTCATGTGCGTAACACAATTTTTGGCGACTCCGCTGGGGAACGAAAGATCAAGAATCATCATCAACCATGTCTAATCTCCCCAAGCCCTCAGAAGTTAGCGCCGATAACATCACTACGCCCGGTCTTGATGAACTATCAGATGAACATCGCCAAGCCTATGAAGCGCGCAAGAAGCAGCGTGAAGAGGCTTTTGAGGCGCTCAAGAAGAAGCGCGAGGAGGAGGATTTGGAGGCGTTTCTTTCAAGTTTCAAGAAGGACCGTCAAGGCAACATCACTCCGGTTGGAAACATCAATTTCCCTCCTCTCATTGATGAACAAGATGAAATGACTGTGAGTAAAGTTTTTTCTCCAGAGCAAGTGGCTGTGATTGAAAGTCTTGTTAGTAAGGGTACTGTGATGACATACAATTCTTTTGTGGCAAATACTAATGCTAAGAAAAACATGCCTCCGTCATCTAGTGGTACTGTTGGTGTATCTGAAAACCCTAATCCAACTTTACGTATTTCATCGGCACCTACTATACAACAACAATATAGCATGCCGTTGAATTTTACCCTAGTCAAACCAACCAGCTTGTGGCTGCACCTGCATATCCTAATCCTATTATGAGTGTGCCTAATTCGACGTCAACATCGAATCACTTTGTCACACCACCCATAGGCGCAAGCATGTTTGGTCTTCCGCCGAATTATGGTTCGGCGCCCATCCCACAAGTTGCAGCACTAGCTAGTACTCAGGTTGCTCCGATGTCATTGCCACAAACATCTTCATCTACCTCAGATCCAATTTTAGCTAAATTAAGGGAGGATTTCCATAAGATGTTTCTAGAAACTTTTGAAAACGAGCCGAAAGTAAAGAGTCGTGTGTACCAAAAGCCTTATCCTGAGCACTTTGATGCAGTTTTGTACCCTCGAGGTCACAAGGTTCCTCGTTTTGTTAAATTCAGTGGAGAGGGCACAAAAACAACATAGGAGCATGTTAGTCAGTATGTAGCGCATTTAGATGAAGCAGGTTCCATATAAGAATTGAAAGTGCGTTTATTTTCATTGTCTTTAACTGGCGCCGCATTTTCATGGTTTGTTGCTTTACCACATGGTTCAATTCTCTTATGGTCGCAATTAGAGCAGAAGTTTCATGATCACTTTTATAGCGGCGATAATGAGCTTAAGTTGTCACATCTTACATCAGTTAGGCAAAAACATGATGAATCGGTCACCGATTATGTCAAGAGATTTAGAGATATAAAAAACCGATGTTATAGCTTGGTGATAAGCGAGAGAGACTTGGCGGATCTTGTTCTTAGTGGCTTGAAGACTCATATTAAAGAGAGGCTAGAAAGTTATGAGTTTTTGAATATTAACCAAGTCTTACAAAAAGCTTTGGCTCAAGAGAGTCGAAGTAAAGAGTTTCATAGGTCTATAACCGATCATCCTAGAATGCATATGGTTGAATACAATGATGATAATTCGGACGCTGAGGTTGATGTCTATACTACTGAGTTTGTTTGGTCCTCAAAGGCCAAACCTTATACATTAAATGCTCTTAAGCCGATTCACAAGAATCGAGATGATGAGATGAAGTTCACTTTTGATATATCTAAGTGTGATAAAATATTTGATGCTCTCTTGCAAGATAAGATTATTAGAATATCACACACCATACCACCGTTTGACGAGCTGAAACGGCGTGCTTATTGCAAGTACCATAATTTATTTTCTCATGCTACTAACGATTGCAATGTTTTTCGACGATAGATACAATCGGCCATTAATGGCGGACGATTGAATTTTGTTGAGATGCAAGTTGATAAACAACCCTTCCCGATAAACACCATGGACTTGGAGGGAAAGAAAATGTTAATTCGGCCTAGCATAGCCGAATCTGCTAATAAAGATAATGTTGTTATTGGTGAACCCAGGAAAGGCAAGGAGGGCGACAAAGTCTTAGGAAGAGAGGTTGTGCTTGATAAGCAACCTGATGGCAAGGAAGTATTGAAGATCACCATAAAAAATCCTGCACTCGGGGGGCAACCACAAGTACAAGAAGATACTCATGTTAAATTTATCAAGCCCAAGAATTCAGAAGTTGGCAAGTGGGGAAAGAGTGAAGCTAAGCGCAAGCGAATCAAGCCAACTTTTGATATGCTGCTATCCAAATATGCAAGTCAAGCGGCCGGTTCTAGCTTTAATCGGCCATCATATTCAAAGAGTGCAAGATTGCCTCCGAAGCAAGAGTTTCAACGCTATGCAAGGCCATATGGGTGATGGACGCCGACACCATGGATGTCACAAACCCCGTATGCGCCATATTACATGAGAGACTGCAATGGAGGATGGGGGCAGCCCCCAATGGCTCCTTATGCTTTTCATATGGGGTGGATAGCACCTAGAAGGCCTACTCGCGAGAGGCTTTATTATCCCACACAAGGCCGTTTGAGCTATGGTGCTAATCGGCCAACACAAATTTCTCCAAATAAGGCCAATAAAAAAGTGTGGTGTGTTAAGTCACCTAATGCGGAAATTTTAGAATGCGACAAGCAAAAGGAGATCGAAAAGCCGGTTGTTGGTAATCTGGCTACTTGTAATGGTGATATTGTTATTGTTCAGCAGGGTTCCATGGTTAATGATCATGAGGCAAGCACAAGCAAGGCCAAACCAAGGGATCCCAAATATACTCAACCTAAATGGTGTCCTCCCGGTTTAACTAAGACCATGAAAAGGAGATTACAACGCATGAGGAACCACGAGAAGGTAGAACACAAAGAGGAGAGGCAAAGGGATGAATTGTTCAGTGAAATTCGGCCCATGGCACTCACAAAACAAGTGTGGAGGCCTAAACAAAAAATACACAAATGCTTCTACATTAGCTGCAGCAACACCTTTAGCACCACAAGAGGATGATGCGACCCCTATCACATTGTCCACACCACCTGAAACATCCCCTTCCATTGAGGAATCTTTAAGCCCAATATACACATTGGGAGATGAAGATGAGATGGTGGATTATGAATCTACGCCGGTTCGGGAAGGTATGGATATTAATATGGTATATTACTTATCTGTCTAGTTTCATGCTATAGGTGAAGAAGGGGAGGTAGCCCAGCTGGATTTTGGTCCTAAGAATGCTATCTTCGAGAAGCCAAAAGAACCGGCGAAACACTTGAAGCCATTGTACCTCAAAGGTCATATTAACGGATCGCCGGTTGCTAGGATGCTCGTTGATGGCGGTGTTGTAGTAAATCTTATGCCCTACTCGGTCTTCAAGAAATTGGGGTTAGATGATGGTGCATTGATGAAGACCAATATGGTACTTAATGGATTTTAGGGTAAAGAAAAGATAAAGGTCAAAGGTGTGATGTGCATGGAACTCACCGTGGGAAGTAAAAATTTGGCCACCACATTCTTCATCGCCGAGGTGCAAGGTAACTATAATGTTTTATTAGGTCGCGATTGGGTTCATGCTAACCAATGTGTCCCATCTACCATGCATCAATTTTTTTAATACAATGGGTCGATGATGAGGTAGAAGTCATTCACGCGGATAATTTGGCTTGTGTTGCTTTGGCCGATGCATCGGTGGATTAGAATCATCCCGATGTTACTTACTTAACAGGGCGTGACCTCTCAGAGTTTGATTTCCTTAGTGCTACAAGAAACGGGTTCATTCCCATCTCTTTAAAGCCGATTGGTGGTAATCGGTTACAAGGTATGATGTGAACACGAAGTTAAAATCAATGGCCGATATAAAATTATCGCCCTAAGAATAAACATGGACGATATAGAAATTATCGCCCTAAGCGCATATAAATGGCCGATGGAGTGTTGACATCGTCCTTAGACCAACGTATTGCAAGTTATTTTTCGGCACGCTAGCTTTGCCGAAAAACAGGGGGCATGTGTTGACGCTCGAAAATGGCATGATCGCAAAGAGTGACTTGAGGCTATAATGAGATGAGGTTAAAATTATGAGTTCATGTCACCAATTGATGGCTCTCTTCAAGATTAGTGAAATAGATATGAAGATGATCCAAACGGAGCTCAGGTGCAAAAGATATGACAATTTCGGAGATACCCGTGTTGACATCAGAATAGAAAATGACATGAAACCTAATTAAGATGGCCTCGGATGGGAAAAGTTACAACTGCAAAGTTCTCGTCTCGTCGAAACGAATGATTTTGATATAAAAATCATCTTAATCCGAGGTCGTATGCAAAAGTTACAGCCAAAACCGTGCGCTGCAGCATTTGGCCGGATCATCCGGGTCGGGGTCCAGATCATCCGGAAAATTGAAGCACCAAAAACAACAAAAGGTTTATGATTAAACCTGATGATCTGGGTCCAGTACCGGATGATCTGGGTGGAGGCCGGACAATCCGTGTTGAAGTCCGGACGTCCGGACAGTTTTTTCTGCCGCAGATGTTAGCAAACAGCCCGAAAATCCCTTAATATGACCTTAAATCGAAAAATGTTCGACATGAAAGTTGTGCTTCTCGTCGAGGCGGCTGATTTTGATATATAATTCGTTCAAATACGAGGTCGTATGTGGATTCTAGAGCAAAAACAGCAAGCTGTTGTCTAGAAACTGGGCAAGGCCGGATCATCCGGGCCTTGAGCCGGACATCCAGGCCGGAGGTCGTGAATAGTCCGTGTTTTGATAGGTTTTGATGATTTGAATGGCTAGGCAAGTTTTTTTTCTTGTACGGGAAGTCCATCCGCCTCTTATATAGACAAGAGGTGACAGCCGATTGAACAACACACAATCGCAAAACCCATCTACTTTTACCCTAGTTTTACATCCCTCCCTTGTTCTTTCTCTCTCGTTCTTTGTTCGTTCTTCGAGTTGAAAGGCAGCGATCCTCGAGGCTCTAGGGGCGGGCGAACCGACCTAGGGCAACCCATAGCCGCCGCACGTCCAGACGGGGTCCCTCCCGGACGCGTGGGATTTCGGGTCCTGAAAAGCACCCGCCGGATTGCTTGCGTACCGCGCTTCCGGACGGGTCCCCTTCAACGTGAGCTGCGGTGCATCACCCTCGACGTTGGAGGTACACGGTGATGTGTTCATGTGCGAAACAGGTGACCAAGTGTTCCTCAAGCTCCAACCGTACGTCCAATATTCGGTGGCTCCGCGGGCAAACCACAGCTATCGTACAAGTTCTATGGACCATTTCCAATTATTGCCAAGATCAATGAAGTGGCGTACAAGCTGCAGCTGCCACCACACGCCACGGTGCACCCAGTGTTTCATGTCTCACTCCTTCGCCGAGCACTGGCTCCTGGTATGTCTGTGAAACCTCAACTGCACATTGTTCTGACTACCTTGCTGTACCCATAGCAATCCTTCAAACCAGATGGCACAAGCCGAAAGATGGCGCTCACGAACAGGTGAAGGTGCAGTGGTCAAACTCCGCAACATTGGGCACAACCTGGGAAGACAAGAAGAGCCTGATGGCCAGGTTCCCTCATGCAGAGGCTTGGGTTCAAGCCTCGTCTCAAGGGGAGGGGGATGTCAGCGCACCTGACAAGCAGGACCCGCAGGGCAGCGACTCAACCAACGACAGCGCTGCCCAGTGGCCCACACGGGTCAGGCATCCCAGCCCACGCACCAGCGGGCCGGAGTGGACGCATTAAGGCCCACCACATCACTACAAGTAACGGGCGACCAGAAGAAGACCGGCATCCAGAGGATCAGGCGACTACCAGGCGGCGGCAACCCTAGTTCCTCTGTTCTTCGTGTATATCATCTAGCTACCACAATTCCCCAATTCTTGTAATCGATCTGTACTGCTACTACTTCAGAGAGTGAATATATCGATCTAGCAGAACCTCCGTTCGCTACTCTAACACACAATGGTCATGGACGACCACCTCATGGAGGGCCCTACGCTGGCCTCCAAAGTCGTCGAGCGTGCTCAGGGATTCTACGTGACAACATCCCAGGCGACCCCGCGGTGCTCCTCACCATGAACGTCCTGCTCGCCGACGGGCCTTACAACGGGAGCTCGCTGGCCGTGATGGGCCGCAACAACGTCATGATGCCGTAGCGGGAGCTGGCGGTGGTTGGCGGACGGGGTTTTCGAGGATGGCGGCAGAATGCGTACTCTGGAAAACCGCGAGCTGGCGTGGGGGGAGCGCCGTCCTCGATCTGGATGCCTTCGTCTACGTGAGTCTAGCGGCCGCCGGTGCATGAAATGAATGAACACATGGTTTGCGGGGTTGCGACCTCTTTTTTCAGTGTGTTGAGAATAACATGCTCGTTGCATTGCTTGTACTCCCTCCATTCCAAATTACTCGTCGTGGTTTTAGTTCAAATTTGAACTAAAACCACGACGAGTAATTTGGAACGGAGGGAGTACTAGTTACCATCGATATCCCTGGGGCTGTTTGTGTCCTACTCCTACAGTACTTCACTGTGTTGAAATGAATCTTGTCACTTTCACTTTCTTTGAGTCACACGCACATCATTTCTGCTTGAACTTGGCATCACTGTCTTTGTATTGGGCAATGATCGTGGTGTCCTAACTGATTGGGGAAGAGGGTGGATGAGTATAGTAACTCACTAAAAGCAGCAAAAGGCGATCGAGTCACTACTTCACTGTGATGTGCTTCACAGATGATGATGCCCAAAGGATAAACAGAGAAGCCCTGCAACAACATGGAACATCATGAATGTTCTTTAGTTTACCCAAAAACACTTTCGTCCCGCTTTATATATAAAGCAACGAACCAAAGTAATCCGATACAAACGCACGTCACCAGAAAAAAGGCTTTCACCCCGCTTTATATATAAAGCAATGAACCAAAGTAATCCGATACAAACACACGTCACCACAACACATGCACACACCCAAGGCAAGGTACATAGGCGCTAATCGCAGCAACACCACCCCTAGCACTAAAAAAGCAACCGGGGGCTCAACCGGGAACACATAACCGTGAAATAATGAGGCCGCATATGACGAACCGTGGGCTCTAAGACGGTGCCTTCAGGAAGGGTACGCCACCGGAGCGCCGCCACCGCCCGATCTGAGGATCATAGTTTCCCCTGGAGCAGCACGGCGGGCAACGAGAGCTGCGACGACGCCTTCAAGAAGGGAATGAGTTTCGCTGCCGCCGGTCCATCCGAAGAAAGAACAGGTTTTCACCCCGGCCAACACTCACCACCACCGAACGCCACACCCCGGCTACCACGCCGCCCACACGGGCATGGCCACCAGGCAGCACCAAGCCACGGGCTCTGCCCATGAGCACCGCACTACCACCACCAGAGCCGCCGCCCGGCATCCAAGACCTAGACACCACCTCTCTCGAGATCCGCCGCAACCCCAATCAAAGAGACGAACGGAAAGGGCCTGCCTTTCACACCCCTGAGCATCCCCTAGTGCAGAAACATAATAGGCCAGCCAAATTTGGCCTCCATCGGCCCGTCTTGCAGCACCAAGTGCGAGACGAGCTTGGTCCTGTGACACTGTGTGCCAGACGAGGCTGGTGTTGGAAATATGCCCTAGAGGCAATAATAAAGTGGTTATTATTGACTACTGCAGCATGCTGCTAACGTGACACTACGATCAGAGACCCTTTGACTAAACGGTGTGCGACGCCATAATCGCAAACGGTGGTGTAAAAAACCGTCAAAAAAGGTGCAAAACGTTTGCGATGGAGGATGCATTAACCATGGTTCAGAATTTAGTTGCGTGTGCGATGCAGGGCATATGGTTCAGCTCAATTAACTATTTGCGATGAGGAGGAACAAAAGAAACGGGCAGCCAGATGAAGGTGTGTGCGATGTGCAGCATACGGTTCACTCGGATGAACTGTTTATGATTAGGCAACACAAAAGAAACGGTCAGCTAGATCAAAGGTGTGTGCGATATACGACATGCGGTTCACTCAGATGAACTATTTGCGTTGAGACATGAGAACAGAAATGGTTCAAATGAACCAGATGTGTGTGATCCGAGGAAAACATGTCTGTAATCGAAAATGTGTGCGAAGACCGATAACAACACAGACGATTACTGCTAACAAGTCGTGTGTGTTGTGAGAAAACGATTGCTGGTATACAATTGTGAGTGATTGATAAAAACATCACCGACGGGTTCCATTGTTTAGTCCGTGTGCGATGTGATTTTCTTTGTCCGCACAACATCTACGCTCTGTCTACAAAGCATCAACATATATACTTAAAAAGACAGCATTGCATAACCAAATTAAGCATACAATTACACAAGTGACTACACACATAACATTTGCACACACCAAAGTAAGCAATTACATGCATACTAAAGTAGGAGAAACGAGGATCTAATCATCTACTTATTGTTGCGACGACGCTTGCCATTGCTCTGCTTCCGGCTGGATCCCTGGCCATTTGGGGAGGCACTTCCTTATGTCAACGATCCGCCTGTACATGTCGTAGCTCGTGTACGCCTCCTTGGCCGCGTACACGACGTGAGCTTTGTCAAGTTTCTCCATCCAGGCCGAGTGCCAGGCACGCTCGTCCTTGTTGCACGAATCCTTCATGTCTCTGTAGTAGGGGTCGATGATGGCCTCGGCGAGGTGAACCAGTGAGTCCTTCTCATGCTCCTTGCTGCCCCAAATCTTGTATTGGCCCTGGATGTCAACAAGATTCTGGCAGGCGATGCTCGAACTCTCGAGCGCTTTTACATCATTGGTGATGTCCACCGTATCGAACATGTAGTGGGGGCTGTTGACAAACCTGGCGAAACGCTCGCAAGGCCTTGTGGCCATGCAGTAGTGGTAGACGAAGACGTGGTGGCGCACACACATCTGGGCGACGGTGACCTTTGGACGAGACCCGGCACTAGCACGAGTGTACTCGAGGTCGAACCCGACCACCTTGTACTTCTCCTCGGCAAGCAATAGCTCCATGATGTGGATGGAGTGCTCCACCCAGACTGGGTCGTTGGTGTACACCATCGAGAGGTCCATGAAACTTCTGTGGGTGTCCACCACGGCACGCATCGTGAACTGCTGCTCCTCGTCGGCGGCCGCTTGGAGCGCCATTGGAGCCGTGCAGGATACCCTCTAACAATTTCTCGTGGTGGGTGTGCTTCTTGCAATGGTGGGGCGCGATTGAAAGGTTGAAGAGACACAAGGGTAGGTTAAATGGCCACTGTAATAAATGGGGGCCTGCCGGC
The DNA here is from genome assembly GCA_021605145.1 of Aegilops bicornis. Lineage (NCBI taxonomy): Eukaryota > Viridiplantae > Streptophyta > Magnoliopsida > Poales > Poaceae > Aegilops > Aegilops bicornis. The sequence continues at coordinate 570,588,084 of CM038672.1, forward strand.
CTGTAATCGTCACGTCTTGTCACGGCGTTCATAGCGGAGGATTCCAGAATCCAGTGCACGCTTGACAACACCGCACCGCACGCGTGGGCTCGAAGAGGCGCCAAATGTATCGTCGGTGAGCCTGTTCCCGCGCTACCGCGCTGTTTACCACGCAAGCTTCCCGCCCGGCTAGTTTGGCCACGCGTCGGCTAGAAGAGGGACAAATCATGGACGTTTATTGGCAAAACGTTTTGTAAAAACGAAGTGTGTGGAATGACTTCGGTCATAAGTTTACCCTTGGGTGATGAGGTCAAAGTTACATAGAAGGGTGATGATGGACACTCGAGTGCGATAATTAATTCTGCGCTCTACAGTGCACACGGTGGAAGAAACCAACTGTGTGCAATAATTTCGAAGATCGCAGTCGAGTTAGCTATACAGATCGTGTGCTGTGAGATCGACAAGGTAAACTGATTCGAGAATGGTTAATAAAATCTAAGACCATTGCATATTAAGGTCAAAATAGTGCTAGCAATATACGAGTCTCATACGATGCCATTTCAACGATGGTACCACAAAAGATCGAAATGTTACAAGGTTCAAATTCCAGAGTTATATGGCTCAAATTTGAATATTACAAGGTTCAAACTGATATTAGAAATGAAATTCAGCTCATCAGCTGAAAACGCTCGCACTGATCTGCTGAACATGGTTATCAGAGAGGTTCAAACTAATATCACCGCTTCTGAGTCTGGTTTCGAAACCTCACAATTTTGCCAAAGGGGTCAGCCACTGAGAAGTCATGTATGGGGTTGACACGATGACTTCCGATTACTCTGTCATCTGAAATTCCAAAATGAAATTCAGCATTTTTGGAGCCTACTCCATTCTGCTGCAGGCGCCGGCGCTGATCAACAAACCATTCGTTTTTGCGAAATAAATGTAGGGCAAACCTCATTTCCTTCAGCACCCTTGCTCTGAGAACAAAGAACCTGGCGAATATAATCTCCGGTAAGGTCCCTCGGTTGGAGTTCAAAGTAATTTCTGAGAGATGCAGATCTATGCATTCGACGTGATTGCTATATTGTATCACATTATCCACCACTGGGCCTAATCTTATCTGCAAAAGAAGAAAACCTGTTAGTGCCTACATGCAGTTTTGAACATTACTACATGCCTATTTGGTTTGCAGGATTTCTAAAATGCAGTAACATGCCATCTTTGATCTGACATGATTAACATGGGCATTTGATTACATTCTAAAAAAATGTAGCCTTCTTCACAAGAGGTTGGAGTGGATGAAAAGTTCCCTAAGAAAACTAGTACAGATGAATCCAAAGGAGAAATGCTTATTGATTGTAACCATATGGATCAAGCAACCAATATGGGGGGCGGGACATGTATGTACTGGAATCCTCCAAAAGAACCTTCAGAAATCGTAGTACATTGTCATTGTAAACTTGGAAAAAGGTGTCACAAATTGAACTCCCTTATGGTTAACATTTAACAGGAAAGGAACATCACCTCAATATATAGCTTCTCCAGGCACGGAAAGCATCTCAGGAAACTGACAACTTGCTCCAGGTCGGGGCCGATAGATTCTAGTGCCAAGACCTTCACTGTGCGCAGTTTCGGGGTCAAGCTTGTCGGAATCATTTTCTGAATGACAGACGAACAAACATCTTCAAAATTAGAAATAATGTTAATTTGTAGGAGAGGTAGAAGGCGGCTGTTGTACCTGAACGGGTGTGGATCCAATAACAAGTTCGAAGTATTTGTCAGACGAGTAGCCCACCACTGTCAATTTCGGCGCAAAAATGACATTGATTCTTGTTGGACCTTCTTGATCAACTACAAGTAATCTCTCAAGTGCAGGTGTGTCCTCAATGACCATACCGTGGTACACATCTTGTGATGTCTTCCTGGCGCACCAGCAACACACATAAATAGTCCGGAGAGTCATGGAGGTGATGTGGAAGGTACTCAACCCATTGATCGCCTAAAGACGAAGGCACTCGAGTGCAGTACAGCCACGGAGCAGGTGCTCCATGTCACCCTTTGAGAGGCAGACGGCGACGAGCTCGAGGTGCTTCAGTCGTGGTATAATAAGAGTGGACGTGTCATTAAGGGGCGGGAAATGGCAGTTCCTGAACTTGGCGACGCGCAGCGTGGGCGCGAGGTGGAGGGCGGACGTTGGCAGCGACGCATATGCCCATCATCAAAAGTGAGTTCCTCGAGCTGATCTAGGGCGGGGGATCGGAACCTGTTAGAGTACGTAATGGGCCTAATGGGCCCATTAGTCTTAGGGTTAATTAGAGATAAGGGTCGCTTGCTTAGGGGTCAAGTAAGCCTTGCTTGGGAGTCAAGTAAACCTCTCTATATAAAGAGAGGAGATGTATCAATCTAATCAAGCAAGAATTAAGAAGGAAATCCCTTTCATCTTGCCCGGCCGTGGGCAAAAGGCCCCCGGCCGGCTCTCTCGCACCCTCCTTCTAGCAGCGCCATAACAATTTGGTATCAGCTAGCTTCGGTTTGATCATGTCTTCACCGCCGCCAAGCCCATCTCTTCCGCTGCTGGTCACATTGTCGCCTCCGCGACCACCACGACAAATCACCCGCTCCTGCCCGCGCCCGGATCCTCTTTCGCGCCCGCCCCCACCGTCCTCACCTGGGAGGAGGTGTCCGGGGTGCTGCGGGATCTAACCCAGGCGGTCCAGGAGATCCACCTGTTCTTGGCCGGGTCCTACGGGCCGCACCCGGTTGCGCCGCCCATCGTCGCCCCCGCGCCGCCGTGGCTGCCGTGGCAGCCGCCGCACCAGGCGGCCTTCGCCGCGCTCGCCGGGCCGCTGCAGCCGCCATCCATCGCCACCACCGCCCAGCCCTGGCTGCAGTGGCAGCCACCGCCGGTCAGCTCCGCCACCCAGTATGGGATGCCCTATGACGGGAGTGCGACGACCTCGTTCCCATCAGCGCCGCCGCCATCCCAGGGCGTCCACATCCAGCAGATCAAGTCCCTGCCGTCGCCGTCACCGCTTCCGTCTTGGATCGCTACCCGCCACGTGTCGGCGGCTGTGAGGCTGCAGTTCTTGCGCGCGCCTCCTAAGCTGCGTCGGCGTGTGCGGGAGATGCGTGGTCTGCAGCTGCCGCTCCTCCAAGTTGCCCTTCGCTGTGCAAAGGACCTTGATCTCGTCCGCTGCGTCGGGGATCTTGGGCATGCAGTTTCCCCCACGGGCGGCTGGCATGCTATTTTCCCCGTGGGCAGCGACCTCAGAGTCTGCGACATCGGTGGTTGGGGGGGCGCACCCCTTGAGGGAGTCCTGGATTAGGGGGTGTCCGGATAGCCGAACTATCACCGTTGGCCGGACTCCTAGACCATGAAGATACAAGATTGAAGACTTCGTCCCGTGTCCGGATGGGACTTTCCTTAGCGTGGAAGGAAGCATGGCGATGCCGATATTCAATTTCTCCTACCCTTGTAACAGACGCAGTGTAACCCTAACCCTATCCGGTGTCTATATAAACCGGAGGGTTTTAGTCCGTAGGACGAACAACAATCATACCATAGGCTAGCTTCTAGGGTTTAGCCTCCTTGATCTCGTGGTAGATCTACTCTTGTACTACCCATATCATCAATATTAATCAAGCAGGAGTAGGGTATTACCTCCATCGAGAGGGCCCAAACCTGGGTAAAAACATCATGTCCCGTGTCTCCTGTTACCATCCGCCTAGACACACAGTTCGGGACCCCCTACCGGAGATCCACCGGTTTTGACACCGACATTGGTGCTTTCATTGAGAGTTCCTCTGTGTCGTCACCTATAGGCCCGATGGCTCCTTCGATCATCAACAACGACGTGGTCCAGGGTGAAACTTTTCTCCCCGGACAGATCTTCGTATTCGGCGGCTTTGCACTGCGGGCCAATTCTCTTGGCCATCTGGAGCAGATCGAAAGCTACGGCACTGGCCGTCAGGTCAGATTTGGGAGTTTAAACTACACGGCCGACATCCGCGGAGACTCAATCTTCGACGGATTCGAGCCGCAACCAAGCGCGCCGCACTATCTCGATGGGCATGATCTAACTCTGCCGCCGAACAGTGTGTTGGAGGCCGCACTAGTGTCCGCTCCGGCCATTGATTCGGAGCCGATCTCGCCGATCGAGGATGGTTGGTTGGAAACCACCTCGGGGGCTGAAATCTCTACGGCGATTGAGCCGAACACCATCCCTGTTCTTTGCGAAGAGCGTGACTCCAAGGTGCCGGACTCCTCTCCGGACTCCGAACCCTCCGCGCCCCTGCCGATCGAATCTGATTGGGCGCAGGTCAAGGAGTTCACTGCCGCGGACATCTTTCAGCACTCGCCCTTTGGCGACATCTTGAAATCACTAAAGTCTCTCTCTTTATCAGGAGAGCCCTGGCCGGACTACGGTCAGGAAGGTTGGGATGCGTACGACGAAGAAATTCAACACCCACCCACCACCCACTTTGTAGCCACTGTCGAAAGCTTACACGACGTGCTCGATTTCAACTCCGAAGACATCGACGATATGGACGACGATGTAGGAGACAACCATGAACCAGAACCTATAGGATACTAGACAACCACCTCATCTCATGATGTATACATGGTGGATACACCCAAAGGAAGTGACGACGAGGAACGACGAGACAATACGAAGGATAAATCCCTCGAAAAGCAGTCAAAACGGCAACGTAAACGCCGCACCAAGTCCCACCTCGACAAAGACCCAGCCATAGAGCAGGGCGAACCGGTGGACGACAAACATGCTATCGAGCAACCGTCCGAATAGGACAACTTGGAGAAACAACCCGTTCCCGGCGAAGATAACAGTCCGGACGATCTCACGCCGGACAAATTGTTGGAGCAGAAGAACCTCCACAAAAGGCTCGTCGCCACTGCGCGTAGCCTGAAAAAGCAGAAGTGGAAGCTCAAAACAGCAGAAGATGCACTTAGAATCAGATGGAGCAAAGTACTCAACATCATAGGACAAATACGGCGACGATAACAACAAAGAGCTACCCAAAGAGAAAGCTTATCGCTCGAATTTGATGAGGAGGCCGTGAGCCCCCACAATCAAAAAGTAAGAAGGCCACCTGGTCGGATGGGCGACCCCACGGCAAAAAGAGAGCGGCAAATGGCGCGCACACAAGCCGATACGCGATCCGCATAAGGATTCACATCAAAAGGATGGCCCGATTAGGTCCGTCTATGGGCCGAAAGCAAGCTCTTCAAAGCAATACAACACGTCAAATATCCGAACATCACGGCACACCCAAATACAGGGCACCATGCACCCCTATTTTTCACCGATGAGGTGCTGGATCATGAATTTCCAGCGGGATTCAAGCCCGTAAACATAGAGGCATACGACAGAACAACAGACCCTGGAGTCTGGATTGAGGGCTATATCCTCCACATACACATGGCTAGAGGAGATGATCTCCACGCCATAAAATACTTACCCCTCAAGCTCAAAGGGCCAGCCCGGCATTGGCTCAAAAGCCTCCCTGAAAATACCATTGGAAGTTGGGAAGAGCTCGAGGATGCTTTCGGGCAAATTTTCAAGGGACTTATGTCCGTCCTCCGGATACAGACGATTTAAGTCATATAACTCAACAACCCGGAGAGTCAGCCCGCAAATTCTGGAACAGGTTCCTCACCAAAAAGAACCATATAGTCGACTGTCCGGACGCCGAAGCCTTAGCAGCTTTCAAACACAATGTCCGAGACGAATGGCTCGCCAGACACCTCGGCCAGGGGAAGCCGAGAACCATGGTTGCATTAACAAGCCTCATGACCCGCTTTTGCGCGGGAGAGGATAGTTGGCTGGCAAGATGCAGTACCAGCGATCCAAGTACATCCGAAGTAAGGGATGGAAATGGGAAACCACGACGCAGCAAGGACGAGCGCCGGATTAAGGGGAACGGTCCAAAGAGCGCGACAGTCAACGCCGGATTCAAAAGCTCACGGCAGAACAATAAAAAACCGCCCCTTAAGGACAATAGCGATGAGCTATCCAACTTAAACAAAATCTTGGACAAGATATGCCAAATCCACAGTACTCCCGGGAGGCCTGCAAACCATACCCACAGAGATTGTTGGGTCTTCAAACAGTCCGGCAGACTCAACGCCGAACACAAGGGGCTCGACACACCAAGTGAAGATGATGACGAGCACCACAAGCAGAGCCCCGGAAAACAAAAGAATTTCCCACAAGAAGTCAAAACAGTAAACTTACTTCAAGTGACAAAAGGGGAAAACAGAGCGGCACCCACTGAATTACGCGCCGCACAATCTACCCCAGCGGAGTACCAACACTGGTTGTCAAAACCAATCACCTTCGACCATCAGGACTACTCCGAAAGTATCCGGAACGCAGGATGGACTGCCTTGATATTGGATCCTATAATCGATGGATTCCAATTTACACAAGTCCTCATGGACGGCGGCAGTGACATAAACCTGATATATCAGGACACAATCCGCAGGATGGGGATAGACCCAACCAAAATTCGCCATAGCAACACCTCCTTCAAAGGGGTAATGCCAGGCCCATATGCCCATTGTACGGGCTCCCTACTGCTAGAAGTTGTGTTCGGCTCATCCGACAACTTCCGCCGTGAATAGTTAACCTTCCACATCGCCCCATTCGAAAGTAGCTATCAACCACTACTGGGGCGTGAAGCTTTCGCCCGCTTTAACGCAATACCGCATTATGCATCTCTTACACTTAAAATGCCCGGTCCACGCGGCATCATCTCATTAAGAGGGAGTATTAAGTGTTACCCGAGCACGGAAGAACATGAGACTGCCTTGACAACCTCACACCAATCCGGCTCCGCTAATCAAAGCACCTGAATAGGTCATTCAAACCCCGGACATGGCTAGACGAGTCCGGCGCCTACTAGCGGCATACCCCCATACAAGGGGCTGCACGCATGTACAACAAGAGACAATAAAGCTCAATTTTATTCACTTCTTCGAATCGTACTCTGTTTATTTAATATAAAGTACATTTTTCGCACGATCTTTTTTTTCTTTTCAACTAAGTTCCTCTCTTTTACAGATGAACAACGTGCTACACCCGTCCAGGATACGGCACAACGGAGATACAAAGCAGACATGCAAGAGGGACCCGTTGCAAGGATTCTTTTCAGATTAAGTCCCTGTGTAAACCTTTTTCTTGTCTCTTGTTGATACACATCCCTGGTTTCTAGCTATAACCAAGGAGGAGGGTGGCGTTTGGCATCGGCCGCACCAGAATTTTTGCACGCACTGGACACCAGGGGCTTAGGGCATTATTCTGCCTGCTTTTATAAAGACCGAATACCTTAGGGAGTGTTCGCGTCTCGAGTTAGGCCTTATATGCATCAGCTCCGAATCATGTCTTTGGTCAAATGTTGGGTTTGCCCGGCTCGTGTTTTGCTGCCTTACGTTCCGCTCTATCGGCTAACGGCACTGTGGAGAACTACTGCGATTGTGCCCCGGTTCGGCCGGGCGAGCACCTCAGTAGAGAAAGCCGAAAATTGACTGTCATGATATAGCGAGAGACTGGTCAACCACTCGATGACTCACCGGAATGTTTAGAACTCCTCCGCATTAACGAAGGACCGTTTTTCGGTCAGGCACATACGCACCCCGAATTCGGGAGAGTACGGTGCCCCCAGGGGCTATATAGTATCCCAACCCTCGAACTCCTATGGCTAAGTGAAAGTGATAAAGCATTATAGTCCGGTTGCCTAGTTTGCTACGCTATCACCTCCTTCACAGGACCAAGACGTTGGATTAAGTGTGAAAAAGCGCCTTCTTTGTAAACACCCCCGAACTATGTGCGTGAAATTTGGTCAAGACTGCCATCTTTCAGGTTATATATACATATACATCAACGGCCAAGACAGGAGTAGTTTATTACTTGAACGCACAAGTATAAAAAGCTCTTCTATTATATTGAAACATTGTTTTCACAAATCATACATGTCATTTAAACATAATATCCTTCGAGCATCTGCGTCTCTATTAAACGAGCGCCTGCAGGACTTCCTCAAAATAGTGCTCGGCGGTACTGCTTCTGTCCGAATCTTGGGATGCAACATCGGTGGCCTTCATTTCTGCCCAAGATGTCTTGACACGGGCAAGAGCCATCCACGCCCTCAATACACGCCGATCGCTTCATTGCGTCGTCACGCGGTACCGCATCAAGGAACTGCTGCACTAAGCCAAAATAGCTCTTCGGCTGGTCCGCTCGCCACAAATGACTCATGACATGCTTCATGGCAAGCCCGGATAACCGATTCAGCTCGGCCCATTCGCCAACCGATCGGTCAGCGGAAGAGGACGCCCGGACTATGGAATTGCGACCAATATAGCTCTTCCCTTCGCGCCTCTTCCGCCTCGGAAGTGCTCAATCGCGTCTCATGGCGCTTCGCCGCTAAGTCCAGATAAGCATCCTCCGAACTCCACAACTTGTCCAACCGAGCATACTTCGGATCCGTATATTTCCTCCGCAGCGTAAACGGTTTTCCAGCCGCAATAGCCCCGGCTTGACTCAGCTCCTCCTTGGCAGCTCTCATAGCGGAACGGGCATCCTTGGATTCGGCGGTGGCCTTTTTTAGGTCCTCTTGCTCCGCTTGACATTCTTTTTCAAGAACCCCGCAGCGGTCGGTAGCATTCTTCAACTTTATGGCCATATCGGCCATTTCCTCTTTGCTTCGGCAGTGAGCAGCCCGTTCGGCTTTTAGCTCTTCGGCCGCCCTTAAAGCAACCGACATTACTATTTCTGGCTTGCTCTTTCGCTGGGCGAAGTTCCGCCCGCAGCTCCTCCACAGCAGCGGCACCACCTGCATTAAGCATACAAGTAGTAAGGCATGGGCGTCAAGCTCCCTTACCAGTGTCCGTAGAAGTCGCATACCTTGTGACTCGTCAAACCGCTTATTGACCAGCGCGATGTACGCATCCGCCTCGTCAAGTTCTTGCTTTAGTTCAGCATATTCATCGATCCGTCACGGCCATCGGACGCCCGCCACCTATTTAGGAGCGGCGCAATGTTATAATCGAGATTATGATCCTCGCACGCTGTCAATTTTGACAACATACCGAGTCTCGTGGGCTACTATCTATACAGGCGCATTCTATATGCATAACTGTCAGAAGGTACATCATTTTTGCGTACCTCGAACCCCGTCAGTAAGCTTCTGACGGCTTCATGCAATCCGCTCTCCGCGGACGCAATTCTTTCAATCACCGTACCCATTAGCGCACGGTGATCTTCTGAGATAGCCGCTCGCCCCAGCAGATCCTTCAGCTCCTCCGACCGCACGCCAGTTGGCGCCGGACCTTCCGGCCCCGCCGACTGGAAACCCTCCGCGACGACACCTCGTGGTCGTCCGCCTACGCATGAAGGTGCGAAAGGTGGAGGCGTTCGCTCTCCATCATCTCCGGAAGAAGATCCTCAAGACGAGCTCTGCTGAGAAGGGCTGAGATCCGAACTACAAGGTATAATTTCGGTTATCTTCAGAAATAAATACAGGGATGTCCTTTACTACAAGACCCCTTCTTTTTAGTTACGGCTCGCTGGAGGGCTGATCCCCTTGGGGAAATAGTGCGGCTGAGGTACTTTCCAGCGCCGGACTCTCTGACGAAGATTTCTTTCCCCTCTTCGAGGCCTTGGCCTCCGGATCTTCCGAAGCGGTCCTCTTCTCTCCTTGGAGAGTGGGACTTTTGATCCCTCCTTCCTCAAAGGCCTCCTTCGTGGAGGCAGTTGCTTCCCCGCTCCCCCCTTCGCCTTCTTTAAAAGGCGCGACCTTCAACATCTTGGTCAGCATGGGATCCGGCGTGGTCTCTGGGAGGGGAGCCGGACACCTTATTAACTTTGCCTTGGCTATCCACTCCTGTTCAAGAAACGGCTCCTTAAAGGGTATATATATGATAAATGAATGAACAGCCTGTCCGGGTACGGGACTACTTACTTGAGTATCTGGGCGATTGCAGCTTAGTCCTGCGTCCTCAGTCAGGTCCGAACACTTCTCTTGTGATCCGAAGAACAGTTTATACATCTCCACGGGTGTCATACCCATAAAATGTTGAAGAGCTCGTGGTCCCTCCGGATTAAATTCCCACAGACGGAGGGGGCGACGTTTGCAGGGCAGAAGGCGCCGAATCAACATAACCTGCGCCACTGCGGCCAGATTGATCTCTCTTTCTTGTAGGTCTCGAATACGGCCCTGCAACAGAGGAACGTCCTTGGACGGCCCCCAGTCGAGCCCCCGGTTGACCCATGATGCCAGCCGCTGTGGTGGACCTGAGCGAAAGGCGGGTGGCGCCACCCATTTGGTGCCCCTGGGAGCGGTGATATAAAACCACTCCCGTTTCCACAAACCAAGCTCCTCTTGAAAAGAGCCCTCGGGCCACGGAGCATCAGCACACTTGCTTATGACCGCCCCTCCGCACTCTGCTTGTTGCCCCTCGATCATCTTCGGCTCCACCTTGAAGGACTTGAGCCACAATCCAAAGTGAGGGGTAATATGGAGGAAGCCCTCACATACGACAATGAATGACGAGATATGGAGGATGGACTCCGGATTCAAGTCATGGAAATACAGCCCATAATAAAACATGAGCCCCCGCACAAAGGGATCCGTCGGGAAGCCTAAACCTCAAGGAGGTGAGACACGAACACCACGCTCTCGCCGGGCTCGGAGTGGGAATGACCTGCCCTGGAGCAGGCAGCCTATGCGAGATCTCGCCGGTTAGATACCTGGCGTCTCGCAGCTTTAGCACAACTTCTTCTGTGACGGAAGAAGACATCCATCGGCCGAGCTGGTCGGAGCCGGACATCGTCGAAGGTCCGAAGCGCCTAAATCTGAAGCTTTGGGTGTTAGAACTCGAAGTGCGAGGCGAACTCGATGGAGGGTGGAAAAAGAAGAGGGCCTTGGTCTCATTATAAAGAGGTTGAATACCAAGAGCCATCCCGTGGTCGATTAGGACTCGCCGATAGAGGAGGCGTGCAACAGGCACGGTTGGGTTACCCACGTCCGTATTGATGAGAATCCCGGAATAAGGGGGCACGATCTATGCTTTGATAAGACGTGCCAAGGAAACCGCCTCGCTAAACGCGCTAAGGTGGAACAGTAAAAAACGATTCGAATAAAGGCTTGGCCGTGGTGTGATGTCACGCCGCGGAATACGTCAGCAGATCTGTGCAAAAGTTATTCTCTCTACGGTAGTATGTGGAACTTGTTTTGCAGAGCCGGACTCTATCCTTGTGTTCAAAACCTTCTATGAAGTATTCGGAGGAGGAACCCGCCTTGCAATGCCGAAGACAATATGCACGCCGGACTCGTCGTCATTGAAGCCTGGTTCAGGGGCTACTAAGGGAGTCCTGGATTAGGGGGTGTCCGGATAGCCGAACTATCACCATTGGCCGGACTCCTAGACCATGAAGATACAAGATTGAAGACTTCGTCCCGTATCCGGATGGGACTTTCCTTGGCGTGGAAGGCAAGCTTGGCGAGGCGGATATGTAGATCTCCTACCATTGTAACCGACTCTGTGTAACCCTAACCCTATACGGTGTCTATATAAACCGGAGGGTTTTAGTCCGTAGGACGAACAACAATCATACCATGGGCTAGCTTCTAGGGTTTAGCCTCCTTGATCTCGTGGTAGATCTACTCTTGTACTACCCATATCATCAATATTAATCAAGCAGTGAGTAGGGTATTACCTCCATCGAGAGGGCCCGAACCTGGGTAAAAACATCGTGTCCCTTGTCTCCTGTTACCATCCGCCTAGACGCACAGTTCGGGACCCCCTACCCGAGATCCGCCGGTTTTGACACCGACACCCCTCCTCGTCATTCTCCATCGCAAGCCCTCCACTCTTCCATGTGCGGTGCAGACCAACAGCCATACACATGCACTCTTTTTGTCCAGGTGGTGTCCATGGGATCCAGGTGGCTGTACATGTCCTCTATTTCAGGTTGAGAGTAATAACACACGCCGAGATGTAAAAGGCTTGTTTTTAGGTGTTAGGTTTGTGTTGCGTCGAGTCATGATTATAAGTTGGTTAGGCTGTAGCTCGAGGACAAGCTGCATGTCTAGGTGGGGTGTAGTGTTAGAGTACGTAATGGGCCTAATGGGCCCATTAGTCTTAGGGTTAATTAGAGATAAGGGTCGCTTGCTTAGGGGTCAAGTAAGCCTTGCTTGGGAGTCAAGTAAACCTTTCTATATAAAGAGAGGAGATGTATCAATCTAATCAAGCAAGAATTAAGAAGGAAATCCCTTCCATCTTGCCCGGCCGTGGGCAAAAGGCCCCCGGCCGGCTCTCTCGCGCCCTCCTTCTAGCAGCGCCATAACAGAACCACTCGTCAATCTTGGCTCGGTCCTTGCCGTTGGAACGGAACTTGCCCATTCTAAGGCCTTTGGTTGGGCAAGGTGACTGCCGAGGATCTTGGAGAACGCATCCAAGCTTTTGCGATAGCCGTGGCAGAGCTCATGGGTGTCGATGAGGTCGAGAGGGCTGGAGTTCCATAGGGGGCACCACCGCCAGGAAAAGACGGTTCTCCGTGCCCCAGATTTGATTGGGAGGAGGGAGATGATGACTCTCAACATATCATCGGGGAGGTTGATGATGAAGTCTAGGCCTGCTGGAGTCGCTTGCGGTTCTAGCTCGCCCCGCATCCGCTTGTTGGCAGCCCCATTCTCCACCTCCCGAGTCTCCTTGTCAGCGGCGCTTTCTGATAGAAATGGGAGTACAGGGAATATTTAGTTAAAACAGGGCAATAGAAAAGTGTATTGGTAACTAGAAGTTACTAGGTAGGAATATAGTAAGAAAAGGGAATAACAATTGGTTGCTTAAATACTACACAATTCATTTGACATTGCTGGGTAAGTCAACATATGCAGATAGTTGAAAAGAAAACTTACTTCGAACAAAGTCTGGATGGATGATTTTGTCGGGGGAGCTAGCATATATCTCATGACCAGGCCCTTTTATGTGTAGTGCAATTTTAGTGCCAGCTTTCTGTACATAAAACTTTGCAATTTCTTTCCAAAAGCCAGTGCCAAAATAGGAGTCACCACATTCATCAAGTCTTACAGTAGTAACGATTGTAAATCCATGGTTTGTGTGCAGTATGATATCCGTGGAGCCTTGATCTATGTAAAGGAAAAAATTGTGCACTACATAATCTGTTGCATAGCAAGGGATGTCCTGCAGAAAATGGTAGGATTGTTAAAGAAAATATGGTAACATGCAAATATGGGCCCAAATTGAAAGAACTGTACAACAGTTGAAATCGAAGGACAAAAATCTATAATTAAACAGATAGGGTAAACATGATGTCATGGAAATATGAGAGTAATCGAAAGAACAATACATCATTAATTTGCCTAATATAGAAATAAGAGGGGGGAAATCCCGTTTGACGTATATGGTGCATGTGGCACCTTTTATCCAAATGTAGCAATATTTAGAATATGTTCAGGAAAGTAGGCCATGCCAACCGATTTAGGGTGAGATTGAACATACCACGCGCGTCCTCAAGTTCTCTAGTACGGTGAGATGGAATCTCTGGCGGCGGTCACAAAGTCCTGAAGTGTCGGCACACTGTACATTCTATGAATGAAAGAAAACCCTCAAATCAGCTCGAATAAAAATGAATTCACGGCGATTTCCGCCGGGTGATTAAAGGAGGCAGATGAACTGGGATAAGAGATGAGATAATATCTCATTAAATTAGTTACCTTGTCGTTCATGAGAAAGAACCCTCAGTACGGCAGATTCCCCAACCGAGCGGAGCTGGGTCGACCGCGAGCAGCGTCGAGAAAGTCGATGGCGATAGGCGGCGGCAAGCAGAAGTGGCAAAATGCGGTGGGCTTTGCCGGCAGCCTGGTAGCGGCGGCAGGCATCGAGCTAAGTGTTTACCGCCGCGATAGGCGGTGCCATGGCATAGACGCGGAGGAGCTTGTGCAGGTGTGAGTGGGGAACGTACCAGAGGGGCCGACAGGGTGGCGGGCGGGGTCAGGGTTTTTGTGACGTGGGGATGGTGAGGGTTTTCTTTTTTCTTCTTTGAATTGGGTGGTGAGGGTTTTCTGTCCCACAAAAAATTTTGGGGGCGACGGTTTGCTAGAGCAAACCGTGTGTGATTGACGCAGCAGGCAAAATGAAAGTCATTGCACACGGTTCCAATTTTGGGAACTGTGTGTGATTGATGTACTACCTCCGTCCTGGTTTATTGGTCCCCCTTTGTAATTTTTACCAAATTTTGACAAAATATTTAACATACTCAGACATAGATAATAAGCGTACATGTACATAAGCATAGTTCAACCGTCATTAAGCATACTCAAGCGTACATAGTTTAGTCCATCCCACATCTCATCTCACATGCGGCCGGCACGATCCTGAAGCTTCTCCAGTATCATGGCGCTACTGCGCGCGCCACCCTGCGAGAATACTTCTGCTTGAAGGAGCAAACGGCCCGTCCTCTTGCATGCGCCAGAACACTTAGATACGCATCATGAAGCTTGTGGTTGCAAAATGGGCATCCATAGCCGTCGTTCCAGGTCCTAATACACCTGTTATGCATTTCCGCATAAAGCTCCCTCAGGATTTGCCTCTTGTACCTCCTCTGGGCATCTTCATCCTCTGTCCACGTCATCAGGCAACACCTATACAAATAGTAAAACAAATTTGGCATCAAATCACTGATTACATGCCGTGAAGTAGGATTAGGAATTTATGGCTATTTATTTATACATATCCAGAGATTATGGTTCAATTTTTAAGCACAGTCGTCTATGTACAGACCAATCTTGAAGAAAATAATGGCAAAAACATATGTAGGTCATTCAAAATCAATTGTTAAGTCCTAGCTAGGAATTATTAGCACGAACACTAACCCTAGTCGGATGACTAGCAGAAATCATTTGCACAGATGAAACAACTAATCACTTATCGCCTGTAGCATTCAAACAATCAGTACACTACACGGATCTAACGAAACTTACTCAGATTTCATGGATAGGGAGAACATAACCACAGGATTTCTATTCCAAAAAGGGGGAGGCAGGAGTAACCAGAGAAACCCTATGATCTATTTGACACATAAATGTGTATAGATGACTAATCAGTTGTCCGTCGTCGTCAGAGTCGTCCTCAGAGTGGTCATCGGATTCGTCACCGGAGTGGTCGTCGGAGTCGGTGCGGAACTCCGCCTCCGGCTGTGGAAGCTCGACGCCGTCGACGACGTCAGGGTGCAATGATAACTCGCCGGCGGTGACGGCAACCTCTGTCTCCATCTCCACGTCGTGCTCTGGTGCTTTAGTAGCCCCGGCGTCGCCACTCCCTCCGATGGGGCGCTTAGGCGGCATCCTCATACACTGACGGCTTTGAGGACTAAGAGCGGTGTCAAGGATGCAAGCAGAGAGAGAGGATTGTGTGTGTGTGGTGAGGATGGGGGGTGCGGCCGCTCGGGCGCACCATTAATATGGAGTAGTGGGAGTTGTGGGATAGAAGCGGGCGGCGGTCAAACCGATGGCTCGCCTCCCGGTGAGCCTGCGCCCCGGACTGCTGGCATGCCTACCAAAGTTTCACACAGCTACCCGCACGCCTCCCGATGACACTGCGCAGTGAGCATGCCTCCGTCAATTCACACACCTGCACACACGCCTCCCTGTCTGCCTGCGCGGTGGACTGCTCGCATGCATCCCGTCAACTCACGCCTGCTCGCACGACACACTGGTCACACGGCGGCACGTATATTGTTTTTCTATTTGGATGATTAATGCTGCCGCTTTATTGCTTAACCGAAGCATGGCACGTACCATTGTTGGTCTAACGTTCACGGTTCGACTAAATAATCCGTTTGGGATATTGGTTCCCAATTATTAATAATCTCCCATCTGTAATTAGATAAAGATTACATCAAAAGTGGTCTCAAATTTGACAAAAAAAGGTACAATGCCACTTTGTATTGGTGTCCATATGACAACAGATAAGTTTCATGAACTTCAAATAAGTTTTGGATGTACTAGAATTTAAAAATCAAGATTCTCAATGTTTGAAATTTGTTGCACGAGGAGTAAACATGCACCCAGTGAGACACATGTGTTTTTGCAATCCATTTAGGTGCACTGTCACGTGTGCATGTAGCTCAAATTTTATTTTTGCACATTATACCCGTAGAAAATCAATCAATTAATGTACTAAAACGTCTTTATGATCTCTGTGTTTTTTTGAAATTAAAACATCCCTCCTTTGGTAACATATATGTTCACCGCGGGATAATTAATTTAACATGCATCGTAGTTGCGGTGGATTTGCGGTGTGTGTGGGTGTGTGCATCCGGGGGTGGCGGGTGGCTCGCAGTACACTACTAGTTGTGAGCCACCGTGTGGGTTGGCCGTTTTGTTAGACAGGCCGGTGCCACATCAGAGTCGTGAAATCGTTATTTAAAATATTACACACCCTTTCATACATACATGTTTTGGCAACATGCATTCGATGGTTGTCCTACACGACACTCGATACTCGTGTGTGACGCTTTCTGTGGGCCCGTGAGGTCGTCATCCATCACTTTGAAGAACACCCGGCAGTGAGGTTAATTTGACCAGCAAGGTAGAATATTTTTTGTTTGTGTTATTGTGGTATATAGTACGCGTCGAAGAGGTGGGAGGGGACTAGCATATATACTATACGTACGTGTCCGTGAACAAGTACACCTAAGTCAGTGTCGAGACTTTTTGGTTTCCGAGGTGATACGTCTCCAACGTATCTATAATTTTTGATTGCTCCATGCTATATTATCTATTGTTTTGGACTATATTGGGATTTATTTTCCACTCTTATATTACTTTTGGGACTAACCTATTAACCGGAAGCCCAGCCCAGAATTGTTGTTTTTTGCTTATTTCAGTGTTTCGAAGAAACGGAATATCAAAAGGAGTCCAAACGGAATGAAACCTTCGGGAATGTGATTTTCTCATCGGATAAGACCCAGGAGACTTGGACCCTCCGTCAAGAAAGCTCCGAGGCGGCCACGAGGGTGGAGGGCGCGCCCCCATACCTCGTGGGCCCCTCGAGGCTCCACCGACGTACATCTTCCTCCTATATATACCTACGTACCCCCGTCAGATCAGATACGGAGCCAAAAACCTAATTCCACCGCCGCAACTTTCTGTATCCACGAGATCCCATCTTGGGGCCTGTTCCAGAGGTCCGCCGGAAGGGGATTCTACCATGGAGGACTTCTACATCAACATCGTAGCCTCTCCGATGAAGTGTGAGTAGTTTACCTCAGACCTTCGGGTCCATAGTTAGTAGCTAGATGGCTTCTTCTCTCTTTTTGGATCTCAATACAATGTTCTCCCCCTCTCTCGTGGAGATCTATTCGATGTAATCTTCTTTTTGCGGTGTGTTTGTTGAGACCGATGAATTGTGGGTTTATGATCAAGATTATCTATGAGCAATATTTGAATCTTTCCTGAATTCTTTTATGTATGATTGAGTTATCTTTGCAAGTCTCTTCGAATTATCTGTTTGGTTTGGCCAACTAGATTGGTAGTTCTTGCAATGGGACAAGTGTTTAGCTTTGGGTTCAATCTTGCGGTGTCCTTACCCAAAGGATGTAAAGGGTTGCAAGGCACGTATTGTATTGTTGCCATCGAGGATAATAAGATGGGGTATTTATCATATTGCATGAATTTATTCCTCTACATCATGTCATCTTGCTTAAGGCGTTACTCTGTTTTCATTAACTTAATACTCTAGATGCATGCTGGATAGCGGTTCGATGAGTGGAGTAATAGTAGTAGATGCAAAGGTGAGTCGGTCTACTTGTCTCGGACGTGATGCCTATATACATGATCATACCTAGATACTCTCATAACTATGCTCAATTCTGTCAATTGCTCAACAGTAATTCGTTCACCCACCGTAAAATACTTATGCTCTTGAGAGAAGCCACTAGTGAAATCTATGGCCGCCGGGTCTATTTTCATCATATTAATCTTCCTACGCTTTATTATTGCTTTGCGCTTTACTTTGCCTTTTTATTTTACTTTGCATCTTTATACCAAAAATACCAAAAATATTATCTATCATCTCTATCAGATCTCACTCTCGTAAGTGACCATGAAGGGATTGACAACCCCTATTCGCGTTGGTTGTGAGGAGCTATTTGTATTGTGTTGGTACGAGGGACTTGTGTGTGGCCTCCTACTGGATTGATACCTTGGTTCTCAAAAACTGAGGGAAATACTTACGCTACTCTGCTGCATCATCCTCCCCTCTTCGGGGGAAAACCAACACAATCTCAAGACGTAGCAAGAAGGATTTCTGGCGCCGTTGCCGGGGAGTCTACGCAAAAGTCAGCATACCAAGTACCCATCACAATCCCTTATCTCTCGCATTACATTATTTGCCATTTGCCTATTGTTTTCCTCTCCCCCACTTCACCCTTGCCGTTTTATTCGCCCTCTCTTTCCCAATCTCCTCCTCTCTTTTCCGCTTGCCTTTTTCCTGTTTGCTTGTGTGTTGGATTACTTGTTGCCATGGCGCAAGATAATACCAAATTGTGTGACTTTACCAATACCAACAACAATGATTTCCTTAGCACTCCGATTGCTCCTCTTGCCAATACTGAATCGTGTGAAATCAATACTGCTTTGTTGAATCTCGTCATGAAAGATCAATTCGCCGGCCTTCCTAGTAAAGATGCCACTACTCATTAAATAGCTTCGTGGATTTGTGTGATATGCAAAACAAGTAAGATGTTGACAATGATGTTGTTAAATTGAAGCTATTTCCTTTTTCACTTAGAGATCGTGCTAAAGCTTGGTTTTCGTCTTTGCCTAAAAATAGTATTGATTCTTGGAACAAGTGCAAAGATGCTTTTATCTCTAAGTATTTTTCCTCCCGCTAAGATTATCTCTCTTAGGAACGATATTATGAATTTTAAGCAACTTGATCACGAACATGTTGCACAAGCTTGGGAGACAATGAAATTAATGATACATAATTGCCCTACTCATGTTTTGAACTTGTGGATGATTATACAAATTTTTTATGCCGGATTGAATTTTGCTTCTAGAAACCTTTTAGATTTGGCCGCGGGAGGCACTTTTATGGAAATCACTTTAGGAGATGCTACTAAACTCCTAGATAATATTATGGTTAATTATTCGCAATGGCACGCTGGAAGATCTTCCAATAAAAAAGTGCATGCGATAGAAGAAATCAATGTTTTGAGTGGAAAGATGGATGAACTTATGAAATTATTTGCTACTAAGAGAGTTTCTTCTGATCCTAATGATATGCCTTTGTCTACTTTGATTGGGAATAGTAATGAATCTATGGATGTGAATTTTGTTGGTAGGAATAATTTTGGTAACAATGCGTATAGAGGGAATTTTAATCCTAGGCCTTATCCTAGTAATCCTTCTAATAATTATGGAAATTCCTACAACAACTCTTATGGAAATTTTAATAAGATGCCCTCTGAATTTGAGAGTAGTGTTAAAGAGTTTATGAATTCACAAAAGAATTTTGATGCCTTGCTTGAAGAGAAATTACTTAAAGTTGATGAATTGGCTAGGAACGTTGATAGAATTTCTCTTGATGTTGATTCTTCAAAGCTTAGATCTATTCCTCCTAAGCATGATATCAATGAGTCTCTAAAAGCCATGAGAATTTCCATTGATGAGTGCAAGGAAAGAACCGCTAGGATGCGTGCTATGAAAGATGCCTTTATTAAAGCGTGTTCTTCCAATTTCCATGAAAATCAAGATGAAGATCTAAAAGTCATTGATGTGTCTCCCATTAAATCTTTGTTTTGCAATATGAATCTTGATAATGATGAGATTCAATATGAGTCACCTTTACTTAGAAGGCGTTCTAAAAATTCGGAGCTTTTAGATTATGATGCTAAAATTGATAAAAAGTGGGATTGAAGAAAGTAAAACCTTAGATGTTGCTAAACCCACTATTTTGGATCTCAAGGAATTTAATTATGAAAGTTGCTCTTTAATTTATTGTATTTCCTTGTTGCAATCCGTGCTAAATTCTTCGCATGCTTATAGTCAAAATAAAGCGTTTACTAAACATATCATTGATGCCTTAATGCAATCTTATGAGGAAAAACTTGAGTTGGAAGTCTCTATACCTAGAAAACTTTATGATGAGTGGGAACCAACTATTAAAATTAAGATTAAGTATCATGAATTTTATGCTTTATGTGATTTGGGTGCTAGTGTTTCCAGTATTCCCAAAACTTTGTGTGATTTGCTAGATTTCCGTGATTTTGATGAATGCTCTCTAAACTTGCACCTTGCGGATTCCACTATTAAGAAAACTATGGGAATAATTAATGATGTTCTTATTGTTTAAAATAGTAATTATGTGCCCGTAGACTTTATCGTTCTTGATATAGATTGCAATCCTTCATGTCCTATTATTCTTGGTAGACCTTTCCTTAGAACGATTGGTGCAATTATTGATGTGAAGGAAGGGAATATTAGATTCCAATTCCCATAAAAGAAAGGCATGGAACACTTCCCTAGAAAGAATATAAAATTACCATATGAATATATCATGAGAGACACTTATGGATTGCCTACCAAAAATGGCAATACCTAGATCTATCCTTGCTTTTATGCCTAGCTAGGGGCATTAAACGATAGCGCTCGTTGGGTGGCAACCCAATTTTATTTTTAGTTTTTTGTTTTTGTTTATGTTTAGGAATAAATAATACATCTACATTATGTTTGGATGTGGTTTTATGTTTTAATTAGTGTTTGTGCCAAGTTAAACCTATAGGATCTTCCTGGATAATAGTTATTTGATCTTGCTGTAATTTCCAGAAACTTTTGGTTCACGAGAACAATTGTTAAAAATCACCAGAACGTGATAAAATAGTTATTCCAATTGATTATGATCAATAAACAAATTTAATAGGTCTTACTATTTTGGCTGAATTTTTGGAGTTCGAGAAGTTTGTGTTAGTTACAGATTACTACAGACTGTTCTGTTTTTGACAGATTCTGTTTTTCGTGTGTTGTTTGCTTATTTTGATGAAATTATGGCTAGTAAAATAGTTTATGATCCATAGAGAAGTTGGAATATAGTAGGTTTAACACCAATATAAATAAAGAATGAGTTCATTACAGTACCTTGAAATGGTCTTTCGTTTTCTTTCGCTAACGGAGCTTACGAGATTTCTGTTGAGTTTTGTGTTGTGAAGTTTACAAGTTTTGGGTGATTTTTTTATGGATTACGGAACAAGGAGTGGCAAGATCCTAAGCTTGGGGATGGCCATGGCACCCCCAATATAATCCAAGGACACCAAAAAGTCGAAGCTTGGGGATGCCCCGGAAGGCATCCCCTCTTTCGTCCACTTCCATCGGTAACTTTACTTGGAGCTATATTTTTATTCACCACATGATATGTGTGTTGCTTGGAGCGTCTTGTATTATTTGCGTATTTGTTTGTTAGTTTAACACAATCATCCTTGCTGTACACACCTTTTTAGAAAGCCATACATGAATTGGAATTTGTTAGAATACTCTATGTGCTTCACTTATATCTTTTGAGCTTGATAATTTTGCTCTATGTGCTTCACTTAAATCTTTTCAGCTTGATAGTTTTGCTCTAGTACTTCACTTATATCTTTTAGATCACGGTGGTGGATTTGTTTTAAAGAAACTATTGATCTCTCATGCTTCACTTAGATTATTTTGAGAGTCTTAAATAGCATGGTAATTTGCTTAATAATAATATGCTTGGTATTCAAGATTTGTAAAACTTTATTTTAAGTGCGTTGAATACTAAGAAAAGTTTGATG
The DNA here is from genome assembly GCA_021605145.1 of Aegilops bicornis. Lineage (NCBI taxonomy): Eukaryota > Viridiplantae > Streptophyta > Magnoliopsida > Poales > Poaceae > Aegilops > Aegilops bicornis. Next base: position 570,609,920 of record CM038672.1, read on the forward strand.
CTTGATAATTGTTTTGAGATATGGAGGTAGTAATATTAGAGTCATGCTAGTTGAGTAGTTGTGAATTTGAGGAATACTTGTGTTAAAGTTTGTGATTCCCGTAGCATGCACGTATGGTGAACCGTTATGTGATGAATTCGTAGCATGATTTATTTATTGATTGTCTTCCTTATGAGTGGCGGTCGGGGATGAGCGATGGTCTTTTCCTACCAATCTATCCCCCTAGGAGCATGCGCGTAATACTTTGCTTTGATAACTTTTAGATTTTTGCAATAAGTATATGAGTTCTTTATGACTAATGTTGAGTCCATGGATTATACGCACTTTTCTCACCCTTCCACCATTGCTAGCCTTTCTAATACCGCGCACTTTTCGCCGGTATCATACACCCACCTTATACCTTCCTCAAAACAGCCACCATACCTAACTATTATGGCATTTCCATAGCCATTCCAAGATATATTGCCATGCAACTTTCCACCATACCGTTTATTATGACACGCTCCATCATTGTCATATTGCTTAGCATGATCATGTAGTTGACATAGTATTTGTGGCAAAGCCACCATTCATAATTCTTTCATACATGTCACTCATGAATCATTCCATATCCCGGTACACCACCGGAGGCACACATATAGAGTCATATTTTTTTCTAAGTATCGAGTTGTAATTGTGAGTTGTAAGAAAAATAAAAGTGTGATGATCATCATTTTTAGAGCATTGTCCCAAGTGAGGAAAGGATGATGGAGAATATGATTCCCCCATAAGTCGGGATGAGGCTCCGGACGAAAAAAAAGAGGCCATAAAAAAGAGAAAAGGCCCAATGGAAAAAATGAGAGAAAAAGAGAGAAGGGACAATGTTACTATCCTTTTACCACACTTGTGCTTCAAAGTAGCACCATGACCTTCATAATAGAGAGCCTCTCGTTTCGTCACTTTCATATACTAGTGGGAATTTTTCATTATAGAACTTTGCTTGTATATTCCAATGATGGGCTGCTCAAATTGCCCTAGGTCTTTGTGATCAAGAGAGTTGGATGCACACCCACTTAGTTTCATTTGTTGAGCTTTCATATACTTATAGCTCTAGTGCATCCGTTGTATGGCAATCCCTACTCACTCACATTGATATCTATTGATGGGCATCTCCATAGCCCGTTGATACGCCTAGTTGATGTGAGACTATATTCTCCCTTTTTGTCTTCTCCACAACCACCATTCTATTCTACATTTAGTGCTATATCCATGGCTCACGCTCATGTATTGCGTGAAGATTGAAAAAGTTTTGAAAATGTCAAAAGTATGAAACAGTTGCTTGGCTTGTCATCGGGGTTGTGCATGATTTAAATATTTTGTGTGGTGAAGATAGAGCATAGCCAGACTATATGATTTTGTAGGGATAACTTTCTTTGGCCATGTTATTTTGAGAAGACATGATTGCTTTGTTAGTATGCTTGAAGTATTATTATTTTTATGTCAATAGGAACTTTTGTCTTGAATCTTTCAGAACTGTATATTCATACCACAATTAAGAAGAGTTACATTGAAATTATGCCAAGTAGCACTCCACATCAAAAATTCTGTTTTTATCATTTACCTACTCGAGGACGAGCAGGAATTAAGCTTGGGGATGCCTGATACGTCTCCAACGTATCTATAATTTTTGATTGCTCCATGCTATATTATCTATTGTCTTGGACTATATTGGGCTTTATTTTCCACTTTTATATTACTTTTGGGACTAACCTATTAACCGGAGGCCCAGCCCAGAATTGCTGTTTTTTTTGCCTATTTCAGTGTTTCGAAGAAACGGAATATCAAAATATCAAACGGAGTCCAAAAGGAATGAAACCTTTGGGAACGTGATTTTCTCATCGAATAAGACCCAGGAGACTTGGACCCTCCGTCAAGAAAGCTCCGAGGCGGCCACGAGGTGGAGGCGCCCCTAGGCGCGCCCCCTACCTCGTGGGCCCCTCGAGGCTCCACCGACGCACTTCTTCCTCCTATATATACCTCACGCACTCGCCGATCGGACACGAAGCCAAAAACCTAAGTCCGCCGCCGCAACTTTCAGTATCCACGAGATCCCATCTTGGGGCCTGTTCCGGAGCTCCGCCGGAAGGGGATTCCACCACGGAGGGCTTCTACTGCAACATCATAGCCTCTCCGATGAAGTGTGAGTAGTTTACTTCAAACCTTCGGGTCCATAGTTAGTAGCTAGATGGCTTCTTCTCTCTTTTTGGATCTCAATACAATGTTCTCCCCCTCTCTCGTGGAGATCTATTCGATGTAATCTTCTTTTTGCGGTGTGTTTGTTGAGACTGATGAATTGTAGGTTTATGATCAAGATTATCTATGAGCAATATTTGAATCTTTCCTGAATTCTTTTATGTATGATTGAGTTATCTTTGCAAGTCTCTTCGAATTATCCGTTTGGTTTGGCCAACTAGATTGGTAGTTCTTGCAATGGGAGAAGTGTTTAGCTTTGGGTTCAATCTTGCAGTGTCCTTAACCAGTGACAGAAAGGGTTGCAAGGCACGTATTGTATTGTTGCCATCGAGGATAACAAGATGGGGTATTTATCATATTGCATGAATTTATTCCTCTACATCATGTCATCTTGCTTAAGGCGTTACTCTGTTTTCATTAACTTAATACTCTAGATGCATCTTTGGATAGCGGTCGATGAGTGGAGTAATAGTAGTAGATGCGGCAGAGTTGGTCTACTTGTCTCGGACGTGATGCCTATATACATGATCATACCTAGATACTCTCATAACTATGCTCAATTCATCAATTGCTCAACAGTAATTCATTCACCCACCGTAAAATACTTATGCTCTTGAGAGAAGCCACTAGTGAAATCTATGGCCCCGGGGTCTATTTTCATCATATTAATCTTCCTATGCTTTATTATTGCTTTGCTCTTTACTTTGCCTTTTTATTTTACTTTGCATCTTTATACCAAAAATACCAAAATATTATATATCATCTCTATCAGATCTCACTCTCGTAAGTGACCGTGAAGGGATTGACAACCCCTTTTCTTGTTGGTTGGGAGGAGCTATTTGTATTGTGTAGGTACGAGGGACTTGTGCGTGGCCTCCTACTGGATTGATACCTTGGTTCTCAAAAACTGTGGGAAATACTTACCCTACTCTGCTGCATCATCCTCTCCTCTTCGGGGAAAACCAACGCAAGCTCAAGACGTAGCACGAGGCACGTGCCACATCAAAATTGTGAAATTGGTTATTCAAACATCACATAACACCTTTTTAGGCCACATGCATATCCTAGCTAGGACACTCACATGTGACGCTTCCATCTGTGGGCTCACGAGGCCATTATCGATGCATGCATGCTTCACTTACCTACATCGGGAGAGGTTAATTAATTTCACCATCGATGAGGATTCTTTTGGGTTGTACATATATTACGGCAGGACCATATAGTATGTAGTGAAGAGGGGGAAGGGGACCATCATATCTAGTATGCTTGTGGGTACATGGTTTACGGTTTTTGAGGCATGTGGCACATCAAAGTTGTGCATTTTGGGTATTCAACATATATATGTTTGGCCCACATGCAAATCAGTGGTGGTTGTCCTCTCGCACCCACTTAAGCGGTTATCAGCGATATCGATGCTTTCCATCTGTGGGCCCGCTTGGTCCATCACTACTTTTTGCCTGACAACAAGAGAGGTTAATTTGACTTAGGAGGTGATTATTATTTTTGCTCTGGGATGACATGCATGATACAGTTTGAGCACACACACACATGCATGTGTATGCATGAATCCCTCCCATCGAGTCGAAGTGGCTAGTACAACGACACATCATGAACCGATCTTGCTCTGTGTGGGGAGCTAGTGTACGATTTTTTACGCACGCGCCACATCAATGTTGTGTATTCAAACATGCATGCACGCATCACCTCCATACATATGCATGTGGTGGTTGCCTTCGAACGGTACACTCCCTCGCGTGGTTATCGGCGACAAGCCTATATATTCGTGGGCCCGCGTGGACATCCAAGATCACCTTGACCAACAAAAAGATAGGTTACCATGGCGGATTCTTCATTTGGTTCGCGTTATCATAGTATAGGTCATGGTGAGATTTAGACCTTAAGTTTGAGCGCATATACTATGCACGCATGCATGCATGAATCCCCGTCGTTGGCTTGAAGTGTGGTGTAACATACATATGCATCGTCAACCTAATTAACCCTCACTCAGTGTGGGGATATCTAGTTCGAAATCACGGTGCCACATCAAAGTTGTTCCATTGTTACTCAAAAACACACCTCTCCTACATATGTTTGGGCCACACGCATGCAGTGGTTGTCTTCGGGGACTAGCTACTTGCATGATTATTGGCGAGCTAGCCCATCTCCGGGGTCGCATGGACGGCCATCACTTTGACCAACAAAAAGAGAGAGGTTGTACGACCAAGGTGGATTATTCTTGGTCCATTTTACGATCCATCTTGGTGATATATACTTCTCTGGCCCGCCGTTGAAAAGTGTGTGTGTGTGGGGGGTTGCTACTTAGCACTTTGCTAGGTGAACCTCGGTTGGGGGCATGCATTCATAGCTTAGGATTCCCTTCGTGGCGACACGAGGGGGCTACTAGCTACTTGCACTTTCCTAGGTGAACCTTGGTTGGGAGGGAGGGGCATGCATTCATAGCTTAGGATTCCCTTTGTGCCGACGCGAGGGGGGTGGGGGGATGCTAGCTACTTCGCACTTTGCTATGTGAACCTCGATTGGGGGGGGGGGCATGCATTCATAGCTTAGGATTCCCTTCGTGCCGATACAAGGGAGGGGGCGGCTAGCTACTTCGCCCTTTGCTCGGTGAACCTCGGGTGGGGGGCATGCATTCATAGCTTAGGATTCCCTTTGCTCCGACACGAGGGAGGGGGCTGCTAGCTACTTCGCACTTTGCTAGGGTGAACCTTGGTTGGGGGGCATGCATTCATAGCTTAGGATTCCCTTCGTGCCGACACGAGGGAGGGGGGCTGCTAGCTACTTCGCACTTTGCTAGGGTGAACCTCGATTGGGGGGGGGCATGCATTCATAGCTTAGGATTTCCTTCGTGCCGACACGAGGGACGGGGGCTGCTAGCTACTTCACACTTTACTAGGTGAATGAACCTCGGTTGGGGGGGCATGCATTCATAGCTTAGGATTCCCTTCGTGCCGACACGAGGGAGGAGGGGGGCTGCTAGCTACTTCGCACTTTTCTAGGTGAACCTTGGTTGGGGGGAGGGGGCATGCATTCATAGCTTAGGATTCCCTTCGCGCTGACACGAGGGGTGGTGTGGGGGCAAGCAATATCGTGCGCTTTGCGAGAGAGGTGCCACATCGAAGTTGCATTTGGCATTTGAAAATCAAACCACCTTTTTGATACATAAATTTGGTCCACATGCAAGTGTGTTCGTGTTCTGACCCTCTCCCGCGTCATTTTTCGCCAAATTTATGAACATTAGACAAGTTGGATGGCATAGCAGACACGATTCACTCAAACTAACCGTGTGCCATACCGGTGCCCCATCACGCACACATCCAAGACAAGTACATTGGGCTCCACGAGGCTCCCCCTCTCAAAAATATCTGCCCGCCTCAAGGGTTTTTCTGTTTCATAACACACAGTTGTTATCTCCGGACCATGTGCGATGTTTCTTGTTTCCAATCCCAATCCCGCCTGCATGCCTAGAAAATATCTACCCACTTCGAGGGTCTTTCTGTTTCATAACACACGGTTGTTACCTCCGGACCGTGTGCGATGTTTCTTGTTCCCAATTCCGCCTGCATCCCTAGAAAATATCTGCCCGCCTCGAGGGTTTTTCTGTTTCATAACACATGGTTGTTATCTCCGGGTAGTGTGCGATGCACTATCATCAAAATTTTAAATAGTCCGGCATTTCACTCCCGCTTTTGACTCCCGCGTAGTAAAATTTTCAGTACCCACGTCATTTCCTCAAACACCCCGCCCCCCCTCCACACACACACACACACACACACACCAAAACCTCCTCGGGCGTGCGCACACACACACACACACACCCTCCCTCGCTCGAAACCCTAGCAAGGTCCCCGCCGCCGCTGCCGCCGCCGCCGCAAGGCCTCCATTGTCAACATCTGCCGGTTTGCCTGTGCAGCTTACCCACCGATCTCCATACCCAGGCCGCCCTGAGTTTCTTAGATGAAGCCTGCCAAACACCCCCTTTCCCACAGATCCCCATCCCCATCCCCACTCCAGAGCGTCGTAGCCTAAGCCCGGCTACGCTTCCCGTGGAGCTCGAGGAGCGACTGGCCCAAAAGAGGTGTATAGCGATCTCTTCGCCCGACGTCACCGAGGAAGCTGACGACCATTACTGGTGGCAGACACTCAAGCAGCGGGCTAGAGTATGCGAACATGTCTCGGCCGCCGGCTACGACATCGAGGTCATCGACAGCGATGACCTGACGCGGGCTATGTCACATGTTAAGTGGCCCACCCCCAGCCCCTCGGGTTCAACCGCCATTGATCTCATCCATGGCCCCGCCGCTGATCTCCACTACTAGGGAAAAGCCTAGCAGCAGCGAGGGTTTTAGGCCTATCGATGAGTTTGGGCGCTCTTTGATGCGGTGCTACTGACTAAAATTTAGCAGTAGCGTGCCTCAACCCACGCTACTGCTAAATCGATATAGTAGTAGCGATTTCCCAGAGGGGCACTTGTAACATCCCAAATTTTCAATTTGGAATGTTATACATAGGTCATCCATGCATACCATGTTTTATCGCATCTTCGTTCCGCAATCCTCGAAATCCTAAGCAACTCAAGGACCCTCGGAGAGAGTTGGGGATTTTTTTTCAAATTTTCATATTTGAATTTTATCAAATAATGAAGACGAGGATTTTGATTTTAATTATTTTTCTCGCGGAAAAATATTTCATTTTAAAATAATAAATGAGGGGAGATAATATGACTTCTCCAAATAATTGAAAAATCGGAGGAAAAATGTTAAAATCATTATTTGGTTTTTATGTGATTTTATTTGCCCTAGAAAAATTTGCATGTTTTAAAATTGCATTTTAGGGGCCGAGAAAAGTTCATCCTGTTCTAAATATTTCATTTAGACGGAGAAAACTTGTTTTGGTATTTTTAGATTTTTATTTATTTTTCTAGGATTTTTCTAAGTTTATTGAGCGTTTAAAAAAAGAGACCAGCTTGGCTGGGCCTAGGGCCCACCAGGCAGCCCGGCCAGCCGCCCGATGCCGCCTCCTGCGCGCCCGGCCGCCGACCCGGACTCGAGTCCGAGCCGGACTACGCCGCCTGCCCCTCCTCCAAGTCGCCGCCCTGCCCCCTTTATATCGCCTCTAACCACCACCACCGCCCGGAGCCCGGAGCCACCCCAAGCCCGAGTCGCCGCCGCCGCCGCCCCTCCCGCTGCCACCCAGCGCCCTCGCCGAGCCCCGCCACCCCCACTGCTCGCCGGAGTCGCCCCGCCTCGCCGGACGACCTCGCCGGAGGTAGCCGCCCCGCCGCCCGGTTTTTTAAAAGAAAAACCCCTTCGTTTTTTTAGAAAAACCCTAGTTCGTTTTTTTATAGGTCGGTTTTATTCTCCGGTTTATTTACTTAGCGAGCGTTCGCTCGTTCGTTCGTTTTAACGAACGTGTTCGTCGTTTAGTTTATGCTAAAGAACGTTCGTTAAGCCGTTCGTCGTTTTTCTTTTATCGGATTTATTCCGCGATTTCCTGATCGCGATTTCTGATCCGATGTTCGTACTATATAACTTTTCACTCGTTTATCGGAATCAGGCGATTCAAGCGCCTGGAGTTTCATCTCGAAACCCTCTTTGCGAATGATCAACTTAAACCAGTTTTTGTCTCTGTAAAATTTGACCCTAGTTCAGATTAGTAAACGGATCTTATTTCTTCCGCCGTTTGAGTTTCGTTGCTTCGTTTGGTTTGATTCTTTTGCGAACCGGAGTTCTTAAATTAAACTCTTCGGTCAACCTCTTTGAGTTGAAGTTTCGTTTGTGCATCTTTTGCTTGTTGCTTATGTATGTATTGTTTGCTTGCGATAGAATTCCCGGTCTGGCGCGTTACTCTGAGTCTCTAGGATTCACGGATCGTCAGCAAGGCAAGTAACACTTTGATCATACTCTTTTCATACCCTGTTTTATGCATTAGTTTCAACCCTCAAACATTGCATGATTAGGATGTCATTAATTTGTGGTTTGGGAAGTAGATGATGAGGTAGGAACCTATTGCCCTGTTATTATCAAACCCTTGGGAGTTACTTCTAAGTATTGCCTATATTGCTATGCTATGCTCGTAGACGTGGATTGGGTTTGAGTGTATTCCATGACAGATGTGAGATTGTTAATTAATGGTTCAACTTAAGGTGGCAACTTAAATACACATCTGGTGGATTGAGGCACACGGGGAACCAGGTGTTATGCATTTTTGGAAATCCGGGGTACCGTGTGATCTTCCTATGGACCACCACCAGTGCTCAAAGGAACTGAGTTTATTCATGCTAGAAACTTCCATGTGCAGCCACAAGCTATTATGGGCTCTAGCATAGTTGAGTAAGTTACGTGAAGCTCTTGAAGAGGTAGATCAGCGGTAGTGGGTTTTGTAGGTTTGGTATGATCTACCCGGAGTAGAGAGTTAATGTTTACGAAGGCGTGTCTCGGTCATCCGTTTCTCAAACACCTGTAGTGGGAGAAATCAACGGAGGCGATCGAGTCTTGTGGGGAAAAGTGCGTAAACCTCTGCAGAGTGTACAATCTAATCATGGTTAGCCGTGTCCCCGGTTATGGACAATTCTGAGTATCTAGTACTTGAGTATTCACATGTATCTCATCACTCTTAACTAATATTGCTGGGATGTTAATTACCTTAATTGGGATTGAGTTGGGGTTATACCTTCTCAATGATGTTTCAACCACCATGATAGTTAAATTAAAATTTATTCCTTTGTTGTAGGGAAAAATTGGCTTTTCTCTAAAAACTGTTACTGTAGAGCTTTCCACCAGCCATATATGCATTTAGTGGTAGCATTATTCTGTTATTGCTCTATTGTGTTACATTGCGGCATATTCCATGTGCTGACCCGTTCTCGGGCTGCAACGTATTATGTTGCAGACTTTTCAGACAAGGAGTAAGGTTCGATAGGTCATTGTCGTGCAGCTCAGCTATGCCGTTGGAGTTGATGGACTCGCTTTATCTTCCAAGCCTTCCGCTGTTATCGTATTAGATGGCCTTAAGCCATATTATTGTAATAAGTTCTCTTTTGAGACATTCGATGTAATAAGTGTGTGATTGCTACTCTGTTATAAATCCTTGAGTCGTGTGTGTCAAAGACATTCTTGATCCAGGGATGACCTTTGAAACACGAGACTTGACCATCTGAGGTCGGGTCGCTACAAGATGGTATCAGAGCACACACTGAGTGTAGGACACGACCACTAAGATAAACCATAGGTCACTCTTCTCTACTCATTTCTGACTCCTCTCCATTTTTCCACTCTTTAGGATGACGGGAGGTAGAACTCAAGTTTACACGCGATGGATATGAGGAGGAAATCAAGACACTACTGGAGAAGAATGACGACCTAGTCAAGAAGATCGGAGTCTTCATGGGAGGATCAGCACCGGAAGAAGAGGAAGAAGATCCCACTTGTCCGGACAACTACATCATCATCGACGACACCGATTCCGATCCAAGTGATGATGACTATGAAGACGAAGCTTGAGCAGACATCATGGAGTCTTCCACCGATCAAAATTTCTAGATGACCACCATATAATAGTAGTATTCCCCCATGTAACTAGTAGTAGTTGAGCACTTTTGCGATAGTCCTAGACCGTTTGTATGCCCTTGCTTGATTGATTGAATGAATGGTTGTGTTTGCCTCATGTGCATATGGGTAGTGTTTTCTCATTAGACCTCTTTCTATTCTAATCTCTCCCATCTAAACCCACTAGATGCCTCCGAGACGTGACCCCGGTTTTGTTTTCCAACCGGAGCTCACCCAGTTGATCCAACAGCTGAATGCCTTGATGCAATTGCTAGTTCAGAACCAGGGCAATGCCAACAACAACAACAACAACAACAACAACCCGCCGCCCGTGGACAATTTAGCCCGTTTTCTGAGGTTACAACCGCCGGTGTTTTCCAGTAGCACCGAGCCAATAGTTGCTGATGATTGGCTACACCGTATTGGAAGGGAGTTAACCACCGCAGGATGCACGGATGCTGAGAAGGTGCACTTTGCCGCACATCAATTGGACGGACCAGCAGCCGCATGGTGGGAGAATTACACAACTACTTTTCCTATAGCCAATGTCATTTGGGACCAGTTCCAACAAGCTTTTCGCACGACCCATGTCTCAACTGGAGCCATGCAGATGAAGAAGCGTGAGTTTCGCAACTTACGCCCGAGAGGAACCGTCTTGTGGCCCGAAGCGTGGATGAGTTTAGCAAGTTATCACGCTATGCCCACGATGATGTGGCCACAGATGCATGAAGCGAGAGAAGTTTATGGAAGGGCTGAATGATGAGATGAGTATGCGGTTGATGGTGGCAACTTTCAACAACTACCGGGAGTTGGTAGATAAGGCCCTAATGATTGAAGGAAAGCGGCAGCAAATTGAGAGCCGTAAGAGGAAGTATGGACAAGGGAAGTACAACTCAGGAGCTCACGGAAGCCTCGCTTAACCCGAACTCGGGAGGACTTGTTCATAACCATGGAGGTCATAACCATCTTGGAGGAGGATCGCATAATCAAAATGGTGCAAAGAACGGGAATGGGAATGGAGTCAACAATAATCAGACTCGCTCTAACCCATCTACACCCGCCAAGAGGGACTTAAGCCAAGTTATTTGCTTTAAGTGCGGGAAGACATGGCACTATGCCAATGACTGACCTTGAAGGAAGGAATGGAAACAGAAACGGGAGCGCTGGGAAGAAGCCCAATCCATTCAACAAAGGACAAGTGAACCACGTTAACGTGGAGGAAGTCGAAGAGCAGCCGGACGCGGTAATAGGTAAGTTTTTGGTTCAGTCATTTACCGCTCTTGTTCTTTTCGATACTGGTGCATCGCATTCATACATATCAAGGGGATTTGTGGAAAAGTTTAAGTTACCAACCCAAACCCTTAGGACCCCTCTTTTAGTGAGCTCGCCTAGAGCAGAGTACATGGCTAGCAGATGGTGCACCCAGATACCCCTAATAATTGGCACGCATGTTTTTCCGTCTGACCTAATCATCTTGGAGTCACAAGGATTGGATGTGATATTAGGTATGGACTGGATGTCAAGTATGGAGGAAGTATTATTTGTGCTAGCAAGTCAATTTATCTTACCACCACGGAGGGACAAAGGATTAAGTATGTGTCTAGGCATGTGCCTAGGAGGAGCCAAGTGAATACCCTCACGGGAGTTGTACAGCAGGAAGTACCTGTAGTAAAAGATTTTCCGGATGTTTTCCCAGAAGAGTTACCAGGCATGCCGCCGGATAGAGACATCGAGTTCCTGATAGAGCTATTGCCAGGTACAGGGCCAATATCCAAGAGACCCTATCGGATGCCCGCAAATGATCTGGAGGAAATCAAAAAGCAGATCAAGGAGTTATTGGAGAAAGGTTACATTCGTAGAAGTTCATCACCTTGGGGAGCCCCAGTACTTTTGGTGGAGAAGAAGGATAAATCCCTGAGGATGGTTGTTGATTACCGAGCTCTGAATGAAGTAATGATAAAGAACAAGTATCCCTTACCGATGATCAATGATCTGTTTGATCAGTTGCAAGGAGCTAATGTGTTTTCGAAGATTGATCTACGATCAGGATACCATCAGTTGAAGATCCGAGAGAAGGATATACCAAAGACAGCGTTTACCACACGGTATGGATTATATGAGTATACGGTCATGTCATTTGGACTGACTAACGCCTCGCCTATTTCATGAGTATGATGAACAAGGTGTTCATGGAGTATTTGGACAAGTTTGTTGTGGTGTCTATTGATGATATTATGGTATACTCGAAGAACGAAGAGGAGCACGCAGAACACTTGCGTTTGGTTCTCGAGAAACTTCGAGAACACCAGTTATACGCCAAATTCAGCAAGTGCGAGTTTTGGTTGAAGGAAGTTGGATTTCTTGGGCATGTTATATCGGGAGAGGGTATAGCAAGAGATCCGATGAAGGTTGATCGATCCTGAATGGTTGGCACCCACTTGAGTTGGCGAGATCCGTAGTTTCCTTGGGTGGCAGTATATTATCGGAGATTCATTGAGAATTTTCCAAGATTGCTAAGCCAATGACTGAATTGCTAAAGAAGGATACTAAGTTTAAATGGACAGAAGATTGCGAGGCCAGTTTTCAGGAGTTGAAGAAACGGTTGACTACAGCCCCAGTGCTGACATTGCCAGATATACATAAGGAGTTTCAAGTGTATTATGACGCCTCACGCTTGGGACTTGGATGTGTGCTTATGCAGGACGGAAAGGTTGTTTCGTATGCCTCACGACAACTGAAGCCTCATGAGTTGAACTATGCCACGCATGATTTGGAGTTAGCAGCCGTAGTGCATGCATTAAAGACCTAGAGACATTATCTCATTGGAAACCGTTGTGATGTGTACACGGATCATAAGAGTTTGAAGTACATTTTCACACAGAAGGAGTTGAACCTCGGAGCGGAGGAGATGGCTGGAACTTATAAAGGATTACGATATGAAGCTACACTATCATCCAGGAAAGGCCAACGTCGTAGCAGACGCTTTGAGCCGGAAGAGTTATGTTAATATCCTTGAAAGTAAAGGAGTTAGCCGAGGAGATCATGGAACTTCGCTTGGAAATTGTTCCAAGAGGTTCAGTCGACATTATTGGACAAGGTTCGAGAAGCTCAGAAGGAGGACAAAGAGATTGCTGAGATAAGAGAGAAGATGGGCGAAGGTAAAGCCAAAGGTTTTCGCGAGGATGAGCACAATACCTTGTGGTTTGAGGACCGAATTTACGTGCCCAACAATTCGGAGATCAGAAAGTTAATACTTCAGGAGGCCCATGAGTCACCATACTCGATTCACCCCGGAAACACCAAGATGTATTTGGACTTGAAGGAACGTTTCTGGTGGACTGGTATGAAGAAGGATATTGCTGAGTATGTAGCCGTATGTGATGTATGCCAGAGAGTGAAGTCGAGCATCGAAGCCAAGATTATGGTATTCTGACCTATGCCAATACCGAATGGACGTGGGACAAACTTGGCATGGACTTTATTACCGGATTACCCGGAACCAAGGCAGGATATGATTCAATATGGGTAGTTGTGGATCGTTTGACCAAAGTAGCTCACTTCATCCCGGTGAAAACAACTTATACCGATGCCAAGTTGGCCAAGATATATATGTCCGAGGATCGTATGTTTGCATGGAGTTCCAAGGAGCATCGTGTCGGATAGAGGAACGCAGTTTACTTCAAAGTTTTGGCATCAATTACACGGACTTTGGGTACCAGATTGAGTTCAAGATCGCTTTCCACCCAGACGGATGGACAGACCGAGAGAGTCAATCAGATTACGGAAGACATGTTGAAGAGCACATGCGCTAGATTATGGATCTAGTTGGGATGACAATTTGCCGTCTGTGAGTTCTCATATAACAATAGCTACCAGGCCAGTTTGAAGATGGCACCGTTCGAAGCCCTATATGGACAAAGATGTAGAACACCACTGATGTGGGATGAGGTAGGAGACCGTCAGTTGTTTGGACCAGATTTGATCAAGGAATCAGAAGAGAAGGTTAAACTAATCAGAGACAGACTAAAGATTGCTCAGTCCAGACAGAAGAGTTATGCAGATTCAAAAGGCAAGGAAGTAACCTATGAAATTGGAGACAGAGCCTATCTGCGAGTATCACCCTTGAGGGGAGTGAAACGTTTTGGAGTTAAGGGAAAGTTAGCCCCAAGATTTGTAGGACCGTATCGTGTTTTGGAGCGGATGGGAGAAGTTGCCTACAAGCTGGAGTTACTTGAAGGATTGTCGGGAGTTCACGATGTGTTTCACGTATCCACGGTGAAGAAGTGCCATCTTTGAGATGGCCGATATACTGTTAAGAGATACTGATTGCCTCGGAGGCGATTCAGCTGGATAGTAATTTGACTTATGAGGAAAAGCCGGTAAAGATTCTTGACTTTGTGATGAGTCACCCGCATGACAAGGTTATCAAGTTTTGTAAAGTTCATGAGAGCCACCATACGGAGGAGGAAGCCACACAGGAGCGAGAAGATGATATTCGCAAGGACCACCCGCACCTGTTTTCTAGCCAACCCGAATCTCGAGGGCGAGATTCATCTTAAGGGGGGTAGGTTTGTAACATCCCAAATTTTCAATTTGGAATGTTATACATAGGTCATCCATGCATACCATGTTTTATCGCATCTTCGTTCCGCAATCCTCGAAATCCTAAGCAACTCAAGGACAAAAATATTTCATTCTAAAATAATAAATGAGGGGAGATAATATGACTTCTCCAAATAATTGAAATATCGGAGGAAAAATGTTAAAATCATAATTTGGTTTTTATGTGATTTTATTTGCCCTAGAAAAATTTGCATGTTATAAAAATTGCATTTTAGGAGCCGAGAAAACTTGTTCTAAATATTTCATTTAGATGGAGAAAACTTGTTTTGGTATTTTTAGATTTTTATTTATTTTTCTAGGATTTTTCTAAGTTTCGGAGGAACGTTTAAATAAACAAAAGAGACCCGCGCACTTTGGGCCTAGGGCCAGCCAAGCAGGCGGGCCCAGCGCCGCCGCCGCCTCCTCTTGTAGCGCCCGCCGCCGCCGACCGGACTCCGCCGGGCCTTGCCCCTCCTCCAAGTCGCCGCCCGCCCCTTTATATATGCCCCCCCTTTAACCACCACCACGGCCCGCCCGAGCAAGCCGCCCAGGCCCCAGTCGCCGCCGCCGCCCCCTCCGCCGCCACGCGCCCTCGCCGAGCCCGCCACCCACCGCCCGTCGGAGTCGCCCCGCCTCACCGGACGACCTCGCCGGAGGTAGCCGCCCCGCCACCCGGTTTTTTTAAAGAAAAACCCCTTCGGTTTTTTTAGAAAAATCCTAGTTCATTTTTTATATAGATCGGTTTTATTCTCCGGTTTATTTACTTAGCGAGCATTCGCTCGTTCGTTCGTTTTAACGAACGTGTTCGTCGTTTAGTTTCTGCTAACGAGCGTTCGTTTGTTAAGCCGTTCGTCGTTTTTCTTTTATCGGATTTATTCCGCGATTTTCCTGATCGCGATTTCTGAGCCGATGTTCGTACTAGTATAACTTTTCGCTCGTTTATCGGAATCAGGCGATTCAAGCGCCTGGAGTTTCATCTCGAAACCCTCTTTCCGAATGATCAACTTAAACCAGTTTTTGTCTCTGTAAAATTTGACCCTAGTTCAGATTAGTAAACGGATCTTATTTCTTCCGCCGTTTGAGTTTCGTTGCTTCGTTTGGTTTGATTCTTTTGCGAACCGGAGTTCTTAAATTGAACTCTCCGGTCAACCTCTTTGAGTTGAAGTTTCATTTGTGCATCTTTTGCTTGTTGCTTATTTGTGTATTGTTTGCTTGCGATAGAATTCCCGGAGTGCGAAGCGTGTTACTACGAGTCTCTAGGATTCACGGATCGTCAGGAAGGCAAGTAACACTTTGATCATACTCTTTTCATACCCAGTTTTATGCATTAGCTTCAACCCTCAAACATTGCATGATTAGGATGTCATTAATTTGTGGGTTGGGAAGTAGATGATGAGGTAGGAACCTATTGCCCTGTTATTATCAAACCCTTGGGAGTTACTTCTACGTATTGCCTATATTGCTATGCTATGCTCGTAGACGTGGATTAGGTTTGAGTGTATTCCATGACAGATGTGAGATTGTTAATTAATGGTTCAACTTAAGGTGGCAACTTAAATACACATCTGGGTGGATTGAGGCACTGGGGAACGGTGTTATGCATTTTTGGAAATCCTGGGGTTACCGTGTGATCTTCCTATGGACCGCCACCCAGGCTCAAAGGGAACTGAGTTTATTCATGCTAGAAACTTCCGTGTGCAGCCACAAGCTATTATGGGCTCTAGCATAGTTGAGTAAGTTACATGAAGCTCTTGAAGAGGTAGATCAACAGGTAGTGGGTTTTGTAGGTTTGGTATGATCTACCCGGAGTAGAGAGTTAATGTTTCTGAAAGACTGTGTCTCGGTCATCCGTTTCTCAAACACCATGTAGTGCGAGAAATCAACGGAGGCGATCGAGTCTTGTGGGGAAAAGTGTGCAAACCTCTGCAGAGTGTACAATCTAATCATGGTTAGCCGTGTCCCCGGTTATGGACAATTATGAGTATCTAGTACTTGAGTATTCACATGTATCTCATCACTCTTAACTAATATTGCTGGGATGTTAATTACCTTAATTGGGATTGAGTTGGGGTTATACCTTCTCAATGTTGTTTCAACCACCATGATAGTTAAATTAAAATTTATTCCTTTGTTGTAGGGAAAAATTGGCTTTTCGCAAAAACTTTAACCGTAGAGCTTTCCACTAGCCAAATATGCATGTAGTGGTAGCATTATTCTGTTATTGCTCTATTGTGTTACATTGCCAGCATATTCCATGTGCTGACCCGTTCTCGGGCTGCAACGTATTATGTTGCAGACTTTTCAGACGAGGAATAAGGTTCGATAGGTCGTTGCCGTGCAGCTCAGCTATGCCGTTGGAGTTGATGGACTAACTTTATCTTCCAAGCCTTCCGCTGTTATCGTATTAGATTGCCTTAAGCCATATTATTGTAATAAGTTCTCTTTTGAGACATTCGATGTAATAAGTGTGTGATTGCTACTCTGTTATAAATCCTTGAGTAATCGTGTGTGTTAGCATTCTTGATCCGAGGATGACAACTTTGAAACACAGAGACTTGACCATCTGAGGTCGGGTCGCTACAGCGCTACTGGTAATTAGTAGTAGCGCTTCTCCCTTCCCGCGCTACTACTACTATTTCGTATTTTATTTCTTTTTTATTCCATGTTGTATTCATACGCCTTTACACAAGTTTTCATACAACAGGAATTTAGAGATTGTTTTTACATCATAATGAGTTATTACATCACGGGGTGAAAGAACCGTGGACATCCACTTGAAACTAATCCGCGGTTCTTTCACCCAATGATATAATAAATATCATCATCATATCATTAACAACTTATCATCATAATACACCTCCTCAAGATCATCGTTTTCATCAATGACATCACATAGCAAATTGGTCACTAGTCGTAATCACAAGTACTCCTCATCATCAATTCTAACGCATTGTACCACATAATAAACATATTGTACCTCATAGGACCTACTACATTCTCTTAGGACCTACTACATTCTCTAAGGTAAAATAGCAAAAAACAAGATAGCCCCTGACTCTCCATTATGGAGAATGGAGATTATCCTGTCTCCAATTCTTGCCTTTAAGCAATGTTACTTCCAAGAACCACCTTGCGAATGTCCAAACATTTTTCCATTCTTTGTTGAGCATGTGATCACCGGTTTTAGAAATCCGATATGCAGGTGAGCTCCCTAGATTGACCTGGTAGTATGTTGAACTCTAAGGCGACCATTCAGATACATCAGATGAGGCACACAATCCATCGGGATTTTCTGTTGAAAAACATAGTAATAACTTCGTAGTTAGCAATGATGTACTAGTTTTAGAAGTATGCAAAACATGCACGGATGTTGTAATAGTAAAAAATCTTACCAGGGTATCTCCATAGAAGTTACCGTGGTTCAACACGTGCACTAGTGGCACGTATTCACCATAATTTGGAGGAGTTCGATAATACGTATTGTAATCCTCAAGATAAGTACAATAAGCGATCAGATGACTTTTCTCCTTATAAGTTAATTCGGAGCCATCAGTGTAGTGGGTTTTGTCTACCATCTTCCGCACATTCTTTGAAGAATCAAAATAAGCTGTCAATGGAAATAAGCTGTCAACTATTTTGAAATAAACAATATAAATTAGTTAATAACTATGTTTGAGAAACACACATTGCGGTAGAATTGGAAGTGTATCAACAAGGACCCAAATGTCCATATTGTCTTGCTCAATGTCAGGATCACCAAGATCCATGGTGACAATCATACCCTCATAAAAACCATACATTTTGTAAAGTGCTTCCCAATTTTGGCAACCAAAATGGGTTATGCTCTGAGCATTGCACAGATTTACTTCAAAATCCATATCATGATGGGTCCTTAGGTGTATTTTCTTTGTTTCAAAATTTTCATGGTCTTCAAAACCCATCCTCTCCAAGACATAGCGTCTTGCATGGCATGGGATAAGCTAGTCGAATTGTAAAAGATGAAAATTAGACGTTGAAATAGTTGACGTCATGCTTAATTACAAAAAAAACACTTGTCGTTGTTGCGTACCGTTTCAACATCGAATGTCTCCTCGAGCTTAATGATGAAGCGCCGATCTTCGTCCAGCTCAACGAACCTATCGCACATACCTCGATCGTTGTGGCACCAGCTGCACTCCCCTGGGAGACTGTCGTCGGCCGAGTACGACATTTCCTACGTTCATAATTCAAAGATTAAACTTGTACATATTCTAGCACAAGTCATGCCAGAATTCACGGAAAAATCCGGCATGACCTTTGCTAAAAAAGTATATATCGAGCGCCTGAAATTTGCCGGAACGGAAATTAATCAACACTCCGGCAAAACATAGGCCACTCGGAGGTGTAACCTGAACATGACCGGCCACTTGGGCAACCACATATCCTATATGAGCAACACAAGATATACATGGAGATTTGGCAGGTCTCACCTCGAGGTCGGAGGGGGTCGGTGGCCAGGGACGGCGGCGGGGATGATGGAGGGCTCCTTGATTTACGCAAAAGCAAAAACCCTATAAGTTATCACTAATACATCCCGAATAATTGCTTAAACTAAAAAAATAACAACAAATATGACATGTTCAACTAGTTCTATTAATTCAACTAGTTCTTACTAGATATAAACTTACTATAAATAGAAAAAAAAAACTAGTTCTTTCTAAAAATAAAATAGTTCAACTAGTTATATTAATTTACTTACTAAACTAGTTCAACTAAAACAAAACTAGTTCAACTAGTTTATTAATTTACTTACTAAAAATACATTAGTTCTATTAATTCAACTAGTTCAACTAGTTTATTAATTTACTTACTAAACTAGTCCAACTAAAACTAAACTAGTTCAACTAAATCTAAACTAGTTCAACTAAAAATAAACTAGTTCAACTAAAACTAAACTAGTTCAACTAAAACTAAACTAGTTCAACTAAAACTAAACTAGTTCAACTACTAAAAATCATTATCTGTGAACCCTAAATTAACATCTAATACTACTAAAAACATCTAGTACTAACTAATTAAGCAGAGAGAAAGGGGTGGGGAGGGGTGGGGGCTTACAGAGAGGGAGAGACGGTGGCGGGGAGGTGCTCGGCAGAGAGGTAGGGGCGGCGAGGCGGGCTCAGGATCGAGGAGGCGGCGGTCTTGGGCGGGCTCGAGGCGGTGGCGGTGAGGTCGATGGCTGAGGTGAGGTCGAGAGCGGCGACGGGCGACGGTCTTGAGGTCGAGGGCGGCGGCGGTAAGGGCAGGCTCGGGCGGCGGTGACAGAGGAGTAAGGGAAAGGGGGGGAATGGAGGACTTAGCCAAATTTTGAGCCGGGGCGGGTGGTTAATTCAGAAGTAGCGATGGCGTTCGGAAAGAGCGCCATTGCTACGTTAGCTACAACGTTCTTGTATACACGCCATCGCTACTCCTTTCTCTTTTTCCCCTTTTTCACTTATTTTTCTTCACATTTTATTTTTTTCCTTTCACCTTATTCTATTTCTTCCATTTTCAATTACCTTTCTATTTGATTTCCATTTAATTTTATATCCTTTAGCAGTAGCGTGTTTAGAAGAAAACGCGCTGCTACAAAGTAAGTAGCGGTAGCGCGGTTCTATATGGATCGCTACTACTATGTGTAGCCTATCGGCTAAGCCGTGGGAATTATAGTGGTAGCGCTTGTTTGCTAACATGCGCTACTGCTAACGTTTGAGCTATAGCGTGCTTTACGTGAACGCGCTACTACAAATTAGCAGTAGCGCCCTATTTTAACCAGCGCTACTGCTATACCTCTGTGTATAGGCTTTTCCCTAGTAGTGCTCCTTTGGCCCGCTGTCAACAATTTGCCATTCTACATCACCATCGAGCCCCTTTTGTCATTTCTGAAGGACACGTTCTGCGACGCTGGCTTGGGATCCATAGCTTCCAAGTCAGACCTCATCGATGGCGACCACGAGGAGGGCACCCTCTCCGGCTCTTCCAAGGGGAAAGAGCCCATCTGCTCTTCCAAGGGGAAAGCGCACGTCTGCGACATCAGGGAGGGCACCCTACAACCGTGCTCTTCCAAGGGGAAGGAGCCCATATGCGACAACATGGAGCGCATCCAGGGTCCGTGCTCTTCCCACGGGAACGAGCCCATCTGTGACAAGTGAGGAAACCCATGATTTGTTTTGCCGTGCCTCTTCACAGGGGGAACCCAAGGATTTGTTTTGTCGAGTCCCTTTTGTAGTGTAGTGACAATATGTCCAGTTTTAATTGATATATCTAGTTGTTTGCAGTATGCCTTGTTTATTTCAGTTGTTCACAATGTGATGCTCTATATGTGCAATTATGTACCGTGCAGTACATTTCATCAATCCAGTTTTAAACATACCGATAAGAATGCATATATTTGCTTGTTGTTAAGCCTGTTATAGCTAGCATATGCCTCTTCTAAAGTTTTTTGATTGTTCGGTTGTTTGTAGTTAGCATATGTCCAGTTTCAAATGCTATATTTGGTTGTTCATAGTATGCCTTGTTTATTCCAGTTATTCACAACGTGATGTTCTATATGTGCAAGTACGAACTGTGCAGTTCAATTTCATCAGTACTAGTTTCAACAATACCACTATGAATGACTACATTTGGTTGCTGCATCTTGTAGTTAACACGCCTTTCCATTTTTATTTAACAATAACCAGCGTACTTAGACCGGCACAATACCAGTTTGAATGACTATGTTTGCTTGTTGTTAAATGTTAGGCATGTTGCAGTTAGCACACCTTTCCACTTGTTTTGCTTTACTAGCGTGCTTAAACCTGCACACTGAAGCTATCTTTTGGAGATTATTTTGTCTGCCATGTATAATTTTGGTTGATGTTTAGCCTGTTGTGCTTAACATGCTTCTTGATGTACCTACACAGGACAATTTTGGGAACGACTGTTGTTTTCCATCGAGGTTAGTTTCATCCCATGGTTTATATCTGCTCACTGCTCAGGATATCGGTAGCTGGTACCATATAGGCCGGCGGCTCATAAGGGACTAATCGGTGAATCGGAATTTTAACTGAATATATCTGCAACCCATTTTTCGTTAGGTTAACGAGGGCCATATGTAATATATATGAGGCTACATAGCAACATGCACTGTACTTAATGTCTAAATATGCAATCCTCGGCTAGATAGCAACAAGGAAGAGTGTCACATTAATGTTCTAATGATGTCTAGATATACGTTGAAAAGCCCTGTTTGGATACTCAACTTAGCTAGAGGTTAGACTTAGTTTCTAGATCATGACTAACCCTGAACTAACTCCATCCAAAGAGTTGTTTGGATGGCAGGGTTAGATTAACAATAAATGCACTAGGAGAACTAGCTCCAATTAGCACCTCTTGGGTTGGATAGTTTTTTTGGGTGGGTTATAGATGCAACTTGCTCAAACTAGCCCTCATGTTAGATATACTTTAGTGATATTTGAGACCGAACTAGCTCAAACTAACTGTAACCCATGGATACATCAACAGTTAATCAGCCGATAATTTGTAAGAATGCACTAAACTCCTTCCGGCCCATAATATAATATGTTAATTCATCTAATATGTGAGTATATTGGATGTTATAAGATACTCCCTCCATTCCTAAATATTTTTCTTTTTAGAGATTTCAAATGGACTACCACATACGGATGTATATAGACATATTATAAAAGAGTGTTGTACTACATCATTGTGCAATTGCCGTTTAGCTTCTAATATTGACTTGGTGCTTTTAGGTACATATGTCATTGGTAAAGATCCGAGCTTCGACCCTTTCTGCGTATGCGGCAATGAGATATCGATGAACCGGCATCAGGTGAGGAAGCTGATAAAGATTGTTAGTAAAATGGGTCCAAAGATGGCAATTAAACTATTTGTTTACACTTTATCCAAGACAACAGTGAACTGCAGGATGGTAAGTAAGAACTCTGCAGCCTTCTTTTTACTGCCCATAATGAGTTGTGTTAGATGACAATGTCTAAATCTTTTTCCTTTGCAGTGGTTGTCAAAGCAGTTTACTCAAGATTACCTCTCAAACTACATGATTGGTGGGCATGCAAATGTTAAAGTATTTCTACCAGAACACGATGATTTATCTAGATGTTCTTATGAAGACCGTGAAGGATGGGCGGTCGGCCATCACAAGGGGTTGGACTAGAGTCGTGCGTGCCTTCTGCATGGAGGAGGGCACAATATGGGCATTCCGCTTCACCTTGTTCAGCAACCAGAATATATTTTGCCTCTTTCTTTACCATCTTTAATAGTACACGTATACAACTGTGGTTCATCATTCTTTATTTGGTTCTGATGTAATTCTTGAACATATGTACCTATGAATCGAATAATGCATTGGTTGTTTGAACTTGATGGATATGAATAAAGTTGTAGCATAAATTCAAATTCAAATTCAAATCCGATACAATTTTAAAAAGCAGCAATTAAATTACGGTGAAATTACGCTCTCCAGGTTGTTAGGCACACACGGTTGGTAAAACACAAATGTTTGTGATATGCACCATAATCCGAGACAGTTCACAGAGAGGAAACGTGTGCAAGCATGCACACAGTTGCCGTTTGCAAAGCGTGTGCGATGTCAAACAATATCACAAACGGCGCGGGCAAACTAAACGTTTGTGTTAGTTGCCTTATCGTACACGACTCGCAACCATGAACTGTTTCTGATGAAGTATGCATCGTAAATGTTGCACCATAGAATAGCATGTGCGATAGTTGTCGTGTACGACGACGTTACGACGGTCCGACGTTTCGTAATCTTGTCCGACACTTGTACGACGATTAGCTAATCTTCTTAACAGTGAACCATTTGTGATGGGCCGCGCATCATACACGTTCTATAATAGTGAACCATTTGTGATGGGCCGCGCATCGTAAACATAGCCCCACAGAATACCGACTGTGATGGCAATGCAAGCAGAAACGAGTAGGAGTACCGTGGGGACCCTATCCCCGACGGTTTCTGGGTCGTGTGGGAAGGACCCCCCTATCGCCCACACTCACTTGGCGACAGTTCCAAATGCCGTCGAGGAAAGGGGTTAAAAACCGTTTGTTTAGGACCGACGCGTACCAGTGATTATATTTCCTTATTCATGATTATCATTTATTATCCATGCTATGATTGTATTGACCGAAAACTCAAATATGTGTGGATACATAGACAACAACATGTCCCTAGTAAGCCTCCGTCGGACTAGCTCGTTGATCAAAGATGGCTATGGTTTCCTAGCCATGGACATGAGTTGTCATTTGATAACGGGATCACATCATTAGGGGAATGATGTGATGGACAAGACCCAAACTATGAACGTAGCATATGATCTTTTTAAGTTTGTTGCTATCGTTGTTCTGCATGTCAAGTGTATGTTCTTATGACCATGAGATCATGCAACTCACTGAAATGGGAGGAGTGCCTTGTGTGTACCAAACATCGCAACGTAACTAGGTGACTATAAAGGTGCTCTACAGGTATCTCCGAGGGTGTCTGTTGAGTTGGCATGGATCAAGAGAGGGATTTGTCACTCCGTATGATGGAGAGGTATCTCAGGGCCCACTCGGTAATACAACATCACAATAAGCTTGCAAGCAATGTGACCAATGAGTTAGTCACGGGATCTTGTATTACGGAACGAGTAAAGAGACTTTCCGGTAACGAGATTGAACTAGGTATATAGATACCGACGATCGAATCTCGGGCAAGTAACATACCGATAGACAAAGGGAACTGCATACGGGATTAGCTGAATCCTTGACATCGAGGTTCGACCGATAAGATTTTCGTAGAATATGTAGGAACCAATATGGGAATCCAGGTCCCGCTATTGGTTATTGACCGTAGAGGTGTCTCGGTCATGTCTGCATAGTTCTCGAACCCGCAGGGTCTACACACTTAACGTTTGGTGACGATATAAGTATAGTTGAGTCATTATGGTGATTACCGAAGGTTTTTCGGGGTCCCGGATGAGATCCTAGACGTGACTAGGAACTCCGGAATGGTCCGGAGGTGAAGATTGATATATTGGACGAAGGGTATTGGAGTCCGGAATTGTTTCGGGGGTACCGGGTGATGACTGGCGTCACCGAAAGGGGTTTCGGGGGGGCCCGGTAAGTGTTGGGGGGGGGCATGGGCCAAGGGGAGGGGGCAAACCAGCCCACTAAGGGGCTCAGCGCCCCCTCACCCCATCTCACATAACAAGGAGGGTTGGGGCGCCCTCCTAGGGGTTCCCACCTCCCGGCTTGGGGGGCAAGTCACCCTAGGGGAGATCCCATCTACCCTGGCTGCCGCCACCCCCTCCTCCCTTCCCCTATATATAGAGAGAGGTAGAGAGAGGGCAGCCGGACCCCCTTGAGCACATCTCCACGCCACGGTGCTGCCTCTCCTATCCCTCGCATCCCTCTTCTTCTCCGTAGTGCTTAGCAAAGCTCTGCTGAGATTTCTCCACCACCACCGCCACCACGCCATCGTGCTGCCGGAGGACCCGAGCTACTACTTCACCATCGCTCGCTGGATCGAGGAGGTGAAGGCGTCATCAAGCCGTACGTGTGTTGAACGCGGAGGTGTCGTCCGTTCGGCACTTGGATTGGGAGTTTGCGGTACGGATCGTGAACTGATCGCGAAGACGTTCGCGGGACGGATAGTGATTGGATCGCGAATACGTTCGACTACATCAACCGCGTTTCTTAACGCTTGCGCTTAGTGATCTATAAGGGTATGTAGATCCAATCTCTCCTCTCGTAGATGGTCATCTCCTAGATTGATATCGGTGAGCGTAGGAATTTTTTTTGTTTCCCATGCAACGTTACCCAACAGTGGTATCAGAGCTAGGTCTTTGTGTAGATGACATCACGAGTAGAACACAAAGGAGTTTGTGGGCGTTGATATTCAGATTTCTTTCTTCCTTGGTCTTTTCTTGATTCGGCGGTATTGTGGGATGAAGCGGCCCGGACCAACTTTACATGTCCACGTACATGAGACCGGTTCCATCGACTGACATGTGACTTTGCTGCATAAAGGTGGCTGGCGGGTGACTATCTCTCCCACCATAGTTGAATCGGATTCAACCAAGGTGGTCCTTGTATAAGGTTAAATAGCAACTTGCATATCACCGTTGTGGCTTTGCGTAGGTAAGAATCGTTCTTGCTAGATACCCCTAGCAGCCACGTAAAACATGCAACAACAATTAGAGGACGTCTAACTTGTTTTTACAGGGTATTTTGTGATATTATATGGCCAAAGATATGATAAAACATATTTGATGTATGAGATGATCATGTTTGTAATAGTTTATATCGACTTGCATGTCGATGCATACATCAACCGGCAGGAGCCATAGGGTTGTCTTTAATCATTGTATGACATGCATGTCAATCATTAAGCGCTATGTAATGCTTTACTTTATCGCTAAGCGGTAGCAATAGTAGTAGAAGCATGGTTGGAGTGACAACCCTGATGGCAGCACGATGATGGAGATCATAGTGTCATGCCGCTAATGATGGAGATCATGCCGGTGCTTTTGAGATGAAGATCAAAAGCACGAGTTGATGGCCATATCATGTCACTTATGATTTGCATGTGATGTTAATCCTTTTATGCATCTTATTTTTCTTAGGACGACGGTAGCATTATAAGGTGATCCCTCACTAAAATTTCAAGATAAAATTGTGTTCTCCCCAAGGTTGCACCGTTGCGAAAGTTCATCGTTTCGAAGCACCACATGATGATCGGGTGTGATAGACTCTACATTCACATACAACTGGTGCAAGCATGCGGAACACTTGGGTTAAACTTGACGAGCCTAGCATGTACAGACATGGCCTCGGAACACAAGAGACCGAAAGGTCGAACACAAGTCATATAATAGATATGATCAACATGGAGATGTTCACCATTGAAACCACCTCATCTCACGTGATGATCGGACTTGGGTTGGTGAATTTGGATCGTGTTACACTCAGACAACCGGAGGGATGTTGATTTGAGTGGGAGTTCTTAGGTAATATGATTAACTGAACTCATTATCTGAACAATAGTTTGAAGTTGCCTTTGCAAATTTATTTTGTAGATCAATGGCTCATGCAGTAGCTCCCCTGAATTTCAATGCGTTCCCAGAGAAAGCTAAGTTGAAAGATGATGGAAGTAACTTCGTGGACTGGGCCCGTAATCTCAGGATTATCCTCACGGCTTCCCATAAGTCTTATGTCCTTGATGCACCGCTTGGTGCACCACCCCTCCAAATGGGTGGGCGTTGTGAGCGCTGGCAGTCACGTGTTGATGACTACTCAATAGTTCAGTGCGCCATGTTGTATGGCTTAGAGTCGGGACTTCAAAGGCATTTTGAACATCATGGAGCATATGAGATGTTCCAGGAGTTGAAGTTTATCTTTGAGAAGAATGCCCGGATCGAGAGGGATGAGACCTCCAGCAAGTTCTATGCCTGCAAGATGGAGGAGAACCGGTCTGTCAGTGAGCACATACTCAGAATGTCTGGGTACTACAATTGTCTGGCTGAGTTGGGAATTGAGCTCCCGCCAGAGGCTGTCATTGACAGAGTTCTTCAATCGCTACCACCTAGCTGCAAGGGATGAACAAGTCAGTCTCCGAGATGTTCGCAATGCTGAAAGCCGCTGAGTCAGACATCCAGAAAGAGCATCAAGTGTTGATGGTGAATAAAACCACTAGTTTCAAGAAACGCAAGGGAAAGAAGGGAAACTTCAAGAAAGGTGGCAAAGCAGTTGCTCCTCCGATGAAGAAACCCAAGGCTGGACCCAAGCCGGAGACCGAGTGCTTCTATTGCAAGGGAACTGGCCACTGGAAGCAGAACTACCCCAAGTATCTGGCCGACAAGAAGGGGGCCAACGTCAATAAAGGTATATATGATATACATGGCATTGATGTGTACCTTACCAACTCTCGTTGTAGTGCCTGGGTATTTGATACCGGTTCGGTTGCTCACATTTGCAACTCAAAGCAGGAACTATGGAATAGACGGAGGCTGGCGAAGGACGAAGTGATGATGCGCGTTGGAAATGGTTCCAAGGTTGATGTGATCACCGTCGGCACGCTCGCTCTTCGATTACCATAGGGATTAGTGATGAACCTGAATAATTGTTATTTAGTGCCTGCGTTGAGCATGAACATTATATCTGGATCTTGTTTAATGCGAGATGGTTAATCATTTAAATCAGAGAATAATGGTTGTTCTATTTATATGGGTAATATCTTTTATGATCATGCACCCATTGTGAGGGGTTTATACTTATTGAATCTTGATAGTGATGATACACATGTTCATAACATTGATGCCAAAATATGTAGAGTTGATCATGATAGTACCACTTTCTTGTGGCACTGCCGCTTAGGTCATATTGGTGTAAAGCGCACGAAGAAACTCCATGCTGATGGACTTTTGGATCACTTGACACATGCGAACCATGCCTCATGTGCAAGATGACTAAAACCCAATTTTCTCGAACAATTGAATGGGCAAGTGACTTGCTGGAAATCATACATACTGATGTGTGTGGTCCGATGAGCGTTGGCACGCACGATGGATATCGTTACTTTCTCACCTTCACCGATGAGTTGAGTAGATATGGGTATATTTACTTAATGAAGCATAAGTCTGAAACGTTTGAAAACTTCAAGCAATTTAAGAGTGAAGTTGAGAATTATCGTAACAAGAAGATTAAATTCCTACGATCCTATCTAGGGGGAGAATATCTAAGTTATGAGTTTGGCAATCACTTAAGACAATGTGGAATCGTTTCACAGTTGACGCCACCTGGAACACCACAGTGTAATGGTGTGTCCGAACGTCGTAATCGAGCCTTATTGGATATGGTGCGTTCTATGATGTCTCTTGCCGATCTGCCACTACCGTTTTCGGGTTATGCATTAGAAACAGTTGCATTCACTTTAAATAGGGCACCATCTAAGTACGTGGAGACGACACCATATGAATTGTGGTTTGGCAAAAAACCTAAGTTGTCGTTTCTTAAGGTTTGGGGCTGCGATGCTTATGTCAAAAGGCTTCAGCTGGAAAAGCTCGAACCCAAAGCAGACAAATGCGTCTTCATAGGATAACCAAAACAGACGGTTGGGTATACCTTCTATCTCATATTCGAAGGCAAAGTGTTTGTCTCTAAGAACGGGTCCTTTCTCGAGAAGGAGTTTCTGTCGAAAGAATTGAGTGGGAGGAAGATAGAACTTGATGAGGTCGTTGAACCTTTACTTCAACTAGTGAGTAGTGCAGCGCAGAAAGATGTTTCTGTGACACCTATGTCAGTTGAAGAGGAAGCTAATGATAGTGATCATGAAGTTTCAGATCAAGTTAATATCGAACCTCGTAGGTCGACAAGGGTATGCACAGCTCCTGAGTGGTACAGTAACCCTGTCTTAGATGTCATGTTGTTGGAAAACGATGAACCTACAAGCTATGGAGAAGCGGTGGTGGTCCTGGATTCCGACAAATGGTTAGAGGCCATGAAATCCGAGATGGGATCCATGTATGAAAAAAATATGGACTTTGGAAGTATTACCTGGAGGGCGAAAGGCCATTTAGAATAAAGGAATCTTCAAGAAGAAGACGGACGTGGACGGTAATGTCACCGTCTATAAAGCTCGACTTGTGGAAAAGGGGTTTTCACAAGTTCAAGGAGTTGACTACAATGAGACTTTCTCACCCGTAGTGATGCTTAAGTCCGTCAGAATCATGTTAGCAATAGCTGTATTTTCGATTATGAAATCTGGCAGATGGATGTCAAAACAACATTCCTTAACGGTTTCCTTAAGGAAGAGTTGTATATGATGCAACCGAAAGGTTTTGTGGATCCAGAGAATGTTCAAAAAGTGTGCAAACTCTAGCGATCCATTTATGGACTGGTGCAAGCATCTCGGAGTTGGAGTCTTCGCTTTGATGAGGTGATCAAAGCGTTTGGGTTTATACAAGTTTACGGAGAAGCTTGTATTTAAAAGAAAGTGAGTGGGAGCTCTATAGCGTTTCTAATAATATGTGGATGACATATTGCTGATTGGAAACAATATAGAACTTTTGGAAAATGTGAAGGAATATTTGAACAGGAGTTTTTCAATGAAGGACCTAGGAGAAGCTGCTTTCATATTAGGCATCAAGATCTATAGAGATAGATCAAGACGCTTGATAGGACTTTCACAAAGAACATACTTTGATAAGATTTTGAAGAAGTTCAAAATGGATCATTCCAAGAAGGGGTTCTTGCCTATTTTGCAAGGTGTGAAGTTGAGTCAGACTCAATGCCCAGCGACTACAGAGGATAGAGAAAATATGAGTGTCATCCCCTATGACTCTGCCATAGGATCTATCATGTATGCGATGTTGTGCACAAGATCGGATGTCAGCCTTGCCATAAGTACGGACGGAAGGTTTCAAAGTAATCCAGGAGTGGATCACTGGACAGCGGTGAAGAATATCCTTAAGTACCTGAAAAGGACTAAGGAAATGTTTCTCGTTTATGGAGGTCATCAAGAGCTCGTCGTAAAGGGTTACGTTGATGCAAGCTTTGACACTGATCCAGATGACTCTAAGTCTCAAACCGAATACGTATCTATTCTAAATGGGGGAGCTGTAAGCTAGTGTAGTTCCAAGCAAAGCAGGGTAGCTGATTCTACATGCGAAGCGGAGTAAAGGAAGGTGTCTGGATGAAACAGTTCATGACAGATCTTGGAGTTGTGCCCAGCGCACTGGACCCGATGACTCTGTTCTGTGACAACACTGGTGCCATTGCTCTAGCAAAGGAACCAAGGTTTCACAAGAGGACCAGACACATAAAGCGACGCTTCAATTCCATCCGCGATTACATCAAGGAGGAAGACATAAACATTTGCAAAGTGCATACGAACTTGAATGTTGCAGATCCGTTGACTAAACCTCTTTCCACGGGCAAAGCATGATCAACACCAGAACTCTATGGTTGTTAGATTCATTACCATGTAATGTTAGATTATTGACTCTAGTGCAAGTGGGAGACTGTTGGAAATATGCCCTAGAGGCAATAATAAAGTGGTTATTATTATATTTCCTTGTTCATGATAATCATTTATTATCCATGCTATGATTGTATTGACCGGAAACTCAAATACATGTGTGGATACATAGACAACAACATGTCCCTAGTAAGCCTATACCGGACTAGCTCGTTGATCAAAGATGGCTATGGTTTCCTAGACATGGACATGAGTTCTCATTTGATAACGGGATCACATCATTAGGAGAATGATGTGATGGCCAAGACCCAAACTATGAACGTAGCATATTATCGTATCAAGTTTATTGCTATTGTTTTTTTGCATGTCAGGTATATGTTCCTATGACCATGAGATCATGCAACTCACTGACACCGGAGGAGTGCCTTGTGTCTACCAAACGTCGCAACACCAGGTGCGAGACGAGCTTGGTCTTGTGACACTATGTGCGAGACGAGGTCAGTCATGCTGCACCGTGCGCGAGACGAGGCCGGTCCTGCCGCACCGGACGCGAGACGAGCGATGGACCATAACTGGGAGAAGGACAGCCCTTCAACGGAAGTAGCACCCGAACGACAAGGAATGAGAATGAAGGCTGTCACAAGTCACCTACGAACGAGCCGCCGCTGGAGTCGACCTGCCAAGATGGCATGGAGCCATCCATGGACGGGGCAGCAGCCACACCGGGCTACTGCCCAGCCCGCGCCGCCCAGCGAGCTCAAAGCGTCGGAGCCGCCAGGCATGCACCCGCGCTTCCACCACCATTGTGCCGCCACCCTGACCAGCCGAGATGGCCTCGGTCGAGGCAGGCGCCCGCAGCCCGAGCCGCCGCGAGGTCAAATCTGGCTGAGCTGCGCCTCGCCAGCCGCCGTCCCCGACTCCAGCAGGCTCTTCTGCCGCGCCACAACCCGCCACAAGCAGGATCCGGATGGGGCCGAGCCGGATCTCGCCGCCGCAGCCGCGATGGGGCACATCGCCGCCCAGCAACCCACCGCACGTCGCCAGCAGCTGCCTCCGTCGCCGGGACGGCCGTCAACGCCGTGCCCTGCGCAGCGCCGCGCAAGCACCCGAGAGGCTGCCCCGCGCCAGCCCTCCCCGCGCGAAGGGTGAGAAGGCCTGCCGCCGCTAACGCCGACCGGGCTTTCCGAGGCAGTGGGGGGAGGAGATCGAGGGGGAGCGAAGCCAGCCCCCCCCCCCCCCCACCCCCGGAGCGGGTCGGGCTAGGGGAGTTGTAAGTTTTCAATCGCTCGCACCCTTCTCCTGTTCTTTACTTTCAGGTTTACATCCTCATGTTGGAAAAATGCCGCTCGTCATTTTGATTATTGACTTCTCAGACTGAATCCAAGGCTAAACGTAAGTCGCCTGAAAAACTGAATTGGGATCGTTTGAGCCATTGGATGACGAACGAACGGTGATGCTCACGTAGCCCCGCCCGCGTCCCCTCAGCCTAATAATGGGTTAGCCCTCCGGCGAGCCCTTCCTTCTCCTTCCTCCCCTCCGGCCTTTCTCCGGCGAACTCTCAAAAATCGACTGACCTCAATTTGACATTCAGTCGACTGTCATTTAGCTATGTGTAGCAATTATGGGAACTTGAACCATAGAAGAAAACCGAAAACATGGAACTTTCCACTTACCATCTGAGGTCACGAGTGTATTAGCATCAAGTCTCCGCGTTACTTCTAGCCCAGTCATATGACCTGAAACGCATGGACCCTAAGAGCATCTTGCTGAAGACAAACGAGATGCAGACTGATACTGATAATGGTAGCTGCGGTCAGGTTGAGTTAAAATTGATGTGAAGTCAAATTCATTTGTGTTTTGCCACAAAAAAGAAAAAAAATCATTTGTCTTGATGAAGAATTAAAGCATGAATACCCCGAAGTGGTATTCTGTCAGCCACACACAAATGTTTAATAAGCATGTCATATCATCACTAGCAATACCTCGTCTCCTACTCGAAGGGAAAAAAATTATATGAGACCAGGTCTCATGGTTAGCAGGTCACAAAGCACCTAATCTCTCCCCCTGATTTTAGGTGGGGGATGGGGTAGATGCTTTGTGATTTATGAATGCCACGTGCCATCCATCAGGATGGGTCTCACCTGCTAACCCATGAGACCCGGTCTCATAGAATTATTTTCCTACTCGAAGAGGTGACATTTGCCCAAAGGGAAAGAGGGGGATCCCATGAAGATATCCACCTGACTGGCATTAGCTGATGCAACATTGACTAAAAATCCTTCTGGTGAACCATGCAGAAGTCCACAATGGGTACAGTTTCAACGATTTCAATAAATGAACCACATGCATCAGGTAGGAGATTCAGCTTTACCAGTTGTCAAGAGCAATGAATAACTTAGGGAAACACTTGTAATCATACGTCTGATACAAGACAAACGTCAGACCACTCTTGCGTCGTTGATTCACACTTGATCCCACGGCCAAGAGACTCCAGCAAAATCTCCTCCTAATCCCCCCGTTTTTTACGCAGACAGTTTGGCAGCTTCCCATAATCCCTCACCCGCTCACATCTCCCCTGTTCCTCTCTCCTACCTCCAGCTCCACCCCCAACCCCTCCCTCTCCAATGCGTCGTCCATGTTCTCTCCGCCACCATAGGCCAGGTTGGATCCCTCTCCGCAAGGGTCGTCCACCACGCATGCCGTTCTCCACTGCGTTGCCGACGAGCCCGCTTATCAATCGTTCTTCGTTGCCCATCTTCCATCCAGCAGCATAGCCATCTTGCCCAGATGTGCTCCTGCATCCTCACCTTGTTGCGTAGGCTTTCAACAACGATGCACTAGGAGACGTGTGGGCTCACCAGCGGCGGGATCTTTGTTGATGTGTGACTCATGTTATTCGAATTCATTTGTATCCATTTGTATTATTTGCAATTAGGTTAGACTAAATCTGTTTGTAGATAATAAATTTCAGCACCTAGATATCATTTCTAAGCATGCTATTTGCATCTTCAAATTTTGTTCTTGCAATCCATCTCACATTCTCAATATGGCTTCCTATGTTAATAGGCGTCTTTCAAGATTCCATGCTTCCTATGTTAATAGGCTTCTTTCAAGATTCGTATCTGTGGATGGAATGTCGATTCTTTGCCATGCTTCCTAGGAACTTCACCTGTACAAGGCTTCGAGCCATTTTATTCTAGTTTGTGATGCATTGCTTCAGAAGATCCATGCTTAGAATCACCAACGAAGATCATTGCTTAGCTTGGATGCTACCTAGGTTTTTTTTACATGCTTATCATGTATAGATAGTATTACTTCATGCCATCTTGATTTAGTATATTTGTTTCTGGTGTGTGTGGAGATTTTTTATTTAGTTTTAAGAAAACATGCTTCATCAGTTTTCTCATCATATCGGTAATGTTTGTCAGCCCAGAACACTGAGACCAGCGGGTCGTGGCTATCTAGTGGTAGTACTTGCACTCAGCTCACTGGTATCACATACACTCACTAGTGCAGCGCAAGACACACACACACGAGGAAGAAAAAAAAGCTCAAAGGCTGTAGTGAAGCTCAAATGCTTGGAATGGAATGATCTTACAGCGACGGGCATCGGTCCTTTATATAGCCTACTGAACCGACTATAGTACGTACGTGTTGATGTCAATTACCTAAGGGACATCATGGCTGACCTACAATGGTAGAAAACCAAAATGGTCTTTGCCAACTTACTGCTACTCCCTTCGTAGCTAAGTAATACTACCCTGGTGCATGCATGCTGCCGACAGGCAGCCTTCGTAGACAAGTTTGACACAACAATGTTTCTTTATTGCAACTTCAGTATTTTTCATTAGCCTCTTTTCCATTATAACATTCAATTGATGATGTTTGTTTGCACATTTATTTTTCATTACATATCTCTCCTCAAGTGCTATCTTCGTCGCCGTTTGTACCACTATACTTCCATGCTAAAGAAAATAAAGATGACACAATTGTCAAGCCATTTGCAAGTATATCTATTTCTGTGCTTCCATCCACCTTTTTATTGCTTCAAAATGCCAAACAATGTGCTTCGGCCATGCAATTCTTCCAAACTAGTTCACCAAACATACCTTGTTTAGATGCTTCCAATCAAGCATTTTATTGCTTCTGTTGAACCGATGTTTTGCTTCAAGCAATTGACATGTGATTTGGATATCGTTGGAAGCCCCACCTCATTCGAAGAAAATGTACTGCGATTTGGCGCACTACATAGACGATTGTTGCACGCTCCTGTGCCAAGATAATGTGCGCCTTGGGGAGCCACATCAAAGGTAGCGACTTGATGGTGGTTTGTCACACGTCATACAACAACAAGTAGGAAGCTACTACAAGCAAAATACTAGTTTGTTTGAGCATGTATTCCATTCAAATTGTATGTCTATGAAACTATGGAGCATAATTTATGTCCATCGAAGCAAACGGCTAGTTTGTTTGAAGCATGTGTGTTGTGATAGTGCAACTATTTTTCTCTTTTGATGGAAGCAGATTACTATTTGGTTGGAAATAACTTTGTGGTTGAAGAAAACAAAAGAGTGATCCTTTCGAATGAAGGCGATTTTTCTTCTTAGACGGAAGCAAATTAATACTTCGTTGGAAGCAATTTTAAATTTGATGGAAACAAAAAATTGATGCGCTTGATATAGGTGCAATTCTAGTAAGTTGAAACTTGAAACAAGTTAACTTTGAAGACAAATGTCTCATTACATAGAACGCAATTTTAACTCAAACCGAAGCAAACTCATTCACTATTGAAACAAATTCTACGATGAATAGAAGCATAAATTAGTTGCCAAGAAAATGAACTGTACGCAACATCATGCATCAATCTCCTGGTTCTGAAATGAACTAACAGCAGGTAGAGGAATTAATCGGGAGTACGTACTAGAAGCATGCAGAGCAGTTATGGAAGCACACAAGTAATGCATGAGGCAGAGAAATTTGTGGAGGGGCGTGCTATGCGGAGCAGTTAACCACACAATTATTAAAGAAGGAAAGAAATAACTTTGCATTGGCCTTTCTACCAGATCGGACGACAAACACAAATTTAATCGTACGGTCATTGAGTGGTCTGATAGAATGCTAGAGATCAGTGGTCTGATCTCTAGCGGTGTGCAAATTTCAATTTTAAGGAACAACATAAAGGATGATTGGAACTCTTTTCCAGTAAGTGCACACATTGTTTTGCACATGCAGGCATACTTTTGTGTGGGTGCACTGCACTGTTAGTTGTAACTGGTTTTCCTTTCTTTTTAGGGGTGAGGGTGGGAGAGTGGCTTCCAAAACTTTCTTAGCTGTCTCCTACTCCCTCCGTTCCTAAATAATTGTCTTTCTAGACATCTCAAATGTACTACAACATACGGATGTATGTAGACATGTTTTAGAGTGTAGATTCACTCATTTTGCTCCGTATGTAGTCACTTGTTGAAATCTCTAGACAGACAATTATTTAGGAACGGAGGGAGTAGTAGCCAATAATTATGACACCACGGACCGTCAACAAAGCCTTTCTCCTTCAGTGCAACATCATATGTCTTAACATGCCTTGCATCTTTATTATCCGGACATGCAGGTATGGGAAATACAATTCATCAAGTTCTGTTACTGTTTCACTCACGGAGGTGTAAACCTAAAGCAAGAAGCTTGGGCACATCAGCAATAAAGAGAAGGTATGTCAAGTCAGTGTCCAAAAGATAATAATTGAATTATTTCAGTACACCAATTGCACAACTTGATGTTAAAAGTTTAAACTGGTCCAAAAGTTTTATGGGGTTAACTTCAAGATTTCACAGTGAGTAACAGAACAATGAAGAGCAAGTTTGTTTTGTTTCACGAAGAAAACCGAGTATTTATCCCCAGTGGTATTGAACTGAGTCGACATGTCAAAACAAGAATCACAAATATGTACTCCCTCCGTTCCTAAATATAAGTCTTTTTAGACATTTCAAATTGACTACAACATACGGATGTATGTAGACATATTTTAGAGTGTAGATTCACTCATTTTACTCTGTATGTAGTCACTTGTTGGAATCTCTAAAAAAACTTACATTTGGGAACGGAGGGAGTACTATATATCCAGTAATCTAGAGTAGTCAATAAAAAATAAATCGCTGGACAACATATCCACTAATCTAGAAACTCAACCCTACAAACATTCAGCAGTAACATATTGTATACCATGTATAAGCAGTTAAGGAATGCAAGTTGCGAGCAGATTACGCTTTATAAGACCCCAAAAAAAAGCAACACCATGGATTAAATGTGTAACCAACACACCGTATTTGCTCCACTTGAGCAGAAGGGAAAACTCTATAAATATGGCAAGTGCATATTCATCATTATACCAGTGCTTTGCAGTTGATATAGTTCAATACTTTGTCCTGCTTGATTTCGTGTTCGATAGTAGAAACGATGTAAAGAAATGCTGATGTTTGAGCAAACCTGGTAGATGACAACTATCATAGGTTTGACACAGGCATACAAGAACTTCATGTCCAATACTTTAAATCTCCGTTCATTTTTCAATCGCTAAGCATAGAAGCCTATAGAACTAAAGTTTCATCCTGAACAGAGTATCTGAGGGTCAGCTTATGGATTGCATATGCCACCTATGTCCAATGGCCAAAGTTTAATCCTGAACAGAGTATTTGAGGGTCCGCTTATGGATTGCGATAAGCTAGCTTACAGCATACATTTTGATTTAGTTCTCCAACTGTTCAAATTTTATAGACATCTTTCGTGCTCAAAAAGCAAGGATCCTGTGCACGGTGAAGCTCGGACAATAATTTATTTCTCTTATGATCCAGGAAATTAAACAACAAGAATGACAAATACAAAGAAAACCATAAATATCCTACGTCCGTGATGCATGTCTCATAGGATCAAGCGGCCACACTCGCATATCTTGTTGAAGAATTCCTTTTCGTGCCCCTCCTTTCCACACGCAAATTCCGTATCGCTTGGGTGCAAAATCTTAGACACATCTGTACAAAAAGCACACCTGCTTCTGAAGCGGCACAACGGCTTTTCTGTCGACATAAATAGGGAAGAACATACAGAGAATAAGCTAGGGTTGATCAAATTGCATATGTATACAACATGGTTAGCTGGCAGGGTCAATTATGTACCTAAGATGGTGCATGTTTGAACATTTGGTCTGCGGGTCCACTTATTGAAGCGTAGCTCGGCAAAGAAGTGTTGCAACTCATCATCAGCGCCAGCATTCCTCCGGCGCGCCAAGAAACCGACGTGGTGCCAGAAACGTTTCCTGAAACTGATACCAGTGGCCTTCATCTCCGTGGTCAGCTCAATGGGATACTCGTAGTCGGCGCCCTGCGTCAAGCCAGTACTAGCACATGATGCACATACAAGAGGATCAAAACCGAAGATGTAGAATTGGGAAGCCGCTAGGTCCCCTGAGTTGCTAGGAGTACCTACCGGGTTTTTGGAGTTGTAGTGTTTGAGGGCGCAGCGGACAAGCTTACAAACGGCGGCGGAGTCGACCTCACTGTCAATCAGAATAAAAGGTAAACATGACCCTATCATTCGTGCGTTATTCGACACAATTTTTCAAATAAATATATGCATATGAAAGAAAAAATTAGGTACTCCCTCCATTCAAAAATATAAGATGTTCTACTATTCTCTCTGATCCAAATTAATTGACTTGGCTCTATTGGATCGGAGGGAGTAGCTTTTTTCTGAATCGGATGTATATAGAGACAATTTAGTGTGTTTGTTAACTCATTTCAATTCGTATGTAGTTCATATTGAATTTTTTTTTTCTGAATGAGATGTATGTACATATTTTAGTGTATTCGTTAACTCATTTCAATCCGTATGTAGTCCATAATATCTAAAACATCTTATATTTGTGAATGGTGGGAGTAGCTAAACTAGCTGGGGATGGGGTAATGAGCGTGTAGGTAGGACGAACGTACTCTTGTAACAACGTGGGGCGTCCAGCATTTCCTCTGGCCACGAGTTCTTGGAAGCTTACTGGATCGTATCCGTCTAACCGAGCTAGCTCCTGGTTCGTCATACGGCGGGTGCACTCCTTTATGGTAAGAGAGCGGAGGGAGCGTGCGGCATCATCAATCTCGCCGGCGGCACCGGCACCGGCAGCCGAAGAGAGGAAGGATCCCATCGATCGATTCTGAGTCTGCAAATCGATCGGATCGGACACGCGTTAGGGAGAGAGGGCCAAAGGCTGGATCTAGAGGATCAATCAACAGATCAGAGGAAATAGCACGATATTGACGGATCAATCCACTCACGGGTACCCTGAATTGAGTTGGCTACAAGTAGCTAGGGTTTACACTTGGGGAAAGGAGAAGATAAAGCCGATCCACCGGATGCGGCTGGGTTTAATAGCTGGTTGGTGCCAGCAATCACGGAGCGTATGAACGTCTCTGTCTATCCCTGTTTTCTTTTTGTTTTCTTTTTTAGAAACGTCTATCGCTGGCTTGGCCTGGTCGATGAGAGCCGCTGATCGCCACTTTCGAGAGAGAATACTTCGAGCCTCCATCAATTTAGCGCACCGGTTCGCCTCTTCTTCAGTCCAGCTGTCGAATTCTTCAGTTTCGTCCGAGTAGGTGAATTGCAGGCTTGATGCAGG
Source organism: Aegilops bicornis (assembly GCA_021605145.1). Taxonomy (NCBI): domain Eukaryota; kingdom Viridiplantae; phylum Streptophyta; class Magnoliopsida; order Poales; family Poaceae; genus Aegilops; species Aegilops bicornis. Next base: position 570,648,981 of record CM038672.1, read on the forward strand.
CCCTGACAGTCACTCTTCCTAGAAGACGATCATCGTCCTCGAGGATCTGATGGGGAAACCAAGAACGAATGGCGTGGTTAAAGAATTCAGGAAAAGTATGTTTGATGAGTCGGCGTCCCGAGGTAGCTTCGGCTGGACACATGTTGAGCCACTGGCTTAGCCACTGACTAACCGGAGCAGGTGGTTTAATCAAAAGGCTTTCGCCCTGCTTTATAGATAAAGCAAACCGCCACAGAGTACCCATACAAGGATAAGTTCACAACGCACACACCCAAGTCTCACGACAAATACAATTGATTCTACTGAGGGCACAGCTCAACAAGCCAGCAGAGATGGCGTCCCGGTCCTGGGGCCGGCTAAGCGGACGCCAAAGCTGCAAGGAACCAGACAATTTGAAGAAGGCGTCAGTAGCACGTCGAAGCGGAATGCGCTGAATCACAAGTCTATTATGAATCGTCCAGAGGGTCCAAGCGAGTGCCCCAATCTCCAACCACCTAATGTGGCGAGAATGCAGGAGTTCTGGAGTTCGGCAAACATGTCAGGGAAATTGGTGTGGCACCAATTGCCCCCAACCACCTCTCTAAAGCGGCTCCAAATTAATTGAGCGGACACACAAGAGAAGAAGATATGATTCGAGTCTTCGGGGACACCACAAAGCGGGCACATGCCGTTACCAGCAGGTGGTTTAGGAACAATTCTGGTTTCTGTACTGATATTGGTGCAATTTTGTTTTTTCCAAAGGAATCCACCAACAAGGGCATCACCAACACCAGTGCAGGGCCGGCCCTGAGGGGGGGCAGGGAGGGGCAGGGGGGGCGACCGCCCCGGGCCCCCATGGTCAAGGGGCCCCTCCCATGGCATGCACGTAGCCCATGGGCCCTTGCCCAGCGAGGCAGGCCAGGGTCGCAGGGATGTACAGAGCCGCACACGCATCTTAATTTCCTTCGACCTCGCATGCAAATCACGAACGCAGATGCAGCTTTCCTTTTTCTGTCGTAGCTATTCCCCAACTAGTACGTCGTCATGTACCGATGTACTCCGTGTCTGCATTCTCCTTCCAAATTGAGATCGTATTCCTGTTTCTCTCTCCGGCAGCGATCGCTGAAATCCATGGGTTGCTCAAGGCCGAGGCGATGCAAACAAATCTGGGCAAAAGGCCAATTATGGGAGGACGCCAAGGCGACGCCGGGCAAAACAAATCTGGGCCCTGATCGCTGGAAGCCAATGCACATAGTCGAGCGCCTCCCGCCATGGCCAGGCACTAGTCCACTTTGCGTGATCTTCGAGCGGCCGTCGTCCGATCACCGGCGCTGATTGAACCCCATTTTAGGTTACATCATATAACGTTTCTCACTTATATGGCTAACTATTTTACTTTGGCATACACGATGCATATCTAGCCTCACTGAACCTATAAATTATTCTTTTCTGGTTTATCTAAGTATCTATTTGTACCGTTCAATATTTGTGTATATTAATTAGAATCCAAATACAACACGACGGCAGCTCTAAATGACACTGCAAAGTTCTTCTGTTTGAATTTATTAGCTCCCCTTGAATGTTGAGCCTGAAGTAGATTAGAAATTTTACTCACAAAAATATGAGTCATATGCCAAACAACTATCATTGGGTTAGTGTTTTAAGAATGTTTCCAATGATCTATATTTTATCATATACAACACATATTCTGTTAGTCAAAAGTAGGCTTAAAACCCGAAGAGGACTAATAAATCCGGACAAAGGAAATCCGAGCACACAGTGTTAGAATTATGACAGCTCGTCATGGGCCAACACTTGTGGATCTCACAAGAGGATCACGCTCACCAAACGTCATAGTTCAAGTTGCGGCGATAAGTATACGGGCGAAAGTGAGCTTGTTATAAATCTCGTACCAATTATCATTGCTATAATTTATATATTATATTATATAAGGGGCCCCGAGTTTTAGTTTCGTCCCGGGCCCCTGAAATCTCAAGACCGGCCCTGCACCAGTGTCACAAAACGGACACACTGTTCATTCATGGATGCGTCTGCACACATGGATACAGGAGCTGACCATCCAACGAAGTGCCCAAACGTCTGCCTGGTTTAGTCCCATCCGGATACGATCAAACATATGCAATCATCACAACCAAAAAACAGCGGGTGTTCATAAGTTTTCACGTGCGCTCGATCACAAACATGCCAGGCAGTCCGTGCAAATTTTGCCCTCCTAGACCGGTTGTTTGTGCATCCTCCCTCATCACTCCGCCACCGGCTCTTCTGCAGCTTCTGCCTCCTCCATCTCTATCACCAAGCACTTCAACATCATTGCACAAACGACTTGCACGATCTTCGCCGCGTCAGGATCCAACTCATCCATCTTCATGATCAACATTTTGGTTTCCTCAGAAGTGGTTGTGAGCTCAACCCTCCTCTTTCTGAGCTTGATCTTCTTCTCTTTGAGTTTGCCTTCTTCTCTTCGAGGTTGATCTTCTTCTCCGTCGTTGCCATGAAGATGGCAACCTCTCTGCCTTCTTTTCCTCCTTGATGTTAAGGTGCTTGACAAATGCCTCGTCCTTCTTGTCCATGATGCCCTCAAACTTCTATGTCATCTTGGTCACCGCCCCTTCACACTTCTCTTCCTTCCCGGGATCCCCCTTTTGACCTTCTTGGTCGCCTCTCCTTTTGTTGGCTCAATTGGATTGCCATCTTCATCATCATTTCCAACATGGCAGTCTTGACAGTATTGGCATTGGATAGAAGCCACTTGGCTTGCCCATTCAACTTCAAGCAAAGAATGAATGAGGATGAAGTTCTTCTTCTCCAACTTCAAGTACAATGTGACCGCACGGGAGGGCAAAGAGGACATGGTCAACACATATAGCATATCCGACCAAATGACCAACACATAGAACAACTTACTTGCTCAAAGATTATCCACCACTTGGGCACCGGTTTATGAGTGTATTGAGATGGTCATAATACTTGCTCACAAACTCTAGGGTGGTGTACCATCGATGGGTGAGTGACTTTGGCGAATGGTCTCGTATCACTTCCATGCGGTAGGGATCGAAGTTCTTCTGCTCATCGAACCAAGTATGAACATTAGACCAAAAAGTTGAGCTTGTTTGCTCTGTGCCCTAAAACGGATAGATGAGAGTGGGGCCGAGCCATGACACTCTGCCCAGCCATGATGGTGAGTTCCTTAACTGGTTTTCCACCACTGTCCATGGCACACCTACCCTCTTCCATCGTTGGTTGGCATCTCTCGTCATCCTTACCTATTGTTGGCTTTGGAAGCACCGCAAATGGGTGCGTCTTGAACGGTGACCAGCCCTTCATGATGTGCCTCGCTGATACCATCTAGGACGACGCTCACGCTGGAGCTAAGGGACCTGGGCACCTGGTCCCGAAAAAGTGGTCTTTTGTTCTTGGGGGTGGTGCACCCCCTCGTTGTTTTAATAGTTGTTGCGGGCACAATTGTGCGCTGCCTGGATGAAGGTGTGCACTCTTTTCTCCATTTTGAAAAAAATACTCACCTGCACCTCACAAAAAAAGACTTTCACACCTTAGCCAACCAGCAGATGACGCCTAGCTCTCACATCCATCTCGAAAAGAAAAAGGAAAGGGAAATTCTAGGCGACAGCCGGTAGAAAACGGGGGTAAATCACCCCCTCCCACGCCGTATGATCATGACACGCACGTCCATTGAGTTGGCTCACTATCATCCCGTCTAAGCTCCCATTTGCGGTGTACTCTCACCCACATGCCGCATCCAACCACCACCTGACATTGGTGGCAGCCCCATGTCGCCATCACCTAAAATTGTTGTTGTCCTTGCAATAGAATACACATATATATGGTACAAATGCAAATAACATGGTCATGGTGTCCTGCATAGGGGGGTGCTAACCAAGTCGGCCTCCAATCCTAGGCTAGGGCCGAGGACCCCCCCCCCCCTCCCCCAAAAAAACTATCAAGCAATGGGCCACATCTGTCACGCCCCACGACGTACTCAAAATTAAATGTCGGAGACTTGGAGCATACTCAAAGACACGTTCAAATCATCGGCATGTTTATCTCCTAATGTAACCGACCTACATGTAACCCTAGGTACCGCCGGTGCCTATATAAGCCGACGGGTTTAGACTGTAGGGTTAGATTCATTATACGATCTTGAGGTAGATCATCTTGTACTTTGTACCCCATCCACAATTAATACAATAGAAGCATGACGTAGGGTTTTACCTCTTGGAGAGCGTGAACCTGGGCAAAACATCGTGTCCCTCTTTGTCCTGTTACCATTGAGCCAAGATCACCAGCTCACGACCCCCTACCCAAGATCCACTGGATTCAACTCTGACACATTGGGAAAGAAAAACAACATAGAACCTATGAAGCAAAACAACATAATTAATTGCAGCAAGATAAGAGTATGAACACAACAAGAGATTTCATAAATTGCAAACACTAAAGATGTATCCCGCATGTGGCAATCATAAGCCATCCACAAAAATGAGATGATTTATCATCGCAGCAAAAATTGACTGGGGTAGCCCTGCTCCTACCTCGCCTCGGTAGCAACGCGTCGTCCCGCTTCGCTCCACCCTGTAGCAGCAGCATTGTCATGTTTGTCAGCGGCACCGATTGTTGGGAAACGTTGCATGGAAAACAAAAAGATTTCTACGCACACGCAATGATCTATCCATGGAGATGCATAGAAATGAGAGGGAGAGTGTGTCTACCTACCCTCGTAGACCGTAAGCAAAAGCGTTGCTCAACGCGGTTGATGTAGTCGAACTTCTTCGCGCTTCAACCGGTCAAGTACCGAACGCACGACACCTCCGTGTTATGCAAACGTTCAGCTCGGTGACGTCCCTCGCCTTCTTGATCCAGCAAGATGTCGAGGTAGTAGATGAGTTCCGTCAGCACGACAGCATGGTGACGGTGATGGTGAAGTGATCCTCACGGGGCTTCACCTAAGCACTACGAAGATATGACCGTGGGAGTAAACGGTGGAGGCGCCGCACACGGGTAACAATTATGCAGGGTGTGCTAAGGGTGCCCCCCCCACACACACACACACACACACACACACACACATATATATATATATATATATATATATATATATATATATATATATATATATATATATATATATATATATATATATATATATAGGGGGAAGGGAGAGGGGAGAGGCCAGGAGGTGCCCAAGTAGGACCGAATCCTACTTGAGTTCCTCCTTGGCCGGCCGCCACCCCCTTCCTTATTTACCGGAGGGGGAAGGAAAGAGGAGGGGAGAAAGGGAAGCGGGAGGCCGAATCCCCCTTTCCTTTCTCTTCCCCCCTTTCCTTCTCCCTTTGGTTCGGCCCATATGGGGGGTGCACCAGCCCCTGGTGGCTGGTGCGTTTCCCCTCTTGGCCCATAAGGCCCATATCTTTTGCCGGGGTGCCCGGAACCCCTTTCGTGACCCGATATGTAGTCGGTACCCTCCGGAACACTTCTGATGTCCAAAGACTATCGTCCTATATATAAATCTTTACCTCTTGACCATTTCGAGATTCCTCGTCATATTCGTGGTCTCATCAGGGACTCCGAGCAACATTCGGTCACCAAATCACATAACTCATATAATACAATATCGTCATCGAACGTTAAGCGTGCGGACCCTGTGGGTTCGAGAACTATGTAGACATGACCGAGACACCTCTCCGATCAATAACCAATAGAGGAACCTGGATGCCCATATTGGCTCCTACATATTCTACGAAGATCTTTACCGGTCAAACTGTTATGACAACATATGTTATTCCCTTTGTCTGTCGGTATGTCACTTGCCCAAGATTCGATCGTCGGTATCTTCATACCTAGTTCAATCTCGTTACCGGCAAGTCGCTTTACTCGTTCTGTAATACATCACCTCGTGACTAAACTCCTTAGTCATTTTCTTGCAACCTTATGATGTGTATTACCGAGAGGGCCCAGAGATACCTCTCCAATACTTGGAGTGACAAATCCTAATCTCGATCTATGCCAACTCAATAAACACCTTCGGTGATACCTGTAGAGCATCTTTATAATCACCCTGTTACGTTGTGATGTTTGATAGCACACAAGGTGTTGGGGATATAACTATTGGGTATGACCCGCCCAGGAGGGGCCGGGTTATACCGTTGGAGATTTGTTATGAGAAGCCCATAAAGATGTTGAAGATGGCGGTTCATGAAGTAGACTTACTGAAGGACCAAGACCCAAAGGCGACTTAAGGCCTGACAGATGTAAAATGCCATATATGTATGACTTGTATTATAAGGCATGTATAGTTAGTCATCGAGCCGGACACGTTGTGTATGAGCCGGCCGGGACTCCGTGAGCCACTAGGTGTCAACCTGTGTATATAAAGGGGCGACCCAGCGGCGGTTTAGGAGGGAGACAACAGATCGAAAGCTAGGTCAAGCGTATTCGCTCCCTGGTAATCAAAACCTAAGCAATACCACCTCAAACTGCATTAGGCCTTTACCTTCACCGCAAGGGGCCGAACCAGTATAAACTCCTTGTGTCCTTTGTCCCGTTTAACCCCTTTAAGCTAACCTAGTCGATGGCTCCATGACTAAGTCTTCCGCTAGGATATCTGCAGTGAGAATTCCACGACAGTTGGCGCCCACCGTGGGGCCAGCGCATGGTGGTTTCGAATTCTCGAAGGGCAGCTTCCAAGGGATCAAGGGATACGTTGTGGGCCGGATGACCAAGAGTCGTCGCGACAAGCTCTACATTGACGATGCAGGCTGGGGCCCCGAGGCCGGCTCAGTCGAGTACGGGTACCGGGTCCCCTTCGGCGGAATCCATGTCTTCATCGGCAAGATCGGCGAACCGAGCCCTGAGCTGGCCATCTGCACCGACATCATCGAGACGGCTCAGCGTGCATGACCCGCCCGAGTTCTGCCCGCCGTGAAACACGCCTTTGTCGGATTTATCCATGGGGCGGAATTTGAGGAAGGATTTGTGTCTGGCGGTGAGACGGTCATCTATTCTAATGGTGAGTCGTCCATGGACGAGATCGATTCATTGTATCAACTACAAAACGGCCGGCTTGGGGTCTGTTCCGATGGTGACAGTATTCCGGACCCCAAGCAGCCGCCGAACAGGGTTGCGATCTTTATGGCCGGTACACAACCGGCGCTTGGTTCAACAACCGATGCGGCGATGATCTCTAGTTCGATGGCTGCGGCGGCGGCTAGTGATACGTCTCCAACGTATCTATAATTTTTATTGTTCCATGCTATATTATATTCTGTTTTGGACATTATTGGGCTTTATTTTACACTTTTATATTATTTTTTGGACTAACCTATTAACCGGAGGCCTAGCCCAGAATTGCAATTTTTTGCCTATTTTAGAGTTTCGCAGAAAAAGAATATCAAACGGAGTCCAAACGGAATGAAACCTTCGGGAACGTGATTTTTGGAACGAACGAGATCCAGAGGACTTGGACCCTACGTCAAGACATCAACCAGGAGGGCACGAGGTAGGGGGGGCGCCTACCACCCCTAGGCGCGCCCTCCACCCTCGTGGGCCCCACGTTGCTTCACCGACGTACTTCTTCCTCCTACATATACCTACGTACCCCCAAACTACCAGAGACAGAGCCAAAACCCTATTTCCACCGCCGCAACTTTATGTACCCGTGAGATCCCATCTTGGGGCCTTTTTCGGAGCACAATAGATCGGGAGTTCCGCCGCAAGAACCTCCAGAGCCACATAAACCAATCTAGACCTGTTCGGCACCTCAGCCGGAGGGGGAGTCCCTCTCCGGTGGCCATCTTCATTATCCCGGCGCTCTCCATGACGAGGAGGGAGTAGTTCATCCTCGGGGCTGAGGGTATGTACCAGTAGCTATGTGTTTGATCTCTCTCTCTCTCTCTCATGTTCTTGATTTGGCACGATCTTGATGTATAGCGAGCTTTGCTATTATAGTTGGATCTTATGATGTTTCTCCCCCTCTACTCTCTTGTAATGGATTGAGTTTTCCCTTTGATGTTATCTTATCGGATTGAGTCTTTAAGGATTTTAGAACACTTGATGTATGTCTTGCATGTGCTTATCTGTGGTGACAATGGGATATTCACATGATCTACTTGATGTATGTTTTGGTGATCAACTTGCGGGTTCCGCCCATGAACCTATGCATAGGGGTTGGCACACGTTTTCGTCTTGACTCTCCGGTAGAAACTTTGGGGCACTCTTTGAAGTACTTTGTGTTGGTTTGAATAGATGAATCTGAGATTGTGTGATGCATATCGTATAATCATACCCACGGATACTTGAGGTGATATTGGAGAATCTAGGTGACATTAGGGTTTTGGTTGATTTGTGTCTTAAGGTGTTATTCTAGTACGGACTCTATGATAGATCGAACGGAAATAGTAGCTTCATGTTATTTTACTACGGACTCTTGAATAGATCGATCAGAAAGAAGAACTTTGAGGTGGTTTCGTACCCTACAATAATCTCTTCGTTTGTTCTCCGCTTTAGTGACTTTGGAGTGACTCTTTGTTGCATGTTGAGGGATAGTTATATGATCCTATGTTATTATTGTTGAGAGAAGTTGCACTAGTGAAAGTATGAACCCTAGGCCTTGTTTCCTAGCATTGCAATACCGTTTACGCTCACTTTTATCACTTGCTACCTTGCTGTTTTTATATTTTTAGATTACAAAAACCTATATCTACCATCCATATTGCACTTGTATCACCATCTCTTTGCCGAACTAGTGCACCTATACAATTTACCATTGTATTGGGTGTGTTGGGGACACAAGAGACTCTTTGTTATTTGGTTGCGGGGTTGCTTGAGAGAGACCATCTTCATCCCACGCCTCCCACGAATTGATAAACCTTAGGTCATCCACTTGAGGGAAATTTGCTACTGTCCTACAAACCTCTGCACTTGGAGGCCCAACAACGTCTATAAGGAGAAGGTTGCATAGTAGACATCAAGCTCTTTTCTGGCGCCGTTGCCGGGGAGTCTACGTGAAAGTCAACATACCAAGTACCCATCACAAACTCATCTCCCTCGCATTACATTATTTGCCATTTTCCTCTCGTTTTCCTCTCCCCCACTTCACCCTTGCCGTTTTATTCACCCTCTCTTTCGTCAGCCTTTTTTTTTTGCTTGCTTCTTGTTTGCTCGTGTGTTGGATTGCTTGTTTGTCACGATGGCTCAAGATAATACCAAATTGTGTGATTTTAACAATACCAACAACAATGATTTTCTTAGCACTCCGATTGCTCCTCTTAATGATGCTGAATCTTGTGAGATTAATGCTGCTTTGTTGAATCTTGTTATGAAAGATCAATTCGCCGGCCTTCCTAGTGAAGATGCCGCTACCCATCTAAATAGCTTTGTTGATTTGTGTGATATGCAAAAGAAGAGGGATGTTGATAATGATATTGTTAAACTGAAGCTATTTCCGTTTTCGCTTAGAGATCATGCTAAAGTGTGGTTTTTGTCTTTGCCTAAAAATAGTATTGATTCATGGAATAACTGTAAAGATGCTTTTATCTCTAAATATTTTCCTCCCACTAAGATCATCTCTCTTAGAAACGATATTATGAATTTTAAGCAACTTGATCATGAACATGTTGCACAAGCATGGGAGAGGATGAAATTAATGATACGTAATTGCCCTACTCATGGTTTGAATTTGTGGATGATTATACAAATTTTTTATGCCGGATTGAATTCTGCTTCTAGAAATCTTTTAGATTCAGCCACGGGAGGCACTTTTATGGAAATCACTTTAGGAGAAGCTACTAAACTCCTAGACAATATTATGGTTAATTATTCTCAATGGCACACCGAAAGATCTACTAATAAAAAAGTGCATGCGATAGAAGAAATTAATGTTTTGAGTGGAAAGATGGATGAACTTATGAAATTATTTGCTACTAAAAGTGTTTCTTCTGATCCTATGGATATGCCTTTTTCTACTTTGATTGATAATAATAATGAATCTATGGATGTGAATTTTGTTGGTAGGAATAATTTTGGTAACAACGCGTATAGAGGAAACTTTAATCATAGGCCGTTCCCTAGTAATTCCTCTAATAATTATGGTAATTCCTACAACAATTCTTATGGAAATTTTAATAAGATGCCCTCTGAATTTGAGAATAGTGTTAAGGAGTTTATGAATTCGCAAAATAATTTCAATGCTTTGCTTGAAGAAAAATTGCTTAAAGTTGATGAATTGGCTAGGAACATTGATAGAATTTCTCTTGATGTTGATTCTTTGAAACTTAGATCTATTCCACCTAAGCATGATATGAATGAGTCTCTCAAAGCCATGAGAATTTCCATTGATGAGTGCAAAGAAAGGACCGCTAGGATGCGTGCTAAGAAAGATTGCTTTATGAAAGCATGTTCTTCTAATTTCTATGAGAATAAAGATGAAGATCTAAAAGTCATTGATGTGTCCCCTATTAAATCTTTGTTTTCCAATATGAATCTTGATAATGATGGGACTGAAGATGAGTCACCTTTACCTAGAAGGCGTTCCAAAAATTCGGAGTTTTTAGATCTTGATGCAAAATTTGATAGAAGTGGGTTTGAAGAAGTTAAAACTTTAGATATCAATGAACCCACTATCTTGGATTTCAAGGAATTTAATTATGATAATTGCTCCTTAATATATTGTATTTCCTTGTTGCAATCCGTGCTAAATTCTCTGCATGCTTATAGTCAAAATAAGGCTTTTACTAAACATATCATTGATGCTTTGATGCAATCTTATGAAGAAAAACTTGAGTTAGAAGTTTCTATCCCTAGAAAACTTTATGATGAGTGGGAACATACTATTAAAATTAAAATTAGAAATCATGAGTTTTATGCTTTGTGTGATTTGGGTGCTAGTGTTTCGACGATTCCGAAAACTTTGTGTGATTTGCTAGGTTTCCATGAACTTGATGATTGCTCTTTAAATTTGCACCTTGCGGATTCCACTGTCAAAAAACCTATGGGAAGAATTAATGATGTTCTTATTGTTGCAAATAGGAATTATGTGCCCGTATATTTTATCGTTCTTGATATAGATTGCAATCCTTCATGTCCTATTATTCTTGGTAGACCTTTTCTTAGAACGATTGGTGCAATTATTGATATGAAGGAAGGGAATATTAGATTCCAATTTCCGTTAAAAAAGGCATGGAGCACTTCCCTAGAAAGAAAATAAAATTACCATATGAATCTATCATGAGAGCCACTTATGGATTGCCTACCAAAGATGGCAATACTTAGATCTATCCTTGCTTTTATGCCTAGCTAGGGGCGTTAAATGATAGCGCTTGTTGGGAGGCAACCCAATTTTATTTTAGTTTTTTGTTTTTTTCTTCTGTTTAGGAATAAATAATATGTCTGGCCTCTGGTTAGATTCATTTTTGTGTTTTAATTAGTGTTTGTGCCAAGTAAAACCGTTAGGATAACCTACGGTGATAGTTATTTGATTCTGCTGCAGAAAACAGAAACTTTGCGCGCACGAGATTAATTTTCATAAATCACAGGAACGTGCTTTTCAGTTGATTCTTTTTGCTGTAGATCAATAAAAAAATTATCTAGAACTTCCTAATCTGGAGGAATTTTTCACGTTCCAGAAGTTTGCGTTAGTTACAGATTACTACAGACTGTTCTTTTTTTGACAGATTCTGTTTCTCGTGTGTTGTTTGCTTATTTTGATGAATCTATGGCTAGTAAAATAGTTTATAAACCATAGGGAAGTTGGAATACAGTAAGTTTAACACCAATATAAATAAAGAATGAGTTCATTACAGTACCTTGAAGTGGTGTTTTGTTTTCTTTCGCTAACGGAGCTCGTGAGATTTTCTGTTAAGTTTTGTGTTGTGAAGTTTTCAAGTTTTGGGTAAAATATTTGATGGATTATGGAACAAGGAGTGGCAAGAACCTAAGATTGGGGATGACCATGGCACCTCAAGATAATCTAAGGACACCTAAAAGCCAAAGCTTGGGGATGCCCCGGAAGGCATCCCCTCTTTCGTCTTCGTCTATCGGTAACTTTACTTGGAGCTATATTTTTATTCACCACATGATATGTGTTTTGCTTGGAGCATCTTGTATTATTTGAGTCTTTGTTTTTTAGTTTACCACAATCATACTTGCTGTACACACCTTTTGAGAGAGACACACTTACCTTTCCACAATTTTCTAGCCTCTTCGGTACCGTGCATTGCCCTTTCTCACCTTGAGAGTTGGTGCAAACTTCGCCGGTGCATCCAAATCCCGTGATATGATACGCTCTATCACACATAAAACTCTTTATATCCTCCTCAAAACAGCCACCATACCTACCTATTATGGCATTTCCATAGCCATTCCGAGATATATTGCCATACAACTTTCCATCGTTTCGTTTATCATGACACGCTCCATCATTGTCATATTGCCTTGCATGATCATGTAGTTGACATTGTATTTGTAGCAAAGCCACCATTCATAATTCTTTCATACATGTCGCTCTTCATTCATTGCATATCCCGGTACACCGCCGGCGGCATTCACATAGAGTCATATTTTGTTCTAAGTATTGAGTTGTAATTCCTGAGTTGTAAGTAAATAAAAGTGTGATGATCATCATTATTAGAGCATTGTCCCAAGTGAGGAAAGGATGATGGAGACTATGATTCCCCCACAAGTCGGGATGAGACTCCGGGATAAAAAAAAAGAGGCCATAAAAAGAGAAAAGGCCCAAATAAAAAATGAGAGAAAAAGAGAGAAGCGACAATGTTACTATCCTTTTACCACACTTGTGCTTCAAAGTAGCACCGTGATCTTCATGATAGAGAGTCTCTCATTTTGTCACTTTCATATACTAGTGGGAAATTTCATTATAGAACTTGGCTTGTATATTCCAATGATGGGCTTCCTCAAAATGCACGAGGTCTTCGTGAGCAAGCAATTTGGATGCACACCCGCTTAGTTTCTTTTGTTTGAGCTTTCATACACTTATAGCTCTAGTGAATCCGTTGCATGGCAATCCCTACTCCTTGCATTGACATCAATTGATGGGCATCTCCATAGCCTGTTGATTAGCCTCGTTGATGTGAGACTTTCTCCTTTTTTGTCTTCCCACATAACCCCTACCATTATACCTTGTTCCAGCATAGTGCTATATCCATGGCTTGCGCTCATGTATTGCGTAAGAGTTGAAAAAGTTGAAGCGTGTTAAAAAGTATGAACCAATTGCTTGGCTAAAACCGGGGTTGTACATGATATGAATATTTTGTGTGGGGAAGATGGAGCATAGCCAGACTATATGATTTTGTATGGATAACTTGCTTTGGCTATGTTATTTTCATAAGACATAATTGCTTGGTTAGCATGCTTGAAGTATTATTGTTTTTATGTCAACATTAAACTTTTATCTTGAATCATATTAAATCTAAACATTCATGCCACAATAAGAAGAATTACATTGAAATTATGCTAAGTAGCATTCCACATCAAAAATTCTGTTTTTATCATTTACCTACTCGAGGACGAGCAGGAATTAAGCTTAGATGCTTGATACGTATCCAACGTATCTATAATTTTTATTGTTCCATGCTATATTATATTCTGTTTTGGACATTATTGGGCTTTATTTTACACTTTTATATTATTTTTGGGACTAACCTATTAACCGGAGGCCCAGCCAAATTGCTTTGTTTTTGCCTATTTGTAGTTTCGCAGAAAAAGAATATCAAACGGAGTCCAAACGGAATGAAACCTTCGGGAACGTGATTTTTGGAACGAACGAGATCCAGAGGACTTGGACCCTACGTCAAGACATCAACCAGGAGGGCACGAGGTAGGGGGGCGCGCCTACCCCCTGGGCGCGCCCTCCACCCTCGTGGGCCCCATGTTGCTCCACCGGACGTACTTCTTCCTCCTACTTATACCTACGTACCCCAAACTACCAGAGACGGAGCCAAAACCCTATTTCCACCGCCGCAACTTTCTGTACCCATGAGATCCCATCTTGGGGCCTTTTTTGGAGCACAATAGATCGGGAGTTCCGCCGCCGCAAACCTCCAGAGCCACCACAAACCAATCTAGACCCGTTCCGGCACCCTGCCGGAGGGGGGAGTCCCTCTCCGGTGGCCATCTTCATCATCCCGGCGCTCTCCATGACCAGGAGGGAGTAGTTCACCCTCGGGGCTGAGGGTATGTACCAGTAGCTATGTGTTTGATCTCTCTTTCTCTCTCTCTCTCTCTCTCTCTCTCGTGTTCTTGATTTGGCACGATCTTGATGTATCGCGAGCTTTGCTATTATAGTTGGATCTTATGATGTTTCTCGCCTCTACTCTCTTGTAATGGATTGAGTTTTCCTTTGAAGTTATCTTATCGGATTGAGTCTTTAAGGATTTGAGAACACTTGATGTATGTCTTGCATGTGCTTATCTATGGTGACAATGGGATATTCACGTGATCTACTTGATGTATGTTTTGGTGATCAACTTGCGGGTTCCGCCCATGAACCTATGCATAGGGGTTGGCACACGTTTTCGTCTTAACTCTCCGGTAGAAACTTTGGGGCACACTTTGAAGTACTTTGTGTTGGTTTGAATAGATGAATATGAGATTGTGTGATGCATATCGTATAATCATACCCACGGATACTCGAGGTGACATTGGAGTATCTAGGTGACATTAGGGTTTTGGTTGATTTGTGTCTTAAGGTGTTATTCTAGTACGGACTCTATGATAGATCGAATGGAAAGAATAGCTTCGTGTTATTTTACTACGGACTCTTGAATAGATCGATCAGAAAGAATAACTTTGAGGTGGTTTCGTACCCTACAATAATCTCTTCATTTGTTCTCCGCTTTAGTGACTTTGAAGTGACTCTTTGTTGCATGTTGAGGGATAGTTATATGATCCAGTTATGTTATTATTGTTGAGAGAACTTGCACTAGTGAAAGTATGAACCCTAAGTCTTGTTTCCTAGCATTGCAATACCATTTACGCTCACTTTTATCACTTGCTACCTTGCTGTTTTTATATTTTCAGATTACAAAAACCTATATCTACCATCCATATTGCACTTGTATCACCATCTCTTTGCCGAGCTAGTGCACCTATACAATTTACCATTGTATTGGGTGTGTTGGGGACACAAGAGACTCTTTGTTATTTGGTTGCAGGGTTGCTTGAGAGAGACCATCTTCATCCTACGCCTCCCACAGATTGATAAACCTTAGGTCATCCACTTGAGGGAAATTTGCTACTGTCCTATAAACCTCTGCACTTGGAGGCCCAACAACATCTACAAGGAGAAGGTTCCGTAGTAGACATCAGCTGGTGCTAGCGGCTCTGCGCACCCGTCAGCTCAAGTTCTCACACAATTGTTGGAGGATCTGGCGACTTTCATGGGGATAGAAGTGACCCCGGACAACCAGGAACAGCATAAGGTTGATGTGGCGAAGCTACGAGATGAGATCGCTCAGGCCAAGTAAGAGCTGGCGGCTGAGAACGCTAGGATGGCTGCAGAACGGGCTGCTTTGGACGCTTAGGCACAACGGATTCAAGTGGATTCCTTCAGCTCATGTTGGATCAGAATGCTTCAAATGAGGTCATGAGGAGGAGGCATCAGACGCGCTTACCTTCAGTTTATGAGGCGAGAAACCTCTTCAACACACCTGGAGCAGGGACGAGTGACCTGCCGGTGGTAAACCGGACGGCTGAAGCGCCTGGGGGTAGAGCGCCGGTTCAGCCACGAGTGATGGGCTCTCCACATGTGAACAATACCCCGCCTCAGCATGTTTTGACGCCGCCGAGTCATTATTCCAACCCTTTGGACAATATGATTGTTGCGGCAACACGATTGGCGGCTTTGCCAGTTGAAGCGAGTCTCCAACAGCGGTTGAAACGCGGAGGGCCAGAGAACTACTTCAGACAGCATTGGAGCAGCAAGCGACTTATTCTTATTGTCGTGAGCGATTCACTCAACCTAGGGGTGGGCATTCTGTAGAAACCAAAAATTCGGTTTATACTGTTCGGTTTATTGTCAAATTCGGTTTACAAAGTTAGAAACCGAAAATAGCAATCCAAAACAGCTAACCAAAAATTCATTTAACCGTTAGTTCGGTTCGGTTTTCAGTTTTCACTGAACATTTGCTTCGTTGCTGGCAAAGTTGTGCACGAGTAGAACCTACTCACTCCCAGCCTCTTATATAACTGGGCACCTCGTCTCCTTGAGCTTAGCTTGGCGATGTGGGACTAAAAGAAAGTTGTTGCACGCTCCACCAGCCCTCAGAAACATTGGTTATTGGGTTTGGGCATGCAAGCTCGGTAAAAGGCCTATGCCTGACGCAAAAGGCTCTACACTCTAGGCCCATCAAGTTGGCTGGCTAGCTCGCATGTGAAGGGCTCGTACACGGCGGTGCGGCCGAACAGGCGGCATGGTCGCGAGCGGAGGCTAGCGGCTTCGATGTGACGTGTGAGCTTCGCATGACGCGTGACTTCGATTTTCCTTCGGTAATACGGTTTTACACCGAACCGACTGATTTCATTTCGGTTTTCATAAGTAAAAACCGAATTTTAATGTAGAAACTGCAAAAAACGAAAATTCGGTTTTCGGTTGCGGTTTCGGTTCGGCATTCGGTTGGTCGGTTTATATGCCCACCCCTAACTCAACCCCTCATCCAAGCTAGAGTTACAGCAGGCACATTGACTCACCAGCGGTTTCAAGTACTGAACAACGCCGTAACCAGCCTCGTGGACATGACCCGACGTGCGATGGTGCCAATGCCCAGACTCTGGTGGATTAGGGCAGAGCGCGTCGGGAAGCCGAACTGGCGACTCAGCTAGCGGCTCATCAACACGCTCCGGCTTACCCGACGACTTCAGTAGAGGCAGGCATGACCTCTAGAACCTTGGGTGTGCCATCTTTAGTGTCGGCTCAACGTAACGAGCGTTTGCCCAAGGATTTCAAGGGTCCTCGCAAAGTGCCTAATTACATGGCAGATCAACACCCTGATGCTTGGGTTGAAAGTTATGAGATGGCCATGGAGATGCTGGATGTTAGTGAGGCTGCGTGTGCTAAGTATTTCACCATGATGTTAGAAGGTCCGGCTCGTACTTGGTTGAAGGGGCTGCTCGCCAACTCCATTGGGTCGTGGGCGGAGCTGAAGGCCCGTTTTATTCAAAATTTCAAAGACACGTTCAAGTAGCCTATGTCAATCGTGGATTTGGTTTCATGTGTCCAAGGTGAGGGCGAGTCAACAACCAACTGGGTGCATTGGATCTCAACTATCATACACTCATCAGATAATATCAACGTCGGCTCAGCAGTGTTAATGTTGGAGAAAAATTGCCGTTTCCTCCCTCTCAAACAGAAGCTTGGGCGGCTTAAGCACCATTGCAGTGACATGGGGGAGCTCATGGCGGCCCTTGTCAAGTATGCCGACTTTGATAGTACCAAGGACCCCGAGTCTGATGATGAAAGGCCGGGCAAGGGAAAGAAGAGTAGCGGTGTGAAAAGACAACATCACAAACCGGCCAGTCAGGGGGGCAACGGTAAGCGTAGAGCCGATGCGAATATCGACTTCATGGCCAACACTGGTGTGCGGAATCATAACCTGCGTCGTAAGGGGAGGCCGGCTCAGTTTGAAGGGGCAAAATTTAACCTCGAGGCGATAATGAATCAGCCGTGTCCGAAGCACAGGCCGCCTGAGGAGCCATCTACCCATTTGTGGAAGGATTGTTTTATCATGAAAGAGTTCAGGGATTCCCATCTTTTCCAGAGCAACCATGGCCCGAATGGCGGTTCTGGATCCGGCCCCCATGATCCCGGTCATGGAGGTGGCGGTTCAAATTCCGGTTTTCAAGGCCAAGGCAATCAGGGTGGTTATAATCAACAGAATAGTCAGGGGAATCAGCAGCAACAATCTGATTATCAGAGTAACCCGAAGCAGTTGAATAGTGGGAAGTACCACGTCTTCACCACGAGTTTGTGTAAGTGGGATCATAAGCTCCATAAAAGGGCAGTGAGCGTCGTTGAGCCGGCGGTGCCCCATTACTTGCGATGGTCCGAACACCCTATTCTCTGGAGCCGTGAGGATCACCCGCCCCGGGTCTATAATTCGGGTCACTTGGCGCTGGTAGTGGCACCTCAGGTTGGAGGATACAAATTCACTGAAGTACTCATGGATGGAGGCAGCAGCATCAATATCCTCTACTATGAAACTTTCCGTCGCATGGGATTGACTGACAAAAATCTTAAACCGTCAAACACTGTTTTTCACGGTGTGGTGCCTGGTAAGTCGGCATATCCAGTGGGTAAAATATCTTTGGAGGTTGCCTTTGGAGATGAGTATGATTCCAGATCTGAGACATTGACCTTTGAAGTGGTTAAAATCAAGAGCCCTTATCATGCTCTGTTTGGGTGGCCGGCTTACGTTAAGTTCATGGCAAGGTCTTGTTATGTTTATTTGTAGCTAAAGATGCCGGGTCACAAGGGCACTGTCATAGTGCATGGGAGTCGCAAGATAGCCTTGGAGTGTGAAGAAGGCGATGCTGCTTACACTGAGTCTATTTGTGCAACAAAGGAGCTGAAATTTTACAAAGATAATGTTGACCCGGCGGATATGACGTCCTTGAAAAAGCCAACCATAGAGCACGACCCCTTGTTGAAGTTTAAGTCGGCAGATGACACCAAGCTAATTGACTTTGTTCATGGCGATTCATCTAAGCAGTTCAGCATCAGTGCTAAACTGGATCCGAAATAGGAAAGCGCGCTCATCGAGTTCATCCGTGAACACCGGGACATTTTTGCATGGAAGCCTTCAGACATGCCAGGTGCACCGAGGGAACTCGCTGAGCACACTCTCAATATTGATCCAAATTTTAAACCGGCCAAGAAATTCCTTCGCCGTTTCAATGAAGAGAGGCACAAGGCTATTGGTGAAGAAGTGGCCCGGCTCTTGGTGGCTGGGTTTATTGTTGAAGTTTTCCATCCTGAGTGGTTGGCTAACCTGGTGCTGGTACTTAAGAAAAACGGCCCTGGCGCATGTGTGTGGATTATACGGACTTAAACAAGGCTTGCTCGGCTGATCCCTTTGCTCTTCCCCGTATTGATCAGATTATTGATGCTATGGCGGGTTGTGAGCGTTTGAGCTTTTTGGATGCTTATTCTGGTTATCATCATATCAAGATGGCAGTTGAGGACTAGGAGAAGACAACCTTTATTACTCCCTTTGGAGCCTTCTGTTACGTGTCTATGCCCTTTGGGCTCAAGAGTGCCCAGGCGACTTACCAGCGGTGTGTACAAAATTGCCTTCATGATCAAATTGGGCGCAATGTTCATGCTTATGTGGATGATATTGTGGTGAAGTCCAGGAAGAAGGAGACCCTGATAGATGATTTAAAGGAGACCTTTGACAATCTCCGGGTCTACAAGATGGTGCTTAACCCGGCCAAGTGTGTTTTTGGTGTGCCAGCAGGCAAGCTCTTGGGTTTTCTGGTTTCGGAACGGGGTATTGAAGCTAACCCGGAGAAGATAAAAGCTATCACCTCTCTGGCTAAACCAGCGTGTATCAATGATGTTCAGCGTTTGGCGGGTCGTATTGCGGCCTTAAGCCGGTTCGTAAGCCGCTTTGGTGAGAAGGCTATCCCTCTGTACCAGATGATGAAGAAGACAGATCACTTTGTCTGGAGTGATGCTGCTGATGAGGCATTTGGGGCCTTGAAGAAACAATTGGCTAAGCTGCCAGTTCTTGTTGCTCCCATTAGTAAGGAGCCTTTGTTGTTATATGTGGCTGCCAATAGCCGAGCTGTTAGTCTAGCCATTGTGGTGGAAAGGAATTGCAGATGCCCGAGGAGAAGCCGGATAACACATATTGGACTATTCACTTTGATGGATCCAAGCAGTTGGAGGGATCGGGGGCTGGAGTTGTCTTGACTTCCCCACGAGGTGATAAATTTTCTTACGTTCTCCGGTTGATGTTCCCTTGTACTAACAATGCATCCGAGTATGAGGCCTTGCTCCATGGTCTTCGGATGGCTAAGGAGATGAACTTAAGCCGGGTGAGGTGTTTCGGCGACTCAGATCTGGTGGCTCAGCAAGTTTCTGGTACTTGGGATTCTAAGGATCCACTCATGGCGGCTTATCACCGAGAGGTTGATACTATCGCTGGCCATTTCAAAGGTTATCAAGTGGAACATGTTGATCGCAAGAAAAATGAGGCGGCTAATGCTTTGAGCCGGTTTGGGTCCCAACGTAAGCCGGTGCCACCTAACACTTTGCTAGATATTCTGCATAACCCTTCAGTCAAATTACCTACAGAGGAAGATTTAGCTATTCATGACCCGGAAGCACAATTGGTGGCAGCTCTTCATGTCATTCCTGATTGGACAGTTCCATATTTGGCTTATATGACCCGGGGCGAGTTACCTGAGGATGAAACTTTGGCCAAGCAGATAACCCGGCGGTCTAAATCAATGACTATTGTCAATGGAGAGTTGCATCATCGCAGTGTCACAGGGGCATTTCAACATTGCGTTTCTCCTGAGGAAGGCAGTGAGATCTTACGAGAGATTCATGAAGGAGATTGTGGTCAACATGCCCGCTCTAAGTCTCTCGTAGCCAAGGCTTTTCGTCACAGATTTTATTTGCTGGCGGCTCATGCGGATGCAGAAGATTTGGTCAGTAAATGTGATGGTTGTCAGAAATTTGCGCGACGAACTCATGTGCCGGCTCAGGAATTGAGGATGGTTCCAATTGCTTGGCCGTTTTCCGTCTGGGGGCTTGATATGGTTGGGCCTTTCAAAAGGTCCAAGTATAAGAAGACCCACCTTTTACAAAGTGGGTTGAAGCAAAGCCGGTTAGTAAGTGTGACGCGGCGACGACGGTTCAATTCATCAAAAAGGTGATTTTCCGTTTTGGCTTTCCCCACAGTATTATAATTGATAATGGCACTATCTGTCCAAGGGTTCTATGAAAGAATTTTGTCAATGAGAGCATATTCGACTTGATGTATCCTCAGTGGCTCACCCCCAGTCCAATGGTCAAGCTGAGCGAGCTAATCAAGAGATTCAGCGAGGCATCAAGCTCCGGCTTATGGTCCCTTTGCAAAGGACGTCGGGTTGTTGGGTGGACGAATTGCCCTCAGTGTTATGGAGTATCAATACTACCCCCAACAGATCTACGGGTTACACACCTTTCTTCATGGTTTACGAGGCAGAGGCGGTTCTCCCTAGTGACATCCGTCACGATTC
Source organism: Aegilops bicornis (assembly GCA_021605145.1). NCBI lineage: Eukaryota > Viridiplantae > Streptophyta > Magnoliopsida > Poales > Poaceae > Aegilops > Aegilops bicornis. The sequence continues at coordinate 570,670,236 of CM038672.1, forward strand.
ACCCCGTGTGGCGGCCTATGTTGAAGCTGATAATGAAAAAGCACGTTAGGATGCACTTGACCTGTTGGATGAGGAGCATGACCTTGCGGTGGCTCGTTCGGCAATTTACCAGCAAGATCTGCGCCGTTATCACAGCCGTCGGGTTAAAACCAGAATTTTCAAGAAGGCGACTTGGTGCTCCGGCTTATCCAGGATAAGACTGATATGCATAAATTATCCCCGCCTTGGGAAGGGCCTTTTGTGGTCAGCAAGAATCTGAACAATGGGTCATACTATCTTATCGATGTTCGAGACCACAAGGACTCATGCACATCGGAGGAGGAGACCCGTCGGCCGTGGAATATTGCTCATCTTCGGCCTTACTATACTTGAGCCACCGGCTCTTGTGATGTACATATTTTGACGATGTATATATTGTAATAAGTATAATAAAGTCGGCATCCCTGATAATTCAGGGCCTCTGTCTTTTCATTTTTTCGAAACTGAGTCTTTATTGTCATCTCACATGATCAGTTAAGAGGCTTGATGCTCGAGTTACTGGGACCAAAGAGAGTTGGATGCACATCACAGCTCAAACATAGGTACCCGCTGAGCACAGCTCAGAAATATATCACTTGGGGGCTTCCTGTTCAATGAACACAGCTATATTCACCCTTTTCATTGGCCGGGACGCCAGGTGTATTCACCAAGAATCCGGGTTATCCTACATGTATGCTAGATGCTTCACCATCAGGTAATCCTGAATGACCCGCCATATTCTTAACAGTCAATCTTTTAAATAAGACCCTGAACTTGTTAAGGTTAAAACATTGATTGGTCCATGAGAGGACCGGCTTACGAAAAGCGAGGATAAACCTAGGCTATTAAGTTGCCTTCCTTGAAACTTGGTTAAACCTGCCTGTTTCCACGAGGCTACTCCAACCCCGCATACTCTCGATAAGTCAATCTTTTAACAAGACCCTAAACTTATCCGGGTTAAAATGTCGATTGGGTCATGTGAGAGCCGGCTCACAGAAAGCGCGGATAATCCAGTGGCTATCATGCTAGTTTCATTGAAGTAGAGATTTTGGCTCAACGCCCTATGAAAGCCTCGTGTTTTTTGATTTTTTTATTCGTCTTGGATTTATATCGCCCCTTTTTCTTACCATATAGTTTTCACAAGTCGGGCCAAGCAGCCCTGACTATGTCTCATATTTGGGATATTACCCCCTGCCCTGGTTATGGACTTCTATGGTCACCAGTGGACTTATACTGGGCATCATGACCCGCCCTGCGGTAAACTGCGAGGGCACTTCGGATTTTTTTGTGTGCACGAAAAAGGATAAACAACTGATCTACTTGATGATATCATAAACATAGGTTGCATATCCTCGGCTGGTGGATCAGCAGTGTCATACAAAACAAAACATGCACGATGGCATGGCAGATCAAGAGTTTAACTAGCCTATTACATGGCATCTGATGGCCCAATGAGAATAAGTGTTTTGGAGCTGTCAACACAGCAAAGTATTCTGCTTAATAAACCGACTTATGACTGTTGGCAGGTTGAAGCCTCCGGGTCTTCCTGCACCTCTTCTTCATCTTCAGCTCCTTGTTTATCCATTAGCTGGATGTCAGGTTTAGCCCAGTTGATATCGGTCAATGCTCTAAACACAGCTTCATCATCAATAAGATTGGATGGATCAATGTCAAGAGCGAAGGTGTGCTTACGAATCGGCGGGATGAGATCTTTCGGCTCGTGAATCGGCGCGCTCACTCTCTTGTTTTCAGCATCATAAGCCGCCTGGTATGTGGATAGACTGGATCGTCAGCCAGCTTGCTTGCTAAGGGACGCATGGCTCTTGCTATTTATGCAAAATCGTCAGCACTGAAGGCAGATCCATCTTCTTTGACACTGGGGTGAAGGAAATATGCCCTAGAGGCAATAATAAACTTATTATTTATTTCCTTATTTCATGATAAATGTTTATTATTCATGCTAGAATTGTATTAACCAGAAACATAATACATGTGTGAATACATAAACAAACATAGTGTCACTAGTATGCCTCTACTTGACTAGCTCGTTGATTAAAGATGGTTATGTTTCCTAACCATAGACATGAGTTGTCATTTGATTAATGGGGTCACATCATTAGGAGAATGATGTGATTGACTTGACCCATTCCGTTATCTTAGCACTTGATAGTTTAGTTTGTTGCTATTGCTTTCTTCATGACTTATACATGTTACGATGACTATGAGATTATGCAACTCCCGTTTACTGGAGGAACACTTTGTGTGCCACCAAATGTCACAACATAACTGGGTGATTATAAAGGGGCTCTACAGGTGTCTCCGAAGGTACTTGTTGGGTTGGCGTATTTCGAGATTAGGATTTGTCACTCTGATTGTCGGAGAGGTATCTCTGGGCCCACTCGGTAATGCACATCACTATAAGCCTTGCAAGCATTGTAACTAATGAGTTAGTTGCGGGATGATGTATTACGGAACGAGTAAGGAGACTTGCCGGTAATGAGATTGAACTAGGTATTGTCATACCGACGATCGAATCTCGGGCAAGTAACATACCGATGACAAAGGGAACAACGTATGTTGTTATGCGGTTTGACCGATAAAGATCTTCGTAGAATATGTGGGAGCCAATATGAGCATCCAGGTTCCGCTATTGGTTATTGACCGAAGACGTGTCTTGGTCATGTCTACATAGTTCTCTAACCCGTAGGGTCCGCACGCTTAAAGTTCGATGACGGTTATATTATGAGTTTATGTGTTTTGATGTACCGAAGGTAGTTCGGAGTTCCGGATGTGATCATGGACATGACAAGGAGTCTCAAAATGGCCGAGACGTAAAGATCGATATATTGGATGACTATATTTGGACACCGGAATGGTTCCGGGTGAGATCGAAATAATACCGGAGCACCGGGAGGTTATCGAAACCCCCCGGGAGGTATATGGGCCTTAATGGGCTTTAGTGGAAAGGAGGGGAAAGGAGCAAGGGAGGCCCCCCCCCCCCAAGCCCAATCCGAATTGGGAGGGGGGCCGGCCCCCCTTTCCTTCCTCCCTCCCTCCTCTTCCTTCCCTCTCCTTCTCCAACTAGGAAAAGGAGGAGTCCTACTCCTGGTGGGAGTAGGACTCCCCCCTTGGGCGCGCCTCCTCCTCCTGGCTGGCCCCCTCCTCCCCTCCTTTATATACGGAGGAGGGGGGCACCCCATAGATACAACAATTGATCCCTTGGATCTCTTAGCCGTGTGCGGTGCCCCCCTCCACCATAATCCACCTCGATAATATATTAGCAGTGCTTACGCGAAGCCCTGCGTCGGTAGAACATCATCATCGTCACCACGCCATCGTGCTGACGGAACTCTCCCTCAAATCTCGGCTAGATCGGAGTTTGAGGGACGTCATTGAGTTGAACGTGTGCTGAACTCGGAGGTTCCGTGCATTCGGTACTTGATCGGTCGGATCATGAAGACGTACGACTACATCAACCGTGTTGTGCTAACGCTTCCGCTTTCGGTCTACAAGGGTACATGCACACACTCTCCTCTCGTTGCTATGCATCACCATGATCTTGCGTGTGCGTAGGATTTTTTTTTGAAATTACTACGTTCCCCAACAGTGGCATCCAAGCCAGGTTTATGCGTAGATGTTATATGCACGAGTAGAACACAAGTGAGTTGTGGGCGATACAAGTCATACTGCTTACCAACATGTCATACTTTGGTTCGGCGGCATTGTTGGATGAAGCGGCCCGGACCGACATTACACGTACGCTTACGCGAGACTAGTTCTACCGACGTGCTTTGCACACAGGTGGCAGGCGGGTGTCTATTTCTCCAACTTTAGTTGAACCGAGTGTGGCTACGCCCGGTCCTTGAGAAGGTTAAAACAACACTAACTTGACGAACTATCGTTGTGGTTTTGATGCGAAAGTAAGAACGGTTCTTGCTCAGCCCGTAGCAGCCACATAAAACTTGCAACATTACTAGGAAAAGGGCTATAGCTAATATGGACATTAATGGCGCACCACATATGTGGTGCGCCACTGCTATATAGCAGTGGTGCACCATGTGTAGGTACGCCATTAGTGTCCATATCACTAATGGCGCACCACACCCACGGTGCGCCACTACTAACAATTTTTTATTTTTCCAAAACTAGTAATGGCGCACCAGGGCATAGTGCGCCATTACTAGTTTTAACTAGTAATGGCGCACCACACACTCTGTGCGCCACTACTAACAATTTTTTTACTTTTTTTTTCAAAACTAGTAATGGCGCACCAGGGTATAGTGCGCCATTACTAGTTCAAACTAGTAATGGCGCACCACAACCATGATGCGCCACTACTAACATTTTTTTTGCAAAACTAGTAATGGCGCACCACGTAATAGGTGCGCCATTACTAACCAGGGTTAGTAATGGCGCATTATTAGGTGGTGCACCATTGGTAACCTGAGAGCTGCTAGATATTTTGGACAGCCACCTACCACACTCACTTTCCCCACTTCATTCTCTCCACCTCCTCCTCCAAGCTTGTCTCGGCTGCCTCCTTCTCCTCACCTTATTTGCACCATAGATTCACCCAAATTAAGTGGTTAAATTTCCTTTTTTTGATAGGTAAGTAAGGGGAAAGCTTCTTTATGTTGTAGATCTACTTTTTTCTCCCTCCAACAACGTGCACATGTACTTTTTATGGCCTAGATCTACGTATGTTTGTGGTGTTGCATATGTTTGTGTTTGAAGGTACCGGTATTTGAAATGCGATAGTTGCCAATATTTTGCCGGAATGTTGATTCATTTCCGTTTCGGCAAGAATTTGGCACTATGCATTCTTTTTGGTCCTATTTTTAGGCAAAGGCATGCCAAAAAAATTGGTTCTAAAATATCATTTTGCTCTACCCCGCAGGCGACCATGGTCCGCACGATGACAGAAGGCATCGTGAATAGGTTTTTGAGCTCCGTGAAGGCTGAGATGCTTCAAAAGAACGAGATGGAGATAAGATGTCCGTGTCGAAGATGCAAGCTGAAGAGCCTTATTACGGACCCGGATTCCGGACAGGTGCGGGACCACCTACTCTTGCGTGGTTTCATGGATGGCTATCAGTGGCAAGGTGATGAAGATGACTATGAAGTCATCCATGGGAGCCGGGCAAGAAATGAGGAAGGGCAGCGTGACAACCGCGGCGAGGGCGGGCGAGAAGACGAAGAATATCCAATACATGATCACGACGGTGATGCAGTACACAGTCATCATGTAGAAGAAGCCAGACATGATGATGATGAAGATCAAGATGAAGGGCGTGATCATGAAGATGAAGATGCCGGAGCAGACGACGATGGACCATCGATGGGCTGGGTGCAGGACCCTCATATTCAAGAGCTGCTTCTCAAGCAGACGGATAACGCAAGAGCTGCCGCCTGAGAGAAAGCCAAGCTGGATCAATAGGAGATAGACGGTTACTCCATTGTATGAAGGATGCAGGCCGAGGATACCCGCTGAAAGTAATACTCATGGCTCGGAGATGAAGGTAAAACACAAAATGACCGGCGATGCTTCGACAAGAACATGTCATTAAGCACGAACGTCTTACCAAGGGGAACAAGTGCCCGACCAGTTTTGAGGAGGCGAAGAAAATCGTGTGTCCTATGGATTTACCGCACGTGAAATACCATGTGTGCATGAACAATTGCATCATTTATCGGGATGAGCACGCGGAGTCTACCATATGTCCGATGTGCGGCGTCACTCGATACAAGAAGAGGAAGAAAGCTCCTCGAAAAGTGGTGTGGTACTTTCTGATCACTCCTCGTCTGCAGCGGTATTTCGCGGACCCTAAGCTAGCAAAGCTCATGCATTAGCACGCGGATAGGGAGGATAAGAAGCGAGAAGATGACGGAAATGATCCGGAGATAAATAAAAAATACAAGATGCTGAGTCACCCTAAGGATGCGAGCCAGTGGCAAGCGTTGAACTTCGAACACCCAAAATTTAGGGACGATCCAAGGAACATCATGCTCGGCACGAGCACCGATGGAGTCAATCTGTTTGGCAGCCAGAGAAGCACACATAGCACCTGGCCTGTGTTTGTGTGGATGTACAACCTTCCCCCCTGGTTGTGCATGAAGAGGAAGTACATTCACATGATTATGCTAATTGAAGGGCGAAACAACCGAGGAACGCCATCAATCAGACCGGGGCTCTTTGAAAGAGGAGCTAGACACACTATGGAAAACGCCAGCCAATACGTGGGACCCCACATAGAAAGAATATTTCCCTATGAGAGCCGCACTACTCACGATGGTGCAGGACTATCTCGGTTATGGATATGTCGCGGGGCAGGTGGTCCACGGATTTTCTGGATGCGTCAGGTGCATGGATGACACAACGTACCGCCACCTAGATAGAGATCCTGGGTCTTCGAAAACCGTGTTCATGGGACATCGAAGGTGGCTTCGCGACGATGACTCATGGAGAAAACGCAAGGATACATTCGATGGTGAACCGAACCCGAAGACGCCCGCGTACGAGGAGCGGCGAGGAAATAGACGAGCTGTTGAAAAATTGGAAAGATTGCCCATTGTCAGGAAAGAAGCAAAAGGCGCCAGAGCCGGGAAAGAAGCAAAAGGCGCTAGAGCCGCTGCTGAAGGTATGGAAAACGAGGTCTGTTTTTTGGGACTTGCCATGCTGGAAGATCCACCGTGTGCCTCACAGCCTTGATGTCATGCATATCACGAAGAACTTGTGCAAGAGTCTGCTTGGTACCCTGCTCAACATGCCAGAGAGGACCAAAGATGGGCCGAAAGCAAGGGCGGAACTTGAAATCAATGGGCATCGGGGAGGAGCTTCACGCTAATGATGATGATGATGAGGCGAAGCAGGACACGGAAAGTCGTCGCAAAGGCAAAAAGGCCAAGAAGACCGGAAATGACTACCCTCCCGCGTGCTTCACTCTAAGTCAGGAGGAGATTGAGCAGTTTTTCACCTGCCTCGTAGGAGTAAAACTTCCTTACGGTTACGCTGGGAAGATAAGCAGATACCTAGACTCAGCGAAGCAGAAGTTCAGCGGGATGAAGTCTCACGACTGTCACGTGCTAATGACGCAGGTACTTCTAGTTGCAATCTGTGGGATCATGGACGCGCACGTCCGTGAAACGCTATTTGGCCTATGCAACTTTTTCGACGTCATCTCTCGGAAGTCGGTTGGCGTGAAGCAACTCAGAAGGATAATGGAAGAGATCATGGTGATACTATGCGAGCTTGAGATGTACTTCCCGCGCGCATTCTTCGATGTTATGGTGCATCTGTTGGTCCATATCATGGAGGATATCATCCAACTCGGGCCGACGTTCCTGCATAGCATGATGCCATTCGAAAGGATGAATGGTGTCATCAAAGGATACGTTCGCAACATGTCACGTCTAGAGGGAAGCATAGCCAGGGGCTTTCTGACCGAAGAGTGCACCTCCTACTGCACGAATTATCTAGGCATCGAGAACCCCGTTGGTCTGCTCGTCAACAGGCACCTCGGCAGGCTCGCTGGATTGGGTCACCGCGATGGTCGCCGCAAAATGCATGTCGACTTCGAGGGTCGACTCGCCGACTTTGAAAGAGCAAACCTAGTCGCGCTACAACACATAGACGTGGTCGATCCTTGGGTGATAGAGCACAAAACCTTTATTGAGAAGACGTACAATGACCGAGGCCAACAGAGGACGGACGGAGATATAATCAAAGAGCACAACTCATGTTTCACGCGTTGGTTCAAGGAGAAGCTTCTGTCGTACCCTTTACATGAGGATTCTTCCGCGGAAGAAAAACTCATTTTCGCCTTGTCACAGGGCGCCGAGCACAACCTGGTGACCTATGAGGCGTACGATATCAACGGCTACACATTCTACACCGAGGACAAGGACATGAAGAGCGATGGTTATAAGAACTCCGGGGTAACAATGGAATCCTACACTGGTAACAACAAGGACAGATACTACGGAAGGATCGAGGAGATCTGGGAGCTGAGCTACGCTGGAGAGAAGGTCCCGATGTTCCGTGTCAGATGGGCCAAGAGCGCCCTAAAAGAAGACCGGTATTTCACCACCATGGTTATACCCGAAGCCAAATCCAAGACCGCAGGCGCAAATGTCACCGCGAAAAATGAGCCATGGGTACTAGCTTCCCAAGTGGACCAATGCTTCTTCATTACCGACCCGTCAAAGCCCAGTTGTGTTGTCGTGAGGAGAGGTAAAAGGAAGATCATCGGAATGGATGGAGTCGCCAATGAGCAAGACTTCGACAAGTACGGCGACCCAAAGATGGAACATGACGACGACGATGAAGTGCCATACACCACAAGAAGAAGCAGGACCACCCTACATAAAGGACGTCCGTTCAACAGAAGAACTCCATTTGCGAAAAAGAAGGGCAAGAAGATTGTGAAAAGATAGCTAGCTAAGATCGATTGTATTTAAATTGTAGTCTTCATTTCTCTATTGTATTTCGACATATTGAAATGATATTTCTTCTATTCTAGTCCTCATGAATAATTATTTATGTTTATTCTAGTATTGAATTTCCAACTCACAAAAAGTATTGAATTTGTTAATATTTTTTGAACTCATGAATATTTCTAAATTTCATGGGCACTTTTTGAATTCATGAATATTTTTTTCAAATTTGATGATATTTTATCATATTCATAAATGTTTTACCAATTCACAAATGAATGCAACTAAAAATCCAAAAAAAATGATGATATTTTCAAATAACAAATTTGATGATATTTTTTCATATTCATAAATATTTTCAAATAACAAATTTGATGATATTTTTTCACATTCATAAATGTTTTCAAATTTGATCGTCATTTTCTAAAAAAATATTAGATGCAACTAAAAATCCAAAAAAAATTAGTTATTTTTTGAACTCATGAATATTTTTGAATTTCATGGGCATTTTTTGAATTCATGAATATTTTTTCGAATTTGATGATATTTTTTCATATTCATAAATGTTTTACCAATTCACAAATGAATGCAACTAAAAATCCAAAAAAAATGATGATATTTTCATATTCATAAATATTTTCAAATAACAAATTTGATGATGTTTTTTCACATTCATAAATGTTTTCAAATTGGTCGTCATTTTCTAAAAAAAATATTAGATGCAACTAAAAATCCAAAAAAGAAATGTTAGTAATGGCGCACTAGGGGAAGGTGCGCCATTGCTATCAAAGTACTTACGGCGCACCCCTAGGAGGTGCGCCATTGCTAACCTTCCCCCCTCGCTAACCTTGCCTCGCCAGATCTCCCCTCCCTCGCCGGATCCCCCTCGCCTGCTCTCGCTCTCCACCGCCGCCGAGCAAACCCCTCGCGCTCGCTCTCCGCCGCCGCCGCCGACCCCCCGCACCCGACGACCCCCGCGCCCGCTCCACCGCCGGAGTTGCCGCCGGAGCACTAGGAGGAGGAGGCCCGCGTACACCTGGTTCCTCGCTGTCCCGCCCCGCCCGTTCTCTCCTCCCTCTGACGAGCGACGGCCAGCGAGCGCGGACGCGATGCGCCTTAGCGTCCTCCGCCCGACCTCCTCCAACCCAGGTCAGGTCGTCACCCTCGTCCTTGTCCTTTTTCTCCGTTCTCTCCGGCCGACCCACCTCCCCACTTGTCCTGCCGTCTACCGCTCATGGATGCCCTCTTTTGCCATCAACGCGGCGCCCCTCCCCTCCATCGACGGATGTCACGGGACTGGAGCCTCCGCCTGGCCGCTTCTTCCTGTAGCCCCCCATAGCCATCTTCCCTATCACAATCCCTAACCCCGTACAGAAACCCTAAATCCCCAATCCCTTCTACTCACCACATATGCTCATTTATTTTTCCTTTTGATGAACAGCAGGTTAGTGGATTGGTTAGAGGATCTTAAGGTCAGTGGATTCCGAGCAGCCAGATCAAAGGTAACTGAAGAAAACACCATTACTCTGTTATGCTTGTGATGGCCTGAATGATGGTGTAGAGATGTTCTTTTGATTTTTGTGATGGTCAGATTTGTTACATCAGATCAACTAGACATGATTTGTTACATAGTTGTAGACATGTTATGTTGATACTTGTGATGGTCTGATAGTTGTAGACATGTTCTTTTTTATGCTTGCTTGAACATTGCTAACAAGTTGCAAGAACAATATCACCCACCTAACTCAATTGTTGATAAAGGTGTTTGTGAACTTTTACTGGTTGGAGTTGTTGGCTTGGACACTTTGCTTTAGCATGATCTTCATGTTTCTCAAGGACATATGAATATTGGGTCACTTGTAGGCTGTAGTAGCCTCAGTTGATTTTCAGTGTTGATCTGTGTTGCTCAGTTATATATCAAATCAGTGTTTCTGGGGAACATTTATTTCTGAACATATCTAACGATTTATTTCATTATTAAAGAGAAATGCTTTCTTCCCTAAAAAAAGAGAAATGCTTTCATATATGAAGTGTTTGCAAGACTACTTTTATGGCATTTATGAGGTTGATTTTTCTGAGGTGTTTGTGCTCCCTGCATCTTTCAGCTCTCATTTTCAGTGGAGTTGTTGAATTATATGCTCTTATTGGATATGTTTTACGTGTTGATCCATCAATTGATCACATTGAGAAAGACTTGTAAAGATGATGGTCATCTTTTACAGAAAACGATTTCTGTGGTTTTTGACTTTTATTTGTCAATAAATTTTGAGGTGTATTTGATCTTTGTGAGGGTTTGAAAAGGACATGTCCAAATGGTCCTCTTTGCTACTACATTTCTTGTACGATTGCAAGATGGTTCCCTACCACAAGGTTCTGGTTTGAATAGTTTCAAATTTCATGACTTTTGCATTTATATTGTACTGCACGGTTGAGTTAAAAATGTGTCGGCCTTCACGTTGGACTGCCAATCCGGTCTTACCATGAGATTTTCCCACTACTAGTGTAAACACGTCAGTAACTTTGCTAGTTTGCTGGGTTTTGTCTCCGAACATCATGTCGTGATGATTTTGCAGGTACCCCGAGAGGCCCTTGAGTTTGCTAGAATGTCGATTAACTTCCGTTCCAGCAAATTCGGGTACTCCATATGTCCTATTTTCAGCAAAGGTCATGCTGAAATTTTCCGTGAATTTTAGCATGACTTTGCTAAAAATAGGACATATGGGGTACTTGCGACTAATGCATGGGCCGGGGTATCTTAGTACTTAATTAAGTAGGATCAACTGCCTCAAGCTCAAACAGTTCAGCATTTGAGCCATTATTCTAGGTTTGCCAGTACTAGTTCAGAAGCTCAAGCTAAGGACTAGTTCTGAATCTTCTATCAACGGCTGATATATTTACTGTCGCTTGGTGTTTGTCCTTCAAGAAGTACCTAGTTGAAGTGTCTCATGGTGTTATATTTGCAAATTCAAGTGTTGAGATGTCTATGTTGTGTTAATCAGATAAAAAGATTAGGGTGTGCAGATAACAGTTAACTTAGTTAAGTCTGACAAATACAGTTTGGACAGGTAGAAAGTAGAATTCACCATAAGCCTGGTTATATATGCACTGTCACGTTAGGCTCAATTGTGAAATTTTGGATGCGAAATTTTTGAAACGTGGTGTCCCTTTATTCTTGCTGCATTAAACACATATGCTGAATTCATGTGTGGACAGACAAAACCATGAGTCGCTTATAGTTCAGGAAAAGAATGTTATCATTATTGTTTGGGGGGTTGAAATAATCTGTTTGTTGCACTTTGTGCACTATCTAGTTGAAAACTGTTAAATGGAGATACTAGATTAGCTTTTTGAGGTATCCCATTAAATATAATACATTACTGCCCGCTCTTAAGTATTTTTTCACAACTAATATGCAAGCGCCATAGGTGGCAATAGAGCCAAGTGATTAGGCCCAACTTAGAATTCTCCTTCCCTTTTACGCCACACTTGCATGTCCTTTGTTGGATATTTTTTTAACTATTGCGACATACTTGATAGGGTATATTATTAGAAGATACCCTTATATATCAGTCAACCTAGGGTGCCTCGGCATCGATAAACCCTAAATGATGAAACTTAACTTAGCATTTAGGGTGCCTCAGCGTCGACAAACCCTAAATGATAAAACCTTGGCTTTTAGGGTGCCTCGGTGTCAATAAAAACCTAAATGATGAAAGTTTAGGCTTTTAGGGTGCCTCGGCGTTGACAAACCCTAAATGATAAAAGCTTAGCTTTTAGTATGCCTCGATGTCGACAAACCCTAAATGATGAGACCATGATAATTCCTCACAAACCAACCCTTAAATAACACTGAGCCATTATGACGTCACCCTTGAAGCATTGCGGGCATTTGCAGCCCTTAGCTTGTTCATTGACAATAACCAACTTTTTGACCAAACTTTTTTCCTATTTAGAGCGAAACATGGCCCACAACGATGAGGCCGGCAGTTCGGGCAAGAAATTCTGGGAGCTGTCCCAGGAGATGGAGAAAGAACCTCACCGCTATGAGGACGCCGCGGAAGACACCGATCCCGACTACACAACCCCTAGTGGCGTCGTGGATGACACCACTGATGGTGCCGCCGAGGATGCCACCACTGATGATGGCAGCGCACGCACAGATGGCAGCCAACCGAAGAGGCAACGAAAGGACCGGCGCCCGAACATGCTCGGCACCGTCAAGGAGGAATTTACTGAAGTGTCCTCCGGTGGGCATCCAACGGTGCCCAAAGAATTAGTCAAGGGGTACGCGGGACAGCTCGGGTGCATTCTCCGGAGCACCGTCTCGATCAAGTCGAGAACCTAAGCCATCATGACCGAGGGAATTTGTGCAACCTCCTCTTCACGAATATGCACGAACGATACAAGTTCCCCGGTGACTTGGAAAACACACGCCTCTCAGGGAATAAAGTGAACAGTGTCGCCTCACGAAGATGAGCACGGCCCTGGCTACTTGGGGAGCCATGCTGAAGAGAAGGATTGAAGAAGGTGATAGTTATGAGAAGATCAAGGAGAAAAATCCTTCGATCAACGAAGCTGACTACCTGGAGTTCAAGATCAAGTGCGAGAGCAACGCATCCGAGGAATCAAGTCAGTGGGGGAAAGGTATGTGGGACTTGAACTTAGGGGTCCACACACTCGGTCCCGGCGGTTACAGAGTGGCGGAACCTATATGGGACAAGGAGGACGCGGAGCATGCCGAGCAAGGCCTACCCACCCTCTTCGATAAATACCGTGACAAGCAAACCAGGAACTATGTCAGGGCCTGGTACAAGATTGACCAGGTAACAAAGGAGCTTACCACGGATCCGAAGACCAAGGCGCTTGAGCTTGTTCTGGTAAGAAATACACCCCGGCGTAATTAGCTCCATATGGTTGCATTCTAATTAATGAAGCCAAATTTCTAAATGGTTCACGTTCCTTCCGCAAGAAACTGAAAGCAGTAGTGCGGGGTCGTCTAAGAGCTCCCCTTGGGACACCACTTTAAATAGGGAGTTGAACGTAATGAAAAACAAGGATAAGCTCAGTAAGCCGTCTCAGCTGGTCGTGTGGCCGGCAAAGGCTTGTCCACGAAATGGTCGGAATACTATACCGCTGGGCGAAAGGAGAGAAAGACCAGCTCGGAAATCCAGGAGCGTGAGGTTCAAGAACTCAAGGCAAAAGTGGCGCGGATTCCGAAGATAGTCGAAGAGCAAGTGCGAGACCAACTGGGAGCGACGATCACCGCCATTGTGCCTACCTTGATTGAGGGGCTGCATGCGTGGATTGCGGCGACCAGCAGGGCCGCCCGATTCCCGCTTCACGGCCAAAGAATCAAGACAACGCGCCCGGCGGCGCCATTGGTGTCTCCGGCGGAGGCGGCATTGGTGTCTCCCGCAGCGGCGCTGGCATTGCAGCTTAATGCACCTGGGTGTGGGAAGAATACGCCGGCCGGCACCTCGGCAGCAAGCGGCCCCTCCATCACTTGCACGCCCGCCGTTGGCGACGCCTCGACATTAGCCGAGCTCGACGCCATCACGGTAACTAATTAAGACTCTCGGCCGATGACTACATCTCCTTCCCTTTGACTGGGCATCCCTGACGCCCTACATGTTTTCGCAGGGCGCCGCCGACATTCCATGCACTCTCCTGCACTTCGTGGACGGCGAGTTGATCGATGTCGCCAAGGCCAGAATCGTTCAACCGGGCAGCCGTGTGTTCCACGGTAATCCGATGCCACCCACCGTGTATAGGGTTCAACTGGTTCGGGTGCTGCGGGGCTGCGATGACTTGTTGCCTCCGTTTTGACCCCCTGGGGCTGACGAAGATGATGTGATGACCCTCAGCGCCTGCTTAAGCTGGCCCCTGCTTTGGCCGAAGAGCCAGATTCATTTGGGGGCGGGGGACACCACACCACAGACAACACCGCTAGTCGTGTCGGCGCCAAGCCATGGCAAGACCGCCGCAACGCTGCCGGACATGCATATGGCACAGGATCCGGGCATGCATATGGCACAGGATCCGGACAATGACGATGACGACGGTACATTTACCAACGTTGATAAGTACTTCAACGAACATGGGTACAGTGACGAATTCTTGGGGCCTCCTTCTCAAGAACCCAACCCTGCAAAAGGCGATCGCGATCTAGCTGGTACCACGGAGAAACCCAATTGCAACAGGCGTCGTCTGGCGTTCAGTTCTCAGGAGACGCCTCCAATTGCCGCCTTCACCGAGCCTCAAATAGCCGAGGTGCAAAATTTTATCAGTTCCAACACACTCAAGAAGGCGGTCTCTGAGCAGAACTCGATCCCATTACAGCAGAAGAAGAAGGGACGGAAAAGAAAGAATAACAAGGGTGCGAGCCAGCCGGCACCGAGTACGATCCGTGCTCAGGACGGGCCACCTTCACCTAAGGATATCTCGAGGAGGGTGCATGTGGCGGGTAGGCCGATGCTACCGAGTAATCTGCTCAATGCTGCAACCAGTGTTATGCAGAGTCTGCATGACAGTGTTCTTTCTTTGGAGAAGCGACGTCTCTCCGAGCATGATGTGGCATACCCGGTTTTCGTGGCCAAGGTGCCAGAGGGCAAGGGCTTTGTGGGTAGCGCCATCGGGGGTATGATCGCCCTACGGTTTGATGACATCTTCGCTATGTTTAACCTTCATCCGCTGCACTACACCTTCGTTCGGCTATTTTCGCTGAGTATGGAGATGCGGATCATTAGAGACAAGACCCCGGACATCGTGATAGTCGACCCCTTCTACATGCGTGCCAAGATCTTGGGCAGCGCTGGGGACCGGCAAGTCGCGAGTTCATACCTCGAAGGCGTCATTTTGGCGAACGCAGATAAGGATAACTTCCTTGTGCCTTACTTTCTCGAGTAAGTCATCCCCTCACCGCCCTGTAACATATGATTTCTTAGATTTCGATCGTTCTTTTTTTTCCAACATTCCGTGTTTTGTGAAGTGACACACATTGCACACTCATCCTCTTAAGCCCGAACTATTCCATGGCCACGTATTTCGACTCGGACCGTCAGTCGAAGAAAGACTACACAAATATCAAGAAAGTTCTTGATGATGTTCTCCCCGGCTACGCCAAATCTGGAGGCACCTTCAGGAGGCCAATTCGTAGGTATGGCAAGCACGTGTTCACCCATGTAACGACGTTCCCCTGCGTCAAGCAGCCGCCTGGCGGTCAGAAGGATGCCTACTATGCCCTCCATCACATGCGGGCGATGGTACGGGACCATAATCACCTTCTGCTGCCAAATAGTCTCAAAGATTGGGTCGCACGCTTGTCGTCAATCCAGGACACGAACCTCAGACAAGAATTCTTTCGCATCCAGTCGGAGTTTGTGGAAATCATCCATCAAGATGTCCTTCGTACCTCAGGGCAGTTCTACCTCAAATATCAATCGTCCAACAGTGAAATAGAAACAACGCTACAAATTCAGGCTGACAACGAACGCACATTCATGACCATCACGAAAGACGGCGGCTTCATCCACGCTCCGGTCCCTGAGTCGAGTCGAAAGTAGTGATGCTATGTAGTTCTGAAATATCGATTAGCTCATGTTGTAATTAAACTTTAATGAACTTGTATATCTCTTTGGTTTGGACAGTCGTTCAACTTATATGTAATCGATGCTATTTATTAGTAGGACCATGAATCGTGCTATTAATGTGTTGCTTTTCTCTTCCGATCCTTTTGTTGCATACTTATATATTGCTTATGTATTGTCTGTGAATTGCGACTAACGTCTTGTTTGTCTAGTGCATAGAGATGTAAATGCGTATGTATGGTGGTACAAGGGTAAGGTTCCCGGAGTCTACGACGACTGGGAGGAGTGTCGGAGACAGGTTCACCGTTTCAGCGGTAACAATTACAAAGGGTACACCACTACGGCGGAGGCGGAATCTAGATACGTGTGCTATCTAGCGGGTGAGAGGAGGGAGCGGTGGAGGAACCAGATGAAGACCAGTTTCATCACGATGATGCTCATCGTGCTGACCGCAGCTCTCTTCTTTGTGATGGTAGTTTAGATGATCGATATCGACTTGTAATGTGAAGTCAAACTCGCTACTCGCGGTCTCGAGACTTGTAATGTTCTAACTTTGTTCGGTATTTTGAATTCGGAGACTAATATGATGAATTGTATTCAGAGACTAATCTTCTATTGTATTCGATAAATCTGCTGTTTATATGTTGTGTTGTCTATATTTTGTGCAGTAATATATTTTGTAACATGTGCAAATATCAGAAAAGAAAAAAATCCTAATATTCATACTAGTGGCGCATCATACTGCACTTTAGTGGCGCACTGCAATAAACACACTAGTGGCGCATTAACTAGAAGTGCGCCATTAGTAACCCAGAGCACAAGGTAAATATGGCCCCCGGGAGGCATAGTAATGGCACACCGTTTGACATACTAATGGCACACTTCCAGGTGCGCCACTATTGTTCAGTATACTAATGGCGCACAGTGCGCCATTAGTACTAGTTACTAGTGGCGTGATGATAGTGGCGCACCTGTAGTGCGCCATTAATGGCCAAAATAGGTGCGCCAGTAATTAACCTTTTCCTAGTAGTGCAACAACAAAGTAGAGGACGTCTAACTTGATTTTGTAGGGCTTGTTGTGATAT
This sequence comes from Aegilops bicornis, assembly GCA_021605145.1. Classification (NCBI taxonomy): domain Eukaryota; kingdom Viridiplantae; phylum Streptophyta; class Magnoliopsida; order Poales; family Poaceae; genus Aegilops; species Aegilops bicornis. Next base: position 570,687,358 of record CM038672.1, read on the forward strand.
GATATGGTTAAGACGTGATAAGATATAAGTTGTTGTATGAGATGATCATGTTTTGTATAAGTTATCGGCAACTGGCATAACCCTTATGGTTGTCTCTTTTTGCATAAGATGCAAGCGCCAAATAATTGCTTTACTTTATCGCTATGCGATAGCAATAGTTGCAAGAGCAATAGTTGGCGAGATGACCATTCGACGACACATTGATATAGATCAAGATGATGGAGATCATGGTGTCATGCCGGTGACGATGGAGATCATGACGGTGCTTTGGAGATGGAGATCAAAGGCACAAGATGATGATGGCCATATAATGCCACATATTTTGATTGCATGTGATGTTTATCTTTTATACATCTTCTTTTGCTTAGTTGGCGGTAGCATTATAAGATGATCCCTCACTAAATTTCAAGGTATAAGTGTTCTCCCTGAGTATGCACCGTTGCGAAAGTTCTTCGTACTAAGACACCGTGTGATGATCGGGTGTGATAAGCTCTACGTTCAAATACAACGGGTACAAGACAGTTTTGCACACGCGGAATACTCAGGTTAAACTTGACGAGCTTGGCATATGCAGATATGGCCTCGGAACACTGGAGACCGAAAGGTCGAGCGTGAATCATATAGTAGATATGATCAACATAGTGATGTTCACCATTGAAAACTACTCCATCTCACGTGATGATCGGACATTGTTTAGTTGATTAGGATCACGTGATCATTTAGATGACTAGAGGGATGTCTATCTAAGTGGGAGTTCTTAAGTAATATGATTAATTGAACTTTAATTTATCACGAACTTAGTCCTGATAGTATTTGCATATCTATGTTGTAGATCAATAGCTCACTTTTAGCTGCCCTATTATATTTTTGATATGTTCCTAGAGAAAACTAAGTTGAAAGATGTTAGTAGCAATGATGCGGATTGGATCTGTGATCTGAAGATTATCCTCATTGCTACACAGAAGAAATATGTCCTTGATGCACCGCTAGGTGATAGACCAATTGCAGGAGCAGATGCAAACATTATGAACGTTTTGGCAAGCTCGATATGATGACTACTTGATAGTTTAGTGCATCATGCTTTACGGCTTAGAACCAGGACTTCAAAAAAATTGTTTTGAACGCCACGGAGCATATAAGATGTTCCAAGAGTTGAAATTGGTATTTCATACTCATGCCCGTGTCGAGAGGTATGAGACCTCTGACAATACTTTGCCTACAAGATGGAGGAGAACAGCTCAACCCGGTGAGCATGTGCTCGATTATGCGGATACTACAATTGCTTGAATCGAGTGGGAGTTGATCTTCCAGATAAGATAGTAATTGACAAAGTTCTCTCATCACTATCACCAAGTTACTAGAACTTCGTGGTGAACTATAATATGCAAGGGGTGAAGAAAGTAATTCCCGAGCTCTTCGTGATGCTGAAATCAGCGAAGGTAGAAATCAAGAAAGAGCATCAAGTATTGATGGTTGACAAGACCACTAGTTTCAAGAAAAGGGCAAAGGGAAGAAGGGTAACTTCAAGAAGAACTGCAAGCAAGTTGCTGCTCAAGTGAAAAAACCCAAAGCCTGGACCTAAGCCTAAGACTAAGTGCTTCTACTGCAAAGAGACTGGTCACTGGAAGCGGAGCTGCCCCAAGAATTTGGCGGATAAGAAGGATAAAAAAGTGAACAGAAGTATATTTGATATACATGTTATTGATGTTTACTTTACTAGTGTTCATAGCAACCCCTTAGTATTTGATACTAGTTCAGTTGCTAAGAGTAGTAACTCGAAACGGGAGTTGCAGAATGAACAGAGACTAGTTAAGGGAGAAGTGACGATGTGTCAGGACCCCGATTCTAAGTCACACCGATCTAGCCTGTAACACCTCATATCACTTTGCGGCCTCACGCACGGTATTCCCACGGGTGTCGCCTTACCATGGCAGGACCGTTTATGCCTTTTGGCTCACGTATATGATAGTGTCGCTAGCATCCATATGACAGAGAACCCGGGCCGACATGACTAGTCGTGAACCCAAAGTGGCACTAACTTAGGGGGACAGGCATACATGAAACAACATCGAGCATGTCGGTCAGCAGCGTGTGAATCCGGGCTGTAGCACTGGGCTAATAGGACTCCGGGAACCCGGGCTGTAGCAGGCTAGGCAGGACTCCGATTAGTGTGCTTATTCTGACCAAAAAGGACATCGGGAACGGAAAGAAAGGATTTGCAAATGCATCAGACTATTTAGAGACCTGGGATGACTCGGACAGCATAACGGTTGTAAATGCTCAGAAAAAGTTGAGACATCCTGCAAAAATGGTGGCATAACCACTCAGAAGCACAAAATCAAGGTTCCGAGACCAACTATGAACACACGGAAGTAGTAGAAACTGAACGGGGGCTTAAAACCAACAATCTTAAAAGTCTATGGATTAGTAACACGTCATCCTGATAGATAGATGAGAAGACTAGTTCTTAAACCCCGTAGAAGAGAAGAGGATGACTCAGATCAGAAGGGCATAAGATGAAGGAGTAAAAAGAGCCTTATGTTCCCTTCGACAATCAATTCCCTTATATAACTAAAGCATTTCTAGACTCAACTTCGACCAGTTTGGCTTGGTAATCTCTGAGCGATCGGGGCTCGATACCAAAGCTGTCGGGACCCGATTCTAAGTCATACCGATCTAGCTGTAACACCTCATATCACTTTGCGGCCTCACGCACGGTATTCCCACAGGTGTCGCCTTACCATGGCCCGGGACCGTTATGCCTTTTGGCTCACGTATATGATAGTGTCGCTAGCATCCATATGATAGAGAACCGGGCCGACATGACTAGTCGTGAACCCAAAGTGGCACTAACTTAGGGGGACGAGCATACATGAATCAACATCGAGCATGTCGATTGACGTGTGAATCCGGGCTGTAGCCTTTGGGCTAACAGGACTCGGGAACCCGGGCTGTAGCGAGCTAGGTAGGACTAGGATGTCACCGCGTGACATTTCCCGGAAGCCAGACATAGGAACAAAGTGAATCACATGCCGGCGATCAAGTGTTAGGAGCAAGTAGTCTTTGGGCTAGCAGGACTCGGTGAACCGGATCAGAAGGACTACTATGGCTCATGGAAGCACAAGACTACATTTCCCCATAAGAGAGGCTACCAAGGATAAACAACTAGGTTGTCGGATCCCACACATACCAAGCATTTCAATTATACACACAATATGCTCGATATGTGTAAATACAACATGGCATCACAACATAACTCTACGACTCAAGTATTTATTCAATAGGCTCCGAGGAGCGAGATATTACAAACATGGGTCTCATGACCCAACATTCAGAGCATACAAGTCAAAACACATGCGGAAGCTTAATATGTCTGAGTACAGACATCTACAAATTAAAAAGGCTGAGAAGCCTCACTATCTACCAGATCCTGCAGAGGGCACAAGATCGTAGCTGAGGTAGCCAGCTAAACGTCGAAGTCCAAGCGGAACTACTAGCGAGACTGAAGTCTCTCTGCAAAACATAAATTAAGCAAACATGAGTACAAATGTACCCAACAAGACTTACATCAGAACTAACTACATATGCATCGGTATCAACAACGGGGGTGGTGGAGTTTAACTGCAGCAAGCCAGCTTTGACTCGGTGGCTATCCTAAACTACAACTGCAAGTAACTCTTTTGAGGTGGCGCACACGAGTCCACATATTCACCAATCAATACACCACTATGGATCCGAACCCGTCTTCCTATGAGAACGCCATCCATAGCACTCACGCTTATCTTGCACATTTTAGAGTATCCACTTTCACTTGTCTACGAACTGTTATAGGCAACCCAGAAGTCCTTTACCGTGGACGCGGCTATTCGAATAGATCATTTATAACCCTGCAGGGGTGTACTTCTTCACACACGCTCTCGCCACTTACCACCATGTACACGTCGTGTATCTCGGCAACCTTCAAGCGGAAGCTTTGGCGAGGAGTCGGCCATGACCTGACTAACCACACAAGTCTCTAGTCCAGGTTTATCGCCTATTCGGGTTCCATCCGCGAGGAGATCTGGCCGGGGTGTCGCTCGTGGCCCCAAATGATGAGAGCAGGGGTCCCGAGGCACCAAACGGGCGTCCCGGTACAGCGTGCCTCGTGTCTCTACCGCAACATAGCCCACCCCTAGGGTCAACGCTACACACGGCCCCCAACACATATCCTACAAACACCAGAAACTAGTTGCAACTCCTGGACAGAGATCAAGTTGATTAATAAGTCGAGAGAGCTTGGAATGCCCGGAGCCCAATGTGTGGTAGTAACTGTTTCATGGATCACAAACACGAACTCAGTTCACGAGGGCCGGCTGCAATGAGACAACCCACCATGTACTCCTACATGGCCTCTCACCGCTACCTTTACCAAATCGTGTTCACACACTTAGCTCTCAACAGTAGGACATGTTCACACACCTCCGATTCATCCCCGATGAATCAGACCTGACTCAACTCTAAGTAGTAGCAGGCATGACAAACAAGCATGTATGAGTAGGCATATCAGGGCTCAAACAACTCCTACTCATGCTAGTGGGTTTCATCTATTTACTGTGGCAATGACAGGTCATGCAGAGGAAAAGGGTTCAGCTACCGCAGCAAGTACCAAATATGTCGTTGTTGTCCTAATGCAGTAAAAGAGAGCAGGACGAGAGAGTGGGATTGTATCGGAATGAACAAGGGGGTTTTGCTTGCCTGGCACTTCTGAAGATAATATAGTTCTTCATCGGTGTCATCGAACTCATCGTCGATGCGCCGTCTCATCGAGAGGGACAAACACGGCAAACAAGGAAGAACACAATCAATGCAATGCGACAATATGATGCATGAATGTGACATGGCAATATGATATGATTTGAGCTAATGCAACTAGCAGCAGGTTAAATGAAGTTGGTTTGAACCCTAGGTTCAAATTCAAACTCCATATGTGAAGGTTTAAATGCCATTATAAGATTTGGCCTAAACAGCTACCATAAGTTGATCTAACATGCAAGAAAGTGGTACAGATGGGTAGATTGGATTTTTCTGATCATTTTTCATATATAATTTGTTTGATTTGGAGTTACGGTTGAATTTCTATGATTTTTAGAGGTTAGCACTATTTTCTGAAATTACCTGAAAAGAGTAAATCCAGAAAAGCCTATTACTGCGCCAGCATTGCGCCATGCTGACCTCAGCAGGTCAACTGACCCGGTCCAGGTCAAACCTGACCAGTGGGTCCCGTCTGTCAGTAGTTAGTTAAACTAATTAAATTTAATTAGCGTTAAACTAACACTAACCTAGTTTAGTTAGTGGCCTGGGGCCCACACGTCAGTGACCCAAGGGGTCAACCTGGGCCGACCCGGGGTCAACTTGGTCAGCGGGGTTAAACCTGCCGGCGTCGAGTTACCGGCGAGGCCGAGACTGTTGGGGAACGTAGTAATTTCAAAATTTTCCTACGCACACGCAAGGATCATGGTGATGCATAGCAACGAGAGGGGAGAGTATTGTCCACGTACCCTCGTAGACCGTAAGAGGAAGCGTTATGACAACGCGGTTGATGTAGTAAATGCGTCTTCACGATCCGACCGATCCAAGTACCGAACGCACGGCACCTCCGAGTTCAGCACACGTTCAGCTCGATGACGATCCCCAGACTCCGATCCAGCAAAGTGTCGGGGATGAGTTCCGTCAGCACGACGGTGTGGTGACGATGATGATGTTCTACCGGCACAGGGCTTCGCCTAAACTTCGCGACGATATGATCGAGGTGGAATATGGTGGAGGGGGGCACCGCACACGGCTAAGGAACGATCACGTAGATCAACTTGTGTGTTATGGGGTGCCCCCCTGTCCCCGTATATAAAGGAGCAAGCGAGGGGGTGGCCGGCCTAGGAGGGGGCGCACCAGGGAGGAGTCCTACTCCCACCGGGAGTAGGATTCCCTCCCCCCCCCCCCCTTCCAAGTAGTAGGAGTAGGAGTCAAGGAAAGGGGAAGAGAAGAGAAGGAAGGAGGCGCAGCCTCCCCTAGTCAGTCGGACTAGGCCTTGGGGCGCCCAACCTCTCCTTTCTCTTTCCCCTAAAGCCCAATAAGGCCCATATACTCCCCGGCGAATTCCCGTAACTCTCCGGTACTCCGAAAAATACCCGAATCACACGGAACCTTTTCGAACTCCGAATTTAGTCGTCCAATATATCGATCTTTACGTCTCGACCATTTTGAGACTCCTCGTCATGTCCCCGATCTCATCCGGGACTCCGAACTCCTTCGGTACATCAAAACTCATAAACTCATAATATAACTATCATTGAAACCTTAAGCGTGCGGACCCTACGGGTTCGAAACTATGTAGACATGACCGAGAACCGTTTCCGGTCAATAACCAATAGCGGAACCTGGATGCTCATATTGGCTCCTAGATATTCTACGAAGAGCTTTATCGGTCAAACCGCATAACAACATACGTTGTTCCCTTTGTCATCGGTATGTTACTTGCCCGAGATTTGATCGTCGGTATCCCAATACCTAGTTCAATCTCGTTACCGGCAAGTCTCTTTACTCATTATGTAATGCATCATTCCGTAACTAACTCATTAGCTACATTGCTTGCAAGGCTTATAGTGATGTGCATTACCGAGAGGGCCCAAAGATACCTCTCCGACAATCGGAGTGACAAAACCTAATCTCGAAATAAGCCAACCCAACATGTACCTTTGGAGACACATGTAGTACTCCTTTATAATCACCCGATTCACGTTGTGACGTTTGGTAGCACCCAAAGTGTTCCTCCGGTGGCAGGAGTTGCATAATCTCATAGTTACGGGAACATGTATAAGTCATGAAGAAAGCAATAGCAATATACTAAACGATCAAGTGCTAGGCTAACGGAATGGGTCATGTCAATCACATCATTCTCCTAATGATGTGATCCCATTAATCAAATAACAACACAAGTCTATGGTTAGGAAACATAACCATCTTTGATTAATGAGCTAGTCAAGTAGAGGCATACTAGTGACTATATGTTTGCCTATGTATTCACACATGTATTATGTTTCCGGTTAATACAATTCTAGCATGAATAAAAAACATTTATCATGAAATAAGGAAATATATAATAACTTTTTTATTGCCTCTAGGGCATATTTCCTTCAGTCTCCCACTTGCACTAGAGTCAATAATCTAGTTCACATCGCCATGTGATTTAACACCAATATTCATATCTGTATATGATTAACACCCATCGTCATGTGACCAACACCCAAAGGGTTTACTAGAGTCAATAATCTAGTTCACATCGCTATGTGATTAACACCCAAAGAGTACTAAGGTGTGACCATGTTTTGCTCGTGAGAGAAGCTTTAGTCAACGGGTCTGTCATATTCAGAGCCGTATGTATTTTGCAAATATTCTATGTCTACAATGCTCTGCACGAAGTTACTATAGCTAATTGCTCCCATTTTCAATTTGTATCCAGATTGAGACTTATAGTCATCTGGATCGGTGTAAAAGCTTGCACTATTGTAACTCTTTACGACGGGCTCTTTTATTACCTCCATAATCGAGAAATATTTCCTTAGTCCTCACAAAGGATATTCTTAACCGATGTCCAGTGATCTAATATTAGATCAAAATTGTATTGCTTTGCCAAACTCAGAGCAAGGTATACAATAGGTCTGGTTCACAGCATAGCATACATTATAGAACCTATGACTGAGGCATAGGGAATGACTTTTCATTCTCTTTCTATTTTTTGCCGTGGTCGGGCTTTGAGTCTTACTCAATTTCACACCTTGTAACACAGGCAAGAAACTCTTTCTTTGACTGTTCCATTTTGAACTACTTCAAAATCTTGTCAAGGTATGTACTCATTGAAAAACTTATCAAGCGTCTTGATCTATCTCTATAGATCTTGATGCTCAATATGTAAGTAGATTTACTGAGGTCTTTCTTTTAAAGAACTCCTTTCAAATACTCCTTTATGCTTTCCAGAAAAATTCTACATCATTTCTGATCAACAATATGTTACTCACATATATTTATCGGAAATGCGGTAGTGCTCCCACTCACTTTATTGTAAATACAGGCTTCACCGTAAGTCTGTATAAAACTATATGCTTTGATCAACTTATCAAAGCGTGTATTCCAACTTCGAGATGCTTGCACCAGTCAATAGATGGATCGCTGGAGCTTGCACATTTTGTTAGCACCTTTAGGATTGACAAAACCTTCTGGTTGCATCATATACAACTCTTCTTTAATAAATCCATTAAAGAATGTAGTTTGGACATCCATTTGACAGATTTCATAAAATGTGGCAATTGCTAACATGATTCGGACAGTCTTAAGCATCGCTACAGTTGAGAAAATCTCATTGTAGTCAACACCTTGAACTTGTCAGAAACCTTTTTGTGACAAGTCGAGCTTTGTAGATAGTAACACTACTATCAGTGTCCGTCTTCCTCTTGAAGATCCATTTATTTAACATGGCTTGCTGATCATCGAGCAAGTCAATCAAAGTCCATACTTTGTTCTCATACATGGATCCTATCTCAGATTTCATGGCCTCAAGCCATTTCGCGAATCTGGGCTCATCATCGCTTCCTCATAGTTCGTAGGTTCATCATGGTCTAGTAACATGACTTCCAGAACATGATTACCGTACCACTCTGGTGTGGATCTTACTCTGGAAGACCTACGAGGATTGGTAGCAACTTGATCTGAAGTTTCATGATCATCATCATCATTAACTTCCTCACTAATTGGTGTGGGAATCACTGGAACTGATTTCGGTGATGAACTACTTTCCAATAAGGGAGAAGGTACAATTACCTCATCAAGTTCTACTTTCCTCCCACTCACTTCTTCTGAGAGAAACTTCTTCTCTAGAAAGGATCCATCTTAGCAACGAATAACTTGCCTTCGGATCTGTGATAGAAGGTGTACCCAATAGTTACCTTTGGGTATTCTATGAAGACGCACTTTTCCGATTTGGGTTCGAGCTTATCAGGTTGAAACCTTTTCATATAAGCATCGCAACTCCAAGCTTTAAGAAATGACAGCTTAGGTTTACTGCTAAACCATAGTTCATACGGTGTCATCTCAACGGATTTAGATGGTGCCCTTTTAACGTGAATGCAGTTGTCTCTAATGCATAACCCCAAAACGATAATGGTAAATCAGTAAGAGACATCATAGATCGCACCATATCCAATAAAGTGCGGTTACGACATTCGGACACACCATAACATTGTGGTGTTCCAGGTGGCGTGAGCTGTGAAACTATTCCACATTGTTTTAATTGAAGACCAAACTCGTAACTCAAATATTCGTCTTCGCGATCAGATCGCAGAAATTTTATTTTCTTGTTACGATGATTTTTCCACTTCACTCTGAAATTCTTTGAACTTTTCAAATGTTTCAGACTTGTGTTTCATCAAGTAGATATACACATATCTGCTCAAATCATCTGTGAAGGTCAGAAAATAACGATACTTGCCGTGAGCTTTAACACTCATCGGACTGCATACATCAGTATGTATTATTTCCAATAAGTCAGTTGCTTGCTCCATTGTTCCGGAAGCGAGTCTTTAGTCATCTTGCCCATAAGGCATGGTTCGTAAGCATCAAGTGATTCCAAAAACCCATCGGCATGGAGTTTCTTCATGCGCTTTACACCAATATGACCTAAGCGGCGGTGCCACAAATGAGTTGCACTATCATTATTAACTTTGCATCTTTTGGCATCAATATTATGAATATGTGTATCACTACGATCGAGATCCAACAAACTATTTTTATTGGGTGTATGACCATTGAAGGTTTTATTCATGTAAGCAGAACAACAATTATTCTCGACTTTAAATGAATAACCGTATTGCAATAAACATGATCAAATCATATTTATGCTCAACGCAAACGCCAAATAACATTTATTTAGGTTTAACACTAATCCCGAAAGTATAGGGAGTGTGCGATGATGATCATATCAATCTTGGAACTACTTCCAACACTCATCGTCACTTCCCCTTCAACTAGTTTCTGTTTATTCTGCAACTCCCGTTTCGAGTTACTACTCTTAGCAACTGAACCAGTATCAAATACTGGGGTTGCTACGAACACTAGTAAAATACACATCAATAATCTGTATATCAAATATACCTTTGTTCACTTTGCCATCCTTCTTATCCGCCAAATACTTGGGGTAGTTCCGCTTCCAGTGACCAGTTCCATTGCAGCAAACGCACTTAGTCTCAGGCTTAGGTCCAGACTTGGGCTACTTCACTCGAGCAGCAACTTGCTTGCCGTTCTTCTTGAAGTTCCCCTTCTTCCCTTTGCTCTTTTCCTTGAGACTAGTGGTCTTGTCAACCATCAACACTTGATGTTTTTCTTGATTTCTACCTTCGCCGATTTTAGCATCGCGAAGAGCTTGGGAATTGTTTTCGTCATCCCTTGCATACTATAGTTCATCACGAAGTTCTAGTAACTTAGTGATGGTGACTAGAGAATTCTGTCAATTACTATCTTATCTGGAAGATTAACTCCCACTTGATTCAAGCGATTGAAGTACCCAGACAATCTGAGCACATCCTCACTAGTTGAGCGATTCTCCTCCATCTTTTAGCTATAGAACTTGTTGGAGACTTCATATCTCTCAACTCGGGTATTTGCTTGAAATATTAACTTCAATTCCTGGAACATCTCATATGGTCCATGGCGTTCAAAACGTCTTTGAAGTCCCGATTCTAAGCCGTTAAGCATGGTGCACTAATCTATCAAGTAGTCATCATATTGAGCTAGCCAAACGTTCATAACGTCTGCATCTGCTCTTGCAATAGGTCTGACACCTAGCGGTGCATCAAAGACATAATTCTTCTGTGCAGCAATGAGGATAAACCTCAGATCACGGACCAAGTCCGCATCATTGCTACTAACATTTTTCAACTTAATTTTTTCTCTAGGAACATATCAAAAACATATGGAAGCAACAACGCGAGCTATTGATCTACAACATAATTTGCAAAATACTACCAAGACTAAGTTCATGATAAATTAAAGTTCAATTAATCATATTACTTAAGAACTCCCACTTAGACAGACATCTCTCTAGTCATCTAAGTGATCACGTGATCCAAATCAACTAAACCATGTCCGATCATCACGTGAGATGGAGTAGTTTCAATGGTGAACATCACTATGTTGATCATATCTACTATATGATTCACGTTCGACCTTTCGGTCTCCGTGTTAGAGGCCATATCTGTTATATGCTAGGCTCGTCAAGTTTAACTTTGAGTATTCCGCGTGTGCAACTGTTTTGCACCCGTTGTATTTGAACGTAGAGCCTATCACACCCGATCATCACGTGGTGTCTCAAAGACGAAGAACTTTCGCATAGCGGTGCATACTCGGGAGAACACTTCTTGATAATTTTTAGTGAGAGATCATCTTAAAATGCTACCGTCAATCAAAGCAAGATAAGATGCATAAAGGATAAACATCACATGCAATCAATATAAGTGATATGATATGGCCATCATCATCTTGTGCTTGTGATCTCCATCTCGAAGCACCGTCGTGATCACCATCGTCACCGGCGCGACACCTTGATCTCCATCGTAGCATCGTTGTCGTTACGCCATCTATTGCTTCTCGACTATCGCTACCGCTTAGTGATAAAGTAAAAGCAATTACAGGCGTTTGCATTTCATACAATAAAGCGACAACCATATGGCTCCTGCCGATTGCCGATAACTCTGTTACAAAACATGATCATCTCATACAATAAAATATAGCATCACGTCTTGACCATATCACATCACAACATGCCCTGCAAAAACAAGTTAGACGTCCTGTACTTTGTTGTTGCAAGATTTACGTGGCTGCTATGGGCTGAGAAAGAACCGTTCTTACCTACGCATCAAAACCACAACAATAGTTCGTCAAGTAAGTGCTGTTTTAACCTTCGCAAGGACCGGGCGTAGCCATACTCAGTTCAACTAAAGTTGGAGAAACAGACACCCGCTAGTCACCTGTGTGCAAAGCACGGCGGTAAAACCAGTCTCGCGTGGCGTCTGGCGTAATGTCGGTCCGGGCCGCTTCATCCAACAATACCGCCGAACCAAAGTATGACATGCTGGTAAGCAGTATGACTTGTATCGCCCACAACTCACTTGTGTTCTACTCATGCATATAACATGTACGCATAAAACAGGCTCTGATGCCACTGTTGGGGAACGTAGTAATTTCAAAATTTTCCTACGCACACACAAGGATCATGGTGATGCATAGCAACGAGAGGGGAGAGTATTGTCCACGTACCCTAATAGACCATAAGCGGAAGCGTTATGACAACGCGGTTGATGTAGTCGTACGTCTTCACGATCCGACCGATCCAAGTACCGAACGTACGGCACCTCCGAGTTCAGCACACGTTCAGCTCGATGGCGATCCCGGACTCCGATCGAGAAAAGTGTGGGGATGAGTTCCATCAACCTGACGGTGTGGTGACGATGATGATGTTCTACCGGCGCAGGGCTTCGCCTAAACTCCGCGATGATATGACCGAGGTGGAACATGGTGGAGGGGGGCACCGCACACGGCCAAGGAACGATCACGTAGATCAACTTGTGTGTTATGGGGTGCCCCCCTGCCCCCGTATATAAAGAAGCAAGGGAGGGGGCGGCCGGCCTAGGAGGGGGCGCACCAGGGAGGAGTCCTACTCCCACCGGGAGTAGGATTCCCCCCCTTCCAAGTAGTAGGAGTAGGAGTCAAGGAAAGGGGGAAGAGAAGAGAAGGAAGGAGGCCCCGCAGCCCCTCCCCCTAGTCCAATTCGGACTAGGCCTTGGGGGGGCGCCCAACCTCTCCTCTCTCTTTCCCCTAAAGCCCAATAAGGCCCATATACTCCCCGTCGAATTCCCGTAACTCTCCGGTACTCCGGAAAATACCCGAATCACTCGGAACCTTTCCGAACTCCGAATATAGTCGTCCAATATATCGATCTTTACGTCTCGACCATTTTGAGACTCCTCTTCACGTCCCCGATCTCATCCGGGACTCCGAACTCCTTCGGTACATCAAAACTCATAAACTCATAATATAACTATCATCGAAACCTTAAGCGTGCGGCCCCTACGGGTTCGAGAACTATGTAGACATGACCGAGAACCGTTTCCAGTCAATAACCAATAGCGGAACCTGGATGCTCATATTGGCTCCTACAGATTCTACGAAGATCTTTATCGGTCAAACCGCATAACAACGTACGTTGTTCCCTTTGTCATCGGTATGTTACTTGCCCGAGATTTGATCGTCCGTATCCCAATACCTAGTTCAATCTCGTTACCGGCAAGTCTCTTTACTCGTTATGTAATGCTTAATTCCGTAACTAACTCATTAGCTACATTGCTTGCAAGGCTTATAGTGATGTGCATTACCGAGAGGGCCCGGAGATACCGCTCCGACAATCGGAGTGACAAAACCTAATCTCGAAATACGCCAACTCAACATGTACCTTTGGAGACACCTGTAGAGCTCCTTTATAATCACCGATTACGTTGTGACGTTTGGTAGCACCCAAAGTGTTCCTCCGGTAAACGGAGTTGCATAATCTCATAGCTACGAGGAACATGTATAATTCATGAAGAAAGCAATAGCAATATACTAAGCGATCAAGTGCTAGGCTAACGGAATGGGTCATGTCAATCACATCATTCTCCTAATGGCGTGATCCCATTAATCAAATAACAACACATGTCTATGGTTAGGAAACATAACCATCTTTGATTAATGAGCTAGTCAAGTAGAGGCATACTAGTGACTATATGTTTGTCTATGTATTCACACATGTATCATGTTTCCGGTTAATACAATTCTAGCATGAATAATAAACATTTATCATGAAATAAGGAAATATATAATAACTTTATTATTGCCTCTAGGGCATATTTCCTTCAGAGACAACGGAGAGCGTCGGAAACGCTGCTCCGGCCACAGTTTGATGCACGGGTGGGTGCTACGAGTAGCTGGCGATGTGGCGCATCCAATGGTGGCGGTGTTTGGTGCTAGGGTGGCCGGGAACAACGGCGGCGAGCACGTCCGCGGCGGCCGGAGTTCGGGCCTCGGCGGAAACCATGCTAGGTTGCACAACATGACGTGGGGGTGGCCGCGTTCGACTCGTGGGGATGTACTAAGTGCAGTGGTGAGCTCGGGTGCAAGCTTGCACGGCCGTGTACCAGTGGCGACATGGCGGCGGCGAAGCTATCAGCTCCGATGGCCATGGTGGTTAGAGGACGCGGACGAGCGCGGGGAGAGGGGGAAAATGCTCGGGGGCTCACAGCGGTGTTGTAGGGATGGCCAGTGTGCTCGGGGAAGCTCGGGAGGCGGCGAATCGACGGCGGCAGTCCCCGGTGGCCGAGGAGGGGAACGGCGGAGCTGGCGGCGTCCAGGGGCTTCCGGCGCCTTACATCTTGCTAAGGAGGAAGAGGGGGACGAGGCGGAGCTCTTGAGCCAGTCAGGGAAGCGAGGGGAGGCGGTGGCCGCGGTGGTGCACGTCGGCGGCGGCGGGCGCGTTCAGGTGGTGCGAGGAAGAGAGCCAGAGGAGGGGAAGGAGCACGGGGAGAGTGAGAGAGGGACCAGGGAGGCTGCATGGCGTCGTGGAGGCGTCCAGGCCCTCAGCGGCAAGTAGGAGGTGGCGCCTGGCGGTCTGTAGCGTTGAACACGCCCGTCCTCACAACAAGGAGGAAGGCGACAGGGGAGTTGGCGGTGGTGGGCTGGGCCAGTTGGCTGGGCTGCCAGCTGGGCCGGCCAGGTGGGCTGCATAGTAGGTAGGTCCAGGTAACTCTCTCCCTCTCTTATTTGTTTCTGTTTTCTATTCCTTCTGTTTTGTTTTGATTTAGTAAAATACTAAACCATTTTATAAAATCCTGGAAATAATTAGGGGTGTTGTCTGAATTATTCTAGTGACCCATAACAACTTCCAACATTTTTGGAGCATCTAAAATATATATAGCATTAAAATAGCTCCAATTCAAATATGTTCGAATTAATTCAAAGCCCAAATATGTCCTGCAAAAAATATAAACCATTTTTGGTAGATGCTTCCACCTCAAACCAGAAATGTTGAACATTTTAGAGGCATTTTGAGTTCAATGAAAAAGATTTTATTTTCACCCTAGTTGAATCCATTTGGTGCTAGGGTTTAAGCATCCCCATTTCAAAATTAATAGAAATTGAAAATGATGCATGGATGCAATGCCACTAATTACTAGAAGATTTCTAGGGCTGTGACACGATGTGTGTTGGAAGTGGTTCCAAGATTGATATGATCATCATCGCACACTCCCTATACTTTCGGGATTAGTGTTGAACCTAAATAAATGTTATTTGGTGTTTGCGTTGAGCATGAATATGATTTGATCATGTTTGTTGCAATACGGTTATTCATTTAAGTCAGAGAATAATTGTTGTTCTGTTTACATGAATAAAACCTTCTATGGCCATACACCCAATGAAAATGGTTTGTTGGATCTCCATCGTAGTGATTCATATATACATAAGATTGAAGCCAAAAGATGCAAAGTTAATAATGATAGTGCAACTTATTTGTGGCACTGCCGTTTAGGTCATATTGGTGTAAAGCGCATGAAGAAACTCCATGCTGATGGTCTTTTGGAATCACTTGATTATGAATCACTTGATACATGCAAACCATGCCTCATGGGCAAGATGACTAAGACTCCGTTCTCCGGAACATTGGAGCGACCTACAGATTTGTTGGAAATAATACATAATGATGTATGCGGTCCAATGAGTGTTGAGGCTCGCGGCGGGTATCATTATTTTCTGACCTTCACAGATGATTTGAGCAGATATGGGTATATCTACTTGATGGAACATTAGTCTGAAACATTTGAAAAGTTCAAAGAATTTCAGAGTGAAGTGGAAAATCATCATAACAAGAAAATAAAATTTCTACGATCTGATCGTGAAGGAGAATATTTGAGTTACGAGTTTGGTCTTCATTTGAAACAATGCGGAATAGTTTCGCGACTCACGCCACCTCGAACACCACAGCGTCATGGTGTGTCTGAACGTCGTAACCGCACTTTATTAGATATGGTGCGATCTATGATGTCTCTTACCGATTTACCACTATCGTTTTGGGGTTATGCATTAGAAATAGCTACATTCACGTTAAATAGGGCACCATCTAAATCCGTGGAGATGACACCATATGAACTGTGGTTTGGCGCGAAACCTAAGCTGTCGTTTCTTAAAGTTTGGGACTGCGATGCTTATGTGAAAAAGTTTCAACATGATAAGCTCGAACCCTAATCGGAGAAGTAAATCTTCATAGGATACCCAAAAGAAATTGTTGGGTACACCTTCTATCACAGATCCAAAGGCAAGATACTCGTTGCTGAGAATGGATCCTTTCTAAAGAAGGAGTTTCTATGGAAAGAAGTGAGTGGGAGGAAAGTAGAACTTGATGAGGTAACTGTACCTGCTCCCTTATTGGAAAGTAGTTTATCACAGAAATCTGTTCCTGTGACTCCTACACCAATTAGTGAGGAAGCTAATGATGATGATCATGTAACTTCGGATCAAGTTACTACCGAACCTCGTAGGTAAACCAGAGTAAGATCCGCACCAGAGTGGTACAGTAATCCTGTTCTGGAGGTCATGTTACTTGACCATGACGAACCGATAAACTATGAGGAAGCGATGATGAGCCCAAATTCCGCAAAACGGTTTAAGGCCATGAAATCTCAGATGGGATCCATGTATAAGAACAAAGTATGGACTTTGATTGACTTGCCCGATGATTGGTGAGCCATTGAGATTAAATGGATCTTCAAGAGGAAGGCAGAATGACGATAGTAGTGTTACTATCTACAAAGCTCGAATTGTCGCAAAAGGTTTTCGACAAGTTCAAAGGTGTTGACTATGATGAGAGTTTCTCACTCGTATCTATGCTTAAGTCTGTCCGAATCATGTTGGCAATTGCCGCATTTTATGAAATCTGGCAAATGGATAAACAAAACTACATTCCTTAATGGGTTAATTAAAGAAGAGTTATATATGATGCAACCAGAAGGTTTTGTCAATCCTAAAGGTGCTAACAAAATATGCAAGCTCTAGCGATCCATCTATGGACTGGTGCAAGCATCTCGGAGTTGGAATATACGCTTTGATGAGTTGATCAAAGCATATAGTTTCTCTGAGACTTGCGATGAAGCCTGTATTTACAAGAAAGTGAGTGGGAGCACTACAACATTTCTGATAAGTATATGTGAATAACATATTGTTGATCGGAAATAATGTAGAATTATTCTGCAAAGCATAAAGGAGTGTTTGAAAGGAGTTTTTCAAAGAAATACCTCAGTGAACCTACTTACATATTGAGCATAAAGATCTATAGAGATAGATCAAGACGCTTGATAAGTTTTTTCAATGAGTACATACCTTGACAAGATTTTTGAAGTAGTTCAAAATGGAACAGTCAAAGAAAGAGTTCTTGCCTGTGTTACAAAGGTGTGAGATTGAGTAAGACTCAAAACCCGACCACGGCAGAAGATAGAAAGAGAATGAAAGTCATTCCCTATGCCACAGCCATAGGTTCTATAAAGTATGCCATGTTGTGTGCCAGATCTATTGTATACCCTACACTGTGTTTAGCAAGGAAGTACAATAGTTATCTAGGAGTAGATCGCTAGACAACGGTCAAAATTATCCTTAGTGGATTAAGGATATGTTTCTCGATTATGAGGTGACAAAAGGTTCGTCGTAAAGGGTTATGTCGGTGTCAAAACCGGCGGATCTCGGGTAGGGGGTCCCGAACTATGCGTCTAGGCGGATGGTAACAGGAGACAAGGGACACGATGTTTTTACCCAGGTTCGGGCCCTCTCGATGGAGGTAATACCCTACTCTGCTTGATTAATATTGATGATATGGGTAGTACAAGAGTAGATCTACCACGAGATCAAGGAGGCTAAACCCTAGAAGCTAGCCTATGGTATGATTGTTGTTTGTCCTATGGACTAAAACCTTCTAGTTTATATAGACACCGGATAGGTTAGGGTTACACAGAGTCGGTTACAATGGTAGGAGATCTACATATCCGTATCGCCAAGCTTGCCTTCCATGCCAAGGAAAGTCCCATCCGGACACGGGACGCAGTCTTCAATCTTGTATCGTCATAGTCTTGGAGTCTGGCCAACAGTGATAGTTCGGCTATCCGGACACCCCTAATCCGGGACTCCCTCAGTAGCCCCCGAACCAGGCTTCAATGACGATGAGTCCGGCGCGTTGATTGTCTTGACATTAGGCGGGTTCTTCTCCAAATTCCATATGCTTGAATAGTGTCCGACCGATAAATGTTGCGCTCCTTGGCTTCTACGCCCAATAATGGCCATCTTCCACGTGTTTGAATGAATGCGAAAAGCCAGGGTATTTTTACAATTACCCCCCTAGCTATGCAAATGAGCTGCCTATAAAAGGGGCGAGGTTCTAGATCTGAGTCACACCATCTCCCTTTCGCGAGCTTTCATCGGAGCGCCTCTGACCAAAGCCCATTCCATCATGGACAGTCGACGCGGCTCCTCCTCTCGCGCTCCCAGCCCTCGGCCTGGAAATTGGGAGAGATGCTCAGTCCCGCATAGCGAGCTAGTTATACTCAAGCCAAGGGATTTCTTCCCCGGCCTTCATGGTTCCGGTTCGAGCCGGACTTGCCACCTACAAGGGCGGAAAGCAAGCGGAGAGTGTCCCCGATCCCTCTAAAGCAGAGCGGGTATGCTTCATCTCTTATCTAGTAAGAGGACTCGGATTTCCAATCCATCCGTTTCTCCGGGGGCTCTTGGAGTTCTAAGCCTCCAATTGCACCATCTTACTCCTGCCTCCATCTTGCACATCGCGGGCTTCGTGGCCCTTTGCGAACTGTTCTTGGGCGTCGAAGCTCATTTCGGGCTGTGGAAGAGAATATTCTGCCTAGTACCCCGTTCTCACGAGGGGTCAATATATCAAGTGGGCGGAGCTGAGCTATGGCGCATCACCGGGACCGGATACCTATCCGGAACCCCAAAGAAGGTGTCTGAAGACTGGCCTTCGGAATGGTTTTACATGGAGGACGTCCCGCTGCCGGATCCTGTTCGGATCGGCCTTCCGGAGTTCAGCAATGCTACTCTGAAGAAGCGCCTATTTGGCGCCCTCGGAGCCGGAGAAAATGACCGGGATGTCCTTTATTTGATGAGCCGAATAAGATTACTGGCTCATGCCGGATTGACCATGATTGGAGTCATGGCAATCTGTATTATGAGGGGAGTGCAACCGCTCCAATATAGGGGCCACCCCATGTGGGACTTCAACGGGGAGGACGAGGCCGCACTAGCCACAAAGACCCCCTCTGGTAATATACGCTTCAAAAGATAAATAGTTTAGGAAGTGCGGCAGGTGTGTAAATCTGACAAAAGCACTGCAGATGGCGCCGAACTGGATCCGGACAAGCAACAGCTCTTGCGCCAGCTAAAGCCCGGCGAGAGCGTGCTTACGAGGGTGCGGCAGGAGAAAATAACCTCCAAGACGCCAACACCAAGCTGGGTGAGGAACTAAAGGATGTTCGTGCCCAGTTATCTGACTCTGTAAAGGAGAATCTGCGGCTTCGTCGCGGCATTTTCAGTAAGTGCTTGAGCAAACTTTAAAAGTGTTCGGCGAGGAAGGTGACTAACATAAACATGTATGTAGGTTTGCTCAGGGGTCGTCCTGAGGAGGAGATGCCCAGTTCTTCGGGTGATCTTCTTCCCGAACGTCGGCTACCGCGAACGAGTCCGACGGTGATGAAAGGCATCGGCCGGGCCTTGTGGCCATCTATCTCCCTGCCCGAAGGCATTGGGGAGTTAGCGGAGGCGGCTTCAAGGAGCAGCTGGCGCTTCCGACTATGGAAGATATCGGCCTGCCGTCAAAGGCGCCGAGGAGGCACAGGCCATGGTAAAGACGCGGTACACGGTTGTCGACCCAAACCACATGGCCGAGGTCGGACTGTGGGGCACGATGGGATGGAGATCCTGTAAGCTTAGTGTCTGACCAAGTAGAATTGGCCGCCAAGTATTCCCAGCAAGATTGTAAATTAGATAGCCTATTAGATGGCATTGAGGAGGAATACAAAGAGTCGAGTTGACTATGTAAAAATGTGACATGAAAAAATGTCTTCTAGCGGATTGTAGATCGTTTGTCATAGCGAGACCTTTTAAGCCCGACCTCAGGACCCAATAGTTCGGAGTGTGTCCGAATACCTTCATGGTTATATAAGAACCGGGGTATGCATGGAGACCAGGCGTAGAGGTCATTATTGTTGTGTCAGACAAGTGCCCAACTAGTTATGTTATATTACATGGGTAGTAAGAAACATCTTCCAGGGAGAATAGTTCTGTTAAGGGTTCCTTTATTTGGGATGCATGCCCTAAAGTGCATGTCAAAGCTGCTCTGAAAGCAAAAAATCATCTGGGGAAGATGGGTAAATAGTTAAAATCATCTTCAGTTCACCGACCGAATATTCCCTCAAGAACGCTAGCTTCGGCTTCACCCGGTCTGAGGTACACATCCGGTGACCCGGCAGTAACAATCGTAGAGGTGCTCCCTTTACCACCTAGCCGAACAATCGGGAGCGAGGGGGTAAGCACGAGGCGAGCAACCCAGCTTGGCCAAAACTTAAGTCATATCGATGCATATAATGGTGAATAAAGGTACATGCGGAAGTTTAACGCATGTGTTGGGCATGAAGCTCGTATAAATAAGCTTTTGTTAAAGAAGCCCCCAGGTATAATGAGCGCGGACAGCGCGTCAAGTGTGTCTTGAAAAAGCATAAGCGAGCCTCTAAAGGCTTCGAGAAGAAAGAGGAGGAAGGAGAGAAATAAAAGACAGCAAAAATAGAAAATGTGGACGGAGGAAGGAGACGAACTTGGAGTCCGGCACTTAGGCGTAGAATCTTTGTAGACGGGCTGCGTTCCATGGGTTCGGCTCGAGTCGGTTATCTGATGCGTTTCGCACATGGTATGCTCCGCCATTCAGGACCTGGTCGATGATGAAGGGACCTTCCCATTTGGGCTTGAGTTTGTCCTTTTTCTTGTCCAGCAGGCGTAGAACTAGTTCGCCAACATTATAAGCTTTGGCCCGTACTTCCCTGCTTTTATATCTTCGAGCCTGCTGTTGATAGAATGCGGAACGAGCTTTTGCCACGTCGAACTCCTCCTCCAATGCGTCCAAACTGTCCTGCCGATCAAGCTTGGCTTCTCTTTCTTCATACATGCGCACGCGAGGTGAGTCATGTATTATGTCGCAGGGCAAGACTGCCTCTGCGCCGTACACCATAAAGAATGGTGTGAATCCGATAGTATGATTCGGCGTGGTCCGCAGCCCCCAGCACGGAGTCGAGCTCCTCAACCCGGTGCGTGTTAGATTCCTTGAGGACCGCACTAGTCCGGGTTTAATGCCACTCATGATTAGACCATTTGCTCGTTTGACTTGGCCGTTGGTTTGAGGGTGATAGGCGAGGCGTAATCGAGCTTGATGCCCATGTTTTTGCACCATAATTTGACCTCATCGGCCGTGAAGTTGGTGCCATTATCGATGATGATCTTGTGGGGACACCGTAGTGATGCAGTACTTCGATATGAAGTCTATCACCGGTCCGGATTCGGCCGTTTTAATAGGCTTGGCCTCTATCCATTTCGTGAATTTATCCACCATGACCAATAGGTATTTTTTCTTGTGGGTTCCTCCCTTAAGGGGTCCAACCATGTCAAGCCCCCAGACCGCAAACGGCCAGGTGATGGGTATAGTTTTAAGGGCGGTGGGTGGCATGTGGCTTTGGTTACCAAAAAGCTGGCAACCGACGCATCGTTGGACTAAGTCCTGCGCATCTGCCCGGGCCGTCGACCAATAAAATCCTGTACGGAAGGCCTTGCCTACAAGGGCCCGGGCTGCGGCGTGGTGCCCACCCAGTCCGGCATGAATTTCAGCCAGGAGGTTTCTCCCTTCCTCTTGAGATACACCTTTGAAGGACTCGGTAGTGCTTTTCTTATAAAGCTCTCCCTCATGGACTTTATAGGCTTTAGAGCGCCGTACTATGCAGCGAGCCTCATTTTGGTCTTGGGAGTTCCTGCCTAGTTAGGTAGGCTAGGAATGGTTCCGTCCACTGGGTGATAACCGCCATTATTTCGTGAGCGGAGGGTGTTATCTCGGGGGCAGAGCCTCCGGTTGTGTCAGAGTGTTCGGCGTCAGGCAGTGCGGTTAGGCCCGGATTGTTATTGCCGGATTCCCCTTCCCATAGTACGGATGGCTTGAACAGCTGTTCCAGAAAGATATTGGGTGGGACGGCATCGCGTTTTGCACCATGCGTGCCAATATATCCGCCGCCTGGTTGTTATCCCGGGCTATATGATGAAATTCGAGCCCTTGAACCGTCGACATTTTTAGGACCGCATTGCGGTATGCTGCCATTTTCGGATCTTTGGCATCAAAGTCTCCGTTTATTTGAGATATTGCGAGGTTCGAATCCCCGTGCACCTCTAGGCGTTGAATGCCCATGGAGACTGCCATCCGGAGGCCGTGCAGAAGGGCCTTGTATTCGGCTGCGTTGTTGGAGTGTGTCCCCTGTTGGGGACGTCAGGACGACGCCAGCCCCCAGGACGGCCAACATTTTGGAGCCGTCAAAGTGCATGATCCAATTGGAGTATGCGTCGTACTCTTTAGGGAGTTCGGCTTCAGTCCATTCGGCCACGAAGTCGGCCAAAACCTGCGAGTTAATAGCTCGTCATGGCTTATAAGTTATATCGAATGGAAGGAGCTCTATTGCCCATTTAGCAATCTGGCCCGTTGCGTCGCGGTTGTTTATAATGTCGTTAAGAGGTACTTCGGAGGCTACCATTATCGAACACTCTTGAAAGTAGTGTCGCAGCTTCCGGGATGCCATGAACACCGCGTATGCTATCTTTTGATAGTGTGGGTACCGGGACTTGCATGGAGTTAGGACAGTGGACACATAATAAACCGGGTTTTGAAGAGGGAACCGGTGTCCGTCCGTTTCTCGTTCGATAACGAGCACCGCGATGACAACTTGATGTGTTGCGGCGATATATAATAGCATTGGTTCGCCCACGTTGGGCACGGCCAGGACCGGATTCGTTGCCAAAATGGCCTTTATTTCTTCGAGTCCGGCCGTGGCGGCATCCGTCTACTTGAAGTGTTCGGTGCGGCGGAGGAGGCGGTAAAGGGGTAACGCCATTTCCCACAAACGGGAAATAAAGTGGCTTAGAGCCGCTACGCATCCTGTCAATTTTTGTATTTGTTTGAGGTCTTTTGGAATATCCAATTGTTACAGAGCTCGGATCTTGGCTGGGTTTGCTTCAATTCCTCTACCGGACACAATGAAGCCCAGGAGCTTTCCGGCTGGAGCATGAAGACGCATTTTCGGATTGAGCTTGATGTCATATTTTGAAGATTGTCGAATGTGAGCCTCAAGTCGTCTACTAGAGTTTCGGCGTGCTTAGTTTTGACGACCACTTCATCTACATATGCTTCCACTTTGTTTTGCTGATCTGGTTTGCGGACATGTATACGAATCATCTTGCGAATATGTTGCTTGGCGTTTTTTGAGCCCAAAGGGCATTGTATTGAAGCGAGCGGGCCGTATGGGGTGATGAATGTTGTTGCAGCTTGATGCAGCTCCGCCATCTTGATTTGGTGGTAGCCGAGATGCAGCGTCGAGGAAGCACAATGAGTCGTGTCCTGCTGTAGCGTCAATAATTTGATCAATTCCAGGGAGGGGGAAGGAATCCTTTGGGCAAGCCTTATTAAGGTCTTTAAAATCAACACATAAGCGCCAGGATTTATCCTTCTTTGGTACCATCACCAGGTTTGCTAGCCACTCCGGATGTTTTATATCTCTGATGAATCCGGCTTCCAAAAGTTTGGCTAGCTCCTCTCCCATGGCTTTGTCTCTTGGGTTCGGAAAAGCGTAGAAGAGCCTGTTTGGTAGCTTGAATCATTTTAGGATATTTAGGCTGTGCTCGGCCGGTGACGTGGGATTCTGGCATGTACGAAGAGTGCGAGCAAAGATGTCCCGATTTTCTTGTAGAAATTCTCGTAGTGCGGCATCTACATCAGGGTTTAATTGTGCCCCAATGGAGGTCGTCTTTGCAGGGTCCGTTGGGTGGACTTGGAATTTGACTATTTCATCCGCTGGTTTAAAAGAAGTGGACTTGGATCTTTTATCAAGTATCACATCGTCCCTGTTCACCGTGGAGCGCATCGCGGTGAGTTCCTCGGTCACTAGGGCTTCGGATAGTGCCTCGAGGGCTAGTGCGGCTGTCTTGTTTTCGGCGCGGAGTGCTATGTTCGGATCACTAGCGAGATTGATGATTCCGTTAGGTCCGGGCATTTTAAGCTTCATGTACCCATAATGGGGTATAGCTTGAAAAATTGTGAATGCCTCTCGTCCTAATAAAGCATGATATCCGGCTGTTGAGCAGGGCCACTTGAAATGTGACCTCCTCGGACCTGTAATTGTCCGTGAGCGAATACTATGTCGATGTGATTTTTCCTGTGCAGCATGCTTCCCGGCTAGGGATTATTCCTCTAAAGGTTGTGCTGCTTCGCTCAATGCGGTTCCAGTCTATTTCCATTTTTCGGAGCGTTTCCTCATAGATGAGGTTTAGTCCGTTGCCGCCATCCATGAGCACCTTAGTAAGGCGAAAGCCATCCACTATCGGACTGAGGACCAATGCGGCTGGTGCTCGGGCTGTTCGGAATTTAGGTTCGTCACTGGCATTAAAAGTAATAGTCGTGTCACTCCCTGGATTTATTGTTGCTACTTGGTAGACTTCGGCAAGGTTGCGGAGTGTTCGTTTTCGCGTGTTATTTGATGTGAAAGTCTCGAAGACTGTTAACACCGTCTTGGTGTTCTTTGGGCTGGGATTCTGAAGCTAGAAGCTCCTCGCCACTTTTGGCCACCTGCCGTAGTATCCAACATGCTCGAAGGCTATGAGTTGGAGTGGCGCCCTATGTGCTATGAATTTTGTAGGGTCCGTTTAGCCAACCCTCCAGTACGGTTCCATACCCTTTAGGGGTTTTTGGTTTTTTAGTATTTAACCCAGGTGCTTGATAATGATGCACCCTTTTGTTTCGGACTAGGGATGTATTCGGGGCCGGATTATCCCAAAATTTAC
Organism: Aegilops bicornis; assembly: GCA_021605145.1. Lineage (NCBI taxonomy): Eukaryota > Viridiplantae > Streptophyta > Magnoliopsida > Poales > Poaceae > Aegilops > Aegilops bicornis. Next base: position 570,712,597 of record CM038672.1, read on the forward strand.
TTTCGATTTTCCAGGCGCTCTCCATCGCACAGTACTTTTGTACTATGGTCACCAAGTCAGTAAAGCGTGTAATTTCGCTGACGACTTATGGCGTTTAGGATTCCCTTGTCCGTGCAATTATTGCAGAAAATTGGGATTGCGTCCTCCTCTCGGCGATCCTTTGTCCTGTTCATAACCGGGAGGAATCGGCCCGATAATGATGTCTTTATTTCAGCGGGCTCTTGCCGAATTCGAGAGAGGTCGCTAATGTTTGGGTGGGCAGGTGGAACTAGATCCGGAACCCGTCCAATTTAGGACTCGGGGCGAGAAGTTTCGAACTTCGGAAGTTTGGATTTTGAGTGTTATCCAATGAGTCCGACCCGCCGCGACTTTAAGTTGAGGGCTTGATCGACATCCGTCCCACCGCGGGAATCCGGCATGGAGGGATCGGGAATCCGGACGTAGCTAGTCCTTAAGATAGAAGAAGAATCGCCGCATTGCTCCTCTATCACAGCAACATGATGGGTAGCCCGGGGAGAGATGATCTCTCTCAGATCGATTTTAGGCCCGATCCGGTCGTAGTCTGTGGCGACTCCCAGGGCGCCGATTCGATCCAAGAACTCGTTTACGGAGAAGAGCTCGATAGGATCTAATTGTTCGGCAAGTTCCAAATTGACATGGAGATTGGTTTCGATGACTCGAGAGGTCATCGTCGGTGTGATGGCGGATGGCGGTCATAAGAAAACCACCTAGCGAAGAGTCGGCGGCGGCCAAGGCTCCTTTGGCGATGGTATCGTCTTTAAAGACGAGATGAGGCATCCTACCTGATGGCGACGACACAGAGGAACTCTCAATGAAAGCACCAATGTCGGTGTCAAAACCGGCGGATCTCGGGTAGGGGGTCCCAAACTATGCGTCTAGGTGGATGGTAACAGGAGACACGGGACACAATGTTTACCCAGGTTCGGGCCCTCTCGATGGAGGTAATACCCTACTCCTGCTTGATTAATATTGATGATATGGGTAGTAAAAGAGTAGATCTACCACGAGATCAAGGAGGCTAAACCCTAGAAGCTAGCCTATGGTATGATTGTTGTTTGTCCTACGGACTAAAACCCTCCGGTTTATATAGACACCGGATAGGTTAGGGTTACACAGTCGGTTACAATGGTAGGAAATCTACATATCCGTATCGCCAAGCTTGCCTTCCACGCCAAGGAAAGTCCCATCCGGACACGGGACGAAGTCTTCAATCTGGTATCTTCATAGTCTTGGAGTCCGGCCAACAGTGATAGTTCGGTTATCCGGACACCCCCTAATCCGGGACTCCCTCAGGTTACATCGATGCAAGCTTTGACACTGATCCAGATGACTCTAAGTCTTAATCTGGATACATATTGAAAGTGGGAGCAATTATCTAAAGTAGCTCCGTGCAGAGCACTGTGGACATAGAAATTTGCGAAATACATACGGATCTGAATGTGGCAGACCCGTTGACTAGACTTCTCTCATAAGCAAAACATGATCACACCTTAATACTTTTTGGGTGTTAATCACATAGTGATGTGAACTAGATTATTGACTCTAGTAAATCCTTTGGGTGTTAGTCACATAGCGATGTGAACTGATCACATAAAGATGTGAACTATTGGTGTTAAATCACATGACGATGTGAACTAGATTATTGACTCTAGTGCAAGTGGGAGATTGAAGGAAATATGCCCTAGTAGCAATAATAAAGTTATTATTTATTTCCTTATTTCATGATAAATGTTTATTATTCATGCTAGAATTGTATTAACCGGAAACATAATACATGTGTGAATACATAAACAAACATAGTGTCACTAGTATGCCTCTACTTGACTAGCTCGTTGATCAAAGATGGTTATGTTTCCTAACCATAGACATAAGTTGTCATTTGATTAAAGGGATCACATCATTAGGAGTTGATTGACTTGAACCATTCCTTTAGCTTAGCACTTGATCATTTAGTTTGTTGCTATTGCTTTCTTCATGACTTATACATGTTCCTATGGCTATGAGATTATGCAACTCCCATTTACGAAGGAACACTTTGTGTGCCACCAAACGTCACAACGTAACTGGGTGATTATAAAGGGGCTCTATAGGTGTCTTCGAAGGTACTTGTTGGGTTGGCGTGTTTTGAGATTAGGATTTGTCACTCCGATTGTCGGAGAGGTATCTTTGGGCCCACTCGGTAATGCACATAACTATAAGCCTTGCAAGCATTGTAACTAATGAGTTAGTTGCGAGATGATGTATTATGGAACGAGTAAAGAGACTTGTCGATAACGAGACTGAACTACGTATTGAGATACCGACGATCGAATCTCGGGCAAGTAACATACCGATGACAAAGGGAACAACGTATGTTGTTATGCGGTTTGACCGATAAAGATCTTCGTAGAATATGTGTGAGCCAATATGAGCATCCAGGTTCCGCTATTGGTTATTGACCGGACACGTGTCTTGGTCATGTCTACATAGTTCTCGAACCCGTAGGGTCCGCACGCTTAAAGTTCGATGATGGTTATATTATGAGTTTATGTGTTTTGATGTACCAAAGGTAGTTCGGAGTTCCGGATGTGATCACGTACATGACGAGGAGTCTCGAAATGGTCGAGACGTAAAGATCGATATATTGGATGACTATATTTAGACACCGGAATGATTCCGGGTGAGATCAGAATAATACCGGAGCACCAGGAGGCTATCGGAACCCCCCGGGAGGTATATGGGCCTTAATGGGCTTTAGTGGAAAGGAGGGGAAAGGAGCAAGGAGGCGCCCCCAAGCCCAATCCGAATTGGGAGGGGGGCCGGGCCCCCCTTTCCTTCCTCCCTCCTTCCTCTTCCTTCCCTCTCCTTCTCCAAATAGGAAAGGAGGAGTCCTACTCGGTGGGAGTAGGACTCCCCATTAAGCGCCTCCTCCTCCTGGCCGGCCACCTCCTCCGCTCCTTTATATACGGAGGAGGGGGGCACCCCATAGATACAACAATTGATCCCTTGGATCTCTTAGCAGTGCGCGGTGCCCCCCTCCACCATAATCCACCTCGATAATATCGTAGCGGTGCTTAGGCGAAGCCCTGCGTCAGTAGAACATCATCATCGTCACCACGCCGTCGTGCTGACGGAACTCTCCCTCAAAGCTCGGCTGGATCGGAGTTCGAGGGACGTCATCGAGTTGAACGTGTGCTGAACTCGGAGGTTTCGTTCGTTCGGTACTTGATCGGTCGGATTGTGAAGACGTACGACTACATCAACCGTGTTGTGCTAACGCTTCCGCTTTCGGTCTACGAGGGTATGTGGACACACTCTCTCCTCTCGTTACTATGCATCACCATGATCTTGCGTGTGCGTAGGAATTTTTTTTTGAAACTACTACGTTCCCCAACATGGGGCAGCCGTTGCCCAAGTCTTCCGGGTCAATATTGGCTTGCCATGCCTTTGCCCGGCTTAAGGCAGTCAAGGCGCCAGCTCTGGCAGCTCCCCGTTTTAAGTCATCAATTCTTTTGGGCAGCACGGATAACTGCTTCAGTGTATCTTTGATAAGTGTGGACGGAGTTTTCTTGTGCAGCGTAGCAGCAATGGTTCGTTGGGCACCAGTATATAACTGTTCTACAAGAGTGTAGACAGCCTTAAGCCGGACACGCATGTCTGAGCCCAACTTCGCGCTCCGCGAACCTATATCACTAAAATTATGAGTAAGCCGACAGATATTCTCAATGTGATTCTTGAGGTACAAAGGAGATATGTTTTTCTACTTACCAAAGATGGCTGACGACATGATATCAATCTATTGCTTTAAGCCGGATAACTCTCCGTCACCAGCTTAAGCGCCGCTTCAGCATCTTCTGCTCTCTTCAATAGAGCTGCCTTTTCAGCTTCCCAGCCATCTTTTTCAGAGTTGAAGTTCTGTTTCAGCTGCTCAATATTCTCCAAAGAAGACTTTAGTTCTGACTTGGCCTTGGATATCTCTGATTGCTGTGTTTTGATATTGGCTTTAAGATCATTAAGCTGCGAGTCTTTTTTAGTCAATTCAGCCTGTGACATAAGCATAAACAGACAAGATAACGATCATGATTACTCTCTGAAGTCCCAAGAACAATACAAGTATTACTCTTGGCACTTGGGGGGAAATGCATATTGCTCTTTTTTAAGACAAATTTTTGAAAGTCCCAAGCACAATACAAGTATTATCCTTGGCACTTGGGGGCTAATGCCTATTGCTCTTTTTCAAGACAAATTCATGACCCGGACAAATGATGTGATCCGGCTTGTAAAGACTACACATTGGTTTGTTGATTTTAAACAGGATGATTAGTCCCGGCTTATTCATCACTAATTAAGCCGGCCCTCGGGGGCTACGGAGGCAAAGTTGATTTTTACGACTTAAAGTCTCGGCTTAATATATTTATTAAACCGGCCCTTCGAGGCTCCGGATGCAAAGTTGAAGTACTCGTATTATAAGTCCCGGTTCATATTGAAAGCATAAACCGGCCCTTGGGGGCTACTGGATTTGATCTATGCAACTATTGAAGTGTCAGTACATTCCATTCTATCATGCCCAATAAACATGGTGGCTAAGGGACGTATATTCATATAATACGGAGTTGCTGCGTTTACCTCATAGCGTTCCTTCATCAAGTTAACCAAGCCGGCTTCAAAGTCACGGCTGGTGTATAGGCGGTTTAAATAACCGGAATGGATGTCTTGAGCATTGAACTGGGCGTAGCTCTCCAAATCAACCTTCCACTTGCCTTTATCTTCAGCAGAAACTTCTTCTTTGGCGTGCTTAGATAAGACAGTAGGTTGACCCGGGGCTGTGAATCCAAACCCAGTAACAACAACATCATCAGTCTTCTCTTCCGCCGGCTTAACAGGACTGGCTGTTTTGATGGGGCTTGGCGGATCGATGATGGACGGGTTAAAATTCATCTGGTCAATGTCAACATTGTGGTCTTCTGGTGGCGAATCATCAAAAATATTGTCCGCAATTGGGTGAGAAAGTTTTGGTTGTTGTTGCTCCGGCTCAGACAGGTGGACATCGTCGACCGGCTTATTCAGCTTTGCCTTCTTGCTGGGTTTGGCCTGGCCACTGAAGATAAGAAGCATAAAAGGGTCAGTATAATGATCAGGAATAAGGTTTGAATGATTGAATATATTCTTACCCAGGTACAGTCTTGAAAGCAGGGATTTGAGTTCATGTTGACTCGCCAGAGGAGGAATGAGAAGTCCCCTGATAGTTTGAATCAGACGGGTTAAGATGTTGTCGGAAATGACCCGCCTTGGGATAAAGTATATCAGAAATAAGTAAGACCTCTGGGCGGCATTTGCGAACTGGCGTGTTCGGTAAGCCGGAAGAAGTAATCACACCACCACTATGCCGGGTGGTGCGGCGAGCTTCGTGTTGTTGTTTCTTCAAAAGAAAGTTGGGATCCAAGTGATCTAGAGGGTGAGAAAATCTTACTTTCCGGCTTGCTTGTCAGGTTTTCTGTTTTGGCAGAGGCTCTGAGCCGGATGAAAGAGTAATTACCTCTGCGTCATCTGCACGGCTGGCTGCTGCGTCGTCCTGATAACAATCATTGTCAATGAGATGTACAAAAAATGAGCCAAGAAAGTCAAGTTCTACCTCTGACTCATCATCATCATCGTCTTCATCAATGTTTGAACCGACAGGTTCGATGGTCTTCTTCTTGGCAGGCCTCTTGGTGGCCTTAGTTTTGGTACGAGCCGGTTTAGCCGGCTTATCTTGCGGTTTCTTCTTCCAAAATGGAGAATCAGCCTGTTAAAGTCAAAAAGATCATAAGTGAGCATAATTATTGAAAATATTGATTGAGCGGGAGGTGTGCAACACTTAAGGCTGACAGCTTGTTGAAGGTGCTAAAAGGACTAAGTCTTGTTTTGCTGCATTCTTTTAAAGGTCCGTTCAGCAATTTCTTGGGGGCTTCATTAATTTCTGCATTGGACAGTTGAATGTCACAGTGGCGCTTGGGATCTTGCACATTGCCAGTATATTCGCACATTAAGCTAGGGCGACGGCTTAATGGCAAGATACTCCAGGACACCCAGCACCTGACAAGGTCGACGCCGGTTAAACCATTGGCCATAAGGGCTCTGAGCTTTGAAAATGATGGCGCACATTTGGACCGATCCTTCGCACTGAGCCGTGAGGGGAGTGGATGCGTGCTGCTAAGCCGGTGATCGTGGTAACCCGGTAAAGGATTTTCGTCAGGTGGAGATGTGTCTTGACAGTAGAACCAAGTTTGGTTCCAGTCTTTGGGGTGACTTGGCGGCTTAGCATAAGGAAAGCTGACTTCTTTCCTCTTTTGAATTGAAACCCCACCGAGTTTGGTGTTGGGCCCGTCAACAAACTCAGTCTGGCGGTTTAAATAGTAGAACTCTCTGAATAAATCAACTGTGGGCTCCTCTTGAAGATAAGCTTCGCAGAACACTTGGAAATTGCAAATATTGGACACGGAGTTGGATCCGATATCTTGAGGGTGAAGTTGGAAAAAATGAAGCACATCACGAAAAAACTTTGAGCCGGGTGGGTTGAACCCCCGACTCAGGTGATCAGTAAAAACAATCACTTCTCCATCCTTGGGTTTAGGAGGATTTTCTTCACCAGGGACCCTCCAGTGAATGACCTCTTCTTTGGCTAAAGCGCCATTTGCAACGTGGTTGTTCAAGTCTTCCTCAGTGACCCGGGATTGGACCCAGTTGCAAGCAGTGTATGTCTTAGCCATTTTCGATGAGCTGAAAGAAAGATTGTGTCGGTTCAAGATTATATGGTTAAGCCGGCTGACGAGTTAAAAGGGTGAATAACAATGAAGCATGCATAAGTGGTAAACCGGAAGATGGCATTGAAGTTATAAAGATGAGCTATTGGCGGCTTAAGAGGGGACTAATGATACCTGGCGGGTTACGCTTTTTAAGTTAAGCCGCCCGTACAAATATTGAGTTACAGATCTGAGAATGGAAAATTGGTAAGTGTTGGAGAAACAGATTTCACAGATGGATGCTATAATTTTGGATCTGCAGCACTTCAAATAATGGAAAATATTTAGACTTAAGTTGCAGCACGTGAGCAGTTCATATTTCCAGATTAGTTTTCTTACGCAAAAGGAGATGTTCTAATGGCAAGAATGAGTACAACAACTACCGTCGTGCAGGAAGGGTACCAATTGAGTCAAAGGTCGCAAGCAACAGTGAAGAACGAAGATGAACTCCGACGGACTCATAGAAACCCTAATGGGATCTATGGGCAAGGGAAGGAGGAAAACTCACCAGAGCTGTTGAGCGGCGGAGGCGTGTGACCGAACTCTGGTCAATCAGGTTGATGCAGCGGCCGTTGTCGAGGCAGTAGCCAAGGTCGATGGCGGCGCCGGAGCTTGGGTGCTGGAGCGATGCGAGGTGGAAGACAGAGACGAAGAGGCAAGGGGGGGAAGTGGAAAGGGACCCCTGGCCCTATTTATAACATCGAAAGGATAAGTGTCATGCGCGGGAATCGAGGAGGCCAAGAAATGGATATGCGACGGCGCAGACGCCTCGATTTTCGGGAGCTTATTAAAAAAGAGGATATATATTAAGATTTTGGACTCGCGTAATATTAATGGCAGTTGACGTCACGGCGGGTTACCACGATCTTAAAAGATGACGTCACGCCGAGTTACAAGGCTTTGCAGGAATAGATGAAGAAGGATTTTCTTTAAGTATTGAAGATTGATATGAACAAGTTCAAATCAACCTGGGGCCTAATGTTGGGGATATAACTATTGGGTATGACCCACCCAGGAGGGGCCGGGTTATACCGTTGGAGATTTGTTATGACAAAGCCCATAAAGATGTTGAAGATGGCGGTTCATGAAGCAGGCTTACTGAAGGCCGAAGAACCAAAGGCAACTCAAGGCCCGACAGATGTAAACCTCCATATATGTATTACTTGTATTACAAGGCATGTATAGTTAGTCATCAAGCCGGACGTTGTGTATGAGCCCGTCGGGACTCCGTGAGCCGTTGTGCGTCAACCTGTGTATATAAAGGGGCGACCCGGCGGCGGTTTAGGAGGGAGACAACAGATCGAAAGCTAGGTCAAGCGTATTTGCTCCCTGGTAATCGAAACCTAAGCAATAACCACTACTAGGGAAAAGCCTAGCAGCAGCGGGGTTTTAGGCCTATCAAGATGCACGGCCAGAGCGCCACGATAAGGCGCTCTGACTAAAGCTTAGCGATGGCGTGCTCGGACCCGCACTACTGCTAAATTGATCTAGTAGTAGCGCTTCTCCAGAGCAGCGCTACTGGTAATTAGTAGTAGCGCTCCTCCTTGCCCGCGCTACTACTATTATTTAGTATTTTATTTCTTTTTCATTTCATGTTGTATTTCATACACCTTTATACAAGTTTTCATACAACAGGAATTTAGAGATTGTTTTTACATCATAATGAGTTATTACATCACGGGGTGAAAGAACCGTGGACTAGTTTCAAGTGGATGGACATCCACTTGAAACTAATCTGCGGTTCTTTCACCCAATGATATAATAAATATCATCATCGGAGTAAATTGTACAGAAGTACCACAATTGGGGCATTGGAAGCAGATTGGTACCAAGTTTGGTAATTTTTACATGTCAATACCAAGTGCTGGGCTAGAGCGTTACAAAAGGTCTAAATCGTATAAATGCGTATCGACAGTGTATGTCGACGGCGGGGCCGCTTTGTCATTGCCGACGTGGCATTTTTTTTGCAGAAACCCCCCGCACCTCCTTCGTCCTCACGCACAGCGGCCCCCGGTCTGGATCGAGGGGAGGATCCCCTCGAGCCCGAGCTCCTCTCGCATCACCGCGGCCCCCACTTGCGCCGGAGCTGCCCCTGCTCACGCCGCCGCGGCCTCTGCTCGTGCCGCCGTGGCCTCTACTCGCGCATTCCCTCTCCGCCGTGGCCTCTCCTCGCATCGTGGCCTCTCCCCCCTCTGCTGCAGCACCTCCAGCGGGCAGAGCACGTCCAGCCTGTGCAGGTGTTGGCCCGGCGGGTACCTGAGCTCCCCGACAACCTTGAGCTCCAGCCGGAACACACCCGCCATGCTCTCCCTGACGAACTCGGCCACCCTGCGCTCCGGCGCGACGCTGCCCTGCCGGCCACCGCCATGGCGCTGATGCGCCTCCGTGTTTCCCGCCGGACCACGTCCCCGCGCCGCCAGCGCGACAAGGGCGAAGCGCGCGCCGGCGAAGAGAAGCTCCGCGTCGAGCGGCGTCGTGCACTCGGCGCGCCTGAGCCAGTGGTGGTTGTGCAGGGCGACGGCGAGTGAACGTCGTAGGCGAGCGCGGTGGCCGTGGCGTTTCTGTCAGCGAGGGCGAGGCGGGCGAGGGCCGCGTCCTCGACGGTGACGCCGAGGGGCGGGCGGTAGATGTGATGACGGGAGAGTAGCATGACCCCGGCAGCGAGGACGACAAAGGAGACAGCGCGCGGGCGACGCGGGTGAGCGCCTTGCCGCCGATGGCGTCCAGGAAGAAGGAGGAAGAGAAGGAGAGAGGCAGGGTCCGGGGACGGCCTGGTCCTGGTCGCCGGTGGTGGTGCTCCGGTGGCCGGCCGGCGGCGAGGCGAGGAGGAGGCCGGGGCGGGGCGGGGGTTACGGGAGGCGAAGGAGCTCGGGCTCGAGGGGCTCCTCCCCTCGATCCAGATCGGGCGCCGCCACGCGTGAGGACGTAGGAGGTGCGGGGGGGTTTCTGCAAAAAAAATGCCACATCGGTAGCTGACATGCGGGCCCGCCGTCGACATATTCAATACGCGTTTATACGCGATTTAGACCTTTTTGTAACGTCTAGCCCTAGACTTGGTACTGACACGTAAAAATTACCAAACTTGATACCAATCTGCTTCCAATGCCCCAATTGTGGTACTTCTGTGCAATTTACTCTCATCATCATTATCATATCATTAACAACTTATCATCATAATACATCATTGTCATATAACACCTCCTCAAGATCATCGTTTTCATCAATGAGACATCACATAGCAAATTGGTCACTAGTCGTAATCACAAGTACTCCTCATCATCAACCTAACACATTGTATCACATAATAAACATATTGTACCTCATAGGACCTACTACATTCTCTTAGGACCTACTATATGCTCTAAGGCATTGTTTGGATAGGCAGAATATAGAGAACGCGATCTCTACAAATCAAGGAAACGGTTTAACAGAATAAAACCTTGTTTGTTTGTTCCAATAAATTCGTGGATATAGCAAACCAGGATCCCTAAAACCCAGGATTTCAGGTTTATAAAAAAACGAGTATTAGTCGTTTTTCCAAAAACACCATTAGCATATACTTATCGTGAATGCTTTCTCCCGAGTCACAGGCACGGCTGCTTTGTCTGAAGCATGCACGACCAGCGTCACTTTCGGCGACGGCCAACTCTAGCAGTTGTGATTCGGTGCCGATGAAGGGAGGTAAGCGGCGACCTCGGCGTCGCGGGAAGAAGCCGTTAAGCGTCCTCACGTGCTTTCGATCATGGCGGCTGAGTGGAGGCAAGCAGCGTCGTATATGAGTTGAGGAGCTTGCCAGAAGGGCACGGCTGGCTGCCGTCACAGTAGGTGGCGTCGAGCCTATTCAGGGCCCAGTGGATGCAGCTACCGGCGACGTGGGCTTACAGGGCATGCATCCGCCGACGGCCAACCACCGAAGGAGTCGCCACGAACCTCGCCACGGCTATCCCGTCACCGTGGGTCGCGTCAAGCCTATGCATGCCGCCAGCGGCGATGAGGGATCAGAGATCAAAGGAAGAAGCCTGGCCTAATTATGGACTGGAATACGAATGGCGAATTGCTATCCAAAGAAGGCATTGGGCCAACCAGAATTGCGTTTTTCTAGTCCAAACAAAGTTTTCCACAAGCTAATTATTAACCGAAAAATTAGTAAAACCAGTTTTTGCTAAACATCAGCTAGAAACTCGTTTTATATATTCCCCTGGCTTATATCTGCTAGCTAAACAACGCCTAAGGTAAAATAGCAAAAAACAAGATAGCCCCTGACTCTCCATTATGGAGAATGGATATTATCCTGTCTCCAATTATTGCCTTTCGCTTAATGTTACTTCCAAGAACCTCATTGCGAATGTCCAAACATTTTTTTCATTCTTTGATTAGCATGTGTTCACGGTTTTAGAAATCCGATATGCAGGTGAGCTCCTTAGATTGCCACGGATGTATGTTCAGAATCGCAAGGCGACCATTACGATACATCGGGGCGAGGCACACAATCCATCAGGATTTTCTGTTGAAAAACATAGTAATAACTTCGTAGTTAGCAATGATGTACTAGTTTTAGAAGTATGCAAAAGATGCACGGATGTCGTAATAGTAAAAAATCTTACCAGGGTATCTTCATAGAAGTTATAGTGGTTCAACACGTGCACTAGTGGCACGTATTCACCATAATTTGGAGGAGTTCGATAATAGGTGTTGTAATTCTCAAGATAAGTACAATAAGCAATCAGATGACTTTTCTCCTTATAAGTTAATTCGAGCCATCGATGTAGTGGGTTTTGTCTACCATCTTACGCACATTCTTTGAAGATTCAAAATAAGCTGTCAATGGAAATAAGCTGTCAACTATTTTGAAATAAACAATATAAATTAGTTAATAACTATGTTTGAGAAACTCACATCGCGGTAGAATCGAAAGCGTATCAACAAGGACCCAAATGTCCATATTGTCTTGCTCGATGTCAGGATCACCAAGATCCATGGTGACTATCATACCCTCATAAAAACCATACATTTTGCAAAGTGCTTCCTAATTTTTGCAACCAAAATGGGTTACGCTTTGAGCATTGTACAGATTTACTTCAAAATCCATATCATGATGGGTCCTTAGGTGTATTTTCTTTGTTTCAAAATTTTCATGGTCTTCAAAACTCATCCTCTCCAAGACATAGCGTCTTGCATGGCATGGGATAAGCTAGTCGAATTGTAAAAGATGAAAATTAGACGTTGAAATAGTTGAAGTCATGCTTAATTACGAAAAAAACTCTTGTCGTTGTTGCATACCGTTTCAACATCGAAGGTCTCCTCGAGCTTAATCTTTGAGCGCCCGATCTTAAATCTGCTCAACGAACCTGTTGCACATACCTCGATCGTCGTGGCACCAGCTGCACTCCCGGGAGGCGTAAATGTCGTCCAAGTACAACATTTCCTCGTTCATAATTCAAAGAATAAACTTGTACAATTAAATATATGTACTAAAAACCTAACTTAGATCATTATTTTTCGAGAAAATCCAGGCCACTCGATATTTCCTACATATTCTAGCACAAGTCATGCCAGAATTCACGGAAAAATCCGGCATGTCCTTTGCTAAAAAGGACATATCGGCGCTGAAATTTGCGGAACGGAAATTAACACTCCGACAAAACATAGGCCACTCGGAGGTGTAAACTGAACAGGAACGGCCACTTGGGCAACCACATATCCTATTTGAGCAACACAAGATATACATGGATATTTGGCTGGTCTCACCTTGATGTCGGAGGGGGTCGGTGACGGGGACGACAGCAGGGATGATGGAGGCGCTCCTTGATTTCTGTAAAAGCAAAAACCGTATAAGTTATCACTAATACATCCCGAATAATTGCTTAAACTAAAAAATAACAACAAATATGACATGTTCAACTAGTTTTATTAATTCAACTAGTTCTTACTAAATATAAACTTACTATAAATAGAAAAAACTAGTTCTTTCTAAAAATAAAGTTGTTCAACTAGTTATATTAATTATCTTACTAAAAATACATTAGTTCTATTAATTCAACTAGTTCAACTAGTTTATTAATTTACTTACTAAACTAGTTCAACTACAACTAAAGTAGTTCAACTACAACTACTATTAATCATACTGCCCTAGTTAACTAGTACCATCACTACTAGTAATTAACATCTACTACTACTAAAAATCATTATCTATGAACCCTAAATTAACACCTACTACTACTAAACAACTTCTAGTACTAACTAAGCAGAGAGAAAGGGGTGGGGGTGACGGAGAGGTAGGGGCGGCGAGGGCGGGATCGGGATCGGGAGGCGGCGGTGCTGGGTGGGCTTGGGTGGCGGCGGTGAGGTCTAGGGCGGTGGGAGGAGGGCTGCAGCGGAGGAGGGAGGAGGCGACTGCAGGCTGAGGAGGAGGGCGGTGGCGGAGGAGGAGGCGGCCGCAGTGAGGGAGGATGTGCGAGGAGGAGGGAGGAGGGACGGAAGGAGGAGTACCTCGGCAGACTGACGAAGGCAGGCGGCTGACGCATTTACCAACAGTTATCGGTGAGCGAGAGTGAGTGTGTGTGTGAGAGAGAGGGCCGGTCGTGCACGTGGGGATAAGGTAGGGATAGTTGTAGCGCGTTTGCCAAAATGCGCTACAGCTAATCTGAATAGCAGTAGCGTTGTGCATTGTTACGTGCTACTGCTAAGTTGGACTACCAGTAGCGCTTTGCAGATAAAGCGCTACTGCTAAGTGTGAGTATACAAAAATACGTCAATGCAAAAATACATTGGCCATCAATGATCTTTTTGTGTACAATCTGAATTGTCAATATGAGTCCTCTCCAGTAGGAACCGGAGAGTACTCATATTAAACCTAAATTCTACACATAGAGTTCAGTGAAGACCAACTAGTTGTGATAGTTTCAGAAGTAACATATTTTAGGTGGTAAACGCCCTATTCGCGGAGCGAGGTGGGACTAAACTTGTGGGCTGATCTTAGCAGTAGCGATTTTCTTAGAAGCGCGCTGCTGCTAACTTCTATAGCGGTAGCGCGGTTCAGTATAGGGCGCTACTGCTATGACTAGTTGGGTTGCGAGGTCATGGCAATTAGAGCAGTAGCGCGGTTTGGTGTGGACGCGCTACTGCTATTTTCCTTTCAGCAGCGCGTTTTGCTAGCAGACAAGGGTGATGTTGTGAACCGTAAGCGCTAAATAGCAGTAGCGTCGTATTTTGAGGAGCGCTGCTGGTAAGATTCTGTGTATAGGCTTTTCCCTAGTAGTGACCACCTCAAACTGGATTAGGCCTTTACCTTCACCGCAAGGGGCCGAACCAGTATAAACTCCCTGTGTCCTTTGTCCCGTTTAACCCCTTTAAGCTAACCTAGTGCGATGGCTCCACGACTAAGTCCTTCCGCTAGGACATCTGCCGTGACAATTCCACGACACAAGGCATTCCTCTAGTATCCGGGAGTTGCATAATCTCATAGTCGAAGGAATATGTATTTGACATGAAGAAAGCACTAGCAATAAAACTGAACGATCAATATGCTAAGCTAACGGATGGGTCTTGTCCATCACATCATTCTCCTAATGATGTGACCCCGTTATCAAATGACAACTCATGTCCATGGTTAGGAAACCTTAACCATCTTTGATCAATGAGCTAGTCAAGTAGAGGCTCACTAGGGACACAGTGTTTGTCTATGTATTCACACATGTATTTAGGTTCCCGATCAATACAATTCTAGCATGAATAATAAACATTTATCATGAATAAGGAAATATAAAATAACAACTTTATTATTGCCTCTAGGGCATATTTCCTTCACCGATGACAAACAGACAAGGGTGATGTTGTGAACCGGTGCCGCCTCCCATTGCAGCACGGATGACCTCGCAACAACTGTGATATTGCGAACCAGTGACGCCCAACCCATCATCGGCTACACCCTCACTCGCAGTCGGCCCAATGTTGTAGTGCGGCACGCCCCTTGTAGCGGTGTTGTCTATCGGTGGTGGTGGGCAGGGCTTGCAACATCCTTCAAACGCGACGTGGAGAAGGGTGGAGGAGGGTAGAGGGGGAGCAAGCCTTGGCAGTGGTGATGGATGGCTCTAGTGTTCCATCTCGATCTAGAACGGAAGAGATGTAACACACACACACACAGAGAGAGAGAGAGAGAGAGAGAGGGGGGAGAGGAGATGCTCAGGGGACAACACAACTGGATTCAAGAGAGGATAAGTTGGAGAGTGCGTGGGTCCCACATGGAACGTGGCGATCGCACGAGACGATTGAAGTTACTAGAATCAGTCATCGGATTTAAAGTGTTTTCCAAAAGAGAGCCCTCACTTCCATCTTCACAGAAAAAACTTTTCTCAAGAAAAAAACATGCTCCCATCGCAGCCAACCAACAGGTGCCACTTGGCAAGTTGGCATAGTTGATTACTCGCTCCCCCCCCCTTAATGATTTTAGTGCGTCTTGGGCAATTTCACTAACGCCAGCTCTCGTGTTCGTGCTTGTGTGATTCCCTTTGTAGTTTATACTTTCTACTAAGGGAATCTCCAACAGGGACCTCTAAACTCCAAATGTCCGGTCGAGGTGTCCGGGCGTTGTAAACCATCCAACACGGTGACGCATCGGTCAGCGGACGCGGACGCGTGTCCGAATTCCCGCAAAGTGGACACAAACCAGGAGAGGTTTGCAGGAGTCTGGACGTCCTCCACAT
This sequence comes from Aegilops bicornis, assembly GCA_021605145.1. Lineage (NCBI taxonomy): Eukaryota > Viridiplantae > Streptophyta > Magnoliopsida > Poales > Poaceae > Aegilops > Aegilops bicornis. Next base: position 570,728,081 of record CM038672.1, read on the forward strand.
TTGCGCCCGACCGCCATCCTCTCCGTGCGAAATGGATGTCGCACATTCATGCCGATGAGGCCGCTCCAGAGTGGATGTGACTCGACGACATTGATGTCGGTCAAAGTGGAGTGTTCGGACGAGCCGGCAGGCGGCGCCGCTTCAATGCAATGCCGGGGAAGCACCCGAGAAGGCTACTCTGGCCAGTGTGCCACATTGAAGCCAGCTGCCCGTCCCTTCGCCTGGGTGCGACTATTTAAGCATGGCTCGACGATGTTCGCATCACATCTCATGTTCTCTTTACCCATCGCCACTCCGCTCACCTTCGTCGACCCTCCTCTCTTCTCTTCGACGATGCCTATGTCCTGGTTCTTCGCACCAGCGGGTGGCTCAGGATCCGGATCGTGGCGCCACCGTCATCACTCTCCGGGCCCATCGACCTCCACAGCGACCGCCTCCATCGGGAAGGAGGAGATCGTACTCTCCTCTGATGATGAGGAGTCGCAACAGCAGCCACGCCTCCTCGCGGTGGTTGTTGCGATGGAGGAGGAGTATCAGGCCCACCTGGAGCTCCTCCTTTAGCGGTCGCTCAAGTACCATGGTCCGGTGCCGCCACTCCACCGCGTCAAGGTGAAGCCGACGTCGCCGCCTCTCCACCGCGTCAAGGTTTGCATGAATACGGTCGTGTTTGCATGATATTTGTCCATCCGTTTAAAAAAATGTATCGGCGATGAAGGTTTAGGGCAAACGCTGGACAGATGGCTTTGTACCGGTTGGACAGATGGCTTGTACAGGTGTCTGCGAAAACGTCACGCGGCCTCGGACAAATATATATCCGTTTTAAGGGTCCCTAATCCTTTTATATCTGCACAATTCGGTTTTTTTTATCGTTGATACCCAACGCAAGGGGACGCGCACCCCGCTATTTGCGGCGGGATCTGATGGATCCAACCGTCCGCCAAACTAAAAAAACCGAAGAGCGTCGCATGATGAGCAGCTATCCCACACCTAATCCGCTGACCTGTACTCCTGTATAACCAGCCGTCACCTGTCTCCATCGAACAAACCAAGATCCCAGAAGCATCCCACAGAAGCCAAGCCAAGACAAGAAGCAGCTGATGGAGATCACCAAGGTCGGCCTCCGCGGGCTGGAGCCCGGCGGGGCGGGCTGGGCGGAAGCCCGGGACGCGGTGACGGCGTCAGTGGTGGCGCACGGCTTCGTCGTGGTGGCGCACGACGCGCTCGGGCCGGAGCTCCGGCAGGCGCTGTTCGGCCGTGCCATGCCGGAGATCTTCGCGCTCCCGCCGGAGGCCAAGCAGCGGAACGTCTCCGAGGTGGGCCCCTTCCGAGGCTACATCTCCAACGTCCCCGGCACCAACTGGGAGAGCGTGCGCCTCTCCGAACCCACCGACGCCGGCCGCGTCCGCGACTTCGCCGACCTCCTCTGGCCGCAGGGGAACCCCGCCTTCTGGTAACCAAGCAGTGCCACCGTTTTCTTCTGCGTCCGTCGTGCGTCCATTTTGGCATGGGGTGCCCATGGTGACCGTGTCCGTCCGCGTGCAGCGACACGATCGCGTCCGCGGCCAAGAACGTGTGGGAGCTGCAGCGCACGGTGGAGACGATGATCCTGGAGGGCCTCGGCATCGGGGAGGAGCACATCGGCGCGCATCTGGACACGCTCGCCCACAGCATCCGGCTGTCGCGCTACGGGCCCCCGCCGGACGCGGAGACGAGCATGTCCCTGCAGGCGCACCGCGACGACAGCATCATGACCACGATCGTGCAGCACGGCGTGGAGGGCCTCGAGGTGCAGGCTCAGGACGGGATCTGGCTTGCGGTGCCGCCTGAGCCGGACTTGTTCACCTTCGTCGCCGGCGAGCTGTTCACGGTAAGGGCCGCCGCGCCATCGCGCTCTCCTTTCTTTGCTGCAGTGCACGCGCGTCTGACTCACACCGCCGTCGCAGGTCGTGACTAACGGGAGGGTGCCGGGTTGCTTCCACCGCGTGAGGACGCCGAGCAACCGCGAGCGCCTGTCGGCGCTGTTCGGCTGCCCGGGGAAGGACGGCGTCCTTCTGAGCGCCATGGACGAGCTCGTCGACGATGAACACCCTCTGCTGTACCGTCCCTGCACCAACGACGGCTACACAACGTTCCGGCACTCGGACGAAGGGCGCAAGTCCAGTGACCCATTGAAGGCCTTCTGTGGGGTGGAGAAAGATGATCGCCGTTCGTAAGTCAAGCTCACTTCACCTCACCATTCTCAAGTCGCCAAGCTCTGTTCTCCACACCATTCTGAAGCCGCAATTGCTAGGTTACCCATGTAATGATTGGCACCATTCTGAAGTCCTATTGCTACTGAACTTTACTCAAATCGCTGTCAGTTATCTCTTCGATTAAGCACTTTGTGGATGATCATTACTACGACATTACCGGCTGATCTTATTCAGTTTACTGTTGTGCACACGTTGACTTGCTGATGGCAAGTGCAATATTTGCTGGCCCCATCTCAACCTTGAGAATATGCTCATCACTTCAGCAGTGCTTTCTTTAAGCACAATGTATGCAACAAAAACATTGCCTGAAAGGTTCCATGCAGAATTTTATCATTGACCACGGCACCACCAACATGCTAACCTATGTACAAAAACATTCCGGTCACACGTTGATACCAGATTACAATGCAGCTAGATGGCTGCACTGTAAATGCAACCGAAATGGCGCGACTAACTACCTACAGGCGGCCATGAGAGATTCTTGCTAGATCAACCCCTCATCCACTGATAATGAATTTTCTGCCTTAGCCTGCAAAAGAATAAGGGATCTAGAGCAAATCATCCTTTCAAACCCCTTTTCCCCCAAAATAAGGGATCCGCTCCCTGCTTCCATCTTATGTTGAAATGAAGCCGCATTGTCAGCCTTTCACTTATCGAGGTCTTTGAGGAGAGATGCCGGAATTTCTTCCGGCGAGGCCATCATCGACACGCACCCAAACTGTAAAGTCACAAAAACAAACAATTATGAAAATGCATGTAACAGCCAAAGAAAGCGGGGAGAGCGGATATCACCTTGCGCTCACTATACTTGATCCTGACGGCCTTCAGATTTGAATACTGTCTGCCCAACTGCAAATCGTGTATCCTCAGGATGCAACTCCTGAGATCAGAGACCTTGTAGCCCGTTTTCTCTTGCAGCGTCAAGTTCTAGCAGATGTAAATGTAAGAACAAACACAAAGCAAAGCATAATGTAGATTCAATGATTCGCAAAATTCGATTAATCTTACCCAAGGACAAGTCTTGGGGCTGATTGTGAACCTGGCTAAGAACAGGCAGGCAGCAGCAATAACTGATGGCAGGAACCTTATGCAGTCATAGTCGAGCAAGCTCAATTCAGCTAGATAGCTACACATAAGCTCCAATCTTTTTGCACTTGCACACTGAAGTTTGAACAGGGAAACATGTTATAAAAATAACATTAAGAGAAGCAAATCTTGAGGGCTCCAAAAATGTGCTTACATTGCCTCCACGACAAGATATTAAGAATCGCCTGCAATAGACATGTATCAGTTGTTAGGCTTATGAAATTCTTTGTCCATTATGGCAGTAATCATGCTGCTACTTCCCATGTGATTTAAACATGGTAACTTACTCCCTCTGTTCCAAAATTATTGCCGTGGTTTTAGTTCAAGGAACAGAGGGAGTACTTGACATAGAGATGATAGTTGATAGGTATGTGCAAATTTAATGTGGAAATTTCAGATAGAGCACGTACAATAGAAAAGTTCTTACGGTGGGACTCCCCATCTGAAAGTTGAGATATTTCAGTATGTCAGCCTCCATCTTCACCACCTGCAGTGCATACAAATTACAAATTTATGTCCACCATTCACATCAGTGCTAGGAAATTTACCAAAAATGTCAAGTTTAGCAGAAGGTTACCTGCTGATTGGTGTATGTGCCGTCAGTAATGTCACTGAATTTGTCCAGCTTAGGAACATGAATCTCTTCGTACTTCCTACAGCATTAAATTTAGGCCGTTGTAAGTTGGCCAGTCATGGTAAGAGATGACAAAGAGAGGCACAATGGAGATAGAGGAAAGTTTAGGCCCATACGCAGCAACAAACAATGAAGTGACACCAAGCAATTGCAGCCTGTCCCGGGTAATGACACTCGCCGTGAGGAAGCGGTCAATATATGAAACCGCAATGTAAAGGGTGTCAACCAGAAGATTGAACTCGTCAACCACATCCACCAACCAATCTACTAGGATCCCCCTCATAGTGGCGCTGATGTCTTTCTGCATGGCCACCATATAGTCATCCCTCGGCCTCCTCAATTGTTCAACCTGTAATGTCACAAAATGCAACAAAATCACAAATAATGTCCCTCATTTTTGCCACGGTGCACCGGGCTATATTGCATTCCGTTCATCGTAATGCTAGTACCTTCAGACAATCAGGATGACATGTATAATTTTTTCCCAAAGACTTGTTTTTATGCTAGTGAAGGTGGAAAAGCACTAGAAATGTGCCCCAGTCTAACAGTAAAAAATGATTGATTCACCCCCAACTCAATCCAATCCCTCAAATTCCAGAATGCATGCCTACAACAAAATAATCCCCAAAAATTCCAAAATGTGTGTTGGCATTCATCACCTTGACATACCAACAGGACTGAATCCCACCACCATACCACCAAGGTCGCCCCCTAACAAACACACTGCCCCCTAAAATGACTCGGATTTCCGTACGCATTGTCGCACAAGAAGAGGGACCGAGGAACCCTCACCTCCAGGGACCGCAGGTACCCGTCGATGTCCGCGACGTACGGGCCAACCGAGGCCTGCGCCGCCCCGGCGTCCGTCATCCTCGAGGCCGCCGGGCGGGCGGCAATGGCGGAGCCCTCCCGCCTCCGGGCCTCCTCCTCCACCGCCGCGGCGGCCGCCTCCCTGGCCGCCGCGCGCGTCAGCGGCTTCGAGGGCGCCCCGGTCGGCGCCGCCGAGGCGTTATTTGCGGTGGGGAGCTCGGTAAGGGCCTTGCGCTCCGTGCAGCGCGGCCTCTTGGGCGGTGGCGGCGCCGCGCCGGCGGTGTTCTCCTTGTCCTCCGCCGCCCCCTGCTGCTTCCGGCGATGGCCGCATGGCTCCATTGCGTTGGGCGTCGAGTTTCGGGTTTCGATTGGCCGGGGGTTTGGGAGGGTTCGCAGCCGGCCTGGGGAGGAAGGATGGAAGGAGGCGGTGCCGGTGGGTGCCCTTGGCTTTGTACGCGGTTCGGGTTTTCAAACAGGTGTCGAGCGGGACTCGGTTCAAAATGAGAGATGCCTTCCTCAGAAAAAAAAAAAGAGAGAGATGCCTTGGCATGAGGCGTTACGAGTAGCCTGTGATTGACTGGTTTCCATTTAAGATCGCTTCCCCCGTTTCTTTCCCGAAAATTGAGTGCGTCGCCGGGCACCGCGTGAACGAAACGTTGGGCTGCTGCTTTTTTTTTTTTTAGGGAACGTTGGGCTGCTGCTGCGAGTGTGGAGTTGGGAGAGATGGGTGGTGCGCTGCACGGAAAGGAGAGCAGCGGAAGCCCTAGGGTGGAGGGGGCGTGACAAACGGATGCTGCGTTTGTTTGTATGGTGGCCAAAATCCACCCTATCAACGTTTTGGTCTTCCGATCTCAAAAAAAGAGAAAAGGTTTTGGTCTTGGTGCATGTCAAACACATTCTTCCTTCTCCCAACCGTAGCAGCTGCCGTCGTCACCACAGCTTCCCTACACTCCGCCACCTTGGTCCCCCTCTTATTCCTCGTTTGAGGGCCTCGGCGGCGGCAAGAGGAGCGGGGACCCGTCCGTCTCGTTTTATCTTTATTAGCTTTCCGTTTCCTCAGTGACATTGATGAGGTGGTGGCGATGATGACATGTTGAAATAAGGTCTCTTCGATCACTCCTAACCTCGACGTCTGATCCGACGCTGACGAAGAGTCTGTGAGAGTTGGTGTCCTCGGATCTTTGGTTCCCTTCAAATATTGGCAGTTCGTGTATCTTTCAGGGAGAGCTATTGGTGTAGAGATATCGACATCTCCTTCAGTGTTGTTCTTTGGCTTGACCCGGTTTCTCCCACCCTAAGAACTAGGGGTGACGATGAATTGCAATCATGTTGGTGCGTGGGGTGATACTCCAGCTGACACTGCTTTAGCGATTTATACATCTTGTCTCAAGAGGTGAGTGGCTATTGAAGTCTTGAAAGCCTTCAAGGACCAAAGGTTGACGTGTGTGCCCCCTCGCTTCCTGACTCGGGTGCACATGTGACTGAACCTAAGCCGACGGATCTTAAGGTAGGGGATCCTAAGCTAGATTTTCTAAAACAAGGGTAACATAGACACATGGATTTTATCCAAGTTTGGGCTCTCCGAGGAGATAACGCTCTACGTCTTGTTTGTGTTTATTGTGTTGGAATAATTACAGAATACAAATATCTACCAAAAGATTGCAAGTATGATTCTACGAGTCGGACCCCTTGGTTCATATAGGTAGGGGGGTCCTAAGGTACATGATCCAAATCGGCTACGTATGAGAAGATAGAATTCTTTACGGATCCAGCGTCTTGGAGTATACATTAAGCCTTCTGTATCTTCCTTATAATTGTGATGGGCTGCCCGAAGTGGCCCAGGACGGAAACGACAAAAGGGGGTCCTCAGCCAGGCCCACCAGGCCGAGAGTTGACATGGTGAGAGGCCGCTTAGCCGGGACACCGTCAATATTCCCTGAACTGGTTGTCAAGTCTGGTCACACCTTGGCTCATCTGAATTGCACATCATCTTCAATCTACGGTCTTGAAACTGGATCAACGAAATCATCTTCCCCCATATCCGAGGTCTAGCATCGACATGCATCCAAAGTGACGTATATCACCTTGGTCTCTAACAAGTTTCGTAAGAATTGGATCTGAGCTACACATTGGAAATGTTCACTCGCAATCGAGCCATGGGCGCAAAGTACTCTCGCGCTCACGGTATGATGATTATCCAGTCTGGTTCTGACAACGCATACCGGTCTTGTCCATGGGCCCACATGGCCATGTGGTGTCTTTGACCTGACTGTCCACGTGATGTGTGGACATGGGTGTGGGACCCACCAAGGTCAAGTCCCATCAAAGAGATCATGCATATCGAAAGACCTAGTAATTAGTGACTGCTTGCTCAATCCGCGTGCATAATTATCGCATAAACATGGGGAACTGAGGGGATTTACTACCACATGGCGTGATTACTCACCTGCCGCTTCGCATTTTGCCTTCCTATAAAAGGAGGGAGGTGAGGAGGGAGAGAGCATTACGCTCCCAATCTCTCATGCCATCATCTTCTTCCTCGTTCCCCTGCTCTCATCACCCCCGCGCACATGCTCGCCCCAAAAGCAAAGCATTTCGCACGCCGCCACCACCCTCGACCTCATTGTTGGAGAGAGGAAACTCCTCAAGGAAGGGAAGGCGGTGAACACCGACAAGAAGCCATTGATACGTCCATTTTGCATCATGTTTTTTCACTGATATTTATAATGTTTTTTGTCATTATAACACTTAGTGATGCAATTCTAATGTTTTCTCTCTCTTAATTTGCAAGATGTACATGAAGAGAGAGATTGCCGGCAACTAAAATTATGGACCTGGAAAAGCTACATCAGAGATACCTATTCTGCAGAACTCCAAATGACCTGAAATTTCACGGAGAATTTTTATGGAATATATAAAAAATACTTGAGCAAAGAAGTATCAGAGGGGGGCACCAATTGCCCACAAGGCAATAGGGCATGACCACCCCCCTGGGCGCACCCTCATGCCCTGTGGGGCCACTAGCAGGCCTACGGCCCCCATCTGCGGCTATGTGAAGGGTTTTGACCTAGAAAAAAAATAAAGGGAGGACTTTGGAGGTGAAGCGCTGCCGTCTCGAGGCGGAACCTGGGCAAGAGCACTTTTTGCTCTCCGACGGAGAGATTCTGCCAGTGAAACTTCCCTCCGGGAGGGGGAAATCAAAGCCATTGACATCACCAAGGATCCTCTCATCATGAGAGAACCAATCTTCATCAACATCTTCACCAGCACCATCTCATCTCAAACCCTAGTTCATCTTTTGTATTCAATCATTGTCTCAAAACATCATATTGATACCTGTGGGTTGCTAGTAGTGTTGATTACATCTCGTAGTTGATACTAGTTGGTTTATTTAGTGGAAGATTATATGTTCAGATCCTTAATGATATTCAATACCACTTTGATCTTGAACATGGATATGATTTGTGAGTAGTTACTTTTGTTCTTGAGGACATGGGAGAAGTCTTGTTATAAGTAATTGTGTGAATTTGGTATTCGTTCGATATTTTGATGATATTTATGTTGTTGCTTCCTTTAGTTGTGTCATGTGAACATCGACTACATGACACTTCACCATACTTGGGCCTAAGGCAAGGCATTATGGAGTAATAAGTAGATGATGGGTTGCTAGAGTGACAGAAGCTTAAACTCTACTTTATGCATTATTCCCTAAGGGGCTGATTTGGATCCATATATTTCATGTTATGGTTAGATATTTATCTTAATTCTTCTTTTGTAGTTGCGGATTGCTACTTGTGAGCTGCGTTGGGACTTCCCCGAATAGGAGAGGATGATGCAGTACAGTAGAGATAAGAATTTCCCTAAGTTAGAAACCAAGGTTATCAATCCAGTAGGAGAACCACGCAACAACTCGTTTGTCGGAGTAAATGACCATGGGTAGCCTCATCAGCCCCCCATGGTATTTCAAGACATCGGGGCTAGCTGCGCCCCTCACACCTCCAAGACGAATGACCATCTTCTTGGGCCGGCTGGTCCGAGCGCCCGGCTGCTAGAAGGCGGCGGAACCCCAGAAGGCGGCCACGAGGGGGGGCCGACTCCTGGCAGGCGGCCCCTTGTCCCCTCGAAGTTAGCACCTCATTACCACGATGAGACTAGGCGTGGCTACAGTGCAACCTGCCACCCTCGAATCCAGGGCAAGTCGATGAGACCAGACAGACACCCCACACCCGGCGCGGCACTGTTGCCACGCTGCCCATGACATCACCCATGCCAGAGGGAGCCATGCTCCCACGACGGGCGGTCGGTACGGCCTGCAGACGGTGGGCCCTACCTGTCCGTGAGCTACCAAAAAGCGGCGAGCCCTGAGCAGGCGGCATGGGGGTGGGCCGACTCCTAGCAGGAGGCCCTCCCTCTCCATTGGAGTATGTGCGCCATTAACCAGATAAGACGGGGTCTAGCTACAGTGAGCGCCCGCCAGGCGGCGGGACTGTAGCCACGCTCCCCCCGACAAAGCCTCCGTCATCAAGGGCGAGGTTACAGTATAAAGCAGTCAACATGGCCCACAGGCGGCGGGCCCTACCTGTCGGTCATGATCATGGCAGTCGGCGGGACCCACCAGGCGACGGGCCCCAGCAGTAGGCGGAGAAGCCGGTGACCGGAGACACTGACGGCCGGGTTCTACACCCGGCCGGATTACCATTGTACCCCTGGGGGATAGGCCTATATAACCCCCCCAGGTCACCCCATGCAAAGGGTTCAGCACCTTAGTTACCACACACCCACATAGAGAGAGTGAAGTAGGGCTAGCCTTGTTCTTCTTCCTCCTCTAGCCAAACAGCTCAAGGAGAAAGCTTGTAGCTACCTTGTTGAGATAGTGATCATGCGGAGACCCCACAGAGCAGGACTAGGGGTGTTATCTCCTAGGAGAACCCAGAACCTGGGTAAGATTCGCAGGCGCATGCGGTCTCGCTCACTCCCGCTTCTAGAGCCCGGTGCCGTACTCTTGTCCCCATCCATGATAAGCCACCCCCTAGCATATGTCGCACGATATCCCCTACATTTGGCGCCCACCATGGGGCAAGGTGCATCGTCGTCCAAAAACATGTTCTGGACGGAACCCTTTTCCTTCCTGGCGAGCACAGCCAGCCCGGCACGCCCGATGGCGTTTGCGCTGACGCGCTGCATGGTGTGGAAGTAGCTTGCGCGGAGAGCTGCCTTGCTGATCTCATCGGCGAGATCCGCCTCTCCGACGAACCCGCGCTGGACGCAGGCGCGGCTCGCACCGAGAGCTGTCTCGTTGACCTCCTCGGCAAGCTCACCATCACCAACGAGCCCGCCTCCGACCTGGAGTCCGTCGGCTCTGCCGACCCGCCCGTCGACATGGTCATCGACACCGACGTCGCGCCCTCTGACACCTTTCCCGATCATGTGGTGATCATTGATGACCTGCTCCCCACTGCTGACAACAGCGCCAGCGCCAGCACCATCACAGAGGTGCTGGTCATCAGCCACAATGGAGCCTCTGGCGGGGCCGGTCAGGACCCGCTCCAGGCAGCAATGCAGGACCTGTCCGCACCCATAGCGACAGATGCCAATGGCGAGACGCTAGAAGCCTGCCGCGTCGCACTCCTCGATAGCGCCAGCAAGCTGGCCACCATGAGACTCCTCACCAAGGCCTACCAGCACGAGATTACCACGCTGTCTGCGGCATGCCGGCTGCTGGCGGGCCCAGCTGCGTGGGCACGGTCAGGCAACACGATGCGGCCACCGCCAGCATGCTGGGCGCCAACCGCCCCGTTTACGCCACGCCTATGGAGAACCTACGCGTTGCCCAGGCGGCAGCAGACGAGCTGGACCACCTGGAGGGCGACGAGTGCCGCTACATGACGGAGCGCGTCTAGCAGCTCATCGACGCAGCCGCCGCGCAGCAAGAAGCCGGCCGCCGCGCGGTGGAACCCGACCAGCAAGCTGAGAACCTCCCCCCTTGCCGAGAACATGGCGCGACCTCCCAGACATCGACAGTAGGCGGCGCCCGCGATAGACGAGACCAAGAGCCAGTTGCTAGCCGCAGTCGGCACACCCACATCACCATCGAGCGCGACCAAGACGGCCGCCCACGAGCAGTGGAACGGCGGGACGATCATTCGCCTCCTCCTCCTCCTCGCAGGGAGAGGCGTGCTTCCCCGCCACATGTTGAGCATCCAACTCTCAGCGGCCGGCTAGGCCGCCGTGAAGGAGTCGGAGAGAATGATGCCCGCCATCGGATCGACCGCCTGGCTTGGTCCCTGGCGATAGAAGAAGAATATGCGATTGGCCCGCCTTGTGCCGTCCCCCGCATTCGCGACGAGCCCTTCCCCCAAGGGTTCTCGCTCCCTCGAGATACTCCCAAGTACAACGACTCCGTGAAGCCGGAAGAATGGCTGGTTGACTACTCCACCGCAGTCAACATAGCAAACGGCAACAAGCGCGTTGCCGTGAAGTATGTCCTCCTCATGCTTTAGGGCACGGCCCGGACATGGCTGAACAGCCTCAAGCCCTACAGCGTCAATAGCTGGTTGGACTTCACCGAAGTCTTCATCCGCAACTTCACCAACACCTACAAGCGGCCACCCAAGCCCCGCCAGCTCTCTCTGTGCATCCAAGGCCCCACCAAGTCCACCCGCGATTACTTGACGCGGTGGCCGAACTGCGCAACTCCTGCGAAGGGGTGCATGAGGTGCAAGCCATAGAGTATTTCACCGCCGGGTGCAGAGAAGGCACCCTGCTCAAGCACCGACTCCTCTGCGACGAGCCGGCTACACTTGACGAGTTGCTGATCATAGCAGACAAGTACGCCATGGCCGACTCCTCCATGAAGTCGGGGCTTCAGGTGGACGCGTACGGGAAGGTGCTCCCTCCGGCTCCTCGAACGCCGGCTGGAGACTCCAGTCGGCGCCAGCAGCAGAATGACAATAAGAGCAAGGCCCCGCAGCCGGCTTCCACCAGCCAGCAGGTGGCAACTGTTGAAGACCAGAAGCCGGAGGGGCAGCCCAGCCCCAAGCGTCAGAAGGGCGGCAAGCCTGCTTGGTTGCCCGCCTTCTCCTATAAGCAAACCCTCGACGCTCCTTGCAAGTTCCACAGCGGCGCAAAGCTATCGAACCACACCACCTGGAAGTGCCACTGGCTCACCCGAATCGCCAAGGGTGAAGGACTGCCGCCTCCGCCTGCTGGCTAGCTGATACATCCATTTTGCATCATGCTTTTATATCGATATTTATCGCATTATGGGCTATTATTTCACATTATGTCACACTACTTATGGCTATTCTCTTTTATTTTACAAGGTTTACATGAAGAGGGAGAATGCAAATTTGGAATGCAATTTGGAAAAGGAGCAAATATTGGAGACCTATTCTGCAACTCCAAAAGTCTGAAACTCCACGGAATATCTTAAAATAAATAAAGAAAAATCGTCGCCAAAGATGAAAGCCAGGGGGCCCACACCCTGCTCACGAGGATGGGGGGCGCCCCCCCTAGGGCACGCCCCCTACCTCATGGGCCCCCTGGTGGCTCTCCGACGCCCATCTTCTCCTATATGAAGTCTTTCGTCAAGAAAAAAATGAGAAGCAACCTTTCGGGACGAGACTCCGCCGCCACAAGGCGGAACCTTGGCGGAACCAATCTAGGGCTCCGGCAGAGCTGTTCTGCCGGGGACACTTCCCTCCGGGAGGGGGAAATAATCACCATCGTCATCACCAATGCTCCTCTCATCGGGAGAGGGAAATCTCCATCAACATCTTCACCAGCACCATCTCCTCTCAAAACCCTAGTTCATCTCTTGTATCCAATTCTTGTCTCCAAGTCCGGATTGGTCTTTGGTAGGTTGCTAGTAGTGTTGATTACTCCTTGTAGTTGATGCTAATTGGTTTATTTGGTGGAAGATCATATGTTACGACCCTTTATGCATATTATTACCCCTCCGATTATGAACATGAATATTCTTTGTGAGTAGTTACGTTTGTTCACGAGGACAAGGGAGAACTCTTGCTATTAGTAGTCATGTGAATTTGGTATTCGTTTGATATTTTGATGAGATGTATGTTGTCTAGCCTCTAGTGGTGTTATGTGAACGTCGACTACATAACACTTCACCATTATTTGGGCCTAGAGGAAGGCATTGGGAAGTAATAAGTAGATGATGGGTTGCTAGAGTGATGAAGCTTAAACCCTAGTTTATGCGTTGCTTAAATGAGGGCTGATTTGGATCCATATATTTCATGCTATGGTTAGGTTTACCTTAATACTTTTGTTGTAGTTGCGGATGCTTGCAATATAGGTTAATCATAAGTGGGATGCTTGTTCAAGTAAGAACATCACCCAAGCACCGGTCCACCCACATATCAAATTATCAAAGTACCGAACGCGAATCATATGAACGTGATGAAAACTAGCTTGACGATATTCCCATGTGTCCTCGAGAGCACTTTTCCTATTATAAGAGTTTGTCCAGGCTTGTCCTTTGCTACAAAAAGGATTGGGCCACCTTGCTGCACTTTATTTACTCTTGTTACTTGTTGCTCGTTACAATTTATCTTATCACAAAACTATTTGTTACCACTTATTTAGTACTTGGCAGAGAATACCTTGCTGAAAACCGCTTATCATTTCCTTCGATCCTCGTTGGGTTCGACACTCTTACTTATCGAAAGGACTACGATAGATCCCCTATACTTGTGGGTCATCAAGACTCTTTTCCGGGCGCCCGTTGGGGAGTTAGCGCCTTTGGTAAGGAAAAATTTATATAGTGTGCTGAAATTCTTGTCACTTGTTACTATGGAAAGTAATTCTCACGAGGGGCTTGTTCGGGTATCTTCACCCGTCCGATGAGAGCAAAGAGTTGCTCCTCAACCCTCGAACCTATTGAAACTGAAACTCCTTTTGAATTTCCTTGGGTATGATGGAAAAACTGCTAGCTAATCCTTTTATAGGAGATGGAACAAAGCATCTGATGAGCACTTAATATATGTGGATGAAGTTTGTGGATTATTTAAGCTTGCGGTATACCCGATGACGTTGCTAAGAAGAAGGTCTTCCCTTTATCTTTGAAGGAAGACGCATTGACATGGTATAGGCTATGTGATGATACGAGATCATGGAACTATAAAAGATTGAAATTGGAATTTCATCAAAAGTATTACCCTATGCATCTTGTTCACCATGATCGCAATTATATATATAATTTTTGGCCTCGCGAAGGAGAAAGCATCGCTCAAGCTTTGGGGATGCTTAAATCAATGTTATATTCATGCCCCAATCATGAGCTCCCAAGAGAAATAATTATTCAAAGTTTTTATGCTCGGCTTCGATAACAATCGCACCATGCTCGATACTTCTTGTGCTGGCTCTTTTATGATGAAGACTATTGAATTCAAATGGGATTTATTGGATAGAATTCAACGCAACTCTGAAGATTGGGACCTCGACAAAGGTAAGGAGTCAGGTATGATACCTAAGTTTGATTGTGTTAAATCTTTCATGAATACCGATATTTTCCGTAAGTTTAGCACTAAACATGGACTTGACTCTGAGATAGTAGCTTCTTTCTGTGAATCTTTTGCTACTTATGTTGATCTCCCCAAGGAGAAGTGGTTTAAATATCATCCTCCCATAGAAGTAAAAGTAGCTGCACCTATTAAAGTTGAAGAAAAGACTGTCACTTATAATGATCCTATTGTTCCCACTTCTTATGTTGAGAAACCACCTTTCCCTGTTAGAATAAAGGATCATGCTAAAGCTTCAACTGTGGTTCGTAAGAGCAATATTAGAACTTACACACCTCCTGGGCAAGTCAAAGTAGAACCTAATATTGCTATTGTTAAAGATCTCTTTTCTGATAATATTGATGGGCATGTTATTTAGTTCAATGGTGAAACTACTAGAATTGCTAAACCTTGTGCTAAAGATAAACATAGACCTGTGGTAGGCGTGCCTGTTATTTTTATTAAAATAGGAGATCATTGTTATCATGGCTTATGTGATATGGGTGCTAGTGCTAGTGTTATACCTTATGATTTATAGAAAGAAATTAAGCATGAAATTGCACCTGCTGAGTTAGAAGATATTGATGTTACAATTAAACTTGCCAATAGAGATACTATATCTACAATGGGAATTGTTAGAGATGTTGAAGTCTTGTGTGGGAAAACTAAATATCCTGCTGATTTTCTTGTTCTCAGTTCTCCACAAGATAGCTTTTGTCCCATTATATTTGGTAGACCCTTCTTGAATACTGTTAATGCTAAGATAGACTGCAAGAAGAATGTTGTCACTATTGGCTTGGATGATATGATTCATGAGTTTAATTTCTCTAAATTTAGTAAACAACATCGTGAGGAAGAATTGCCTAGTAAGGATGAAATTATTGGTCTTTCTTCTATAGCCGTACCTCCTAGTGATCCTTTAGAACACTATTTGCTAGACCATGAAAATGATATGTTCATGAATGAAAGAAGGGAAATAGATGAAGTATTCTTTAAACAGAACCTATTGCTGCAACACAATTTTCTGTTGAAACTTAGGATCCTCCTCCACCCAAGGGTGATCCCGTGTTTGAGCTTAAACCGTTGCCTGATAATCTTAAATATGCTTATCTTGATGAGAAGAAAATATATCATGTTATTATTAGCGCTAACCTTTCAAAGCATGAAGAAGAAAGATTATTGAAAACTCTAAACAAGCACCGTGTCGCTACTGGATATACTCTTGATGATCTTAAGGGCATTAGTCCCACTCTATGTCAACATAAAATAAATTTGGAAGCGGATGCCAAACCAGTTCGTGATCCTCAACGACGTTTGAATCCTAAAATGAAAGAAGTGGTAAGAACATAAATACTCAAGCTTACGGAGGCGGGTATAATTTATCCCGTTCTTTCGATAGTCAGTGGGTAAGTCCTGTCCATTGTGTCCCTAAGAAGGGAGGTATTACTGTTGTCCCTAATGATAAAGATGAATTGGTCCCGCAAAGAATTATCAGAGGTTATAGGATGGTAATTGATTTCCGCAAATTAAATAAAGCTACAAAGAAAGATCATTACCCCTTACCTTTTATTGATCAAATGCTAGAAAGATTATGCAAACATACACATTATTGCTTTCTAGATGGTTATTCTGGTTTCTCTCAAATACCCAGTTTCGGCTAAAGATCAATCAAAGACTACTTTTACTTGCCCTTTTGGTACTTTTGCTTATAGACGTATGCCTTTTGGTTTATGTAATGCACCTGCTACCTTTCAAAGATGCATGATGGCTATATTCTCTGATTTTTGTGAAAAAAATTGTGAGGTTTTCATGGACGATTTTTCTGTCTATGGTTCCTCTTTTGATGATTGCTTGAGAAATCTTGATCGAGTTTTGCAGAGATGTGAAGAAACTAATCTTGTCTTGAATTGGGAAAAGTGACACTTTATGGTTAATGAAGGTATATTGTCTTGGGGAACAAAGTTTCTGAAAGAGGTATTGAAGTTGATAAAGCCAAGGTTGATGCTATTGAAAAGATGCCATGTCCCAAGGACATCAAAGGCATAAGAAGTTTCCTTGGTCACGCCGGATTTTATAGGAGGTTCATTAAGGACTTCTCAAAAATTTCTCGGCCTCTGATAAATTTATTACAAAAAGATGTACCATTTGTCTTTGATGATGATTGTGTAGAAGCATTTGAAATACTTAAGAAAGCATTAGTCTCTTTTTGTTGTTCGGTCCACTGATTGGAATTTACCCTTTGAAATTATGTGTGATGCTAGTGATTATCTGTAGGTGCTGTTCTAGGGCAAAGAGTTGATAAGAAATTAAATGTTATCCATTATGCTAGTAAGACTCTAGACAATGCTCAAAGAAATTATGCTACTACCGAAAAGGAACTTTTAGCAGCTTGTATTTGCTTGTGATAAATTCAGACCCTATATTGTTGATTCTAAAGTAACTATTCACACCGATCATGCCGCTATTAAATATCTTATGGAAAAGAAAGATGCAAAACCTAGACTTATTAGATGGGTTCTCTTGCTGCAAGAATTTGATTTGCATATTGTTGATAGAAAAGGAGCCGAGAACCCGTGCTGAGATAACTTATCTAGGTTAGAGAATGTTCTTGATGACCCACTACCTATTGATGATAGCTTTCACGATGAACAATTAAATGTCATAAGCACTTCTCGTAGCACTCCATGGTATGTTGATTATGCTAATTATATTGTTGCTAAATTTATACCACCTAGCTTCACATACCAACAAAAGAAAAAGTTTTTCTATGATTTGCGACATTACTTTTGGGATGACCCACATCTTTATAAAGAAGGAGTAGTGTCACAACCCTAGCATTGCTTGTAACTAGTTGCATTAAAGCATCCATGCATCATGTTTGAATTCAAATGAAATTTTGAAATGGGGATGTTCAAACCCTAGCAGATAATAATTTTAACTAGGTTCAATTCAAATATTTTCTTTTGGACCCAAAATGCCCTCCAAAAATGTTTGTTATTTCTGGAAAAAGGTTAAAACCTTAATCAGAGGTCATGCACATTTTTCCAAGGCATTTATGGTTTTTGAATTAATTCATAATTGTATTTGAGTTGGAGCAAATAAATTCTATAAATATGTTTATTGCTCCAATGATCCTGGAATATTTTGTGGAGCTCTAGGATAAACCTTATTGCATCCACAATAATTTCCAGAGAGCTGCAAAAATAATTAGGTTAAGAAACCAAATTAAAACAAATTTGCATAAATAGAAAACAGTAACAGAATTAGAAAGAGAGAGAGAGAAGGACTCACCTGGGCCACTTACCTGGCAGCCCACTGCCAAAGCCACTGGCGGCAGCTTGGTCGGCCCACCAGCCTGGGCCACGTCGCTTTCTTCAACCTTCTCGCGGAAGGAGAAGCAGTGCGTGGCAGCCTGTGACCGAGCAGCCACCTCCTGCTTGCCACCTCCTGCCTCCTCCTCGTGCCACGGAGACGCCTGACGCCTCCCCTCACTTTCCCCTCGCTCTCTGGACCCCCTCCTCCTCCTCTGCTCTCCCTCCCTCTCGTCACCGAACGCACCTGAGAGCGCCGCTTGCCGTAGCCATGACCACCGGCCACCCCTCGTCCCGTGGCCATGCCCAGCAGCTCCGCAATCGAGCACCACATCCCCAAGCCGAAGGAAACTAGTCGGAGGGCTTTGCTTCGTCGCCAACGTCCTCGTCTTCACCGCCGGCGCCCGGAGATCGTCTCCGTCGATTCGTCGGCCTCCGTCCGCCCCCGAGGCCGCTGACCTTCTCTATCGCAACCTTGTGAGCTCCTACACTTTTCCCCGTGCTCACCCCCTCTGTTCCCGCCCTCTAACCGCAGCCCCGCCATGGCCGAGCACTCGCCGCCGCCGCCGCAAAGCTCACCGTCGCTAGCCGCCCCGCCCGACCAACCCAAGCTTGGAGTCGTGCTCCGGGTTTCTCCAGGAACCCGTAGCGCGCCTCAGGTTGCCCGCTCGTGCACCGTGGCCCTCGCACCCGTGCAAGCCGCAGCTGCGCCGCCGCGGAACTCGACGCCGTCGACATTCCCGGCCACCCTAGCATCGCCTGAGGCCACCAACCGACGCGCCCCCTTGCTCCGGTTCCAACGCGCCCAGCCGCGCGAGTTCCCGTCGTCGGAGTTGGCCGGACGGGCAACGCCGCCGCGTCCTGGTTACACCGACGATTAGCCGTCGGTGATAGCAACTATTAGGGGTTAATCACCCCACTAACTATGCCCCCTGGAGTCAATGACAACCGGGCCCCACCGCCCAACTAACCGGCTAACTAAAATTGATTAGGTTAGTGTAAACTACCTGTTTAGATTAGTGCTAACCTGTGGACCCCATGTGTTAGCTTTGACTTTGGTCAAGTCAACGTTGACCGGTCCCACTTGTCATGCACCTAAACCAGCCTGAGACACTGACGTATGGGTCCCACTGGTCAGGTTTGACCTGGACCTGGCATGTTGACCTGCTGATGTCACACTGATGTCAGGCTAACGCAGTAATGCCCTTTCTGGATTTATTCTTATACAGGAAATTCCAGAAATTGTTGCACACTTCAAAAAATCATAGAAAATCAACCGTAGCTCCAAATCAAATAATTTATATATGAAAAATGATCAGAAAAATCCAATCTATCCATCTGTACCATTTTCATGCATGTTGGAACAACTTAAAGTTGCTGTTTAGGCCAAATCATATAAATGGCATTTAAACTCTCACATATGGAGTTTGAATTTGAACCTAGGGTTCAAACCAACTCCATTTAACATGTAGCTAGTTGCATTAGCTCAAACCACAGCATATTGCCATGTAATGATCATGCATCATATTGTACATTGCATTGATGGTGCTTCTTTCTGTGTTGCCGGTGTTTGTCCCCTTTTCGGTAGACGATGTTCCGACGATGAGAGCGATGACACCGATGAAGAACTATACTATCTTCAGAAGTGCCAGGCAAGCAAAACCACCTTGTTCATTCCGATACAATCCCACTCTCTCGCTCCTGCTCTCTTTTACTGCATTAGGACAACAATGATTCCACTGTTACATGCTGCGGTAGATGAACCCCTTTATCCTCTGCATGACCTGTCATTCCACAAGAAATAGATGAAACCCACTAGCATGAGTAGGAGTTGTTTGAGCCTGATGTGCCTACTCATTCATGCTTGTTTGTCATGCCTCATCGCTTAGAGTTGAGTCAGGTCTGATTCATCGAGGATGAATTGGAATGGTGTGTGAACATGTCCTACTGTTGAGAGCTAAGTGTGTGAACACGATTTGGTAAAGGTAGCGGTGAGAGGCCATGTAGGAGTACATGGTGGGTTGTCTCATTGAAGCCGTCCTCAGGAACTGAGTTCTGTGTTTGTGATACATGAACAGTTACTACCACACATTGGGATCCTTAATTGACTCTCTCGGCTTCTTAACCACCCTTGTTCTCTGTCCAGGAGTTGCAACTAGTTTCTGGTGTTTGTAGGATATGTGTTGGAGGCCGTGCATAGCGCTGACCCTAGGGGTGGGCTATGATGCGGTAGATACACCGTGGCCTGGTGTACCGATTCGCCCGTTCGGTGTCTCGGGAACCCTGCACACATCGCTCGGGGCCGTTAGTGGAAACCTCGGTCGGACTCCTGCGGATGGAACCCGAATAGGCGATAAACCTGGACTAGGGACTTGAGTGTTTAGGTAGGCCGTGGCCAACACCTCGCCAAAGCTTCCGCTTGAAGGTTGCCGAGATACATGACGTGTACATGGCGGTAAGTGGCGAGAGCGTGTGTGAAGAAGTACACCCTGCAGGGTTAATATGATCTATTCGAATAGCCGTCTCATGCGGAAAAGGACTTCGGGTTGCCTATAACAGTTCATAGACAAGTGAAAGTGGATACTCTAAAATGCGCAAGATAAGAGTGAGTGCTATGGATGGCGTTCTCGTAGGGAGACGGGAGCGGATCCATAGTGGTGTATTGAAATGGTGAATATGTGGACTCGTGTGCGCCACCTCAAAAGTGTTACTTGCAGTCGTAGTTCAGGATAGCCACCGAGTCAAAGCTGGCTTGCTGCAGTTAAACTCCACCACCCCCTTTGTTGATAATGATGCATTTGTAGTTAGTTCTAATGCAAGTCTTGCTGAGTACATTTGTACTCACGTTTGCTTATTTTATGTTTTGCAGTGAGACGTCAGTCTCGCTAGTAGTTCCATGTGGACTTCGATGTTTAGCTTGTTACCTCAGCTACGATCTTGTGCCCTCGGCAGGATCTAGTAGATAGTCAGGCTTCTCAGCTTTTTTCATTTATAGTTGTCTGTACCCAGACATGTTAAGCTTCCGCATGTGTTTGACTTGTATGCTCTGAATGCTGGGTCGAGAGATCCATGTTTGTAATATCTCACTCCTCGGAGCCTAATGAATAAATACTTTGAGTCGTAGAGTTATGTTGTGATGCCATGTTGTATTTACACATATCGAGCATATTGTGTGTATGTTTGAAATGCTTGGTATGGGGATCCGACAATCTAGTTGTTTGTCCTTGGCAGCCTCTCTTATTGGGAAATGTAGTCTAGTGCTCCCTTGAGCCATAGTAGTCCGCTACAGCCCGGTTCACCGGAGTCCTGCTAGCCCATCACTACTGCTCAGGACACTTGACTGGTCGGCATGTGTTTCACTTCGTTCTTGTGTCTGTCCCTTCGGGGAAATGTCACGCGGTGACATCCGGAGTCCTACCTAGCCTGCTACAGCCCGGGTTCCTGGAGTCCTGTTAGCCCAGTGCTACAGCCCGGATTCACACGCTGCTGACCGACATGCTCGATGTGATTCATGTATGCCTGTCCCCATGGGTTAGTGCCGCTTTGGGTTCACGACTAGCCATGTCGGCCCGGGTTCTCTGTCATATGGATGCTAGCGACACTATCATATACGTGAGCCAAAAGCCGCAAACGGTCCCGAGCCATGGTAAGGCGACACCCGTGGGAATACCGTGCGTGAGGCCGCAAAGTGATATGAGGTGTTACCGGCTAGATCGATGTGACTGGGAATCGGGGTCCTGACAAGTAGATGGTGTTATTAGACGTTGTGTGCCTGAGCATGAACAGGAACAAATCCTACGCAAGTGTCACTCCGAAGCTTATGGAGGACACCACGCTGGAGATAGAACTGCACATAAGGTATTGCAATCCGGTTTTTATTGGCCCACTCTCTTCAAGGATGCCCGTAAGTTTGTTTTGTCTTACGATGAATGTCAAAGAATTGGTAATATTAGTAGACGTCAAGAAATGCCTATGAATTATTCACTTGTTATTGAACCATTTGATGTTTGGGGCTTTGATTATATGGGACCTTTTCCTGCCTCTAATGGATATACACATATTTTGGTTGCTGTTGATTATGTTACTAAGTGGGTAGAAGCTATTCCAACTAGTAGTGTTGATCATAACACTTCTATTAAAATGCTTAAGGAAGTTATTTTTCCAAGGTTTGGAGTCCCTAGATATTTAATGACTGACGGTGGTTCACACTTTATTCATGGTGCTTTCCGTAAAATGCTTACTAAATATGATGTTAATCATAGAATTGCATCTCCATATCACCCACATTCTAGTGGTCAAGTAGAATTGAGTAATAGAGAGCTCAAATTAATTTTGCAAAAGACTATTAATAGGTCTAGAAAGAATTGGTCCAAGAAACTTGATGATGCATTATGGGCCTATAGAACTGCATATAAGAATCCTATGGGTATGTCTCCGTATAAAATGGTTTATGGAAAAGCATGTCACTTACCTCTCGAACTAGAACATAAGGCATATTGGGCTATTAAAGAGCTCAACTATGATTTCAAACTTGCGGTGAGAAAAGGTTATTTGATATTAGCTCACTTGATGAATGGAGAACCCAAGCTTATGAAAATGCTAAGTTGTTTAAAGAAAAAGTTAAAAGATGGCATGACAAAAGGATACAAAAGCATGAGTTTAATGTAGGTGATTATGTATTGCTATACAACTCTCGTTTAAGATTTTTTGCAGGAAAACTTCTCTCTAAATGGGAAGGTCCCTACGTTATCGAGGAGGTCTATCGTTCCGGTGCCATAAAAATCAACAACTTCGAAGGCACAAATCTGAAGGTGGTAAACGGTCAAAGAATAAAACATTATATTTCAGGTAATCCCATAAATGTTGAAACCAATATTATTGAAACCGTAACCCCAGATGAATAAAGGGACACTTTCCAGACCGTTTCAGACTCCGAAAAGGAATAGGTATGTGGTATGGTAAGTAAACCGACTCCAAAACAATTTTAAGGCAATATTTCTCCGTTTTGGAGTATTTAGAAAAATAGAAAAATAAGTAGCAGTCCGGGAAGGACACGAGGGCCCCACGAGGATGGTGGGCGCGCCCTACCCCCTGGGCGCGCCACCTACCTCGTGAGCACCCCGTGTGCCCTCCGGACTCCGTTTTCTTGCATGATACGTATTTTGGTCGGTAAAAATTCATTATATATTCTCCCGAAGGTTTTGAATCTCGTATCACGCAAATCTCTTATGTTCTTGTTTCGAGCTGTTCTTTGTCAGGGTTGTCAAGGCCAGGCATCATGTCGTCTCCCTCCTCTAACAATAGTGACAAAGATGCTTGGCTAATGAAGATAGAGCTGAAGAGGGAAGAACCCATGGAGATCAACAAGGATGAAGGGATCAAGAAGGCCACGGAGAACCAAACTCCGGCAGCAGAAGACATCCTTCAACTTGATCACAACCTTCTTACCCCAACTGAAATCGAAGCTTTCAAGATGATTGAGTTAGCTCGTATTCAAAACAAGTATCTCACGAGTGAAATTATTTTGTTGAAGGAGCATATCGTTGCACTCAAGGGAATTATTCGCAAGTTGGAGGACCTCTTACGCTCGATGTGTGACTATCCATCACCTCCACCTTCACCGACAAAGAAGGAGGCATAATCACATGGGTATGGGCACTCCCCTTGGCAACTGCCAAGCTTGGGGGAGGTGCCCCGGTATCGTATCACCGTCACAACTCCTATCTTTACCGTTTTTCTTAGTTCGATCCTTTTAGTAGTATCTTGATTTAGTAGAATAAAGTCATGGCATGATCTAGTTTTGAGTTTTGCTTTATGATCTCTCTATGTAATCGAGTCCGTGAGCTATATATATAATAAAGTTTAGTGTTGAGTCAAGGGCTTGATTATTTTGCCATGATCTTGGGTGAATAAAAGAAAAGAAAGAAGAAAAAGAATAAAAAGAAACAAAGAGATCATATTGATCTTATTGAGAGTAATGACTTCACATAGAAAGAGTATGATGATTAAAAGTTGTTGAGAGTTGGCAAACATAGCTTTGGTCATCATTGCAATTAATAGGAAGTAATAAGGAAAGAGAGGTTTCACATATAGATATATTATCATTGACATCTTTTATGATTGGGAGAACTCATTAAAATATAACATGCTAAAGAGTTGATGTTGGACAAGGAAGACAACGTGATGAGTTATGTTTTCTTATATCCGAGATAAAGTATGTTGTCATGGATATCCCAACATGTTGAGCTTGCCTTTCTCCCTCATGCTAGCCAAATTCTTAGCACCAAGTAGAGATACTACTTGTGCTTCCAAATACCCTTAAACCAGTTTAGCCATGAGAGTCCACCATATCTATCTATGGATTGAGTAAGATCTTTCAAGTAAGTTGTCATCGGTGCAAAGCAATACAAATTGCTCTAAACATGTATGATTGATTGGTGTGGGAGAAATAAGCTTTATACGATCTTGTGATGTGGAAGTAATAAAAGCGACGGACTACATAATAAAGGTTCATATCACAAGGGGCAATATAAAGTGACGTTCTTTCGCATTGAGATTTTGTGCATCCAACCATAAAAGCGCATGGCAACCTCTGCTTCCCTCTGCGAAGGGCCTATCTTTTATTATTATCCTCTACCTTATGCAAGAGTCACGGTGATCTTCACCTTTCTTTTTTTCATTTTATCCTTTGGCAAGCTCAGCATGTTGGAAAGAACATGATATATATATATATCTAATTGGATGTAGGGAGCATGAATTATTATTGTTGACATTACCCTTGAGGTAAAAGGTTGTGGGGCAAAACTATAAGCCCCTATCTTTCTCTGTGTCCGATTAAAACTCCGTAACCACAAGTATTGCATGAGTGTTTGCAATTATGAAGGAGTAAATGATAGTTGAGTATGTGGACTTGCTTTTAAGCTCTGACATAGACTCTTTCCGATGTTATGATAAATTGCAATTGCTTCAATGACTGAGGTTATAATTTGTTGGTGCTCAATAAGGTTTCTGATTCATACTTTTGCATTGTGAAAAGATCATCACTTGAACATAAGTAATCATATGACAAAATCTATATATGTTGCTGTTATGAGAATAATCATGATGCCTTCATGTACGTATTTTATTTTTATTGACGCCTCTACCTCTAAACATGAAGACATATTTATTGTTATCGGCTTTTCGCTTGAGGACAAGCGAGGTCTAAGCTTGGGGGAGTTGATACGTCCATTTTGCATCATGCTTTTATAGTGATATTTATCGCATTATGGGCTGTTATTTCACATTATGTCACAATACTTATGGCTATTCTCTTTTATTTTACAAGGTTTACATGAAGAGGGAGAATGCCAAAGCTGGAATTCGGAAATTTGGAAAAGGAGCAAATATTGGAGACCTATTCTACGCAACTCCAAAAGTCCTGAAACTCCACGGAATATCTTAAAGTAAAAAATAAAAATCACAAAGATGAAGGCCGGGGGCCCACACCACGCTCACGAGGGTGGGGGCGCGCCTCACCTCGTGGGCCCCTGGTGGCTCTCCGACGCCCATCTTCTCCTATATGAAGTCTTTCGTCAAGAAAAAAATGAGAAGCAACCTTTCAGGACGAGACTCCACCGCCACGAGGCGGAACCTTGGCGGAACAAATCTAGGGCTCCGGCAGAGCTGTTCTGCCGGGGACACTTCCCTCCGGGAGGGGGAAATCATCACCATCGTCATCACCAATGATCCTCTCATCGGGAGAGGGCAATCTCCATCAACATCTTCACCAGCACCATCTCCTCTCAAAACCCTAGTTCATCTCTTGTATCCAATTCTTGTCTCCAAGTCCGGGATTGGTGCTAGTAGGTTGCTAGTAGTGTTGATTACTCCTTGTAGTTGATGCTAATTGGTTTATTTGGTGGAAGATCATATGTTCAGATCCTTTATGCATATTATTACCCTCTGATTATGAACATGAATATGCTTTGTGAGTAGTTACGTTTGTTCCTGAGGACAAGGGAGAAGTCTTGCTATTAGTAGTCATGTGAATTTGGTATTCATTCGATATTTTGATGAGATGTATGGTGTCTAGCCTCTAGTGGTGTTATGTGAACGTCGACTACATAAGACTTCACCATTATTTGGGCCTAGAGGAAGGCATTGGGAAGTAATAAGTAGATGATGGGTTGCTAGAGTGATGTAAGCTTAAACCCTAGTTTATGCGTTGCTTCGTAAGGGCTGATTTGGATCCATATATTTCATGCTATGGTTAGGTTTACCTTAATACTTTTGTTGTAGTTGCGGATGCTTGCAATAGAGGTTAATCATAAGTGGGATGCTTGTTCAAGTAAGAACATCACCCAAGCACCGGTCCACCCACATATCAAATTATCAAAGTAACGAACGCGAATCATATGAACGCGATGAAAACTAGCTTGACGATATTCCCATGTGTCCTCGAGAGCGCTTTTCCTATTATAAGAGTTTGTCCAGGCTTGTCCTTTGCTTCAAAAAGGATTGGGCCACCTTGCTGCACTTTATTTACTCTTGTTACTTGTTGCTCGTTACAATTTATCTTATCACAAAACTATTTGTTACCACTTATTTCAGTACTTGCAGAGAATACCTTGCTGAAAACCGCTTATCATTTCCTTCTCCTCCTCGTTGGGTTTGACACTCTTACTTATCGAAAGGACTATGATAGATCCCCTATACTTGTGGGTCATCACCAGCCGGCGCCGCCTCCTCCTCAGCAGCTGGCGGCCCGTCCGATCGCTGCCATCCAAGATGAATTCCCTGAAGCTCATGGAGCCTATGTCGTCTTCACAAGTGTGGCCGACGACAGGCACAACCGGCGTCAATAGCACCGTGAGGTGAATGCCGTCGCTTATAAAGTCCCAGAGTTCATGCACTGGTTCGAGAGGCCCATCAGCTGGAGCCGTGCCGACCACCCGGAGGTGATGCCTTCTCCGGGTTCCTACGCCCTGGTACTGGATGCCACCTTTTCAACAGAGAGGCGAGCTACTCGCTTCTCCCGAGTCCTGATAGACGGCGGCAGCAGCATCAACATCCTCTACCGCAACACCATGGAGAAGTTGGGCATCAAAGAGAGACAGCTGTAGCCAAGTCGGACTGTCTTCCACGACATTGTACCCGGCCTGTCCTGCTCACTAATCAGCAATATCAAGATAGATGTTCTCTTCTGAGACAAGGATCACTTCCGCCGAGAGCCAATCTGGTTCGAGGTGGTTGAGCTAGAGAGCCCCTACCACGCGCTCCATGGCCGGCTTGCTCTGGCTAAGTTCATGGCGGTACCACACTACGCCTACCTCAAGATGAAGATGTCGGGTACCAAGGGCATCATCACCATAGCCGGCGACTACAAGAAGTCGGCCGCTTGTGCTACTGCTAGCAGCCGGCTGGCCGAGTCCCTTGTTATTGCTACCGAGAAGAAGCTCCTTGGTCGTTTGTGGCCATGGCCATCAAGCAGCCAGACCTATTGATAACCCACAAGTATAGGGGATCACAACAGTTTTCGAGGGTAGAGTATTCAACCCAAATTTATTGATTCGACACAAGGGGAGTCAAAGAATATTCTCAAGTATCAGCAATTGAGTTGTCAATGAAGGAAATATGCCCTAGAGGCAATAATAAAGTTATTATTTATTTCCTTATTTCATGATAAATGTTTATTATTCATGCTAGAATTGTATTAACCGGAAACTTGATACATGTGTGAATATATAGACAAGCAGAGTGTCACTAGTATGCCTCTACTTGACTAGCTCGTTAATCAAAGATGGTTAAGTTTCCTAACCATAGACATGAGTTGTCATTTGATTAACGGGATCACATCATTAGGAGAATGTTGTGATTGACTTGACCCATTCCGTTAGCTTAGCACTTGATCATTTAGTATGTTGCTATTGCTTTCTTCATAACTTATACATGTTCCTATGACTATGAGATTATGCAACTCCCGTTTGGGAGGAACACTTTGTGTGCTACCAAACGTCACAACGTAACTGGGTGATTATAAAGGTGCTCTACAGGTGTCTCCAAAGGTACTTGTTGGGTTCGCGTATTTCGAGATTAGGATTTGTCACTCCGATTGTCGGAGAGGTATCTCTGGGCCCACTCGGTAATGCACATCACTATAAGCCTTGCAAGCATTGTAACTAATGAGTTAGTTGTGGAATGATGCATTACATAGCGAGTAAAGAGACGTGCCGGTAACGAGATTGAACTAGGTATTGAGATACCGACGATCGAATCTCGGGCAGGTAACATACCGATGACAAAGGGAAGAATGTATGTTGTTATGCGGTTTGACCGATAAAGATCTTCGTAGAATATGTGGGAGCCAATATGAGCATCCAGGTTCCGCTATTGGTTATTGACCAGAAACATGTCTCGGTCATGTCTACATAGTTCTCGAACTAGTAGGGTCCGCACGCTTAACGTTCGGTGACGATTTGTATTATGAGTTATGTGATTTGATGTACCGAAGGTAGTTCAGAGTCCCGGATGAGATCGGGGAAATGACGAGGAGTCTCGAAATGGTCGAGACGTAAAAATCGATATATTGGACGACTATATTCAGACATCAGAAAGGTTCCGAGTGATTCGTGTATTTTTTAGAGTACCGGAGAGTTACGGGAATTCGTATTGGGCCTTAATGGGCCATACGGAAAACGAGAGAAAGGCCTCAAAAGGTGGCCGCACCCCTCCCCATGGTCTGGTCCGAATTGGACTAGGGAGGGGGGGCGCCCCCTTCCTTTCTTTTCCTTTTCTCTTCCCTTTTTCCTATTCCATGTGGGAGGAGGAATCCTACTAGGACTAGGGAGTCCTAGTTGGACTCCACACTTCTGGCGCGCCCTAGGGGCTGGCCAGCCTCCTGTCCTCCATCCTTTATATACGGGGGCAGGGGGGCACCCCTAGACACACAAAAGTTGATCTGTTGATCTCTCCCAGCCGTGTGCGGTGCCCCCCTCCATCATATTCCACCTCAGTCATATCATAGCGGTGCTTAGGTGAAGCCCTGCCTCGGTAGCAACATCATCACAGTCATCACGCCGTCGTGCTGACGGAACTCTCCCATGAAGCTCTGCTGGATCGGAGTTCGCGGGACGTCATCGAGCAGAACATGTCCTGAACTCGGAGGTGCCGTACATTCGGTACTTGGATCGGTCGGATCATGAAGACGTATGACTACATCAACCGCGTTGTGCCAACTCTTCCACTTTTGGTCTACGAGGGTACGTGGACAACACTCTCCCCTCTCGTTGCTATGCATCGCCATGATCTTGCGTGTGCATAGGATTTTTTTTGAACTTACTACGTTCCCCAACTGTGGCATCCGAGCCTGGTTTTATGCGTAGATGTTATATGCATGAGTAGAACACAAGTGAGTTGTGGGCGATACAAGTCATACTGCTTACCAGCATGTCATGCTTTGGTTCGGCGGTATTGTTGGATGAAGCGGCCCGAACCGACATTACGCGTACGCTTACGCGAGACTGGTTCTACCGACGTGCTTTGCACATAGGTGGCTGGCGGGTGCCAGTTTTTCCAACTTTAGTTGAACTGAGTGTGGCTACGCCCGGTCCTTGAGAAGGTTAAAACAACACTAACTTGACGAACTATCGTTGTGGTTTTGATGCATAGGTAAGAACGGTTCTTGCTCAGCCCGTGGCAGCCACGTAAAACTTGCAACAACAAAGTAGAGTATGTCTAACTTGATTTTGCAGGGCATTTTGTGATGTGATATGGTCAAGGCATGATGCTATATTTTATTGTATGAGATGATCATGTTTTGTAACCGAGTTATCGGCAACTGTCAGGAGCCATATGGTTGTCGCTTTATTGTATGCAATGCAATCGCCCTGTAATTGCTTTACTTTATCACTAAGCGGTAGCGATAGTCGTAGAAGCAATTGTTGGCGAGATGACAACGATGCTACGATGGAGATCAAGGTGTCGCGCCGATGACGATGGTGTTCATGACGGTGCTTCGGAGATGGAGATCAAAAGCACAAGATGATGATGGCCATATCATATCACTTATATTGATTGCATGTGATGTTTATCTTTTATGCATCTTATTTTGCTTGGATCGACGGTAACATTATAAGATGATCTCTTACTAAATTTCAAGGTATAAGTGTTCTCCCTGAGTATGCACCGTTGCAAAAGTTCTTCGTGCTGAGATACCACGTGATGATCGGGTGTGATAAGCTCTACGTTCAAATACAACGGGTGCAAAACAGTTGCACACACGGAATACTCAGGTTAAACTTGACGAGCCTAGCATATGCAGATATGGCCTCGGAACACTGAGACCAAAAAGTCGGCGTGAATCATATAGTAGATATGATCAACATAGTGATGTTCACCATTGAAAACTACTCCATCTCACGTGATGATCGGACATGGTTTAGTTGATGTGGATCACGTGATCACTTAGATGATTAGAGGGATGTCTATCTAAGTGGGAGTTCTTAAGTAATATGATTAATTGAACTTAAATTTATCATGAACTTAGTCCTGGTAGTATTAGCATATCTATGTTGTAGATCAATAGCTCGCGTTTAGCTCCCTTGTTTTATTTTGATATGTTTCTAGAGAAAACTAAGTTGAAAGATGTTAGTAGCAATGATGCGGACTTGGTCCGTGATCTGAGGATTAACCTCATTGCTGCACAGAAGTATTATGTCCTTAATGCACCGCTAGGTGACAGAACTATTGCAGGAGCAGATGCAGACGTTATGAACGTTTGACAAAAGCTCGATATGATGACTACTTGATAGTTTAGTGCACCATGCTTTATGGCTTAGAATCGGGGCTTCAAAGACGTTTTTGAAACGCCACGGAGCATATGAGATGTTCCAAGAGTTGAAATTAGTATTTCAGACTCATGCCCATGTCAAAAGGTATGTGATCTTTGACAAGTACTTTGCCTACAAGATGGAGGAGAACTGATCAGCTAGTGAGCATGTGCTCAGAATGTCTGAGTACTACAATCACTTGAATCAAGTGGGAGTTAATCTTCCAGATAAGATAGTGATTGACAGAGTTCTCTAGTCACTATCACCAAGTTACTAGAACTTTGTGATGAACTATAATATGCAAGGGATAACAGAAACGATTCCCAAGCTCTTCGTGATGCTGAAATCGATGAAGGTAGAAATCAAGAAAAGCATCAAATGTTGATGGTTGACAAGACCACTAGTTTCAAGAAAAGGGCAAAGGGAAGAAGGGGAACTTCAAGAAGAACGGCAAGCAAATTGCTGCTCAAGTGAAGAAGCCCAAGTCTGGACCTAAGCCTGAGACTGAGTGCTTCTACTGCAAAGGGACTGGTCACTGGAATCGGAACTGCCCCAAGTATTTGGCGGATAAGAAGGATGGCAAAGTGAACAAAGGTATATTTGATATACATGTTATTGATGTGTACTTTACTAGTATTTATAGCAATCCCTCAGTATTTGATACTAGTTCAGTTGCTAAGATTAGTAACTCGAATCGGGAGTTGCAGAATGAACAGATACTAGTTAAGGGTGAAGTGACGATGTGTGTTGGAAGTAGTTCCAAGACTGATATGGTCATCATCGCACACTCCGTATAGTTTCGGGATTAGTGTTGAACCTAAATAAATGTTATTTGGTGTTTGCGTTAAGCATGAATATGATTTGATCATGTTTATTGCAATACTGTTATTCATTTAAAGTCAAAGAATAGTTGTTGTTCTGATTACATGAATAAAACCTTTAATGGTCATACACCCAAGGTGAATGGTTTATTGAATTTCGATTGTAGTGATACACATATTCATAATATTGAAGCCAAAAGATGCAAAGTTAATAATGATAGTGCAACTTATTTATGGCACTGCTCTTTAGGTCATATTGGTGTAAAGCGCATGAAGAAAATCCATGCTGATGGGCTTTTTGGAATCACTTGGTACTTGCGAACCATGCCTTATGGGCAAGATGACTAAGACGCCGTTCTCCGGAACAATGGAGCGAGCAACAGATTTGTTGGAGATCATACATACTGATGTATGTGGTCCGATGAATGTTGAGGCTCGCGGCGGGTATCGTTATTTTCTCACCTTCACAGATGATTTGAGCAGATATGGGTATATCTACTTAATGAAACATAAGTCTGAAACATTTGAAAAGTTCAAAGAATTTCAGAGTGAAGTGGAAAATCATCATAACAAGAAAATAAAGTTTCTACGATCTGATCGTGGAGGAGAATATTTGAGTTACGAGTTTGGTCTACATTGGAAACAATGTGGAGTAGTTTCGCAACTCACGCCACCCGGAACACCACAGCATAATGGTGTGTCCGAACGCCGTAATCATACTTTACTAGATATGGTGCGATCTATGATGTCTCTTACTGATTTACCGCTATCGTTTTGGGGTTATGCTTTAGAGATGGCTACATTCACATTAAATACGGCACCATCGAAATCCGTTGAGACGACACCTCATGAACTGTGGTTTGGCAAGAAACCAAAGTTGTCATTTCTTAAAGTTTGGGCCGCGATGCTTATGTGAAAAAGCTTCAACCTGATAACCTCGAACCCAAATCGGAGAAATGTGTCTTCATAGGATACCCAAAGGAAACTGTTGGGTACACCTTCTATCACAGATCTGAAGGCAAGACATTCGTTGCTAAGAATGGATCCTTTCTAC
This sequence comes from Aegilops bicornis, assembly GCA_021605145.1. NCBI lineage: Eukaryota > Viridiplantae > Streptophyta > Magnoliopsida > Poales > Poaceae > Aegilops > Aegilops bicornis. The sequence continues at coordinate 570,760,376 of CM038672.1, forward strand.
AGAAGGAGTTTATCTCGAAAGAAGTGAGTGAGAGGAAAGTAGAACTTGATGAGGTAACTATACCTGCTCCCTTATTGGAAAGTAGTTCATCACACAAATCTGTTCCTGTGACTCCCACACCAATTAGTGATGAAGCTAATGATGATGATCATGTAACTTCAGATCAAGTTACTACCGAACCTCGTAGGTCAACCAGAGTAAGATCCGCACCAGAGTGGTACGGTAATCCTGTTTTGGAGGTCATGTTATTGGACCATGACAAACCTACGAACTATGAGGAAGCGATGATGAGCCCAGATTCCGCAAAATGCTTTAAGACCATGAAATCTGAGATGGGATCTGTCGGTGTCAAAACCGGCGGATCTCGGGTAGGGGGTCCCGAACTGTGCATCTAGGCGGATGGTAACAGGAGACAAGGGACATGATGTTTTTACCCAGGTTCGGGTCCTCTCGATGGAGGTAATACCCTACTCCTGCTTGATTAGTATTGATGATATGGGTAGTACAAGAGTCGATCTACCACGAGATCAGAGAGGCTAAACCCTAGAAGCTAGCCTATGGTATGATTGTTGTTCGTCTCTGGACTAAAACCCTTCGGTTTATATAGACACCGAATAGGGTTAGGGTTACACAGAGTCGGTTACAATGGTAGGAAATCTACATATCCATATCGCCAAGCTTGCCTTCCACGCCAAGGAAAGTCCTATCCGGACACGGGACGAAGTCTTCAATCTTGTATCTTCATAGTCCAGGAGTCCGGCCAATGGTGATAGTTCGGCTATCCGGACACCCCCTAATCCAGGACTCCCTCAGTAGCCCCTGAACCAGGCTTCAATGACGACGAGTCCGGCGCGCATATTGTCTTCGGCATTGCAAGGCGGGTTCCTCCTCCGAATACTTCATAGAAGATTTTGAACATAAGGATAGTGTCCGGCTCTGCAAAACAAGTTCCACATACTACCGTAGAGAGAATAACTTTTGCACAGATCTGCTAACGTATTCCGCAGTGTGACATCACACCACGGCCAGGCCTTTATACGAATCGTTTTTTACTATTCCACCTGAGCGCGTTTAGCGAGGTGGTTTCCTTGGAACGTCTTATCAAAGCGGAGATCGTGCCCCCTTATTCCGGGTTTCTCATCAATACGGACGTGGGTAACCCATCCACGCCATTTATTATGGCGCTTGGGAGATAAGCGAGTTTTACCAGGCTGGCGGGGGACGCATAGCTTCGTCCGTCCATATAAGGAGATAAGGATCCACCTTTTCACCTACGCCTTCTTCCTCCTTTGCCCATCCATTTCGACGCACTAGAGCTCCAGCGCCCAAGTCCGCACATCCCACCTCAACCTTCTCCAACCATGTCCGGAGCGGGAGGCAAGTGGATGGCCTCCTCCTTCACGGAGGGGCACATCAAAAAGCTGCGGAAGGCCGAATACTTGTCCAGCGACATCGCGCACTGGCTACCCGACGAGCTCATTCCCACCCCCAGGCCCCATGAGAGGGTGGTGTTCCTCACCCACTTCCTCCGCGGACTAGGTTTTCCACTTCCCCCGTTTGTCCGAGGGCTCATGTTCTACTACGGCCTGGATTTCCACGATCTGGCCCCGAACTTTATCCTCAACATCTCGGCGTTTATCATCGTGTGCGAGGCCTTCCTCTGCATCCAGCCCCACTTTGGCTTATGGCTGAAGATCATCAATGTCAAGCCGAAGGTAGTGGGCGGCCGCCAAGCAGAGTGCGGAGGCGCCATGGTTGGCAAGATGGCCAAAGTCCTATGGCTTGAGGGCTCCTTTGTGGAGACCATAAAGGAGTGGCAATCGGGGTGGTTCTACATCACCGAGCCGCGCGACTCTCAATGGGCGGCGCCCCCCCGAATTCCGATCTGGCTTCCCCACACGGCTCACATCATGGAAAGAGACGGGCCAGACGTGGGGGGATTCAGATGAGCTGTCTGGACTCCAAACTTGCGTCCGAAACTTGGTGGACAAGAATCTCAGGCTTGTCAATGTAATCCAGGTGATGCTCATCCGCCGGATTCTCCCATGCCAACAACGGGCCTTCAAATTGTGGGAGTTCGATCCGGCACAACACCCAACTCTGAAAAGGCTCTTCGACACTACGTACGAAGATGCTCGAAGGTGCCGTTCAAGGCGCCGAGGCTCCCACATCCGCCATCAAGATCGCGGATTCAGCTCGCAGCGTCAAGCCAGCCGAGGTAAGTTATTTTACCCTTTATGGGACTCTTGTTTTTCATAGATTGACTCTATGTGGGATCTAAAACTCCTAACCTTTGACAGATCGGGTGAAGACGTCCGGACAGATTAACTGCTCGGCCCTTTGCGGAAGACCAGCAGACGCCCGCTTGGCGAGCTTGCTCCGGCGCCTACGTGGTGCCGGAGAAGAAGGCCAAGAATAAGGCCACAGGAACTCGAAGGAGCTCCGGCGCCAGTGCTGTCGGACTCATCGCCCGACAACCACGAGGCGGAATCCTCCTCGAGGAAGAGGAGGAGGAAAAAGCCTCTCCCAGTGAAGAGAGAAGAAAAGGAGGGCCGCCCCAACTAGGGAGGCCGGAGGGTCCAAGAAGGGAAGGACCCTTCCTCCGGACTTCTCCACCAACGCCGACAACGACGAGGAGGAGTGGCCAACAAGGGCCAAGCCCCTGGCGAGATCGTAAGTGTACGGATACCCATGACTTTTTTTTCATTGCATAGTGTTCTCTAATGCCGAACAATCATGCAGCCCGCCCAAGGACGAGCTCGCCGCTTCGTCGAGCGGGTCCCTGAATTCGTCGGAAGTGGAGAGTACTTCACTTACGTCCGCCTCCTCACCTCACGCTGCTGACGATGCTGAGGTGGGGCCACAAGGGGGGCCTGGTCAAGAGGAGGTGGCGCAGGAGGCGCCGCAAGGCAGCCTCCGGACTCCAGCGCGAGGAGCCGAGACCCCTAGGGGCTCTAAGCCCGACCCTTGTCCGGACTCCATACCGGAACCTTCAGTTCGAAGTCCGCAAGCGGCCCCTTCGTCTGAAGGGTAAGACGCCGGTGTCCTCCGTCCAACCGAGGCACCGGATAGCATCGAGGCGCTTAACAGGCGCCTCCATCGAGGAGGAGCACCGCCTGTTATGAGTGTGGTGATCCAGAAAGTTCGATCCGCCAAGAGCGGGCTGATCAAGCTTCTGCAACGGCCTTCTAACAGGCTTTGAGGTAAGTTTGCAATATATGTAAGAAGATTACCGCATAGACAGTAGCCTCGATGCTTAGTTCGGTGTTCGGAAAGAAAAGCCGGATGAGGATCTAAAAGATATCTGTGAGAGTCTAACATAATTATGTCAATATGGGAATGCAGGCTGCCCTATGACCTTTGCCGACCTTGTTGTGGAGGTCAATGCATTGAAGGAGAGCCTCGGCGGTCCGAGAACGAGCTCGGCCAAGCCAAGAAGCAGCTCGAGGACAAGGAAGGTAAGTAATACCTTATGGAATTTAAAAAATGTGGTTGCAAAAGATAACAGGAATAACATGGGTACTGCAGGGGCCACGAGCGAGGTGGCGACCCTGAAGGAGGCGGTGTCCGCGGCCGAAAACAAAGCGGCCGTGGAGCGCACCGAGCGAGAGAAGGGGGAGGCGCAGCTGGCGGAGGTACGGCAAGAGCTCCAGGCTCTCGTGGAAAAACACGAGGGTTTGGAGCGTGACTCGAAGACTCGAGAGTCCGAGCTTGCCTCGGCTCTTGAGAGTGCCAAAGCTGCTAAGGCCGAGGCCCAAAAAGCCCTCCAGGAGATTGAGGCAATAAAGAAGATCGCGGCGGGTAAGGCATTCTTTATGCAGAGCAAGAATGTAAAAGTCAATTATCTAGTACTTACCTGAATCCGGAGCTCTCCAGGAGCGTTCGCAGATCTGTCGTGGAGTGTCTTCGATGCCGCCGCTTTCTACCGAGCCGAAGAAGGGAGCTCGATGGAAAAGGTGTTTTGGTCTCAGTATACTAAGGCCGAACACCCGGTGCCCTTGAGCGACCAACTGAAGCAATTGGTCGAGCTCCACAAGGTCGCCGAACAGGCCATGAAGGGCCTTATAGCTCGGCTGTGGCCAAATGAGGCCATGCACAGGAGCTACTTTGGGCTAGAGCGGCGGTGGTGGATGCTGTCCATGGATCGAAGTCATCAAGCGCTCCGTCTATATTGAAGGTGCTCAGGGCCTTGCCCGTGCCAAGGTGCCGGGCAAGCCGGACGCTGGAGAAGCCGGTGACAGACAGGCCGCCACGGGCAAAGAACATCGCAAGCACGAGAAGTATTATGAGGGCGTCCTGAAGGGTGCCCGTCTTATAGCGGGTGAATGCTCCAAAGATGTAATATTTGAGTAGACTCACATTTGTTATCCTGTACGCTGAAAACTTTTTCATATGCGCTAAGCAACGCTTTTGAATTTAAAATATTACCTTCTGTGCGGCCGTTTATCAAATTTGAGAGATGGCGAGTCGTTGGCTTCAGCCCCCATGCCACGCAGTCTTTGGGGTGTTCGGGATAAACTTGAGCGCTCTTGTTCCCATTCTTGGGTCCTTCGAGGGAGGCGCTCAACGCAACGAACTGTGCAACCGGACTATAATGCTTGAACACTCTCACTTAGCCATAGAATTCTATAATTTTAAATTTCGTGAAGCCCCTAGTATTCGGAAGACCGAGTTCGGGCGCTATCCACGCCTTTGGCCGGACAATGCCGGTTCCTCGCTCTAAGCGGCATAAGTCTTTAGGGACTCAAGAAACCTCTCGAACAGCGACCGGCTCTCGCCTTTATCATGACGGTCAGTTTAGCTTTCTCCATCGAGGTGCTCAACCCATCTCAACCGGGGCACAATCGCAGTGGTTCTCCCGGCGCTACCTTAGCCGATATAACGGGCGTAAGGTACCAAAACATGGGAGCCGGGCAAACCCAACTATTGACCCAAGACATGATTCGGAGCCGATGCATATAATGCTATAAGTTCGGGGTGCCGCACTTGTGAAAGTGTTCGGACTTGTCACACCATGTTTTTGGGGTACATAAGCCCCTGGTGTATTGGCCGTACCAAATTGTACGATTGCGTAATGTCATAAATGAACATATATAATGGGAAAGAATGCAATAATAGGCAAGAGCTATATATTGGTTATTCAAAAAAAACTGCAAATAAAAGCAGAACGATACAAATTGTGCGATAAGCAAGGTACGGGACTTTTGACATGTCCCCCTTCCAGGGGTAAGTTTGCGGTGTGGTATGTAAAACAGGTATCTTGCTCGTAATAGAGACCACTGGACACTTGACGCAGTTTTACGCTTCCCTGGCTGTTGCATCGTGTATTCGGGCGCGGATGCGGACAGGCTTCACGGAGAACAGAGTCCTGAAATTAAAAGGAAGAAAAAGATAAAAAAATTAGGACTGACACTAACGGGAGGACCTAGTGCGGTCTAGCCGCATTCTGGGCGTGCCGTGGTCGTGGCCCGTCCCCTATGCCCATGGTGCTTCAGAGTGCAATTATGTGCGCGTAGTACTGGCTTCGCGAGTTCGCGAGGGCTGGGGTTGGGGCTGCATTACTACGCTTGTTCGGAACGTGCCAGGCGGTCTTGCTATAGGTTACTCCGGGCGCGCTTGACAGTGTCCGATTGTTTATTGGCCGGACTGGAGAATTGCCTTAAGAGGCTGTTCTGCACTTCTGCCGCAAGGGCGGCCGTATGCTCCTCCGTTCGGAGGGAGCGTTCGGTGTTTCCATTGACCGTGATTACGCCTCGAGGGCACGGCATCTTGAGTGCGAGGTACGCGTAGTGCGGCACCGCATTGAATTTTGCGAATGCGGTTCGTCCAGCGTAGTGCGTGATAGCCGCCACGGAGCGGGCTATGTCGAAGATTAACTCCTCGCTCCGGAAGTTATCCGGGGATCCGAAGACCACTTCAAGTGTAACGGAGCCTGTGCAGTTGGCCTCTACACCTGGAATGACGCCTTTAAAGGTCGTCTTTGTGGGTTTGATCCATGACGGGTCTATGCCCATTTTGCGCACTGTATCCTGATAAATCAGGTTCAGGCTGCTGCCGCCGCCCATCAGGACTCTGGTGAGGTGAAATCCGTCAATAATTGGGTCAAGAACCAATGCGGCGAAACCGCCGTGACGGATGCTAGTGGGGTGGTCCTTCGATCGAAGGTGATCGGGCAGGAAGACCATGGGTTGAACTTGGCGATGGCTCCATCGGCGTATACGTCCCTTAGTGCGCGCATCCGCTCCCTTTTGGGTATGTGGGTTGCGTATATCATGTTCACCGTCCGCACTTGTGTGGGAAAGCCCTTACATCCTCTATTGTTCGTGACGGGGATCTTCCTCGTCATCGCTATGCAGCCCCTTGTCGTTGTTTTGGCGCTTAGCTTGCTCGCTTGCTTGAACACCCAACAATCCATGTTGGTGTGGTTGGCTGGTTTTCGGGGTGCCATGTATCCGGCTAAAGCGATCGAGTATTCGGTCTAAGTTGGACGGCCTGGTATTTCTTTTGAATGGCTTCTTCCGTGACCGGGTTTAGAGCCTCTGAATCCGGCATTTCTTGTCGTATCTTTAGCATTATCACCGTTAACGCGGCGTTTATGCTTGTTGCGACACGACACGGCATTGATGTCCTTGGTATCCGAACTACCGTGGTGTTTGGCCAAGTTGTTGCTTCGAGCTAGCCAGCTGTCCTCTCCCGCCGCAAAAGCGGGTCATGAGTGTGGTGAGGGCTGCCATGGATTTCGGCTTTTCTGTCCTAGGTGCCGGGCTAGCCACTCGTCGCGGATGTTGTGTTTGAAGGCTGCTAAGCGCCTCTTTATCCGGACGGTCGATGATCTGATTTTTCTTTGTTAGGAACCGCGTCGAGAATTATGCGGCGATTCTTCGGCTGCTGAATTATATGGCTAAGGTCATCGGCGTCGGTGGTCGCACATATGTGCCCGGAAGTTATCAAGGAATGCGGCTTCGGTCCTCCCAACAACCAATTGATTCTTCTGGCAAGCTGTTGAGCCAATGCCGAGCTGGTCCTTTAAGCTTGAGTGGGAGGTATTTGATGGCATGTAGATCATCACCGCGGGCCATGTGGATATGGAGGAGATAGTCCTCGATCCAGACCGCAGGATCTGTGGTACCATCATATGATTCGATGTTTACGGGTTTGAAGCCCTCGTGGATTTGATGATCCATTACTTCATCCGTGAAGCATAGTGGGTGTCGGCGCCTCTGTATTGGGCTATATCACGGCGTAGCTCATATGAGCTTTGTCTCATCGTGTTCGGCCCGGCGGGTTTCAGTATCCGGCGTGACGGTAATCATCCCGAGTCGTTGGGCGCCCATGCGATCTGTAGATCGATCTTGTATGCTTTGCCTTATCCTCCAATATATCTCGGAAGTCCGGCGCGTTTTGCCGCGCCTTGGTACTTTTTGAGCGGCGTCGGGGTGTGGCTTGAGCGGAGGGCCGAGAGGCTTCTCTATCGCGGCCACGGGGTGGCCGGTCTGCCATATCGTGCGTGGGTGCTTCCTCCTCTGATCGAGGCAACAGCCTGCGTTTGGGGTAGCTTTTGGAGGGGCGTTCGAGTTCACACTCTTCGGCTGCAAGGACTTCAGTCCATCTGTCAGCTAGCAGGTCTTGGTCAGCTCTAAGTTGTTCTTTGCTTTTTCTTGAGGCTGCTTGCCGTGGCCATGAGCCTGCGTTTAAAACGCTCTTGTTCGACGGGGTCCTCTGGCACGACGAATTCGTCGTCATCGAGGCTTGCCTCGTCTTCGGAGGGGGGCGCATAATTATTGTCCTCTACCTCTCTTTCTGCCGCACTGTCGTGCGGACTTGCTTCTCCCTCCTCCTGCGCTGAGTCCTGCTGGAGGGGGTCGCGTCTTGACCTTGTCCGGGGTATTATTGTCTCCCGTGCCGGAATCGCCATTTTTACTGTGGCGGGATTTAGAGCGGCGCCGCTGACGTCGGCGCTTGGGTTGTTTCTTGGAGGGGTCATCCTCTACCGTTCCATCGCCATTCCCATCTTTTGGGATGTCCACCATGTATATCTCATATGACGAGGTGGCCTTCCAGTGCCCCGTGGGCGCTGGCTCTTGATCGTCTCCGGTACCATCGCCCATACTGTCGATGTCTTCGGAGTCAAAGTCGAGCATGTCGGTTAAATCATCGACATTGGCTACAAAGTGGGTGGTGGGTGGGCGTTGGATTTCTTCGTCGTCCGAATCCCAACCTTCCTGACCATAGTTCGGCCAGGGCTCCCCTGACAAAGAGAGAGACTTTAATGAGTTCACGATATCGCCAAAGGGCGAGTGCTGAAAGATGTCCGTGGCGGTGAACTCCATAACAGGCGCCCAGTCGGATTCGACTGGTAGAGGCATGGGAGGTTCGGAGTCCAGAAAGTAGTCCGGCACCTGGGAGTCACGAGCTTTGCAAAGGACAGGGATGGTTTTCGGCTCAATCGCCGTAGAGATTTCAGCCCCCGAGGCGGTGTCCAACCAACCGTCCTCGATCGGCGAAACCGGCTCCGGATTAAGGGTCGGAGCAGGCACCGTGTGGCCTCCAGGCGGTGTTCGCGGGCGAGCTAGATCATACCCATCGAGACGGTGTGGCACGCTCGGGCGTGGCTCGAATCCGTCGAAGATCAAGTCTCCGCGACATCGGCCGTATAGTTCAAGCTTCCAAATCTGACACGATGGCCAGGGCCGTAGCTTTCGATCTGCTCCGGATGGCCTAGCGAATTGGCCGCATGATGCAAAGCCGTCGAATCTGAAGATCTGTCCGGGAGAAAAGTCTCACCACCGCTGCGTCGTTGCGATGATTGAAGGAGCCATCGGGCCTATAGGTGACGACACGGAGGAACTCTCAATGAAAGCACCAATGTCGGTGTCAAAACCGGCGGATCTCGGGTAGGGGTCCCGAATCGTGCGTCTAGGCGGATGGTAATAGGAGACAAGGGACACGATGTTTTTACCCAGGTTGGGCCCTCTCGATGGAGGTAATACCCTAATCCTGCTTGATTAATTTTGATGATATGTTTTGTAAAAGTGTAGATATAACACTAGATCATTGAGGCTAAAACCTAGAAGCTAGCCTATGGTATGATTGTTGTTCGTCCTACGGACTAAAACCCTTCGGTTTATATAGACACCGAATAGGGTTAGGGTTACACAGTGTCGGTTACAATGGTAGGAAATCTACATATCCGTATCGCCAAGCTTGCCTTCCACGCCAAGGAAAGTCCTATCCGGACACGGGACGAAGTCTTCAATCTTGTATCTTCATAGTCCAGGAGTCCGGCCAACGGTGATAGTTCGGCTATCCGGACACCCCCTAATCCAGGACTCCCCCACGATCCATGTATGAGAACAAAGTATGGACTTTGGTTGACTTGCCAGATGATCGGCAAGCCATAGAAAATAAATGGATCTTCAAGAAGACGGACACTGATAGTAGTGTTACTATCTACAAAGCTAGACTTGTCGAAAAAGGTTTTTGACAAATTTCAAGGTGTTGACTACGATGAGATTTTCTCACCCGAAGCGATGCTTAAGTCTGTCCAAATCATGTTAGCAAATTGCCACATTTTATGAAATCTGGCAAATGGATGTCAAAACTACATTCCTTAATGGATTTCTTAAAGATGAGTTGTATATGATGCAACCAGAAGGTTTTGTCGATCCTAAAGGTGCTGACAAAAATGTGCAAGCTCCAGCGATCAATCTATGGACTGGTGCAAGCATCTTGGAGTTGGAATGTACGCTTTGATGAGTTGATCAAAGCATATAGTTTTATACAGACTTGCGATGAAGCCTGTATTTACAAGAAAGTGAATGGGAGCACTACAACATTTTTGATAATATATGTGAATGACATATTGTTGATCGGACATAATGTAGAATTTTCTGGAAAGCATAAAGGAGTATTTGAAAGGAGTTTTTCAAAGAAAGACCTCGGTGAAACTGCTTACATATTGAGTATCAAGATCTATAGAGATAGATCGAGACGCTTGATATGTTTTTTGAATGAGTACATACCTTGACAAGATTTTGAAGTAGTTCAAAATGGAACAGTCAAAGAAAGAGTTCTTGCTTGTGTTACAAGATGTGAAATTGAGTATGACTCAAAGCCCGACCACGGCAGAAGATAGAAAAAGAATGAAAGTCATTCCCTATGCCTCAGCCATAGGTTCTATAAAGTATGCCATGCTGTGTACCAGATATATTGTATACCCTACACTGAGTTTGGCAAGGAAGTACAATAGTGATCTAGGAGTAGATCACTGAACAACAGTCAAAATTATCCTTAGTGGAATAAGGAAATATTTCTCAGTTATGGAGGTGATAAAGAGTTCGTCGTAAAGAGTTACGTCGATGGAAATTTTTACACCAATCCGGATGACTCTAAGTCTCAATCTGGATACATATTGAAAGTGGGAGCAATTAGCTAGAGTAGCTTCGTGCAGAGTATTGTAGACATAGAATATTTGCAAAATACATACGGCTCTGAATGTGGTAGACCCGTTGACTAAGCTTCTCTCACAAGCAAAACATGATCACACCTTAGTACTCTTTGGGTGCTAATCACATAACGATGTTGAACTAGATTATTGACTCTAGTAAACCCTTTGGGTGTTGGTCACATGACGATGTGAACTATGGGTGTTAATCACATGGTGATGTGAACTATTGGTGTTAAATCACATGGCGATGTGAAATAGATTATTGACTCTAGTGCAAGTGGGAGACTGAAGGAAATATGCCCTAGAGGCAATAATAAAGTTATTATTTATTTCCTTATTTCATGATAAATGTTTATTATTCATGCTAGCTCGATACACGTGTGAATATATAGACAAACAGAGTGTCACTAGTATGCCTCTACTTGACTAGCTCGTTAATCAAAGATGGTTAAGTTTCCTAACCATAGACATGAGTTGTCATTTGATTAACGGGATCACATCATTAGGAGAATGATGTGATTGACTTGACCCAATTCGTTAGCTTAGCACTTGGTCGTTTAGTATGTTGCTATTGCTTTCTTCATGACTTATACATGTTCCTATGACTATGAGATTATGCAACTCCCATTTACCGGAGGAACACTTTGTGTGCTACCAAACGTCACAACGTAACTGGGTGATTATAAAGGAAGGTGCTCTACAGGTGTCTCCAAAGGTACTTGTTGGGTTGGCGTATTTCAAGATTAGGATTTGTCACTCCGATTGTCGGAGAGGTATCTCTAGGCCCACTCAGTAATGCACATCACTATAAGCCTTGCAAGTATTGTAACTAATGAGTTAGTTGCGGAATGATGCATTACATAACGAGTAAAGAGACTTGCCGGTAACGAGATTGAACTAGGTATTGAGATACCGACGATCGAATCTCGGGCAAGTAACATACCGATGACAAAGGGAACAACGTATGTTGTTATGCGGTTTGACCGATAAAGATCTTCGTAGAATATGTGGGAGCCAATATGAGCATCCATGTTCCGCTATTGGTTATTGACCGGAAACGTGTCTCGGTCATGTCTACATAGTTCTCGAACCCGTAGAGTCCGCACGCTTAACGTTCGGTGACGATTTGTATTATGAGTTATGTGATTTGATGTACCGAAGGTAGTTCGGAGTCCCGGATGAGATCGGGGACATGACGAGGAGTCTCAAAATGGTCGAGACGTAAAGATCGATATATTGGACGACTATATTCGGACATCGGAAAGGTTCCGATTGATTCGGGTATTTTTCGGAGTACCTGAGAGTTGGACGATGCTTCGGTGCCTTAAGGCACCTACCTTTGTGTCTATGACATGTGGGCCCAACAGGTGGCTGGCCCACATGTCAGTGACCCAAAGGCAGGTTCCTTTAAGGCACCGAAGCTGCGTCCCTGAGAGTTACGGGAATTCGTATTGGGCCTTAATGGGCCATACGGGAAAGGAGAGAAAGGCCTCAAAAGGTGGCCGCACCCCTCCCCATGGTCTGGTCCGAATTGGACTAGGGAGGGGGGCGCTCCCTTCCTTTCTTCTCCTTTTCCCTTCCCTTTTTCCTATTCCATGTGGGAGGAGGAATCCTACTAGGATTAGGGAGTCCTAGTTGGACTTCACACTTCTGGCGCGCCCTAGGGGCTGGCCAGCCTCCCCTCCTCCATCCTTTATATACGGGGGCAGGGGGGCACCTCTAGACACACAAAAGTTGATCTGTTGATCTCTCCCAGCTGTGTGCGGTGCCCCCTCCACAATATTCCACCCCGGTCATATCATAGAGGTGCTTAGGCGAAGCCCAGCGTCGGTAGCAACATCATCACCGTCATCACACCGTCGTGCTGACGGAACTCTCCCGTGAAGCTCTGCTGGATCGGAGTTCGCGGGACGTCATCAAGCTGAACTCGGAGGTGCCGTAGGTTCGGTACTTGGATCGGTTGGATCGTGAAGACGTATGACTACATCAACCGCATTGTGCTAACGCTTCTGCTTTCGGTCTACGAGGGTACATGGACAACACTCTCCCCTCTCGTTGCTATGCATCACCATGATCTTGCATGTGCGTAGGAATTTTTTTTGAAATTACTATGTTCCCCAATAGTCAATTCGACCACACCTGGATAACTTAATATCTGCAACAAAGTATTTAGTAGCAAAGTAGTATGATAGTAACAGTAACGGTAGCAAAAGTAATGTTTTTGGGTTTTGTAGTGACTGTAACCATAGCAGCGGAAGAGTAAATAAGCGAAGAACAATATGTAAAAAGCTAGTAGGCATTGGATCGGTGATGGAGAATTATGCCAGATGTGATTATTCATGTAACAGTTATAACATAGGGTGACACAGAACTAGCTCCAATTCATCAATGTAATGTAGGCATGTATTCCGAATATAGTCATACGTGCTTATGGAAAAGAACTTGCGTGACATCTTTTGTCCTACCCTCCCGTGGCAGCGGGGTCCTAATGGAAACTAAGGGATATTAAGGCCTCCTTTTAATAGTGTACCGAACCAAAGCATTAACACATAGTAAATACATGAACTCCTCAAACTATGGTCATCACCGGGAGTGGTCCCGATTATTGTCACTTGAGGTTGCGGATCATAACACATAGTAGGTGACTATAGACTTGCAAGATAGGATCAAGAACTCACATATATTCATGAAAACATATTAGGTTCAGATCTGAAATCATGGCACTCGGGCCCTAGTGACAAGCATTAAGCATACCAAAGTCATAGGAACATCAATCTCAGAACATAGTGGATACTAGGGATCAAACCCTAACAAATCTAACTCGATTACATGATAAATCTCATCCAACCGATCACCGTCCAGCAAGCCTACGATGGAATTACTCACGCATGGAGGTGAGCATCATGAAATTGGTGATGGAGGATGGTTGATGATGACGACAGCGACGGATTCCCCTCTCCGGAGCCCCGAATGAACTCCAGATCAGCCCTCCCGAGAGAGTTTAGGGCTTGGCGGCGGCTCCATATCGTAAAACACGATGAATCCTTCTCTCTGATTTTTTTCTCCCCGAACACGAATATATAGAGTTGGAGTTGAGGTCGGTGGAGCTCCAGGGGGCCCACGAGGCAGGGGGCACTCCCAGGGGGACAGGCGCGCCCCCACCCTCGTGGGAAGGGTGTGGGACCCCTGGCCTTAATTCTTTCTCCAGTATTTTTTATTATTTCCAAAAATAATCTCCGTTGATTTTCAGGTCATTCCGAGAACTTTTGCTTCTGCACAAAAATAACACCATGGCAATTCTGCTTAAAATAGCGTCAGTCCAGGTTAGTTCCATTCAAATCATGCAAGTTAGAGTCCAAAACAAGGGCAAAAGTGTTTGGAAAAGTAGATACGACGGAGACGTATCACCTATCGCCAGACCCCAAGGAGTCAGAGACCCAGGGCTCCTTCCAGCAGGCCAAAGAAACCAAGAAGATCCCCTTGGACCCAGATCACCCGAAGAGGCACGCTATCATGGGGACCAACCTCGATAGCAAATAGGAAAGCAAGCTCGTCGATTTCCTACGTGAGAATTGGGACATCTTCGCATGGTCTCCCAAAGACATGCCCGGTGTTCCGACGGATTTCGCAGAGCACAAGCTACATGTCAGATCAGATGCAAAACCAGTCAAGCAACCCCTCCGCCGCCTGTCGGAAGAGAAGAGAAGGATTGTTGGTGAAGAGATCGCCCGCCTGCTAGCAGTCGGCTTCATTATGGATGTGTTTTTTCCGGAGTGGCTTGCCAACCCAGTCCTTTACTGAAGAAGAACAACAAGTGGTACATGTGTATTGATTACACCAGCCTCAACAAAGCCTGCCCCAAAGATCCGTTTGCTCTGCCACGGATTGATCAAGTGATTGACTCCACAGCCGGATGTGAGCTGCTGTCTTTCCTTGATGCCTACTCCGGCTACCACCAGATCAAGCTGAACCCGGCCGATCGACTGAAGACCGCCTTCATCACACCATTCAGAGCCTTCTGCTACCTGAACATGACATTCGGCTTGCGAAATGCCGGTGCCACTTTCCAGCGTTGCGTGCAGATGTGCCTCCTCAAGAAACTCGGCATAAATGCCCACGTCTATGTAGACGATATTGTGGTGAAGACGGAGAAGCGCGGCACCCTCCTGGAAGATCTCAAGGAGACCTTTGACAATCTGTGCCATTTTTAAATCAAGCTCAACCCAGAAAAGTGTGTCTTCGGAGTCCCAGCCGGTCAGCTCCTTGGTTTCCTTGTCTCAGAACGCGGCATTGAGTGCAACCCTGTGAAGATCAAAGCCATTGAGCGTATGGAGAGACCTGCTCGACCGCGGGACGTCCAGAAGTTCACCGGGTGCTTGGCATCCATCAGCCACTTCATGAGTCGACTGGGCGAGAAGGCTCTTCCCCTGTACCAGTTAATGAAGAAAACCACTCACTTCGAGTGGAACGACAAGGCGGACGAGGCCTTCCTCCAGCTCAAGAAGATGCTGACCATGCCGCCTGTCCTGGCAGCCTCGGCTGCTAAAGAGCCCATTCTCCTCTACATCCCCGCCACCAGCCGGGTTGTCAGCACTATGATCGTGGTCGAGCGACCAGAAGACGGCAAGGCACAACCAGTCCAGAGGCCCATTTACTACCCGAGTGAGGTGCTGTCAGCCTCCAAGAATAACTACCCCCACTACCAGAAGATGTGCTATGGCGTGTACTTTGCCGCCAAGAAGCTCAAGCAGTATTTCCAAGAGCACTCCATCACGGTCGTCTGCTTGCCCTACTTGCCGAGATCATAGGCAACAGAGATGCGTAGGCCGGGTGGCGAAGTGGGCCATCGAGCTGTCCCCCTACACCATCTTCTACCAGCCTCGCACCGCCATCAAGTCCCAAGCGCTGGCCGACTTCCTCGTCGACTGGGCCGAGACCCAGTACCTGCCGCCAGCGCCGGGCTCCACCCATTGGCGGATGCACTTTGATGGCTCGAAGATGTGCACCGGTCTGGGAGCTGGCATCGTCCTCACCTCTCCCAAAGGCGACAAGCTTAGATAAACATTGCAAATCCACTTTGTCGCCTCCAACAATGTGGACGAGTACGAGGCACTCATACATGGACTCTGACTGGCCAAGGAGATTGGCATCCGCCGGATTCTGTGCTACGGTGATTCGGACTTGGTGGTCTAGCAGTCGTCCAGCGACTGGGACGCCAAGGATGCAAACATGGCAATCCTATGAAGACGCATTTTTCTGACTTGGGTTCGAGCTTTTCAGGTTGAAGTTTCTTGACATAAGCATCGAATCTCCAAACTTTTAGAAACGACAGCTTAGGTTTCTTCCCAAACCATAATTCATACGGTGTCGTCTCAACGGATTTCGACGGAGCCCTATTTAAAGTGAATGCGGTTGTCTCTAAAGCATAGCCCCAAAAAGAGAGCGGTAGATCGGTAAGAGACATCATAGATCGCACCATATCTAATAGAGTGCGATTACGACGTTCGGACACATCATTTCACTAAGGTGTTCCAGGCGGCGTGAGTTGTGAAACGATTCCACATTTCCTTAAGTGCGTACCAAATTCATGACTTAAATATTCTCCCCCACGATCTGATCATAAGAACTTTATCTTTCGGTCACGTTGATTCTCTACCTCATTCTGAAATTCCTTGAACTTTTCAAAGGTCTCAGACTTGTGTTTCATTAAGTACACATACCCATATCACACTCAAGTCATCAGTGAGAGTGAGAACATAACGATATCCTCCGTGAGCCTCAACGCTCATTGGACCGCACACATCAGTATGTATGATTTCCAATAAGTTGGTTGCTCGCTTCATTGTTCCAGAGAACGGAGTCTTGGTCATTTTTTCCATGAGGCATGGTTCGCATGTGTCAAATGATTCATAATTGAGAGACTCTAAAAGTCCATCTGCATGGAGCTTCTTCATGCGCTTGACACCAATGTGACCAAGGCGGCAGTGCCACAAGTATGTGGGACTATCGTTATCAACTTTACATCTTTTGGTATTCACACTATGAACATGTGTAACATTACGTTTGAAACCATTGACCAACGGGGCATGACCATAAAACATATCTCTCATATAAATAGAACAACCATTATTCTCATATTTAAATGAGTAGCCATCTCGAATTAAACGAGATCCTGATACAATGTTCATGCTCAAAGCTGGCACTAAATAACAATTATTGAGGTTTAAAACTAATCTCGTAGGTAAATGTAGAGGCAGTGTGCCGACGGCGATCACATCGACCTTGGAACCATTCCCGACGCGCATCGTCACCTCGTCCTTCGCCAGTCTCCGCTTATTCCGCAGCTCCTGCTTTGAGTTACAAATATGAGCAACGGCACCGGTATCAAATACCCAGGAGATACTACGAGCACTAGTAAGGTACACATCAATAACATGTATATCACATATACCTTTAGTGTTGCCGGCCTTCTTGTCCGCTAAGTATTTGGGGCAGTTCCGCTTCCAGTGACCACTTCCGTTGCAATAAAAGCACTCAGTCTCAGGCTTGGGTCCATTCTTTGGCTTCTTCCCGCAATCGGCTTCTTTGGGCGCGGAAACTCCCTTGCCGTCCTTCTTGAAGTTCTTCTTACCCTTGCCTTTCTTAAACTTAGTGGTTTTATTCACCATCAACACTTGATGTTCCTTTTTGATCTCCACCTCCGCTGATTTCAGCATTGAATATACCTCAGGAATGTTCTTTTCCATCCCCTGCATATTGAAGTTCATCACAAAGCTCTTGTAGCTCGGTGGAAGCGACTGAAGGATCATGTCAATGACCGCGTCATCCGGGAGATTAACTCCCAGCCGAGTCAAGCAGTTGTGCAACCCAGACATTTTGAGTATGTGCTCACTTACAGAACTATTTTCCTCCATCTTACAACTGAAGAACTTGTCGGAGACTTCATATCTCTCGACCCGGGCATGGGCTTGGAAAACCATTTTCAGCTCTTCGAACATCTCATATGCTCCGTGTTGCTCAAAACGCTTTTGGAGCCCCGGTTCTAAGCTGTAAAGCATGCCGCACTGAACGAGGGAGTAATCATCAGCACGATACTGCCAAGCGTTCATAACGTCTTGGTTCTCTGGGATGGGTGCTTCACCTAGCGGTGCTTCTAGGACATAATATTTCTTGGGAGTTATGAGGATGATCCTCAGGTTCCGGACCCAGTCCGTATAGTTGCTGCCATCATCTTTCAGCTTGGTTTTCTCTAGGAACACGTTGAAGTTGTGGGCAACATTAGCGTGGGCCATTTGATCTACAAGACATATTGTAAAGATTTTAGACTAAGTTCATGATACTTAAGTTCATCTAATCAAATTATTCAATGAACTCCCACTCAGATAGACATCCCTCTAGTCATCTAAGTGAAACATGATCCGAGTTAACTAGGCCGTGTCCAAGCATCACGTGAGACGGACTAGTCAACGTCGGTGAACATCTTCATGTTGATCGTATCTTCTATACGACTCATGCTCGACCTTTCGGTCTTCCGTGTTCCGAGGCCATGTCTATACATGCTAGGCTCGTCAAGTCAACCTAAGTGTATTGCGTGTGTAAATCTGGCTTACACCCGTTGTATTCGAACATTAGAATCTATCACACCCGATCATCACGTGGTGCTTCGAAACAACGAACCTTCGCAAAGGTGCATAGTTAGGGGGAACACTCTCTTGAAATTATTATAAGGGATCATCTTATTTACTACCGTCGTTCTAAGCAAATAAGAAGCAAAACAAGATAAACATCACATGCAATCAAATAGTGACATGATATGGCCAATATCATATTGCTCCTTTGATCTCCATCTTCGGGGCGCCATATCCATCTTAGTCACCGGCATGACACCATGATCTCCATCATCATGATCTCCATCATCGTGTCTTCATGAAGTTGTCACGCCAACGATTACTTCTACTTCTATGGCTAACGCGTTTAGCAATAAAGTAAAGTAATTTACATGGCGTTACTCAATGACACGCAGGTCATACAAAAAATAAAGACAACTCCTATGGCTCCTGCCGGTTGTCATACTCATCGACATGCAAGTTGTGATTCCTATTACAAGAACATGATTATCTCATACATCACATATATCATTCATCACATCGTTTGGATATATCACATCACAAAGCACTTGCTGCAAAAACAAGTTAGACGTCCTCTAATTGTTGTTGCATGTTTTTACGTGGATGTTATAGGTTTCTAGCAAGAACGTTTCTTACCTACGTAAAACCACAACGTGATATGCCAATTTCTATTTACCCTTCATAAGGACCCTTTTCATCGAATCCGCTTCAACTAAAGTGGGAGAGACAGACACCCGCTAGCCACCTTATGCAACTAGTGCATGTCGATTAGGGTGGAACACATCTCACGTAAAGCTGCACGTGTAAGGTCGGTCCGGGACGCTTCATCACACGATGCCGCCAAAGCAAGATAAGACTAGTAGTGACAAGAAAATTGAAAACATCTACGCCCACAACTGCTTTGTGTTCTACTCGTGCATAGTAACTACGCATAGACCTAGCTCATGATGCCACTGTTAGGGGAACGTAGCAGAAATCAAAAAATTTCTATGCATCACCAAGATCAATCTATGGAGTTATCTAGCAACGATGGGAAAAGGAGTGCATCTACATACCCTTGTAGATCGCGAGCGGAAGCATTCAAGAGAACGGGGTTGATGGAGTCGTACTCGTCGTGATCCAAATCACCGATGACGGCGCCGAACGGACGGCACCTCCGCTGTTCAACACACGTGCGGTTGGGGAAGACGTCTCCTCCTTCTTGATCCAGCAAGGGGAAGGAGAGGTTGATGGAGATCCAGCACACCTGACGGCGTGGTGGTGGATGCGTGAGGATCTCGGCAGGCTTCGCCAAGCTCTGAGAGAGGAGGAGGTGTTGGAGAGGGAGAGGGCGCCAGGGGCTGGGGTGCGGCTGCCTCCCTCCCCCACTATATATAGGGCCTGGGGCACCGGCCCCTAGGAGATGGGATCTCCAAGGGGGCGGCCAAGGGGTGGCTTGCCCCCAAGCCAAGGGGGCGCCCCCACCCCTAGGGTTTCCTGCCCTAGACGCAGGGCCGGCCCAAGGGGGGGCGCACCAGCCCACCAGGGGCTGGTTCCCTCCCGCTTCAGCCCATGGGGCCCTCAGGATAGGTGGCCCCACCGGTGGACCCACAGGACCCTTCCGGTGGTCCCGGTACAATACCGATTACCCCCGAAACCTTCCCGATGGCCGAAACTTGACTTCCTATATATAAATCTTTACCTCCGGACCATTCCGGAACTCATCGTGATGTCCGAGATCTCATCCGGGACTCCGAACAACTTTCGGATTTACTGCATATTAATATCTCTACAACCCTAAGCGTCCTTTGAACCTTAAGTGTGTAGACCCTACGGGTTCGGGAGACATGCAAACATGACCGAGACGACTCTCCAGTCAATAACCAACAGCGGGATCTGGATACCCATGTTGGCTCCCACATGCTCCTCGATGATCTCATCGAATGAACCACGATGTCGAGGATTCAATCAATCCCGTATACAATTCCCTTTGTCAATCGGTACGTTACTTGCCCGAGACTCGATCGTCGGTATCCCAATACCTCGTTCAATCTCGTTACCGGCAAGTCACTTTACTCGTAATGTAATGCATGATCCCGTGATCAACCACTTGATCACATTGAGCTCATTATGATGATTCATTACCGAGTGGGCCCAGAGATACCTCTCCGTCATACGGAGTGACAAATCCCAGTCTCGATTCATGCCAACCCAACAGACACTTTCGGAGATACCCGTAGTGCACCTTTATAGCCACCCGATTACGTTGTGACGTTTGGCACACCAAAGCACTCCTACGGTATCCGGGAGTTGCACAATCTCATGGTCTAAGGAAATGATACTTGACATTTGGAAAAGCTCTAGCAAACGAACTACACGATCTTTGTGCTATGCTTAGGATTGGGTCTTGTCCATCACATCATTCTCCTAATGATGTGATCCCGTTATCAATGACATCCAATGTCCATAGTCAGGAAACCATGACTATCTGTTGATCAACGAGCTAGTCAACTAGAGGCTCACTAGGGACATGTTGTGGTCTATGTATTCACACATGTATTACATTTCCGGATAACACAATTGTAGCATGAATAATAGACAATTATCATGAACAAAGAAATATAATAATAACCATTTTATTATTGCCTCTACGGCATATTTCCAACAGGGACTTTGGCAGGCCTCGGGGACTGCAGCAGTCGCACCAGGCCTGGGGACTTCAGAACCCGGCCCGGGGGCTGCAGCAGCCGGCCTAGGGACTCCAACAATGCAGCAAGCGGCGGCCAGCTCCAACCCGCCGCCTCCCAACCCAACCGCCCTGATTCCAGTGGCCGTGATGACAGTGGTTGAAGCACCATCATGGGCGCAGCCTATCCTCAACTTCCTGGTGAGCGGAGAGCTACCAGCCGACGAGATCTTGGCCCGGCAGGTGCAACGCCGGGCAGCAGCATACACAATAGTAAACAGAGAGCTGGTTAGGCGCAGTGTCACCGGTGTTTTTCAGCGCTGCGTAGAGCCAGAGAAGGGCAAAGCAATCCTCAGAGACATCCACCAAGGCGAGTGCGGCCACCATGCGGCCTCAAGATCCCTTGTCGCCAAAGCTTACTGCCATGGCTTCTTCTTGCCGACTGCTTTGGACGACGCCAAGGACTTGGTCAAGAAGTGCAAAGGATGCCAAAAATTCAGCTGCAAGCAACATCTGCCGGCTTCTGCACTCAAGACCATCCCCCTCACTTGGCCATTTGCCATCTGGGGGCTGGACATGGTGGGCCCGTTCAAGACAGCACGCGGCGGCATGACCCATCTGCAGGTCGCCGTGGATAAATTTACCAAGTGGATTGAAGCGAAGCCAATCAAGAAGCTGAACGGTCCGACTGCAGTGACCTTCGTCGCAGATATCATCGTCTGATACGGTATACCACACAGCATCATCACCGACAATGGCACAAAATTTGCCAAGGGCGCTTTGGCCCGTTTCTGCGCGATGCATGGCATCCGACTGGACTTAGCATCCATTGCCCATCCGCAGTCAAATGACCAAGTCGAGCGAGCAAACGGCCTCATCTTGTCTGGCATCAAGCCCCGACTAGTTGAGCCACTGGAGCGCTCGGTCGGTTGCTGGATCGAAGAGTTGTCGGCCGTCCTCTGGAGTCTCCGGACCACGCCGAACAAATCAACTGGCTTCACTCCCTTCTTCCTCGTGTACGGGGCTGATACGTCTCTGACGTATCTATAATTTTTGATTGTTCCATGCTATTATATTCTCTGTTTTGGATATTCAATGGGCTTTATTATACACTTTTATATTATTTTTGGGACTAACCTATTAACCGGAGGCCCAACCCAAATTGCAGTTTCTTTTGCCTATTTCAGTGTTTCGAAGGAATGGAATATCAAACGGAGTCCAAACGGAATGAAACCTTCGGGAACATGATTTTCAGAACAACCGTGATTCGGAGGACTTGGAGTGGACGTCAAGCAATCAACGAGGAGGACACGAGGCAGGGAGGCGCGCCTGCCCCCTAGGCGCGCCCCCACCCTCGTGGGCCTCTCGTAGCTCTCCTGGCCGACCTCTTTCGCCTATATATACTCATATACCCTAGAAACATCAGAACAGGAGCCTTAAACATCATGGTAATTTGCTTTAAATGTGAAATTAGTCCTAATATGATAGGCATCCAAGACGGGCATAATAAAAACTTCCATATTGAGTTTATTGAATATCGTGAGAAGTTTGATTCTTGATAATTGTTTTGAGATATAAAGGTGGTAATATTAGAGTGTGCTAGTTGAGTAATTGTGAAATTGAGAAATACTTGTGTTAAGGTTGGCAAGTCCCATAGCATGCACGTATGGTAAAAGTTGTGTGAAAAATTTGACGCATAAGATGTTCTTTTATTGCTTTCCTTATGAGTGGCGGTCGGGGATGAGCAATGGTCTTTTCCTACCATTCTATCCCTCTAGGGGCATGCGTAGTAGTACTTTGCTTCAGGGCTAATAAACTTTTGCAATAAGTATATGAGTTGTTTATGACTAATGTGAGTCCATGGATTATACGCACTCTCAACCTTCCACAATTTTCTAGCCTCTACGTTACCGTGCATTGCCCTTTCTCACCTAGAGAGTTGGTGCAAACTTCGCCGGTGCATCCAAACCCCGTGATACGATACGCTTTATCACACATAAACCTCCTTATATCTTCCTCAAAACAGCCACCATACCTACCTATCATGGCATTTCCATAGCCATTCCGAGATATATTGCCATGCAACTTTCCACCGTTTCGTTTATTATGACACACTTCATCATTGTCATATTGCTTTGCATGATCATGTAGTTGACATTGTATTTGTGGCAAAGCCACCATTCATAATTTTGCATACATGTCACTCTTGATTCATTGCATATCCCTGTACACCGCCGGAGGCATTCACATAGAGTCATATTTTGTTCTAAGTGTTGAGTTGTAATTCTTGAGTTGTAAGTAATAAAAGTGTGATGATCATCATTATTAGAGAATTGTCCCATCTGAGGAAAGGATGATGGAGACTATGATTCCCCCACAAGTCGGGATGAGATTCCGGACTAAATTAAAAAAAGAGAGAAAAAGAGGCAAAAAAAGGCCCAAGAAAAAAAGAGAACAATAAATGAGAGAAAAAGAGAGAAGGGACAATCTTACTATCCTTTTTCCACACTTGTGCTTCAAAGTAGCACCGTGATCTTCATGATGGAGAGTCTCCTATGTTGTCACTTTCATATACTAGTGGGAATTTTTCATTATAGAACTTGGCTTGTATATTCCAATGATGGGCTTCCTCAAAATGCCCTAGGTCTTCGTGAGAAAGCAAGTTGGATGCACACCCACTTAGTTTCTTTTGTGGAGCTTTCATATATTTATAGCTCTAGTGCATTCGTTGCATGGTAATCCCTACTCCTCACATTGACATCAATTGATGGGAATCTCCATAGCCTATTGATTAGCCGTGCCAATGTGAGACTCACATAACCCCCATCATTATACTTTATTCCACCCATAGTGCTATATCCATGGCTTGCGCTCATGTATTGCATAAGGGTTGAAAAGGCTGAAGCGCGTTAAAAAGTATGAACCAATTTCTCGGCTTCTCATCGGGGTTATGCATGATGAGAACGTTTTATGTGACGAAATTGAAGCATGGCCTAACTATACGATTTTGTAGGGATAAGCTTTCTTTGGCTATGTTATTTTGATAAGACATAATTGCTTGGTTAGCATGTTTGAAGTATTATTGCTTTTATGTGAACATTAAACTTTTATCTTGAATCTTTCGGATCTAAATATTCATGCCACAATAAAAAGAATTACATTGAAAATTATTCTAAGTAGCATTCCACATCAAAAATTCTGTTTTTATCATTTACCTACTCGAGGACGAGCAGGAATTAAGCTTGGGGATGCTTGATACGTCCCAACGTATCTATAATTTTTGATTGTTCCATGTTATTATATTATCTGTTTCGGAGGTTCAATGGGCTTTATTATACACTTTTATATTATTTTTGGGACTAACCTATTAACCGGAGCCCCAGCCCAAATTGTTGCTTTTTTTTCCTATTTCAGTGTTTTTTGAAGGAAAAGAATATCAAATGGAGTCCAAACGGAATGAAACCTTCGGGAACGTGATTTTCGGAACAAACGTGATCCAGAGGACATGGAGTGGACGTCAAGCAATCAATAAGGAGGCCACGAGGCAGGGAGGCGCGCCTGCTCCCTGGGCGCTCCCCCACCCTCGTGGGCCCCTCGTAGCTCTCCTGACTGACCTATTTCACCTATATATACTCATATACCCTGGAAACATCAGAACAGGAGTCGAAACCCTATTTCCACTGCCGCAAGTCTCTGTACCCGTGAGATCCCATCTTGGGGCCTTTTTCCGGCCTTTCACGAGGGGGGGCATTGATCATGGAGGGCTTCTACATCGACACCATAGCCTCTCCGATGATGTGTGAGTAGTTTGCCTCAGACCTTCGGGTCTATAGTTATTAGCTAGATGGCTTCTTCTCTCTCTTTGGATCTCAATACAAAGTTCTCCTCGATTCTCTTGGAGATCTATTCGATGTAATCTTCTTTTGCGGTGTGTTTGTCGAGATCTGATGAATCGTGGGTTTATGATCAAGATTATCTATGAACAATATTTGAATCTCCTCTGAATTCTATTATGTATGATTTGTTATCTTTGAAAGTCTCTTTGAATTATCAGTTTGGTTTGGCCTACTAGATTGATCTTTCTTGCAATGGGAGAAGTGCTTAGCTTTGGGTTCAATCTTGCGGTGCTCGATCCCAGTGACAAAAGGGGAAACGACACGTATTGTATTGTTGCCATCGAGGATAAAAAGATGGGGTTGATCATATTGCTTGAGTTTATCTCTCTACATCATGTCATCTTGCTTAAAGCGTTACTCTGTTCTTATGAACTTAATACTCTAGATGCATGCTGGATAGCGGTCGATGTGTGGTGTAATAGTAGTAGATGCAGGAAGGAGTCGGTCTACTTGTCACGGACGTGATGCCTATATACATGATCATACCTAGGTATTCTCATAACTATGCTCAATTCTATCAATTGCTCGACAGTAATTCGTTCACCAACCGTAATACTTATGCTCTTGAGAGAAGCCACTAGTGAAACCTATGGCCCCTGGGTCTATTCTCTATCATATTAATCTACCATTATTTGTATTACCGTTTATCTTGCTTTCTTTACTTTTAGTATTTATCATAAAAATACCAAAAATATTATCTTATCATCTCTATCAGATCTCACTTTTGCAAGTGGCCGTGAAGGGATAGACAACCCCTTTATCGCGTTGGTTGCAAGGTTCTTATTTGTTTGTGTAGGTACCAGGGACTTGAGCATGGTCTCCTACTGGATTGATACCTTGGTTCTCAAAACTGAGGGAAATACTTACGCTACTTTACTGCATCACCCTTTCCTCTTCAAGGGAAAACCAACGCAGTGCCTAAGAGGTAGCAGGGGCCGAGGCCGTCATCCCAACCAACATAGAGTTTGACTCGCCTCGCGTCACTATGTACACGGAGGCGGAGACGAAGGAAGCACAAGTAGACGACATCGATCTGCTGGAAGAGGGCCGGCTGTTGGCACTCAGCCTGTCCACCATCTACCAGCAGAGCCTGCGCCGCTACCACAGTCGGAAGGTCAAGCCACGATCCTTCCAAGAGGGGGACCTTGTGCTCCGGTTGATCCAACAAACAGCCGGCCAGCACAAGCTCTCAGCCCCTTGGGAAGGGCCCTTCATCATCAGCAAAGACTTGGGCAACGACTCCTACTACCTGATCGACGCACAGAAGCCCAGGGCACGCAAGAGGGATGATTCCGGCAAGGAAATAGAGCACCCATGGAACGGAAATCTCCTCCGAAGATTTTACAGTTAATGCAGTTTGTACCACGCTACCTTTTGTGTTAAGCGCAAAGACATCGGGTCCCCCGAGGAGCATTCGGGGGCTACCCTATATGATAAGTTTTATGCATTTGAATGTGTTATTTCATTCCTTCGCCCGACACCGGGTCCGACCAGTCGGCCCGGGGGCTCGCCGCCTTGTCCTATGTTGATGCCACCTATAGTCGGACAAGTAGTGTGTCGGCATCTAAGCCCTCTCTTGCCTTAAGCCGCAGCTCGCAGAGCGACTGTCCGGCTGGAAAGAGCTAAAGGCAGGAAATGGTGTCCGCACAAAAAATGGCTAAGGAAAAAAGCATCCACATAGGCCAATCCAGCTCCTCGCCTCACCGTCCGGCTGCTGAGCAGCCAGCCTACAGACTTCTCACTTAACTTGCTATGTTCAAAGAGGCCAAAGTACTTGTATTCTCAAATGGCCAAGCACCCGACCTAGCCACAGACCGCAGAGCGGCTGTCCGTCTGGCAGGACGACAGCCAAAGGAAGGCAGCAAAGGAAAAAGCCAAAAAAGAGCAGAAAAGCAAGACAAAGTAGAACCCGGCAGGGCACAAACTTGTGCGAATAAGTTAATTTACATAGCAGAGGCTCATGGCCAGCATTCAACGAAGTTTGAATACACCCCAGCGGGTGGAATTGTGCGAATTTAACATACTTGTTCAAAATATTACAAGAACAGGAGAAGATAAGATAAACTGGCCACCTAGGCAAGAGGAGCAGCAGGCGGATCCGACATGTTGGTGGAGGCAGCAGCGCCGGATGGTGGAGCGGTCGACTGGCGAGTCTCAGTCTGGTCAGCATCAGTAGCAGTCGGCGCAGCCACGCGTGACTCGTTGCTCGAGGCTCGATCGGGCTGAGGCTGGCAGTCCGCCCCGTCCTCCGGTGCATCGTCTTCGCCATCCTCGTCCTCGTCGTCCTCACCCTCATTGCTGGAGGCGATCTCCTCCGCCGAGTCCTCCCCATCCTCCGGGTTCAGCCCGAACCAGTTGGGCGGCACCTCAGTGCCATCCTCGTGCAGTTCGGGGATGAAGACGGTGTTGTTGGTATACTCGGCGATCGCCGCTGCGCGCTGAGTGAGCGCAGGGCCTACCGTCGCCAGCTCCGGTCCGGCCTCCTGACGGAAGGTTGCCAGCTGGGCCAGATCCAGGCTGGGATACCAAGCCTTGGAGAACTCCAAGGCCCTCCGTGAACCCACCTGAGCCACGGCACCCTTTCAATCCTCGAAGCGGCCGACTGCTACCTCCAACCAGTCGGCAGTCCGGCTGGGGGTGCACGGGATCTGGGCATCCGGCCAGAGGGCAGTCAGCACTTGGAACCCGGTGCGCTGAAGGCGGCGAAGCAGGCGGTGGGCCGGCTGCAGACGCGTCCTGACGGCCAGAAGCTGCTCGTTGAGATTCTGAGGCGCGTTGGGCAGAATCTCCACTCCAAGCCTCCTACGCTGCTCACGCCGCACCTTGATAGCCTGGCTGACGGCGACAGAGTGACCAGGAAATTATTCTGCACAAAAGAAGATCAAGCATTAGAAGCCGGAAGCCGACTCCTGCAGCAGTCGGCGGCCGTTCAAAGGAAAAAAGGGACTTATCATCCATCATGTCCTCGATCTCGCTGTAGCCGTCGGTGAGGAATTTCTCCTTCTCGACCCAGTTCAAGCGTTGAGTCTCGAACTCGGCCTTGAGGGAGTCATCTGCCTCCTTCAGCTTCTGGAGCTCCGCCTTGTGCCGCTCCGCCTGGTCCGCCAACTCCTTGGCCAGGCGGTCACGCTCCTCCTCCTTGATGGGTAGCTCGGCTTGGACCTCGCCCAGGCGCTGCTGCTGTCCGGCGGCTGCCTCTGCAAGGACAAGAAAGAAAAAGACATCCGCATCAACATAAAAGATGAGTAGTTGCCGGGAGATCCAGCCCGACTGCTCAGCAGTCGGCCCGAATCTCGGGGGCTACACCCAGCGGGTGCGCTGACGCGCCCCCACGAGAAAGAAGACAGAGTGCTTACTCCGGATCTACCTCAAGTCGGCGGTCCGCTTAGCCAGCTCCTGGACCTGGGAGTTGAAGGCGGCCATGCGGATGTTGTGGTAATCCTGCAATGAAGACAACAGAAGAGAAAATAAGTTCGCACTCGGAGCTTACCTTGAAGTTCCGAGCCACCTGCTCAGCAGCCAGACCAGAACTCGGGGGTTACAACCAGTGGGTGCGCTGGCGCGCCCCCACGGAAGATCACAAAAATCAAAAGCAAGAAGCATACTTGTACGGCTGTCCGCGTCGCCAGGAACTCCTGTGTATACTGCTGGAGAGTGGCGCCTTGGGCCTAGAACCGGGCCTGGATGTCCTGCGCGGCCGTGTTCAAATCGGTTGTTCCGCCCACAGGCATCCACTCTGGTGGGGCGAGATTGGTAGCCTCGGCGTCGGGGGCTGATGAGCTAGCGGCCCCGACCTCCAGCGGCCGTGGCATCGAGGCCGCCTTCTCCGCACACCAGCGCACCGGAGTGCGGATCGCGGGAGTCAGACCCACCACCAACTCGTCACCGGCTGGAGGCACTAGCGGCGTGCCAGGCTGACTGCCCTGGGCGTCAAAAGTCGGCGTGTGCGGGGGCACCTCCGCCCCCAAGACAACAGTGTCGCCCCCTCCCCTCTCCAAGACCGGCTGGTCACCGCCGGCCCCTCCCGTCGGCGCCTGGTTTTCTGGCACCGGCGGATTCGCGTGCTGCGGGCCGATGGGTTCCGGAGCCTGGCAGCTGAGCGCCTCCTCCGCCAGCACCTTGGCGGCCGCGTCCGCCTGCTCCTTGGCCGCTGGGTCGGCCTGAGCCTTGGCCGCCGCATCGGCCTCCGCCTGCGCTGCCTTGGCCGCCTTCGCCCCCTCCCGGTCCGTGGCCTCCCTCTCTTCTCGGGCCTCCCGCGCGTTCCTCTCCGTCGCCTCCTGGAGGTCGGCGAGCGAGTCCATGCAGCGGGGCTCTACAGGGCCATCCGCTGCCCAAATCACCGAGGTAGACGGGGCCCGTGAGAGGGAGAGAGCGGGGCCCTACGAAGAACATGACAACAAGAAGCCAGTAAGAAGACTACAAGAAAGAAGAAAAGTAAACGCAAAGCAACAGCAGAGAGATCAAAGTACTCACCCGGACACCATCGGGAGCCACTTCGGGGCCTTCTGGAATTGGTCCGCCTTCGCGGTGGCCTCCTACCGTCTGGTCTCGACGGCCGTGTTCTTGGGCTTCTTGGGCTGGCTGTCGTACAACCCGACGTCGGCTCGGCGCTTCGGCGCACCGCTGGTGATCGGTAGCGGCTTGAGCTGGCGCCCGCCCTGTCGGCGCCGCGGTTGTGGCGCGGCTCATTGTCCTCCTCATCGTCGTCCGGCCAGTCCCCGAGGCCGCCTCCTGAGGAGCCACCTTCTCCATCACCACCACCGCCCGTGGCTCGTCCTCTTCCATGGCGGCCGCCCCCAAGTCGGGGTCGTCCATTGTCGGTGTACTAAAGTAGGGGTACCCTAGTATCCCGTACTCGTGCATGAACAGTTGCAGCACCCCGCGGCAGGGTTTGCCTCGTCACCGCCAAGATCCTCCGTGGTTCCTTTGGAGCCATTCAAGAACAAAGTATTTGATTAAGAAGACAAGGCCCCGGCAAGAGGAGCTTGTCGGGAAGGCCACTCCAGGCAAGCAGAAGACAAGGCCCCGGCAAGAGGAGCTTGCCGGGAAGGCTCGGAGCGCGACAAGCCTCCGGACGCGACAAGGATTCGGCTGCAAGCAACCTCTCTCCATCCCGCTCCAGCTCATCCAACAACGTGTCGCCATGGGACCATTCCATGCAGCGTCAAGAAGGCTGTGCAGCCAGGTGGGAGAGCAGCGATAAGCGGCGCCGACAAGCTTGCCATCGTGGCGGCGGTGGCGCACTGACGGTCTCTGTTGCCTTTGTTTGGGCGACACTGATGGGCATTTATTGCTTTCGTCCCTTGCCGTCAGAGTTAGGTATTTTGCACTGTACACTGTTCGAGTAGGTGTACCAACTCCTGTTTTTACATTTGTACCCTCGCCTATGTTGCCACCTGCCGGAGAACCCTTGAGCATATAAAAGGAGGCCCATGCGCAACGTAGAGGGGGTTCGGTTTATTCGACTCACTAGGGACCAGATACGCTCACGCTAGGTTTTGTAGCTCGCATCGCTCCCTAGCAAGAACACAATACATCAAACAAGCAGCAGTAGGAGTGTTATCTCTCCGGAGAGCTCCAAAGCTGGGTAAACTGCTCGTGTGCCTCGCCTCGATCCGCTCTTCGTGCGATCTCCGCCCTCCGAACCACAAAGGGGCCTGGTCCGCTGGCCCCATAGGTGTTCGTGGGTACGATCAGCCTCCCCGACATCTTTGTCGCGCCAGGTAGGGGGCGTCGAGGCCGTGTGAATCTGATCTGACGTTCACACGAGTAGCGTCCTCAACATCTTCCTCAACATGCCACCGAGAAGAAGGCTTCGGCGGCAGCAGAGCCGTCCGCGTCGTACCCACCCTCACCGCAGCAAACGGGTGGTGGGGCGGACGCTGGCGGAGGAACGGGCACCGACGAAGGTGTCCGCGACGTTGCCAAGTCCAAGGACAAGGCCCGCAAACCTCGGCGTCGCGCATCCCCGCGCCCATCTCGAGAGACGCGGGACCAACAACGTCATGGCGTTCACAATGCCATATGTTCGTTGGATCAAGACCCCAAGACCGACATGCGGCGCCAACATCTTGGCACAAGTGAGAATCTGATGCGCTGGGCGGTGCTGCTCCTTCTAACGTAGTTAGAAGTCCGAGCATATCCTGCTCCTCGCACCGCTCGCCAATGCCACCCACTACTCCAGCAGAAGCTGGCGAGAGCTCAATCGCTTCCTCGATTACCCTCCAACGCCAACAAGGTCGACGAGTGGAGGGCCACTATCGAGCCTCATCGGCTTTGCTAACAGCGGCGCTCGCGGCAACCAACGCCATCATTGCCGCGGCAAGACGACAAGGCACAAGTCGATGGCGGCGACACTATTGAGGTGCAACCACCATGCACTCTCCGCCACGAAGGCCAAGATCGCCGACTCACCGGATCCACCTCGGCGGCTGACTCCACCGCGTCATCGAATCCGCGAGCTCGCCGCGATCAGCGCCAAGTTCTTCATGAGCGACAACAAGAGGACGCTCGAACTCGCATCGAGCGACGGAGAGAAGCGCGACGTCAGTGCGACAAGCGCGTTGGGCTTTCTGTTGACGTGCGCGCGCCGGAGGAGCCAGGCGACTTTGCCGTGACGGTAGGTTGCCCTGCGTTCACTCGTGAGCTGCGGCAAGTCGATGGCTCCACGGAAAAACTTCAAACCAGACGTGCGGAGAAGTATGATGGCGGGGCGCATCCGTCGGAGTTCCTCGGCATCTACACCATCGCGGTGCAGGCTGCGGGGACGGACGACAAGATCCTCGCCAACTACTTCCGCTTCGTGCTCAAGCCCAACGACAGATCTTGGCTCATGCACTTGCCGGACAGCTCCATATCCTCTTGGGCAGATCTGTGCCATCGGTTTGTTGGCGCCTTCACGGTGGCCACAAACCTCATGGCCAAGAGAGTGACCTTCATCTCGCTTCGCCCGGAAGGAAGGAGAGTCCTGCGCAAGTTCATTGAGAGATTCAGCCTTGTGCACTACAACATCCCAGATGTCCACCCCGCGCGGTGATCGGCGCATTTCATCGAATGTGCGGAACCGCAGGATGAGGGAGGAGATGGCGATGTGCAAAGTCAAGGACGTCGGTGAGCTGTACGCCTTGGCGGAACAAGTGTGCACGCTACTGAGGAAGGGAGGAGACTCGAGGAGAGAATGCGGAGCAGGATCTCGACAGTGAGGAGGAGGCCGCCCGGCAAAGAAGGGCCGAAGTAAGCAGGCAACAGGAAGAAGAAAGGTAGAGAAGTGCTAGCTGTTGAGCAGTCTGGCAACGGAGGTGGCGACAAGGACGCCAAGGCTGGTGGCTCCGGCAAGGAGGTTGCCGCTGACGCCCACTACCAGTCGGTGGCGGCCGCCGACAAGCAGGACGGCTCCGGCAAGCAGTACTTCAAGATCCACCGCACCAAGGGCCACGACCTCCAGAGCTGCAAGAAGGTCGAGCAGCTTGTTGAACAGCAGAGGGCTGAGTACGAGCGGGCGCGACAAAGAGAAGGCCCAGGAAGGTCTGGGGAGCAAGCAAGAAATGTCGGCGGGGGGGGCCTTGGCAAGGCCAAGCAACGGCAAGGAGACAGACCTCCCGGCGCGACAAGGATGAAGATGATGACGGCAGCGAAGATATGGAAGACGGCAGCGCCGATGAGCAGGAGTTTGAAAGCCACAGAGGTCCTCTGCGTTGTGGAGGTGCTTCCTGCATACCTCACACCGCCAACTCAAGCAATGGATGCGGGAGGTCAATGCAGCGGAATCATCCGTGAGAGTCACGCAGCCTCTGAAAGTGGTCCACACGCCTATCGTCTTTTGATATTGAGGACCACCACGATCGCATAACTGCGGTCGGGTGCTTGCCGATGTTGGTCTCACCAACCATCCGCAACCTCAAGGTCACCAAAATGCTAGTTAACGGCGGGGCCGGCTTGAATCTGATCTCCTCCACGGTGCTCCAGAAGCTTCAAATCCCTGACAGCGAGCTCGAAGAGACCGGCACCTTCCAAGGAATCAATCCGGGAAGGAGCAAGCCGAAGGGGAAGATTACGTTGCCGGTAACATTTGGCAGTGAGCTGAACTTTAGGACTGAGAGGGTCACATTCGACGTTGCCGATTTCCCATTGCCTTACAATGGGATACTTGGCCGTCCAGCACTCGCCAAGTTCATGGCAGCCTCTCACTACGCCTACAACTTACTCAAGATGCGGGCCCGATAAGCATCATCTCTGTCCATGGCGACAAGAAGGATGCCCTTATACGTGCCGACAAGATCTACCGGGATGCGCAGCTCGCGACAGATTGCCAAACACTTGCATTTGAAGCTCCGGAGGGAAGAAAACAAAGTCCAAGTCCGGCAAGAGCTCGATGCTCACTCCGGCAAGCGCACCTCTTGAGTGCTGCGCTACCGTCGAGGACGCACCATCGAGCTCCACCGGCAAGTGCAAGAAGATGGTAGCTCCGCCAAAGACCAAGAAGGTGCCCGCCAAGGAGGACGACACTGGTGGTACCTTTACCATCAGTGCCTCTCTCGACCCTAAATAGGAAGGCGCGCTCGTTGCTTTTCCTGGGCGAATGTCGGCGTGTTTGCATGGCAACCGCCCCGACATCCCCGGTGTTCCTGAAAGTGATTGAGCACCGCTGGCCGTTTGTCCTCATGCACGGACCGTCAAGCAAAAAGTCTGGAAGCAAGCAGTGGAGCGCCAAGAATTCATAGCAGAAGAGATCAAGAAACTGGAAGCATCAGGCCTTGTCAGAGGAGTGCTCCATCCTACGTGGTTGGCCAATCCTGTAGTCGTGCGCAAAGCAAATGGAAAATGGAGACTTTGTATTGACTTCACGGATGTTAATAAAGCTTGTCCCAAAGATCCATTTCCCTTGCTGCGCATTGACGGATTGTTGACTCCACGGCTGGATGTGATTTGCTTTCGTTTCTTGATGCATACTCGAGATACCATCAGATCTTCATGGCTGAAGAAGATGAGGAGAAGACCGCATTCATTACACCATGTGGCACATCTTGTTTCATACGGATGCCTTTCGGTTTGAAGAATGCTGGTTCAACATTTGCAAGGGTAGTCCATGACGCTTTTGAGCCGCAAATGCACGTAAATGTAGAAGCCTACATGGATGACATAGTGGTCAAAAGCAAGGACAAAGCAACTCTGGTTCAAGATTTGACGAGACCTTTGCAAATCTGCGCAAGATCAACCTCAAGCTCAACCCCGAGAAGTGCGTGTTTGGAGTCCCTTCCGCAAGCTTCTCGGGTTCTTCGTGGTCTCAACGAGGGATTGAAGCTAATCCCGACAAGATCAAGGCCATTGAGCAGATTGAAATACCAAAGCGTGTCAAGGATGTACGAAGACTTGCGGTTGCGTGAGCTGCTCTCAGAGGTTTATTTCTAGGTCTGCTGAGCGCATACTGCCGCTTTTTCAAGATTTTGAAAAAGGCAGGTCCAATGAAATGGACTCGAAGCGGAGGCTGCGCTGCGAGACTTAAAGAGATACATCCTCCACTCCAACACTTGTCGCACCTAAACCACAAGAGAAGTTGCTGCTATATATAGCAGCAACCAATCAAGTGGTTAGTGCTGCGTTAGTAGCGGAGAGGGAGGCGGATGACGAGCCAGCAACCACGGCAAGCACATCCAGCGACAAGCAGGGGGCTTCGCCAACAAGCTCTGGTCCCGACAAGGACGAATTAGCAGACGCATGACCAGATGCGAGAAAAGGATGGTGCAGGCGCCCAGTCTACTTTGTCGGTTCCCTCCTGCGGGGGCTAGGTCAAGGTACTCTGGTGTGCAGAAGTTGCTTTTCGGCCTCCTCATGGCCTCGAGAAAGCTGCGCCATTACTTCCAAGCACATGAGATCACAGTTGTCACTCGCTTTCCGCTGAAGAAGTTACTGCAGAATCCAGAAGCAACGGGCAGGATTGTCGAGTGGGCATTGGAACTGTCAAGCTTTGGTCTCAAGTTTGAAAGCACATCAACTATCCAAAGCGAGGCGTTGGCAGAATTCATAGCAGAATGGACACCAACGCGAGATGAAGAGATTCCGGAGACGAGCATTCCCGTCAAGGAAGCAAGCAAAGGGTGGCTGATGTACTTTGATGGTGCCTTCTCGCTGCAAAGGCGCCGGTGCTTGGCGTCTTGCTTATCGCACCCACGGAGAGCACCTCAAGCACGTAGTCGGATGCACTTTCCCAAGGAGCAAGCAACAAACAATACCGCAGAGTATGAAGGTTTGCTTGCCGGTCTCGAGATCGCAGTGGACCTTCGGATCAAAAAGCTTATTGTCAGGGGTGACTCGCAACTTGTCGTCCGCCAAGTGAACAAAGATTACCAGAGTCCGTTGATGGAAGCCTAGGTTGATGAAGTGAGGAAGCTAGAAGAGCACTTTGACGGCATGCAAATGGAACATGTTCCAAGAGCTCAGAATGATATTGCTGACGGCCTGTCAAAGTGTGCTGCACTTAAGTTGCCTATGGAACCAGGGATTTTCGTGCTCAAGCTGACTCAGCCAACCGTAACACCATCAACTGGACAAAGCAAGAAGAGGAAGTTGATCTCTGGTAACTACTTTCCGGCAGAGCTCCCCGAAGCCGTCGTTGCGAAGGTCCCCAAGATCAACACCCACGATGCTGAGGGGCAGTCTGCTCCGACAAGCCCCAGGGTTTGTTTCGTTGAAGCGACGCGCTTCCGACAAGTTTTGCTCGGCAAGCTTGCGGGAGCGTCAAGCTCCGGCAGAGCCGCAGTTCTTCTTGTAGAGAAGCTGATGCTCCGCAGCAGCAGATGTGCCTTTGGTCCTCGTTGTCGAGCCGCAAGCTCCAGCATGGGCGCAGCAGATTGTCCATTTCCTTCAAACAGGAGAACTTCCCGAAGAGCGAGAAGAAGCGGAAAGAGTAGCTCGGCAGTCGAGTATGTACCAGTTTGTCGACAACATACCGCATGTAGAAGAAGACTCAACGGTGTGAAATTGAAGTGTATTCCCGGGAAGATGGATGTAAGCTTTTGGCGAGAGATACGGAGGCATATGTGGTCACCTCATT
The DNA here is from genome assembly GCA_021605145.1 of Aegilops bicornis. Taxonomy (NCBI): domain Eukaryota; kingdom Viridiplantae; phylum Streptophyta; class Magnoliopsida; order Poales; family Poaceae; genus Aegilops; species Aegilops bicornis. The sequence goes on from CM038672.1 coordinate 570,796,062, forward strand.
GGCGCGAGAGCACTTGCGACAAAGCTTTCGGCAAGGTTTCTTCCGGCGACAGCCCTCCAGGATGCAAGCGCACAAGTAACCAAGTGTGAAGCGTGCGGTTCCATTCCAAGCAGATACACCAACCAGCTCGGGCTCTCCAGACGATCCCTTTATCACGGCCATTTTCGATGCAGGGGCTCGACTTCCTCGGCCCCTTCCCCGAGCTGTCGGGGCTTTGAATACTTATGCGTCGCCATCGACAAGTTCACAAAGTGGCGGAAGTGGAAGCGATGAGGAAGGTGATGGCACGATCGTGATCAAGTTCTTCAGTCGATTGTTTGCCGTTTGGAATCCCTAACGGGATCATCACCGACAACGGCACACAATTCTGAGTCGCACCTTCATGCAAGACGTCCAAGATCTTGGCGCCAAGGTGCGCTTTGCTTCCGTTGCTCACCCGAGAAGCACAGCGGTCAAGCGAGAGGGCAAATCTTTGAAGTGCTTGGCGGGCTCAAGACCAGAACTTTCGACGGGCTGCACAAGTGCGGAAGAAACTGGATCGAGGAGCTGCCGGTGGTTCTTTGGTCGATCGGACGACGCCAAATCGAGCTACCGCCGGACACCTTTTGCTCTAGTCTATGGAGCAGAGGCAGTTCTCCCCACGGAACTTCGTGATCTGGATCGCCTCGAGTGCTCGCTTATGATGAGCTTGAGCAAGAGCAGCTGCGACAAGATGACGCGCTGCTCCTTGAGGAGGATCGTCTTGAGGCCAGGCGAGCTGCTCGCTACCGACAAGCTTTGCGTCGCTACCATAGCCGCAGAGTTAGTGCGAAGTCTCGAGGAAGGCGACCTTGTTCTTGGTAGCGTTCAGACCGCCAAGAATTCAAACAAGTTGACGCCTTGAAGTGGGAAGGCCCTTATCGGGTGAAACGAGTCACTAGGCTGGCTGTCATGCTTTGAGACCGAAGATGGCATCCCGGTGAGCAACTCTGGAACATTGAGCATCTTCGTAAGTTTTACCCATAGAGTAGCGGTTGCGGAACCCGTTCGGCAACCACCTTTTGTACAAGTCTTGCCGCTGTTGCATGTAATCCTTTGTACAAAGCGAGCGCAGACCCGTGCATCGATAAAGCTCATGTGTTGCGACGACTTGTCAAATTCATGCTTTCATCATTTTATTGCATGTTTTGACTAACACTTTGTGCAGCAACCACACCGGTAAGCAAAATCGAGCCGCTAGGCTCCATAACTTTATTTCCTCTTCTTTCTCTTTTCTCAAAGAAAGGAAGGCTCCCTCGCGCACAAGTTAACCAGGGGGGAAGGAGAAGATAATACTATGGACCAGGCACCGCTCGAGGAAGTTTCGCCTCATCGGGAAGCAAGAGACAGAAAAGCTAAGTTGCCAAAGTTTGAGCAATCAATTTTTAAATTTTTAAGTTATCTTCCTCGAACGATAGTACTTTGTATGGAAAACACATGCCTTGAGAGGAACCAACTTCATGAGCTAGTCGCGCCCTTACTTTGTTTCGAGTCCGCTCAACAACTTAAGTGAGCTGCGGCTAGTCACGACAAGGTTGCTTGTCGGAGGCGGCACCGCCAGCAGGCTGCTGACGTTCCGCACTTAGCGCTCGCGGCAAAGGTGCCCGCACCGACAAGTCCTCCAAATGTGTAAGGCAGAAACGTACAAAGGAAGGAATCAAGTAGAGGAAATAACGTTGCATTTATCGCCTAAGATAGAGTATATTACAAAATAACGTGTCGCTGATCTAACAAAGTGTTCTAAACATGATCGGCAGCGACAAGGGAAAGATAAAATTGGCGGCCTAGTCTACGCGGTCGCCATCGATCCACTTGATCTTTTTCACCTTGTCCACAATGGGTGCGACAAGGGCTTTGAGCTCCTCCACGTTGGCATCTGGCGGCAAGGATCTGAGGACGCCGTTAAGGTTAAGGCCCGGATTGCGGAAGGCCACCTTTATCAACACCTTCTTGAGGGCTCCTGCATAGATCTGGCGTGATTCCTCGGCCAGCTGCTTTGGGACCTCTTCCCGGAGTCGCTGGAGACCCGTCACCACGCCTTTGAAAAAATAAACTGAGTTTGGCTGGGTTGGAGATGCTCGTCGGAGGAGTATGCAAGGTCCGTCATCCCAGCTCCATCATTTCGTTGTGGATGTCGGCGGCGGTGTCCACAAGACCTTGATCCGATGCTCCACGCTCTCCTCAAGGCGCTCTGGGTGGAGGCAACATTCACTAGCAACTCCTCCTTGGCCTTGATCGTCTCCAACAAGCCCACCTCCCGCTCTCTGGCGCCGTCCAACGTCTGCGTCAGAGTGGTCAGCTTCAGCTCAAGATCCGCCTTGGAATCCTTGGCGGCGTCGAGATCCTTGCCCCTATCAGCGAGACGACTCTGTAGCTCGCCAAGAGTGTAGGCGTCCTTCTCGCGCTCATGCTTGAGCGCGGCAAGCTCTTCGCCGCTCTTCTTGAGGCTGGCCTCCACCGTGCCACCTTCGCCTTCAACTCTTCCTTGGCGGCCTCGGCTGCGGCGGCATCCTTCGCCGCTTCCTTAAGCGCCCGTAAGTGACTCCTCATGGCAGCAAGGTCTTCTTCGTGGCTGTCCAGGTTGACCTTCCGCTGCGCCATTCCTTTCTGCGCGGAGAGCTTCTCGGCAGCCAGCCATTGCTCCTCCTCAGTGCGGCCTTCTCAAGGATGAAGGCCGTGCGCTCTTACCAAGTTGCCCCAGCTTACGCTACGTCGCGGAGAGTTTCTTGGTTGGCGCTATGGAGCTCTTCTGCGCTTCTCCATGTCCGCTCCTGCCCTCGCGACAAGTGCTTCCGGGACTCCAACTTGGCTTGCCGGGCGGTAGAGCGGCTGACAGAGCTTCTTCGGCAGCTGCTCCTCCTCGAACTTCGCCTTCTTGCTGCTTGGCGCGTCCACAGGCGTCGGCCAATGAGGCGAGTAGCTTGCCGTCGAAGGTCTCTCCTTCGACCGGCGCCCTGGAGCTCGGTTCCCAGGGGAGTTTGATGAAGACACCCTCGCCGGCCTTCTGGTAGGCGCCTAGCTGGGGCTCCTCGAACTGGACGCTGCAGGCTGCGGGGAAGTTTTGTCGGTGTAGCGCCTGGCGCTCCTGCGGCCTCAGGGCCGTCGGTGCTGTCGCCCGACCCCTCGCCCGGCCTGCGTCGGCAGCCTCGGTGGCCTTCTCACCAACAGGCTCGCGGCCCGGCGGCCTCTTTTTCCACAGCAATGACCTCTTCTTCCACGACGGCGGCCTCGTCGGTGTTGTCGCGCGCTTCCTCCTCGCCGGCAGCCTCGACCTCCGTCGGCTCTGCATCAGACGAAGAAAGAGCAGTCGAGCAAATGTTCAAAAAGAGAAACAAAAGAAAACAAGCCCAAGGGAGATTTTCGTGTAAGGAAATTACCTGCAACGGGATCCGCAGCCATGGCCTCGACCGCTTTGGAGGGTCACCGGCGCTGTCCCTTGCCGGGTAGCCTCCCTTGCCGGAGTGGCCTCCTTGCCTGGAGGGCGCTCCCTTGCCGGAGAATCCTCCCTTGGCGGCGTAGTGGCAGCAGCGAGGATTTCGGGGCGGCTTCGAGCCCTCCCGATGAGGCTGCTCTGCTCCTACACAAGCAAACAATCAGGTATCAACGAAGAAGGAGCACCCTACACACCTAATAGTAAGGAGAAAACCGCACACTTACTTTGGGGGCTGTCTTGGGGGCTGCTCACGAGGAAGGGTTGCCGGTCCGGCAAGGGGGTCTCGGACGCGTCCCTGTTGCCACAGGAGAATCGTCCTCAACGACGACCGTCGGGATCTTAGCCCTCTTCGACGCTCTACGGGCCAGCGTCCTGAAAAGGAAAGAGCCCGAACAAGCAAATAAGATTCAAGATGAAGCAATAAAATTGAAGAAATACAAGCACAATCTCAAGAGCTTACTCTTCGCCTTCCTCCTCGAGCTGGCGAGCGGAGAAGTCAAACTCTGGCTCGCCTCCCGGCGACGAGGCGGGGAGTGGGCTCTCTTGGCCGCTTGGCGGGCGTCGGCGGTGGCTCGAGAAGATCTCGCCCAGCTTGTCGCAGTTAGCAGTGAGGCGCCTCATGGCAACATCGCTTGCCGCGGTAGAGCGTCATGGCGCAGCTTCTTCTTGTGGGCAGTCTGCCGCCCGACTCGTCTCCGGCCTTGAGAAACGCCTCTTGGCGGAACCGGGGAGCTCATTGGCGGCAAGTCATTTGGTGGTGGAGAAGAAGCGCCCTCGGCGGGTCCACTCGACCCGGCCTCGGGCTCGACAAGCTCGTCCTCGCCCGGCGATCTCCTTCGCTCGGCAAGGCTTGCCGCGCAGCGGCGTCCGCCTCCTCCACGGTATACCCGAAGGCTCCGGCGGCAGCGGCTGCTGCCGCCTCCTCCACCCTGGTGGCAATACGCGCCATCTCCTCGTCGGTAGTGTCGCGAGTGAGCCTTTACGCTTTCGTCGGGCGAATCGGCACTTCTTCCAAGTTGTCGAAGAACTGCTGCACGACCTCGTCGGGGGCTCTTGCTGTGTTGGAACGATCCCATGGGAATCGCTGGCGGCATCATGGCGCGGATGCGTCGAGCGCCGAGTTGTTGCACTGGCAGGGCGACCCCCTCGGCAACCTAAACCACTCGGGGTGATCAGGTCGTTCTTGAACAGTTCTAGCAACATCGCATCCAACTCCAAGACGGTGAAATTCCAGTTCGGGCCCGGCGCAACCTCATGATGTCTGCCGCATTTTGGAACTCCCAAGCAGGCCTCCTCCTCTCCGCAAGGGAAGCGATCTGGCGGCGAAGGAAATCTGCGCCAAGCTGCGCCCTCTTGTTAGTCCGGCAAGCCCGAGGCGCAAAATCCGGTCACGGCTATCTTCAACCTAGCATCCTCCGCCAAGTTACTCCAATCTCTGCCACAAGACTATTGGGGTTTGGCGACGGCAATGAAGGGCTGCGGGTTCTCCTCACGACCCAACACCAATTGGCTCTCCACTCCTCCCACTTGTTGCGGAACTCTCCTTCCAGATAGGCTTCTTTCTTGCCGATCCCGAGACCCAAGCTATCCCTCCGCAAGTGGCTCTCCTCTCTCGACGCGGGGCACGAAGAAGTGGCGGAAGAGTGCCACGTTTGGGTGGACTCCGACAAAATTTTCGCAAAGGTGCGCGAAAACTGCCATGGTCAAGATGGCATTGGGGGTGAAATCAAGGAGGCGGAGGCCATATGTGTTCATGATATCGCAGAAGAACTCGGAAAAGGGTGGGCAAAGCCCGCAATAGAAGAAAAGGGCAAAGAAGGGGTACCCGGTTGGGGCCAAATCAAGCGGAGGCGGGAGTACCTTCGCGGCGGATGCGCAGCGTCTCCGTCGACCAAAAGAGATAGAAGACATCCCGCAGCTCCTTTGTGCCGAGCTGGGGAAGATGGCCCGCTCCTTGCTTGGCGCCCTTGAGCCGCTGCGCCTCGGCCAACTTGACGCCCTTCTCCTTGTCGACTGGAGCCATGGCGAGGGCGGCGGAGGAGGCCGACGGCAAGAAGCGCGCTTGTGGCGAAGGGGCGGGCGCTGCTCTCTTCAGACCGGAGAAGAAGGGGGAGCGGCGGTGGTTTTCTTGACAAGACAACAATGGCGGAGTGGGACGGCCTGCCCTGTTTTCCTCCGCTTATAAAGAGGGGAGGCGGGCGTTCCGCTTTTCCTAATAAAGAAACCCCACGACCACGCCCACGATCTTCGCCGCGATGCCACGCTCGGTGCGTGCCGTTAGTGGGGGTCGTGGTGGGTCGAAGGCGAAGTTGCGGCGTGATCAAGGCGCGTGTGACCGTGCACTTTGTTTTGGGCCTGGCCCGACAACGCTTCGGCACCGTGTCGGCCCGAGCCGGGGCTCTGTCGGTGTACTAAAGTAGGGGTACCCTAGTATCCCGTACTCGTGCACGCAGACGATTGCAGCACCAGCGGCGAGGTTTGCCTCGTCACCGCCAAGATCCTCCGTGGCTCCTTTGGAGCCATTGAAGAACAAAGTATTTGATTAAGAAGACAAGGCCCCGGCAAGAGAGCTTGCCGGGAAGGCCACTCAAGGCATGCAGAAGACAAGGCCCCGGCAAGAGGAGCTTGCCGGGAAGGCTCGGAGCGCGACAAGCCTCCGGACGCGACAAGGATTCGGCCGTGGCAAAGCGCTTGCCGCATGACAAGCAACCTCTCTCCATCCCCGCTCCAGCTCATCCAACAACGTGTCGCCATGGGACCATTCCATGCGCTTGGCGTGTCAAGAGGCTGTGCAGCCAGCGGAGAGCAGCGATAAGCGGCGTGACAAGCTTGCCATCATGGCGGCGGTGGCGCACTGACGGTCTCTGTTGCCTTTGTTTGGGAGACAGCGATGGGCATTTATTGCTTTTGTACCTTGCCGTCGAGTTAGGTATTTTGCCTGCATACATCGCTCGAGTAGGTGTACCAACTCCTGTTTTACATTTGTACCCTCGCCTATGTTGCCACTGCCGGAGACCCTTGAGCATATAAAAGGAGGCCCATGCATAGCGTGGGGGGTTCGGTTCATTCGACTTACTAGGGACCAGATACGCCACGCTTAGGTTTTGTAGCTCAGACGCTCCCTAGCAAGAACACAATACATCAAACAAGCAGCGGTAGGAGTGTTATCTCTCCGGAGAGCTCGAAGCTGGGTAAACTGCTCGTGTGCCTTGCCTCGATCCGCTCTTCGTGCGATCTCCGCCCCCCTCCGAACCACAAAGGGGCCTGGTCCACCGGCCCCATAGGTGTTCGTGGGTACGATCAGCCTCCCCGACATCCACGTCGCTCACCGACCGGTCCGGCAGGTACTGATGACCTGGCTCCAGAGCGTCGGCCGCCGACTGGGTCGAGAATATCTACACCATGGCCGACTGGTCAGGCGGCAAAAGAGAACCCGGACAAACAAAGGGAAAAAGAACTAAAAGACTCACCGCAGGCGGCGGGTGCGTGCAGCTGTACGGCGGCTTGCCAAACTGCCACTCCTTCTCCGAGAGCTTGCAGTTGGAGAAGTAATTCACCAGCCGGACCACCTCCACGTTTGGCAACTCCTTGGTGCACATCCGGCATGGGTCCCGGTGCCCGCTCATGCGGCTGATGATGTGGGGCTAGGCTTGGAGGGTGAGCACTCGGCGCGCCACAAAGGTGGTCAGCGGATCCGAGGCCTTGAGGCCCTCCGACTCCTCATCACCTGAAGCCGAGCGAAAGCGGCGGAGGAGGCATCCGACAGGTTCTTCGGCCGGAACTGCCAGTTGGTGCGGGGCTCGACCGGCGGGCCGGCTGCATAAGCCGGCACATTGACATAGTCCATCATCAGGTGAATATTCTTGACATAGAAGTAAGACTTCTGCCGTAGTTTGGCCGACTGCAGCAAGGCGAGGGAGGGGAAGCGGACCCCAAAACCCAAACGCCGCACTGCGACGTAGGCCCCGCACTGAGCCGACTCGTTCTTGATGGCGGTGCCGAGTTTGAGGTAGAAAAACTCCCCCTAGAGCTCAAGGGTGGTGAGCGTGCCGAGGTAGCCCTCGCAGAGGGTGACGAAGGCGGCCAGCACCACCACCGTATTCAGCGTGAAGTGGTACGGCTGGATTCGGTAGAAAGTGAGGAACGAGCGGAAGAAGCTGCTCGCCGGCAGGCTGAAGCCGCGAAGGAAATGGGACCGGAAGACGACGTGTTTTCCGTCCTACGACGCTGGCGAGATCTCCACCTCGAGAGGGACACACACCTTCACGTGCGTCTTGTGAGGCAGCCGCCGCGTCTGGCGAAGGAAAGTGAGGTGGTCTTCATGAACGTTGGAGCCGTCCCAATCGCCAGCCCATTCGCGCGCCATGGATGTGGATGCTCGACGGAGGTGCGGTGTGGCGATGAACGGGCGAATCCGCGGTGGAGCGAGGAAGTCGCGGTGCGAGGAGGCACGACGACGGCAAGCTGCTGCAGCGCCTCGGCAAGAGGAAGGGGCGCAGCGGCAGCAAGGAGAAGACGAAGGAGAGAGGCAACGATGAAGGGAGACGAGGGCGCGCATGCGTCTGCCGCCCCCTCCTCCCCTACTTATAGCCCCTGGCGGCAGAGCCGAGGGGGCGGGACGTGGGGAGTCGTGGGATTAACTGCGCCCACTCCCCCCACGACCCCACGCCTTCCATGCCTTAACGGCGTGCGATTAATGCGCCACAGAAGCCCAACATCCAATATATCAGTCTTTATGTCTCGACCACTTCGAGACTCCTTGTCGTGTCCGTGATCTTATCCGGGACTCCAAACAAACTTCGGTCATCAAATCACATAACTCATAATACAAATCGTCATCGAACGTTAAGCGTGCGGACCCTACGGGTTCGAGAACTATGTAGACATGGCCGAGACACATCTTTGGTCAATAACCAATAGCGGAACCTGGACGCTCATATTGGCTCCTACATATTCTACAAAGATCATTATCGGTCAAACCGCATAACAACATACGTTGTTCCCTTTGTCATCGGTATGTTACTTGCATGATATTCGATCATCGGTATCATCATACCTAGTTCGATCTCGTTACCGGCAAGTCTCTTTACTCATTCTGTAATGCATCATCGTGTAACTAACTCATTATTCACATTACTTGCAAGGCTTATAGTGATGATCATTACCGAGAGGGCCCAGAGATACCTCACCGATACACGGAGTGACAAATCCTAATCTTGATCTATGCCAACCCAACAAACACCTTCGGAGACACCTATAGAGCATCTTTATAGTCACCCAGTTACGTTGTGATGTTTGATAGCACAAAAGGTGTTCCTCCGGTATCCGGGAGTTGCATAATCTCATAGTCAGATGAACATGTATAAGTCATGAAGAAAGCAATAGCAATAAAACTAAATGATCATTATGCTAAGCTAACGGATGGGTCTTGTCCATCACATCATTATCTTGTCCATCACATCATTCTCTAATGATGTGATCTCGTTCATAAAATGACAACACATGTCTATGGCTAGGAAACTTAACCATCTTTGATTAACGAGCTAGTCTAGTAGATGTATACTAGGGACACTCTGTTTGTCTATGTATTCATACATGTACTAAGTTTCCAGTTAATACAATTCTAGCATGAATAATAAACATTTATCATGATATAAGGAAATATAAATAACAACTTTATTATTGCCTCTAGGGCATATTTCCTCCAGTCTCCCACTTGCACTATAGTCAATAATCTAGATTACATAGTAATGATTATAACACCCATTGAGTCTTGGTGCTGATCATGTTTTTTCTCGTGGAAGAGGCTTAGTCAACGGGTCTGCAACATTGAGATCCGTATGTATTTTCAAACTTCTATGTCTCCCTCCTTGACTAGATCGCGGATGGAATTGAAGTGTCTCTTGATGTGCTTGGTTCTCTTGTGAAGTCTGGATTCCTTCGTCAAGGCAATTGCTCCAGTATTGTCACAAAAGATTTTCATTGGACCCGATGCACTAGGTATTACACCTAGATCGGATATGAACTCCTTCATCCAGACTCCTTCATTTGCTGCTTCAGAAGCAGCTATGTACTCCGCTTCACACGTAGATCCTGCCACGACGCTCTATTTGGACATGCACCAACTGACAGCTTCACCATTCAATATAAATACGTATCCGGTATGTGACTTAGAGTCATCCGGATCAGAGTCAAAGCTTGCATCGACGTAACCATTTACGACGAGCTCTTTGTCTCCTCCATAAACGAGAAACATATCCTTAGTCCTTTTAAGGTATTTCAGGATGTTCTTGACCGCTGTCCAGTGATCCACTCCTGAATTATTTTGGTACCTCCCTACTATACTTATAGCAAGGCACACATCAGTCCGGTACATGACATTGCATACATGATAGAACCTATGGCTGAGGCATAGGGAGTGACTTTCATTTTCTCTCTATCTTCTGTAGTGGTCAGGCATTGAGTCTCACTCAACTTCACACCTTGTAACACAGGCAAGAACCCTTTCTTTGACCGATCCATTTTGAACTTCTTCAAAATCTTATCAAGGTATGTGCTTTGTGAAAGTCCAATCAAGTGTCTTGATCTATCTCTATAGATTTTGATGCCCAATATGTAAGCAGCTTCACCGAGGTCTTTCATTGAAAAATTCTTATTCAAGTATCCTTTTATGCTATTCGGAAATTCTGTATCATTTCCAATCAATAATATGTCATCCACATACAAGATTAGAAATGCTACAGATCTCCCACTCACTTTCTTTTAAATACAGGCTTCTCCAAAAGTCTGTATAAAACCATATGCTTTGTTCAAACTATCAAAGCGTATATTCCAACTCCGAGAGGCTTGCACTAGTCCATAGATGGATCGCTGGAGCTTGCACACTTTGTTAGCACCTTTAGGATCGACAAAACCTTCTGGTTGCATCATATACAACTCTTCTTTAAGAAATCCATTAAGGAATGCAGTTTTGATATCCATTTGCCAAATTTCATAATCATAAAATGCGGCAATTGCTAACATGATTAGGACAGACTTAACCATCGCTACGGGTGAGAAGGTCTCATCGTAGTCAACTCCTTGAACTTGTCGAAAACCTTTCACAACAATTCGAGCTTTGTAGGCAGTAACATTACCGTCATCGTCAGTCTTCTTCTTGAAGATCCATTTATTCTCTATGGCTTGCCGATCATCGGGCAAGTCAACCAAAGTCCACACTTTGCTCTCATACATGGATCCCATCTCAAATTTCATGGCCTCAAGCCATTTCGCGGAATCTGGGTTCATCATCACTTCCTCATAGTTCATAGGTTCGTCAAGGTCTAGTAACATGACGTCCATAATAGGATTACCGTACCACTCTGGTGCAGAACGTACTCTGGTTGACCTACGAGGTTCGGTAGTAACTTGATCTGAAGTTTCATGATCATCATCATTAACTTCTTCATTAATTGGTGTAGGAATCACTGGAACTGATTTCTGTTATGAAATACTTTCCAATTAGGGAGAAGGTACAATTACCTCATCAAGTTCTACTTTCCTCCCACTCACTTCTTCTGAGAGAAACTCCTTATCTAGAAAGGATCCATCCTTAGCAACGAACATCTTGCCTTTGGATCTGTGATAGAAGGTGTACCCAACAGTCTCCTTTGGGTATCCTATGAAGACACATTTCTCCGATTTGGGTTCGAGCTTATCAGGTTGAAGCTTTTTCACATAAGCATCGCAGCCCCAAACTTTAAGAAACGACAGCCTGGGTTTCTTGCCAAACCACAGTTCATATGGTGTCATCTCAACGGATTTAGATGGTGCCCTATTTAATGTGAATGAAACCGTCCCTAAAGCATAACCCCAAAACGATAGCGGTAAATTAGTAAGAGACATCATAGATCGCACCATATCTAGTAAAGTACGATTACGACGTTCGGACACACCATTACGCTGTGGTGTTCCAAGTGGCGTGAGTTGCGAAACTATTCCACATTGTTTCAAATGAAGACCAAACTCATAACTCAAATATTCTCCTCCACGATCAGATCGTATATACTTTATTTTCTTGTTACGATGATTTTCTACTTCACTCTGAAATTCTTTGACCTTTTCAAATGTTTCAGACTTATGTTTCATCAAGTAGATATACCCATATCTGCTCAAATCATCTGTGAAGGTCAGAAAATAACGATACCCGCCATTTAGCCTCAACACTCATCGGACCGCATACATCAGTATGTATTATTTCCAATAAGTCAGTTGCTCGCTCCATTGTTCCGGAGAACGGAGTCTTAGTCATCTTTCCCATGAGGCATGGTTTGCAAGCATCAAGTGATTCATAATAAGGTGATTCCAAAAGCCCATCAGCATGGAGTTTCTTCATGCGCTTTACACCAATATGACCTAAACGACAGTGCCAAAAATAAGTTGCACTATCATTATTAAACTAATATCTTTTGGCTTCAATACTATGAATATGTGTATCACTACTATTGAGATTCAACAATAATAGACCACTCATCAAGGGTGCATGACCATAAAAGATATTACTCATATAAATAGAACAACCATTATTCTCTGATTTAAATGAATAACCGTCTCACATCAAACAAGATCCAGATATAATGTTCATGCTTAACGCTGACGCCAAATAAAAATTATTCAGGTCTAAAACTAATCTCGAAGGTAGATGTAGAGGTAGCGTGCCGACCGTGACCACATCGACTTTGGAACCATTTCCCACGCACATCGTCACCTCATCCTTAGCCAATCTTTGTTTAATCCTTAGCCCCTGTTTCGAGTTGCAAATATGAGCAATAGAACCAATATCAAATACCCAGGCGCTATTACGAGCATTAGTAAGGTACACATCGATAACATGTATATCAAATATACCTTTCACTTTGCCATCCTTCTTATCCGCCAAATACTTGGGGCAGTTCCGCTTCCAGTGACCAGTCCCTTTGTAGTAGAAGCACTCAATCTCAGGCTTAGGTCCAGAGTTGGGCTTCTTCACTTGAGCAGCAACTTGCTTGCCGTTCTTCTTGAAGTTCCCCTTCTTCCCTTTTCCCTTTTTCTTGAAACTAGTGGTCTTGTTAACCATCAACACTTGATGCTCCTTCTTGATTTCTACCTCCTCAACCTTTAGCATTGCGAAGAGCTCGGGAATAGTCTTTTCCATCCCTTGCATATTATAGTTCATCACGAAGCTTTTGTAGCTTGGTGGCAGTGATTGAAGAACTCTGTCAATGACACTATCATTAGGAAGATTAACTCCCAGTTGAGTCAAGTGGTTGTGGTACCCAGACATTCTGAGTATATGTTCACTTGTGAACTATTCTCCTCCATTTTGCAGCTATAGAACTTATTGGAGACTTCATATCTCTCTATCCGGGCATTTGCTTGAAATATTAACTTCAACTCCTGGAACATCTCATATGCTCCATGACGTTCAAAACGTCGTTGAAGTCTTGGTTCTAAGCCGTAAAGCATGGCACACTGAACTATCGAGTAGTCATCAGATTTGCTCTGCGAGACGTTCATAACATCCGGAGTTGCTCCTGTGGCGGGTCTTGCACCTAGCGGTGCTTCCAGGACGTAATTCTTCTATGCAGCAATGAGGATAATCCTCAAGTTACGGACCCAATTCGTGTAGTTGCTACCATCATCTTTCAACTTAGCTTTCTCTAGGAACGCATTAAAATTCAAGGGAACGGTAGCACGGGCCATTGATCTACAATAACATAGACATGCAAAAACTATCAGGTACTAAGTTCATGATAAATTAAAGTCCAATTAATCATATAACTTAATTAAGAACTCCCACTTAGATAGACATCCCTCCAGTCATCTAAATGATCACGTGATCCAAATCAACTAAACCATGTCCGATCATCACGTGAGATGAAGTAGTTTTCAATGGTGAACATCACTATGTTGATCATATCTACTATATGATTCATGCTCAACCTTTCGGTCTCAGTGTTCCGAGGCCATATCTGCATATGCTAGGCTCATCAAGTTTAACCCAAGCTTTCTGCGTGTGCAAAACTGGCTTGCACCCGTTGTATGTGAACGTAGAGCTTATCACACCCGATCATGACGTGGTGTCTCGGCACGAAGAACTGTAGAAATGGTGCATAATCAGGGAGAACACTTATACCTAATTTAGTGAGGGATCATCATATAATGCTACCGTCGTACTAAGCAAAAAAAGATGCATAAAGGATAAACATCACATGCAATCAATAAAAGTGATATGATATGGCCATCATTATCTTGTGCATTTGATCCCCATCTCCAAAGCACCATCATGATCCCCATCGTCACCGGCTTGACACCTTGATCTCCATCTTAGCGTCGTTGTCGTCTCGCCAACTATTGCTTCTATGACTATCGCTCCCGCTTAGTGATAAAGTAAAGCAATTACATGGCGATTGCATTCCATACAATAAAGCGACAACCATAAGGATCCTACCAGTTGCCGATAACTTTTACAAAATGTGATCATCTCATACAACAATTTATATATCATCACGTCTTGACCATATCACATCACAGCAAGCCCTGCAAAAACAAGTTAGACGTCCTCTACTTTGTTGTTGCAAGTTTTACATGGCTGCTATGGGCTTCTAGCAAGAACCGTTCTTACCTACGCATCAAAACCACAATGATTTTTTGTCAAGTGCGCTGTTTTAACCTTCAACAAGGACCGTGCGTAGTCAAACTCGATTCAACTAAAGTTGGAGAAACAGACAACCGCTAGCCACCTGTGTGCGAAGCACGTCGGTAGAACCAGTCTCATGAACGTGGTCATGTAATGTCGGTCCGGGCCCGCTTCATCCAACAATACCGCCGAATCAAAGTAAGACGTTGCTGGTAAGCAGTATAACTATTATCGCCCACAAGTCCTTGTGTTCTACTCGTGCATATAACATCTACAAATAGACTTGGCTCGGATGCCACTATTGGGGAACATAGTAATTCAAAAAAAATCCTACGATCATGCAAGATCTATCTATGAGAAGCATAGCAACGAGCGGGGAAAGTGTGTCCACGTACCCTCGTAGACCGAAAGCGGAAGCATTTAGTAACGCGGTTGATGTAGTCGAACGTCTTCGAGATCCAACCGATCCAAGCACCGAACGTACGACACCTCCGCGTTCAGCACATGTTCAGCTCAATGACATCCCTCATACTCTTGATCCAGTTGAGGCCGAGTGAGAGTTCCATCAGCACGACGGCGTGGCGATGGTGATGATGAATTTACCAGCGTAGGGCTTCGCCTAAGCACTACGACGATATGAACGAGGTGTGTAACTGTGGAGGGGGGCACCGCACACGGTTAAGAGAAACTTGTGTCTTTGATGACCCACAAGTATAGGGGATCTATCGTAGTCCTTTCGATAAGTAAGAGTGTCGAACCCAACGAGGAGCAGAAGGAAATGATAAGCAGTTTTCAGCAAGGTATTCTCTGCAAGTACTGAAATAAGTGGTAACAGATAGTTTTGTGATAAGGTAAATTGTAACGAGCAACAAGTAACAAAAGTACATAAGGTGCAGCAAGGTGGCCCAATCCTTTTTGTAGCAAAGTACAAGCCGAAACAAACTCTTATAATAGGAAAAGCGTTCCCGAGGACACATGGGAATATCATCAAGCTAGTTTTCATCACGTTCATATGATTCGCGTTCGGTACTTTGACAATTTGATATGTGGGTGGACTGGTGCTTGGGTGTTGTTCTTACTTGAACAAACATCCCACTTATGATTAACCTCTAGTGCAAGCATCCGCAACTACAACAAAAGTATTAAGGTAAACCTAACCATAGCATGAAACATATGGATCCAAATCAGCCCCTTACGAAGCAATGCATAAACTAGGGTTTAAGCTTCTGTCACTCTAGCAACCCATCATCTACTTATTACTTCCCAATGCCTTCCTCTAGGCCCAAATAATGGTGAATTGTTATGTAGTCGACGTTCACATAACACCACTAGAGGTTAGACGACATACATCTCATCAAAATATTGAATGAATACCAAATTCACATGACTACTAATAGCAAGACTTCTCCCGTGTCCTCAGGAACAAACGTAACTACTCACAAAGCATATTCATGTTCAAAATCAGAGGGGTAATAATATGCATAAAGGATCTGAACATATGATCTTCCACCAAGTAAACCAACTAGCATCAACTACAAGGAGTAATCAACACTACTAGCAACCTACTAGCACCAATCCGGACTTGGAGACAAGAATTGGATACAAGAGATGAACTAGGGTTTGGAGATGAGATGGTGCTTGTGGAGATGTTGATGGAGATTGCCCTCTCCCGATGAGAGGAGCGTTGGTGATGATGATGGCGATGATTTCCCCCTCCCGGAGGGAAGTGTCCCCGGCAGAATAGCTCCGCCGGAGCCCTAGATTGGTTCCGCCAAGGTTCTGCCTCGTGGCGGCGGAGTCTCGTCCCGAAAGGTTGTCTGTGATTTTTTTCTCATTGAAAGACTTCATATAGGAGAAGATGGGCATCGGAGAGCCAACAGGGGCCACGAGGTAGGGGCGCGCCGGGCGCCCACCCTCTTGAGCGGTGTGGGCCCGGCCTTCATCTTTGGCGACGATTTTCTTTATTTATTTTCAGACATTCCGTGGAGTTTTAGGACTTTTGGAGTTGCCTGAGAATAGGTCTCCAATATTTGCTCCTTTTCCAGCCCGAGAATTCCGGTACCGGCATTCTCCCTCTTCATGTAAACCTTGTAAAATAAGAGAGAATAGCCATAAGTATTGTGACATAACGTGAAATAGCAGCCCATAATGCGATAAATATCGATATAAAAGCATGATGCAAAATGGACGTATCAACTCCCCCAAGCTTAGACCTCGCTTGTCCTCAAGCAAAAAGCTGATAACAATAAATATGTCCTCATGTTTAGAGGTAGAGGCGTCGATAAAAATAAAATACGGACATGAAGGCATCATGATTATTCTCATAACAGCAACATATATAGATTTGTCATATGATTATTGATGTTCAAGTGATGATCTTTTCACAATGCAAAAGTATGAATCAGAAACTTTATTGGGAACCAACAAATTATAACCTCAGTCATTGAAGTAATTGAAATTTATCATAACATCGGAAAGAGTCTATGTTAGAGCTTAAAAGCAAGTTCACATACTCAACTATCACTTAGTCCTTCAGAATTGCTAGCACCCACGCAATACTTGTGGTTACGGAGTTTTAATCGGACATAGAGAAAGATTGGGGCTTATAGTTTTGCCCCACAACCTTTTACCTCAAGGGTAATGTCAACAATAACAATTCATGCTCCCCTACATCCAATTAGATATATATATATATATCATGTTCTTTCCACACATGCTGGGCTTGCCAAAGGATAAAATGAAAAAGGAAAGGTGAAGATCACCGTGACTCTTGCATAAGGTAGAAGATAATAATAAAAGATAGGGCCTTCGCAGAGGGAAGCAGAGGTTGCCATGCGCTTTTATGGTTGGATGCATAAAATCTTAATGCAAAAGAACGTCACTTTATATTGCCCCTTGTATGTGGAACTTTATTATGCAGCCCGTCGCTTTTATTACTTCCACAACAAGTTCGTACAAAGCTTATTTCTCTGCACTAATAAGTCATGCATATTTAGAGAGCAATTTTTATTGCTTGCACCGATGACAACTTACTTGAAGGATCTTACTCAATCCATAGGTAGATATGGTGGACTCTCATGGCTAAACTGGTTTAAGGGTATTTGGAAGCACAAGTAGTATCTCTACTTGGTGCTCAGAATTTGGCTAGCATGAGGGGAAAAGGCAAGCTCAACATGTTAGAGGATCCATGACAACATACTTTATCTCAGATACAAGAAAACACAACTCATTATGTTGTCTTCCTTGTCCAACATCAACTCTTTAGCATGTTATATTTTAATGAGTGCTCCCAATCATAAAAGATGTCAATGATAATATATCTATATGTGAAACCACTCTCTCCTTATTACTTCCTATTAATTGCAACTATGGCCAAAGCTATATTTGCCAACTCCCAACAACTTTTAATCATCATACTCTTTCTATGTGAAGTCATTAATCTCGATAAGATCAATATGAACTCTTTGTTTTCTTTTTGTTCTTTTCTTTTATTCACCCAAGATCATGGCAAAGTAATCAAGCCCTTGACTCAACACTAATCTTTATTATATATATAGCTCACAGACTCGATTACATAGAGAGATCATAAAGCGAAACTTCAAAACTAGGTCATGCCATGACTTTATTCTACTAAATCAAGATACTACTAATAGGATCGAACTAAGAAAAACGATAAAGATAGGAGTTGTGATGGTGACACGATACCGAGGCACCTCCCCCAAGCTTGGCAGTTGCCAAGGGGAGTGCCCATACCCATGTGATTATGTCTCCTTTATTGGTGAAGAAGGTGGTGAAGTAGTAGTGGGCTTGCCCTTCTCTTTCTCCAACTTGCGTCTGAGGGTGAAATTATCAATCCTCAACTCATCATTCTCTATCTCAAGCTTTATTATCCTTTTGCATAATGCCTCTTTGCTTGCTTGCTTGAAGCGAGGGGGAACTGGTTCATCTTCATCTTCCTCATCGGTGTACCATATATAGGGATAGGTATCCTTGAATATGTTTTTATCTAAAGGCCGATAAGAATCTGGGCAATCCTTCTCTGAATCTTGAGATGACATGTTGATCTAATCTGCAGTAGGACAGCTCGAAACAAAAACAGAGGATATTTGCGTGATACAGGAGTCAAAACCTTCGGGAGATTATATAATGAATTTTTACCGACCAAAATACGTAACGTGCAAGAAAACGGAGTCCAGAAGGCACACAAGGTGTCCACGAGGTAGGGGGGCGCGCCCTCCACCCTCGTGGGGCCCTCGTGTCCTTCCCGGACTGCTGCTTATTTTTCTATTTTTTTAAATATTCCAAAACGGAGAAATATTGCCTTAAAAACTGTTTTGGAGTCGGTTTACTTACCCTACCACATACCTATTCCTTTTGAGTCTCAAGCGTTCCAGAAAGTGTCCCTTATGTATTCCTCCGGGGTTACGGTTTCAATAACATTGGTTTCAACATTTATAGGATTACCTGAGATATAATGTTTGATTCTTTGACCGTTTACCACCTTCGGATTTGTACCCTCGAAGTTGTTGATTTTTATGGCACCGGAATGATAGACCTCCTCGATAACGTAGGGACCTTCCCATTTAGAGAGAAGCTTTCCTACAAAAAAAATCTTAAATGAGAGTTGTATAGCAATACATAATCACCTACATTAAACTCACGCTTTTGTATCCTTTTGTCATGCCATCTTTTGACCTTTTCTTTAAACAACTTGGCATTTTCATAAGCTTGGGTTCTCCATTCATCAAGTGAGCTAATATCAAATAACCTCTTCTCACCGGCAAGTTTGAAATCATAGTTGAGCTCTTTAATAGCCCAATAAGCCTTATGCTCTAGTTCGAGAGGTAAGCGACATGCTTTTCCATAAACCATTTTATACGGAGACATACCCATAGGATTTTTATATGCAGTTATATAGGCCCATAATGCATCATCAAGTTTCTTGGACCAATTCTTTCTAGACCTATTAACAGTCTTTTGCAAAATTAATTTAAGCTCTCTATTACTCAATTCTACTTGACCACTAGACTGCGGGTGATAAGGAGATGCAATTCTATGATTAACGTCATATTTAGCAAGCATTTTACGGAAAGCACCATGAATAAAGTGTGAACCACCATCAGTCATTAAATATCTAGGGACTCCAAACCTTGGAAAAATAACTTCCTTAAGCATTTTAATACAAGTGTTATGATCAGCACTACTAGTTGGAATAGCTTCTACCCACTTAGTAACGTAATCAACAGCAACTAAAATATGTGTATATCCATTAGAGGCAGGAAAAGGTCCTATATAATCAAAGCCCCAAACATCAAATGGTTCAATAACAAGTGAATAATTCATAGGCATTTCTTGATGTCTACTAATATTACCAATTCTTTGACATTCATCACAAGATAAAACAAACTTACGGGCATCCTTGAAGAGAGTAGGCCAATAAAACCAGATTGCAATACCTTATGAGCAGTTCTATCTCCGGTGGTGTCCTCCATAAGCTTCGGAGTGACACTTGCGTAGGATCTGTTCCTATTCATGCTCAGGTACACAACGTCTAATAACACCATCTACTCCTTCTTTATAAAGATGTGGGTCATCCCAAAAGTAATGTCGCAAATCATAAAAGAACTTCTTCTTTTGTTGGTATGTGAAGCTAGGTGGTATAAATTTAGCAACAATATAATTAGCATAATCAACATACCATGGAGTGCTACAAGAAGTGCTTATGACATCTAATTGTTCATCAGGAAAGCTATCATCAATAGGTAGTGGGTCATCAAGAACATTCTCCAACCTAGATAAGTTATGCATAGCAGGGTTCTCGACTCCTTTTCTATCAACAATATGCAAATCAAATTATTGCAGCAAGAGAACCCATCTAATAAGTCTAGGTTTAACATCTTTATTTCCATAAGATATTTAATAGCAGCATGATCGGTGTGAATAGTTACTTTAGAATCAACAATATAGGGTCTGAATTTATCACAAGCAAATCATTTGCTAAAAGTTCCTTTTCGGTAGTAGCATAATTTCTTTGAGCATTGTCTAGAGTCTTACTAGCATAATGGATAACATTTAACTTCTTATCGACTCTTTGCCCAAGAACAACACCTCTGACATAATCACTAGCATCACACATAATTTCAAAGGATAAATTCAATCGGTGGCTGAACAACGGTCTTTGAGACTAATGCTTTCTTAAGTATTTCAAATGCTTCTAAACAATCATCATCAAAGACAAATGGTACATCTATTTGTAATAAATTAGTCGAGGTCGAGAAATTTTGAGAAGTCCTTAATGAACCTCCTATAAAACCCGGCGTGACCAAGGAAACTTCTTATACCTTTGATGTCCTTGGGACATGGCATCTTTTCAATAGCATCAACCTTGGCTTTATCAACTTCAATACCTCTTTCGAAACTTTGTGCCCCAAGACAATACCTTCATTAACCATAAAGTGGCACTTTTCCCAATTCAAGACAAGATTAGTTTCTTCACATCTTTGCAAAACTTCGATCAAGATTGCTCAAGAAATCATCAAAAGAGGATCCATAGACGGAAAAGTCGTCCATGAAAACCTCACAAATCTTTTCACAAAAGTCATAGAATATAGCCATCATGCATCTTTGAAAGGTAGCAGGTGCATTACATAAACCAAAAGGCATATGTCTATAAGCAAAAGTACCAAAAGGGCATGTAAAAGTGGTCTTTGATTGATCTTTAGCCGACACAGGTATTTGAGAGAAACCAGAATAACCATCTAGAAAGCATTAATGTGTATGTTTGCATAATCTTTCTACCATTTGATCAATAAAAGGTAAGGGGTAATGATCTTTCTTAGTAGCTTTATTTAATTTGCGGAAATCAATTACCATCCTATAACCTGTGATAATTCTTTGCCGAATCAATTCATCTTTATCATTAGGGACAACAGTAATACCTCCCTTCTTAGGGACACAATGGACATGACTTACCCATTGACTATCAGCAACGGGATAAGTTATACCTGCCTCCAGAAGCTTGAGTATTTCTTTTCTTACCACTTCTTTCATTTTAGGATTCAAACGTCGTTGAGGATCACGAACTGGTTTGGCATCCGCTTCAAATTATTTTATGCTGACATAGAGTGGGACTAATGCCCTTAAGATCATCAAGAGTATATCCAATAAGCGGAGCGGTGCTTTTTAGAGTTTTCAATAATCTTTCTTCTTCATGCTCTGAAAGGTTAGCACTAATAATAACAGGATATATTTTCTTTTCATCAAGATAAGCATATTTAAGATTATCGAGCAGCGGTTTAAGCTCAAACACTGGATCTCACTTGGGTGGAGGAGGATCCCCTAGGATTTCAACAGGCAAATTATTTTGCTGAATAGGTTCCTGTTTAAACAATACTTCATCTATTTCCCTTCTTCCATTCATGAACATCTCATTTTCATGGTCTAGCAAATAGTGTTCCAAAGGATCACTAGGAGAATGCTGACAATAGAAGCAAGACAATAATTTCATCCTTACTAGGCAATTCTTCCTCACGATGTTGTTTACTAAATTTAGGGAAATTAAACTCATGAACCATATCATCCAAGCCAATAGTAAAAACATTCTTTTTGCAATCTATCTTAGCTTTAACAGTGTTCAAGAAGGGTCTACCAAATATAATGGGACAAAAGCTATCTTGTGGAGAACCAAGAACAAGAAAATCAGCGAGATATTTAGTTTTCCCACACAAGACTTCAACATCTCTAACAATTCCCACCGGCGGTATGGTATCTCTATTGGCAAGTTTAATTTTAACATCAATATCTTCTATCTCAGCGGGTGCAATTTCATGCTTAATTTCTTCATACAAGGTAATAGGTATAACACTAGCACTAGCACCCATATCACATAAGCCATGATAACAATTATCTCCTATTTTAACAGAAATAACAGGCACGCCTACCACAAGTCTATGTTTATCTTTAGCACACGGTTTAGCAATTCTAGCAGTTTCACCACAGAATTGAATAACATGCCCATCAATATTATCAGACAAGAGATCTTTAACAATAGCAATATTAGGGTCTACTTTAACTTGCTCAGGAGGTGTATAAGTTCTGATATTGCTTTTACGAACAACAGTTGAAGCTTAAGCATGATCCTTTACTCTAACATGGAAAGGTGGTTTCTCAACATAAGAAGTAGGAACAATAGGATCATTATAAGTGACAGTCTTTTCTTCAACTTTAATAGGTGCAGCTACTTTTACTTCTATGGGAGGATGATATTTAAACCACTTCTCCTTAGGGAGATCAACATGAGTAGCAAAAGATTCACAGAAAGAAGCTACTATCTCAGAGTCAAGTCCATATTTAGTGCTAAACTTACGGAAAATATCGGTATCCATAAAAGATTTAACACAATCAAACTTGGGCATTATACCTGACTCCTTACCTTCGTCGAGGTCCCAATCTTCAGAGTTTCATTTAATTCTATCCAATAAATTCTATTCAAATTCAATAGTCTTCATCATAAAAGAGCCAGCACAAGAAGTATCGAGCATGGTGCGATTGTTATCAGAAAGCCGAGCATAAAAATTCTGAAGAATTGTCACTTTTGAGAGCTCATGATTGGGGCATGAATATAACATTGACTTAAGCCTCCCCCAAGCTTGAGCAATGCTTTCTCCTTCGCGAGGCCAAAAATTATATATATAGTTGCGATCACGATGAACAAGATGCATAGGGTAATACTTTTGATGAAATTCCAATTTCAATCTTTTATAGTTCCATGATCCCGTATCATCACATAGACTATACCATGTCAATGCCTCTTCCTTCAAAGATAAAGGGAAGATCTTCTTCTTAACAACATCATTGGGTATACCTGCAAGCTTAAATAATCCACAAACTTCATCCATATAGAGTAGATGTTCATCAGGATGCTTTGTTCCATCTCCTGTAAAAGTATTAGCCAGCGGTTTTTCCATCATACCCAAAGGAACTTCAAAAGGAGTTTCATTTTCAATAGGTTCAGTAGGTTGAGGAGCAACTCTTTGCTCTCTTGGACGGGTGAAGATACCCGAACAAGCCCCTCAGAGAACTACTTTCCATAGTAACAAGTGACAGAAAATTTCAGCACACTATATAAATTTTTCCTTACCAAATTCCACTTACCAAAGGCGCTACACTCCCGGCAGCGGCGCCGGAAAAAGAGTCTTGATGACCCACAAGTATAGGGGATCTATCATAGTCCTTTTCGATAAGTAAGAGTGTCTAACCCAACGAGGAGCGAAGGAAATGATAAGCAGTTTTCAGCAAGGTATTCTCTGCAGAAATCTTGAAATAAGTGGTAACAGATAGTTTTGTGATAAGGTAAATTGTAACAAGCAACAAGTAACAAAAGTAAATAAGGTGCAGCAAGGTGGCCCAATCCTTTTTGTAGCAAAGGACAAGCCGGAACAAACTCTTATAATAGGAAAAGCGCTCCCGAGGACACATGGGAATATCATCAAGCTAGTTTTCATCACGTTCATATGATTCACGTTCGGTACTTTGGTAATTTGATATGTGGGTGGGCCGGTGCTTGGGTGTTGTTCTTACTTGAACAAACATCCCACTTATGATTAACCTCTATTGCAAGCATCCGCAACTACAACAAAACTATTAAGGTAAACCTAACCATAGCATGAAACATATGGATCCAAATCAGCCCTTACTGAAACAACGCATAAACTAGGGTTTAAGCTTACATCACTCTAGCAACCCATCATCTACTTATTACTTCCCAATGCCTTCCTCTAGGCCCAAATAATGGTGAAGTGTTATGTAGTCGACGTTCACATAACACCACTAGAGGTTAGACAACATACATCTCATCAAAATATCGAATGAATACCAAATTCACATGACTACTAATAGCAAGACTTCTCCCGTGTCCTCAGGAACAAACGTAACTACTCACAAAGCATATTCATGTTCAAAATCAGAGGGGTAATAATATTCATAAAGGATCTGAACATATGATCTTCCACCAAGTAAACCAACTAGCATCAACTACAATGAGTAATCAACACTACTAGCAACCTACTAGCACCAATCCCGGACTTGGAGACAAGAACTGGATACAAGAGATGAACTAGGGTTTGGAGATGAGATGGTCTTTGGTGAAGATGTTGATGGAGATTGCCCTCTCCCGATGAGAGGGCGTTGGTGATCATGATGATGATTTCCCCTCCGGAGAAAGTGTCCCCGGCGAGAACAGCTCCGCGGAGCCCTAGATTAGTTCCGCCAAGGTTCCGCCTCGTGGCGGCGGAGTCTCGTCCCGAAAGGTTGTCTCTGATTTTTTTCTCATCGAAAGACTTCGTATAGGAGAAGATTGGCATCGGAGAGCCACCAGGGGGCCCACGAGGTAGGGGGGCGTGCCCCAGGGGGGGGGGGCACCCTCGTGAGCAGGGTGTGGGCCCCCTGGCCTTCATCTTTGGCGACGATTTTTCTTTATTTATTTTAAGACATTCCGTGGAGTTTCAGGACTTTTGGAGTTGCACAGAATAGGTCTCCAATATTTGCTCCTTTTCTAGACGAGAATTCCAGCTGCCGGCATTCTCCCTCTTCATGTAAACCTTGTAAAATAAGAGAGAATATCCATAAGTATTGTGACCATCATCCAATATATCAATATTTATGTCTAGACCATTTTGAGACTCCTTGTCATGTCCGTGATCTTATCCGGGACTCCGAACAAACTTCGGTCATCAACTCACATAACTCATAATACAAATCGTCATCGAACGTTAAGCGTGCGGACCTTACGGGTTCAAGAACTATGTAGACATGACGGAGACACATCTTTCGGTCAGTAACCTATACAGGAACCTGGATGCTCATATTGGCTCCTACATATTCTACAAAGATCTTTATCGGTCAAACCGCATAACAACATACGTTGTTCCCTTTGTCATCGGTATTGTCGGTGTCAAAACCGGCGGATCTCGGGTAGGGGGTCCCGAACTGTGCGTCTAGGCGGATGGTAACAGGAGACAAGGGACACGATGTTTTTAACCAGGCTCGGGCCCTCTCGATGGAGGTAATACCCTACTCCTGATTGATTAATATTGATGATATAGGTAGTACAAGAGTGGATCTACCACGAGATCAAGGAGGCTAAACCCTAGAAGCTAGACTATGGTATGATTGTTGTTAGATCCCTACGGACTAAAACCCTCCGGTTTATATAGACACCGGATAGGTTAGGGTTACACGCAGTCGGTTACAAGGGTAGGAGATCTACATATCCGTATCGCCAAGCTTGCCTTCCACGCCAAGGAAAGTCCCATCCGGACACGGGACGAAGTCTTCAATCTTGTATCTTCATAGTCTTGGAGTCAGGCCGTGATGATAGTCTGGCTATCCGGACACCTCCTAATCCGGGACTCCCTCAGTAGCCCCCGAACCAGGCTTCAATGACGATGAGTCCGGCGCGTTGATTGTCTTCGGCATTGCGAGGCGGGTTCTTCTCCAAATTCCATATACTTGTCGAATAGTGTCCGGCTTATGATAAATGCTGCGCTCCTTGGCTTCTACGCCCAATAATGGCCATCTTCCACGTGTTTGAATGAATGCGAAAAGCCAGGGTATTTTTACACTTACCCCCCTAGCCGCGCAAATGAGCTGCCTATAAAAGGGGCGAGGATCTAGATCTGAGTCACACCATCCCTCCCTTGCGAGCTTTCATCGGAGCGCCCCTGACCAAAGCCCATTCCATCATGGACAGTCGCCGCGACTCCTCCCCTCGCACTCCCAGCCCTCAGCCTGGAAATTGGGAGAGATGCTCAGTCCCGCATAGCGAGCTAGCTATACTCCAAGCCAAGGATTTCTTCCCCGGCCTTCATGGTTCGGTTCGAGCCGGACTCGCCACCTACAAGGGCGGAAAGCAAGTGGAGAGTGTCCCCGATCCCTGTAAAGGAGAGCGGTATGCTTCATCTCTTATCTAGTAAGAGGACTCGGATTTCCAATCCATCCGTTTCTCCGGGGACTCTTGGAGTTCTACGGCCTCCAGCTGCACCACCTTACGCCTGCCTCTATTTTGCACATTGCGGGCTTTGTGGCCCCCTGCGAGCTATTCTTGGGCGTCGAGGCCCATTTCGGGCTGTGGAAAAGGATATTCTGCCTACTACCCCGTTCTCATGAGGGGTCAATATATCAAGTGGGCGGAGCCGAGCTGTGGCGCATCGCCGGGACCGGATACCTATCCGGCACCCCAAAGAAGGCGTCCGAAGACTGGCCTTCGGAATGGTTTTATATGGAGGACGTCATTGCGGGATCCTGTTCGGATCGGCCTTAGGAGTTCAGAAATGCTCCTCTGAAGAAGCGCCTAAGCTGGCGCCCTCGGAGCCCCCGGAGGGAAAATGACCGGGATGTCCTCTATCTGATGAGCCGAATAAGGTTACTGGCTCATGCCGGATTGACCATGATCGGAGTCATGGCAATCTGCATTATGAGGGGAGTGCAGCCGCTTCAATACAGGGGCCACCCCGTGTGGGACTTCAACGGGGAGGACGATGCCTCCCGCCACGGCTGCAAAGGGCCGGGATAGGTCACCGAACAGGTGAAGGTCTTGTCTGCCATGTATAAAGGAGAGGAGGGGGATTTCCTCCGCGTCAATCCACTGAAGGAGTTTTCTTCGAATAATCCTCGAAGCTGGGTAAGCAAACATCTTTGTGACCTGTCGGATCCATGTTCCCGTGATTAAATATCTCATTTCATGGTTTTTGCGCAGGAACTGCGCCGGACTGTGGAAGATACACAGCCCGCCCCCACAACCCGAGGATCTAGAGAGGTCCCTTGATCCGACCTCCGAAGAGGATCCGGATATAAAGGTGGAGTTGATCGACGGGGTGTTCTACCAACTTAGCATCGATAATGCTTTGGTTGCCATTACGGCAGATTACCCAGGGATACTTCCAGCCTCACAGGTAACTGAGACCGAGATCCCAAAACCCTGATAATGACCCATCCATGCTTATTTTTTATCACCGTGTACCAATGGTGTTTCGTAGGGGGTACCTTCGAGGCAGGAAGCCGAGCCCGCGGCGGCTGGCCAACAGAGGGCAGTGCAGCCCCGTAGGCTAAAAAGAAGTGCGGTCCGGATAGAAACTCCGCCGCAACGGTATGACGTGTCACCATACTTCCAGGATTGATTCTCGGAAGGCGTACTAACGCTGGTGCTATTTTCAGGAAAAAGAGCGCTCGCCGGACTGAGTCCGGAGAGGTTGCCAATCGAACCTTCACCGGCCAGGCTCCAAAGCCGGGGCCGGAGGCTGAGGCGAGCACGAGACGTGCGTCGGATGCTCCTCCGACAGGTTGTCCGCCACCAACTCTGAGGTGGAGAGCGCCTTGAATCACAGGCGCCGCCGGACAGTTCTTCGTGACGCATGTTTCTCCCAAGAGGCCTTGAATGCCTTCGATTCGGGAGATGCGCACCTCCGTGCCGCTCGAGATGGTCTAGCCAGAGCCACATAGCAGTATGTAAAGGACATACGGGTAAGGAAATTTGTGATTATATATGCCAAGAGGCACCGAGACTTAAAATAGTTAGAATAACTGATTTAAGGATCATTTGTTATGCAAGATCTTACAGAAAAGAATACCCGACTGTCCCAGGAGCTAGAAGAGTGCAAGGCCCAACTTGAGGCCGCACTGGCCGCTACGGGGGGAGCCACAGAGACCCCCTCTGGTAATATACGCTTCAGAAGATAAATATTTTGTAAAGTGCGGCGTGTGTATAGATCTGACAAAAATATTGCAGATGGCGCCGGACTAGATCCGGACAAGCAGCAAATCTTGCGCCAGCTAAAGGCCGGCGAGAGCGTGCTTACGAGGGTGCGGTAGGAGAAAAATAGCCTCCAAGACGCCAACACCAAGCTGGGTGAGGAACTAAAGGATGTTCGGGCCCAGTTGTCTGACTCCCTAAAGGAGAATCGGCGGCTTCGTCGCGGAATTTTCAGTAAGTGCTTGAACGAACTTTGAAAGAGTTCGGCGAGGAAGGCGACTAACATAAACATGTATGTAGGTTTGCTCACAGGTCGTCCTGAGGAGGAGATGCCCAATTCTTCGGGTGATCATCTTCCCGAACTGCGTCAGCTGCACGAACGAGTCCGACAGGTGATGAAGGGCATCGGCCAGGCCTTGTGGCCGTCTATCTCCCTGCTTGAAGGCATTGGGGAGCTGGCAGAGCGGCATCAAGGAGCACGGCGGCGCTTTCGGCTATTGAAGATATCGGCCTGCCGTCAATGCGCCGGGGAGGACTGGGCCATGGTAAAGACGCGGTACACGAAGGCTGACCCAAACCACATGGCCGAGGTCGGACCTGTGGGGCCTGACGGGATGGAGATCCCTGTAAGCTTAGTGTACGGCCAAGTAGAATTGGCCGCGAGGTATTCCCAGTAAGATTGTAAATTAGATAGCCTATTAGATGGCATTGAGGAGGAATACAATGAGTCGAGTTGACTATGTAAAAATATGACATGAAAAAAATGCCTTCTAGCCGGATTGTAGATCGTTTGTCATAGCGGACCTTTTAACCCGACCTCCGGACCCAACAGTCCGGAGTGTGTCCGAATACCTTTTTGGTTATATAAGAACCGGGGTATGCATGGAGACAAGGCGTAGGGGTCATTGTTGTTGTATCAGACAAGTGCCCAACTAGTTATGTTATATTACATGGGTATTAAGAAACATCTTCCAGGGAGAATAGTTCCGTTAAGGGTTCCTTTATTTGGGGACGCATGCCCTAAAGTGCATGTCAAAGCTGCTATGAAAGCAGAAAATCATCCGGGGCAGATGGGTAAATAATTAAAATCATCTTTCAGTTCACCGACCGAATATTCCCTTAAGAACGCTAGCTTCCGGATTCACCCGGTCTGAGGTACACATCCGGTGACCCGGCAAGAATAATCGCAGAGGTGCTCCTTTACCGCCTAGCCGAACAATAGGGAGCGTAGGGGTAAGCACAGGAGCCAAAACCCCGCTTGGCCAAAACTTAAGTCATATCGATGCATATAATGGTGAATAAAAGGTACATGCGGAAGTTTAACACATGTGTTGGGCATGAAGCCCGTACAAATAAGCTTCTGTTAAAGAAGCCCCCAGGTATAATGAGCGCGGACAGCGCATCAAGTATGTGCGAGAAAAAAGCGCAAACGAGCCTCTAGAGGCGTCGAGAAGAAGGAGGAGGAAGGAGAGAAATAAAAGACAACAAAAATATAAAATGTGGACGGAGGAAGGAGACGAACTTGGTGTCGGTGTACTAGAGTAGGGGTACCCTAGTATCCCGTACTCGTGCACGGACAGTTGTAGCACCCCGCGGCAGGGTTTGCCTCGTCACCGCCAAGATCCTCCGTGGCTCCTTTGGAGCCATTCAAGAACAAAGTATTTGATTAAGAAGACAAGGCCCCGGCAAGAGGAGCTTGTTGGGAAGGCCACTCAAGGCACGCAGAAGACAAGGCCCCGGCAAGAGGAGCATGCCGGGAAGGCTCGGAGCGCGACAAGCCTCCGGACGCGACAAGGATTCGGCCGCGGCAAGGCGCTTGCCGCGGCAGGCAACCTCTCTCCATCTCCGCTCCAGCTCATCCAGCGACGTGTCGCCATGGGACCGTTCCATGGGCGCGTGTCGAGAGGCTGTGCAGCCAGCGGAGAGCAGCGATAAGCGGCGCTGACAAGCTTGCCATCGTGGCGAGCGGGGGCGCACTGACGGTCTCTGTTGCCTTTGTTTGGGGCGACAGCGATGGGCATTTATTGCTTTTGTCCCTTGCCGTCGAGTTAGGTATTTTGCACCTGCATACCTTTGTTCGAGTAGGTGTACCAACTCCTGTTTTACATTTGTACCCTCATCTATGGTGCCGGTAGCCGGAGACCCCTTGAGCATATAAAAGGAGGCCCATGTGCAACGTAGAGGGGGTTCGGTTCGTTCGACTCACTCGAGACCAGATACACTCACGTTAGGTTTTGTAGCTCTCATCGCTCCCTAGAAAGAACACAATACATCAAGCAAGCAGCAGTAGGAGTTTTATCTCTCCGGAGAGCTCCGAAGCTGGGTAAACTGCTCGTGTGCCTCGCCTCGATCCGCTCTTCGTGCGATCTCCGCCCCCTCGAACCACAAAGGGGCCTGGTCCGGCGGCCCCATAGGTGTCCGTGGTACGGTCAGCCTCCCGACATCTTTGGCGCGCCCGGTAGAAGCGTCGAGGCCGTGTGAATCCGATCCGGCGTTCACACGAGCAGCGTCCTCAACATCTTCCTCAACATGCCACCGAAGAAGAAGGCTTGGCGGCAGCAGAGCCGTCGCGTCGTACCCACCCTCGCCGCAGCAAAGCGGGTGGTGGGGCAGATCTTTGGCGGAGGAACGGCGCCGACGAAGGTGCTCGCGACGTTGCCAAGTCCAAGGACAAGGCCCGCAAACCTCGGCATCCGCGCATCCCCGCGTCCATCTCAGAGAGCGGGACCAACAACGTCATGGTGTTCACAATGCCATACGTTCGTTGGATCGAGACTCTCAAGACCAAGCATGCGCGCCAACATGCCGGGCACGAGTGAGATACGATGCGCTGGGCGGGTGCTGCTCCTTCTAACGTAGTTAGAAGTCCGAGCATATCCGCTCCTCGCACCGTTCGCCAATGCCACCCACTACTCCAGCGAAGCTCGGCAAGAGCTCAGCTGCTCCTCGACTACCCTCCAACGGCCGACAAGGTCGACGGTGGAAGGCCACTATCGAGCCTCATCGGCTTTGCCAACGGCGGCGCTCATGAAACCAACGCCATCGTTGCCGCGGCGAGGCGACAAGGCACGAGCCGGTGGCGGCAGGCTGTCGGAGGTGCAACCACCGTGCACTCTCCGCCACGAAGGCCAAGATCGCCCGACTCACCGGATCCACCTCGACAACGACTCCACCGCGTCGTCCGGATCCATGGCTTCGCCGCGATCAGCGCCAAGTTCTTCACGGCGACAACAAGAGGACGCTCGAACTTCGCATCGGCGCCCGAAGAGAAGCGCTGACGTCGGTCCGACAAGCGGCTGGGCCTTCTGTTGACGCAGCCGGCTGGAGGAGCCAAGCGACTTCTTTGTATGCGGTAGGTTGCCCTGCGTTCACTCGTGAGCTGCGACAAGTCGATGGCCCAGCCGGAAAAACTTCAAACCAGGCGTGTCGGAGAAGTATGATGGCGGGGCGCATCCGTCCGGAGTTCCTCGGCATCTACACCATCGCGGTGCAGGCTGCGGGGACGGGACGACAAGATCCTCGCCAACTACTTCCCGCTTCGTGCTCAAGCCCAACGTCGGATCTTGGCTCATGCACTTGCCGGACAGCTCCATATCCTCTTGGGCGAATCTGTGCCATCGGTTTGTTGGCGCCTTCACCGTGGCCACAAACCCCATGGCCAAGAGAGTGACCTTCATCTGCCGACTCGAAGGAAGGAGAGTCCCTGCGCCAAGTTCATTCAGAGATTCAGCCGTGTACACTACAACATCCCAGACGCCCACCCCGCCGCGGTGATCGGCGAATTTCATCGAGAATGTGCGGAACCGCAGGATGAGGGAGGAGATGGCGATGTGCAAAGTCAAGGACGTTAGTGAGCTATGCGCCTTGGCCGACAAGTGTGCACTTGTGGCGAGGAGGAGGAGACTCCTGTGAGAGAATGCGGAAGCAGGATCTGACAGTGAGGACACCGCCCCGGCAAAGAAGGGTCGGCGGCGAGGCAACATGAAGAAGAAAGGTAGAGAAGTGCTAGTTGTTGAGCAGTCCGGCAACGGAGGTGGCGACAAGAACGCCAAGGCTGGTGGCTCCGGCAAGGAGGTTTCCACTGACGCCAACCACCAGTCGGTGGCAGCCGCCGACAAGCAGGACGGCTCCGGCAAGCAGTACTGCAATATCCACCGCACCAAGGGCCACGACCTCCAGAGCTGCAAGAAGGTCGAGCAGCTTGTCGAACAGCAGAGAGCTGAGTACGAGCGGCGCGACAAGGAGAAGGCCAGGAAGGTGCTGGGGAGCAAGCAAGAAAGCGTCCGGCCAGGGGAGGACGCCGGCAAGGCCAACCAGCGGCAAGGAAATCGACCTCCCGCGGCGCGACAAGGATGAAGATGATGACGGCAGCGAAGATATGGAAGACGGCGACGCTGATGAGCAGGAGTTTGAAAGCCACAGAGGTCCTCTGCGTTGACGGAGGTGCTTCCACGCATACCTCCACCGCCAACTCAAGCAATGGATGCGGGAGGTCAATGCAGCGGAACCATCCGTAGAGTCACGCATAAGCCTCTCAAGTGGTCCAACGCCTATCATTTTTGATATTGAGGACCACCATTATCGCATAACTGCGGTCGGGTGCTTGCCGATGTTGGTCTCACCGACCATCCGCAACCTCAAGGTCACCAAAATGCTAGTTGACGGCGGGGCCGGCTTGAATCTGATCTCCTCCGCGGTGCTCCAGAAGCTTCAAATCCCTGACAGCGAGCTCGAAGATACCGACACTTTCCAAGGAATCAATCCGGGAAGGAGCAAGACGAAGGGGAAGATTACGTTGCCGGTAACATTAGGCAGCGAGATGAACTTTAGGACTGAGAGGGTCACATTCGACGTTGCCGATTTCCCATTACCTTACAATGGGATACTTGGCCGTCCAGCACTCGCCAAGTTCATGGCAGCCTCTCACTACGCCTACAACTTACTCAAGATGCCAGGCCCGATAAGCGTCATCTCTGTCCATGGTGACAAGAAGGATGCCCTTATCTGTGCCGACAAGATCTACCGGGATGCAGCAGCCGTGATAGATTGCCAGACACTTGCCGCTGAAGCTCCCGGGGGGAAGAAGACGAAGTCCAAGTCCGGCAAGAGCTCTGATGCCAACTCCGGCAAGCGCACCTCTTCGGAGTGCGGCGCTACCATCGAGGACACACCATCGAGCTCCACCGGCAAGTGCAAGAAGATGGTAGCTCCGCCAAAGACCAAGAAGGTGCCCGCGAAGGAGGACGACACTGGTGGTACCTTCACCATCAGTGCCTCTCTCGACCCTAAATAGGAAGGCGCGCTCGTTTCTTTCCTGCGCGCGAATGTCGACGTGTTTGCATGGTAACCGTCTGACATCCCCGGTGTTCCCAGGAAAGTGATTGAGCACCGCCTGGCCGTTTGTCCTCATGCGCGGCCCGTCAAGCAAAAAGTCAGGAAGCAAGCGGTGGGCGCCAAGAATTCAGAAAGGTAAGAGATCAAGAACCGGAAGCGGCAGGCCTTGTCGAGGAGTGCTCCATCCTACGTGGTTGGCCAATCACGTAGTCGTCGCGCAAAGCAAATGGAAAATGGAGACTTTGTATTGACTTCACGGATGTTAATAAAGCTTGTCCCAAAGATCCATTTCCCTTGCCGCGCATTGACCAGATTGTTGACTCCACGGCTGGATGTGATTTGCTTTCGTTTCTTGATGCATACTCGAGGATATCATCAGATCTTCATGGCTGAAGAAGATGAGGAGAACACCGCATTCATCACACCATGTGGCACATACTGTTTCATACGGATGCCTTTCGGTTTGAAGAATGCTGGTTCAACATTTGCAAGGGTAGTCCATGACGCTTTTAAGCCGCAGATGCACAGAAATGTAGAAGCCTACATGGATGACATAGTGGTCAAAAGCAGAGACAAAGCAACTCTGGTTCAAGATTTGGACGAGACCTTTGCAAATCTGCGCAACATCAACCTCAAGCTCAAACCCGAGAAGTGCGTGTTTGGAGTCCCTTCCGGCAAGCTTCTCGGGTTCTTCGTGTCTCAACGAGGGATTGAAGCTAATCCCGACAAGATCAAGGCCATTGAGCAGATTGAGGCACCAAAGCGCGTCAAGGATGTACGAAGACTTGCCGGTTGCGTGGCTGCTCTCAGCACGTTTATTTCTAGGTCTACTGAACGCGCCCTGCCATTTTTCAAGATTTTGAAAAAGGCCGGTCCAATGAAATGGACTCCCGAAGCGGAGGCTGTGCTGCAGGACTTGAAGAGATACCTGTCCTCCACTCCAACACTTGTCGCACCTAAGCCACAAGAGAAGTTGCTGCTATATATAGCAGCAACCAATCAAGTGGTTAGTGTTGTGTTAGTAGCGGAGAGGGAGGCGGATGACGAGCCAGCAACCACGGCAAGCACATCCAGCGACAAGCAGGGGGCTTCGCCGACAAGCTCTGGTCCCGACAAGGACGAATCCAGCAGACGCATGACCAGATGAGAAAAGGATGGTGCGGCGCCAGTCTACTTTGTCGATTCCCTCCTGCAGGGGGCTAGGTCAAGGTACTCTGGTGTGCAGAAATTGCTTTTCGGCCTCCTCATGGCCTCGAGAAAGCTGTGCCACTACTTCCAAGCACATGAGATCACAGTTGTCACTCGCTTTCCGCTGAAGAGGATATTGCAGAATCCAGAAGCGACAGGCAGGATTGTCGAGTGGGCATTGGAACTGTCATGCTTTGGTCTCAAGTTTGAAAGCACATCAACTATCCAAAGCAGAGCATTGGCGGAATTCATAGCAGAATGGGCGCCAACACGGATGAAGAGATTCCGGAGGCGAGCATTCCCGTCAAGGAAGCAAGCAAAGAGTGGCTGATGTACTTTGATGGTGCCTTCGCTGCAAAGGCGCCCGGTCGGCGTCTTGCTTATCGCACCCACCGGGAGCACCTCAAGTCGTAGTCCGGATGCACTTTCCCAAGGAGCAAGCGACAAACAATACTGCAGTATGAAGGTTTGCTTGCGGTCTCAGGATCGCATGATGGACCTTGGGATCAAAAAAGCTTATTGTCGGGGGTGACTCACGACATGTCGTCCGCCAAGTGAACAAAAGATTACCAAAGTCCGTTGATGGAAGCCTACGTTGATGAAGTGAGGAAGCTAGAAGAGCACTTTGACGGCCTGCAAATGGAACACGTTCCAAGAGCTCAGAATGATATTGCTGACGGCCTATCAAAGTGCACTGCACTTAAGTTGCACAATGGAACCAGGATTTTTCGTGCTCAAGCTGACTCAGCCAACCGTAACACCATCAACTAG
The DNA here is from genome assembly GCA_021605145.1 of Aegilops bicornis. Lineage (NCBI taxonomy): Eukaryota > Viridiplantae > Streptophyta > Magnoliopsida > Poales > Poaceae > Aegilops > Aegilops bicornis. Next base: position 570,831,210 of record CM038672.1, read on the forward strand.
AAAAGGCAAGAAGAGGAAGTTGATCTCTGGTGACTACTTTCCGGCAGAGCTTCCCGAAGCCGTCGTTGCAAAGGTCCCCAAGATCAAAACCAACAATGCTGAGGGGCAGTCTGCTCCGACAAGCCCCATGGTTTGTTTCATTGAAGCAGACACTCCCGACAAGTCTTGCTCCGGCAAGCTTGCCGGGGAACATCAAGCTCGGCGGTCGCGAGGTTCTTGCCGTGGAAGGCTGATGTTCCGTAGCAGCAGATGTGCCTTTAGTCCTTGTTGTCGAGCCACAAGCTCCGGCAAAGATGGGCACAAAGAGATTGTCCATTTCCTCCAGACGGAGAACTTCCCAAAGAGCAAGAAGAAGCGGAAGAAGTAGCCCGGCGGTCAAGTATGTACCCGGTTTGTCGGCGGCATCTGCATGCGAAGAAGACTCAACGGTGTGAAATTGAAGTGTATTCCTGGGGAAGATGGATGAAGCTGTTGGCGAGATACATGGAGGCATATGTGGTCACCACATTGGCAAGAAGAGCACTTGCAAGCAAAGCTTTCCGGCAAGGTTTCTTCGGCCGACTGACCCTCGAGGATGCAACTGCACAAGTAACCAAGTGTGAAGCGTGCAGTTCCATTCCAAGCAGATACATCAGCCAGCTCAAGCTCTCCAGACGATCCCTTTATCCTGGCCATTTTCGATGCAGGGGCTCGACATCTCGGCCCCTTCCCCGAGCTGTCGGGGCTTTGAGTACTTATGCGTCGCCATCGACAAGTTCACAAAGTGGCCGGAAGTGGAAGCGATGAGGAAGGTGACAGCACGGTCAATGATCAAGTTCTTGGTCGATTGTTTGCCGTTTGGAATCCCTAACAGGATCATCACCGACAACGGCACACAATTCACGAGTCGCACCTTCATGCAGTACGTCCAAGACCTTGGCGCCAAGGTCTGCTTTGCTTCTGTTGCTCACCCGAGAAGCAACGGTCAAGCAGAGAGGGCAAATGCTGAAGTGCTGCGCGAGCTCAAGACAAGAACTTTTGACAGGCTGCACAAGTGCGGAAGAAACTGGATCGAGGAGCTGCCGGTGGTTCTTTGGTCGATCAGGACGACGCCAAATCGAGCCACCGGCCAGACACCTTTTACTCTAGTCTATGGAGCAGAGGCAGTTCTCCCCACGGAACTTCGTATCACGGATCGCCTCAGTGCTCGCTTATGATGAGCTTGAGCAAGAGCAGCTACGACAAGATGACGCGCTGCTCCTTGAGGAGGATCGTCTTTCAAAGTCATTGCGGCGAGCTGCTCGCTACCAAAGAAGCTTTGTGTCGCTACCATAGCCGCAGAGTTAGTGCGAAGTCTCGAGGAAGGCGACCTTGTTCTTGGTAGCGTTCAGTCCGCCAAGAATTCAAACAAGTTGACGCCAAAGTGGGAAGGCCCTTATCGGGTGAAACGAGTCACTAGGCACTGGCGCTGTCCGCCTTGAGACCGAAGATGGCATTCGGTGAGCAACTCCTGGAACATTGAGCATCTTCGTAAGTTTTACCCATAGGGCGCGGTTGCGGAACCCGTTCCGGCAACCACCTTTAATACAAGTCTTGCCGCTGTTGCATGTAATCCTTTGTACAAAGCGAGCGCGGACCCGTGCATCGATAAAAGCTCATGTGTTGCGCGCAACTTGTCAAATTCATGCTTTCATCATTTTATTGCATGTTTTGACTAACACTTCGATGCAGCAACCACACCGTAAGCAGAATCGAGTCATTTGGGCTCCATAATGTTATTTCCTCTTCTTTCTCTTTTCTCAAAGAAAGGAAGGCTCCCTCGCGCACAAGTTAACCAGGGGGAGGAGGAGATAATACTATGGATCAGGCACCGCCGAGGAAGTTTCACCTCATCGGGAAGCAAGAGAGCAGAAAAGCTAAGTTGCCAAAGTTTGAGCAATCAATTTTAAATTTTTAAGTTATCTTCCTCGAGCGATAGTACTTTGTATGGAAAACACATGCGCGAGAGGAACCAACTCACGGCTAGTCGCGCCCTTACTTTGTTTTGAGTCCGCTCAACAACTTAAGTGAGCTGCGGCTAGTCGCGACAAGGTTGCTTGTCGAGGCGGTAACCTTGCGGCGAATTTCTTGACGTTCCGCACTCGGCGCTTCATGACAAAAGTGCCCGCACCGACAAGTCCCCCAAATGCGTAAGGCGAAGCATTACAAAGGAAGGAATCAAGTAGAGGAAATAACGTTGCATTGATCGCCTAAGATAGAGTATATTACAAAATAACTTGTCGCTGATCTAACAAAGTGTTCTAAACATGATCGGCAGCGACAAGGAAAGATAAAATTGGCGGCCTAGTCTACACGGGTCGCCATCGATCCGCTTGATCTTGTTCACCTTGTCCACAATGGGTGCGACAAGGGCTTTGAGCTCCTCCACGTTGGCATCGCGCGGCAAGGATCTGAGGACCCCGTTAAGGTTGAGGCCCGGATTGCGGAAGGCCACCTTTATCAACACCTTCTCGAGGGCTCCTGCACAGATCTGGCGTGATTCCTCGGCCAGCTGCTTTGGGACCTCTTCCGGAGTCGCGGAGACCCGTCACCACGCCTTTGAAGAATAAGTTGAGTTTGGCGCTGGGTTGGAGATGCTCGTCGGAGGAGTATGCAAGGTCCGCCATCCCGGCTCCATCAGCTCGTTGTGGATGTCGGCGGCGGTGTCCACAAGACCTTGATCCGGTGCTCCACGCTCTCCCTTAAGGTGCTCTGGATGGAGGCAGCATTCGCTAGCAGCTCCTCCTTGGCCTTGATCGCCTCCAACAAGCCCACCTCCCGCTCTCTGGCGCCGTCCAACGTCTGCGTCAGGGTGGTCAGCTTCAGCTCAAGATCTGCCTTGGAATCCTTGGCGGCGTCGAGCTCCTTGCCTCTATCGTGAGGCGACTCTGCAGCTTCGCCAAGAGTGTAGGCGTCCTTCTCACGCTCATGCTTGAGCGCGGCAAGCTCTTCGCCGCTCTTCTTGAGGCTGGCCTCGGCTGTGCCACCTTCGCCTTCAGCTCTTCCTTGGCGGCCTCGGCGGCTGCGGCGGCATCCTTCGCTTCTGGCGCCCCACCAAAGTGACTCCTCGCTGGCAGCAAGGTCTTCTTCGTGGCTGTCCAGGTTGACCTTCCGCTCGCCCGGCTTCGCTTTCCTGCGGAGAGCTTCTCGGCAACCAGCGGCTGGTCCTCCTCGATTGCGGCCTTCTCAAGGATGAAGGCCGTGCGCTCTTACGCAAGTTGCCCAGCGCTTACCTTACGTCGCGGAGGGCTTCTTGGTTGGCGCTCGGAGCTCTTCATGCGCTTCTCCATGTCCGCTCCTGCCCTCGCGACAAGTGCTTCCCGGGTCTCCAACTTGGCTGCTGCAGGCGTGGTAGAGCGGCAGCGACTTCTTCGGCAATTGCTCCTCCTCGGTTTTACGCTTCTTGCTGCTTGGCGCGTCCACCAGCGTCGGCCAATGAGGCGAGTAGCTTCGCCGTCGAGGTCTCTCCCTCGACCGGCGCCTGAGCTTCGGTTCCCGGGGAGCTTGATGAAGACGCCGTCGGCCTTGAGTGGCGCCGGGCTGGGGCTCCTCGGAGCCTTGGCCCAGCAGCGGCGTGGGAGTCGGCTGTCGGTGTAGCGCTTGGCGCTCCTGCGGCCTCAGGGCCGTCCGTGAGATCGCCCGACCCCTCGCCGGCCTCTGCGTCGGCAGCCTCGGTGGCCTCCTCCACAACAGGCTCGTCAGCGACGGCCTCTTCTTCCACAACAACGACCTCTTCTTCCTCGACGGCGGCCTCGTCGGTGTTGCCTTGGCTTCCTCCTCGCCGGCCTCGACCTCCATCGGCTCTGCGTCAGACGAAGAAAGTGCGATCAAGCAAATGTTCAGAAGAGAAACAAAAGAAAGCAAGCCCAAGGGAGATTTTCGTGTAAGGCGATTACACTGCAGGGATCCGCAGCCATGGCCTCGACCACCTGGAGGGTCACTGGCGCTGTCCCCTTGCCGGGTAGCCTCCCTTGCCGGGGTAGCCTCCCTTGCCGGAGTGGCCTCCCTTGTCGGAGGGCTCCCTTGCCGGAGGTTCCTCCCTTGGCGGCGAGTGGCGTGAGACAGGATTTGAGGCGGCTTCCGAGCCCTCCCGATGAGGCTGCTCTGCTCCTACACAAGCAAACAGTCGGTATCAACGAAGAAGGAGCACCCTGCACACCTAATAGTAAGGAAAAAACTGCACACTTACTCTGGGGCTGTCTTTGGGGGCTGCTCTGAGGAAGGGTTGCAGGTCCGGCAAGGGAGTCTCGGACGCGTCCCCTGTTGCCACGGGAGAATCGTCCTCAACGACGACCGTCGGGATCTTGGCCCTCTTCGACGCTTTCTGGGCCAGCGTCCTGAAAAGGAAAAAGTCCAGAACGAAGCAAATCAGATTCAAGATGAAGCAATAAAATTGGAGAAATACAAGCACAAAACTCAAGAACTTACTCTTCGCCTTCCTCCTCGGAGCTGAGCGCGGAGAAGTCAAACTCCGGTTCGCCTCTGGTGCGACGAGGCGGGGGAGTGGGCTCTCTTGGCCGCTTGGCGGGCGTCGTGATGGCCTGAGATGATCCCACCCGGTTGTCGCCGGTGAGGCGCCTCGCGGCAACCTCGCTTGCCGCGGTAGAAGCGCGTCGCGCGCCGCTTCTTGTAGGGCGATCTGCCGCCCGACTCGTCTCCAGCCTTGCGGAGACGCCTCTTCCAGCAGAGCCGGGAGCTCCGTGGCGGCAAGTCACCGGGTGGTGGAGAAGAAGCGCCTCGGCGGGTCCACTCGACCCGGCCTCGGGCTCGACAAGCTCGTCCTCGCCGGCGACCTCCCTCGCTCGGCAAGGCTTGCCGCCAGCGGCGTCCGCCTCCTCCACGGTGAACCCGAAGGCTCCGGCGGCGGCGGCTGCCGCCTCCTCCACCCTCGGTGGCAATCTGCGCCATCTCCTCGTCGGTGGTGTCGCGGGTGAGCCTTTACCGCTTTCGTCGGAGCGGATCGGCACTTCTTCCAAGTCGTCGAAGAACTGCTACACGACCTCGTCGGGGGGCTCCTGCCAGGTTGGGACGATCCCATGGGAGTTGCACAACAGCATCATGGCGCGGATGCGGTCGAGCGCCGAGTTGTTGCACAAAGGGACGACCCCCCGCGGCAACCTAAACCACTCAGGGTGGTCGGGGTCGTTCTTGAACAGCTCGAGCAGCATCGCATCCAGCTCCAAAGGCGGTGAAGTTCCAGTTCAGACCGGGCGCAACCTCATGATGTCTGCGCATTCGAACTCCCAAGCAGGCCTCCTCCTCTCCTGCAAGGGAGGCGATGCGGCGGCGAAGGAAATCTGCGCCAAGCTGCGCCTCTACGGTTAACCCGACAAGCCTGGCGCAAAATCCGGTCACGGCTATCTTCAACTTCGCATCCTCCGGCGCCAAGTTACTCCGGTCCACTGCCACGCACTATTGGGGTTTTGGCGCCTGGCGGCGGTGAAGGGCTGCGGGTTCTCCTCGACCCAACACCAATTGGCTCTCCACTCCTCCCACTTGTTGCGGAACTCTCCTTCCAGATCGCTTCTTTCTTGCCGATCCTAGAGACCCAAGCTATCCCTCCGACAGCGGCTCTCCTCTCTCGACGCTGGCACGAAGAAGTGGCGGAAGAGTGCCACATTTGGGTGGACTCCGACAAAGTTTTCGCAAAGATGCTTGAAAACCGCCATGGTCAAGACGGCGTTGGGGGTGAAATCAAGGAGGCCGAGGCCAAACATGTTCATGATGTCGCAGAAGAACTTCCGGAAAAGGCGGGCAAAGCCCGCAATAGAAAAAAAGCGAAAAAGGGGTACCTGTTGGGGCCAAATCAGAGGCGGAGGCGGGAGTACCCTCGCAGCGGATGCGCCTGGCGTCTCCGTCGACCAAAAGAGGTAGAAGACGTCCGCAGCTCCCTTGCGCCGAGCTGCGGGGAAGATGGCCCGCTCCTTGCGCAGCGCCCTTGGCCGCTGCGCCTCGGCCGACTTGACGCCCTTCTCCTTGTCGGCTTTGAGCCATGGCGAGGGCGGCGGAGGAGGCCGACGGCGGTGAGCGCGCCAGGTGGCGAAGGGCGCTGCTCTCTTCGCACCGGAGAAGAAGAGGGGAGCAGCAGTGGTTTTCTTGACAAGACAGCGATGGCGGAGTGGACGGCCTGCCCCTGTTTCCTCCGCTTATAAAGAGGGGGAGGGGGCGGACGTTCCGCTTTTCCTAATAAAGAAACCCCCACGACCACGCCCACGATCTCTCGCACGACGCCACGTCCGGTGCGTGCCGTTAGTGGGGGTCGTGGTGGTTCCAGGGAGAGTTGCGACGTGGTCGAGGCCGCGCGTGCCCGATACCTTTGTTTTGGGCCTGGCCCGACAGCGCGCTTCGGCACGTGTGCGGCCCAGGCCGGGGGCTCTGTCGATGTACTAGAGTAGGGGTACCCTAGTATCCCGTGACGTGCACGCGGACGATTGGAGCACCAGCGGCAGGGTTTGCCTCGTCACCGCCAAGATCCTCCGTGGCTCCTTTGGAGCCATTCAAGAACAAAGTATTTGATTAATAAGACAAGGCCCCGGCAAGAGGAGCTTGTCGGGAAGGCCACTCAAGGCAAGCAGAAGACAAGGGCCCGGCAAGAGGAGCTTGCCGGGAAGGCTCGGAGCGCGACAAGCCTCCGGACGACAAAAGGTTTCGCTGGCAAGGCGCTTGCACGCGGCAGCAACCTCTCTCCATCTCCGCTCCAGCTCATCCGGTGACGTGGTCGCCATGGGACCGTTCCATGGGCGCGTGTCAAGAGGCTGTGCAGCCAGCGGAGAGCAGCGATAAGCGGCCGACAAGCTCGCCATCGTGGCGGCGGAGGCGCACTGACGGTCTCTGTTGCCTTGTTTGGGCGACAACGGCGGGCATTTATTGCTTTTGTCCCTTGCCGTCGAGTTAGGTATTTTGCGCATACTGCTGTTCGGTAGGTGTACCAACTCCTGTTTTTACATTTGTACCATCATCTAGGTTGCCAGCTGTCGGAGACCCCTTGAGCATATAAAAGGAGGCCCATGTGCAACGTAGAGGGGGTTCGGTTCGTTCGACTCACTCGAGACCAGATACACTCACGTTAGGTTTTGTAGCTCTCATCGCTCCCTAGCAAGAACACAATACATCAAGCAAGCAGCGGTAGGAGTTTTATCTCTCTGGAGAGCTCCGAAGCTGGGTAAACTGCTCGTGTGCCTCGCCTCGATCCGCTCTTCGTGCGATCTCCGCCCCCCTCCAAACCACAAAGGGGCCTGGTCCGCCGGCCCCATCGGTGTCCGTGGGTACGATCAGCCTCCCTGACACTTGGAGTCCAGCGCTTAGGCGTAGAATCGTCGTAGACGGGCTGCGTTCCATGGGTTCGGCTCGAGTCGGTCATCCGATGCATTTCGCAGACGGTATGCTCCGCCGGTCAGGACCTGGTCGATGATGAAGGGACCTTCCCATTTGGGCTTGAGTTTGTCCTTTTTCTTGTCCGGCAGGCGTAGAACTAGTTCGCCAACGTTATAAGCTTTGGCTCGTACTTCCCTGCTTTGGTATCTTCGAGCCTGCTGTTGATAGAATGCGGAACGAGCCTTTGCCACGTCGCGCTCGTCCTCCAATGCGTCCAGACTGTCCTGCCGATCGAGCTTGGCTTCTCTTTCTTCATACATGCGCACGCGACGTGAGTCATGTATTATGCCGCACGGCAAGACTGCCTCTGCGCCGTACACCATAAAGAATGGTGTGAATCCGGTAGTACGATTCGGCGTGGTCCGCAGCCCCCAGAGTACGGAGTCGAGCTCCTCAACCCAGTGCGTGTTAGATTCCTTAAGGGACCGCACTAGTCTGGGTTTAATGCCGCTCATGATTAGACCATTTGCTCGCTCGACTTGACCGTTGGTTTGAGGGTGATAGACTGAGGAGTAATCGAGCTTGATGCCCATGTTTTTGCACCATTCTTTGACCTCATCGGCCGTGAAGTTGGTGCCGTTATCAGTGATGATACTGTGGGGGACACCGTAACGGTGCACTACCCCTGATATGAAGTCTATCACCATTCCGGATTTGGCCGTTTTAACAGGTTTGGCCTCTATCCATTTGGTGAATTTATCCACCATGACCAATAGGTATTTTTGCTTGTGGGTTCCTCCCTCAAGGGGTCCAACCATGTCAAGCCCCAGGACCCATGAACGGCCAGGTGATGGGTATAGTTTTAAGGGCGGTGGGTGGCATGTGGCTTTGGTTAGCAAAAAGCTGGCAACCGACGCATCGTTGGACTAAGTCCTGTGCATCTGCCCGAGCCATCGGCCAATAAAATCCTGTACAGAAGGCCTTGCCTACAAGGGCCCGGGCTGCGGCGTGGTGCCCACCCAGTTCGGCATGAATTTCAGCCAGGAGATTTCGCCCTTCCTCTTTAGAGATACACCTTTGAAGGACTCCGGTAGTGCTTTTCTTATAAAGTTCTCCCTCATGGACTTTATAGGCTTTAGATCGCCGTACTATGCAGCGAGCCTCATTTTGGTGTTTGGGGAGTTCCTGCCTAGTCAGGTAGGCTAGGAATGGTTCCGTCCACGGGGCGATAACCGCCATTATTTTGTGAGCGGAGGGTGTTATCTCGGGGGCAAAGCCTCCGGTTGTGTCAGAGTGTTCGGCGTCAGGCAGTGCGGTTGGGTCCGGATTGTTATTGCCCGACTCCCCTTACCATAGTACGGATGGCTTCAACAGCCGTTCCAGAAAGATATTTGGTGGGACGGCATCGCGTTTTGCACTGATGCGTGCCAATATATCCGCCGCCTGGTTATTATCTCGGGCTATATGATGAAATTCGAGCCCTTCGAACCGTGCTGACATTTTTAGGACCGCATTGCGGTATGCTGCCATTTTCGGATCTTTGGCATCAAAGTCTCCGTTTATTTGAGATATTGCGAGGTTCGAATCCCCGCGCACCTCTAGGCATTGAATGCCCATGGAGACTGCCATCTGGAGGCCGTGCAGAAGGGCCTCGTATTCGGCTACGTTGTTGGAGTCCGTATACATTATCTGGAGGACATATTGGACTGTGTCCCCGGTTGGGGACGTCAGGACGACGCCAGCCCCCAGTCCGGCCAACATTTTAGAGCCGTCAAAGTGCATGATCCAATTGGAGTATGCGCCGTACTCTTTAGTGAGTTCGGCTTCAGTCCATTCAGACACGAAGTCGGCCAAAACCTGCGACTTAATAGCTCGTCGTGGCTTATAAGTTATATCGAATGGAATGAGCTCTATGGCCCATTTAGCAATCCGGCCCGTCGCGTCGCGGTTGTTTATAATGTCGTTAAGAGGTACTTCGGAGGCTACCGTTATCAAACACTCTTGAAAGTAGTGTCGCAGCTTCCGGGATGCCATGAACACCACGTATGCTATCTTTTGATAGTGTGGGTACCGGGACTTGCATGGGGTTAGGACAGTGGACACATAATAAACCGGTTTTTGAACAGGGAACCGGTGTCCGTCCGTTTCTCATTCGACAACGAGCAATCCTACCGACAACTTGATGTGTTGCGGCGATATATAATAGCATTGGTTCGCCTACGTTGGGCGTGGCCAGGACGGATTTGTTGCCAAAATGGCCTTTATTTCTTTGAGTCCGGCGTGGCGTATGCATCCGTCCCACTCAAGTGTTCGTGCGGCGGAGGAGGCGGTAAAGAGGTAATGCCTTTTCTCCTAAACGGGAGATAAAGCGGCTTAGAGCCGCTACGCATCCCGTCAATTTCTGTATTTGTTTGAGGTCTTTTGGAATATCCAATTGTGACAGAGCTCGGATCTTGGCTGGGTTTGCTTCAATTCCTCTACCGGACACAATGAAGCCCAGAGCTTTCATTTGGAACGCCAAGACGCATTTTTCCGGATTGAGCTTGATGTCATATTTTCAAGATTGTCGAATGTGAGCCTCAAGTCGTCTACTAGAGTTTCGGCGTGCTTGGTTTTGTGACCACGTCATCTACATATGCTTCCACCGTTTTGCCGATCTGGTTTGCGGACATATACGAATCATGCGCTGATATGTTGCGCTGGCGTTTTTGAGCCCAAAGGGCATTGTGTTGAAGCGAGCGGGCCGTATGGAGTGATGAATGCTGTTGCAGCTTGGTGCAGCTCCGCCATCTTGATTTGGTGGTAGCCGAGTACGCGTCGAGGAAGCACAATGAGTCGTGTCCTGCTGTAGCGTCAATGATTTGATCAATTCGAGGGAGGTGGAAGGGATCCTTTGGGCAAGCCTTATTAAGGTCTTTGAAATCAACACATAGGCGCCAGGATTTATCCTTCTTTGGTACCATCACCAGGTTTGCTAGCCAGTCCGGATGTTTTATATCTTTGATGAATCCGGCTTCCAAAAGTTTGGCTAGCTCCTCTCCCATGGCCTTTGTCTCTTGGGTTCGAAAAGCGCCAAGAGCCTGTTTGATCGGCTTGAATCCTTTTAGGATATTTAGGCTGTGCTCGGCCGGTGACGTGGGATTCTGGCATGTCCGAAGGGTGCCGGAAAAGATGTCCCGATTTTCTTGTAGAAATTCTCGTAGTGCGGCGTCTACATCGGGGTTTAATTGTTGCCCCAATGGAGGCCGTCTTTGCAGGGTCCGTCCCGGGTGGACTTGGAATTTGACTATTTCATTCGCTGGTTTAAAAGAGGTGGACTTGGATCTTTTATCAAGTATCACATCATCCCTGTTCACCGTGGAGCGCATCGCGGTGAGTTCCTCGGCCGCTAGGGCTTCGGATAGTGCCTCGAGGGCTAGTGCGGCTGTCTTGTTTTCTGTGCGGAGTGCTATGTTCGGATCACTAGCTAGAGTGATGATTCCGTTAGGACCGGGCATTTTAAGCTTCATGTACCCATAATGGGGTATAGCTTGGAAAATTGTGAATGCGTCTCGTCCTAATAAAGCATGATATCCGTTGTTGAACGGGGCCACTTGAAATGTGACCTCCTCGGACCTGTAATTGTCCGGCGAGCCGAACACTACGTCCAGCGTGATTTTTCCTGTGCAGCATGCTTCCCGGCTAGGGATTAGTCCTCAAAAGGTTGTGCTGCTTCGCTCAATGCGGTTCCAGTCTATTTCCATTTTTCGGAGGGTTTCCTCATAGATGAGGTTTAGTCCGCTGCCGCCATCCATGAGTACCTTAGTAAGGCGAAAACCGTCCACTATCGGACTGAGGACCAATGCGGCTGGTGCTCGGGCTGTTCGTAATTTAGGTTCATCACTGGCATTAAAGGTAATAGCCGTGTCACTCCATGGATTTATTGTTGCTACTTGGTAGACTTCAGCAAGGTTGCGGAGTGTTCGTTTTCGCATGTTATTTGATGCGAAAGTCTCAAGACTATTAACACCGTCTTGGTGTTCTTTGGGCTGGGGTTACGAAGCTAGAAGCTCTTCGCCACTTTTGGCCACCTGCCGTAGTATCCAACATGCTCGAAGGCTATGAGTTGGAGTGGCACCCTCGTGCTATGAATTTTGCGAGGTCCGTTTAGCCAACCCTCCAGTACGGTTCCGTACCCTTTAGGGGGTTTTGGTTTTTTGGTATTTAACCCAGGTGCTTGATAATGATGCACCCTTTTGTTCCGGACTAGGGATGTAATCGGGGCCGGATTATCCCAAAATTTACTTTCGGTGTTCCAGGAGCTCTCCATCGCACAGTACTTTTGTACTATGGTCGCCAAGTCAGCAAAGCGTGTAATTTCACGACGACTTATGGCGTTTAGGATTCCCTTGTCCATGCAATTATTGCAAAAAATTGGGATTGCGTCCTCCTCTCGGCGGTCCTTTATCCTGTCCATAACCGTGGAGGAATCTGGCCCGATAATGATGTCTTTGTTTCAGCGGGCTCTTGCGAATTCGGGAGAGATCGCTAATGTTTGGGTGGGCGGTGGAACTAGATCCGGAACCCCGTCCAATTTAGGACTCAGGGGCCGAGAAGTTTCCGAACTCGGAAGTTTGGATTTTTGAGTGTTATCCAATGAGTCCAACCCGCCGCCTGACTTTAAGTTCAGAGTTTGATCGACATCCGTCCCTCCGCGGGAATCCGGCATGGAGGGATCGGGAATCCGGACGTAGCTAGTCCTTAAGGTATAAGAAGAATCGCCGCATTGCTCCTCTATCACAGCAACATGATGGGTAGCCTGGGGAGAGTTGATCTCTCTCAGATCGGTTTTAGGCCCGATCTGGTCGTAATCTGTGACGACTCCAGGGCGGCGATGCGATCCAAGAGCTTCGTTCTGGAGGAGAACTCGATCGGATCTAACTGTTCGGCAAGTTCCGAACTAACATGGAGATTGGTTTCGATGACTCGAGAGGTCACCGTCGGCGCGGCGGCCGAACTAGCGGTCATGAGAAAACAGGCTAGCCGAAGAGTCTGACCAGTGGCCAGGGTTTCTTTGGCGATGGTATCGTCTTTAAAGACGAGATGAGGCATCCTACCTGATGGCGATGGCACGGCGGAACTCTCAATGAAAGCACCAATGTCGGTGTCAAAACCGGCGGATCTCGGGTAGGGGGTCCCGAACTATGCGTCTAGGCGGATGGTAACAGGAGACAAGGAACACGATGTTTTTACCCAGGTTCGGGCCCTCTCGAAGGAGGTAATACCCTACTCCTGCTTGATTAATATTTATGATATGGGTAGTACAAGAGTGGATCTACCACGAGATCAAGGAGGCTAACCCTAGAAGCTAGCCTATGGTATGATTGTTGTTCGTCCTACGGACTAAAACCCTCCGGTTTATATAGACACCGGATAGGTTAGGGTTACATGAGTCGATTACAAGGGTAGGAGATCTACATATCCGTATCGCCAAGCTTGCCTTCCACGCCAAGGAAAGTCCCATCCGGACACGGGACGAAGTCTTCAATCTTGTATCTTCATAGTCTTGGAGTCCGGCCGTGATGATAGTCCGGCTATCCGGACACCCCCTAATCCGGGACTCCCTCGGGTATGTTACTTGCCCGGGATTCAATCGTCGGTATCATCATACCTAGTTCAATCTCGTTAGCGGCAAGTCTCTTTATTCATTCCGTAATGCATCATCCCATAACTAACTCATTAGTCACATTGTTTGCAAGGCTTATAGTGATGAGCATTACCGAGAGGGCCCAGAGATACCTCTCCGATACACGGAGTGACAAATCCTAATCTTGATCTATGCCAAGCCAACAAACACCTTCGGAGACACTGTAGAGCATCTTTATAATCACCCGATTCACGTTGTGACATTTGATAGCACATAAGGTGTTCCTCCGGTATTCGGAGTTGCATAATCTCATAGTCAGAGGAACATGTATAAGTCATGAAGAAAGCAATAGCAATAAAACTAAACGATCATTATGCTAAGCTAACGGATGGGTCTTGTCCATCACATCATTCTCTAATGATTTGATCCCGTTCATCAAATGACAACACATGTCTATCGCTAGGAAACTTAACCATCTTTGATTAACGAGCTAGTCTAGTAGAGGCATACTAGGGACACTCTATTTGTCTATGTGTTCACACATGTACTAAGTTTCCGATTAATACAACTCTAGCATGAATAATAAACATTTATCATGATATAAGGAAATATAAATAACAACTTTATTATTGCCTCTAGGGCATATTTCCTTCATCATTGACAATGTTTCTTGTGGAGAGTAATAAGGATTTATCTAGCTCATGTATGTATGATCCTGAGACGGAGAGGACGACTGTCGTGGCTCCATTGATGATAGCGGTTGCGATGTAGAGCCATACGAATGGACAGCAGGCAAGCCAGGCACTTCGTGGGAGTCGCCATGATTCCGGAACGGGTGACTTGTCCCTTCCTCTACCGCCCATGAAGTTGACAACGTCACATGGACAACGTGTGGCGGCTGCGGAGGGGAGGGGGCAGGCAGGGGAGACTTGTAGGAGAGAACCCGCATGAAGGAGGAAGGATACGCCTCACGTGGAGATGATGATGATGGTCGTGCCTCCATCGCTGGTTGCGGTCACGACGTGCAACTGCAGGACTTGACATCAGACAGGCCAAGTCGTTTCTGGGAGTTGTTTGCTTTGGTGGTGCTTTTTGGTTTACGATTTCATTAAAATTCTATGGCGGAGTGGAAGGTTAATGTTATTTCTCTGATATCACACTGTATCTTCTTGGCTCAAGTATTGAGAAAGTAACACTGTCATGTGTTTGCTTAGTATGCCAAGGTGGTGAAAATATATGTAATTCAGACATGACAAAGAGTCAAATTTACAATTAGCTTTTATAGTCATAGTGACGTGAACTGGGAGCTATGTCCACATCACATAGCTAGCTTACTTTGGTTTACATGGTCCATGTAGAGCTAGAATCTTAGAGCTACACTTTAAACCGGCTTGCTTTGGAAATAAATCAAAACTAAAGGAATAGTGGTTTCAATTGCAGCAATAGTTTAATAGTGCTGCAAGTAAGAAGCTGTCTTTTGCCACTTTTGAAAAGTATTCTGCTTGCAAGGGCTATAGATATCCAGCTTCTCATACTTGCATTGATACTATAGTTGACGGGGGGTACGATCTTTCTTCCCATGAGCGTGTTGTCATTCGACAATCACCTGCTCCTGACGTGCATTGGACGGTGGCAAGGCCACCCATCGTGTTTGGTACGGTTAACATGTCCCCGGAGTTGCTCCGGCGGGCCGTTGCGCCTCCGCCCGGTCCGGTTTCGGTGGATCCGCAAATCGTGATTTCAGGTAATCTCTCGGCGCAATTTGAGGAAGCGGGAACTTCCCTGATTCAAACTGGATGTTTGGCTTCGGGCCCATCTCAGTTGGTTAACCCGCCGTGTGTGGGCTCGGTGGCCCAGGATTGTCATGCCACGGGTGGACCTGTCTCTGATCCGTCTCCTGCTGGGCCTCCCGATAATGGGCTGGATTCATCTATGCGCCTTAGCCCGATGGGCGATTCTCTAGAAGTTCCATCTACGCAAGAGGCAGCTCGGCAGTTTGAAGCTATGGTCGATGACATGGTGGACCGGGTTCTAACCTGTACTGTTTGCGGTCAGAAGGGCCACATGACAGTCACTTGTGGAATGCGATGCTCTCGGCTTGCTCTGTGGTGGGTCACTCTAGGCATGCTTGTAATGATTTTGCTCGCTCTCATGGATTGGTTTGGAGGCAGAGCTCTCTGCAACAAAACATGAGTATTTCGGAAACATCAGCTGATCAGGGGAAGGGCGCCGGAGTTATTGGGATATCTAGCCCTGTACATCGCCACCGCCCACTTTGCTCCAATCTCCTCCTCTCCCTTCCAAAGAAACCCTCTGCTCATCGCCGCTGCAGCCGTCCATTGAGAACTTCAAGATTGACCTACATCACCTTGTTCCTCCGGGGCATCATATTATTGATGGTGGAGATCGACGTCTTCCACACACCTTCTTCACGCCTGCGGCTCTCCCACCTCACCGCCATGAGGATTACATGGTTGCAGAAGTTATGCCTGCCCTGGAAGGGCCTCGGCCTGTAAGAGAGGAAGTTGTTCAGTTTCTTCAGAACAGAGGTACTCTTGTCCGCTCTGCTCAGCCGTGGTTTCATAGGGTCGGCTTATTTCAAGTTAGGGATCCGTTTGTCCGATACACTTTGATCCAGCATCTGCCGTTTGCTTTGGGTAACGATCGGTTTGTTAGATTCATGAAGCATGATGAGGGGGGAAATTTCAAAGGGAATCATTGTTTTCGTAAGGGCTGGCTCATGTTTGTTGGGATTCCTCTTGACTAGTGTACAACAGAGTTTGTTTCACAAGTTGTGGGTACTTTTGGCAAATTTCACTCTTGGGATAGTGAAGATCCGTACCTTGTCCGTACTATGGTTGAAGCTAGCTTCCCTGATACACCGCTGGTACCAAGAGATGTTGTTTTCGGGGACTATGCTGAATGGGGGGGTGCTCAGGTTTCCTGGACCGCTGCTTGTTATGTTCTTGGGGCAGACTTTGCTGATCAGATGCCCAATGATGAGGATCCGATGCCTTTGGATGGTAACCCTCACCCAATGCCTGGACATTTAGTTCCTGACAACATACCGTTTGTTCTCCCTCCATACCCAATGCTGGGATGGAATGATGCACCACTTGCACCACCCCCTCCTCCTGATAATCTAGTGGATGCTGGCTGGGGAAATGCTCACTGGGGAGATAATGAGGAGGACATTAACCAGCCCCCGCAGCCGGCCGTGCCAGAACTAGATCAAGTCTCCATTGTCATTGACCAACCTGAAGGTTCAGAGTCTGTCGAACAGCTTCTTCAGATTGATGAGATGTAGCATCCAGTTAATGATCAACCTGCATTTGTTGTGGATAATCCGTTGGCCATTGTGCCCTTTCAGCCACCTGTCATTCAGCACCATCAGATCTTTATTGGGATGGCTCGGATTGTGGCTGCCCCCCTTCCACCTGAAATGCTTTGGAAGCGTTCATTTGAGAATCTGATGTTTGATTTTTCAGTGAAGGAGGTGCCCAGATCCATCTTTTTCACGCCTATGGGGAATGATCCACTTATTCCAAGCGCAAGTGGTCAATTGCGTTTGATGATGTTCAGAAGAGGTCCATGTTGGTGCCAAGTTTGCCCTGTTCTCTGCCTTGCAGTGTTTCTTCGCTCGCTAAGCGCCCAGTTGCTCGATCCTTGTTTGGAGATTTGGAGTTTGACATGTCGACTGGGTCAAATGAGGGATTTCCTGCAAATGTTGTGTCTGAAGAGCCGATGCTTGATGCTGTGATAGCTTCTGATGCTGTATCTGGGGATGTGGAGCACAGTGGACTGAATGAGGTTCCATCGCCGGTGGTTTCCAAGAAAAGCAAGCGTGGTACACGCAAGTTATCTGCACCCTTGGTGGACACCTCGGTGAGAAGGTGCACGCGAACCGCGGCAAAGTTGGATGGTTTCAAACCTGTCGTCTTCGAGCAACTCTCCCTGCAGCCTGCTAAAATACGGCCTAAGTCCAAGCCCATTGAAGAGAAGGCCAGGCCCAAGCCGGTGGATGCTGACAAGACTAATGATGTGGGCAATGACAAGCATGAAGTTGTCCCTCCACAGACGCCTCCTCTGGTGCTGCAGGCCATTGGTGCTGAGCTGGAAATTGACTCCAAGCTGCTATCTCGGGAGAAGCTTATGGCCAATCCTAAGGATGACTCCTCTTCCGGCAGTGATTAAATGTTATTATCTCCTATTTTACCTAGGTATAGCGAGCCTGTTAAATTTGATGTCGTTTATGTTCTTGCTGAACTTTTGCTCTATGGTCGAGACTTGGAGTTTTTGGTTTGTTATGGCATTGGTTGTGTGGCACTAGGTGTCATACTCATTTTGCTACGTTCTTATATGTTATTCTATGAACCCAATGTCAATGCATAGCTGGAAGGTTCTGTGTTGGAATGTTCATGGATTGAATTCTGAAGCAAGGCAACGTGCGGTTAGGCAGAAAATAACTGAAAGTCAATGTGCAGTTGTATGTTTGCAGGAAACTAAGCTCTCTGATTGCTCTCGTAATTTAATTAAGAGCATTTATCCTGTGGGTTTTGATCAGTTCATTGAATCTCCTTCAAGGGGAGCTTCTGGTGGTATTTTAACTGTGTGGCGTTCAGATGTTTTCTTAGGCACCCTAATTGAAGTTAAGTCCTATGGGATGGTGATTAATTTCAAATCTGTGCACAATGGTGACCCATGGTACCTGGTCAATGTTTATGGTCCTTGCTAGGGTATTTTAAGGGATGAATTTGTTAATTGGCTTTACAATCTTAATGTGGAATCTGAACAGAATTGGATGTTGTTGGGAGATTTTAACTTCATAAAATCCTTGGATAATAGAAAACTTCCTGGTGGTGATGTTAATGACATTTTCATCTTTAATGAGGTCATGGGACATTTGGGTTTGCTAGAACTGCCTTTAAAGGGAAGAAGATTCACATGGTCTAATATGCAGGATGCCCCACTTCTTGAGCAGTTGGATTGGTTCTTTACCTCTGCCAGCTGGATTTGTCAGTATCCAAATACTCAAGTCACGCTTTGGCCAAGACTGCTTCAGACCATGTTCCATGTGTGGTTTCTATATGTACCAACATCCCAAAAGCACACCTCTTCAGATTTGAAATTTTTTGGGTTCATCAACCAGGTTTTATGGAGTGTGTTCAGAAGGTTTGGAAACAACATTCTCATAAAACTCACATATCAGCAATTATAATGGACAAACTTAAGTCTTTGAGGTATGCCCTTAAGAAGTGGCAGAAGGGTTTGTCACATATTAAAGTGCTGATTGAGAAGTGCAACTGGGTGATCCTTTGGCTTGATGACTTGGAAGACTCCAGGACTTTGTTCCTTCTCAATCCAATTTGAGAAAACTTGTAAAGTTGCATCATGAACATCTTCTACACTTGCAGTTCCTATACTGGAAGAAGAGATGCACTATTAGATATATCAAAGTGGGTGAGGAAAACTCTAAATTCTTCCAAGCCATGGCAACTGAAAGATACAGGAAAAATTCAATTGCCACCCTGCAGTTGTCTGATGGTACAGTTTCTTCAGACCATGACAGAATTGCAAAGGAATTTCTGGATATTTTTAAGGGCAGAATGTGAACTGTGAAGCCTATTTCTCTGGGTAATGATATACTCTCTATTATCCCCAGGGTGCAGGGGCTGGAAGTGCTCACAAGGCCTTTTGAGGTGAAAGAAATTGAGCAGGTTGTGAAGGAATTGCCAATTGACAAGGCTACTGGGCCTGATGGATTTAATGGCCTTTTTATGAAGAAATGTTGGCCCATCATCTCTAGTGATTTCATTACACTGGTGAATGAGTTTCATGCTAGAAGAGCACAGCTGGAAAATCTCAGTGAGGCTTTCATAACTTTGGTCCCTAAGAAGTTGTCACCAGAAACTGCTGGAGATTTTAGGCCAATTTCTTTGACTAGTGTGGGATTGAAATTCCTAACTAAGCTTGCTGCTAATAGATTCCAAGATGAAATCACCAAGTGTGTGCATAAGAATCAATATGGCTTTATCAAGTCTAGAACCATTCAGGATTGTATTGCCTGGACCTTTGAGTATATCCATCAATGCAACCAGTCAAAAAGGCCAATCATGTTACTCAAGCTTGATTTTGAAAAAGCTTTTGATTCCATTCAACATGAGGCAATTATAAAAATCTTGGTGGCAAAGGGTTTTGATAACAAATGGATCTCCTGGATACAATAGTTATTATCATCTGCAACTTCCTCAATTCTGCTCAATGGGGTACTAGGAAATCACTTCAAGTGCAAGTGTGGGGTAAAGCAAGGTGATCCCATTTCACCTTCGTTGTTTGTGATTGCTGCTGATCTGCTACAGACTTTGATTAATGATTCCCTGAGTAAAGGCCTTCTTTCTCTACCCCTGGTAACTCATGACCCTGCCTTGCCGGTGGTACAGTATGCAGATGACACTTTGCTGTTTGTTTCTGCTGACTCAGCTCAGTTGGAGGTGTTGAAATCTGTTCTGCACTCTTTCTCCATGGCAACTGGTTTGCAGATCAACTGCCATAAATCTTCAATGTACCCAATCAATGTGGAAGCCACTGCTGCCACTGCTTTTGCTGCTCAACTTGGGTGTCAGCTTGGGGTTTTACCCTTTACATATTTGGGTTTGCCTGTGGGCACAACTAGGCCCAAAATTGTGGACCTCCTACCTCTAGTTGACTGCATGGAAAGGAGATTGACTGCTAGTTCATGGTTTCTGCCCCAAGGTAGCAGATTGCAGTTGGTAAACTCTGTTATCTCTTCTTTGCCAATTTTCTTCCTTTGTGGTTTATCTATACTACAAGGGATTTTAAAGCAACTGGAAAGAATTCAGAGACAATGTCTGTGGAGAAAATATGGTCAGGAGAAGGGGCATTCTTTGGCTGCTTGGCCTCTGGTATATGATACGTCTCCAACGTATCTATAATTTTTGATTGCTCTATGCTACTTTATCCATTGTTTTGGACTATAATTGGCTTTATTTTCCACTTTTATATTACTTTTGGGACTAACCTATTAACTGGAGGCCCAGCCCAGAATTGCTGTTTTTTGCCTATTTCAGTGTTTCGAAGAAACGGAATAACAAACGGAGTCCAAACGGAATGAAACCTTCGGGAATGTGATCTTCTCACCAAACGTGATCCAGGAGACTTGGACCCTACTCCAAGGAGTGCCAGAGGCGGTCACGAGGGTGGGGGGCGCGCCCTCCCCCCCTGGGCGCGCCCCCTGCCTCGTGGGCCCCCTAACGCTCCACCGACGTACTCCTTCCTCCTATATATACCTACGTACCCCCAACATATCAGGGACGGAGCCAAAAACCTAGTTCCACCGCCGTACCTTCCTGTATCCACGAGATCCCATCTTGGGGCCCGTTCCGGAGCTACGCCGGAGGGGGCATCCACCACGGAGGGCTTCTACATCATCACCATAGCCCCTCCGATGAAGTGTGAGTAGTTTACTTCAGACCTTCGGGTCCATAGCTAGTAGCTAGATGGCTTCTTCTCTCTCTTTGGATCTCAATACAATGTTCTCCCCCTCTCTCGTGGAGATCTATTCGATGTAATCTTCTTTTTGCGGTGTGTTTGTTGAGACCGATGAATTGTGGGCTTATGATCCAGCTTATCTATGGAAAATATTTGATTCTTCTCTGAATTCTTTTATGTATGATTGAGTTATATTTGCAAGTCTCTTTGAATTATCCGTTTGGTTTGGCCAACTAGATTGGTAGTTCTTGCAATGGGAGAAGTGCTTAGATTTGGGTTCAATCTTGCGGTGTCCTTACCTAGTGATGGAAGGGGTTGCAAGGCACGTATTGTATTGTTGCCATCGAGGATAACAAGATGGGGTATTTATCATATTGCATGAATTTATTCCTCTACATCATGTCATCTTGCTTAAGGCGTTACTCTGTTTTTAACTTAATACTCTAGATGCATGCTGGATAGCGGTCGACGAGTGGAGTAATAGTAGTAGATGCAGAATTGTTTCGGTCTACTTGTCACGGACGTGATGCCTATATACATGATCATTGCCTGGATAACCTCATAACTATGCTCAATTCTGTCAATTGCTCAACAGTAATTTGTTCACCCACCGTAGAATACTTATGCTCTTGAGAGAAGCCACTAGTGAAACCTATGGCCCCCGGGTCTATTCTCATCATATCAATCTCCATCACTTTATTTACTTGCTTTGCTTTTACTTTTCACTTTGCATCTTTATACCAAAATACCAAAAATATTATCTCTATCAGATCTCACTCTCGTAAGTGACCGTGAAGGGATTGACAACCCCTAATCGCGTTGGTTGCGAGTAGCTATCGTTTTGTGCAGTGCACGAGGGACTTGCGCGTGGCCTCCTACTGGATTGATACCTTGGTTCTCAAAAACTGAGGGAAATACTTATGCTACCGTGCTGCATCATCCCCTCCTCTTCGGGGAAAACCAACGCAAGCTCGAGACGTAGCAAGAAGGATTTCTGGCACCGTTGCCGGGGAGGTCTACCCAAAAGTCAACATACCAAGTACCCATCACAATCCCTATCTCTCGCATAACATTATTTGCCATTTGCCTCTCGTTTTCCTCTCCCCCACTTCGCCCTTGCTGTTTTATTCGCCCTCTCTTTCTCAATCTGCTCCTCTCTTTTGCTTGCCCTTTCGTTTCTCATTTGGTTGGATTAGATGCTTATTTATTCCTAAACAAAGAAGCCAATATCTATGGATCCTGATCCGCTTGCCAATCTTTTTAAGAGATCCAATTATGATGAACCAATTCCTAGTGATTTGGATGCACTAGATTATCTTTATAAGGTTTTGCACGAAATCCGTGAAGTGACTCACGATAGATCTTTGAATAAAAAGCATGATTGCAATGATTTTATTATAAATTCTTTTGATGTCAATTGTGCTAATAAGATGCAAAACCCTAAGCTTGGGGATGCTAGTTTTGCTATGTCTACTACTTGTTGCAATGATCACGATTGGGGTGATTCTTCTTATGATCTTGAAAATTTATTTAAGCCCCATGATAAATATGAGATTGATAATATTGTTTGCAATAATATTGAAAGTGGGTTTGGAAGAGTGTCAAATTTAGATCCCACATATTTGGAGAATATTCAATCTTATGAAATTTTTGATAAAAGTGGGCTTGGAGAAATCACGACTTTAGTTAATGATAATCCCACTATTTTGGAAGAGTGTCAACTTTGCATACATGTGGATCATGTTAAGGATATGTTATGTGGTAGCTATTTTGTTGAATTTGCTTATGATCCTACATGTAATTATTATGAGAGAGCAAAATATGGTTGTAGAAACTTTCATGCTATTAAATTACCTCTCGCTATGTTGAGATTGCTATTGTCTCTTTCCGCTTCCTTGCATATGCTAGTTTTTGCTTGACTTGATTTGTTTGCCTATAAGATGCCTATGCATAGGAAGTATGTTAGACTTAGATGTGGTTGTCACATGTTTTATGATGCTCTCTTTGTGCTTCAATTCTTGTCTTTCTTGTGAGCATCATTGAAATCTCAATGCCTAGCTAAAAAGGCTTTAAAGAAAAGCGCTTGTTGGGAGACAACCCAATTTTTTTCCTTGCTGCTTAGTAATAAATAATTCGTCTAGCCTCTGTTTAGATGTTGTTTTATCTTTTAATTAGTGTTTGTGCCAAGTTGAATCTATTGGATCTTCTTAGATGATAGTTATTTGATCTTGCTGTAATTTCCAGAATCTTTGTGCTCAGTACCCGAATTGTTAAAAATCACCAGAACGTGATAAAATACTGATTCCAATTGATGCTGATCAATAAACAAATTGTCCAGGTCGTCTAATTCTGGTAGAATTTCTTGGGTTCCAGAAGTTTGCGTTAGTTACAGATTACTACAGACTGTTCTGTTTTTGACAGATTCTGTTTTGCGTGTGTTGTGTGCTTATTTTGATGAATCTATGGCTAGTAAAATAATTTATGATCCATAGAGAAGTTGGAATACAGTAGGTTTAACACCAATATAAATAAAGAATTAGTTCATTACAGTACCTTAAAGTAGTCTTTTGTTTTCTTTCTCTAACGGAGCTCACGAGATTTCTATTGAGTTTTGTGTTGTGAAGTTTTCAAGTTTTGGGTGAATTCTTTTGATGGATTATGGAACAAGGAGTGGCAAGAGCCTAAGCTTGGGGATGCCCATGGCACCCCCAAGATAATCCAAGGACACCAAAAAGTCAAAGCTTGGGGATGCCCCGGAAGGCATCCCCTCTTTCGTCAACTTCCATAGGTAATTTACTTGGAGCTATATTTTTATTCACCAACATGATATGTGTTTTGCTTGGAGCGTCTTGTATTATTTGAGTCTTTGATTGTTAGTTTACCACAATCATCCTTGCTGTACACACCTTTTGAGAGAGCCATATATGAATTGAAATTTGATAGAATACTCTATGTGCTTCACTTATATCTTTTGAGCTTGATAATTTTGCTCATAGTGCTTCACTTATATCTTTTTGAGCGTGACAATTTTTGCTCTAGTGCTTCACTTAGATCTTTTAGAGCACGATTGGCGGATTTGTTTTAAAGAAACTTGATCTCTCATGCTTCACTTAGATTATTTTGAGAGTCGTTAATAGAATGGTAATTTGCTTAATGTTAATATACTTGGTGTTCAAGATATGTGAAACTTTCTTTTGAGTGCGTTGAATACTAAGATAAGTTTGATGCTTGATAATTATTTTGAGATATGGAGGTGATAATATCAAAGTTGTGCTAGTTGAGTAGTTGTGAATTTGAGAAATGCTTGTGTTGAAGTTAGTAAATCCCGTAGCATGCACGTATGGTTAAAGTTGTGTAACAAATTTGAAGCATGAAGTGTACCTGGCTTGTGCATCCTTATAAGTGGCGGTCGGGGACGAGCGATGGTCTTTTCCTACCAATCTATCCCCCAAGGAGCATGCGCGTAGTACTTGATTTTTGATGACTTCTAAATTTTTGCAATAAGTATATGAGTTTTTTTGACTAATGTTGAGTCCATGGATTATACACACTTTTACCTTTCAGCCATTGCTAGCCTCTTTCGGTACCGTGCATTGCCCTTTCTCACATTGAGAGTTGGCGCAAACTTCGTCGGTGCATCCAAACCCCGTGATATGATATGCTCTATCACACATAAACCTCCCTATATCTTCCTCAAAACAGCCACCATACCTACCTATTATGGCATTTCCATAGCCATTCCGAGATATATTATATTGCCATGCAACTTCCACCATCATCATCATGACATACTTTACTTTTGTCATATTGCCATTGCATGATCATGTAGTTGACATCGTATTTGTGGCAAAGCCACATTGCATTAATTTTCATACATGTCACTCTTGATTCATTGCACCACCCCGGTACACCGCCGGAGGCATTCATATAGAGTCATATCTTGTTCTAGTTTCGAGTTGTAATCCTTATGTTGTAATCAATAGAAGTGTGATGATCATCATTATTAGAGCATTGCCCAAATAAAAAAAAGAGAAAGGCCAAAAAAAAGGGAAGCCCCAAAAAAAGAAAAGAAAAGGGCAATGCTACTATCTCTTTTTCCACACTTGTGCTTCAAAGTAGCACCTTGTTCTTCATGTAGTGAGTCTCATATATTGTGCTTCAAAGTAGCACCATGTTTTCCATATAGTGAGTTTCATAAGTTGTCCTTTCATACTAGTGGGAATTTTTCATTATAGAACTTGGCTTGTATATTCCTACGATGGGCTTCCTCAAATGCCCTAGGTCTTCATGAGCAAGCAAGTTGGATGCACAAGCACTAGTTTTCTTTTGTTGAGCATTCATAGCTCTAGTGCATCCGTTGCATGGCAATCCCTACTCCTCATGTTGACATCAATTGATGGGCATCTCCATAGCCCGTTGATTATCCTCGTCAATGTGAGACTTTCTCCTTTTTGTCTTCTCCACACAATCCCCATCATCATATTATATTCCACCCAAAGTGCTATATCCATGGCTCACGCTCATGTATTGCGTGAAGGTTGAAAAAGTTTGAGATTATTTAAGTATGAAACAATTGCTTGGCTTGTCATCGGGGGTATAGAAGTTGGGAACATCTTTGTGTGAAGAAAATGAAGCATAGCCTAACTATATGATTTTGTAGGGATGAACTTTCTTTGGCCATGTTATTTTGAGATGACATAATTATTTTGATTAGTATGCTTGAAGTATTATTATTTTTATGTCAATATGAACTTTTGTCTTGAATCTTTGGATCTGAATATTCATATCACAATTAAGAAGATTTACATTGAAATTATGCCAAAGTATCACTCCACATAAAAAAATTATTTTATCATTTACCTACTCGAGGACGGCAGGAATTAAGCTTAGGGATGCGATACGTCTCCAACGTATCTATAATTTTTGATTGCTCCATGCTACTTTATCCATTGTTTTGGACTATAATGGGCTTTATTTTCCACTTTTATATTACTTTTGAGACTAACCTATTAACCGGAGGCCCAGCCCAAAATTGCTGTTTTTTTGCCTATTTCAGTGTTTCGAAGAAACGGAATATCAAACGGAGTCCAAACGGAATGAAACCTTAGGGAACGTGATCTTCTCACCGAACATGATCCAGGAGACTTGGAACCTACTCCAAGGAGTGCAAGAGGTGGTCACGAGGGTGGGGGGCGTGCCCTCCCCCTGGGCGCGCCCCTGCCTCGTGGGCCCCCTGACGCTCCACCGACGTACTCCTTCCACCTATATATACCTACGTACCCCCAACAGATCAGGGACGGAGCTAAAAACCTAATTCCACCGCCGTACCTTCATGTATCCACGAGATCCCATCTTGGGGCCTGTTCCGGAGCTCCGCCGGAGGGGGCATCCACCACGGAGAGCTTCTACATCATCACCATATCCCCTCCGATGAAGTGTGAGTAGTTTACTTCAGACCTTCGGGTCCATAGCTAGTAGCTAGATGGATTCTTCTCTCTTTTTGGATCTCAATACAATGTTCTCCCCCTCTCTCATGGAGATCTATTCGATGTAATATTCTTTTTGCGGTGTATTTGTTGAGACAGATGAATTGTGGGTTTATGATCCAGCTTATCTATGGAAAATATTTGATTCTTCTCTGACTTCTTTTATGTATGATTGAGTTATCTTTGCAAGTCTCTTTGAATTATCCGTTTGGTTTGGCCAACTAAATTGGTAGTTCTTGCAATGGGAGAAGTGCTTAGCTTTGGGTTCAATCTTGCGGTGTCCTTACCTAGTGACGGAAGGGGTTGCAAGGCACGTATTGTATTGTTGCCATCGAGGATAACAAGATGGGGTATTTATCATATTGCATGAATTTATTCCTCTACATCATGTCATCTTGCTTAAGGCGTTACTCTGTTTTTAACTTAATACTCTAGATGCATCTTTGGATAGCGGTCGATGAGTGGAGTAATAGTAGTAGATGCAGAATCGTTTCGGTCTACTTGTCACGGACGTGATGCCTATATACATGATCATTGCGGATAACCTCATAACTATGCTCAATTACATCAATTGCTCAACAGTAATTTGTTCACCCACCGTAGAATACTTATGCTCTTGAGAGAAGCCACTAGTGAAACCTATGGCCCCCGGGTCTATTCTCATCATATCAATCTCCATCACTTTATTTAGTTGCTTTGCTTTTACTTTTCACTTTGCATCTTTATACCAAAAAACCAAAAATATTATCTCTATCAGATCTCACTCTCGTAAGACCGTGAAGGGATTGACAACCCCTAGTCGCGTTGGTTGCGAGTAGCTATCGTTTTGTGCAGGTATGAGGGACTTGTGTCTGGCCTCCTACTGGATTGATACCTTGGTTCTCAAAAACTAAGGGAAATACTTACGCTACTGTGCTGCATCATCCCCTCCTCTTCGGGGAAACCAACGCAAGCTCGAACGTAGTAGTATACAGGCCCAAACTTAAAAGGTGGGATTGGCATAATTAACCTGGGATTGCAAAATGAAGCTTTGTTAATGAAGTTCCTCAACAAGTTCTATAACAAAGATGATGTGCCTTGGGGTCATTTGATCTGGGATTCTTATTATTATCAGAGAGTGCCTCATGATACTGCTTTATGTGGCTCCTTTTGGTGGAGGGACATATGCAAATTAATGGACAAATTCAGGGTTGTTACTTCAGTCACAGTTGGAAGAGGAGATTCTTTACTATTCTGGTATGATTCTTGGGAGATTGATAATTCATGCATCCCACTACAGAACAGATTCCCTAGACTGTTTTCTTTCTGCTTACAAAAGAATTCCTCTGTTTGTGAAGTGTTGCAGACTGGTGAGTTGCAGAGTTTGTTTTCCTTGCCCTTGTCAGAGTTGGCCTTTAGGGAGTTCAATCAACTGACTGAAGTTTTGGCTGGGTTCTCTCTGGATATGGCTTCTAATGATTCCTAGAAATGGAGACATGGGAAAAAGGCTGGGTTTTCAGCAAAGAAATATTATGACTTCGTTCATCAGCCAATGACTGCCAACCCTATTGTTAGTTGGATATGGAGGTCTTCTTGTACAATGTCAATTAAAATGTTTGCCTGGCTTGTCATTATGGGTAGAGTAAACACCAAGGATATGATTCAGCGCAGGAAGTGGAAGATTAATGATGGGCCTGAATGTGTTCTCTGTCTCACTGGTGCACTGGAAGACATGAATCATTTATTCTTTCAGTGCAACTTTAGTATGAGAGTGTGGAACTACCTTCAAATTACCTCAGGATATGGTTCAGATTGCACATCATGCTAGGAAGGATTTCAATAAGCCTTTCTTCTCTGAGGTGGTCTTCCTCACTTGGTGGAATATTTGGAAAGTCAGAAATGACAAAGCCTTTAGGCATATCAGACCCTCTTTCAGGCAGTGGAGGAATGGATTTATCCATGACATATCCCTCTTGGCTCACGTAATCAAGTCCGCATACGTAGAAGCATTGATCAAATGGATAGTTTTCCTACCTCCTTGAGAGATCATGCATTTGTACTTCTTTCTTTTTTCTAGTTAGCCTTTTCTTCCTTTGTTTAGACTAGCTTGTACAGTGTTCTTCTTTTCTTTTTAGTTCCTTTTCTTGAGGAACATTTCTTGTACTTATTGTTTGAAGCTTTAATAAATTGCTATGGGGTGTAAGCCCTGCAGTCTTCCAGGTCAAAAAAATAGTTTAATAGTGCTACTGATCTGTGGAGCGGGCAAGAATAGTTGGTCAACCTTTAGTAACTTCTATTGATTTACTCCAGATGCAAGTTTCTTGCATGAAGCTGACTGTTGTTTCTTATTTTTCTTCATAATTTCTTACATGGAGCTGATTGTTGTTTGTTCTTTTTCTTTAGGAGTTAAGGGTCTATTTCTGAGGGGACTCGACGTATTACCGGACATGGTTCCACCGCCGAGAGCAATCATCGAGTCCGCTGCTACCTCTTGAGCTTGCGTTGGATTTCCCCAAAGAGGAGAGGATAATGCAACAGAGTAGCGTAAGTATTTCCCTAAGTTTTTGAGAACCAAGGTATCAATCCAGTAGGAGGACACGCGCAAGTCCCTCGTACCTACACAAAACAAATAGCTCAACGCAACCAACACGATTAGGGGTTGTCAATCCCTTCACGGTCACTTACGAGAGTGAGATCTGATAGATATGATAGATAATATTTTTGGTATTTTTGGTATAAAGATGCAAGGTAAAATAAAAGGCAAAGTAAAAAATCAAAGCAATAATAAAGTGATGGAAGATTAATATGATAGAGAATAGACCCGGGGGCCATAGATTTCACTAGTGGCTTCTCTCAAGAGCATAAGTATTTTACGGTGGGTGAACAAATTACTGTTGAGCAATTGATGTAATTGAGCATAGTTATGAGAGTATCTAGGTATGATCATGTATATAGGCATCACGTCCGAGACAAGTAGACCGACTCTGCACGCATCTACTACTATTACTCCACTCATCGACCGCTATCCAGCATGCATCTGGAGTATTAAGTTAATGAAAAGAGAGTAACGCCTTAAGCAAGATGACATGATGTAGAGGGATAAATTCATGCAATATGATAAAAACCCCATCTTGTTATCCTCGATGGCAACAATACAATACGTGCCTTGCTGCCCCTCATCACATCGGGAAGCGACACCGCAAGATTGAACCCAAAGCTAAGAACTTCTCCCATTGCAAGAACTACCAATCTAGTTGGCCAAACCAAGCGGATAATTCAAGAGAATTGCAAAGATAACCAATCATACATAAAAGAATTTAGAGAAGATTCAAATATTGCTCATAGATAATCTTGATCATAAACCCACAATTCATCGGTCTCAACAAACACACCGCAAAAAGAAGATTACATCGAATAGATCTCCACGAGAGAGGGGGAGAACATTGCATTGACATCCAAAAAGAGAGAAGAAGACACCTAGCTACTAACTATGGCCCCGAAGGTCTGAGGTAAACTACTCACACTTCATCGGAGAGGCTATGATGATGTAGAAGCCCTCCGTGGTGGATTCCCTTCCGTGAGCTCAAACAGGCCCCAAGATGGGATCTCGTGGATCTGAGAAAGTTGTGGAGGTGGAATTAGGTTTTGGCTCCGTGTCGATCGTTCGAGTGCGTGAGGTATATATAGGAGGAAGAAATGCGTCGGTGGAGCAACAGGGGCCCACGAGGGTGGAGGGCGCACTGAGGGAGGGCGCACCCCCTACCTCGTGCCTTCCCTGTTGGTTGCTTGACGTAGGGTCCAATTCTCCTGGATCATGTTCGGTGAGAAAATCACGTTCCCGAAGGTTTCATTCCATTTGGACTCCGTTTGATATTCCGTTTCTTCGAAACAATAAAATAGGCAAAAAATAGCAACTCTGGGCTGGGCCTCCGGTTAATAGGTTAGTCCCAAAAATAATATAAAAGTGGAAAATAAAGCCCAAATGGTCCAAAACAGTAGATAATATAGCATGGAGCAATAAAAAATTATAGATACGTTGGAGACGTATCAGGCATCCCCAAACTTAATTCCTGCTCGTCCTCGAGTAGGTAAATGATAAAAAGATAATTTTTGATGCGGAGTGCTACTTGGCATAATTTCATTGTAATTCTTCTTAATTGTGGTATGAATATTCAGATTCGAAAGATTTAAGACAAAAGTTTAATATTGGCATAAAAATAATAATACTTCAAGCATACTAACAGAGCAATCATGTCTTCTTAAAATAACATGGCCAAAGAAAGTTATCCCTACAAAATCATATAGTCTGGCTATGCTCTATCTTCACCACACAAAGTATTTAAATCATGCACAACCCCGGGGACAAGCCAAGCAATTGTTTCATTCTTTTGACATTCTCAAAACTTTTGAAATCTTCACGTAATACATGAGCGTGAGCCATGGATATAGCACTATATGTGGAATAGAATGGTGGTTGTGGAGAAGGCAAAAAGAGGGGAAGATAGTCTCACATCAACTAGGCATATCAACGGGCTATGGATATGCCCATCAATAGATATCAATGTGAGTGAGTAGGGATTGCCATGCAACGGATGCACTAGAGATATAAGTATATGAAAGCTCAACAAAAGAAACTAAGTGGGTGTGCATCCAACTCGCTTGCTCACGAAGACCTAGGGCAATTTGAGGAAGCCCATCATTGGAATATACAAGCCAAGTTCTATAATGAAAAATTCCCACTAGTATATGAAGGTGACAAAATGAGAGACTCTCTATTATGAAGATCACGGTGCTACTTTGAATAGTCTATCTTTTTCTCTTTTTTTTTATTTGGGCCTTTTCTCCTTTTTTTTATGGCCTCTTTTCCCTTTTTTTATTGGGACAAATGCATTTTTGCCCCTAGTTGGAACCTACCCACGGGTTTTGCCCTTACTTTTCGACTCTGCTCAGTTTTGCCCTTAGATTTTGCTCCGAGGTCGCCTGAATGCCCTTTGACCGTTTGACCAATATTTTGAAAATTCATAACAAATTGATATGAACTCAGAAAAATGCAAATAAGATATCAAAATGTTCAGATAAACATTACCTTTATGTGTATGTCATTTGCATTCAGGACAAAAGTACCATTTAAACAACCTAAGGTTATTAATGTTATTAACATTATTAAAAATAAAAAGGTATAAACAATAACATTTTCAGGAATAAAAATTACACGCAAATGCAGGTGACATTTTTTGAACATCCTGCTATCTTATTTGCATTTTTTCGATTTCATATCAACTTGTTATGAAGTTTCAAAATAATGGCCAAAGTCGTTTGAGCATTCATGACAAGTTGATATGAACTCAGAAAAATGCAAATAAGATATCAAGATGTTCAGAATATGTCACCTACATTTGCATGTAATTTTTATTCCTGAAAAAAGTATTTGAATACCTTTTTATTTATAGTAATGTCAATAACATAAATAAGCTTAGGTTGTTTAAACGGTACTTTTGTCCTGAATGCAAATGACATACACATAAATGTATTGTTTATCTGAACATTTTGATATCTTATTTGCATTTTTGTGAGTTCAAATCAATTTGTTATGAATTTTCAAAGTATTGGTCAAACGGTCAAAGGGCATTTGGGCGACCTCGGAGGAAAATCTAAGGGCAAAACTGAGCACAGTCGAAAAGTAAGGGCAAAACCCGTGGGTAGGTTCCAACTAGGGGCAAAAATGCAATTCTCCCTTTTTTATTTTTCGTCCGGAGTCTCATCCCGACTTGTGGGGGAATCATAGTCTCCATCATCCTTTCCTCACTTGGGACAATGCTCTAAAAATGATGATCATCACACTTTTATTTACTTACAACTCAACATTTACAACTCGATACTTAGAACAAAATATGACTCTATGTGTATGCCTCCGTGATGTGCGGGATATGCAATGATTCATGAGTGACATGTATGAAAGAATTATGAATGGTGGCTTTTGCCACAAATACGATGTCAACTACATGATCATGCTAAGCAATATGACAATGATGGAGCGTGTCATAATAAACGGAACAGTGGAAAGTCGCATGGCAATATATCTCGGAATGGCTATGGAAATGCCATAATAGGTAGGTATGGTGGCTATTTTGAGGAAGGTATATGGTAGGTGTATGATATCGGCGAAAAGTGCGCGATATTAGAAAGGCTAGCAATGATGGAAGGGTGAGAAAAGTGTGTATAATCCATGGACTCAACATTAGTCATAAAGAACTCATATACTTATTGCAAAAATCTACAAGTTATCAAAGCAAAGTACTACGCGCATGATCCTAGGGGGATAGAATGGTAGGAAAAGACTATCGCTCGTCCCCGACCGCCACTCATAAGGAAGACAATGAATAAATAAATCATGCTCCGACTTCATCACATAACGGTTCACCATACGTGCATGCTACGGGAATCACAAACTTTAACACAAGTATTTCTCAAATTCACAACTACTCAACTAGCATGACTCTAATATTACTACCTCCATATCTCAAAACAATTATCAAGCATCAAACTTTTCTTAGTATTCAACGCACTCAAAAGAAAGTTTTACAAATCTTGAATACCAAGCATATTATTATTATTAAGCAAATTACCATGCTATTTAAGACTCTCAAAATAATTTAAGTGAAGCATGAGAGATCAATGGTTTCTATAAAACAAATCCACCACCGTGCTCTAAAAGATATAAGTGAAGCACTAGAGCAAAACTATATAGCTCAAAAGATATAAGTGAAGCACATAGACTATTCTATCAAACTCCAATTCATGTATGGCTCTCTCAATAGGTTTGTACAGCAAGGATGATTGTGGTAAACTAAAAATCAATGACTCAAATCATACAAGATGCTCCAAGAAAAACACATATTATGTGGTGAATAAAAATATAGCTCCAAGTAAAGTTACCGATGGAAGTGGACGAAAGAGGGGATGCCTTCCGGGGGCATCCCCAAGCTTTGACTTTTTGGTGTCCTTAGATTATCTTGGGGGTGCCATGGGCATCCCCAAGCTTAGGCTCTTGCCACTCCTTGTTCCATAATCCATCAAAAAAATTCACCCAAAACTTGAAAACTTCACAACACAAAACTCAATGGAAATCTCATGAGCTCCTTTAGCGAAAGAAAACAAAATACCACTTCAAGGTACTGTAACGAACTCATTCTTTATTTATATTGGTGTTAAACCTAATATATTCCAACTTTTCTATGGATTATAAACTATTTTACTAGCTATAGATTCATCAAAATAAGCAAACAACACACGAAAAACAGAATCTGTCAAAAACAGAACAGTCTGTAGTAATCTGTAACTAACGCAAACTTCTGGAACTCCAAAAATTCAGTAAAAATAGGACGACCTAGGAAATTTGTTTATTGATTAGCAGCAATTGGAATAACTATTTTATCACGTTCTGGTGATTTTAGCAATTGTTTTCGTGAACCGAAAGTTTCTGGAAATTACAGCAAGATCAAATAACTATCATCCAAGAAGATCCTATAAGTTTAACTTGGCACAAACACTAACTAAAACATAAAACCACATCTAAAAATAAGGTAGATGGATTATTTATTCTTAAACAGAAACAAAAACAAAAAACTAAAAATAAAATTGGGTTGCCTCCCAACAAGCGCTGTCGTTTAACGCCCCTAGCTTGGCATAAAAGCAAGGATAGATCTAGGTATTGCCATCTTTGGTAGGCAATTCTTCAGCAAGACATCTACCTTCTTTAGAAATTTCTTTCTTTCTAGTAATTATCAAAATTTTAGGCAACAGATCAAAAA
Source organism: Aegilops bicornis (assembly GCA_021605145.1). Lineage (NCBI taxonomy): Eukaryota > Viridiplantae > Streptophyta > Magnoliopsida > Poales > Poaceae > Aegilops > Aegilops bicornis. Next base: position 570,864,953 of record CM038672.1, read on the forward strand.
ATTCATTCATAGCAAATGGTTCCTTAATGATAGCAAAAAGATTAGGATGAATATTTATGGATTTAAGATCCGCGGTTTCCTTACTAGAGGATTCACCCTTATTTTTAGGAACATACATGAGCTTAGCAACTTTAGTAGGTGGACTTGGAGTATTTTTTACGGAAGAAAAAGCGGTTCCCAAGTTGGTAATGATACCCTCAAGTTTATCGATTCTAGAGGAATCTTGATTTATTTTATCATTAACTATGGGTTCCTTCTCCTTAAATTTTTTCAAAGTTTCTCCTACATTAGATCCATATTGGGTAACTTGATTGTGGATCTTTTTATCTAAATTTTCAATTAACTCAATGGTAGCAACTTTATTTTCAATAATTTTAAGTCTTTGCATTAAATGCTCTAAAGTTAACATAGTTCCATTAACAAAAAGAGGTGGTGAGCCGAATAAATCTATCATAGCATTATAAGAATAAAAGGTATGGCTCCCCAAGAAATTCCTTCCGGTAATGGTATCAAGGATATATCTATACCAAGGATTAGCACCTACATAAAAATTGCGGAGAAGTACTGAAGTAGATTGCTTCCTGGTAGATCTATTTTGAGCATTGCAAATTCTATACCAAGCGTCTTTTAGATTGTCTCCCTCCCTTTTCTTAAAATTTAGAACTTCATTCTCGGGAGACAACGGAGAAGATATAAGACTAGCCATAACGACAAGCAAGCGAGAAAAAGGCAAACGGAAAAGAGAGGGCGAATAAAACGGCAAGGGTGAAGTGGGGGAGAGGAAAACGAGAGGCAAATGGCAAATAATGTAATGCGAGAGATAAGGGATTGTGATGGGTACTTGGTATGTTCACTTTTGCGTAGACTCCCCGGCAACGGCGCCACAAATTCTTCTTGCTACTTCTTGAGCTTGCGTTGGATTTCCCCGAAGAGGAGAGGATAATGCAGCAGAGTAGCGTAAGTATTTCCCTCAGTTTTTGAGAACCAAGGTATTAATCCAGTAGGAGGCCACGCGCAAGTCCCTCGTACCTACACAAAACAAATAGCTCCATGCAACCAACATGATTAGGGGTTGTCAATCCCTTCATGGTCACTTACGAGAGTGAGATCTGATAGAGATGATAGATAATATTTTTGGTATTTTTGGTATAAAGATGCAAGGTAAAATAAAAGGCAAAGTAAAAAGCAAAGCAATAATAAAGTGATGGAAGATTAATATGATAGAGAATAGACCCGGGGGCCATAGATTTCACTAGTGGCTTCTCTCAAGAGCATAAGTATTTTACGGTGGGTGAACAAATTACTGTTGAGCAATTGACAGAATTGAGCATAGTTATGAGAGTATCTAGGTATGATCATATATATAGGCATCACGTCCGAGACAAGTAGAGCGACTCCTGCATGCATCTACTACTATTACTCCACTCATCGACCGCTATCCAGCATGCATCTAGAGTATTAAGTTAATGAAAACAGAGTAACGCCTTAAGCAAGATGACATGATGTAGAGGGATAAATTCATGTAATATGATAAAAACCCCATCTTGTTATCCTCGATGGCAACAATACAATACGTGCCTTGCTGCCCCTCATCCTTTGGGAAAGGACACCGCAAGATTGAACCCAAAGCTAAGCACTTCTCCCATTGCAAGAACTACCAATCTAGTTGGCCAAACCAAACGGATAATTCAAGAGACTTGCAAAGATAACCAATCATACATAAAAGAATTCAGAGAAGATTCAAATATTGCTCATAGATAATCTTGATCATAAACCCACAATTCATCGATCTCAACAAACACACCGCAAAAAGGAGATTACATCGAATAGATCTCCACAAGAGAGGGGGGAGAACATTATATTGAGATCCAAAAAGAGAGAAGAAGCCATCTAGCTACTAACTATGGACCCGCAGGTCTGAGGTAAACTACTCACACTTCATCGGAGAGGCTATGATGATGTAGAAGCCCTCCGTGGTGCATTCCCCTTCTGGTGGAGCTCCGGAACAGGCCCCAAGATGGGATCTCGTGGATACAGAAAGTTGCGGCGGTGGAATTAGGTTTTTGGCTCCGTATCTGATCGTTCGGTGGTACGTAGGTATATATAGGAGGAAGAAGTACGTCGGTGGAGCAACAGGGGGCCCACAAGGGTGGAGGGCGCTTTGGGGGGGGGCGCCCCCTACCTCGTGCCTTCCATGTTGGTTGCTTGACGTAGGGTCCAAGTCTCCTGGATCATGTTTGGTGAGAAAATCACGTTCCCGAAGGTTTCATTCCGTTTGGACTCCGTTTGATATTCACACTGAAATAGGCAAAAAACAGCAATTCTGGGCTGGGCCTCCGGTTAATAGGTTAGTCCCAAAAATAATATAAAAGTGGAAAATAAAGCCCAATATGGTCCAAAACAAGTAGATAATATAGCATGGAGCAATCAAAAATTATAGATACGTTGGAGACGTATCATCCGCCTAGCACATCGTGTCTTAGGGAATTATGCCGCCCTGAATGAGGTTGCAGCAGTCTTACTGATTGTGCCACCAAGACTCAGATTTTTCCCTCACAAAGCACAAGGGTTGCACCTGTTGTATGAAGATTTATTGAACATCCAGTTCTGTAGTATTAACACTAGATTTATTTAGTTTTGATTTGATACATCTCAGTTGCATAAAGGAATAAAAATTTCTGTCATTATCGGATATGTTTTACACGACTTCCTAGCTTTAAGTAGATAGGAAATATACCTTTATTTAATTTCACTTGTTATATGCACATGGCAATTAATTTGGATAGGACCAGTTTCTGCATTGTGATAACATTCTCATTAGTAGTAGTGATTTCTGTAGTCGGTCCAATGATGCCCCCACGTTAACCGACATGATATCACGCTAAAGGGAGTGACTATACATACAACTTGCCAAAATATCTTGAGATCAATTGCCTAAATCTTGTTCATTTTTATTTGTTGCATTGCCTAGGTTCCTATTGGAGGAGGCTATAGGCTTATTGATATTCCAGTAAGACTGTTGCTTCAACAGCGACAAAAACAAGATATTCATGATAACTCGGTTCAAATCAGCCTCTCTTAATTAATGTTCACATTCACCACACGTACCTCAGCGGGGGATTAGTTTCACTGATGGATTTGTTGAGGTAATTCTCCTTGTCTTATTGATTTAAACACAACTTATTTACGATCTTCATGTTTGTTGTCTTGGTATGTTGACTCACTAAATCACAACATTGACTGAGATTTCTTTTTGCAACAAATAGTATTGTCCGCAATGCAAATCCCTGGGGAGGCACTAGATGGTTTACTCGAACAGCGGATGTTGTGAGAAAATTATCCGGGTGCTTGAGGTCAGAAGGGTATATAGGAGCTCTGGAACTTCCTGCATGACAAGGTCACTCGATGATGTTGTGTTTACCCATGAGAATGAACCTGCTAATGCTCCCCTCACAAGCGGAAGTTTCTTGAAAGCAGGTAAAGTGGTGCAGAACTATTTCCTCTCTTCTATCTTGATGCAAATACTTCTATGATTTTGGTGTCCCAACAATGCAAGTCTTCATTTGATTCACTAGCTATATATAGAAAGGTTGTTTTATTAGTTGTTTCAAGGAACCCTTGTTTTAAAGTAACTGCCATTTCTTTTCTTGAATACGCACGACAATGATGCAAACATCATCATCCTGAGATGTACTAACTACTATACTCATTCAACGGTGTTATGCTCTTTTGCCTACTTGGGGCGAGGTTGGCATCGCTTGATAGAGCCACTGCTATCATCCTTTTATTTGGATTCCATTAATATATTATTCTGAACTAATGCGTTTTGCTAATGTAGATGGTATCAACTGCTATGATTGAAAATATATATTGGTAAAGCATCCGTCTTATAAGGTACTCCCTCTGTAAAGAAATATAAGAGCGTTTAGATCACTCTTCTTTTTGTCGATGCACATTGATTTGTTTTTTTTTTTTGCAATGGAAAAATGCTCACATATGTGGTTCTAAGTACATGTCAGTGCACGGCAGTATCCAACATGCATAATATTTTGCTTAGGAAAAATGATTATTTTAAGGTGCATGGCAGAATACAATATGCAGATTCAAAAAAAAATATATATTTTTTCCCTTTCAGAGTACAATTTATATTTAGACTTTTGATAATAACTAAATAATCGCATGGCAATGGCCTCATGGAGCACTTATTAGAATAGACTGGTAGCATGAATACAGGAAAATGTGATTTGTGCCAAGAGAAAAGTCATTATATTTTTGTAGCACATTTATGTTAAAAGTTAAAGCTGTAACTCAGGTCCTTCTCTTATCGGAGTCAATTGCATGAACACTGAACGTGTCAAAACCGAGCAGTGTATTGACTACTCATTCTGTATTACACAAGGGAACATATACTCGCTCGGTTCCTAAAGGACTAGATACAGAGCGAAATGAGTGAATCTACACTCTAAAGTATGTCTACATTCATACGTATGTAGCCTCCATTGAAATATAAAAAAAGTCTTATACTGTATTTAGGAACAGAGGAGTACACACCATTCTTACATGGTGAGCCTGGAGCCAAAACCATCCTGTCATTTATCTTCTAGCAAGTCTAGGTTCTGTGCGGGCCAAGCGGGTGCGTGTGAGGGACACAGCTTCGGTGCCTTAAAGGCACCTGCCTTTGGGTCACTGACATGTGGGCCAGCCACCTGTTGGACCCACATGTCATAGACACAAAGGCAGGTGCCTTAAGGCACCGAAGCATAATCCGCGTGCGAGTGATACAAATTTTATTGTCGCCGTTTGTTTACCGACTCAAATTGTTCTCAGTGATGATCTTTCTCCCCAGAGGTTTGCAACAAAATCTTTGAGAGTTTTATTTGTCATTCACGTGAGTTCTATTTGTCTCCCCAGAGGTGTACATCTAAGTTAGTTTTGTTGGAATATGAGCAATTTACCAAATAACTTTGCTAACAGAAATACTAGATAAAGCATGACTAATATAGCAGAGATAAAGCAAGTCATGCAATCTGACAGAGAGAAGGTAAATAGCATGTGCATATATGAACTTGGACTAAACACATCTAGAATAGACACTAGATAAAGTTGCATATATGAAGTAGAACCTAACATATGTAGGGCAGAAACTAGAGCAAAGAACTGTGGCAGGACATCTAACAGAAAGAGCAAGAACACGTACGGGACAGCAGCAGTAGAAGCGCTGGACTTGGGGTCGACATCCTCTCCAGCCATGTCGTTGATGAGGTTGTAGACGTAGGGGAAGAAGTCATCGTCGGGGGAAGTAGTCATCGGAGTCCGTGATGAAGAAGCGAGTAGTCGCGCGGAGCGCTCCCCAAAAACCTTATCACCCTTCTCCTGTACAGGACTCAAAAGGTACGGTTCCGGAGGCCTACTGTACCGACCTGTGGTGCACGCCGCAAGCCAGGATGGGGAAGATCGTAGCAGTAGCTCAGTGGTCAGGAACTTGGAGGCGAGAGGGTTGTGTTGTTCTGGCGTGTCTCTCTGGGAGGAGCGACCTCCCTTTTATAGGCACATGAGAGGGACGCGAACAAGCTGCGACGGGAGATGAAGCAACGGTGGGAGACGAAGCGAATAGGCAGAGGCCGAAGAGGCGCGCCGTTCGAATTTAGTTCCACTACAAAAAACGTTTCAGCTCCCACGTGACCGTTCGTATACCCGTGGCAAAAATTTAGACATCGGCTCGTTCCCGCAACCCGCGGCGCGTCGTGACGAGGCATGGCATGGCGTGGCGGGGGGCAGAGGAGGAGCACGCGTGGATGTTCCTCTTGTTCCTATCCTCATACATGTGGAGAAAGAGCCTTCCTTATAAAGAGGTCCAACTCCCTCCAAACTAGCAATGTGGGACTAAACTTTTGTTCCACCTCTTGCCTTGCACGAATGGGCTGCGTGGGCCTCTAGGAATTTCTGAAACTGCTGTTGGGCTAGGCCCAAAATAGACAAAATTCCAGCAATCCCCCACCAGATCCCAGAGGTACACAAAATTTGCCTTTGGTTCCAAAACACTGTTTTATATACCGGTACTGAAGTGGAGACTGTTAAGTTGAACTTCCACCTAGAACTCTATGCTACACTAGTAAGCAACTTGAACAGTGGACTGGGCCTTGAACTGCAAGTTTTCTGCGAATCTAGCTTCACATAAAGCCTTGACTGATACGTGGCTACCGTGGGTCTTCCCCGCGGGCTTATGCGTCATACTCCAAGACCTTTCATGAGTTTACTAGAGAGAACCCTACTCTCATAGATTGCGATGTTTAACAATCAGACTCATATAGGTGTGTTCTTCAAAAGATGTACTACAGGACAACAACTCTGCTTAAAAGAGCCACTTATAACACATTAAGATATACATCAACCTGCCATGCAGATTAGAAGAGTATTGCATCTTCATGGAGTGGTATTGTTAATAGTAAGGATACTCTCCTCTCAGTTGACCAACATCTTGTCTTCCATATCTAATTCACGGGATCTCGGATCACAAAGAATAGGTTACCACTGTGAACAACTCATATTGTGGGTCTCATACCCATCTCCCTCGATGCATTATCTATCACATTACGTGATAGACCCTTAGTAAAAGGATCTGCCAGATTTTTAGACGTTTGGATATAATCCGATGCAATAACTCCGGAGTTTTTCATTTTCCTGATAGACTTTAACCTTCTCTGAACGTGTCTTGATGGCTTCATGTTATCCTTTGAGCTGCTCACTTTCGTGATCACAGTTTGATAGTCGCAGTTCGTAAGGACACCCGGTACAGGTTTCTCAACAACTAACAAGTCATTCAAGAGCCGACGAAGCCAATCTTCTTCGACCGTAGCTGTATCTAGTGCTGTGAGTTCTGCTTCCATTGTTGATCTCGTTAAGATGGTATGCTTGCAAGACTTTCAAGAAACAGTGCCACCTCCATGAGTGAATACATAACCGCTCGTGGCCTTTATCTCATCAGCATCTGAGATCCAGTTTGAGTCACTATACCCTTCAAGCACCTTTGGGTGCCCGGTGTAGTGAATTCCATAATTCACAGTGCCTTTCAAATAACGCAAAACTCTCTCTAGAGCTTTCGAATGCACATCTCTTGGTTTTGAGACAAACCGACTCAGTTTGCTAACAACAAAAGAGATGTCAGGTCTTGTAGCACTGGCTAAGTACATAAGCGAGCCAATAATCTAAGAATATTTCAATTGATCTCTAGCAATTCTTTGATTCTTTCGAAGTAACATACTTGCATCATATGGTGTTGGAGAGGGCTTGCAGTCACTATAGCCAAAGCGACTCAAGATCTTTTCCACATAGTGAGATTGAAGCAATGTAATCCCACCATCATCGTCTCTCAACAACTTGATGTTCAGAATGACATCAGCCTCTTCTAAATCCTTCATCTCAAAACAGCGAGATAGGAAATCCTTGACCTCCTTAATAACATTCAGATTTGTTCCGAAAATCAGCATGTCATCAACATACAAGCAAAGGATAACTCCCTCGCCCCCACCATGGTGATTATACACACATTTGTCAGCTTCGTTTACAACAAAGCCTGCAGCTGTTAAAGTTCTTTCAAACTTCTCATGCCACTGTTTAGGTGCTTGCTTGAGTCCATACACGACTTTCAAAGAACTTGCACACTTTTCTTTCCTGACCATCTAGTACAAACCCATCTGGTTGTTCCATATAAATTTCCTCGTCCAACTCTCCATTTAGGAAAGCAGTCTTAACATCCATTTGATAAACGAGAAGACCATGCGGGGCAACTAGTGAAAGTAGAACTCGAATAGTGGTCAGTCGAGCCACATGTGAGTAAGTATCAAAGAAGTCTTCACCTTCCTTTTGGGTATAACCCTTAGCCACGAGATGAGCCTTGTACTTTTCAATAGTACCATCAGGCCTAAGCTTCTTCTTGAATACCCATTTGCATCCTATAGGTTTGCACCCATAAGGACGATCAGTTATCTCCCAAGTTTCATTCGCCAAGATGGAATCCATCTACTTCTGAACCGCTTCCTTCCAAGAAGTCGGCATCTTCGGATGCATAGGCCTCTGAAATAGAACTGGGAGTGTCATCTATGAGATACACAAGAAAATCATCACCAAAGGACTTTGCAGTCCTCTATCTCTTGCTCCTAGTAGGAACTTCATTGTTCTCCTCCACATGACTTTAAAAGTGTTCCGTCAAAATGACAGGTTCGGTAATTGTAAATGGTTCCTGATTCGATGAACTAGGCATCTCCTGATTAGATGAGGTAGCCATATCCTTCATGGGAAAGATATCTTCAAAGAAAGTTGCATCATTCGACTCCATGATCGTACCGACATGAATGTCAGGTACCTCAGATTTTACAACCAAGAATCTATAACCAATGCTATAAAAAGCATATCCTAGGAAAACACAATCCACAGTTTTTGGTCCAAGCTTGCATTTTTTTGAAGTTGGCACATTGACTTTCGCCAAACAACCCCAGGTTCGTAGATAAGAGAGCTTTAATATTTTCTTCTCTCATTCCTCGAATGTAGTTATCTCTTTGTTCTTTGTGGGAACTCGGTTTAGGAAATGACATGCTGTCAATATCGCCTCCCTCCACCATGCCTTGGAGGGACCCGATGTGTCTAACATGGCGTTAACCAAATCAGTTAGAGTACGATTCTTTCTTTCGGCCACCCCATTTGACTGAGGTGAGTAGGGAGGCGTCCTCTCATGGATTATACCATGTTCCGCACAAAAAGCATCAAATTCATTGGAAAAATACTCTCCACCACGGTCGGACCTAAGCCTCTTGATTTTTTGATCAAGTTGGTTTTCCACTTCAGCTTTATAGATCTTGAAAAAGCTCAAAGCCTCATCCTTAGATTTCAGAAGATACACACGACAGTATCTAGTGGAGTCATCAATTAACGTCGTGAAATATTTCTTTCCACCTTTTGTCAAAACACCATTCATTTCACATAGATCTGAATATATGAGCTCTGGTGGTGCAAGATTTCTCGTTTCCGCAGTCGTGTGAGACTTACGAGGTTGCTTAGCTTGCACACAAACTTGACACTTAGATCCCTTGACAGTGGTGAAACTAGGGATTAAGTTCAACTTCGATAGTCACGACATGCAACCAAAGTTAACATGACAAGGACGTGAATGCCACACATTTGATTCACTATTGTTGCAAACATGATTAACAACTTTGTTGCAAACGTCTGATAAAAATAAACGAAACATGCCTCCTGACTCATAGCCTTTACCAACAAAGGTTCCATACTTGGATATTACAAATTTATTCGACTCAAAGACAAGCTTATAGCCATCTCTACACAGAAGAGATCCGCTAACAAGATTTTTACTGACGCAGGGGACATAATGCACGTTCTTCAGCCACACGATCTTCCCCGAAGTAAACTTCAGATCGACCGTGCCAACACCACGAACAGAAGCACTTGAACCGCTGCCCATCGACAGCTTGAAGTCCCTGCGGCCTGATAATACGAAAACATGGAAATATCACCACATACATGCACATTAGCACCCGTGTCAATCAACCAATCAGGAGAATGACATACTGAAAGAATAGTGGGAAATATACCATACCCAGGATCCTTCATGTCAATGTATCCAATGACAACATTAGCGGTCTTGCCGCCTTTCCCAGGATGACACTTGTCATAGCGATTAGGGCAACTAGGAGCCCAATGATCAGGATCCCCACACACATGACAAACACCTTTCTTCTTGTCATTCTTCTTCTTGAAGTTCGTGTGCTGCACAGCCTTGTTCTTCCCATCAAACTTTGCTTTACCATCAAACTTGCCCTTGTTCTTGAACTTGTGGGGCTGGAAGTTCTTGTTCTGTACCAGATTGGCACTAGATCCTCCCTCAATACCTCGAGCACGTGTGTCCTTTGCTCTCGCCTTTTCTTCGACATCAAGAGTACCAATGAGATCCGGAATGGAAAACTTCTGTCTCTTATGCTTCAGTAAGGTAGAAAAGTTCCTCCACGAAGGAGGAAGCTTGGTGATGATACCTCCGACAACAAACTTGTCCGGTAGCATACAGTTGAAGTGCTCAAGTTCTCTAGCAAATGGCTGTATCTCATGAGCTTGCTCAACCACGGGGCGCTCTTCAGTCATCATGTAATCATAGAATTGCTCCATGATGTACAACTCAGTGCCGGCATCCGAGACCCCAAACTTGGCCTCGAGTGCGTCCCACATATCTTTTCCATTGTCAATTGACGCATAAGCATCAACTATGTTCTCACCAAGAACACTCAAGAGAGCAGCCTTAAACAGAGTATCCATTTTACGAAAAGCTTGTTCTGTTGTGCATCAAGCTCCCCTTCAGGCTTGCCAAGCGTGGCGTCATAGCAACTCATGGTTTGAAACCATAAGACTGCTCTCACGCGCCACCTCTTATAGTGGATACCCTCAAACATAGGAGGTCTCATGGAAGCAGCAAAACCACTTGGGGTAAATTGCATATAATAAGGTTTTTGAATTGTTGGAAATATGAGCAATTTACCAAATAACTTTGCTAACAGAAATACTAGATAAAGCATGACTAATATAGCAGAGATAAAGCAAGTCATGCAATCTGACAGAGAGAAGGTAAATAGCATGTGCATATATGAACTTAGACTAAACACATCTAGAACAGACACTAGATAAAGTTGCATATATGAAGTAGAACCTAACATATGTAGGGCAGAAACTAGATCAAAGAACTGTGGCAGGACATCTAACAGAAAGAGAAAGAACACGTATGGGACGGCAACAGTAGAAGCGATGGACTTGGGGTCGACATCCTCTCCAGCCATGTCGTTGATGAGGTTGTCGACGTCGGGGAAGAAGTCGTCGTCAGGGAAGTAGTCGTCGGAGTCCGTGATAAAGAAGTCAGTAGTCGCGCGGAGAGCTCCCCAAAAACCTTATCACCCTTCTCCCGTACATGACTCAAAAGGTGTGGTTTCGGAGGCCTACTGTCCCGACCTGCGGTGCACGCTGCAAGCCGGGATGGGGAAGATCGTAGCAGTAGCTTAGTGGTCAGGAACTTGGAGGCGAGAGGCTCGGCTCATTCCCGCAACCCGCGGCGTGGCGCGTCGGGGCGTGGCGAGGCAGGCGGCGGAGGAGCAGCGCGCGTGGATGTCCCTCTTGTTCCCACCTCATACATGTGGAGAAAGAGCCTCCCTTATAAAGAGGTCCAACTCCCTCTAAACTAGCAATGTGGGACTAAACTTTTGTTCCATCTCTTGCCTTGCACGAATGGGCTGCGTGGGCCTCTAGGATTTACTAGGAATTTCTGAAACTGCTATTGGGCTAGGCCCAAAATAGACAAAATTCCAGCAAGTTTGGCAAACTTAGTTTATTTTACATTCAAAAGTTAGCTTGGCAAACTAGCTTGACAAGGTATGCCCGGCTTCGATAAGCGAGGGATGACGGCGGCATGCCTTCGACTCGCTCCAGTGTTTGTAATCATCGCTAGGTGGTCCACAGACATGGTTGTAATTTTTATTACCTCTCTTATTATTTTTACCGTCATGTTTGAAGATGAATAGATTGGAAGTTTCTTGCAAAAAAACTATAGAAATATAATAGTGTAATGGATATAAATGACCATACTGTGGGCAACATGTCATAGCTATGCCTGGATATAAGAACATGGAGATTGCTAACTTAAGATCAATCTTTGGTGTAGTTTTAGGTCCGTGTGGTTGGTGATCAAGCTGGTAGATTTAGGATCTGACTTGTTGTACAGTGGTGTATATTTCTAATAAATAATACCTGACCATGCTTTTATTAAATTGAGCCCCTTAGTTGGTGAACGATCACCAGGAGGTTCTGGCATTTGCGAACGATTTTGCAGGCATTTTTAGTTTGAACTGCAATTGTTTGATCTCGTCTCAAGACTAAAATTGCCATAAAAAGGGTTTGCTTGCCATCCCTCTCTCAGCGCCTGGTCGCAAGTTGGCTTTTCTGTATTAAATTTACAAAGCTCGTTTCCCATCAAATTGTGTCAAGTATCAAATTTGTGATCCTGCTATAAGTTACATAGGTTTTACAGATATTAAGCAGATCGCATTGTTCATAATGGCCTTTTTAGTTCAACAAAATTCATGTGAACTGAAATTAGCTTGGGAATATCTAGATATTTTACTAAGCAACTAAATTTTGTCTTGCAATATTTTGTACTGCAATTAGATTTATAGTGTTCTAATATAGAATCACGGTCAATCCTGTTGCAGTACTAAATGTTCATGTTGAAGTAGTCAGGAGTGCGGTACGAGCCATCAGCAATAGTGATCCAAGTATCGAGAACTGTGACGGTGTGACAACTGGGAATTGCGTCATCTGGTATTAAAGGAGAGAGCTCCAGCGAGAAATGTCCCGCTACGGCGGGAAACCAAGTGGGAAAGGGAGGGTCTGACATGAAAAGGGAAGAGTGTGTAGTCGGGGTAAGTTTTCTGTGTTGGGACGATGTGTTGGAGATAACATGGCAGATAGTCCGGACAACCATATTTTTGTCCCACATATTGGCTGGTTTTGGGAAGCCCGAAATGTCCGAATGGTTGAATTTTGGGTGACGCTCGTTTGATGTCAGAACATGCCCGGACATATGAAAGAAAAGTAATGTTCACCTTGAAGACGATCTTATTAATTTGTTTAATTTATATATATGCATTGTAGCCCGTAGCAACGTACGGGCATTCTACTAGTTATATTTAAAAACAGAGGTAGTATCAAAGTAACTCCAAATTCAGCTGAATCGAAGGCACAAACAGCTGCAGTACGAATACGGAGGTGACAGCATGTAACTTGACCAAACAGAACAGTGACACCGGGGCATACTGTAGATCGGACTCCACGGCATTTGACTTAGATGTTCATCACTCATTAGGAGCCAGCTCGCTCAATGCTAGTCGGAGGCTTCATCAGAAGATGAATCCGCAGGAGAGGCGGCTTTGGGAATGCCAAGCGGTGTCTCGTCAGACCCCAGCAGGCACCTGGGGCGCAAGTTGACCCCACAGGGACTACACCTGTAGCGCCAGGAGCAGTCAGTGCTACAGTGCGTGCACTTTGTTGTTGCCTTCGCCATGGTGAGGACGACGAGATCCACCGGGTGCAACGGCGAGACTGCCGCGGCTGGCAGCTGGGAGCAGATAGGGTGCACGTCGAAGTCGGTCGCGCGGCAGCTGTAGCGCATGCCCACGATGGGCGTGTCGCACAGGTCGCACATGCACGAATCGACCGGGTCCATGGCGGGCAGTAACGTCAGCGGGTGCTGCCCGTGGAATGGAAGGAGCGCGGCCGACGGGCACGTCGCGCAGAACTCGTGCAGGTCGAAGTCGCAGGCGTCGCAGCGGTAGCGGAAACCCGCTCCGTTGCAGCCGCAGACATTGCAGCGGAAGCCGGCGCCGGCGGCGGAGCACCCTCCTTGGGATCCGACTTGCCTGCTTCCTTTTCATGCTCTCATCCGTGCTCCCACTTCATCCTACGGCTGTCATTTTTCCCTTTTCCTTTCTAATCTAATCATCTCCCCCCTGATTTTAAGGGGGTGGGGCTGGGTCTTATTTTGTTCCAATCAAATCATGCCACGTATGCGGAAGCACAGATGGGCGCACGTGGAGGGAGCAGGCAAGTCTCGTCCTGCTCCTTGTGGGCGTCGTGGAAAATCTGCTTCAGCATTTTGCGTGTGTTTCCTGGGAATGGAATGGGAAGCTGAGGAAATTGCGAGTGTTTATATACTGTAGAGATCATCGGTGGACTGGGTGGGTAATAACTCCTGGAATTCTAGGAGGCGGGATGGAATACGAGCAGACACACGTACTAGCAATAATTTTGTCAAAAAAAAGTACTGGCAATAAACTCGGAGCCAGAATTCTAGGAGGTGGAAGGAGGTCCGGTCCAGCAGACTCGTGTGTTCTTTCGGCTAGCTGCGCCGACCATCTACAGGCTGCCTCCTAGAATCCTCTAAAAAGCAAATACTCCCTCCGTCAGCTAAAGAGTGAACGTCCCGATATTCTAAGATAAATTAAGGATTTTGCAAAAAATCCCTCCCACCACTCAATTAAGGTGCCATCAACTTTGACATGATGACCCACAAGTGTAGGGGGTTTATCGTAGTCCTTTCGATAAGTAAGAGTGTCGAACCCAACGAGGAGCAGAAGGAAATGACAAGCGGTTTTCAGTAAGGTATTCTCTGCAAGCACTGAAATTATCGGTAACAGATAGTTTTGTGATAAGATAATTTGTAACGGGTAACAAGTAATGAAAGTAAATAAGGTGCAGCAAGATGGACCAATCCTTTTTATAGCAAAGGACAAGCCTGGACAAACTCTTATATGAAGGAAAACGCTCCCGAGGACACATGAGAATTATCATCAAGCTAGTTTACATCACGCTCATATGATTCGCGTTCGTTGCTTTGATAATTTGGTATGTGGGTGGACCAGTGCTTGGGTGCTGCCCTTTCTTGGACAAGCATCCCACTTATGATTAACCCCTATTGCAAGCATCCGCAACTACAAAATAAGTATTAAGGTAAACCTAATCATAACATGAAACATATGGATCTAAATCAGCCCCTTACGAAGCAACGCATAAACTAGGGTTTAAGCTTCTGTCACTCTAGCAACCCATCAGCTACTTATTACTTCCCAATGCCTTCCTCTAGGCCCAAACAATGGTGAAGTGTCATGTAGTCGACGTTCACATAACACCACTAGAGGAAAGACAACATACATCTCATCAAAATATCGAATGAATACCAAATTCACATGACTACTTATAGCAAGACTTCTCCCATGTCCTCAGGAACAAACGTAACTACTCACAAATCATATTCATGTTCATAATCAGAGGGGTATTAATATGCATAAAGGATCTGAACATATGATCTTCCACCAAATAAACCAACTAGCATCAACTACAAGGAGCAATCAATAGTACTAACAACCCACAGGTACCAATCTGAGGTTTTGGGACAAAGATTGGATACAAGAGATGAACTAGGGTTTTAGAGGAGATGGTGCTGGTGAATATGTTGATGGAGATTGACCCCCTCCCGATGAGAGGATTGTTGGTGATGACGATGACGATGATTTCCCCCTCCCGGAGGGAAGTTTCCCCGGGAGAACAGCTCTGCCGAAGCCCTAGATTGGTCCGCCAAGGTTCCGCCTCGTGGTGGCGGAGTTTCTTCCCGAAAGCTTGCTTATGATTTTTTTTTTCCAGGGTAAAAGACCTCATATAGCAGAAGATGGGCACCGGAGGCCTGCCATGGGGGCCACGAGACAGGGGGCGCGCCCCCCACCCTCGTGGATGGTGGGTGGCCCTCCTCTGGTAGTTTCTTTGCTCAGTATTTTTTATTAATTCCAAAAATGACTTCCCTGGAGTTTCAGGACTTTTGGAGTTGTGCAGAATAGGTCTCCAATATTTGCTCCTTTTCCAGCCCAAAATTCCAGCTGCCGGCGTTCTCCCTCTTCATGTAAACCTTGTAAAATAGGAGAGAATAGGCATAAGTATTGTGACATAAAGTGTAATAACAGCCCATAATGCAATAAATATCGATATAAAAGCATGATGCAAAATGGACGTATCATGCCACTGTTTTGATTCCTAGAGAAGAGAGACGTAAAATAATAAGGGGAGTGGGCTCCTATGCAAGAGCCAAACTATACACGTGCTCGTAGGCAAAAACAATAAATATGAAGAAAAAGACAGAGAGAGAAGATGAAAAAATAGTACTCTTATATCCAACCTTATAACCACTAGTAGAAAACAACCCATTTGTCCCGGTTCCAGAGGCCCTTTAGCCCCGGTTCTGGAACCGGGCATAAAGGGTCGGGACTAAAGCCCAAAACCTTTAGTCTGGGTTCGCTTACGAACCGGGACAGAAGGGTCTCCACGTGGCCGATGCAGGGAGCCCAGGCAGGAGGACCTTTAGGCACGGTTGGTAACACCAACCGGGAAAAAAGGCATCCACGCGTCAGCAGCTGGCAGGAGCTGGTGTTTTTGTTTTTTTAAGGGGGGGAGGGGTTAGGGGTTTTGGAGGGTTATTTTAGGGTTTTCATATATTGTGTTAGCTAGCTAATAGAGAGAAGTGTTCTCTCTTTCTCCGTGCTTGGTCGACGCTAGCTACTATATACATATAGAGAGAACCTCGGGCCCCTGCTCTTTTGAGGCGAGCCTCAGGCTCCTAGTCTCGTCTTGGTTCACCTATGCTCAATGACGACGCAATGTCGCCTCCCCAACTTGCTAATCGTCTTGAACTTCCATGGCAGAGCGCTCAGTCAAGGTTTGTGTTAAGCTTTGGCACAAGGTTCGTGTTAAGCTTTGGCACTCGTTGATTGTGGATGCTCCTCTGTTGTGCCATGAGGTTTGATACGCACGCCAGTGCGGTGTGTTAGGCTGTTTGTAGAGTCTTGGTATTGTGATCCCTTGACGCACCCCTCATCTACTGTCGGATTTCGGGTTCCGGCAGACCCTTGAGGTTCGAACACTGGGGAGCGCGTGGAGATCTCGCCCTCTACCTACCTGCACCCCGCCATCTCGCTTGGATCTAAACTACGAAAGGAACAACACAGGAGACACAGGGTTTATACTAGTTCGGGCCACCATTGTGGTGTAATACCCTACTCTAGTTTGTGGTGTGGTGGATTGCTTCTTGGGCTGATGGTGATGAACAATACAAGGAAGAACAGCCTCGCGAGGGTCTGTTCTTGGCCGGGCGATGAACTGCTTGGAGGAGTTCAGTCGCTCCCTCTCTTTCTCTCTCTCCTCAAGATCCAGCTGCCTCTACCCTGTGGGAGGCTAGTCCTATTTATAGGCGAAGGCCCTGGGCCTCTTCCCAAATATTGAGCGGGAAGGGCGCTAACAATTGGCCATTTTGAAGGGGAACATCTGGTACACTTATCTGACTAAAGTTGGTCCTCGCTTTGTCAAAGGCTCTGGTGGTGACGCCTTGGCTTGGGCTCCACAATGACTTCCTTCCTGCTGTTGGGCTGGTCTTGGTCTTGTTGCACGAAATGGGCGCCTTTGCTTGATGCTCTCGCTGCGCTTGCTTCCTTTGCACCAAAGAGGAAAGGAGGACCTGCTTGTGGCTGGCGCCCTTGGCACCCTTGGTCGTCATGGCTTGCGCCATGAGCACCTCGTGAGGTACCCGCCTTGATCTCTCCGCCTCCTCGCGAGCGGCTGATGAGGCCGTGCTCGAGGAAGCTCCTGTCGTCCGCCCATGAGGCTTGGCCCCTCGCGAGGGTCTTGAGCTGCGTTGATGAAGACGGGCGTAATGGGCCCCTTTGAGCCACGCCATAGGCCGCGGCGAGCAAGTCTGGGGACCCCGTTCCCGAACGCCGACAAGAGCTCCCTGTGCCCAAGGCGCGCCCGGACTTGGCCGAGCAGAGAGGCGAAAGGGCAAGTGCGAAGCGCCGCGGGCCCTAACAGCCTGCGGCCTTGGGCGCCGCGTGGCGGTTGATTGGACGTGGGTGCCTTAGCATCCACGCGAGTTGATAAAGGAGCGACGTCTGCCTAGGCTTTGCTTCCCTTGCTTTCTCTGGTTACTGCTCAGATCCCCTTTCTTGCGCCTCTCCTTCCTGCCTGCGAAATCTTCAGATCCGCCATTGACGCCCTAGCAAGGCATGGCGCCTCGCCAGACCCCGGCCGGAGCTTGGTACTCGCCTGCCCTGGACTCGCCGAACGTGTCAGAGGCGAGCCTTGCCCGGGTGCGCCAGATGGTTGCGGCGCAGGGCATCGACGGGGCGAAGGTGTTCAAGGCCGGCTCCATCCTCCCTGAGGGCCAAGGGAGCACCTTCTATACACTCTTTGTAAGCGCCATTGTTGCCGGTCTGATGCCTCCCTTTTCCGAGTTCTTCTTCTCTGTCCTCCGCCATCACAAGCTACAAGCTCTGCATCTCCACCCCAACTCTATTCTCCTTCTGGCGATCTTCGCCTACTATTGTGAGGCTCACGTCGGGGTGCAGCCCTCAGTGGCCCTGCTGCCCCACTATTTCTCCCTCCGGACCTCTCGTGGTTCCCTCTCTGCGTGTCACGAAGCTTCTGCGTGTCTGGTAGCTCCATCGCCATTTCGAACCCCGGGAAGAGGATTGAGGGCTTGAGAGCAAGTGGGTTTTGGTAGATGTTGGGCGCATCCACCCTCGGCTAATCTTGCCCACGGAGCACCCCACGCACTCAAGCGATTGGTCTCGAGTGGAGCTCGTGGACCCCATGTGAGGCCGGTGTTGGAGAAGATGGACATGGATCTGAGGCCGCCCAGCATGGCGGCGGCGAAGCTGACCGGCGTGTCGCTGCTGAGGGAATTCCTGGAGCACCAGCTGGCTCCGCTTCGTCAGTACCCACTTCCGATGTGGAGGCCCCACCCGAGCCCCGCGGTCTTGGCCGACGAAGACACAGCTACGGTTCTCCATTCTTTGGTCGGGGCGACGTGGCGAGGTTGGAGGGCGCTCCTATGCCCTGTTCCTCCGCTGACGGCCGGGAGCAGGTAGTGGAGTCCATGCCCGTCTTCAACGAGGCGGGCCGTGCTCATGGAGGTTCCCGAGACCCGGTGGGCGTGTCCTCCGGCGACTCCAGCGAGGAGAAGGGAGAAGGGGAGGCGGGAAGGAGGGCTCGACTCGAGGCGACCGATGGAGAGTCGAGGCTCCCTCCCTCGACGCAAGTCCCCATTCTCCGCCTCTCACCGGCGGCGACGGCAGCGAGGATGATGATGAGCAGGGCGGCGGAGCTTGCCCCGATCTCGAAGAAGGATAGGACCGGGCTGATCCCCCGCGGGTCTGCCCCGGCCCCGAGGCGATCCGTAGGCGCGCCTTCTTCTCCCGAGCTCCTTGAGGCTGATCCTTGCAGCCGGCTCTCGGGCTTCAAGTATGGCCGGAGGTTGCTCGAGCCATGAGCGGCGACCGATAAGTGCTCGATTCCTATCTTATTTCTTGTTTTGTTGCTGAGGCTTGACATCTGTATCTCTTGGCTAGGCTGGCGCCTGCGGCAAAGAAGCCGAAGGGATCTCATGAGGTTCCATCTAGGGCAGTGCCTCTGCCCGTGAAAGAAGGTGACCGCAATGCATGGGTCTCTCCTTCCCGGTCGTCCTCATGAGGCCTGGCTGAGCTGGCTGGGGCGAGCTCAGCCCCCACGGCCCAAGCGGCTCCCGAGGTGCCCTTGCTCGATCTTGCCACCACGGTAGTTGGGGCACAGAGCTCCGCCTCGAGATACTATGGTCACGCCGCCTTCTCCTCCTACCCCACCGACTGCTGCTCTCCGACTCCTCCTACCGTTCTGGATCGTGCTGCTGCCGAACTGGACCGGCTGCGGCAGGATCTTTTGGGCGCCGACCCTCGTCTAGTGGCCGGGCGCTTGGAGCTGGCTTCTGGCTGGATTCGCTCCGACGCTTCGATTCGGGCGGCGCTGGTCCAGGCCTCGACGGCTTGCGACGAGGAGAAGCAGGCCGTCCTTGGGGCGAAAGCTGCTCGCGACGCCGCCTTGGGGGAGGTAGCCGGTGTCTGAGGTCGCTGCAAGGCGCTGGAGAGCGAGCTGCAGGGCCTGCGGGACCAGCTCGCCAAGGAGGCCCGCCTTCGCCAAGAGCAGGAGGAAGGCATGAAAGCTCGCGAGGTGGCCGTCAAGGATCGGGACGCCAAGCTCAAGAAGCGCCGTGAACGCCTAGGCGTCTTTGGAGCAAGAGTTGGAGGCGAGGAAGGTCGACCCGGACGGCAAGGCACGAGGTCCTTGCCGAGGATCGCGTGGCCTTCACGGAGATGGAGGTGAAGGCTCGCACCTTCTTGAGGAGCTTTACGATAGCGGCTGGAGAGCCCAGCGGCGCGGAAGGGCGACCCTGCCAAGCTGCTTCCCTTCCTGGTTCAAGCGCTCTTGAAGATGTCGCCCTTGGCCTTGGCCCCTCTGGCGGAGGCCGAGGCGCGTGTCTTGTCTTCTGCGTGCCAGGTCTGACCCACGTCTACCTTCGCGTTCCCAACGTCGACCTCGACGACTTCTTTGGAGCAATGACGAGCTTGCTTCTTGAGGCCGTGAAGGGTCGTGCGGAGGCTCTGCTGGGAAGTTCCGGGCCTTGACGCAAGCGAAGCCGGCGCTGCCAACCCTGCGGCTCCACAAGGCGAACCCGCTCCGTGCAACTCCACCGCCGACAAGTGACTCCGTTGTGGCTCCTGTTCTGCTTTTAATTCCTGCACATGTATCATGCCTCGGGGAGGCGTTTAAACTTGCATTTGGCCTTGTGATAACAGTTATGGACTGTAATATTTGCTTTCGAATTCCTTGAAATTTGTGCTTTTCCTTCCTACTTGCTTATGTTCTACGCCGGCAGAGCCCGGCCCCACAAGCTCTGAGCTGCTAGCCCCGACCGGAAACCAGGGCGGGACCAAGGAGTGAGGGCTACATGACAAGTTAGGCTCTGAGTCGCGATGCTCGGGAGTCCCCTTAGCGCCACGAACAACAAGTAGGGAGGTGAGATGTGGGTGGATCTACCGTTCTACGTCTGCAGAGCCCGGCCCCGCGCATACCTCAACCGCCGTTAGCCTTTTGTAACTAAGGAGTGAGGGGCTACGTGACCAGTTAGGCTCTTGAGTCGCGATGCTCAGGAGTCCCCCTTGACGCTCAAACGGCCTTCGTACCTTGGCTCCGCTCGGGGAGGACCGTGTGACGAACCAGGCCCGAGGGGCCTGGCTGGGTGGCGTGCATCTGGGCGTTACCAGTGCAGCCCGTGCCCAGCCCTCATGGCGGCACTCCCGAGGAGGCGTTGCGATGAGGCCAGACAATCGAGCTCTGGGCTCCACGAGGTTGATGCAGCCCGGGGCCACCCTCGATTGTTTATCACCAGCGGAGCATAGCGCTTCCGTGTATGTGTCTGGGCATAGCCGCTCCTCGGTAGTGTCGTCGGCCAGCGAGCATGGTGCTTCCAGCAGTGCGTGGGAGGGGCTCCCACGGGAGGAGCCCGGGCGTCTCTGACCCATACGACACGTGGCTTGCACGGTAGGGCTGACGAGGTGTATCTGGGCACCCGTGAGCGGCCAAGACGGGACTCCACGGGCCCCTACCTCAAGGCGGGTTGCGCCTTTGGCACTGGTCCTTATCTTGTGATGTGTTCTTGCAGATTTGGTTAGATGCGGCGCTCTCGTCCTCGGGTCCGGCCCTCGAGCTGGTCTCAGCCGTCGCTGGTATGCCAGGTCGCGATGCCGTGGACAAGGCCAGAGGGTGAGGGCTGGAGAGCCAGTAGGAGCCCTGAGTCGCGATGCTCAGGTACCCCCCCTTTAACGTGCAAGCGGTCGACATGAATGAAGAAAAGGTGCCATGGATTGGCATCAAATAACAAGCATGATGGGTCGAATGCATGACCCGAAATAAATGCAAGAGGGATACATGCCGCCGGGTTTGGCCCGAGCGACTTGGGGATGATGCAGCCGAAGGCGCCCCAACAAGATAAGCTAGGAACATGAAGTAAAGGGATACACGCCGCGAGGATGGACCCACGCTGCTGGGGAATAATGCAGCCACAGGCGCTCCAGTGGAAATGAAACACGAAAGATGTCATCGATAGCGTTGAAGACGAAAGGGTGTTGGTGCAGAAAACTTCGGTGGGCTGCGGAGCCGATCCTCCACGAGCCCCGGGCTCGGGGGCCTCGGGAGGCTCGGGCGCTGGTGGCCCCTCGTGGACCATCTCCATCTCTGCCAGGGCTGCGGAACGCCTGGCCTCTTGAGCCTCCAGGATGCTCCTCATGAGGCGCTGGCGCGTGGCAGCCGCGCTCGGCAAGCCGTAAGGCATGCGAACGTAGCTGTTGGGTGGACCTTCGCAGCGCCCCACGCGAGAGGGCCAGAGGCGCTCCTGAGAGGCAGCTCGGTTGAGCCTTGGTATGTCGATGCAGACGCGCAACCCAGCATCCTCGCCTGAATGGGGAGCTACGGCAGGTAAGCGGCGGCTGTCGCTCATGACTCTTGACTCCTGCAGCTCCTGAATGATCTCGCTGACGAACTCCTGAGGGTTCGACCCTTCTTGCCTTGCTCCTTCTTGAGGGAAACGTGCTTCGAAACACGCCTCCAAGTGGTGCCCGAGCGCCTTCCTCGTGACCTTAGCAAGGTCGGTGGCCCTCCAGGGGGGAGCCCCCAAGCCCTGCCTGAGGAGGGCGCCGGGTGCGCTTTCCTATGCGATAGAAAGAGGTTCCCCCTGAGCTGGCGCGGACCCTGAGGGGCCTGCCTCCTGAGGGGCCGGGCCGGACGATGTCTTCTTCTTCTTGGGGGCGGTCTCGGGAAGCCTCCTGCTTCCATGATCCGGGTCTTCGGTGATGCGGCTGAAAGGCTCGCTCGAGGAGCACACCGTGTCTTTCTCTTCGCAGGGCACCGTGATGACTCCGCCACTTCCTGGCATCTTGAGGGCGTTATGGCCGTGGTGGAGTTCTGACCATGAACTTGGCCAGCTGGGTACCCGAGGATGGCGTTGTATGGCGGCGAGTGTGGGCGGCGTCAAAGTCAATGAGCTCGGTGCGTGGTTGTCGTTGCGCCGAAGGTGACAGGGAGGCGAACCTGCCCAATCGGGACCGTGGAGCCGTCGGTGACCCCAGAGAAAGGCTTGGTTGGCTGAAGCTGATTGTAAGGCACTTGGAGATTGTTGAGCGTTTCCACAGACAGAATGTTGAGCCCTACCCCGCCATCGATGAGGGTCTTGGTGACTAGCACGTTGCTGATGATTGGGGAGCAAAGCATCGGGAGGACTCCGGTTGTGGCCGCACATTTGAGCTGATCCGCTGAGCTGAACGTGATGGCGCACGCCGACCACCTGAGGGGGCGCGTGGCTTCGAGCTTGGGGAGGACTGCATTCACTTCGCGGGCGAACTGCTTGAAGATGCGTTGAGAGGCTGGGGCTTGAGCTCCGCCCAGGATGCAAGCGATCGCGCGCGGCTCCTGGAAGCCCCCAGCCCCTTCGTCCTGATGATGGTCTTCATTTCTCCTTGGTTGCGGTGGCAGAGGAGGGAGGCCTGCGTTGCCTTGCGGGCGATCCTCGCGAGGCTGATCCCTCCAGCCTCCCTCGCGAGGCGGGTCCCGCCAGAGATCCTCGCGAGGTTGGTCGCGCCACCCTTGGCGAGGGCCGCGGTCTGTCGGTGTACTAAAGTAGGGGTACCTTAGTACCCCGAACTTGTGCACGGGCAGTCGCAGCGTCCCCGCGGCAAGCCTCTCCGGGCGTCCGCCAAGACCCTCCGCAGCCATTCAGAAGACAAGACCCCGACAAGAGGAGCTTGCCGGGAAGGCCTCTCTAGGCACAGACAAGGTCCCGACAAGAGGAGCTTGTCGGGAAGGCCACTCCAGGCACGCAGAAGACAAGGCCCGGCAAGAGGAGCTTGCCGGGAAGGCTCGGGGCGCGACAATTCTCCGGGCGCGACAAGGATTCGGCAGCGGCAAGGCGCTTGCCGCGGCATGCAACTTCTCTCCGTCTCGCTCCAGCTCACCCAGCGGCGATGTCGCCATGGGACCGTTCCATGGTAGCGTGTCGGCGGCTGTGCAGCCAGCGGAGAGCAGCGATAAGCGGCAGCAGCAGGGCTTCGCCATCGTGGCGGCGGAGGCGCACTGACGGTCTCTGTTACACTTTGTTTGGGCGACAACGGCGGGCATTTATTGCTTTTGTCCCTTGCCGTCGAGTTAGGTATTTTGCACCGTACACTTTGTTCAAGTAGGTGTACCAACTCCTGTTTTACATTCGTACCCCGCCTATGTTGCCACATGTCGGAGACCCTTGAGCATATAAAGGAGGCCCGAGTGCAACGTGAAAGGGTTCGGTTCCGTTCAGTTCAGTTGGCCAGGTTCGTCTCGTGGGGTTCATTCAACCCACTCGAGACCAGATAGACTCACGCTAGGTTTTGTAGCCCTCGTTGCTCCCTAGCAAGAACACAATAGAACAAACAAGCAGCAGTAGGAGTTTTATCTCTCCGGAGAGCTCCGAAGCTGGGTAAACCGCTCGTGTGCATCGCCTCGATCCGCTCTTCGTGCGACCTCCGCCCCCTCCGAACCACAAGGGCTTGCTCCGCCCGGCCCCATAGGTGTCCGTGGGTGCGATCGGCCTCCCGACATCTCTGGCGCGCCCGGTAGAAGCGTCGAGGCCGTGTGAATCGATCCGGCGTTCACGCGGCAGCGTCATCAACATCTTCCTCAACATGCCACCGAAGAAGAAGGCTTGGCGGCGGCAGCGAAACCATCCGTACCCACCCTCACCGCAGCAAGCGGGTGGTGGGGGCAGACTGGCGGAGGGGACGAGCGCCCGGCGAAGGTGCTTGCGGCGTTGCCAAGTCCAAGGACAAGGCACCGCAAACCTCGGCGTCCGCGCATCCCCGCGCCCATCTCGGGAGACGCGGGACCAACAACGTCATGGCGTTCTAACGCCATACATTCGTTGGATCGAGACCCTCAAGACCAGCATGCGGCGCCAACATGCTGGCACTAGTGAGATCTGATCGCCGGACGGGCGCTGCTCCTTTAACGTAGTTAGAAGTCGGCGTGTCCGCTCCTCGCACCGTTCTCCAATGCCGCCTACTACTCCAGCGAAGCTCTGGCGAGAGCTCAACTGCTCCTCGACTACCCTCCAACGGCCTACAAGGTCGGCGAGTGGAGGCCACTATCGAGCCTCATCGGCTTTGCTAACGGCGGCGCTCTGCGGCAACCAACGCCATCGTTGCGGCGGCGAGACGACAAAAGCACGAGCCGGTGGCGGCGAGGCTGTCGGAGGTGCAACCACCATGCACTCTCCGCCAAGAAGGCCAAGATCGCCGACTCACCGGATCCACCTCGGCAGCGACTCCCGCTGCGTCGTCGGATCCATAAGCTTCGCCGCGATCAGCGCCAAGTTCTTCATGAGCGACAACAAGAGGGCGCTCGAACTCGCATCGGCGCCCGAAGAGAAGCGCGACGTCGATCCGACAGCGCTGGGCCTTCTGTTGACATGCAGCGCCCGGAGGGGCCAGCGACTTGCCGTCGCGGTAGGTTGCCCTGCGTTCACTCGTGAGCTGCGGCAAGTCGATGGCCCAGCGAGAAAAACTTCAAACCAGATGTGGGAGAAGTATGATGGCGGGCCTTTTCCGTCGGAGTTCCTCAGCATCTACACCATCGCGGTGCAGGCTGCGGGGGGACGAGACGACAAGATCCTCGCCAACTAATTCCCGCTCGTCCTCAAGCCCAGCGTCAGATCCTGGCTCATGCACTTGCCGGACAGCTCCATATCCTCTTGGGCAGATCTGTGCCATCAGTTTGTTGGCGCCTTCACAGGTGGCCACAAACCTCATGGCCAAGAAGGCGACCTTCACTTGCTCGCCCGAAGGAAGGAGAGTCCCTGCGCAAGTTCATTCGGAGATTCAGCCGTGTGCACTACAACATCGAGGCGTCCACCCTGCCGCGGTGATAAGCGCATTTCATCGAGAATGTGCGGAACCGCAGGATGAGGAGGAGATGGCGATGTGCAAAGTCAAGGACGTCAGCGAGCTGTACGCCTTGGCCGACAAGTATCTTGTGGCGAGGAAGGAGGAGACTCCACGGAGAGAATGCGGAAGCGAGATCGGCGATGATGACACCGCCCGGCAAAGAAGGGCGGCGAGGCAACAGGAAGAAGAAAAGCAGAGAAGTGCTAGCTTGTCGAGCAGTCCGGCAATGGAGGTGGCGACAAGAACGCCAAGGCTGGTGTCTCCGGCAAGGAGGTTGTCACGACGCCAACCACCCGATCGGTGGCGGCCGCCGACAAGCAGGACAGCTCCGGCAAGCAGTATTGCAAGATCCACCGCACCAAGGGCCACGATCTCTAGAGCTGCAAGAAGGTCGAGCAGCTCGTCGAACAGCAGAGAGCTGAGTATGAGCGGCGAGACAAGGAGAAGGCCCAGGAAGGTGCAGGGGGAGCAAGCAAGAAACGTCCCGGCCGGGGAGGATGCCGCGGCAAAGTCAAGCAGCGACAAGGAGATCGACCTCCCCGCGGCCGCGACAAGGATGAAGATGATGATGGCAGCGAAGATATGGAGGACGACGGCGCCCGATGAGCAGGAGTTTGAAAGCCACGAGAGGTTCTCTGTGTTGGCGAGGTGCTTCCTGCATACCTCCCACCGCCAACTCAAGCAATGGATGCGGGAGGTCAATGCAGCGGAACCATCCGTGGAGTCACGCAAGCCTCTGAAGTGGTCGGACGCCTATCATTTTTGATATTGAGGACCACCACGATCGCATAAGCTGCGGTCGGTGCTTGCCGATGTTGGTCTCTCCAACCATCCGCAACCTCAAGGTCACAAAAATGTTAGTTGACGGCGGGCGGCTTGAATCTGATCTCCTCCGCGGTGCTCCGAAGCTTCAAATCCTGACGGCAATGAGCTCGAAGAGGCGGAACCTTCAAGGAATCAATCCGGGAAGGAGCAAGCCAAAGGGAAGATTACGTTGCGGTCACATTTGGCGTGAGCTGAACTTCAGGGTGAGAGGGTTACATTTGGCGTTGCCGATTTCCCATTGCCTTACAATGGGATACTTGGCAAATCGGCACTCGCCAAGTTCATGGCAGCCTCTCACTACGCTTACAACCTTCTCAAGATGCGGGCCCGATAAGCGTCATCTCTGTCCATGGCGACAAGAAGGATGCCCTTATCATGCCGACAAGATCTTCCGGGATGCACGGCAGCGACAGATTGCGGAGACACTTGCGGCTGAAGCTCCGGGAAGAAGACCAAGTCCAAGTCCGGCAAGGGCTCGATGCTCACTCCGGCAAGCGCACCTCTTGAGTGCTGCGCTACCGTCGAGGACGCACCATCGAGCTCCACCGGCAAGTGCAAGAAGATGGTGGCTCCGCCGAAGACCAAGAAGGTGCCCGCCGAGGAGGGCGGCCTGGTGGTACCTTCACCATCGGTGCCTCTCGACCCCAAATAGGAAGGCGCTCGTTGCTTTCCTGCGGGCGAATGTCGACGTGTTTGCATGGCAACCGTCTGACATCCCCGGTGTTCCCAGGAAAGTGATTGAGCACCGCCTGGCCGTTTGTCCTCATGCACGGCCCGTCAAGCAAAAAATCAGGAAGCAAGCAGTGGAACGCCAAGAATTCATAGCAGAAGAGATCAAGAAACTGGAAGCAGCAGGCCTTGTCAGAGGGGTGCTCCATCCTACGTGGTTGGCCAATCCTGTAGTCGTGCGCCAAGGCAAATGGGAAATGGAGACTTTGTATTGACTTCACGGATGTTAATAAAGCTTGTCCCAAAGATCCATTTCCCTTGCGGCGCATTGACCAGATTGTTGACTCCACGGCTGGATGTGATTTGCTTTCGTTTCTTGATGCCTACTCGAGATACCATCAGATCTTCATGGCTGAAGAAGATGAAGAGAAGACCGCATTCATCACACCATGTGGCACCTACTTTGTTTCATACGGATGCCTTTCGGTTTGAAGAATGCTGGTTCAACATTTGCAAGGGTAGTCCATGACGCTTTTGAGCCGCAAATGCACAGAAATGTAGAAGCCTACATGGATGACATAGTGGTCAAGAGCAAGGACAAAGCAACTTTGGTTCAAGATTTGGGCCGAGACCTTTGCAAATCTGCGCAAGATCAACCTCAAGCTCAACCCCGAGAAGTGCGTGTTTGGAGTCCCTTCCGGCAAGCTTCTCGGGTTCTTCGTGTCTCGGCGGGGATTGAAGCTAATCCCGACAAGATCAAGGCCATTGAGCAGATTGAAGCACCAAAAGCGCGTCAAGGATGTCACGAAGACTTGCGGTTGCGTGGCTGCTCTCAGCGAGTTTATTTCTAGAGTCTGCTGGCGCGCCCTGCCATTTTCAAGATTTTGAAAAAGGCAGGTCGATAAAATGGACTCGAAGCAGAGGTTGCACTGCAGGACTTGAAGAGATACCTGTCCTCCACTCCAACGCTTGTCGCACCTAGGCCACAAGAGAAGTTGCTGCTATATATAGCGGCAACCAATCAAGTGGTTAGTGCTGCGTTAGTGGCGGAGAGGGAGGCGGATGATGAGCCAGCAACCACGGCAAACACATCCAGCGACAAGCAGGGGGCTTCGCCGACAAGCTCTGGTCCCGACAAGGATGAGTCCGCGCAGAACCGTGAGCAGATCACGAGAAAAGGATGGTGCAGCGCCCGGTCTACTGTCGATTCCCTCCTGCAAGGGGCTAGGTCAAGGTATTCCGGTGTGCAGAAATTGCTTTTCGGCCTCCTCATGGCCTCGAAAGCTGCGCCATTACTTCCAAGCACATGAGATCACAGTTGTCACTCGCTTTCCCACGAAGAGGATCTGCGAGAATCGAAGCGGCAGGCAGGATTGTCGAGTGGGCCTTGGAGCTGTCAAGCTTTGGTCTTAAGTTTGAAAGCACATCAACTATCCAAAAGCGAGAGCATTGGCAGAATTCATAGCAGAATGGGCGCCAACGCCCGGATGAAGAGATTAGGAGACGAGCATTCCGTCAAAGAAGCAAGCAAAGAGTGGCTGATGTACTTTGATGGTGCCTTCTCGCTGCAAAGGCGCCCGGTGCGGCGTCTTGCTTATCGCACCACCGGAGAGCACCTCAAATGCGTCGTCCGGATGCACTTTCCCAAGGAGCAAGCGACAAACAATACTGCAGAGAGTATGAAGGTTTGCTTGCCGGTCTCAGGATCGCAGTGGACCTTGGGATCAAGAAGCTTATTGTCAGGGGTGACTCGCAACTCGTCGTCCGCCAAGTCAACAAAGATTACCGGAGTCTGTTGATGGAAGCCTACATCGATGAAGTGAGGAAGCTGGAAGAGCACTTTGACGGCCTGCAAATGGAACATGTTCCAAGAGCTCAGAATGATATTGCTGATGGTCTGTCAAAGTGCGCCGCACTGAAGCTACCTGTGGAACCAGGGATCTTTGTGCTCAAGCTGACTCAACCGACCGTAACACCATCAACAGGGCAGAATAAGAAGAGGAAGTTGGCCTCTGGTGACTATCTTCCGACAGAGCTTCCCGAAGCCGTCGTTGCAAAGGTCCCCAAGATCAACACCAACAGTCTTTGAGGAAGCGATGCTCCGGCAGACCCCGTGGTTTGTTTCGTTGAAGCGACGCTCCCGACAAGTCTTGCTCCGGCAAGCAGCCGGGGAGCATCTAACTCCGGCGAGCCACAGGCTCTTGCCGTAGAAGCTGATGTTCCCACAGCAGCGAGATGTGCCTTTAGTCCTTGTTGTCGAGCCACAAGCTCCAACATGGGCGCAGCAGATTGTCCATTTCCTTGAGACGGAGAACTTCCCGAAGAGCAGGAAGAAGCGGAAAGAGTAGCCCGGCAGTCAAGTATGTACCAGTTTGTCGACGCATCGCATGCGTATGTAAGAAGACTCAACGGTGTGAAATTGAAGTGTATTCCCGGGAAGATGGGCCGAAGCTGTTGGCGAGAGATACACGGAGGCATATGTGGTCACCACATTGTCTCAAGAGCACATGCCTGCAAAGCTTTCCGGAAATGTTTCTTCTGGCCGACAGCCCTCCAGGATGCAACTGCACAAGTAACCAAGAGTGAAGCGTGCAAGTTCCATTCCAAACAGATACACCAGCCAGCTCAAGCTCTCCAGACGATCCCTTTATCCTTCCCCCGAGCTGTCGGGGGCTTTGAGTACTTGTACGTCGCCATCGACAAGTTCACAAAGTGGCCGGAAGTGGAAGCAGTGAGGAAGGTGACAGCACAGTCAGCAATCAAGTTCTTCAGGTCGATTGTTTGCCGTTTGGAATCCCTAACAGGATCATCACCGACAACAGCACACAATTTACTGAAGTCGCACCTTCATGCGACGTCCAAGACCTTGGCGCCAAGGTCTGCTTTGCTTCCGTTGCTCACCCGAGAAGCAGCGGTCAAGCGAGAGAACAAGCGCTGAAGTCTTTACGCAGGCTCAAGACCAGAACTTTCGACGGGCTGCACAAGTGCGGAAGAAACTGGATCGAGGAGCTCTTTGGTGGTTCTTTGGTCGATCGTAACGACGCCAAATCGAGCCAGCCAGGCACCCTTTGCTCTAGTCTATGGAGCGAGGCAGTTCTCCCCACGGAACTTCGTATCACGGATCGCCTCGAGTACTCGCTTATGATGAGCTTGAGCAAGAGCAGCTGCGACAAGATGACGCGCTGCTCCTCGAGGAGGATCGTCTTCGAGCCATTGGCGAGCCGCTCGCTACCGACAAGCCTGCGTCGCTACCATAGCCTTGAGGTTAGTGCGAAGTCTCGAGGAAGGCGACCTTGTTCTTGGTAGCGTTCAGTCCGCCAAGAATTCAAACAAGTTGACGCTTGAAGTGGGAAGGCCCTTATCGGGTGAAACGAGTCACTAGGCTGGCGCTGTCATGCCTTGAGACCGAAGATGGCATTCGGTGAGCAACTCCTGGAACATTGAGCATCTTCGTAAGTTTTACCCATAGAGGCGCGGTTGTCGGAATCCGTTCCGGCAACCACCTTTATACAAGTCTTGCCGCTGTTGCATGTAATCCTTCATACAAAGCGGGCGCAGACCCGTGCATCGATAAAAGCTCATATGTTGCGCCTGACTTGTCAAGTTCATGCTTTCATCATTTTATTGCATGTGTTTGGCTAACACTTTGTGCAGCAACCATACCCGTAAGCAAAATCGAGCCTTGGGCTCCATAATGTTATTTCCTCTTCTTTTCTTTTCTCAAAGGAAAGAAGGCTCCCTCGCGCACAAGTTAACCAGGGGAGGAGGAGATAATACTATGGACCAGGCACCGCTCGAGGAAGTTTCACCTCATCGGGAAGCAAGAAAGCAGAAAAGCTAAGTTGCCAAAGTTTGAGCAATCAATTTTAAATTTTCGTTATCTTCCTCGAATGATAGTACTTTGTATGGAAAACCCGTGCGTGAGAGGAACCAAATCGTGACTGGTCGGCGCCCTTACTTTGTTTCGAGTCCGCTCAACAACTTAAGTGAGCTGCAGACTAGTCCGCGACAAGGTTGCTTGTCGGTGGCGACCCTTGCCAGATTGAAGTTCCGACTTTTCGGCGCCGCGGCAAGGGTGCCTGCACCGGGAAGTTTCCCTGAAAAGCGTAGGGCAATAACGTACAAAGGAAGAAATCAAGTAGAGGAAATAACATTGCATCGATTGATTCAGATCACTAATAAATTTTTAGAGTTATCTTCCTTGAACGACCGCGCTTTGTATGAAAA
This sequence comes from Aegilops bicornis, assembly GCA_021605145.1. Lineage (NCBI taxonomy): Eukaryota > Viridiplantae > Streptophyta > Magnoliopsida > Poales > Poaceae > Aegilops > Aegilops bicornis. The sequence goes on from CM038672.1 coordinate 570,896,092, forward strand.
ACCCGTGCACGGAGGAACCAAATCGGGACTGGTCGCGCCCTTACTTTGTTTCGAGTCCGCTCAATAACTTAAGTGAGCTGCGGCTAGTCCGCGACAAGGTTGCTTGTCGGTGGCGACCCTTGCCAAAGATCTGAAGTTCACTTTTCGGCGCTCATGACAAGGGTGCCTGCACTGCCGCACAAGTTTCACTGAAAAGCGTGGGCGATAACATACAAAGCCAAGAGTCGAGTAAAGGAAGTAACGTAGCGAACGTTGCCCAGAATAAAGTTATATTGCAAAAATAACTTATTGCGGCACTGGCTAAATCGTTCTCAGAACTGAAATAACAGCGAAGAGGGGAAGAAGGGCGCGCCGGCACCCAAGCCCCGGCAAGCCAGAGTTGCCAGGGAGACTCTGACAAGCGAGTTGCCGGGGGCTGCGATATCAGATAAGCCTTTCGTCCCTTTTCAAGCATCCCTTTTTCATTAAAAACATTCTACTCGGATACAATCCGTGGGGAATGAAAAACATGAAAGAGAGGATTACAAGCTTTAAATGCAGATAAGGCCCGAAGGCTTACAAATTAAAAAGATAAGATGCCCGTAATCCCTTTCCTGTCCCTCTTTTTAGGAGGTAGGTCAAGGAGGCGAGAAGGGCAAAAGAAACGCCTAGGCGAGCTACGGGTGCCAGAAGGCACCAAGAGAACATCCCGGGAGCTCCCGAGGGCTTAGCCGGAGATGGCAGCCGGAAGCGGGGCTCGAGGCCAGGCGGCGGGGCGTCGGCCGCTGTTGTCGAGGGCACTACGCCTCGTACTCCAACTTGACGGCCTTGTCGCCATCCCTCTTCCCCTTCCGCAGCCTCCCCACGCGATCGCCCAAGGAGACGACCGGGGAGTTCAAGGAGCAGCGGCGGATGATGGGGTCGCCCGGTGGCCTTGCAAGCGACGCCCGACAACTAATCAGGCCCGCCACCCTCGTCGTCGCTGTCGCTCTCCTCCTCGTCACTCTTGCTCGAGGGGGAATCTTCGCTGTCGGAGGAGCTATCCACGCAGCACAGCCCGAAAGTGCCAAGATCCCCGAAGACCTTGACGGAGAGGAGATCACCCTCCATTAACTTAAAATGGAGGGTAAACCCTGCCCTCAGGCTGTGGATGCGAGTGAACTCTTCCACCCACGATCGAGATACATCACATTAAGGGCTGGGAATACAACACGGACTCGCATGCCGCTGATTCCACAGCCCCTCATGTGCAGTCTCAGTGTCTCGGGCGGATCCGACTCCATCACGCTTCATGAACGGAGCTGGAAGCCGGAGGCGGCGACGAGGCGCCAGCGCAGCTGACGAAGAACTTCGCAAGGGTCGTCCCTTGTATGGACCGCCTTGAGGAGGAACCACCGGCGGAAGCGGAGACGGCGCGCCGCCCCGTCCGCCTCTTCCCCGAGCGCCTCGACCTCGTCCACGACCTCGCCTCCTCCCTCTTCCTCTTGGGGCTGGCTCTGCCGCCCCGGACGTGGGGATGGGAGGGGAGCGCTGTCTAGCGGCGACCCTCGCCGCCAACAATGAAGAACCAAGGTCCCTTTTCTCCATGGCGAATGAGAGAAAGGGGAGCAGAAACTGAGGAAAGAAGGAGATGGGAGAGTGCGGGCTTCTGCACTCCCCTTCCGCCCCTTTTTAAGGAAGCAAGGTGGGGGCTCGACCGCCTCGCTCGACAAATCAGGGCATAGGAAGAGCAGGGAATCGGGGCCAACCTGCTGCTGCCTCTGCTTCAACGCCCGATTTCCCATTTCCACCGTCCGTGACCCCAAGAGCATGGGAACCACGTGGCGGGGATGCAGAAGCGAGGCGACGGTGGAGCGACCCGCCGCCGCCCACTTCCCCACGACGCCCGCAATTAGCGCGTGCTGCACGGGGAACGCGGCGGATCTGGAATGGGTTTGGTTTGGACCCAGGCGCGTGTGCCGTGCCCTGTTTGGGCCTGGCCCAACAGCGCTTCGGCACCGTGTATGGCCCAGACCGGGGGCTCCTGCCGGTGTACTAAAGTAGGGGTACCTTAGTACCCGAACTTGTGCACGGCGAGTCGCAGCGTCAGCTGCAAGCCTCTCCCAAGGCGTCCGCCAAGACCCTCTGCAGCCATTCTGAAGAGAAGACCCCGACAAGAGGAGCTTGTCGGGAAGGCCTCTCTAGGCACAGACAAGGTCCCGACAAGAGGAGCTTGTCGGGAAGGCCACTCCAGGCACGCAGAAGACAAGGCCCCGGCAAGAGGAGCTTGCCGGGAAGGCTTCAGGCGCGACAAGTCTCCGGCGCGACAAGGATCTGACGCGGCAAGGCGCTTGCCGCGGCATGCAACTTCTCTCCGTCTTCGCTCCAGCTCACCCGGTGACGTGTCGCCATGGGACCGTTCCATGGGCGCGTGTCGGCGGCTGTGCAGCCAGCGGAGAGCAGCGATAAGCGGCTGACAGGCTCGCCATCGTGGCGGCGGGCGCGCACTGACGGTCTCTGTTACACTGTTTGGGCGACAACGACGGGCATTTATTGCTTTTGTCCCTTGCCGTCGAGTTAGGTATTTTACCTTGTACATTGTTCAAGTAGGTGTACCAACTCCTGTTTTACATTCGTACCCCGCCTATGTTGCCACCGTCGGAGACCCTTGAGCATATAAAAGGAGGCCCGAGTGCAGCGTGAAAAGGGTTCGGTTTCGTTCGATTCGATTGGCGAGTTTGTCTCGTGGGGTTCATTCGACCCACTCGAGACCAGATAGACTCACGCTAGGTTTTGTAGCCCTCGTTGCTCCCTAGCAAGAACACAAGTAGCAGTAGGAGTTTTATCTCTCCGGAGAGCTCCGACGCTGGGTAAACCGCTCGTGTGCATCGCCTCGATCCGCTCTTCGTGCGACCTCCGCCCCCCTCCGAACCACAAGGGGCCTGCTCCGCCGGCCCCATAGGTGTCCGTGGGTGCGATCGGCCTCCCCGACACGGTCTTCCAAGCGTCCTGTGTTCCTTCATCCTCCTCGGCCGTAGCCCCGGTCGCTGCGGTCGGGACGTCGGCCGATCCTCCCTTCTTGCACGGCTCGGAGCTCTTGACATTTGCTGGTGTTGTGGGTGTGGAGGTCGTGGTACACGCAGTACCGGCTGCCCTTGGAAGACTCGGGCTGATCTCTGCCCCGCTTGGTGTCCGGTTCTGCCGCAAGCACGGCAGCTCCCTTGCGCTTCACATCCTTGGCCTTGGGCTTCTTCTCTTCTGGATCTGCGGCAGGAAGCTCGAGGAGGGAGAGACGCCCTTCCTCGGCCCTGGCGCACTTGGTCGCCAAGTTAAACAGCTCCAAGGAAGTGCACAAGTCTTCATGCATCGCCAGCTCCTCCTTCATCTTGACGTCGCGCACACTGTCGGAGAAGGCGGGAGATGATGGCCTCCTCGGTCACCTTGGGAATCTTGAGGCGTGCGTTGTTGAAGCTCTGGATGTATTTCTGCAGGGTCTCCCCTGGTTTCTGCTTGATGCGGCGCATGTCGCTCACGGCTGGTGGCCGGTCACGAGTACCTTGGAAGTTGGCGATGAAGCGGGTGCGCATCTCGTCCCAGGAGGAGATCGTGCCTGGAGCCAGGTTCAGGAGCCAGGTGGGGGCCCCGTCCTTGAGCGCCATGGGAAACCAGTTCACCATGACCTTTTCGTCTCCATTGGCGGCTTCGATGCCCAGCTCGTAGAGCTGGAGGAACTCTGCGGGGTCGGCCGTACCGTCGTAGCGAGGAGGCAGGTCTGGCTTGAACTTGCCAGGCCACGCGACGCTGCGCAGCTCGGTGGTGAAGGCACGGCAGCCTGCTGTGGCCACGGGAGGCCTTGGGTGACGAAGAGCTTGGTCTTGCGGGTCCCCATGCGCTGCAGCTGGGAGCAGCGCAGGGTCTTGACGCGCCGGAGCAGGAGCGTGGTCGCGACGAGCTAGAGCGGGGAGCACTCGGGCAGCTTCTTGCGGGCGAGGGACTTCCTGGCAGCTCTGCTCTTGCTGTTGGCGCCGGACGGAGCGGGTTCCGCCCGAGGACCACGCGCCTTGGGGCCAGGGCACCTTCTTGAGGGGGAGGCGGCCGAGGCGCCCCGAACTCGTCGCCAGCGAAGGCGGGTGCGGTGCAGCGGGACGGGCGGCAGAGAGCCCCTGCGGCTTCAGGACGAGCTTCGGCGGCAGCGGTCGAGCCACTCTTTGTAGACGTCGTCAAGCTGGGCGGTAGCGCAGCAGCTTTCGTTTACGCGATGAGCGCAGCTCAAGCCTCCAAAGGCGTGAACGCAGCAGACGAAGAACCAACCGGGCGAGTGAGGGGTAGCGATCGCCGTCTTGCCTCACGGAGGATCTTTGGGGCGATGCTTGTTGCTCGTTCACCGCCGGGCAGTGGTGGCGTTGACGGCAGCGGCGAGGAACGACGAAGCGCCCGCCGGCAGGAGCCGTCTTGGCGGCAGCGGAAGCGAGCGTCTCGGTGCTCGGCGCGGGCCCGGCAAGCGTCGAACATGGATGCGGTGGTCGGCGGAGAACAGAAGCGGCGGAAGGCAATTCAGCGCACCTACTGGCGCGCCAAATGTCGGATTCGGGTTCGGCAGACCCTTGTGGTTCGAACACTTTGGGGTGCACGCGAGATCTCGCCCTCTACCTACCTGCACCCGCCGCCTCGCTTGGATCTAAACTCTGAAAGGAACAACACAAGAGACACAGGGGTTTATACTAGTTCGGGCCACCATTGTGGTGTAATACCCTACTCTAGTTTGCGGTGTGGTGGATTGCCTCTTGGGCTGATGGTGATGAACAATACAAGGAAGAACAGCCTCATGAGGGTCTGTTCTTGGTCAAGCGATGAAATGCTTGGAGGAGTTGATCGCTCCTCTCTTTCTCTCTCTCTTCAAGATCCTTTGCCTCTACCTGTGGGAGGCTAGTCCTATTTATAGGCGAAGGCCTGGGCCTCTTCCCAAATATTGAGCGGGAAGGGTGCCAAGAATTGGCCATTTTGAAGGGAACATCTGGTATACTTATCCCGACTAAAGTTGGTCCTCGCATGTCAAAGGCTCACGGTGGTGACGCCTTGGCTTGGGCTCCACAATGACTTCCTTCCTGCCGTTGGGCTGGTCTTGGTCTTGTTGCACGAAATGGGCGCCTTTGCTTGATGCTCTCGCCTGCGCTTGCTCCCTTTGCACCAAAGAGGAAAGGAGGACAACTGCTGGCTGGCGCCCGCCTGGCGCCCTTGGTCGTCATGGCTTGCGTCATGGGCACCTCGTGAGGTACCCGCCTTGATCTCTCCGCCTCCTCATGAGCCCGGCTGATGAGGTTGCAGGTTCGAGGAAGCTCCCTGTCGTCCGCCCCACAAGGCTTGGCCCCTCGCGAGGGACTTGAGCTTGTGTTGATGAAGACGGGCCATGATGGGCCCCCCTTTGAGCCATGCTGCAGGCCGCGGGCAAGCAAGTCTGGGGACCCCCGTTTCCAGAATGCCGACATCTACCTAGTCCTGTTAGTATGCTAGCTAGGTCTTGCCTTATGTTGGGCGTCCTGGTCCTCTCCTTCCCTTGTAACACTTGTTACTTGTCTGGTTTTCAGCTCGGTATTCCTCATAAATGGGGTCAATTTGTTAAGGTTTTCGATCCGATTTTCCTTATAAAGTTATCACTCTCCTGACATATGGCCACTTTGAGCAATATATTCAGGTGGAGGGACTCCTCCCCCAGTGATTCTCAAAAAAACATATAGAGAGAACTCGACACGCTAGCTAGTAAGCAAATGAAGAAACCATTAATTACACAAGATCGTCATGAACATATACAGAGAGGAGAGTGACCTCTCTTTCTCCGAGAGATTGGTCGAACAACAAGTATTCGTATATCTATCCGACGCTACTAGCTACATATATACAATATAAGATATCTTACAATCCCTAACATCTCATGTCTATATCAATGTCCACATGGTATTCTCCGGCTTTATGTATGACGTGGTCAAGAAAGAATCCCGTCAATTCCTCTTGAACTGCTCGTATGCGATCATGTGGTAGGAGTTCATCCCGCATCTGCCAGATCTAATTTAAAGAAGGGGTCAATACATATATATGAATGAAACTCAACACAAATGATGGTAATAAAATAAAATTGTGAACATTATTGTTTACGTACTTCATATTGTTTTTCAGAGTAGCCCCGCTCACAATTCGAGTGGCGGATGAACTCACAAACATAGTATCGACAAAAATCATTCCCGCCTTCCTGCCACAAGCACTTTACGAGAAATAGAGTTCAATCAAACTGATAATTAAGCATGATAGATGGTATTGATGAAACTAGCTAGCTAGTAGTACTTACTTTCGGTTGTGTAAATCGCAGCTCCCTCGACAGTCCCGGAACAATTACGGTGAACTCTTTCCAAACCTTGCCAGAGAAAGAAAATAATTACTTGATATTAGGAAATGAACGAAGTTTCTGATATGGTGCGATAATGATCGATTGAACTTACTTCTGGAGCATTTCAGTCATGTCCGCATACTCCTGGGGATCTTTTGGTCTCGAGTCTAAGACAGTTACTACTCCCCTGTGAAGCCTAATCTCTAGCAGAATAAAGTGGAACCTTCGCACACACGCATAACTCATCAATTACATTACTATAACCTCGAGTAATAAGGGAAGCCAAATATGCACAAGACAGTAACACTCACTTGAAGTTGTAAGGAAAGAGTATTTTATCTTTGTTTTGATTTTTAAGCAACGATTGTAGCAAGTTGTCCTTGGTATCTGTGACATTCTTTTCAACCGTAGCTACGTCTTGAGCTTGCGTTGGTTTTCCTCAAAGAGGAGAGGATGATGCAGCAGAGTAGCGTAAGTATTTCCCTCAGTTTTTGAGAACCAAGGTATCAATCCAGTAGGAGGCCACGCGCAAGTCCCTCGTACCTACACAAAGCAAATAACTCCTCGCAACCAACGCGAATAGGGGTTGTCAATCCCTTCACGGTCACTTACGAGAGTGAGATCTGATAGAGATGATAGATAATATTTTTGGTATAAAGATGCAAAGTAAAATAAAAGGCAAAGTAAAAAGCAAGCAATAATAAAGCGTAGGAAGATTAATATGATGAAAATAGACCCGGGGGCCATAGATTTCACTAGTGGCTTCTCTTAAGAGCATAAGTATTTTACGGTGGGTGAACGAATTGCTGTTGAGCAATTGACATAATTGAGAAGAGTTATGAGAGTATTTAGGTATGATCATGTATATAGGCATCACGTCCGAAACAAGTAGACCGACTCCTGCCTGCATCTACTACTATTTCTCCACTCATCGACCGCTATCCAGCATGCATCTAGATTATTAAGTTAATGAAAACAGAGTAACGCCTTAAGCAAGATGACATGATGTAGAGGAATAAATTCATGCAATATGATAAATGCCCCATCTTGTTATCCTCGATGGCAACAATACAATACGTGCCTTGTTGCCCCTCATCCTTTGGGAAAGGACAACGCAAGATTGAACCCAAAGCTAAGCACTTCTCCCATTGCAAGAACTACCAATCTAGTTGGCCAAACCAAGCGGATAATTAGAAGAGACTTGCAAAGATAACCAATCATACATAAAAGAATTCGAGAAGATTCAAATATTGCTCATAGATAATCTTGATCATAAACCCACAATTCATCTATCTCAACAAAGACACATGAAAAGAAGATTACATCGAATAGATCTCCACGAGAGAGGGGTGAACATTGTATTGAGATCCAAAAGAGAGAAGAAGCCATCTAGCTACTAACTATGGACCCGAAGGTCTGAAGTAAACTACTCACACTTCATCGGAGAGGCTATGATGATGATGTAGAAGCCCTCCATCGTGGATTCCCCTTCCGGAGGAGCTCCAGAACAGGCCCCAAGACGGGATCTCGTGGATATAGAAAGTTGCGGCGGTGGAATTAGGTTTTTGGCTCCGTGTCGATCTATCGAGAATGCGTGGGTATATATAGGAGGAAGAAGTGCGTCGGTGGAGCTTGGGGGCCCACGAGGTAGGGGCGCCCTCCACCTCGTGGCCGCCTCCCTCCTTTCTTGACCGAGGGTCCAAGTCTCCTGGATCTTATCGATGAGAAAATCACGTTTCGAAGATTTCATTCCGTTTGGACTCCGTTTGATATTCCGTTTCTTGAAATCTTGAAATAGGCAAAAAAACAGCAATTCTGGGCTGGGCCTCCGGTTAATAGATTAGTCCCAAAAGTGATATAAAAGTGGAAAATAAAGCCCAATATGGTCCAAAACAGTAGATAATATAGCATGGAGAAATCAAAAATTATAGATACGTTGGAGACGTATGAGGCATCCCCAAGCTTAATTCCTGCTCGTCCTCGAGTAGGTAAATGATAAAAAAAAAGAATTTTTGATGCGGAGTGCTACTTGGCATAATTTCAATGTAACTCTTCTTAATTGTGGTATGAATATTCAGATCCGAAAGATTCAAGACAAAAGTTCATATTGACATAAAAATAATAATAAGCATACTAACTAAGCAATTATGTCTTCTCAAAATAACATGGCCAAAGAAAGTTCATCCCTACAAAATCATATAGTTTAGTCATGCTCCATTTTCGTCACACAAGAATGCTCTCATCATGCACAACCCCGATGACAAGCCAAGCAATTGTTTCATACTTCAGTAATCTCAAACCTATAAACTTTCAAGCAATATATGAGAGCGAGCCATGGACATAGCACTATGGGTGGAATAGAATATTATGATGGGGGTTATGTGGAGAAGACAAAAAAAGGAGAAGATCTTACATCAACAAGGCTAATCGACGGGCTATGGAGATGCCCATCAATTGATGTTAATGCAAGGAGTAGGGATTGCCATCCAACAGATGCACTAGAGCTATAAATGTATGAAAGCTCAACAAAAGAAACTAAGTGGGTGTGCATCCAACTTTCTTGCTCACGAAGATCTATGGCATTTGAGGAAGCCCATCGTTGGAATATACAAGCCAAGTTCTATAATGAAAAATTCCCTATATGAAAAACATGGTGCTACTTTGAAGCACAATATATGAGACTCGCTATATGAAGAACATGGTGCTACTTTGAAGCACAAGTGTGGAAAAAGAGATAGTAACATTGCCCCTTTTTACTTATCCTTTTTGGGCCTTTTTTTGGCCTTTCTCTTTTTTTTATTTTCTCTGGGACAATGCTCTAGAAAATGATGATCATCACACTTCTATTTATTTATAACTCAATGATTACAACTCGATACTAGAACAAAGTATGACTCTATATGAATGCCTCCGTGATGTGCAGGATATGCAATGAATCAAGAGTGACATGAAAGAATTGTGAACGGTGGCTTTGCCACAAATACTATGTCAACTACATGATCATGCTAAGCAATATGACAATGATGAATGTGTCATGAAGAACGGTATGGTGGAAATTTGCATGGCAATATATCTCGGAATGGCTATGTAAATGCCATAATAGGTAGGTATGGTGGCTGTTTTGAGGAAGATATAAGGAGGTTTATGTGTGAAAGAGCGTATCATATCACGGGGTTTGGATGCACCGGCGAACTGTGCACCAACTCTCAATGTGAGAAAAGGGCAATGCACGGTACCGAAGAGGCTAGCAATGATGGAAGGGTAAGAGTGCGTATAATCCATGGAGTCAACATTCGTCATAAAGAACTCATATACTTATTGCAAAAATCTACAAGCCATCAAAAACCAAAGCACTACGCGCATGCTCCTAGGGGGATAGATTGGTGGGAAAAGACCATGGCTCGTCCCCGACCGCCACTCATAAGGAGGACAATCAAATAACACCTCATGTTTCAAATTTGTTACATAACGTTTACCATACGTGCATGCTACGGGACCTGCAAACTTCAACACAAGCATTTCTCAAATTCACAACAACTCAACTAGCACGACTCTAATATTATCACCTCCATATCTCAAAACAATTATCAAGAATCAAACTTTTCTTAATATTCAACGCACTCAAAAGAAAGTTTTACAAATCTTGAATACCAAGCATATTATTATTTTAAGCAAATTACCATGCTATTTAAGACTCTCAAAGTAATCTAAGTGAAGCATGAGAGATCAATAGTTTCTTTAAAACAAATCCACCACCGTGCTCTAAAAGATATAAGTGAAGTACTAGAGCAAAACTATAAAGCTCAAAAGATATAAGTGAAGCACATAGAGCAAAACTATAAAGCTCAAAAGATATAAGTGAAGCACATAGAGTATTCTAACAAATTCCAATTCATGTATGGCTCTCTCAAAAGGTGTGTACAGCAAGGATGATTGTGGTAAACTAACAAGCAAAGATGCAAATAATACAAGACGCTCCAAGCAAAACACATATCATGTGGTGAATAAAAATATAGCTCCAAGTAAAGTTACCGATGGAAGTGGACGAAAGAGGGGATGCCTTCCGGGGCATCCTCAAGCTTTGACTTTTTGGTGTCCCTGGATTATCTTGGGGGTGCCATGGGCATCCCCAAGCTTAGGCTCTTGCCACTCCTTGTTCCATAATCCATCAAAAAAATTCAGCCAAAACTTGAAAACTTCACAACACAAAACTCAACAAAAATCTCGTGAGCTTCGTTAGCGAAAGAAAACAAAAGACCACTTCAAGGTACTGTATTGAACTCATTCTATATTTGTTTTGGTGTTAAACCTACTGTATTCCAACTTCTCTATGGATTATAAACTATTTTACTAGCCATAGATTCATCAAAATAAGCAAACAACACACGAAAAACAGAATCTGTCAAAAACAGAACAGTCTGTAGTAATCTGTAACTAACGCAAACTTCTGGAACTCCAAAAATTCAGCAAAAATAGGACGACCTAGGAAAATTTTTTATTGATCAGCAGCAATTGGAATCACTATTTTATCACGTTCTGGTGATTTTAACAATTGTTTTCGTGAACCGGAAGTTTCTGGAAATTACAGCAAGATCAAATAACTATTATCCAAGAAGATCCTATAGGTTTAACTTGGCACAAACACTAACTAAAACATAAAACTACATCTAAACACAAGGTAGATGGATATTTTATTCCTAAACAGAAACAAAAAACAAAAACTAAAAATAAAATTGGGTTGCCTCCCAACAAGCGATATCGTTTAACGCCCCTACCTAGGCATAAAAGCAAGGATAAATCTAGGTATTGCCATCTTTGGTGGGCAATCCATAGGTGGCTCTCATAATAGATTCATATGGTAATTTTATCTTCTTCCTAGGGAAGTGTTCCATGCCTTTCTTTAATGGGAATTGGAATCTAATATTCCCTTCCTTCATATCAATAATTGCACCACGTTCTAAGGAAAGGTCTACCAAGAAAAATAGGACATGAAGGATTGCAATCTATATCAAGAACGATAAAGTCTATGGGCACATAATTCCTATTTGCAACAATAAGAACATCATTAGGTTTCTTAATAGTGGAATCCGCAAGGTGCAAGTTTAGAGAGCATTCATCAAAATCACGGAAATCTAGCAAATCACACAAAGTTTTGGGAATAGTGGAAACACTAGCACCCAAATCACATAAAGCATAAAATTCATGATCCTTAATCTTAATTTTAATAGTTGGTTCCCACTCATCATAAAGTTTTCTAGGGATGGAGACTTCCAACTCAAGTTTTTCCTCATAAGATTGCATCAAGGCATCAACGATATGTTTGGTAAACGCTTTATTTTGACTATAAGCATGCGGAGAATTTAGCACGGATTGTAACAAGGAAATACAATCAATTAAAGAGCAACTTTCATAATTAAATTCCTTGAAATCCAAAATAGTGGGTGTCGGTGTCAAAACCGGCGGATCTCGGGTAGGGGGTCCCGAACTGTGCGTCTAGGCAGATGGTAACAGGAGACAAGGGACACGATGTTTTTACCCAGGTTCGGACCCTCTCGATGGAGGTAAAACCCTACTCCTGCTTGATTAATATTGATGATATGGATAGTACAAGAGTAGATCTACCACGAGATCGGAGAGGCTAAACCCTAGAAGCTAGCCTATGGTATGATTGTCCTTCGTCCTCTGGGACTAAAACCCTCCGGTTTATATAGGCACCGAATAGGGTTAGGGTTACCTGAGTCGGTTACAATGGTAGGAGATCTACATATCCGTATCGCCAAGCTTGCCTTCCACGCCAAGGAAAGTCCCATCTGGACACGGGACGAAGTCTTCAATCTTGTATCTTCATAGTCCAGGAGTCCGGCCAAAGGTCACAGTTCGGCCATCCGGACACCCCCTAATCCGGGTCTCCCTCAGTAGCCCCCGAACCAGGCTTCAATGACAACGAGTCCGGCGCGTAGATTGACTTCGGCATTGCAAGGCGGGTTCTTCTCCAAATCCCGTGCCCCTGTATGGATAGTGTCCGGCTTCTTGTAAACATCGCGCTCCTTGGCTTCCACGCCCAATAATGGCCATCTTCCACGTGTTGAATGAATGCGAAAAGCCAGGGTATTTTTACATTTATCTCCCTAGCTGCGCAAATGAGCTGCCTATATAAGAGACGAGGATCTAGATCCACATCACACCACCTTCCCTTCGCGAGCTTTCATCGGAGCGCATCTGACAGAAACCCATTCCATCATGGACAGTCGACGCGGCTCCTCCTCTCGCCCTCCTAGTCCTCAGCCCGGAGATTGGGAGAGATGCTCCGTCCCGCACAGCGAGTTAGTGACGCTCCAAACCAAGGGGTTTCTTCCCCCAGCCTTCATGGTTCTGGTTCGAGCCGGACTCGCCACCTATAAGGGCGGAAAACAAGCGGAGGCGTCCCAGTCTCTCTGAGGAGAGCGGGTATGCCTTGTCCCCTATTTGATAAGAGGCTCGGATTTCCAATTCATCTGTTTCTCGGGTGATCACGGAGTTCTATGGCCTCGGTTGCACAACCTTACGCCTGCCTCCATTACGCATATTGCGGGCTTGGTGGCCCTTTGCGAAAGCTGTTTTTGGGCATCGAGGCTCATTTCGCGCTGTGGAAGAGGCTGTTCTGCCTCGTACCCCGTTCTTAGGAGGGGTTGATATATCAAGTGGGCGGAGCCGAACTATGGCGCATCGCCGGGACTGGATATCTATCCGGAACCCCGAAGAAGGCTTCCGAAGACTGGCCTTTGGAATGGTTTTATATAGAAGACGTCCCCTTGCCGGACCCCGTTCGGATCGGCCTCCCGGAGTTCGGTAATGCTCCTTTGAAGAAACGCCTAAGCTGGCGTCCACGGAGCCCCTAGAGGGAGAATAACAGGGACGTCCTTTACCCGATGAGCCGAATAAGGTTGTTGGCTCACTCCGGACTGACCATGATCAGAGTCATGGCCATATGCATCATGCGGGGGGTGCAGCCGCTTCAATATAGAGGCCACCCCATGTGGGATTTCAATGGGGAAGATGACGCCACCCGCTGCGGCCGTAAGGGGCGGGATCGGTCATTGATACGGCGGAGGCCTTGTCCGCATTATACAAGGGAGAAGATGAGGATTTCCTCCGCGTCAATCCATAGGGTGGATTTTCTATGTACGATCCTCCAAGCTTGGTAAGCGGACACTTCTTTATGCCCATCCATTCCATATTCCCATAGTTAAGTACCTTATCTTGTGATTTTGACGCAGGAATTGCGCCGGGCCATAAAGGATATAAACAGCCCACCTCCACAACTTGAGGATCCGGAACGGTCCCTCGACCCGGCCTCCCAAGAGGATCCGGATATATCTGGGGTATTTTACCAACTGAGCATCGATAATGCCTTGGTGGCCATTACGGCCGATTACCCCGGAATATTTCCAGCCTCACAGGTAATTGAGACCAAAGTCCCAATACCTAAGAAATGATCCCTCCGTGCTTATCTTTGACCACCGTATATCAATGGCGTTCTGCAGGGGGAGCCCTTGGGGTGGAAGGCCGAGCCCGTGGTGGCTAGCCAACAAGGGGCAAGACCCAAAGAAAGGCTAAAAAGAAGTGCGGTCCGGACTGAAGCGCCGGCGCAACGGTATGGCGTGTCGCCTTATTCCCAGGTTTTATTCCGGAAGGCATGCTAACACTCGCGCTCTTTTCAGGAAAAAGAGCGGTCGCCGGACTATATCCGGAGAGGTTGCCAATCGAGCCTCCGCCAGCCAGGCTTCAAAGCCAGGTCCAGAAGCGGAGCGAACACAAATCGTGCATCGGACGCTCCTCCGACAGAGGATGCCAACGGGCTATCTGCCACCAATTCCGAGGTGGAAAGTGTCACAGGTGTCGCCGAACTGTTCTTCGTGACGCGTGTTTCTCCCAAGAGGCATTGGATGCCTTCAATTCGGGAGACGCGCACCTCCGTGCTACTCAAAATGGTCTAGCCAGAGCCACGGAGCAGTATGTGAAAGACATAAGGGTGAGAAAATTTGATGGTTATGTATACTAGTAGCCCCCGAGACTTAAAATAGTTAGAATAACTGATTTAAGGATCATTTATTATCTTGAGGATCTTCTGAAAAGAATACCCAATTGTCACAGGAGCTTGAAGAGTGCAAGGCCCAACTTGAGGCCGCACAAGCCATGACGGGGGAAGCCAAGGAGACCCCTCTGGTAACATACGCTTTTAAAAGATAAGTATGTTATGAAGTGCGGCGTGTGTGTAGATCGACAATGACATTGCAGACGGCATCGGGGTAGATCCGGACAAACAACAGCTCTTGCGCCCGGTTAAAGGCCGGGCGAGCGTGCTACGAGGGTGAGGCGGGGAAAAATAATCTCAAGATGCCAACACCCATCCGGGCGAGGAGCTAAAGGATGTTCGTGCTCAGCTGTCGACTCCGTTAAGGAGAATCGGTGGCTTCGGCGGCATTTTTAGTAAGTGCTTAAGCGAACTTTGAGAAAAGAGTTCGGCGAGGAAGTCGATTAACGAGTTATATACGTAGGTATGCTCACAGGCCGTCTGCGGAGGAAATGCCCGGTTCTATGGGTGACCTTCTTCCCGAGCTCTTACAACTGCACGAATGAGTTCGGCAGGTGATGAAAGGTGTCGCCCAGGCCTTATGGCCATCTATCTCCCTGCCCGAAGGCCTTGGGAAGCTTGCAGAGAGGCTCAGGAGCGGCGGACGCTTCTGTTATGGAAGATATCGGCTGCCGTCAAGGCGCCCGAGGAGGCTGGGCCATGGTGAAGACGCGGTACACGAAGGCTGACCCAAACCACATGGCCGAGGTCGGACCTGTGGGGCCAGATGGGAAGGAGATCCTGTGAGCTTAGTGTATGGCCGGTGGAATTGGCATAAAGTATTCCCAGCAGGACTGAAAACTAGAAAGCCTGTTATATGGTATTGAAGAGGAATACAATCAGTCAAATTGACTATGTAATTTAAATTGACATTTAAAATGCCTTCTAGCCGGATTGTAGATCGTTTGTCTTAGCGGACCTTTTCGCTTCAACCTCGGGACCCGATAGTCCGGAGTGTGTCCGAATACCCTCGCGGTTATATAAAAACCGGGGCATGCGTGGAGACCAAAGCGTAGGGGTCATTAGTGCTTTATCAGACAAGTGCCCAACTAGTTATGTTATATTACATGGTTAGTAAGAAACATCTTCCAGGGAGAATAGTTCCGTTAGGGGTTCCTTTCCCTAGGTGGCATGTCCTAAAGTGCATGTCCGGACTGCGAAAAAAGCAGAAAAACATCTGGGGGCAGATAAATAAATAGGTAAGAAATCTTCTTTTAGTTCACCGACCGAATGTTCTCTTAAGAACGCTAGCTTTCGGCTTCACCCAGTCTGAGGTACACATCCAGCTGACCAGTGATAACAATCGCAGAGGTGCTCCCTTTACCACCTAGCCGAACAATTGGGAGCGAGGGCAAGCACGGGGAGCCGAACAACCCAGCTTGGCCAAAACTTAAGTCATATCGATGCATATAATGGCGAATAAAAGGTAGATGCAGAAGTGTGACACATGTATTGGGCATGAAGCCCTTATAATTAAGCTTCTGTGAAAGAAGCCCCCAGGTACAATGAGCGGATAGCGGCGTCAAAGTGTCGAACAATGCACTACTTGAGCCTGCCAAGGCTTGAGTGAAAAAGGAGGGGAAGGAGAAAAATAGAAGACAGCTAAAATGTAAAATATGGACAGAGGAAGGAGACGAACTCAGAATCCGGCGCTAGGCGTAGAATCTTCAGAGACGTGCTGCGTTCCATGGGTTCGGCTCGAGTCAGTTATCCGATGCATCACACAGACGGTACGCCGGTCAGGACTTGGTCGATGATAAAGGGACCTTCCCATTTGGGCTTTAGCTTGTCCTTTTTCTTGTCCGGCAGGCGTAGAACTAGCTCGCCAACATTGTAGGTTTTGGCCCGTACTTCTCTGCTTTGATATCTTCGAGCCTGGTGTTGATAGAATGTGGAACGGGCTTTTGCTACGTCACGCTCCTCCTCCAAGGCGTTCAAATTATCCTGCCTATCGAGCTCGGCTTCTCTTTCTTCGTACATGCGCACGCGAGGTTAGTCATGAATTATGTCACAGGGCAGAACTGCCTCTGCGCCGTATACCATAAAGAATGGTGTGAATCCGGTCATGCGATTCGGAGTGGTCCACAGCCCCTAGAGTACGGAGTCAAGCTCCTCTACCCAGTGCGTGTTAGATTCCTTGAGGGACCGCACTAATCTGGGTTTGATGCCGCTCATAATTAGACCATTTGCTCGCTCAACTTGACCGTTAGTTTGAGGGTGATAGACTGAGGCGTAGTCTAGTTTAATGCCCATGTGTTTGCACCAGAGTTTGACCTTGTCGGCCGTAAAGTTCGTGCCGTTATCGGTGATGATGCTGTGGGGGACGCCGTAACGGTGTACGACCCCTGATATGAAGTCTATCACCGGTCCGGATTTGGCCATCTTGACAGGCTTGGCCTCTATCCATTTGGTGAATTTATCCACCATGACCAGTAGGTATTTTTGCTTGTGGGTTCCCCCTTTAAGGGGTCCGACCATGTCAAGCCCCGGACCGCATAAAGGGCGGTGATGGGTATAGTTTTGAGGATGGTAGGTGGCATGTGGCTCTGATTAGCAAAGAGGCGGCATCCGACGCATCGTTGGACTAAGTCTGAGCATCTGCCGGGCGGTCAGCCAATAAAATCCTGTCACGGAAGGCCTTGCCTACAAGGGCCCGGGCTGCGGCGTGGTGCCCTGAGTCCGGCATGTATTTCAGCGGAAGATTCCGCCCTTCTTCTTCGGAGATACACCTTTGAAGGACTCCGGTTGTGCTTTTCTTATCAAGATCTCCCTCATGGACTTTGTAGGCTTTAGATCGCCGCACTATGCAGCGGGCCTCGTTTTGGTCCTCGGGGAGTTCCTGCCTGGTTAGGTAGGCTAGGAATGGTTCTGTCCACGGGGCAATGACTGCCATTATTACGTGGGCTGAGGATGTTATTTCGGTGGTAGAACCACCAACTGTGTCAGAATGTTCGGTGTGGGGCATTGCGGTTGGGTCCGAATTGTTATTTCCGGACTCTCCCTCCCATAATACGGATGGCTTGAACAACCTCTCTAGGAAGATATTGGGGGCAGCATCACGCTTTACGCGATGCGTGCCAACACGTCTGTGCTGGTTGTTGTCGGGCTATATGGTGAAATTCGAGCCCCTCAAACCGAGCTGACATTTTTAGGACTGCATTGCGATAGGCTGCCATTTTCAGATCCTTGGCATCAAAGTCTCCATTTATTTGTGATATCGCGAGGTTCGAATCACCGCGCACCTCTAGGCGTTGAATGCCCATGGAGACTGCCATCCGGAGACCATGTAGAAGGGCCTCGCATTCGGCTGCGTTGTTGGAGTCCGTATACATTATCTCGAGTACGTATTGAAGCTGTATCTCCGGTTGGGGACGTCGAGCAGCGCCAGCCACCAGGCCAGCCAACATTTTGGAGCCGTCGAAGTGCATTATCCAGTTGGAATATGCGCCGTACTCTTTAGGGAGTTCGGCTTCGGTCCATTCGGCGACGAAGTCGGCCAAAACTTGCGACTTAATAGCTCTCCGTGGCTTGTAGGTTACGTCGAACGGGAGGAGCTCAATGGCCCATTTGGCAATCCGGCCCGTCGTGTCGCGGTTGTTTATAATGTCATTAAGGGGTACTTCGGAGGCTACTATTATTGAACACTCTTGAAAGTAGTGTCGCAGCTTCCGGGATGCCATAAACACCGCGTACGTGATAATGTGGGTACCGTGACTTGCATGGAGTTAGGACAGTGGACACGTAGTAAACTGATTTTTGAAGAGGGAACTTGTGTCCGTCCGTTTCTCGTTCGAAAATGAGCACCGCGCTTACAACTTGATGAGTTGCCGCGATGTATAATAGCATTGGTTCGCCCATGTTGGGCTGGCCAGACCGGGTTTGTTGCCAATATGGCTTTTATTTCTTCGAGTCCGGCCGTGGCGGCATCAAATCCACTCGAAGTGTTCGGTGCGTCGGAGGAGGCAATAAAGGGTAATGCCTTTTCTCCCAAGCGGAGATAAAGCGGCTTAGAGCCGCCACACATCGATCAATTTTTGTATTTGTTTGAGTTCTTTTGGGATATCCAATTGTGACAGAGCTCAGATCTTGGCTGGGTTTGCTTCAATTCCTCTACCGCATACAATGAAGCCCAAGAGCTTTACGGCCGGTACGCCGAAAACACATTTTTCCGGGTTGAGCTTAATGTCATATGTTCAGAGATTATCGAATGTGAGCCTCAAGTCGTCTACTAGAGTTTCGACGTGCTTGCTTTTGACGACCACATCGTCTACGTATGCCTCCATTGTTTTGCCGACCTGTTTTGCCAGACATGTCTGAATCATGCGCTGATATGTTGCGTCGACATTTTTGGGCCCGAAGGGCATTGTGTTGAAGCAGAATGGGCCGTATGGAGTGATGAATGCCGTTGCGGCTTGGTCAGGCTCTGCCATCTTAATTTGGTGGTAGCCGGAGTATGCGTCGAGGAAACACAATGAATCGTGTCTTGCGGTAGCGTTGATGATTTGATCGATGCGGGGGAGGGAAGGGATCCTTTGGGCAAGCCTTGTTGAGGTCCTTGAAATCGGCGCATAGGTGCTGTGGATTTGTCCTTCTTTGGTACCATGACCAGGTTTGCTAGCTTGATCTGGATGTTTTATTTCTCTGATGAATCCGGCCTCCAATAGTTTGGCTAGCTCCTCTCCCATGGCCTGTCTCTTTGGTTTGGAGAAACGCCGAAGAGCCTGTTTGACTGGCTTGAATCCTTTTAGGATGTTTAGGCTGTGTTCGCCAGCGGCGTGGGATTCTGGCATGTCCGAAGGGTGCCGAGGAAAAATGTCCCAATTTTCGTGGAATTCTCTTAGTCTGGCGTCTACATCAGGATTTAATTGTGCCCCGATGGAGGCCGTTTTGGTAGGGTCCGTTGGATGGACTTGGAATTTGACTATTTCGTCCGCTGGTTTGAAGGAAGTGAATTTGGATCTCTTATCGAGTATCACATCGTCCCTATTCACCATGGAGCCTTGTAGCGATGAGTTCCTCGGCCGCTAGGGCTTGGATAGTGCCTCAAGGGCCGGTCACGGCTGTCTTATTTCGGTAGGAGTGCTATGTCCGGTCACTAGCAAGAGTAATGATTCCGTTGGGCCGGGCATTTTGAGCCATGTGCCCATAATGGGGTATAGCTTGAAAAATTGTGAATGCCTCTCGCCCTAATAGAGTGTGGTATCCATTGCTGAGCAGGGGCCACTTGGAATGTGACTTCCTCGGACCTGTAATTATCCGGCGTGCCGAACACCACATCCAGTGTGATTTTTCCTATACAGCGTGCTTCCCGACTGGGGATTATTCCTCTAAAGGTTGTGCTGCTTCGCTCAATGTGGCTCCAGTCTATCTCTATTTTTCGGAGGGTTTCCTCGTAAATGAGGTTCAATTGGCTACCACCGTCCATGAGTACCTTGGTAAGGCGAAAGCCGTCCACTATCGGACTGAGGACCAATGCGGCTGGTGCTCGGGCTGTTCGGAATTTAGGTTCGTCACTGGCATTAAAGGTAATAGCCGTGTCACTCCATGGGTTTATTGTTGCTATTTGGTAGACTTCGGCGAGGCTACGGAGTGTTCGTTTCCGCATATTATTTGATGCGAAAGTCTTGAAGACTGTTAATACCGTACTGGTATCCTTGGGTTGGTGCTCTAGAGCTAGAAGCTCTTCGCCACTTTTGGCCACCTGCCGTAGTATCCAACATGCTCTAAGGCTATGAGTTGGAGTGGCGCTCTCTATATTATGAATTTTACAGGGTCCATTGAGCCATCCCTCCTGTACGGTTCCATGCCCTATAGAGGATTTTTGCTTTTTGGTATTTAACCCAGGTGCCTGGCGATGATGCACCCTTTTATTTCGGACTGGGGTTGTATTCAAGGCCGGATTGTCCCAAAATCTTGATTCGGTTTTCCAAGCGCTTTCCATCGCAAAGTACTTTCGTACTATGGTCGCCAAGTCGGCAAAGCGTGTAATGTCATGGAGACTTATAGCGTTTAGGAATCCGTTGTCCGTGCAATTGTTGCTGAATAATGAGATTGCGTCCTCCTCGCGGCAGTCCTTTATCCTGTCCATAACCAGGAGCAATCTGGCCCAGTAATGGTGTATCTTGTTTCATGCGGGCTCTTGCGAATTTGAGATAGGTCACTTATGTTTGGGTGGGCGGGTGGAATTAAATCCGGAACGCGCCCAATCTGAAACTTACAGGGCGAGGAGCTTCGAACTTGGAAGCTTGGATTCTTGGATGTTGTCCAATGAATCTAGCCCGTTGCACGACTTTAGGTTCGGGGCTTGAGTGACGTCCTCTCCTCCGGGAATCCGGCATGGAGGGATTGGGAATCCGGACGTGGCTAGTCCTTAAGATAGAAGAAGGGTCGCCGTATTGTTCCTCCACCACAGCAACGTGGTCGGTAACCTGGGGAGAGTTAATCTCTCTCAGATCGGGTTTAAGATCAATCTGATCATAGTCTATAGCGACTCCCAGGGCGGCGATGCGATCCAAGAGCTCGTTTAAGGAAGAGAGCTCCATCGGATCTAACTGCTCGGCGAGCTCCGAGTTAACGTGAAGATTTCTTTCGATGACCCAAGAAGTCTTCGTCGGCGCGGCGGCCGAACAGGCGGTCATAAGAAAACCACCTAGCTTGAGAGTTTGGCTGACAGCCAAAGCTTCTTTAGCAACAGTCCCGTCTTTAAAGACGAGATGAGGCATCCTTCCTGACGGCGACGACACAGAGGAACTCTCAATGAAAGCACCAATGTCGGTGTCAAAACCGGCGGATCTCGGGTAGGGGGGTCCCAAACTGCGCGTCTAGGCGGATGGTAACAGGAGACAAGGGACACGATGTTTTTACCCAGGTCCGGGCCCTCTCGATGGAGGTAAAACCCTACTCCTGCTTGATTAATATTGATGATATGGGTAGTAGAAGAGTAGATCTACCACGAGATCAGAGAGGCTAAACCCTAGAAGCTAGCCTATGGTATGAGTGTCTTTCGTCCTATGGACTAAAACCCTCCGGTTTATATAGGCACCGAATAGGGTTAGGGTTACACAGAGTCGGTTACAGTGGTAGGAGATCTACATATCCGTATTGCCAAGCTTGCCTTCCACGCCAAGGAAAGTCCCATCCGGACACGGGACGAAGTCTTCAATCTTGTATCTTCATAGTCCAGGAGTCCGGCCAAAGGTCACAGTTCGGCCATCCGGACACCCCCTAATCCGGGACTCCCTCAGTGGGTGTAGCAACTAGGGTTTTATTCTTTTCAATCCCACTTTTATCAATTTCATCATCAAGATCGAAATACTCCGAATTTTTGGAACACCGTCTAGGTAAGGGTGGATCATATTCTGTTTCATCAAGATTCATATTGTAAAACAAAGATTTAATAGGGGACACATCAATAACTTTTAGATCTTCATCTTGATTTTCATGGGAATTGGAAGAACACGCTTTAATAAAGGCATCTTTCATATACGCATCCTAGCGGTTCTTTCCTTGCACTCATCAATGGAAATTCTCATGGCTTTGAGAGACTCATTGATATCATGCTTAGGAGGAATAGATCTAAGCTTTAAAGAATCAACATCAAGAGAAATTCTATCAACGTTCCTAGCCAATTCATCAACTTTAAGTAATTTCTCTTCAAGCAAAGCATTAAAATTCTTTTGTGAATTCATAAACTCTTTAACACTATTCTCAAATTCAGAGGGAATCTTATTAAAATTTCCATAAGAGTTGTTGTAGGAATTTCCATAATTATTAGAAGGATTACTAGGATAGGGCCTAGGATTAAAATTCCTCTATATGCATTGTTACCAAAATTATTCCTACCAACAAAATTCACATCCATAGATTCATTATTATTCTCAATCAAAGTAGACAAAGGCATATCATTAGGATCAGAAGAAACACTCTTAGTAGCAAATAATTTCATAAGTTCATCCATCTTTCCAGTCAAAACATTGATTTCTTCTATCACATGCACTTTTTTATTAGTAGATTTTTCAGTGTGCCATTGAGAATAATTAACCATAATATTATCTAGGAGTTTAGTAGCATCTCCTAAAGTGATTTCCATAAAAGTGCCTCCCGCGGCCGAATCTAAAAGGTTTCTAGAAACAAAATTCAATCCGGCATAGAAATTTTGTATAATCATCCACAAATTTAAACCATGAGTAGGGCAATTATGTATCATTAATTTCATTCTCTCCCAAGCTTCTGCAACATGTTCATGATCAAGTTGCTTAAAATTCATAATATCGTTTCTAAGGGAGATGATCTTAGCGGGAGGAAAATACTTAGAGATAAAAGCATCTTTGCACTTGTTCCAAGAATCAATACTATTTTTGGGCAAAGACGAAAACCAAGCTTTAGCATGATCTCTAAGCGAAAAAGGAAATAGCCTAAATTTAACAACATCATTGTCAACATCTTTCTTATTTTGCATATCACACAAATCTATGAAGCTATTTAAATGAGTAGCGATATCTTCACTAGGAAGGCCGACGAATTGATCTTTCATAACGAGATTGAATAAATCAGCATTGATTTCACAAGATTCAGTATTGGCAAGAGGAGCAATCGGAGTGCTAAGGAAATAATTATTGTTGGTATTGGTAAAATCACACAATTTGGTATTATCTTGAGCCATAGTGACAAGCAAGCAATCCAACACACGAGCAAACAAGCAAACGAGAAAAAGATAAACAGAAAAGAGAGGCGAATAAAACAGCAAGGGTTAAGTGGGGAATAGGAAAACGAGATGCAAATGGCAGATAATGTAATGCGAGAGATAGGGGATTGTGATGGGTACTTAGTATGTTGACTTTTGCGTAGACTCCCCGGCAACGGCGCCAGAAATCCTTCTTGCTACATCTTGAGCTTGCGTTGGTTTTCCCCGAAGAGGAGAGGATGATGCAGCAGAGTAGCGTAAGTATTTCCCTCAGTTTTGAGAACCAAGGTATCAATCCAAAGAGGAGGCCACGCGCAAGTCCCTCGTACCTACACAAAGCAAATAACTCCTCGCAACCAACGCGAATAGGGATTGTCAATCCCTTCATGGTCACTTATGAGAGTGAGATCTGATAGAGATGATAGATAATATTTTTGGTATAAAGATGCAAAGTAAAATAAAAGGAAAAGTAAAAAGCAAGCAATAATAAAGCGTAGGAAATTAATATGATGAAAATAGACCCGGGGGCCATAGATTTCACTAGTGGCTTCTCTCAAGAGCATACGTATTTTACGGTAGGTGAACGAATTGCTATTGAGCAATTGACAGAATTGAGAAGAGTTATGAGAGTATCTAGGTATGATCATGTATATAGGCATCACGTCCGAAATAAGTAGACCGACTCCTTCCTGCATATACTACTATTACTCCACTCATCGATAGCTATCCAGCATGCATCTAGAGTATTAAGTTAATGAAAACAGAGTAACGCCTTAAGAAAGATGACATGATGTAGAGGAATAAATTCATGCAATATGATAAATACCCCATCTTGTTATCCTCGATGGCAACAATACAATACGTGCCTTGCTGCCCCTCATCGCTTTGGGAAAGGACACCGCAAGATTGAACCCAAAGCTAAGCACTTCTCCCTTTGCAAGAACTACCAATCTAGTTGGCCAAACCAAACGGATAATTCGAAGAGACTTGCAAAGATAAACAATCATACATAAAAGAATTCAGAGAAGATTCAAATATTGCTCATAGATAATCTTGACCATAAACCCACAATTCATCTGTCTCAACAAATACACCGCAAAAAGAAGATTACATCGAATAGATCTCCACGAGAGAGGGGGAGAACATTGTATTGAGATCCAAAAAGATAGAAGAAGCCATCTAGCTACTAACTATGGACCCGAAGGTCTGAAGTAAACTACTCACACTTCATCGGAGAGGCTATGATGATGATGTAGAAGCCCTCCGTGGTGGATTCCCCTTCCGGCGGAGCTCCGGAACAGGCCCCAAGATGGGATCTCGTGGATACAGAAAGTTGCGGTGGTGGAATTTGGTTTTTGGCTCTGTTTCTGATCCGGGTAATGCGAGGTATATATAGGAGGAAGAAATACGTCGGTGGAGCTTCGGGGGGCCCATGAGGCAGGGGGGCGCGCCCTCCACCCTCGTGGCCGCCTCCCTCCTTTCTTGACCGAGGGTCCAAGTCTCCTGGATCTTATCTGATGAGAAAATCATGTTCTCGAAGATTTCATTCCATTTGGACTCCGTTTGATATTCCGTTTCTTCGAAATACTGAAATCTGCAAAAAACAACTATTCTGGGCTGGGCCTCCGGTTAATAGGTTAGTCCCAAAAGTAATATAAAAGTGGAAGATAAAGCCCAATATGGTCCAAAACAGTAGATAATATAGCATCGAGCAATAAAAAATTATAGATACATTGGAGACGTATCAACCATCCATTCATGTATATTATTTGGGTTAATGAACCTAATGTCATAGATTTGTGCTTTTCTGCATTCGACGATCTTCAATCTGTATAATATAGTGAGGATAATTATATATACATGCAATGAAAGAGCTGAGCTATATATAGAGACTTAATTACAAAAGTAGTACTTACAAACAGTAGCAAGTCAAGAGTGTTTTGTCGAGGGCCTTTTGATTGTATAACTGGAATAATTCGTCAATTCAACGAACAACATATTAGTTCCAACGAGGTCGTGCTCCTCTTTAATTCACAGCGTCAAAGTATCCTTCCCAGAATCGCTGCAGGTTTTCATGTACCATTCATGGAATCTTCACATCATCGTTGTTAAAGGAGGATGATCAGGTTTGACGAGAGGCTGCCCATACTGGTATCTGAATTCGTCCACCTCCATTATTTCAAACTCTACATCATCGCTCAGGTAATCAGCGGGATTGGTACCGGGCACCATCCCCGGCTGATTAGCGATGATATCGCTAGACACCTTGAGCGGGGGGTACAATTGGTTCGCCTGTTCGCCGAGCTGGGGATTTTTTTCCCACTTCCTCGTTCTGCTAACCTTGCATCACTCGAAGTAGTTCCCGAGTCCCGCGCATTTTTATATGTCTTTTTAAGACAGTGGACATAGTTGGAAACCAGCGGAGGCGGTGGTGGTCGCTTCAGGGCATCGATAGTGTGCTTCGCTTTCACAGGATCTATCATCTCCTTTGGAGGTGGAGGTTTCTTTGCAAAAAAGTCCCTCACTTGGGCTTTATAGATCTCCGTGTTTTCCTTCTCGGTCCTCTTGTATGGTAACTTTTCTGAAGCCTTGAGAGATGGGCCGTATCTAAATTTCCTCCCGCCTCTGCTTGTACTGCTGGACGCTGGAGCAGCGGTATCTCTCTTCCGTCGTTGCTTATGAGGCGGAGAAGGAGGCGGAGTGCTTCGACGCGTCGGAGGAGCCGGAGCGGCGGCGGCTGTCTTCCACCATTGCTGACGAGGCGGAGGAGGAGGCGGACTACTCCGACACGCTGGAGTAGGCGAAGGAGGAGTCAGAGTGCCCTCACGCGCCGGAGGAGCCGGAGAAGGAGGCGGAGTGCCCTGATCACTCGCCGGAGGAGGAGGAGGCGAAGTGCCCTGACTCACCGGAGGCGGAGGAGGAGGCAGAGGCGTCCAGTTTTGTTGGGGATATTACTACTGGGCGTAAACCGGCAAGGAGAGGTCGGGTTAACTTCATCAGTAGTCAAGTATGCTTGAAGCGCGTGAGGATATTCTATAAGGGCCCAAGGCCCAGAACCGGTTTAAGGCTTGTAGCCGTGAACCGGCATTAATATGTAACTTGTGTTGTAAGTTAGAAATACTAGAGACCGAACCGGACACGTCAATGAGCCGGTCTCGGGACTCTGCAAACCGAATAGCGTCACCCATGTATATAAGGGGATGACCCGGCGGCGGTTTAGGGACAACAGACAACAACTCGAGACTTAGGCGAAGCTTGTTTGCTCCCTAGTCATCGAAACCCCCATCAATTCCATCACAACTAGACGTAGGCTTTTACCTTCATCGAAGGGGCCGAACTAGTATAAACTCTCTTGCGTCCTTGTGTCCGCTTTAACCCCTTCGAGCTAACCCGTGGCAATGGCTCCACGAGTAAGTCCTTTCATGAGGACATCTGCTGTGACAAAACCACGACAGTTGGCGCCCACCGTGGGGCTATCGCACGATTGTTTCAAGTTCTTGGAGGGCAACTTGAAGGACTCAAGGGTTACGCTTATGGGCGGATGACCAAGAGTCGCCGGCAAGCTCTACATCGACGATTCAGGTTGGGGCCCGAGGCGGCTCGATTGAGTATGGGTACCGGGTCCCCTTTGGTGGCATACACGTCTTCATTGGCAAGATCGGTGAACCGGGACCTGAGCCGGACATCTGCACCGACCTCGTCGAAACGTCTCAGCGTGCGAGATCTGCCCAGGGTAAACCGGCCATGAAGCGTGCTTTTGTGGGAGTCATCCACGGAGGAGAATATGATGGTGAATCGAAGTCTGGTAGCGAGATCGTCGTTTATTCCAGCGACGAGTCCTCGACCGGAGAAACCGAATCATTGTATCAGTTACAAGACGGCCGGATTGGGGGCTTTTCTGATGGTGACAGTATTCCGGACCCCTCTGATCTGCCCAACCGGGTTGGAATATTCATGGCGGGTACGCAGGCGGCGGTCCACTCTTCTACTGCAGCAGCAATGTTCTCTGGATCAGCAGTGGCAGCAGCAGCCGGGGCAAGAGGCTCTGTGCGCCCGCCGGCTCAAGTTTTATCTGATCTGTTTGATGCGTTGGCTGTGCTTATGGCGGAGGCTAACCCGGCGGATCAGGACGCCCACAACGCGGAAATTGCAAAGGTGAGGGAACAGATCACTCAGGCCAAGGCCGACCTGGCAGCCGAGAACAACAGGATGGCCGCGGAGCGGGCCGCTTTGGATGTGCAGGCCTATAGGCTTATGCTGGACCAGAACACGTCGCATGAAGTCCTGAAAAGGAAGCATCGGTCTCGCCTGCAGACGGTTTTCGATGCCAGAAACCTCTTTAATACCCCAGGAGCATGGAATAGTAACCCGCCGTGGCTAAACCGGGCGGAGGCACTGGGCAGTGCGCCGATTCAGCCTCGCCGATGGAGCCGCCTCGACAGAATAATATCGTACCTCAGCCTGTCCAGACACCTCCAGGTCATTATTCCAATCCAATGGACAATCTTATTGCCGCCGCTTCACGGCTGGAGGCCATCCCGATTGAAGGTGATTCTCCGTAAGCGGTGGAGACGCGTCGGGTTAAGGAACTTCTTCGATCAGCCTTGGTTCAACAGGAAGCATATTCATATAGCCGTGACCGAATTCATTCCACCCCCCGTCCAAGCCGGAGTTACAGCAGGCGGATGGATGAACCGGCCGTATCCAGTAATGCACGGAACCGTGAAGCGCCCCGTGGCCATAACCCGGCGGGTGATGCTCAGGAAGTGGTGGACCGGGCCCGAGCGTGAAGGGATGCTGGGTTAGCAACACAGCATGAGGCTCGTCAGCTTACGCCGGTTCGTCCAACCACCTTGATCGAGCCAGGAGTTGTTGTGGAACGTAGCAGAAATTCAAAATTTTCCTACGAGTCACCAAGATCTATCTATGGAGAAACTAGCAACGAGGGGAAGGAGAGTGCATCTACATACCCTTGTAGATCGCTAAGCGGAAGCGTTCAAGAGAACGGGGTTGAAGGAGTCGTACTCATCATGATCAAAATCACCGAAGATCCTAGTGCCGAACGGACGGCACCTCCGCGTTCAACACACGTACAACCCGATGACGTCTCCCATGCCTTGATCCAGCAAGGAGAGAGGGAGAGGTTGGGAAGACTCAAATCCACCAGCAACTGGCAGGCGTGGTGGTGGTGGAGGCGTGGCAATCTGCAGGCTTCGCCAAGCACCAAGGGAGAGGAGGAGAAAGAGAGGTAGGGCTGCGCCAACAGGAGAA
The DNA here is from genome assembly GCA_021605145.1 of Aegilops bicornis. NCBI lineage: Eukaryota > Viridiplantae > Streptophyta > Magnoliopsida > Poales > Poaceae > Aegilops > Aegilops bicornis. Next base: position 570,924,496 of record CM038672.1, read on the forward strand.
TAACCCGTGTGTTGGGCTGCTCCTTTGCCTCCACTATATATAGGGGGAGAGGGAGGGCTGCGCCCCCACCTAGGGTTCCCTCCCTAGGGGCGGCGGCAGCCCCAATCCCCATCTGGGGTGGCGGCCAAGTGGGGGGGGAGAGGGAGGCGCACCAGGCATGGGCCTTTAGGGCCCATCTGCCCTAGGGTTTGCCCCCCCTCTTCTCTCTAGGCGCATGGGCCTTGGTGGGGAGATGCCCCAACCCACCTAGGGGCTGGTCCCTTCTCACACTTGGCCCATGTATGCCTCCGGGGCCCGTGGCCCCTCCCGGTGGACCCCCGGACTCCTCCAGTGGTCCCGGTACACTACCGGTGATGCCCGGAACACTTCCGGTGGCCAAAACCATACTTCCTATATATCAATCTTTACCTCCGGACCATTCTGGAACTCTTCGTGACATCCGGGATCTCATCCAGGACTCCGAACAACATTCGGTAACCACATACATCTATTCCCTATAACCCTAGCGTCATCGAACCTTAAGTGTGTAGACCCTACGGGTTCGGGAACCATGCAGACATGACCAAGACGTTCTCCGGTCAATAACCAACATCGGGATCTGGATACCCATGTTGGCTCCCACATGTTCCACGATGATCTCATTGGATGAACCACGATGTCGAGGACTCAATCAATCCCGTATACAATTCCCTTTGTCTAGCGGTATTGTACTTGCCCGAGATTCGATCGTCGGTATGCCGATACCTTGTTCAATCTCGTTACCGGCAAGTCTCTTTACTCGTTCCGTAACACATCATCCTGTGATCAACCCCTTGGTCACATTGTGCACATTATGATGATGTCCTACCGAGTGGGCCCAGAGATACCTCTCCGTTACACGGAGTGACAAATCCCAGTCTCGATTCGTGCCAACCCAACAGACACTTTCGGAGATACCCGTAGTGCACCTTTATAGCCACCCAGTTACGTTGTGACGTTTGGTACACCCAAAGCATTCCTACGGTATCCAGGAGTTGCACAATCTCATGGTCTAAGGAAATGATACTTGACATTAGAAAAGCTCTAGCATACGAACTACACGATCTTTGTGCTAGGCTTAGGATCGGGTCTTGTCCATCACATCATTCTCCTAATGATGTGATCCCGTTATCAACGACATCCAATGTCCATGGTCACGAAACCGTAACCATCTATTGATCAACGAGTTAGTCAATTAGAGGCTTACTAGGGACATGGTGTTGTCTATGTACCCACACATGTATCTGAGTTTCCTATCAATACAATTATAGCATGGATAGTAAACGATTATCATGAACAAGGAAATATAATAATAATAACTAATTTATTATTGCCTCTAGGGCATATTTCCAACTGTCTCCCACTTGCACTAGAGTCAATAATCTAGTTCACATCGCCATTTGATTAACACTGATAGGTCACATCACCATGTGACCAACATCCAAAGAGTTTAGTAGTGTCACTAAACTAGTTCACGTCACCATGTGATTAAGACTCAATGAGTTCTGGGGTTTGATCATGTTTTGCTTGTGAGAGAGGTTTTAGTAAACGGGTCTGCAACATTCAGATCCGTATGTATTTTGCAAATCTCTAGGTCATATTGTAAATGCTGCTTCCACGCTCCACTTGGAGCTATTCCAAATGGTTGCTCCACTATACGTATCCGGTATGCTACTCAGAGACACTCGGATAGGTGTTAAAGCTTGCATCGACGTAACCCTTTACGCCGAACTCTTTATCACCTCTATAATCGAGAAACATGTCCTTATTTACTCCAAGGACAATTTTGACCGCTGTCCAATGATCCATTCCTGGATCATTCTTGTACCCCTTGACTGACTCATGGCAAGGCACACTTCCGGTGTGGTACACAACATAGCATACTATAGAGCCTACATCTGAAGCATAGGGGACGATATTCGTCCTTTCTCTCTCTTCTACCGTGGTCGAGCTTTAACTCTTAACTTCATACCTTACAACTCAGGCAAGAACTCCTTCTTTGACTGATCCATCTTGAACACCTTCAAGATCATGTCAAGGTATGTGCTCATTTGAAAGTACCATTTAGCGTTTTTTATCTATCCTCATAGATCTTGATGCTCAATGTTCAAGTAGCTTAATCCAGGTTTTCCATTGAAAAACTTTTCAAATAACCCTATATGCTTTCCAGAAATTCTACATCATTTACGATCAACAATATGTCAACAACATATACTCATCGAAATTCTATAAGCGCTCCACTCACTTCTTTGGAAATACAAGTTTCTCATAAACTTTGTATAAACCCAAAATCTTTGATCATCTCATCAAAGCGTACATTCCAACTCTGAGATGCTTACTCCAGTCCTTAGAAGGATTGCTGGAGTTTTGCATATTTGTTAGCGTTCTTCAGGATTGTCAAAACCTTCTGGTTGTATCACATACAACCTTTCCTCACGTAAAACTGGTAAGAAAACTTGTTTTGACATCCATCTGCCAAATTTCATAAATGCAGCTTATGCTAAGATGATTCCAACGGACTTAAGCATCGCTACGGATGAGAAAATCTCATCGTAGCCAACTCCTTGAACTTGTGAAAAAAAACTCTTCGCCACAAGTCGAGCTTCATAGACGGTGACATTACCGCCCACGTCCGGTTTCTTCTTAAAGACCCATTTATCTCAATGGCTTGCCGATCATCGGGCAAGACCACCAAAGTCCATGCTTTGTTCTCATACATGGATCCTCTCTCGGATTTTATGGCCTCGAGCCATTCGTCGGAATCCGGGCCCACCATCGCTTCTCCATAGCTCGTAGGTTCATTGTTGTCTAGCAACATGACCTCTAAGACAAGATTGCATACCACTCTAAAGTAGTACGCGTCCTTGTCGACCCTCACGAGGTCAGTAGTGACTTGATCCAAGCATCATGATCACTATCATCGCCTTCCACTTCAATTGGTGTAGGTGCCACATGAACAACTTCATGTGCCATGCTACACACTGGTTGAAGTGATGGTTCAATAACCTCATCAAGTCTCCACCATCCTCCCACTCAATTCTTTCGAGAGAAACTTTTCCTTGAGAAAGGACCCGTTTCTAGAAACAATTACTTTTGCTTCCGGATCTGAGATAGGAGGTATACCCAACTGTTTTGGGTGTCCTATGAAGATGCATTTTTATCTGCTTTGGGTTCGAGCTCATCAACCTGAAACTTTTTCACATAAGCGTCGCAGCCCCAAACTTTTAAGAAACGACGACTTAGGTTTCTCCAAACCATAGTTCAAACGGTGTCGTCTCAACGGAATTATGTGGTGCCCTATTAAAGTGAGTGTGGTTGTCTCTAATGCCTAACCCATGAACGATAGTGGTAATTTGATAAGAGACATCATGGTACGCACCATATCCAATAGGGTGCAACTATGATGTTCGGACACACCATCACTACGGTGTTCCAGGCGGTATTAATTGTGAAACAATTTCCACAATGTCTTAATTACGTGCCAAAGCTCGTAACTCAGATACTCATCTCTATGATCATATCATAGACATTTTGTCCTCTTGTCACAGTGATCTTCAACTTCACTCTGAAATTACTTGAACCATTCAATAATTCAGACTTTGTTTCATCAAGTAAATATACTCAACATCTACTCGAATCATATGTGAAGTAATGACATAACGATATTCACTGCATGCCTCAGTACTCATTGGACTGCACACATCAAAATGTGTTACTTCCAACAAGTTGCTATCTTGTTCCATTTTATTGAAAAACTAGGCTTTTCACTCATCTTGCCCATGTGGTATGATTTGCATTTATCAAGCGATTCAAAATCAAGTGAGTCCAAATGATCCATCTGCATGGAGTTTCTTCATGCGTATACACCAATAGACATGGCTCGCGTGTCTCAAACTTTTCAAAAACGAGTGAGTCCAAAGATCCATCAACAGGGAGCTTCTTCATGCGTTTTTATACCAATATGACTTACATGGCAGTGCCACAAGTAAGTGGTCCTATCATTACTATCTTATATCTTTTGGCATGAAAACGTGTATCACTACGATCGAGATTCAATGAACCATTCATTTTAGGTGCAAGACCATTGAAGGTATTATTCAAATAAACAGGGTAATCATTATTCTCCTTAAATGAATAACCGTATTGCGATAGACATATTCCAATCATGTCTATGCTCAACGCAAACGCCAAATAACAATTATTTAGGTTTAACACCAATCTCGATGGTAGAGGGAGCGTGCGATGCTTGATCACATCAACCTTGGAAACACTTCCAACACATATCGTCAGCTCACCTTTAGCTAGTCTCCGTTTATTCCGTAGCTTTTATTTCGAGTTACTAACACTTAGCAACCGAACCGGTATCTAATACCTTGGTGCTACTAGGAGTACTAGTAAAGTACACATTAACATAATGTATATCCAATATACTTCCGTCGACCTTGCATGCCTTCTTATCTACTAAGTATCTAGGGTGGTTCTGCTTTAGTGTCAGTTCCTCTCATTACAGAAGCACTTAGTCTCGGGTTTGGGTTCAACCTTGGGTTTTCACTAGAGCAGCAACTGTTTTGCCGTTTCATGAAGTATCCCTTCTTGCCCTTGCCCTTCTTGAAACTAGTGGTTTTACCAACCATCAACAATTGATGCTCCTTCTTGATTTCTACTTTTGCGGTGTCAAACATCGGGAATATCTCAAGGATCATCATATCTATCCCTTATATGTTATTGTTCATCACGAAGCTCTAGCAGCTTGGTAGCAATGACTTTGGAGAAACATCACTATCTCATCTGGAAGATCAACTCCCACTCGATTCAAGTGATTGTTGTACTCAGACAATCTGAGTACGAGCTCAACGATTGAGATTTTCTCCCTTAGTTTGCAGGCTAAGAAAAATCGTCGGAGGTCTTATACCTCTTGACGTGGGCACGAGCCTGAAATCCCAATTTCAGCCCTCGAAACATCTCATATGTTCATGACGTTTGAAATCGTCTTTGGTGCCTCAACTCTAAACCGTTTAACTGAAGTATCACGTAGTTATCAAAACGTGTATGTCAAATGTTCGCAACATCCACAAACGACGTTCGAGGTTCAGCACAACGAGCGGTGCATTAAGGACATAAGCCTTCTACTATCCGCATAATTGCTACTGTCAACTTTCAACTATATTTTCTCTAGGAACATATCTAAACAGTAGGACTAAAGCGCGAGCTTACGACATAATTAGCAAAGACCTTTTGACTATGTTCAGGATAATTAAGTTCATTTTATGAACTCCCACTCAGATAGACATCCCTCTTAGTCATCTAAGTGATTACATGATCCGAGTTAACTAGGCCGTGTCCGATCATCACGCGAGACGGACTAGTCATCATCGGTGAACATCTTCATGTTGATCGTATCTACCATACGACTCATGCTCGACCTTTCAGTCTCTTGTGTTCCGAGGCCATGTCTGTACATGCTAGGCTCGTCAAGTCAACCTAAGTGTTTCGCGTGTGTAAATCTGTCTTACACCCGTTGTATGTGAACGTTAGAATCTATCACACCCGATCATCACGTGGTGCTTCGAAACAACGAACTTTCGCAATGGTGCACAGTTAGGGGGGGACACTTTCTTGAAATTTTAATGAGGGATCATGTTATTTACTACCGTCGTTCTAAGCAAATAAGATGTATAAACATGATAAACATCACATTTAATCAAATAGTGACATGATATGGCCAATATCATTTTGCTCCTTTTGATCTCCATCTTGAGGCTCCATGATCATCATCGTCACGGCATGACACCATGATCTCCATCATCATGATCTCCATCATCGTGTCTCCATGAAGTTGTCTCGCCAACTTATTACTTCTACTACTATGGCTACCGGTTAGCAATAAAGTAAAGTAATTACATGGCGTTGTTCAATGACACGCAGGTCATACAATAAAGACAACTCCTATGGCTCCTGCCGGTTGTCATACTCATCGACATGCAAGTCGTGATTCCTATTACAAGAACATGATCAATCTCATACATCACATATCATTCATCACATTCTTCTTGGCCATATCACATCACATAGCATACCCTGCAAAAACAAGTTAGACGTCCTCTAATTGTTGTTTGCATGTTTTACGTGGCTGCTATGGGTTTCTAGCAAGAACGTTTCTTACCTACGCAAAAACCACAACGTGAAATGTCAATTGCTATTTACCCTTCATAAGGACCCTTTTCATCGAATCCGATCCGACTAAAGTGGGAGAGGCGGCACCCGCTAGCCACCTTATGCAACAAGTGCATGTCGATCGGTGGAACCTTGTCTCACGTAAGTGTACGTGTAAGGTCGGTCCGGGCCGCTTCATCCCACAATACCATCGAAACAAGATTGGACTAGTAACGGTAAGCATATTGAACAACATCAACGCCCACAACAACTTGTGTTCTACTCGTGCATAGAAACTATGCATAGACCTAGCTCATGATGCCACTGTTGGGGAACGTAGCAGAAATTCAAAATTTTCCTACGAGTCACCAAGATCTATCTATGGAGAAACTAGCAACGAGGGGAAGGAGAGTGCATCTACATACCCTTGTAGATCGCTAAGCAGAAGCGTTCAAGAGAACAGGGTTGAAGGAGTCGTACTCGTCGTGATCCAAATCACGGGAGATCCTAGTGCTGAACGGACGGCACCTCCGCGTTCAACACACGTACAGCCCGGTGACGTCTCCCATGCCATGATCCAGCAAGGAGAGAGGGAGAGGTTGGGGAAGACTCCGTCCAGCAGCAGCACAACGGCGTGGTGGTGGTGGAGGAGCGTGGCAATCCTGCAAGGCTTCGCCAAGCACCGCGGGAGAGGAGGAGAAAGAGAGGTAGGGCTGCGCCAACAGGAGAAGAACTTCATGTGTTGGGATGCTCCTTTGCCTCCACTATATATAGGGGGAGATGGAGGGCTGCGCCCCCACCTAGGGTTCCCTCCCTAGGGGCGGAGGCAGCCCCAATCCCCATCTGGGGTGGCGGCCAAGTGGGGGGGAGAGGGAGGCGCACCTGGCATGGGCCTTTAGGGCCCATCTGCCCTAGGGTTTGCCCCCCCTCTTCTCTCTAGGCGCATGGGCCTTGATGGGGAGACGCCCCAGCCCACCTAGGGGCTGGTCCCTTCTCACACTTGGCCCATGTATGCCTCCGGGGCCCGTGGCCCCTCCCGGTGGACCCCCGGACCCCTCCGGTGGTCCCGGTACACTACCGGTGATGCCCGGAACACTTCCGGTGGCCAAAACCATACTTCCTATATATCAATCTTTACCTTCGGGCCATTCTGGAACTCCTCGTGACGTCCGGGATCTCATCCGGGACTCCGAACAACATTCGGTTACCACATACATATATTCCCTATAACCCTAGCGTCATCGAACCTTAAGTGTGTAGACCCTACGGGTTCGGGAACCATGCAAACATGACCGAGACGTTCTCCGGTCAATAACCAACAGCGGGATCTGCATACCCATGTTGGCTCCCACATGTTCCATGATGATCTCATCGGATGAACCACGATGTCGAGGACTCAATCAATCCCGTATACAATTCCCTTTGTCTAGCGGTATTGTACTTGCCCGAGATTCGATCGTCGGTATGCCGATACCTTGTTCAATCTTGTTACTGGCAAGTCTCTTTACTCGTTCCGTAACACATCATCCGTGATCAACCCCTTGGTCACATTGTGCACATTATGATGATGTCCTACCGAGTGGGCCCAGAGATACCTCTCCGTTACGGAGTGACAAATCCGATCTCGATTCGTGCCAACCCAACAGACACTTTCGGAGATACCCGTAGTGCATATTTATAGCCACCCAGTTACATTGTGACGTTTGGTACACCCAAAGCATTCCTACGGTATCCGGGAGTTGCACAATCTCATGGTCTAAGGAAATGATACTTGACATTAGAAAAGCTCTAGCATACGAACTACACGATCTTTGTGCTAGGCTTAGGATTGGGTCTTGTCCATCACATCATTCTCCTAATAATGTGATCCCGTTATCAACGACATCCAATGTCCATGTTCAGGAAACCGTAACCATCTATTGATCAACGAGCTAGTCAATTAGAGGCTTACTAGGGACATGGTGTTTTCTATGTACCCACACATGTATCCGAGTTTCCTATCAATACAATTATAGCATGGATAATAAACGATTATCATGAACAAGGAAATATAATAATAATAACTAATTTATTATTGCCTCTAGGGCATATTTCCAACAGGAGTTACTTCTAGTTCTTTGGGAGTGCCTTGTCTTGTCCCCGCTTTACGCAATGTGCGCCTGCCCAAGGATTTCAAGGGCCCGCGCAAGGTGCCAAATTACACGGCCGATTTGTCTCCGAAGCATGGGTAGAGAGCTATGAGATGGCCATGGAGATGCTTGACGTAGATGAAGCAGCATGTGCAAAATATTTCACCATGATGCTTGAAGGGACAGCCCGTATTTGGTTAAAGAGCTTACCAGCCAATTCTATCAGTTCATGGGCCCAGTTGCGAGCCCGGTTTATCCAGAATTTCAAGGATACATGTAAGCAGCCCATGTCGATAGTGGACTTAGCGGCCTGTGTCCAGGAGGAAGGAGAGTCAACAACCCGCTGGGTACGCCGAGTCTCGGAAATTTTGCACTCATCAGACCGTATCAACACCGACTCCGCGGTTATAACTTTGGAAAGCAACTGCCGGTTTAAACCTCTGAAGTTGAAATTGGGACGGATGAAGCGCCATTGTAACAATATGGGGACCCTCATGACTGCATTAGTGAAGTATGTTGATTCTGATGGTACCAAGGATCCCGAGTCTGATGATGACAAGACAGGGAAGGGAAAGAAGAACATCAACTCCAAGGGGCAGCAACACAACATGGCAGGTCATGGTAACGGAGGCAAGCGTAAAGCGGATGGCAGCATGGACTTTGTGGCTAATACAAGCGCGCAGGACAGGGGCCAGCGACGGAAGGGTAAACCACCAAATCGCGGTGGAGATCCAAACCCCAATCCGGACCGTCTGACTTATCTATTAAACCAGCCCTGCCCAAAACACGGGACGAAGGAGACACCAGCCACCCACCTTTGGAAGGATTTCTATATTATGCAGGAGTTCAAAAATTCTAATGCTTTCCGGTATGATCACGGATCAGGTGGTGGCTCGGCATCCGGATTCCA